>CM046660.1:178794177-181194177 GCA_025594165.1 Tamias sibiricus
TTCTTAATGGTCTCAAGGATTAACTTTTTTAACATTTTCATTTTTATATTTTTAGTTGTAGGTGGACACAACACCTTTATTTTATTTATGTGGTGCTGAGGATTGAACCCACGGCCTCACACATTAGAGATGAATGAGTGCTCTACCGCTGAGCCACAGCCCCGCCCCAAGGATTAACTTTCTTAATATTTTTCTTCTGTATGTCTCTGCTGTGTCAGCTTCAGCCTAAAACCAGTTGCCATATTGGTCATAATGTCAACTTTCTGACAACTAGGATGACAGTTTCCCCATTCCCATCCAGAAGGAGAGAGAGCGCTTCTGAATGATATTAAAAGCAAGGGAATGGATTTGCTGAGAGAGCTCTGGTCATCCTGTGTTCCCTGTTAACTGTAGCTTGGAATCCATCTCAACTATAGCCTTTCTTGAGAACAGAGCAAAGACTTTTTTTTTTTTTTTTTTTTTCCCCAAAGTGTATAGGTTCTATGTTAAGAAGAGGGAATAACCAAAAAATTCTGAATTGAACTAAATACGGAAGAGGGAAGGATAAATGTTAAGTGATCCACTAAACACATGTCCAGTGTATTTTATACAGAAAGGTGTCAACTGAATTTTCTTATTCGCCATAGAATGCATTCAACATTCTCCATCAGTACTGGGATATTTATGTGTCAATTTACTTATTTATTCATTTATTTTCAAGTACAGGAGAACAAACCCAGGACCTCATACACACTTGGTAAGTGCTCCATCCCTAGTCCTGTCAACTGATTTTTAACAAGCTTGATAATTTATTAGTTATTAAGAGACAAACCTCAAAAATCATTATTTGCATAAATTCTGAAAACTTTATTCAATTTTACCTTTGTTGTTCTTTTTGTGTTTTTCTGTGCTATGATTATGCATGCATTTTTTATGACTGTCTATCACAGTAGGGACCATGGGGATTTTCTGGGAGTACTTAATTAAATGCAGATTCCTGGGCCAAATCAGTCCCACTGAGTTACAAACTCTGAAGATAAGGGCCAGGAAATATTTTTAATGATCACTCTCAAGAGATTCTTTTTACTTCAAAACTTTAGAGTCACTGATTTTGTGATTTAATTAAAAGAAAGTTTGACTATTTTGCTCAGAAAATTAGGGGATATGTCTAAGAAGATTGAAAAGTCCCTTCTTTCTCTCTGTAGATAAAAATACATCTATTTGAACTCATTAAAAGTTTTTTTTCCATCCTTGCTTCTTTGTAAATGTTCTAAGAAAACATGTTCTTAGCATAGCCTTCTCATTTTTTTCTACTCCATAATGCTTTTTAATAGCCATGGAGAACAATTATAGTAAAACCCTCCTTCCATTGCAAATCATTTATGAAATCTGCTTAAGTACTGTCATGTGTGGATTTATGAATTGTTAAGTCGTTTGCTGTGGTTTCTGTAAAACTCAGTATACATTTGACCATATCTGACTGCTGCAGTGTTTCAAACAGCAATTTGCTTTATACATTTTGCAACAGAATATCTTGACGATTTGTCAAAAAACTCAGAGTTTCTTATTTTTATAATTCTGCATTTAGTTATTATGTCAGTCATTATTGTTCTGAATAAATCTTTCCACAACCAATCTGGAAGCTATTTTATACTTGCCATGTATTTGGGGGCACGCAATTTAATTTTATAAATATTTTAATTACATATAAATGTGCAAAGACTCAGAAATTCACATAGACTACTTTTAAAAAAAATTTTATTTATAGTAGTAGTATGTCTTAGAATTCATACTGCACATATAGAGCATCTTTTTACACAAAACAGTTTGTATACAAAGTATATTCGTAGTGTTCAAGTCTTCAATCATGCATTTCGAATAATAATATCCATCTTATTCAACCCACATAGACTACTTGAAGAAGTTCTGACACAGACAATTTTTCTTTTTAGTACTGGGGATTGAACCCAGGAGTGCAAATATTTTTAGCAAAATATGTATGAGTGATAGCTGTAAATGTCAAGTGTCCTAGGAAGACACACATTCTTTCTTTTTTTTTTTTTTCAAGTACCAATAGCATCCACATTTACTGTAATTTCAAAATAATTTTCACAGATATCCACTTTCCTTGCAATCCTAAGAATTTTATAAAACTATCTCCATTTTGTTGATTGAGAAAGCTAAGCACATAAGCAACTTTTCTAGGATTACAGAGCCAGTAATTGATAGTTGTAGGTTTAAAATGGTTAAACTATTTTAGAAAATTTTAGATTTACAGAAAAATCATATAATGCCAGAGCTCCTTCATACCTCATAGGCAGTTTCCCTTTGTTAGTTCATGTGTTGCACATAATGAATTAATAACAGTTTGTTTTAACCAACTAGTGCTCATATGTTGTGTTTCCTTAGTTTTTGCTTCATGTTCTTTTTCTGTTCCAGCATCTACTCCTTTCAATCTAGTCCTTAGGTTCATCTACACTTATGTAAATTTGACAGATTTTCCCTGTTATTGATGACCTTTACACGTTTGAGGAGGTCTGGTCAAATATTTTGGAAAAATATTTTTCAGTTGGGATTCTCTGATGCTTTTTGCATAATTGCTGGGGTTACACAGTACTGGAACAAAGACCAAAAAGTGTCATTCTAATATCACATTGAGGGATATACACACACATATTCAGCTAAGCCTGAGTTTATACTGTTGTCTCCAACTTCTATCTAGAATATGTAGCTCATTCTAGCCTCCACCACGTGATTATATAACCTGCCATTCCAATAGGAGAAACCAGGCTTCCACTATCTGCCATCCATTTACTTTTTTGTTCAATCCCAATATATGTGTACACTGTTTTCTGAATTTTTAATCTGTACCCCATGGGAAGCCATGTGAACAATTGTTATGTCTATGTACAGTTCCTCTTGTCTTTAATTTTACACTTTATAATTCTTTCCAAAGTTACTTCGGTTAACTCCCCAGCTTTTTTAGTATGTCTTACATTTGAAATAAAATCAGATGCCTTGTTGAAGTTTGCATTCCACTCCAGTATCCTCCAATTTCCTAACTCATTTTAAAAATAATTTCACATTATGATCCATTCTTTTTTTCTATAAGGTTTTTAGTTTGTGCACAGGCCTAAAATCTTTCCTGTATTGACATGTTTTTCAGCTCTGAAATTTTTCTTTTTCCACGTCATCAAATAATGGATTTGTATAGCATGCAACCTTTTCATTTGGCTTCCTTCACTTGTCCCTCCGCCCTCTTCCATCCATCCTTTCTACCTTCCTCCCTTCTTTCTTTCCTTCCTTTCATACCATTTGTCAATAAAAATGTTTTACTGTATATGCCATTAAATTATTATATTTTCTTATTGCACTAGCTAAACTTCTGTAAAATGTTGAATGTGAATGGTGATGTTGTGGTTTAATGTGGTGTCCTCCAAAAGCTCACATTTGAGACAATGCAAGAAGGTTTGGAGGAGAAATGATTGGGTTACAGCCTTAACCTAGTTAGTTAATTAATTCCTGATGGGATTAACTGAGTGGTAACTGGAGGCAGGTGGGTTGCAGCTGAGACAGCTGTTCATTGGGGAAGTGGCTATGGGGAATATATTTTGTATCTGATGAGTGGATTCTCTCTCTCTCTCTCTCTCTCTCTTTCTCTCTCTTTCTCTCTCTCTCCTTCTGATAATCATCTGATAATCATGTGAGCTGCTTCTCTCTGCCACATTCTCCTGCCATGATATTCTGCCTCACTTTAAGCCCTGAGGAATGGAGCCAGCCTTCTACAGACCTCTGAAACCATGAGCCCTCAAATAGACTTTTTCTCCTTTAAGTCATAGTAGTGGAAAATCTGACTAAAACAGGTGAGAATGAACATCTTTGCCTTGTTCCCTGTTTTGGTATAAAGTATTCAGTCCTGTGGCAATGAATATAATATGAGCTGATGTTTGCTCATATGTAGCTATATTATATTAAAGTAGTCCCATTGTACTCCTAGTTTTCTTAGAGATTCTATCACAAAGGGGAGGTGAATTTTGTTACATGCTTCATGTTTATTGACATAATCATATAGATGTTTTTTCTTTAATTTTTGCATGCAAACATAATTCATATATGATAATATTTACATCTTCTGATTCTTTTTTTTTTTTTTTTTTTAGTTTTAGTGTATTTACAGAGATTCAAGACACCACTAACTCCACTATCCCTCAGAAAAGCCTCTTACCCATTATTACTCATTCCAACCCTTCCTTCACCACGTTTTTGGTAACCATTAATATATAGTCTCTCTCTGGATTAGTACATCCGAGAGATTTCATTTAATTGGAATCATTAAGCACGTGTTTCTGTCTTTTTTCTTTTACTAAGCTTAATGACTACAAGTTCTGTCTGTGAAAATATTCTTAAGTTACATACATTTTCAGAAAGTTAGTTTATATTCATGGGTTTAGCAAGTCTGTTTATCTTGGCTAGCAGAAACTTATTAATTATAAAAATGCTATATATCATTATTTTTTCCTTGAACCCACCAGATGTTGTTGATCAATCACAGTATCTTCCGGGGAAATTAAATGACATAATTTATGTCAGAAGAGTAGGTCTTGTACACACAGTTAGATGCCTATTTTTCAAAGCAGAATCAAGATTAAAGAACAAGTAAGTTTGATGTTTGGTTTGAATGACAGACAGGTATATCAAGAAACACTGGCAATTTTTTTCCCTGATTATCTGGTTCTTTATTACTGGTGTCCTATTTAAACAAACACAGTTAAGTTCAGAAGAACAGAATCAAAAATGAAGTCATTTGGTTTAAAAAAAAGTCAGCATGTAATCAAAGACACAGGTGTAGTGATCAAGTTAGGAATATCATTAGTGCATTCCACAGAGATATAAATGTATTACAAGTTGGCTTAGGTTAGCAAACTCTATCTTGCAAGGAGAACAAAGTTTTGTGCCTGTGAAAATATGAATTATATCATCTTTGTACTGCTGCCATTGTAAACATCTTATTAAGAATCCTCCATATAAAATTTTTCAAATGATTTATTATCTGCATTGAAGGAATCTTCACAAATTACAATTTTAGTCATATTCACTAATAGAACATGTTGACATTCCAAATACATCTCTTTACACAGATGAAATATTGTGTTCTGCATCACACGTTTAAAGTAATGTGAATGAAACAAAGATTTTATTAGATTCTCTAATTAGTTGCTTTAAACAAAAATTTGCATTTTTGATGATACCCTCAGCCCATAGCAAAACAAACAAACAAACAAACAAACAAAAAAAAACTGATCTCTCCCAACTTAAGTGTGATATTAATCATTAAGTCCCTATGCAAGGTTTTCTCCTATTGGCCTCACTTGTGCCTTACAGTGAACAGGATTGTTCCGGCTGGTGCAGTCAGAGATTCCTAGATTCTTAGGGTCTAAAGTCTCTAACAGATTCTCCATGTTTATATCATTTAAACTGATCTAGGAAAATGAAAAATAAATTAAAAATTGTCAAACCTACAAGGTTCTTTTTGGCCTACGCATTTAAGAACTCTCAGAAATATTTCGAGCACAGCCAACTACTTTCTGCTTCTTAAAACACATTTTGTTTCTGTTTTTGTCTTTAATTTTAGCAAAAAAATAATTTTAAAAACCTCTTCCTAATCTTATACTAAAGCGGACACTCCTTTTCTGGTTTATTCAATTACTTTTCCTACTCAAGAAAAGCTTTAGAGCAATTCATTATTGTTACTGTTTAGCATTTTCCTTTTAAGCTATAATCCAAACTATTTATTGGTGAATACTTCAGTTTTGTCTTTGATAAATGGTGCTACTATGCACATACCTGTACATTAGGATGATGATGATGATGTGTGTGTGTATATATATATATATATATATATACATGTATATATATATATATATGTATTCGTTATGCATACACTCATATACCTTGACAAAACTGAAGAATAACTTTTCATGTATTTAGTAAATATCTTCAATTAATCTAAACATGACTTAAGCTACATTATATATTTTATATTTATTATGTACTTATTATCACTGTTATAAAATTTGATTTCTTCTTTACCCCTTGGATTATTTAGAAGAGTATTAGTTAATGCTCATTGTCTCTGTCTTCCATTGTTTCTGCTGATAAACTAACCTCCAGCATTACTGACGCACTTGGAGAACAATATTTTGTTTTATTTTTCTAGTCATTCTTTGAACACTTCTGGGTTTTCAGTGTTTCTCATGATACTGCTATATAGTTTCTGGTTTCTCCATCTCAAAATCTTGAAAAATTCTGACTTGTCTGACTTCAAATGACAGTTCTAGAAGAAGTCATGATAGACTATTTTTGTAAACTTGGAGTAGGAAATATTTTTTGGACTGGATAAATACCTGAGTTACAGATGTGCTATATTCATTTAGTATGTTTCATTTTTATTCTCTTTTCTTTCATTTACATCATTTTTTCTATCCTCTTTCAGTCTAAACGCTTCTAGCTCACTACTGCTCTCTTTCACATGTTCAATATGCTGTCAAATCACCAATGCAGATGTTATTTCCAGTTATTGTATTTTTTGTGATTCTCAAATATTCATTTGATTTCATGTCATTTTGGATATCTGTTATCGTCTATCTTCTCAATCTAATAAAATTAACAAAGTAATCACATATTAATCACAGACATTTGAAAGCCAATTTTTATAAGTCTCATTTTATAGTCTATATCTATTGTTTTTGATTCTGAGTTTTGAATTACATTTTTTTTTTTTTTTTAGATTCCTGGTTACTATTAATTAGATGCAAGTCATTGTGAATGAAATGGTGCTAGGATATTTAGAAACCGAAGGACACTGTAATGGCTAGAAAGGATTTACTTTTTTTGCCTTTAGCAGCTAAAGTTGGGTCAGACACTCACATTATCTTAGACTGTGCATAGAATCCTGCCCATAGGAGTCCCATCTAAACTTTCAAGGTAGGAATTCAAATAGGGAACTTGTGTCCAATCTTTATTCCTCTTGAAACTATCAAAATAACTGCTTAATTTCAGCATCTCCACTTCTGATTTCTTCTCAACTTTTCATTCCCTATGTACCAGTTTTGGAATCATTAACTGTTAGATCCAAAAAAAGAAGAAACACTTTCACTGTTCTTAGAAAATATATCTGCATACACAGAAAAGCCTGTGGATTCAACAAACAAAATGTAATTTAACAAGATGACAGAATATCAGGTAAATCTTTAAAATATCAATTGCAATTTTTTATTTTTGGTATCAGGGATTGAACTCATGGGCACTCAACCACTGGGCCACATCCCCAGTTCTTTTTTGTATTTATTATTAGAGACAGGGTTTCACTGAGTTCCTAAGTGCCTCGCCATTGCTGAGGCTGGCTTTGAACTTGCGATCCTCCTGCATCAGCCTCCCAATGCTGGGATTACAGGCTTGCGCCACTGTGCCCAGCTCAATTGCATTTTTTAAAAATATTTTTTTAGATATTGATGGACCTTTATTTTATTCATTTATTTATATGCAGTGCTGATAATCAAACCCAGTGCCTCACATATGCTAGGCAAGCACTCTTACCACTGAGCCACAATCTTAGCCCTCAACAATTGCTTTTTATAATTAATTTTTAAGGCAAACTGGTACCCTAAATTTTGAAGAGACAGGAAAATCCAGAGTCACAGCTGAGATCAGGTTACCTACAGCAAAATCTCCTGGAGCCATAAACCGATAGGAGCACTTAAAATGGTAATTTTGACAAATTGCTGGAGGCTGAGTGTGGCCTAACATGACAATGTGACTCTCCTATGAGCTGTAGTCTCAGGATGCCTCACACTCTTGCAGTGGATTTTATTTCCAGGAAACTTACCTGGTTTTCATGGAGAAGATCCAAGAAAGAATTCCTTGTAGACCTGGAAGAAGAAAGGGAAGAAGTGATTCTTGTGAAAAGGGAGCAGAGCCTTTCCCAAAACAAAGACCAACACTTCAGGGGATGGAACTTACCAGAATCTCTGTCCCAGACAATTGAAGAAGGGCAGCCCTATCAGTGCAGCCACAACATAACACCTTAGCAACAGGAGAAGCTATGCAAGAAGAAACAATTGAGACACTGAGAGGTCAAAGATGCTGTGGCACAGAGAGACTTGGGTAATGTTAATAACACAGAACACATCCCCTCTGCCTCTATTTATTCATATATCAACACAATTAGAGTAAAACAGTGGATTGTACCTTTAAGAGATCCAAGGCAGTGGCTCCTTCCAAGCAGTACAAGAGACACCCAATCCAGAGGGAAAGCAAGAACAAGGACACAGGAAACATTTCAAGCTTCTAGCAAGATGAAAATGAAACTTCATACTAAGGATCTGACCAAATGTTCTATTACTAGAGTCACTGTATTAACTGTCAGCAAAACATTACAAAGCATACCGAAAGTCAACTTAAAACAAAAACACAAAGAGATAAAGCAAGGAGAAGAACCAGAGTCAAGAGTCAGATATCAAAGGGATGTTGAAACCATCAGATGGTGATTTTAAATCACTAGAATTAATAAATTAAAGCTTCTAAAAGGCAGCAATTGGTAACACATGAAAACTGATGAACAATGAAGGCAGAGAGAGGAGAGATTCTTAGGATTCCAAAGTCGTGCCAGAAATTAAAAAAAAATTAAAAAAAAAAAAAACTAACAAATGAAAATTTCCTTGATGAATTTATCAGTGAATTGGGCATAACTAAGAAAAATAATCAGTAAACTTGGAAATAGGTCAATAGAAACTTCCCAAACTGAAATACAAGGTGAATTTTAAAATGCTCTGTGAATTTTGAAAAGTTTTCAAACGGCATAACATACTTATAGTCGTAATTCCAGAAAGAGGAAATAGAGCAAAGCTATGGAAATATCTGAAGTAATAATGGTCAAATTTTTCCAAAACTAATGACTTAAATAAAACCACAGATGTGGGAAGCTCAGGGAACTTATAATTAAACAAAATAAGTTAGAATAAGTACCATACCTACTTCTATCATAACTCTATTTCAGAAAATTAAAGACAAAATTAACACTTTTAAAGATGCCAGGTGGGAGTGGTGGGGAGGGAAACATTTTGACTACTTTGAAGATTTTCTCTTTATGTTGTCCACCAATTTGACTATGATATTCTTGGTTGTGTTTCTTTTCATATTGGTTTTGCTTGAAAATTAATGAGCTTATTAAATTTCAAAGTCCTCATTTTTTTTTTTTTTTTTCAAATTTAATCATGCTCAACACACATTCAGGTCTTTTTTAAAAGTCTTCTCTTCCTTTCCTAACCTTGTTGGGTCTTCCTTCATTCTTTCTCTATCCTTTTTACATGGGAGTTTAAACATGGTTTTCTTAAGGAAAAAAAAAAAATTGAAATGACTGGAATATATTGTACCCTTTAACCACAGGGACTACAACTCAGGACCCCAGTGGTTACCTGAAACTGCAGTAGAACTAAATCCTACACATGCTATGTTTTTATTTTTCCTACACATCACAGCTATTTTACTGTTTAATTTATTAATTATACTTAGTAAAAATTAGCAACAATAACTAACAGTAATTTTAACAATATGCCACAATAAAAGTTACGTGAGTATGTTTTCTCTCTCTTCAAAGAATCAAGACAAATATCTGTATTTTGGGGCTGCAATTGACCAGAGATAACTGAAACCACACTGAGAAACCTCTCAAAGTAAAACCATGGAAAAGAGCAATTGCTGAATATTACATGGGTCAGCATGAATCAACGAAAATATGTGGTTTGCTAAATGGTATGGGATCACCCAACTAATAATGAGAAGAATTACAGGAAAACTATGTCAATGTGAGTTAAATTTCTTGAGAAAAAACAAAATCACAGGTGAACCAAATTTAGGTAATACCTAAGACAAATAATACCCTCAACACAATTGTCGAAGAAAATTAATTAGTTGAAAATATGTTCCACTGCATAGGAGGGAGTTTTATCAAAGTCATCAACAGGTTGGAAATTGACTACCTGATTCCAAGGAAGGTGTCTGTGCAAGATTATAGAAAAGAAGATCGAGTCCAACACTGAGCATAGTATAATGTGGCAAAAATGTTGGATAAATAGGTCATCACAGACTAGGTGGATTTTTAAAAGAACAGTGATAGCAATTTGGACTTGATCTGAAAACCGACACACATTGTATGATCCTAAGTGGTACCAAAGAATGATCGGAATATCACTTCTGATACTGCCACTTAAGTAATGATTGAGCATATTATATTGTTTCAAATTTACAAATAAGAAATCATAAAATTAGGTAAAAACAATGTCACATTGTTGTCATTCACATGTAAGCAGTCATATTTTAAACACGTTTGTATATGTCTTAGAGAATTTTCTAGTTTCTCACAGCAGAATTCACATAATTTTGAGAAATTGCACTTGTCACTCTTGTGTATCTTCTGGAAGATCGTGTTATTCTGACCTCTGCAGCAAATGTTCTCACTGTGATAGCACTGAAGTTACTTCAGAAGTTACATAAAGTACACACAATTAGGACACATGCACACTGAAGACCAGCACAATTCCAAGTAGAGGCTTTCAACTCAGTGCGTTTTTAAATTTCCACAAACTGAAGTGCTGTACTCAGCTATAGTGATAAAAATGTACCTTTCTTTGACTTCTGATTTTGACTACTGGTCACATGGCTCTTAAATAGCATCCTTTATGTAGAAAGCACACATTAGAAGACTCAAACCCAAGAGTTCGAAGAGAAACAGTACTGCAACATCAGCTGTCTTGTTCACTGCCTTCATCATCTAGAAAAGGCAGCAATGGCTGATGGGACTCCTTGGCGAGGGCATGGGGGGTGCTGTACAATGAGAAGTGACCCACTGGAAACAGGTGACAGCCTAGTGATCAGATAAACATCTGGACCTACAAACCTAAAGTTATTTTCCAACACTGGGAAGTGAAGCCAGGGAACAGAACTGCTAGGCAGGATTACCTAGCTTCACTTCAGCTCTCAAAATTTTTTTTCACAAAATGCAACAAGTCATTTTAAAGATACTTTCCCATTTAAAATATTCATTTCTCCCTCCTCCGGAACTGATTTAATGAAGACGGATAAAATAGAGAAATGAAATTTAGTACATAGTTTGGCAAATATTTAGGGTCAAATCGTGTACTTCAAATGATAATTGAATAAGTATAATTTTGGACCAGGAGAGCCTGGAGGTTCTAGCAGGGGAGCAGAGCTACTGCTATACCCTTGATCAAAGAAAGGTCTTCCTCTACAGAGGAAGGTTGTCCTCATCGATGGAGTGCCCAGCTTCAGGAGGGACACACATGGAGTAGTGAGCAGGAGGGACACACATGGAGTAGTGAGGGAGGAAGGGGACACCAGGCTAGCCAGTCAGATTCAGCCAAATCAACCCTGGCAATCAGTGGGGTGACAGACGTTGCCGCCAGATCACCCTCACATCCTACTTTTGGAAACTTTTAGTAAGACCTCAGATGTCTGAATGGCAATATTTTTCTTTCAAAGCACTGCTGAATGATTCTCCTCAGGCCCAATGTTTTAAATCAATTAGGACAAGCTATGTAAGACTATATTATCAAAGATGGAAGAAACGACAGGATAAGCAGAAAGTGCAGTGGGGTTCAAGAAGAGTGGATTATTACTTTTACTAACAAAAACTTTTGAAAAGATTATTTTATATTAGATTCTTTTGTTATAGGCTGATTTGAAAATCAGCTCTGACTTAAATTAGATCTGACTTACCCCATTTTGTTCAGACACCTCACCCTGTGCGAAATTAGTCCCCTTCCACATGATGCCCCCGTCTGCCCCTTCTTTGCCTCTTGACCACAAGTTTCTGGTTTGGCAGCACCCATGTATAGGATACGTCTTTCCACCTTCCTCTCTTCTAAGAAATGTGATTTCTGAGAATGTAATTTTTATTTTTATCTTTTTGAAATTTTGGGAACTTTGTAACTTTTTTTGTGGCCTGTTAAATTTCCATTATTATGAAATGTACCTTGTGATTATGATTGTTTCTGATGTCTTTTTTATCTACTTCCTCATTTTTGCGGTTTTTAGCTTTATAAGCCTACTCTATGCCTACAAACGGGGATCAAGGATTGCAGAACTGCTTGGTCTCTGCACTCTCGACTACTGCCAGCAATAAGGCCTTTTGTATTCATTTCCAAAAGATCCAGAGAATTTTTAGAAATTTGGTAGTAGTGCCTTTAACACTTTTAGTTAGACATAATATGAGGGTTCATTTTAACCTAAGTATACAAAATGCAATATAATTTGCTCTAATTCAGTTCCCAGTATTTATCCTTTTCCTTCCTCCTATTTCCTCCTTTTTTCATTATTGCTTTTTCTGCTATGTATTTATAGATTTTTTAAAAATTAGTGTCTTGTGAATATGCATGGGGTGAGACTCACCGTGGTAATTCATATATGTATATAGAAAAGTTAGATCAGATTCATTCCACTCTTCTTTTCACATTCTTGCTCCCTTCCCCTCAACCTCCTTCTTCTACTCCACTGATCTCTCTTCTATTTTCCTAGAATCCCTTCCTTTTCTTCTTTTATTACCTTTGTTTGGGCCCAGCTTCTGCATATCAGAGAAAACATTCCACCTTTGACTTTCTAGGTCTGACTTATTTTACTTAGCATAATTGTCTGCCATTTTAATTTCATTTTCTTTATGGCTGAATAATGCTCCATTGTGTATATACACCACGTATTTTTATAATTCATCCGTTGACAAACACCTAGACCATTTCCACAGCTTGGCTATTGTGAATTGTGCTGCTAGAAATATTGACATGGGAGTATTCCTATATTATGCTAACTTTAGATCTTTTGGATATACATATATGAAGAAGTAAAATAGCTAGGTCATATGGTGGCTCTATTCCTATATTTTTAAGGAATCTCCATTCTGCTTTCCCGAGTGGTTGCACTAATTCACAATCCCACCAACAATATATGAGTGTACCTTTTCCCCCACATGGTTGCCAACATTTGATATTATTTGTGTCCTTGATAATCACCATTCTGACTGCAGTGAGGTGAAATCCTAATGTAGTTTTGATTTTCATTTCCCTGATTGCTAGCGACATGGGGCATTTTTCCACATATTTATTGGTCCTTTGTATTTCTTCTTTAGATGAGTCTATTTAGCTCTTTTGCCCATTTATTATTGTTTTTAATTTCCTTCTCTTGCCTGGTTGCCCTGGCTAGAGTTACAAGGACTATGTTGAATAGGAGTGATGAATGTAGGCATCCTTATCCTATTCCTGTTTTTGGAGGAAATGCTTTCAATATTTCTCTATTCTATGTGATGTTGACCACAGTTTGATATATATATATATATGTGTGTGTGTGTGTGTGTGTGTGTGTGTGTGTGTGTGTGTGTGTATATATTTATAATATTAAGGTCCTTTATATCTCGAGTTTCTCTTGTGTTTTAAACATGAATGGGTACTGAGTTTGTCAAATGCTTTTTCCGCATCTTTTAAGATAATCAAGTGATTCTTTTCCTTAACTCTTTTATGTGCCGAGTTACATTGCTTGGACTTGTGTATGCTGAATCAAACTTACATTCCTGGGATAAAACCCATTTGGTCTTGGTGCACTATTTTCTTAATGTATTATTGAATGTGGTTTGCCAATATTTTATTAAGAATTTTTACATCTGGGCTCATGAAGGACATTGGCCTGAAGTTTTCTTTCCTTGATATATCTTTATGTGGCTTTGGTATTGGTATAATACTGGCTTCAGAGAATGAGTTTGGCAGTTTTTCTATTTCATGGAATCATTTTAAAAAATATTGGTATTAGTTCTTCTATAAAGGTCTGATAGGACACAAATGAGAATCCATCTGGTCCTGAGAGTTTCTTTGTTGGAAAACTTTTAATACCTGCTTTAATTTCATTATTTGATACTGGTCTGTTTAATTTTTGTATATCTTCAAGGTTCCATTTGGGTTGGTCATATTTCTCTAGGAATTTGTCAATATATTTGACATTTTCTAACTTATTGCAATATAAATGTTCAAAATACTTTCTAATGATCCTCTGGATTTCAGTAGTGTCATGGTGATATTTCCTTTTTCATCTCTAATTTTGTTAATTTAGTCTTATCTTTTTCTCTCTTTTAGTTAATGTGGGTAAGGTTTTTATCAGTCTTGTTAGTCCTTTCAAATAACCAACTCTTTGTTTTATTGACACTTTGTATTTTTTTAATTCTCAATTTTATTGGTTTTAATTATTTCTTGTCTTCTGATTTTGGTCTTAGTTTCTTATTTATCTTAACCAACCTCTTTTTATTTGTGTGTGCATGTTTTCTCAGGTGTATTAGCTAAAGACAATGACATAAGAGCTTCCTTTCATTAATATAATCTTTTCTTGGGTTAATTGATCATTTAAAATGTGCTATATCTCCTTTTCGAATATTGCTAAACTAGGAATATTCTCTCTGATTAAAAAAAATACAGTGTTGCCTTTTAATGGAAAAAAATATGACAAAATTAAAATTCCTTTTGTTACCTGTGATCAGAAACAGATAAACAGAAAAAAAAAAATCCCACAAACAAGCAACATGGTAACTAAACCGCAAACCTGTTTGATGAGACAATAGGCCTTTGTACATTCTCAAATAAACAGTGATGAAATTTCACCAAGCAAGGAAGTATAGAGCTAGGGAATGTTCTCTTCAGTTAAATATAAAATGCAAGAGTGGAACAACTAAAAAGCAATTCATCCCAATTCATACAAAATATTAAGTTTTTTTTTTTTTTTTTTTTTTTTGGCAGGGGCTGGGTAATAGGATTCATTTGCTCAAAAGAATATCTTCAAAAGCCACTGAGCCTTTCCTAAAACCAATTGTCTACATTTTATAATACTTAAAACCAAAGTTGAAAATAAAACAAACACATTAAGGAACAACAAGTGAAAAAAAATTATGGAACAGATCCTCATGACTAAAAGTGAATTGTGTTTCTATTCGGAGCAATTTTCTTTTAGTTTCATTCTCAGAGGTTTACTGAGTTTATTTCCTCTCCCCCACTCTTATTAGAACCACTGAAGGTCTGGCATTGTTGGAAGTGGATTTTCTTAACAGCTTTTATGATATCCTGTTGCTTGCTTCCCTTCTGCATGAGTGTCTAACACGGACCCTTCACATGGGCATGAAAAGCCCTAAAGGCACACAATAATGACCCATGCTTTGATAACAGTGCTGAGCTCAATATCTTGCTTTGTAGATGCTTTTGTATAACCTAACAAGAAAGTAAGATGGGTTTCCTGGAAAAAAATCCATTGGGAACATTAATGTTATAAAAAAGTAATGCTTCCTATGGAAAAATGGAAAAATGAGGGCATATTTTAAAAGACATTCAAATTGAGCAGAAATGACTTACAAATAAAATTTATTGCATGGTTGAAGTAATAACTGATTTGAAAATTCCAGACGTCACTAATAATTATAACTAGAACCCTAGTCAGTAACTTCTGGTCTGTGGTCCACTATGGTTTGGCAAACAATAGTGCTCATGGGCCAAATACCACCATGGTTGTTTCCATTCATAAAATTTCCCTGTAACAGGCTCATGCTCATTGATTTACATATTGTGCAAGGTAGCTTTTGAACTGCATCAGTGGAGGGAAGTTGGTGCAATAAAGGTCATATGGCACATTTAACTTGAAATTACTATCTGGCCTTTCACAGAAAAATGGTGACCAGTCCCTGACATTGTATCGTTGACCTACAGGGATCACAGATAAGAGGTACAAAAGCCCCATGACATTCATAGATACATTTTGTTTGGCTGAATGATTTCTTTTGTTAGCATGTAAAATTCAAAATTACTATTATTTTTATTTATGTGTCTTTTACAAGTTATTCATTCTTCAGTTCTCCATAGCCCCTTTTTCTCCCATCTCATAAATTCCTACCACTTTCCTTTACCAATTTTTTCATTTACTTTAGCCATCCATCTCATGAAAAACTTGATGTACAAAAGTGGTAACAAATGTAACAATGTGGAAGAAACTTGGATATGTTATATGTTCACATATATGATTTAATATATAAACATATGCAGTTAAAGAAATGAAATGAGGTATTGATTTAATTTATAATTATAGTTTAGTCACTAAGCAACTAAGAGAAAGATCACTTTTGTTTAGTAGATTAAAAAATACTGAAAACTTTTATTACTATATTTGTAGGTTCAGTGTATAGTATTTTCATATCAACTCTACTTTACTTCTTGTTCCTATGTAGACCAGCCAGGAGTGTAGCACCAGCATCTAGATCTATTGAGCTAACTCCAGTCCTATTGCTAATATGTAACTTTACTGTTGATAGTACCACTTGTTGGCTAGTGAAGAATGCATCAAATCATGTTGCTACTCTGACCTGAAAATATGACCAATAGCCAGTATAAAGGAAAGTTTATAATTTTTAAGAAATTACATCCCCAAAGTTATGGACTACACTCTGCAAGTTTGTTATTATTGGAAGACTATAATTGGGCTCAGCAACTATAAATTTATGACCCTTTATAATTGATAGCAATCCAACTAGAATAACATTCTTTCTTGCATTTTAAAATAATACACTTTTCTCTATCTTTCTATATATCCAGCTAATAAAATAATGATGTTATATAATATAATATGACATATGATATACTATGTAGTAATATGCTATGTAAGGTATATTATATATTGTATATAATGTATATAGTATACATATGTAATATATATGCTATGAAATAAGTAATTTGTTAAGTTTCTATAACTAATTTTGCTTCCATGAGATAAAAGCAAACACTTGAAAATCAAGGAAAAATAGAAGTTTGTAACAGAGAAATATAACATAAAACTACACTAAATGAAAAATTAAAAAAATAAAAGTCCTAATAGCTGGAAAAAAGTACATAGATATGTTGAGTATCAAAATGGAAATGACAGAGGATGAATTAATATAAATATGGATCAACACAAAGTACCTAATGTGAAAATCACAGATAAAATATTGAAAAGAATGTCAATGTTAAATGGAAAATGTAAAAAGCATCTAATGTTGGATCACTGGAATCAAAAAAGAAGTAGGAGGAATTGGAGGGGGAGCAGGAGGGAAGGAAGAAAAAAGGAATAGATAAGTGCAGAAAAATACCATAATGAATAATAACAGAAGAGTTCAGAGTTCTCAAATTTGGTAAGGAATAAACTTTCTGATGCAAAGTGTTCAGATAAAAATTAGGATAAATTCAAAGACAAATAATACCCAGATACATCATAATCAAACTCCTAAAAATCGAAGATAAAGAAACATTGTCTTCAAACATTCAGAGGAAAACAACATAGAGCATATAGGGAATGGGTAGTAAGTACTTGTCATTCTTTTTAAGACAATGTGTAATATATTGGGAACTAATTGATGAATAAAATAACTTCTCTAGGACAAGCCTGGGATGTTCATCTTTTGGGGGAATTTGTTCAGGGTCTACAAGTAGCAGATGCCAAGGTTACATTAGCTGTTTAAGAGGTTTACTGGAGGAAAATCTGTGAAGCATAAAATGGCAGGAGAAGGCTTGGGGACATTCAAACCAAATATAGGCCATGTATCTGAAAGGAAAGAGACATGAGGAGGATTGAGCAGGAGAGCTTCAGGTATAACACAGCTCTCAAGGTCATGGCCATACTGATGGAGAGTCTTCCTGTAAAGAAAGACTGTCATGTGTCAAGCAGACATGATCTGATTCTGGTACTCCTGTCAAGCTCAGTCACTGTGAACAGGGGACATGTGGCCACAGTGTGTGTGACCGCAATGTCAGATCAAAAGGAGCCGCCTGGGGAGGCTGTCAACTCTGCTTCCCACAAGAGGTTCTCTTATAGGGACATCTAAGCTGCACAAGTCCATGGTCACCATATGGATTTCTTTAAACCTATGCACTTCTGTAGAGGACTGTTGACATTATATTATATACCACACATCAAACATCAAAATATGCTATCATCAATATCTAGGCTTTCAGGCTTTTCCACCATAAAATTCTAAGGCAGACAGAACAATCGAAGGAGTAGAGGTGAGCTATTGGGAAAACAAGATGGAATATTTAAAAATCTACCACTTTTCAATGCAAGTCTGTAACTAAGAAACACCATAGACAGGTAGATAGACAAGCAGACACAACAGTCAGAACGGCCTTCTCACTGTAAACTGCCTGTCACGGCCAGCCACGGCGCCGCCACGGGAGGAAAATTCTCGGAGGCAGAGTTAAGCTTTTACTACTTTTACTTCTACTTTCTTAGAGCTTAGAGAGGGAAAGAAAGATTTTTCTTAGAGAGGGAAAGAAAGATTTTTCTTCTTAGAGCTTAGAGAAAGATTAGAGCTTCTTTCTTCTCTCTTCTTTCTTCCTTCTTCTTTCTTCTGTCTTCTGTCTTCTGTCTTCCTTGGGAGCCTCGGCCTTACTCTGACCAGTCCTCTGGAGCCTCGGCCTAACTCTGGCCAGTCATTACTTCTTCTATCTGGTTTCTCTTCTGTAACCGCTCTGCCTACGTTCTGGCCGCTCTGATTCTTCTGACCGACCGAGTAACTGCCCGGCTAACTGAATTCTCCGTTCTCCTAACTCGGACCGCTTTCACCCGGTTATATACCTTCAGGTTTGCGGGTGCCTACAGGTGCGTCACATACATATCAGGTGGAACCCATGGCTTCCAGCTAGCTACAACAGCCCTTCCTAATTAGGGCTCCTTCATATTCCTCCCCTTTAGTTTAAAAAGGTGCTTTTGTTCTATTTTCTCTATTTTATTTTCTCTATTTTCTTTTATTTTCTTGTCCCTACCTAGCTTTTCACCTTTTATTTTTGAAAGGGTGGATATTTGAGCCCTTTTTGAGAAGGTGCTGTGGCTTTAAGGAAGCCTAATGCTGAGGAGCAGCTAACGCACCTAGTTAAGCACAATTGCATAAGCGGCTTTGACTTTTTTTTTTTTTTTTTTTTTTTTTTTTTTTTTTTTTTTCTCCTCTTCTTTATTTTTCTTTATGGCTTTCTTGCCAAAGCTCAATGGCTTTTTTTTTTTTTTTTTTTTCTGCATGGTTTTTACCATGCTATTTAATTCTCTATTTTCTTTTACGCTCATGGCTTTTTTCTTTATACTAAAGCTCAAGGCTTTTTCTCTATATTTTTTATGGCTTTTGGCTGGCTACTCGGCTTCGGCTTTTGGCCGGCTACTCTGCTTCAGCTTAATTCTTAACTGGCTTCAACTGAGTCAGAGGCTATGCTCTCTTGTTTACTACTCTTTTTGCTGGTCTCAACTGAGTCTGAGGCTATACTTTTTCGTTGCTCTCCTTATTTCTTAGCTTTTCTTCTCTGCCTGCCGAGCCCGGACGGACCACCATTTGTATGCTGCCTGTCACGGCCAGCCACGGCGCCGCCACGGGAGGAAAATTCTCGGAGGCAGAGTTAAGCTTTTGCTACTTTTACTTCTACTTTCTTAGTGCTTAGAGAGGGAAAGAAAGATTTTTCTTCTTAGCTTAGAGTAGAGTAGCTTAGAGTAAAGAAAGATAGAGCTTAGCTTTTCTTCTTAGCTTAGAGTAGAGTAGCTTAAAGAAAGATAGAGCTTAGCTTAGAGAAAGACTAGAGCTTCTTTCTTCTCTCTTCTTTCTTCCTTCTTCTGTCTTCTGTCTTCTGTCTTCTGTCTTCCTCGGGAGCCTCGGCCTTACTCTGACCAGTCCTCTGGAGCCTCGGCCTAACTCTGGCCAGTCATTACTTCTTCTATCCGGTTTCTCTTCTGTCTTCTATCTGGTTTCTCTTCTGTAACCGCTCTGCCTACGTTCTGGCCGCTCTGATTCTTCTGACCGACCGAGTGACTGCCCGGCTGACTGAATTCTCCGTTCTCCTAACTCGGACCGCTTTCACCCGGTTATATACCTTCAGGTTTGCGGGTGCCTACAGGTGCGTCACATACATATCAGGTGGAACCCATGGCTTCCAGCTAGCTACAACAGCCCTTCCTAATTAGGGCTCCTTCATCTCACCTTAGGTATCATCTCTTAATTTTGTGTGGATGGCTCTCCTATCCTAGGACTCACATTTGCTTTTTGAGTTCTGTCTATTACTCTGATTATGGCCAACTCTTCCACAACAGACTGGAGAGAGAGCTCAAGCTGCATCTGATATAATAATTATATGCAGTGGAATGTCTTGGCAAGGTGATGCACCACCATACATTAAATACACAATTTTCTTGTAAGAGAAATGCTAGAGAAAATAAAACTGAGCAAATCACTTTGGCTCACTGATATGACATCTCAATAAAGGGTAACAATAGCTTACATAGCTCTCTCCTTCACACTAATATATGGAATCTCTTGCTTATCATTTCTCCTTTAATATACAATAGGAATCTTAGATTTAGCATTTCTAAAGATAAACTTTTTCTTCTTTTTAGCCATTAGCACATATGTCCCTCTTCCAACCTTTCTCATCTTATTAAATGACAACTTTATCTATCGAATTGCTCAAGCCAGAGTCCTCTGATTTATTGGTGATTTTAGAACCCCTCCTCAATATCTAATCCAACTTAAATTCCAAATATCCTGACTCCTCTTATCTTCCCATCTTCACAACTGCCGTATTAGTCCATATAAATTATCCTCTCTTGCCTGAACTATTGCAATAGGCCCACACTAATAACTTCTGAGTCCATTCTTCAAATGACAAAGGAAGTGATTTATTAAAAACAAAAATCAGATCATGTCCCTCCCAAGCCAAAAATCCTTCAAAAGTTTCCAAGTGAACTTTCTGCAAAATAATAAAAGTCCTCACATGATCTCCAACACTATATGTAGTTCCTGCCTCCCCTTCTGATTTCATTATATATGGTTCCCAGTCCTTCACTATCCCTCTCCAAAAGGCTGTTTCTTCTATTCTGTCAATCCAAACATGTTTATTACCATCATATGGCTTTGGGACACACTGTTTCTTCTGCTGGATTGCTTCTTATTAGCTTTTTGTATAGCCAATCCTTTTTATTTTCATTTTTAAAAATGTTATTTATTCTGTTATGTATGATAGCAGAATGCAATTAAATTCATATTACACAAGTAGAGCACCATTTTTCATGTCTCTGGTTGTACACAAAATAGAGTTACACCATTCGTGTTTTCTTATATGTACTTAGGGTAAGATGTCCATCTCATTCCACCAACTTTCCTACCCCATCCCCACTCCCTTCCACTCCCTCCCCTTTGCCCTATCTAAAGTTTATCTATTTCTCCCATGCTATGCCACCATCCCCATTATGAATCAGCATCCTTATATCAGAGAAAACTTTTGGCATTTGTTTTTTAGGACTGGCTTACTTCACTTAGCATTATGTTCTCCAGGTCCATCCATTTACCTGAAAATGCCATGATTTTATTCTTTTAATGCTGAATAATATTCCATTGTGTATATACACCACAGTTTCTTTATCCATTCATCTACTGAATGGTACCTAGGTTTATTCCACAATTTAGCTATTGTGAACTGAGCTGCTGTGAACATTGACCTGGCTGCATCCTTGTAGTATGCTGTTTTTAACTCCTTTGGGTATAAACGGAGGAGAGAATCTCTGTATTGCTTTCCATATTGGCTGCACCAATTTGCAGTCCCACCAGCAATGTGTGAGTGTGCCTTTTCCCCCACATTCTTACCAACATTTATTGTTGTTTGTATTCTTAATAGTTGCCATTCTGACTCGAGTGAGATGAAATCTTAGAGTGGTTTTGATTTGGATTTCCTAAATTGCTAGAGATGTTGAACATGTTTTTATATATTTTTTGATTGATTGTATATAATCTTCTGAGAAGAATCTGTTTAGTTCCTTGTCCCATTTATTGATTGGGTTACGTGTGTGTGTGTGTGTGTGTGTGTGTGTGTGTGTGTGTGTGTGTTAAGATTTTTGAGTTCTTTATATATCCTAGAGATTAGTGTTCTATCTGATGTGTGTGTGGGAAAATTTGTTCCCATTCTGTAGGCTCTCTCTTCACCTCACTGATCATTTCTTTTGCTAAGAAGAAGTTTTTAGTTTGAATCCATCCATTTATTGATTCTTGATTTTAATTCTTGCACTGTAGGAGTCTTATTAAGGAAGTAGGGGCCTAATCTGACATGATGGAGATTTGGGCCTACTTTTTCTTCAATTAGGCATAGGGTCTCTGGTTTCATTCCTAGGTCCTTGATCCACTTTGAATTGAGTTTTGTGCATGGTGAGAGATAAGGTTTAATTTAATTTTGTTGCATATCTATTTCCAGTTCTATCTTTTCTCCAATATATGTTTTTGGTGCTTTTATCTAATATAACTATATTCATGTGGGTTTGTCTCCCCCAGGCCAACATCATTTAAAATGGAGAAAAATTGAAAGCATTCTCTCTAAAAACTGGAACAAGACAGGGATGCCATTTGTTTTTTACCACTTTTATTTAACATGGTTCTTGAAACACTAACTAGAGAAATTAGACAGATGAAAGAAATTAAAGGGATATGGATAGGAAAAGAAGAACTTAAATTAGCACTATTTGGCGACAATATGATTCTATACATAGAAGACCCAAAAAATTCCACCATAAAATTTCTAGAATTCATAAATGAATTCATCAAAGTACATGATATAAAATCAACATCCATAAATCATAGGCATTTCTGTATATCAGTGGCAAATCCTCGGAAAGAGATACAAGGAAAACTACTCCATTTACAAGAGCCTCAAAAAAAAAAAAAAAATAGAAAAAAACACAATACTTGGGAATAAACAAAAGAGGTGAAAGTCTACAATGAAAGCTACAGAATACTAAAGAAAGAAATTAAAGAAGACCGTAGATGATGGAATGTCGGGACCTTACACTGTCTGCCAAGGGGGTGGCAAAGCTCTGGCTTTCTGGCTGCTTGCCACATTACCATGCCCTGTTACCTGACCTAGGCTAAGCAGGGGGCGTGGCTGTGAGAACCAGAACCGTCACTGATTGGCTATGGCCCATTATAAAGCATTGTCCACCTTTTCAACAAACGAGCTTCTGCACCCACCGACTGAACTCCCTGGTATGTTCCTGGGCCTTCTAAAGGCGGGGGAGGGAATATCGGTGGCCTTCGCTTTCCCAATCTAGCCTCTTTGTTGGGGTAGGCCTCTCTGGCCTCTTTTGCTGGACAAAAGAGGTCCATCCGGGTACAGGGAGGATAAAGACCCCAACCCCTTATAACTTCACGACAATGGAAAGATCTCCCTTGTTCTTGGATAGGCAGATTTAATATTATCAAAATGGCCATACTATCAAAAGCACTATACAGATTTAATGCAATTCCAATCAAAATCCCAGTGACATTTCTTTTTACTTTTTAGGTCTCATCTCAGGTATTGCATTCTTATGAACACCTCCCCCGAACACCCTAAAATAATTCTCCCCACAAACAATTTGTAATACATTATCTCATGTCCTACATTAAAGAAACCTATGTAGAATTAATTTACTTAATCCTTTATTTTTCTTTCTTTGGCTTATAGTCTAGAACACAAACACTATAAGGATAAACATCTTGGTGTTTTGGTCATTGTCCTATCCTGGTGTGTATAAAGAGCCTGGATCATAAGAAGCACTCAATTATTATTGGTTGAGTAAGGATGTGATTCAATGAATGAAAACAAACCACAAACTACTCTTGGGAGATATATAAGGTTCTGTAAGACATTAGCATTGAAATCACTTTTGATCTGGTTCTTCTATACCCTTACAAAAACATAGAGGGTGGAGCATAGAACACCTACCAGTACTGCTAAGAATTATAATTTTAAGAGATCAGCTGGGTGAAGACTGAGAACCACATGATTGATCCAGTTGAGAGAACAGTCCTTCAAATCGCTATTTCGCAAGCCATTCCTCCAAATTCAAGCATGATTTAGGCTTACTTTTCACCAAGGATCATGGAAACTAAAGAGGATCTAGTTTCTATTTCTGGGTTTGGCCCAGATATAAGAGCAGCTTTACTTGACTAGTTGTCCTTTAACCATCTTGCTTAGCCCACATCTTCTTCTTGTGAAACTCTATAGCTGTACCTTCCCCAAACCCCTTTTTGTGGAGGAGATCTATTCATTACTTTGTTGCTAAGATGTCTTAAGGATAATCAGTGGCAATCTATGATTCTGAAGTTTGAGAAATTTGGCCTGTACCTCTTTAGACTTTTAAGAGACTGAATAGAGTCTAAACTCAGGTAAACACTGATCAGGTTGGTTTGCCATTTCTCTGATGCTAATACCAACTACAAGGCTATCTTCAGGAAGAATAGCAATAACTGGTCTGTCTTCTCACATCAGCATTTCAGTTCTATTTTCCCAAGGCTGGTTCCTAGTTAACCTTAAAACTAGGAATGCTAACTACAAATGCTAACTGTAAGAGTGTCTGCTGCTGTCGTCAGATTATTAAATTAAAAGCAAGAAAAACAGTAGTGGGCTCTAGAACCCTCTGCTATAACTAAGTAAATTATATCCCTTGGCTTCCCCAAGCCATCCAGTTTGTCTGATGTACTTGAGTTCTTTATGGATAGAATGACCTCAAAAGTGCTCCAGTTCAAATAATGATTGTGTGGAAGCCCTAAGAATAATTCATACGTGGTAAATTTGAATTTGGAGGATGAACTTGGAAAATGATTAATACAACCAACTCGTTAAGAAGGCCTAACTAGGGCTGGGAGTATAGCTCAGTTGATAGAGTGCTTGACTTGTATGTACAAGGCCCTGGGTTCAATCCCCATCACCACGCACACACACACACAAAAGAGGTCCCTACTTAGCATTATAAGTATGCAATGTTGAATGCTGATATGAGTTCTTAAAATGAATTATTTAAGCCTTATTAAATTATAAATGTTTCATAATTTAACAAATTATTTCAACTCTAGCCTTATAATCCAAAGAACATAATTGAAAATCTCTATGTTGCCACAATGTCAGCATCACCATCAAGAAGTGTATTAGAAGTGACTGCAATATGAATACTTTGCATTTGTCTAGTTGATGATATTTAAAAGTTTCTTTGTGTGTATTCTATAATTTAATCATTATAATGATTGTTAGCTAAGTAAAATAACCCTTTACTTGTTTTTGAACTCAAATTTATAGTGTTGTAAAAGTTTTATTGTTTATTTTAAACAAGGAAGTGATATCATAGAAGCACTTATAGCCATGTTTTTAAATATGTTTGCCAAATGGAATGGACTATGTTGTGTAAACTATGGAAGCCTCTTCTGCCCATTGGATCTGATTCATTGGTTAGTGTTCAGTGATAGCAGAATGCAGTTCTAGATTCCATCAAGTCAATAAACATATCATATACAAGGAGAACAAACCTCTAATGGGACAAATACTTGAACTTGGCATTATTAGACACCTAATCTGATTATCTGAGATAATTGCTCCCAATGGATTAATAATAATATTTTGCTACCAGGGCTTTTTTCTCAAATTCAAAGCTTTCATTAGCATAACATGGAAATGCACTTTTTAAATTTCAAAATTACATATGTGCATATATAAATGTATACATTTACATATAAACTTTTATATAGAGAGACACACGTTAACTTAGTTGCACAAGTGTGTGTTGAGATTTAGCTACAATGAAATTAAGCAGCATAAAATTTAGAAATTCATAGATCAGTATCCAGTGTCTGCCAGTAAGCATAAAAAAAGAAAGAAAATCTAGGATTCTAAACACTTTGAAATCATTGCCATAACTAATCCCAAGCCAGTCAGTTGCAGTACTCAGTGACGCATAAGTAGGCCAAGAGAATACAGAAAATAAGCTCTTAAGTTTATATGAAGTTTTATCTTTGTAAAACAATTTTAACACATTATATCATTTCATCCACTAAATTCCCTTGTGATAAATTGTAGAAGCCTTATCTTTCCCATTTTATAGAGAAATCCAAAGAAACTAGTCTTCTTAAATTTTGCTCTATAAATAATGCATTTATAAAAATTGTTTATTTATATTGTAGTGATCTTGTGAACAAATAATGTGTCTTACAATAACTATTTTAGGTAGAAGGTATTTAGAGAGAATGATCCATTTTTTTAAGCATTAGTTAAATGTGACAATAAAGCACTTTAAGCCTTGAGTTTATGATCTTTTCCCATTGGTTATGCATTGTTTGAGAAGTTAGAAAATTGTAGTTTCAGATGACTAAGATATTTCAAAAATCTGAAAAAGAGATCTCCATTCAGCAGGTATCTATGTCACTAATGTGGATACATGGTAGGCTTGATCAATTTACCACTGGCTTGTCTCCAGTCAAGATCTATGGCAAGTGGCTTAGTCACACTTCAATTAGATGGAGCCAAAGATTTTCCTTTAGTTTACCATTTGTGCTTCCGGAAGGTTAAGCCTACTTTTTCTATTATAAGAGAGTTAAAAGTTATCTTCATCTGTTAAGTAAAAGTCTGGTTCACTGGGGATGAGTGTCGGATAGCAGGGGAGGTTTGTCCCCTTGTGCAAGATCTGCACTAGATGCAATGGCTTCTGTTGTTCAGTGTCCTCAAGAGATAACATTCAGAAGGCAAACTGGTGTTGAGCAGTTTATGAACAGCCCAATGGCATTGCCAGGGAACCCAACATCATACGGGTCCCTTGTAGTTTCAATGTATGTGGCCTTTTTGTTCTTTTTCCTTCTGTTTCTACTACCTGGTATTAAACGAGGGCATGAAAGAACAATAATAATATCCTCTCTCTCCAATTTTACATCTAAATTTTGGTCACTACTTACACCATGCTTATAAAGTTTTCCTTCATGTATGTCTTATTTATTTCCTATTTGTGTTGTGAAGCTGGCATCCCAAATCAATGTTTCATTCATGTCCAGCTTTCTGGGATGATAAAAAGGAGAACCAGCACGTAAATGAGAAGGTGGTCTACCATCATTCCAGGCATCTACTCTAGCTTTCTGTGAAGCCTGGTATCATAGTATAAAAATGAAATTAGAAATGAAGGATTGTTCTATTAAGAAGGAAATATTTGTATAAAATACATTTACGATTTTAAGAATTTTCATGTATGTATGAAATATATATACATATACATATATATGTAATTAAGATATATCTCATATGTATGTGTATAAATGGAGAAAGAGGGTAGAAGAAGTGAAATTAATGAGTATTAAATTCATGGAGACCCACACAATGCATTAGGGAGTTGACAAAAATTCTCATGTTTTAATCTTAATGAAATATCTATAAATTTGAAAACTGAGCAGACGCTAAGATTCCAAATAATGCCAGATGGCAGAGTGGGGTGAGAGATATTTTGGGGCAACCTGTCAGCTTAGTGTTCTTCTTGTATCACTTTGTTTATCTATTTTTAAAAGCTTTCTCTGATTATAGATGATATAGTGACTGTAACAGCAAAAGCAGTGGCATTACTCTCACAAGATCTTTAAATTTTGATGCCACAGAAAGAAGCAGGAAATCAGTTTACTGATGCTAGCATGTAACAGTTGTTACTAAAAGAAGTTTGAATTCTTAATAGTTTACTATTCAATCACAAATGTTTTTGTGTCATAGAACATGAAACATCATTGTCATTATTGTCATTTCATTGTCATGTGAACACAATGCTATCTTGTTCTTAAGATCCCAGTCTGCATTTTTTCTCTGTTCTGTTAAAAGATGTGGCCTACTCTTAATGCAGTATTTATTCAGGGTGACTTTTTATCCAGATCCAAGTCTCTGAACCACTCCAAGGACTCTACTTGCATAATCACAAAAGGAATCTTTTTTTTATGGAAACCTCAGTGGACTATCTTACCCAGACAGTGAGTAGTTCTTTAGTGTAATAAAAATTACCACAATTTCTAGTGGAGAGCTCAGTATCCCTACCATACTTCCCTTTGGCATTCTAATACTTTCAATTAGTTGGAAGTTATAGATATGATAGTAGACACAGATAGAGCCTTGAACTCTTAGTATCTAGAACCCTCAATAGAAGTGTATAGATCCAGTCCAGAAACTATTCTGAGTAATTGTAGTATGATTGTCCAACTGATTTCCATTCACCTCATTTATTTGACATATTATTAGCATCTCTGCTGTCATCTTGAAATTAGTTGAGATAATTGGTAAAATGTCATGTCACCTTTCACAACTGAAAACATGGGAAGGACTTTAGATCATTGAATATCAGTTTTCATTTTATATCAAAAGACCTAATGATATAGAAGATACAGTTAGAATTGACTTAAGATTTACCATAGGCCTATGAAGTTCATAATATAAGGTGAGTTTCTTATAATTTTTCCTTCCTTTCCTGATAACAGGCATCAGAAAAACACTGTTAATAGCTTTAATTGATTGTGGTCTAGACAATGAACAAAATAATAAATTTAGTCCATAATTTGTAGCATTGCCAAATTCTATGCTTTCATACTTCCACTATGGCTGGATTTTCGTTCCCAAGTTGATGTCACAGAATGTAGAATTTGGAAAGTGTCGCGAACTTATAACAGGGGCTGAGGTTTGTAGCTCTCCCTTGACCCGGGATGAACCTTCTCTGTCCAGCAGAGAGGCTGGGAGAGCTCGACTCAGCGATAAGGTGAGATTGGGAATGGTAAAAGGTCGCTGGCAGTCCCTCGCCCGTCTTCAGAAGACCCAGGACATACCAGGGAGCTCGGTCAGGTTAGCACTGGAACTCGTTTATTGAAGAAGATAGACAGCGTTTATAGAGGACATGGGCCAATCAACAGAAGGAATACAGGGACACATAAGGAGCATGGGCAGATTGTATTGGCGGAGCCCTCTACCCTATCCTTAGGGTAGTTTTGGTTCCCAGGATAAGTCAGGGGAACACCCCCAGGTTAGGTCAGGTCTGTAACAGGGCATGGAAAGCAGCCAAAGAGTTAGAGTTCTCTACCCTTACAGCCGATGTGTTCTTAAGTCCCCAACAGGAAAGCATATGCAGTAACATAGTATTATTTAGAATGGATCATATGCAAAATTATAGATTGTTTTGGGGGACTATGTAAAAGAGTCACCCAGATTCCCTATTGTGTAGGGCATAGTTAACTGACTTCCCATTACTGGCCTTGGGATCTACAACCAGGTTCATGGAGTCCACCCTTTCCACAGTCCCCAAGGAGGGATTGGGCAGTTACATTCTAGGAAGACACAGGACTGGTCTAGAATGAAACTATGGATCAAGGACTCTCATTGTCTTGATTTTACCTTAGTGAAAATGTTTTGCAGTTCTATATTCTCCCTAGCCATTATTTCATCCTCTCCTGTTCACAGAGATTACTACCTGAATTTAGGTGTGAAGGCTCTGTCTTCTTTCTGCTATCTCTCCTGCCCCCAATAGTTCTCTTCATCTATTCTTGGTATCTGTTTCTTTGTAAGTATGAAAAAAATATTGTCATTGAGGTTTCACACATTATTTTGTTCAATGACCCCAAATGTCTGAAATATTGGTGTACTCAATAACTTGACAGTTAAAAATTGAAAACAAAATTACCTAAGTTCACAATGTTATTAATCATTAGAACTGAAATTTAAATCCAGATGTGATAGGCTTTAGCTTTCACAATCATTCTGTTATGAATTCTAGGAATATAAAACCAACTGAGAATATTTCTTATAAAATTATTTTTTTTACAAGAGCTGAAAAACATGTGCCTTACTCACTTCAGCCTGTTACAACAAATTGCCTTACCCTGGGCAGATTATAAAGAATAGAGATTTATTTCTCACAGTTCTGGAAGCTAAAATTCTGAGATCAGGGTGCCATTGTGGTCAGTTTCTTTTTCTTTTTTCTTTCTTTTTTTTAAATATATATATTTTTTAGTTCTAGGTAGAATCAATACCTTTATTTTATTTATGTGGTGCTGAGGATCGAAACCAGGGCCTCACACATGCGAGATGAGCGCTCTACCACTGAGCCCCAGCCCTAGCCCTGTGGTCAGTTTCTTGTGAGGTACCTAGTCCAGGTTTCAGACTGTCAGCTTTTCCTTGTATTCTGACATGGTGGAAATCGGCAAAAGGTGACTTTTTATCCAGATCCAAGTCTCTGAACCATTCCAAGGACTCTACTTGAAGAATCACAAAAGGAATCTTTTTTTTTATGGAAACCTCAGTGGACTGTCTTACCCAGACAGTGAGTGGTTCTTTAGTGTAATAAACATCGCCACAATTTCTAATGGAGAGCTCACCATACTTCCGTTTGGCATTCTAATGCTTTCAATTAGTTGGAGGTTATGGTTATGATAGTAGACACAGGTAGAGCCTTGAACCCTTAGTATCTAGAACCCTCAGTAGATGTTCTGGTTCCATTTTGTAAGAGCATTGACTGGAGTGCTCTGCTTTCCAGTCTTCACGTAACCTAATTTCTTTCTAATTTATTTTCAACCTCCTACTACCATCACTTTGGAGGTTAGAATTTCATCCTATTGATTTGTTTAGAACAAACATTTCATCCATTGAAATTTGCTATGTGAAAGTGAAAGTATAACATACATGTAAATTTGTCCCCAGAGCCCAAGTGTTGTGCTTTTGTTGACTCTTGACTTTTTTTCTTTTTTTGCCATTAGAAATATAATCGGTAGACTTAGGGAAAATATAGAAAAGGAAACTTTAATTTTGGCAAACAACAAATGGTATTGATTGGGTTATTCAGTTATATCATGGAAAAATCTTTGGTGTTTCCTAAAGTCAGATAATTCTTATCTTTTTTTCCCATTTGTTCTAATTAGTTATACATCTGATGTTGGTATCCATATCCATTGTTATTAGTGAGGATATCAGTGGAAGCAACATCTCCATGAACAAAGCACATCTATTGCCAAAGATTATACTATTTTCTAGAACAGATAATGAAAGATTAACTTCTTTCTTAAATATTAGGAAAACTCTTATCTCCATAGAACAGCTACATTGATGAAATTAGCATATATGGTTTACTTAATAAATGGCTAATATGGGCTATGTGTCTGTACTGCTATATTGCTACGATGATTCACAGTGATTTAACTGTTTTTTTTTTAAGTATATAAAGAAATATCATAAATGCCATTTTTAAAATTTTATTTTATTTTAATTTTTTAAACTTTTCTTTCTAGATATACATACCTGGGTTTTTTGTTTGTTTGTTTGTTTAAGCCAAGCTAAAATGGCAACTTTTTTAATAAAGGTCTGAGTCTATTAATAATGTATTATTTTAGAATCTCCTTTGATCTAAACCTTATAATTTTCTTTTCACTTTCAAATTGATTGTATTTCCTACATCCTTTGTGAAGCTTTCTCAATCTCACATAAGCCTATGCCTCTATTAGTCAGTGTTCTCCAAAGAAACAGTAGTAATTGGACTTATATTTTTATAGGAGATTATTTTAAGGAGATCTTTCATGCAATTTTAGAAGATTGCAGAAGCCCTAATTGCTCGCGAGACTTGACCCAGAATCTCGCCTGTGGGACTTAGCCCAAAATCTCACGGGACTTGGTGCGAGATCTAAATGTACTTATGCCAGGAGAAATGTCTTTCAGGCGCCATTCTTGCTTGAGCGCGTGAGACCTTGCCCGGGATAGAGCGTGCAGAGTAAACGCCATTGTGTGTGTGTGTGTGTGTATGTGGGTGATTGTAAGACTGTGAGTTACTAAAGCCAGAGAGAGAAAAATAAAATAACCTTTTCTTTTCTAACCTGTCTCCGAGTCTTCTCCCGCAGCCCCGCTGTTCTGAACGGCAGATTGCCCACCGGCGGTGGGCAGAAGATGCAGGTGAAGCCAGATTTAAAGCCAGGTAGTGAGTGTAGATAGACAAATCGGGTCTAACATGGAGTTTCATAAAGAAAATGGAGTCCAGAAGGAAAAATGGAGTCAGTCTGAGTCCTGGAAAAACATAAAACAACTTTAAGGGAGATAAGATGATTAACGTTCCCAAGTTTTGGGCCCATCTTATAGAAGGTTAATGAAACAGCTCCCAGCAGACAGAGATGTTAAGCAACTAGCCCTAAGCCCTTCCCATGAGTTCCCCACCCACCTGTGTCACATCTTTGGCAAAAACAAGAAGATATAAAAGGGAGAAGGCCGCTTCTCTTTTTAGATTCCTGGTTTCTGGGTCCCCTTGTCCTTCTGGGAGAAGTCTTTTAGCTGTCCTTTCAATAAAGCCCTTCACTCTCCACGCTACACTTACCTCCTCGTGCTTCTTCGGCGTTATTCTTCAGCGTTCGGGGGAGTAAGAACCCATCACGGGTAAAAAGCGGTTTCACAGGTACAAAATACGTGATGTGAACTGTTCAGCTCAAAGACCTGATGTTACTGCTCAATCTGAAAGCCATCAAACTATCAAAAGAAGAAGGAACCAGTGCTGCAGTACAAATCTCTTATGGCAGAATTCCCTCTTATTCAGAGGAGGTTGGCTCTATTTAAGACTTCAGCTGGTTGGATGAGACCCAGTCATGTTACAGTGGGCTATCTGGTTTGCTCAAAGACTACCAATTTATTTCTGTCATCCAAAAACACCTTCACAGAAATATCCAGAATAGTGTTAGACTACATATCTAAACACCATGGGCCAACAAAGTTGACACATGAAATTTCCATTACAAGTCCACCCTTTGTCAAATTGGCATCTAGGTGTGCTTCTTAAATCACAGTTAATCTTTACAAAGAAAAAAAAAATGAAAAAGTCATACTTTTGCTTAACATGATAAAATGATGCAGTCTACAACAAAAATCCAAAATTACTTTTCCCCAGAGGATGTAAAGTATTTTAGTGATATTTACTCTTCTTCTTGCTATCCTATAACTTAAATACCATGATGAAAATTTTGTTTACAAAATTATTGTGAGTTAAAGTCCATACTTTTTATATTCCATAAAGTAGGGGGAAAAAGATATTTGCTGTGCGCACACACACACACACACACACACACACACACGTGAGTGCATGCACACCCACATTCATAATAAAATTAAGAAGAAATGCTCTTGGAAATTACAATCTTCATCTGTGCAGCTGGCCATGTATTTAACTACCTACCTCCTTTACCCATTCTGTCCAAATTTTCTTTGATCTTAATAAGCACCTCAGGTAGTCATGGTTCTTCACCAGGTAGAGTGGCCCAAACCTTCATTGTTGAAGGAGATGACACAGTAATAGTCCTGCGTGGACTAAACTATTGTTTTCAGTTGACTTTAGTCACAAAGCGTAGTAATGCTTCCAGACCTCCCCAAGAAAACTCGTGCAGTCCCATATTCCTTGCCTCCACTGTGGAGGAGAAGATCAATTTATCCTTGGTTTTCAGGTTCATTCTACCCAGCAGGTACTGCAACTTCCTTGTTTGAAGGAGCCCTAATTAGGAAGGGCTGTTGTAGCTAGCTGGAAGCCATGGGTTCCACCTGATATGTATGTGACGCACCTGTAGGCACCCGCAAACCTGAAGGTATATAACCGGGTGAAAGCGGTCCGAGTTAGGAGAACGGAGAATTCAGTCAGCCGGGCAGTCACTCGGTCGGTCAGAAGAATCAGAGCGGCCAGAACGTAGGCAGAGCGGTTACAGAAACCAGATAGAAGACAGAAGAGAAATGACTGGTCAGAGTTAGGCCGAGGCTCCTGAAGAAGACAGAAGAAAGAAGACAGAAGACAGAAGAGAGAAGAAAGAAGCTCTAGTCTTTCTCTAAGCTAAGCTCTAAGCTCTATCTTTATCTTTCTTTCTAAGACTCTAAGCTAAGAAGACAAGAAGAAATCTTTCTCTAGCTCTTTCTATCTTTCTTTCTAAGACAAGACAAGAAGATCTTTCTTTCCCTCTCTAAGCTCTAAGAAAGTAGAAGTAAAAGTAGCAAAAGCTATACTCTGCCTCCGAGAATTTTCCTCCCGTGGCGGCGCCGTGGCTGGCCGTGACAGGCAGCTTACACTTGTTTTTCTCTTGGTTTAGAGGTATGAAAAGCCCAGAGCAGCTGGGTGGTCATAGCTTTAAATTCAATGGAGTCAGTGCTGTGTCTCCTGTTGGAAGAATTTCTTGTTTTAGAATTAGGACCTCTAGGCCAACAGAGGATGAGGTTGGTGAGTATAGAAGCACAAATTTTGCTTTGAGTGCTTTTGAGTCACTAACAATAATAGTATCATTTCCATTTCTACCGCTTGATACCTGGACCCATGAATTGTGGCTTTGGGAAATGCAGCCATTAGCATTGGCTTTTCCTTTACTAGTTAGAACAGGCTTAATGAGATTAAGTGGGCAGCAGAGTTTTAGGCCATCTCACAAAATTCTAAGGATGGGTTTATAAGCATCTCTCTTGCTTTTCCTTTTGTTTATTTTTAATGTTAATGACTAATCAGTTAGAGCTCTGAGAATTATAATATGAAAGATAATAGGTGAGTGGAGACATGTTCCTATATTCTTAACATGTTATGCCAGTCGTTAAATGTTGGTTTGTAGAAAAAAATAGTGTTGGTCCTTTAATTTATATATGGAAATTCCCTCGTTATCATGAGTCATCCTGAATGAGAAGAGTAGGAAGTTCCTTCTTTCAATAACGTTTTTATTTTTGTAGACTTTGGCCTTTGCAGTTTCTTTGCATCCTTATATTTGTGATTTAAAAATCTGTATTGTAACTTATCTATCTGGGTCTAGTTGTTAGGATGGGAAGTTTGATCTTTGCTGATTTCTACATCCAAAGAAAATGTAGAGCAGTTACACTGTATGAAATTATATGTTTACAAATCACTTGCATCCCCAATGGAGTCTGGAACACTTGAACCCAGGGACTGTGTGTTCTCCTCTTGATGTCTCCAGCAACTAACAGAGGCAATAAATTAAGAGGACAATTAATAAATACTTGACAAATATGTAAAGGAATCTTCAGATGAGCTCCATACTTGGATGATCTATGGAAGCCAAGTACTAAAGAAAAAAAAAAAGAACAACTTTGCTTGAAGTCCATTAAGAGTGCTTTATACTGTTTTTATTTCTTTGAAGATCAAAACAAAATTATAGAATGTAAATTTAAATGAATAGCTCTGGACCAGTTTCTAAGTTATACCTCAGATATCTTCATCTACATTATGTAAAGTAATATTTTTAAAATAAGTGATTCCTTAAAAATAACTTGCCTTAAGAAAGCTCTTCTATTCTAACGTCTATTATGTCTATTAACCTTTTCCTGCAAGCTTTCTCTCCCTGCATAAGGACATTCCTTCTAGTAACGTTCTCAGAGGAGGAGAATATTAACTTCACGGGCATCTCCCCATTATATATGAAATGGATGTGAAAATCTTAAACTTATGTTAATGTGCTAAATTAGTAAAGTTGAGATAACCTTGATACACATGCAACTTCTCTGCTTCTGGATTAGACAACCATTGCTGGAAAATGACTTGAATAATTCTCATCAGGTGAATAAAGGATAGAATAATACTTGGATATTTTTGGTTTTCTATTTTCTATATTTAAAAAAGATTGCAATGAATCCGAGTCATACTAAGTAATACTATAAAACATATTTTCTTTATTATATGACATTTATGTTAAATACATTTCGAGCCTAAAACTAATATCTACATTCAACTACAACAAAAACAATGCAATCCATTTTATAAAATTTTTATTTATAAACTTTCCCATTGTCTTGGATTCCTAATTCCTTCGTATCTAAACAAATTCTAAACCTACTTTCTCCATGTAACATGATACCCAGGTGCAGTCACTATTAAATATCCTAATGAGGAAGTAAATTGAGAAATAGTTTTAGACATCAATTTGTTCAGCTTAGTTCTGATCCTTGCAAAAAAAATTCTTTTTTTGAGAGAATAATATTAATATTTTGGTGTCAGATTATCCTTAAGCCTATTCTTTTATACAATTTAGCAGCAAGAATCACCTGCCTGAACTTGAACACACTTCACTCTATGGGTGTGACAACATGAGTTGTCAAGGGCAAAGTGAGTCAGCTGTCTCTATAGAATGGTTTGGATTGGGAGAGAAAGGAACAGAGTCCAAGTTAGGAACTTTGGTTACAACCAAAGATACCAAGAGCAGAGATGATGCATGAAGGAGCAGAACCGTGAGAAAATGTGTTCTTAGTAAAAGACTTAAAAATGAAGCCAGGATAACACATGTTCCCCCTTTTTTTAGAAGTAAGGAAATATTTTTTTAAACCTTTATTTTATTTATGTGGTGCTGAGGATTGAACCCAGGGTCTCACACTTGCAAGACATGTGCTATACCCGCGGAGCCCCCAGCCCCAGCCCCATCTTCCTCTTTCTTTTAGAATCAAATTCAAACTACCCAGTATGACCAACAAGCCCTTCCTTAGAAGCTTTCCTTATTAGCATCATCTCCTATCACAAACTAGAAATTATTTCTAAACATGCTCAGAACTTGAGGTTGCAGTCTGCCTTTCCATTTGACCTTCCTCAGATATTGGGCTTTTGAATTCATACTCAACTTTCAGAACTCAGCTAGAGTATTAACAATTCTAGAACATCTTTCCTGATTCCCCCTTCTGATTATCACCCTGTAATTCCTCATATCATCCTATAATTTTGTGGGCACTCTTGAAGTACCTATCAAACGTCATGGTAATAATCCAGGTATTCCTGTTAATTAAAACACGTGGGCTCTCACTTTTCACATAGCATCAGAGTTATGTCTTCTTTCTGGCATTGTTGCCTGAGCCTCACTGTGTTCCCTAACCCTGACACTGTGTCAAAGAAGTCATTTTCTTCTTCATTTCAAAATATTTTTTTCCTTTTGAAAAAATAATAATATATTTCACTTGTTTATTTTCCACTTGGGTCAGTCAATTTCTGAAAATCGGTAAAGCAAATAAAGCAACCCATTACGTTGCTTTATATCTTCCAGAAGTCATCTGTCATTCTACAAATTCCAATTCAGTTATCTCTGCTCCTCAATATTCTCCTGACTATTATCTTTAGCTTATAATATTTAATTGCTTCAATAGCTGCACTTCTAAAATATTTATTTATTAGTGATATTAGTACACTTGTAATTTTATCAGCGTTATTGGTTTATGTGTAAATCTCCCCTGCCTAAGTTTACTGGAAACTGAGCAAAATCAGTTAATTTTGTTTAACATTCACACTGAGTAGAGGTCCTGGTGTATATCTGATACTATATAGAAATGGAAGGTAGGTAGGAGAAGGCAGAAAGAAAGGTAGGACAGGAGAAAGAAATGAGAAACAAAGGGGAGCCAAAGGTAGGGAAGGAGTAAGAGTAAAATAAAGAGGGCTTAGATGTTGATGTACTACCATATTGTCAGTCAAAAACATTTGATTCACTGATATGTATTTTCACTCTCTTCTCTAGGCATATGAGATAAGAAATTCTTGTGACACAGGGCAAAAAATGATTAAAAATATCTCAGGTTTTCATTCAAGCTGAAAGAGAGAGACGGTGGTGTAGTGTGAGTGAGGGCCATTGGCATTTGAGGCACTTATTTATGCAACTTGTTTGTGCTTTCTGGGTCTTCTCAGGCCCAATATCATATATGGTTTTCACATGTGATGACAGAGAGCTGATGTGCAACCTTGGTGTGTGCACCAAGTGCAACTTCAGTTTTGATGGGAAACTCAGGTTTCATGATAACTTGGTGGTTCATGGTTAAGTTTCCAGTCTCTATGAAGGCTCATTAGCAGAACAAAAACTCTTTAACCAAAAGAAAGTAGTTATTCTAAGATGATGGTAGGGCTTTGCAACCAGATCCTAAGAGATGACCTATTATTTGTCTCTAAGGGCACACCAAAATTTCCAAACAGTATTTCCTACCTGCTGCTGACCATTCAAACACCATTGTCTCTGCTGGATCATATGACCCAAGTTATAGAACAACTTACACCACAGTCTGGGTCTACAGTAGTACTTTTTTGTTATGGACCTCCTTAAAACAAGCAGCATTTTGCACCACTTGATATATGGGTGGGAATTGGACACTTGAATGAGAAATATGTTGCTTCCATATCTTAAGTTGTCTATTCACTTTTGCATCTTTTTTTTTAATTGTTGGACAGCCAGATGCAATAATATGAAAGACATTTTGAAATGTTCCATACTACTGAACTCCACAAAATTTCAGTGAGGTAGAAAGCTTCTGAATTTTCATCACATTCATTTTCTACACTTTGAGACACAAATGTGTTTCTTGTAAGTCTAGAGTAGTTGGTACTTCTTGCTCACTGAGTCTAATCAGTGTAATGTCATTAAAGTAATGTCATCAATGTGATATCTTGTGGAAGGAAAAAGCAATAAAGATCCCTGAGAACTTGGGGAGTTCATATACTTCTGATGTAAAATAGTAAAGGGGTATTTCCAGCCTTGCCAGCTAAAAGCAAATTGCTTCTGAGAGTCTCTCTTAACAGAGATAAAGAGAGAAAAAAAGCATTTTCCAGATCAGTAGCTACGTAGCAGGGGATATATGAATTTGCTCAAGCCATGAAACAACTTCTGTTATAGCATCTTCAGTTGGAGTCACTTATTGGTCAATATTGCAATCATTCACTACAATTTTCCAAAACCCATAGATCTTCGGCATAGGCTAGACAGGAGAGTTGAATGGGGATGTGGTGGAAATTCCCCACATCTTTTAAATCCTTAATAGTAACACCAAAGCCTGTAATCCATCTAGGAATGTAATTTACATTTTTCCTATGTAAAGGTAAATTCTAGGAGCTTCTACCTGGTCCTTCCCTTCATAAGAACCCACCACTTCACAGGTCAGGAAATTAATGTGAGTATTTTGCCAGTTGCTGAGTATGTTAATTTCTATGCATTCAGGAACTTGGGTTATAACCAGAAGATATTTTGGGAGACCCACAGAGGACACTTTGAGATACACTAAAACTCTGCTGACAACTTAGTCTCTTTAAGCCTGTGTTCTAACTAGTAGAGGAAGAGCCATGGCCAAAGGCTGCATTTTCTAAAGCTACAATTCATGAGTCCATGTATCAATTGGTAGAAATGGAAATGATACTACTTACTATTATTGTTAGTGACTCAAAAGCACTCCAACAAAATTATGCTTTCTATACTCACCAGATCATCCTCTGTTGGCTTAGAGGTCTTAATTCTAAGATATGAAATGCTTCCAACAGGAGACACAGCACTGACTCCATTCAATTAAAAGCTATGATCACACAGCCACTCTGGTCTTTTCATCTCTCTAAACCAAGAAGAAAACAAGGAAGTTGCTGTACTTGTTGGGTAGACTGAAGCTTTTCGAAAACCACAGTGGAGGCAAGGAAGACTGGACTGCATGAGTTCTCTTGGGGAGGTCTGGAAGCATTACCATGCTTTGTAACTAAAGTCAACTGAAAACCACAATTCCGTCCAGACAGGACTATTACTGCATCATGTCCTTCAGCAATGAAGGTTTGGGCCAAAGTTTGAGAAAGGGCTGAGTTGTGGGGGTAGGGAGAAACCTCTCTAAGAAAGGATTTTTCCAACAGGTAGCGAGATGTCAGATGACCAGGACCAAAGCATGAGAGCCAAGAGAGTTTTTCCAATGCTCAGAGTCAATGCTTGAGGACAAAATGAACTGCCAAGCCATTCAAAAGCAAAGATATGAGTAATAAAGCCTGCAGAGATATTCTTTTTCATGGTACAGAATGTTAGTAGATCAAATAAATGTTGATACAGCATGAACTCTGAAATATTGACAGTGTCCAGTCACCCATCTTTGTTGAAGAGAAATCCTGACCTTACCTGCTAAACATCTGAAGCCATTGTGAGATAAAGCGAATTAAAATGGAAACAATTCCAGACCTAGCCAGACTACAGACAAGATTGTGTCTGTTCCAACTTCAGAAGTACTATGTAAAACGGGGAATGCATCTTTCTTAAGATAAATGCTTCATTACCATATCTTAATGTATCGAAAATGTCTAATTTTAATGAAAAAAAATCAGGAGATGTGTAGAAAAGGTTAAAAATATTAGAGGATATGTGGACACATTGTGTGTTTGCATGTGTGCGTGTGTATGCATGTATGTGAAAAGATAAAAGGAATGTATGGGATAAAAAATAGAATGGACACAACAGAGGAAAAATCAGTGAAGTACAGGACAAATTTCAAATATTCAAACAAAAACATAAAGAAAAGTGTGAATAGGACAGAGTACCCTATATGATGTCTGTTGTAAAAGAATTAACTAACATACTAGATATATAATGAGAGTTAAAGAAGAACAAGAGGAAGAAAATAGGCAGAGGAAATATGTCAACACCTAATGATGGATGCAATTTCAAAACTTCTGCAATATATCAATCTACAGTTCTAAAAATGCCAGCAAATGTCATACAGACTAAATATATAGAAGACCAATAATGAAATTGCTTATAGCCCAAAAGAAACAGCTGTTTAAAAAAAACTATAGGAAAGAAAAGGAACTTTAAATGCAAGAGAAAAGTATATAATAAAAGTATCTCGGATCTCATAAAATTTATAGAGGCAAGAAAAATGAATTGAGTTTTTAAAAGTACTTAATTAAAAAAATAAGAGTTAATCTTTAATTCAATATCCATTCAATACCTAATTCAATTACAGATTTTCTAAGTGAAGGTGAAAGAAAGAAACCCTAGTATAGATATTGATTGAAATAATTTATTATTGGTATAGATATACACTGCTAAAAACACTAAAGAGATACTTCATACTGAAAGGAAATATTATCACATGAAAACCTATATCTTCAGGAAAAAATAAACCAAGAGCACAAAAAGTGAACTACATTCACATAAATATGGAATTAGGTTTTAAAAAACCTTAATCTTACATAAGTTTATAGATACATAACATAAGCATAGACATACATTAAAACTTCATAATAGCCAAATTTTTAAAACAATAGTGACTATATCATATTTTAGAGTGGCAAAAGTTAGTAAAGTATGCAAACATCAAGAACATAAAGGATGACGTGCATAAATGAATTTATACTCTTCTAATACTTTCATTTTGTTCAGTAAATAATTTATTAATATTTGAAGGAAGACTGGAAAAAAGTTGAATAAATATATAATATCGAGAGCACTTAAGTTCAATATAAATTTCTGCGATGATGGACAAGTTCTGTATGAACAAAGTTCTGTTTTTCCTATTATAGTAGAAAAGTTTATATGAGCAGAATTCTGTAGGAATTTTGCCCAAAGTGACAAGAAATTAAAATTTTATTTTAATTTAATTTTGTGTAATTACATGTGGCTAGCAACTGTAGTATTGAAGATCACATTTAAAAAGTAAAAAATAAGATACATCATCAATTCACCTAATGGATAAAGGAGAAGTAAAGCACAAAATTTCAATAGGATCAATATAAAAAGAATACCATCTTGAAGTAATAGACTCAAACATATTACTACGTACATTAAATGTAGATTGATTATCTTCTCCAATTTAATAGCAGATATTGTCATTGTGGAGTAAAATTTAAGGTTTGCAAGGCCAACTATATACTGCTTACAAATATCAAAAACACAAATAGGTTGAAAGTAAAAGAACTGAAAAGAAAACTACAATTAGATTTCATCTTACTGCAGCCAGAATGGTAATTATTAAGAATACAAGTAACAAAAAAAAAAAAAAAAAATGTTGGGAAGGATGTAGGGAAAAATGTACACTCGTATACTGTTTTATTTTAATTTGCTTTATCTCATTGTTTGTGCGACTACAAACTGATGTAACCACTACAGAAAGCAATATGGATATTCCTCAAAAGACTAGGAATGGAACCACCATTTGACTTAGCTTCTTGGTATATATCTAATGGATTTTAAATCAGCATATTACAGTGACACAGTCACATCAATATTTATAGCAGCACAGTAGCTAAGCCATGTAACACACCTAGGTGCCCTTCAAAAGAGGGACGGATTAAAAAAAAAAATGCTGCTACATACACAAAATGGAATATTACTCACCCATCAAAAGAATGATTTTGCTAGGCTTACAGGAAACCACCTGTATTCCCAGAAGCTTGGGAGACTGAGGCAGGAATCACAAGTTTAAAGCCAGGCTCAGCAAAAGCAAGGTGCTAAGAAACTCAATGAGACTCTGTATCTAAATAAAATACAAAATAGGGCTGGGGATGTGGCTCAGTTATTGAGTGCCCCTGAGTTAAATCCCTGTTATCCCCCTCCCCCCAAAAAAGAAGAATGGTTTTATGAAATTTGCTGGTAAATGGATGGATATGGACACTATCATATTAAGTGAAATTAGCCAATCCCCCAAAACCAAAGGTCAACTATTTGATATGTGGAAGCTGACCCGTAATAAGTATGGGAGGGATAGAAATTCAGTGGATTAGACAAAGGAGAATGAAGGGAAGGGAGGGAAAACAGGAAAAGGAAAGACTGTGGAATGAATCTGACATAACTTTCCTATGTACATAATATGAACACAACACAGTTAATCTCACCATTATGTATATCCATAATACATTAACTTAAAAAGATAAATAAGAATAACTATGGATGAGCTGCAGAAAAATAAATAGAGGGAAGGGAACAGGGTGTGGGGTAAGGGAAGGGGAAATAGAGGTACCAGGATCCTAAGTAGAATAAGATATATTCCATGTTTGTATAATTACATTAAATGGATCCAACTATCATGTATAACTGAAAAAGAAAAGAATAAAATAAAAATTTAAAAATATATGCTGTTAAGGGCTGGGATTGTGGCTCAGTGGTAGAGCACTTGCCTAGCATGTGTGAGGCCCTGGGTTTGATCCCCATCACCACATAAAACTAAATAAACAAAAGTATTGTGTCCATCTACAAGTAAAAAAAAAAAATATATATATATATATATATATATACTGTCAAACTACTAAAATAAGAAAGTGGAGAGGGCAAGAAACACATAGTATTAGGAGAAATAGGAAACAGGACATATATATATATATATATATATATAGAGAGAGAGAGAGAGAGAGAGAGAGAATTGATTTATAAAAATAATATATATATGTATATATATATAAAATGCTTGAACCAAAATAAAATGGAAATAAAAGGAAAAGTATAGAGAAATCCACCATTAAAGTTGGAGGTTTAAAAAACTCACCTCTCAATAATTAAGATAGCATTTAAAGAAAAATTTAGAAGAATATAATGGGTCTGAAAATTATCAATCTATTTCCCTTTATTGATATTTGCAGAACACTACTATGGACTGAATTGTCTGTCAACAACCAATTTATATGTTGAAGTCATACTCTTCCATATGACTAGTTTTGACTGTATTTGGAATATTAAGCAAGATATATTCTAAGCCAAAGAATAAAATTTTCACATTAAAAAGAACTGTAATTCCCAAATATTTGAAATAAAAAATATACCTCTAAATAACACAAGGGTTGAAACCTTCTGATTTGAAAGAAAACTAGAATATATCACATTAAAGTTTATAAAATACAGCTTAAATAGCTCAAGTTTGGAAAGTCGTAGCACTGAAATCTTATATTTGGGAATAATACCCCAATATTATTTAAGATTTGATCTCATGAAATCAGAAAAGGAAGAGCACATGAAGCTCAAAAGTAACAAAAGGAAGTAACTAAATAATAACAGCATCAATTAACTAACATTTAAGAAAATATTGTATAACACCAATGACATAAAACAATAAAATTGACAATTTTATTGTAACAATAAAAAAGGAAATACAGAGAATATGAAAATCAGAAATGAAAGCATCACAGCCTTTCTCTTAGAATTGATGTACTTATTAGAAAATGAGCAGGAATATGAGCAAGTCAATGAATAGCTGGATATACTAAAATATGTAAAACACTAAATAGGCACAATCACAACAAAATGTGTTTTTTTTTTTTCTGAACCCATTGAATATTCATGAAGATATACCATGATTTTGACTATGACATAAACCAATTCAAATCAATTGAATTTAAACATTTATTTTCAGTTTTTAATTTTTTATTATTCTACTTTGTTACACATGTTTGCAGAGTACATTTAAATTCATATTACATACAAAGAGCACAATTTTTCCAAGTTGCTGGTTTTAGATAAAGTATTTTGCAACAATTGTGTCTTCATACATGTATTTAGGGTAATCATGGATAACTCAGTCTGTCATTATTCCTATCCCCTTGCCCCTCCCCCCCGCTTTGTTCTATTTAAAGCTCTTTCATTCCTCTCATCCCCACTCTCTTGCCTTTATAAGTTAGTATCTTCATATCAAAGGATAATTCGACCTTTGTTTTTTGGGGGATTGGCTAACTTCACTTAGCATTATTTTCTCCAACTCCATCCATTTACCTGCAAATGCCATGATTTTACTCTCTTTTAGTGCTGAGGAGTGTTCCATTGTGTGTATACACCAAAGTTTCCCTATCCGTTCATCTGCTGATGGGCATGGGGGTTGGTTCCACAATCTAGCTATTGTGAATTGTGCTGCTATAAATATTGATGTGGCTGTGGCCCTGTAGTAAGCTGTTTTTAAGTACTTTGTGAACAGGTCAAGGAGGGGGATAGCTGGGTCAAATGGTGGTTCCATTCCAAGTTTTCCCAGGAATCTCCATACTACTTTGCAGATTGACTTCACCAATTTGCAGTTCCACCAGCAATGTAAGAGTGTGCCTTTTTCCTCACCAGCATTTATTGTTGTTTGTTTTTTTTGATAGCTGCCATTCTGACTGGAGTAAGATGAAATCTTAGAGTTGTTTTGACTTGCATTTCTCTAATTGCTAGAGATGTTGAACATTTTTTCATATATTAGTTCCTTAGCCCATTTATTGATTGGGTTATTTTTTTTTATTTTTTATTTTTTTGGTGTTAAGGCTTTTAAGAGCTTTATAAATCCTTGAGGTTAGTGTTCTATCTGATGTGCTTGTGGTAAAGATTTGCTCCCATTCTGTAGGTCCTCTATTCACCTCACTGATTGTTTCTTTTGCTGAGAAGAAGCTTTTTAGTTTGAATCTGTCCCATTTATTGATTCTTGGTTTTAATTCTTGCATCATAGGGGTCTTATTGAGGAAGTTGGGGCTTACACCAACGTGATGAAGATTTAGGCCTACTTTTTCTTCTATTAGGTGCAAGGTCTCTGGTTTAATTCCTAGGTCCTTGATCCACTTTGAGTTAAGTTTTGTGCATGGTGAGAGAAAGAGATTTAATTTTATTTTATTACATGAGGATTTCTAGTTCTCCTAGCACCATTTGTTGAAGAGGCTGTCTTTTCTCCAGTGAACGTTTTTGGCACCTTTGTCTAATATAAGATAACTGTAGGTGTGTGGGTTCATCTCTGAGTCTTCTATTCTGTACCATTGGTCAACTGGTCTATTTTGATGCCAATACCATGCTGTTTTTGTTACTATTGCTTTGTAGTACAATTTAAGGTCTGGAATAGTAATGCCACCAGCTTCATTCTTCTTGCTAAGAATCGCTTTGGCTATTCTGGATCTCTTATTTTCCAGATGAATTTCATGAATGCTATTTCTATTTCTATGAGGAATGATATTGGGATTTCGATTGGTATTGCATTGAATCTGTATAGTGCTTTTGGGAGAATGGTCATTTTGACAATATTAGTTCTATCTATCCATGAACAAGGTAGATCTTTCCATCTTCTAAGATCTTCATTAATTTCTTTCTTTAGCATGCTGTAGTTTTCATTATAGAGGTCTTTCACTTCTTTTGTTGATTCCCAAATATTTTATTGTTTTTTGAGGCGATTGTAAATGGGGTGGATTTCCTAGTTTCTCTTTCTGAGGATTTGTTGCTGATGTACAGAAATGCCTTTGATTTATGGGTATTGATTTTATATTCAGCTACTTTGCTGAATTCATTTATCTAGAAGATTTCTGATGGAATTTTTTGGATCTTCTATGTATAGAACCATATCGTCTGCAAATAGTGATAATTTGAATTATTCTTTTCCTATCTGTATCCCTTTAATTTCTTTCATCTGTCTAATTGCTATGGCCAGGGCTTCAAGAACTATGTTAAATAGGAGTGGTGAAAGAGGGCATCCCTGTCTTGTTCCAGTTTTTAGAGGGAATGCTTTCAATTTTTCTCCATTTAGGATGATGTTGGCCTGGGGCTTTGCATAGATGGCCTTTACAATGTTGAGGTATGTTCCTGTTATCCCTATTTTTTCTAGCATTTTGAACATGAAGGGATGTTGTATTTTGTCAAATACTTTCTCTGCGTCTATTGAGATGATCATATGATTTTTATCTTTGAGCCTGTTGATGTGATGAATTACATTTATTGATTTCCTTATATTGAACCAAGCTTGCATCCCTGGAATGAAGCTCACTTGATCGTGATGCACTATCTTCTTGATGTGTTTTTGTATTCAATTTTCCAGAATTTTATTGAGAATTTTTGCATCTATATTCATTATAGATATTGGTCTGAAGTTTTCTTTCTTTGATTTGTCTCTGTCTGGTTTTGGAATCAGGGTGATATTGGCCTCATAGAATGAGTCTGGGAGTGTTCCCTCTTTTTCTATTTCATGAAATAGTTTGAGAAGTATTGGTATTAGTTCTTCTTTAAAGGTCTTGTAGAACTCAGCTGTTTATCCATCCAATCCTGGGCTTTTCTTTGTTGGTAAGTTTTTTATGGCATTCTCTATTTCTTTGCTTGAAATTGACCTATTTAAATTGTGTATATCATAATGATTTAGTTTGGGCATATCATATGTCTCTAGAAATTTGTTGATGCCTTCATTATTTTCTATTTTATTGGAGTATAAATTTTCAAAATAATTTCTAATTATCTTCTGTATTTCTGTAGTGTCTGTCATGATATTTCCTTTTTCATCATAGATATTGGTAATTTGTGTTTTCTCTCTTCTTTTCTTCTTTAGCATAGCTAAAGGTCCATCAATTTTATTTATTTTTTCAAAGAACCAACTTTTTGTTCTGTCAATTTTTTCAATTTTTTTTTTGTTTCAATTTCATTAATTTCAGCTCTGATTTCAATTATTTCCTGTCTTCTACTTCTTTTGGGGTTGATTTGTTCTTCTTTTTCTAGGGCTTTGAAATGTAATGTTAGTTCATTGATTTGTTCACTTTTTCATGTTTGAAAGAATGAACTCCATGCAATGAACTTTCCTCTTAGTACTGCCTTCAGAGTGTCCCAGAGATTTCAGTATGTAGTATCATTTTTCTCATTTACCTCTAAGAATTGCTTAATCTCCTTCTGGATGTCTTCTCCAACCCATTGATCATTCAATAGCATATTATTTAGTCTCCAGGTGTTAGAGTAGCTTTTCTTTCTTTTTTTTATCATTCATTTCTAATTTCATTCCATTATGATATGATAGAATGCAGGGTAGTATCCCTACTTTTTTATATTTGCTTAGAGTTGCTTTATGGAATAATATGTGGTCTATTTTTGAGAAGGATCCATGTGCTGCTGAGAAGAAAGTGTATTGGCTCATTGATGGGTGATATACTCTATATATGTCAGATAAGTCTAAGTTTTTAATTGTATTATTGAGTTCTATAGTTTCTTTGCTTAACTTTTGTTTGGAAGATCTATCCAGTGGTGAAAGAAGTGTGTTAAAATCACCTAGAATTATTGCGTTGTGGTCTATTTGGTTCTTGAACTTGAGAAGAGTTTGATTGATGAATGTAGATGCTCCATTATTTGGGGCATATATATTTATAACAGTTATATCTTGTTGATATATGATTCCCTTAAACAGTGTGAAATGTCCATCTTTATCTCTTTTGACTAACTTAGGCTTGAAGTCTACTTTATTGGATATGAGGATGGAGACCCCTGCTTGCTTACGTAGACCATGTGAGTGATATATTTTATCCCATCCTTTCACCTTCAGTCTATGGGTGTCTTTTCCTATGAGATGTGTCTCTTGAAGGCAACAAATTGTTGGATCTGTTTTTTTAATCCAATCTATTAGCCTATGTCTTTTAATTGGTGAGTTTAGGCCATTAACATTCAGGTTTATTATTGAGGCATAATTTGTATTACTAGTCATTTTTATTTTTTTTATTATTTTTGGTATTTAGCTTGACTTGGTTTTTCCCTTTATTGTAGTTCTTCCCTTTGCAGATTTTCATTATTATTTTTCATTTCCTCCTCATGGAATATTTTACCAAGAATATTCTGTAGAGCAGGCTTTCTTGTTGTAAATTCTTTTAGCTTTTGTTTATCATGCAAGGTTTTCATTTCATCCTAAAATCTAAAGCTTAATTTTGCTGGACATAAAATTCTTGGTCAGCATCCCTTATCCTTTAGAGCCTGGTATATGTTGTTCCAGGCTATTCTGACTTTGAGGGTCTGGGAAAAATCTGCTGAGATGGTGAATTGGTTTTCCCTTACAGGTAATCTGACTTTTCTCTCTTGCAGCCTTTAAAATACTATGTTTATTTTGTATGCTAGGCATTTTCATTACAATATGCCTTGGTGTGGATCTGTTGTAATTTTGTATATTTGGCATCCTGTAGGCCTCTTGTATTTGATTTTCAAATTCATTCTTCCTGCTTGGGAAATTTTCTGATATTATTTCATTGAAGAGATTGTGCATTCCTTTGGTTTGAATCTCTGCACCTTCCTCTATTCCAATAAATCTTATATTTAGTCTTTTGATGGTATCCCATAGTTCTTGGATATTCTGTTCATGGTTTCTTAACATCTTCACTGTGAGGTCAACTTGATTTTCAAGATCATATATTTTGTCTTCATTGTCTAAGGTCCTATCTTCCAAGTGGTCCAATCTGTTGGTAATGCTTTCTATTGAATTTTTTAAGTGGCTTACTGTTTCTTTCATTTCAAGGATATCTGTTTGTTTTTTTCTCAAACTCTCTATCTCTTTCTTGAAGTAATCTTTTGCTACCTGGATTTGTTCTCTTATCTTTTTGTTGGTGTGATTGATGGTTGCCTGTATTTGATCTCTTATCTCTTTGTTGGAGAGATCAATTTTTGCCTGTATCTGTTCACTTAGGTCATTTTTAAAATCCCTTATCATTTTAATTATGTATATCCAGAACTCCTTCTCTGACATTTCACCTACTGTGCTTTCTATGGCTTCTATTGTTGTAGTATCTTGGTTTGTTTGGGACATTTTTCTCCCTTGTTTTTTCATGATGTCTATGTATTTTCCTCTCTTGCAATGTAAGCCTGAGGTATTACAGCTTCTGCCCTTTTGTCTTATAAGGTCCCTCCAGGTTACCCAAAACCTCACTTTTTAGGGAAATATCAATATTAGAGCTTTCAATGTACCCAATGTGTGTCCATATATCAGTTAGTTTTTATTTTTTATATTTACAGTTTTGTTGCTATAAACAGAAATGATGAGATCAGTTATCTTATATCATATAGTCTCTATGTTTGCGTGGTGGTTTACAGTATCTAATGGTAGAAGGGGGGACTTAGAGTTTGGCTTAAACATTTATGAAGTAAGATGTGAAAACAGTGGTATTAGATTATTTGACTAGTGGGAGTATAATCATTAGAATTTGGCTGTTAGTATAAGAAGCAAGAGATAAGCAACCCAGTGTTAGATTCTCTGTTAGTTCACAACAGCATAACTGGTTGTACCTTTCGGTGCATCCTGGTCCCCAGGGACCTTAGTGATGTCTTACCCAGACCTTTTTGTTGTTCCTTGGTAGTAGTGTCGCTAAGTTTTGTGGCAGTGGCAGCCTCAGGGCTATAAGTATATTGGTGTTGGGTTGGGTAGCTAAGGAATCCAAGTGTGGTGTGTCTCTCTGGGCAGACGCGGGTTGCCTCTCCAATTTGCGGGCATGGAGGAGGCCTCTCTCTCCTGATCTCCTACTGGCAGCAGTGTGATGGAGCAGGCAGTCTGGGTTTCCTCTCCCCACTCTCCTCCTCCTGGGTCTCCTCCCAGTCTAGTTATTTTGGTGGGGGTTGGGAAGGTGGGCAGCAGGGCCCTTCCACAGGGTGGAGCCTGCAGCTCCTGGTCCTGATGGTGGCATGTGCCGTCGGGCTGGCTGGTGGCTGGGCTGCTCCTTCTGGTGGGTGCCTACTACTTGTTCTGGTTGCAGCTGGGCAGGTCGTAGTCCCCAGGGAATGAACGGGGCCCTTCCTCTGGTTGGGCCTTCTCTGCAGTGGGGACCTGCTATTACCAGCCCTCCCACCCCCGTGGCGGTGGCTTATTCATTTTCTTTTAACCTAGTAGAATCAAACTAAAAATTATTAGAAGAAAAACAATAGGAAAATTTCTAAACACTTGATTAAATAATACACTTAGAGATACTCTGTAGTTCAAAAAGAATGTACCAAAGGAAATTTTTTAAAATACATAAACATGAATAAAATTGAAATGACAAAATATGAAGATTTGTAGGGTTCAGCTAAAACAAAATTCAGAGGTAATTTCACAGCTCTAAATGATTACATTTGAATGGAGGAAGGTCTTAAATCAGTAATGTAACTGCTTAACTAAAGAAACTAAAAAATGAAAAGAAAAAAATAATGAGAAAAGCAAATAATAAATATCAGAGCTTAAAAAATGAAGTGGAAAAGAGTCAACGATACTTAAAAATTCATTATGTTGATACGTATCTGCATTTTGTAATGATCAAATCAGGGTTCCTAGTATACCCATCACCTTCAACACTTACTATTTCTTTATGATGAGAAAATTGAAACACCTCTCCTCTAGCTGGGTTGAGATGTTCAAAATGTTCTTACTTACTTTAGTCATTCTACTATGTAAAATAATAGCAGAACTCATGCCCCCTATCTCATGTAGCTTTGTAGCTATAAATCATTCTCTCCCCATCTCCATCTTTCCTATACCCTTCCCAGCCTCAGAAAGCCACTATTAGATATTCTGTTTCCATGAGATCAAGTTTTCTACATTCTACCTATTCTATCTGCTATTCTTGGTAGTGACTGGACAGTTTTAAAACGATTGTCAAAGCATGTTTAATATAAAACATTTGAGATCTGTGTGATTTATTGTACATTAATTACATCTCAATTAAAAAATAAAAATATGTTGAGAACCAAGGAGGCAGAGCATGGAATTGGATTAAATACAGAAGAGGCACTCAGCCTAGGCGCCCTAAACCATGGATAGAATTAAAGCTACTCCAGTTTACAGAGAAGTGTTGACTTCCATCAGTGAGGACAGACCAGGAGTAAGCTAGGTGTCACACTAGTCACACTGAACAAATCTATTGATCTAGATGTGGTCCTCTGTTTTCTTTGTTTTCCTTTGGCCTTTTGAATTGCTCCAGTCCATTCTTAGTTATGTCAAGGGAAATAGGGACATGTTCATTTCCTTGCTTGGCCCAGACAAAGGCATCAATCTGTAGCCTTTCTGAGTGTTAGAAGATATAATATGTCAGGAGGATCCTCAAGGCTATAGTTCTCAAAGCGTTTTCCCCACAACTGAAGCATCTGGATCACCTGATTTGCTAGTTAGAATTATAAATGCTTGAGCCCTCAACTAGAGTTTCTGAGTCAGAAACTGTGCCTCGTAACTTGTGTTTCAAACATAAGCATTCAAGGTGACTCTGGTGTACACTGAGAATCAGTGCTCTATTGGAAAGAAAGAACACTTATTAGGGAAAACATTGTCAAATTTGCAAGGCTCTGCACCTCCCTTCCTGGCTCTTCTTCCTTGTTTCATCCTAGAAAATTAAGATCTGATTATATTCTGTAGGTCTGAGGTGGTGCTTAAGCATTTACAATCTAATAAATCCCCAGGGGAGGCTGGTGCAGCTGGACTAGACATGACGCTCAAAGAACAGAGGATTACACAATTAGAGACAACCTGCGTGTACGTGAGGCTGGGAGCTTCCCAAAGGAGTCAATGCCTTTGTGAGCCTTCGCCACCAACTTAAGGAGTACTTTTTTTTTTATTTTTTTATTTTGAGAAATAGTACATAATGAGAGGATTGCAAGTCTGTTAAAAGCTACATGATAAGCATTGAAAGATGTGAATTAGGTTTGTGGGAAATTCAATAAGAATGATTAGGAACATAAAGGGTGCAGAGGAAAATGGGGAGACCAGATTTATCCACTGATTTATCAGAGCACATGCTGGAGGTCTGTCTTCCAATCAATTCCTTCACAAAATGACTCTAAACTCCTTTGGAATTGGTTTCCTGCTGTGTTGCTGTGTAAATTGATCTTAATCTGCTTCTGGGTAATCTCTACAACTGCTCTAGTCCCTTGATGTCTCATGTGATTATATCATTCTGTCCTCCTCTCTTAATGTCCTCTTACCAGTGAAGGAAATTGCCCAGTGTCACACACATTTCAAATCCTTCTCACAAATCCTGGAAAATTCTATCCTTACAACTGCCACTGAAGCATACTCTACTTTCTAGATAAGGAAATTAGGGCGCTAAGGGGTCAGGTGGCCCAGTCAAGGTCATATGGGTTGTAAAGTCAGAACTGACTCTGACGAAATGCTCCTTCTATCTTTCAGCATTACTTGCTGTGTGTGTCCTGGCTCCGGGACTGTCTCTGGGAAGCCTGTGGAAGAAAGGCGACATCATTCTTAGACTCTTCTCAAAACATAACTCTCACAGTTTGTCATTGCTTTTTAATTTCCCCTTGCTGCCTACTATTACTCTCCTTAGTAACTGCATTATTTAACTTTATTAAATATTTAGGAGTGTAGTATGAAAGATGTCATACAAAATAAAGTTTTATTATGCACAGGATACAGGTATACCCATAAATTATGTGCAAAGCCAACTGCACACTCCAAAGAAAGATTACGTCCCTTGGGGGTCTTTTGTCATCTGCCTGAGCTCATGTTCTTTATCTTGTTTCCTCTCAACCATGGGTTTGCCACCGTTACTTATCTCTTTCTGACCAACAAGTGAAATGATTTCAATTCTGTAGTCTGCTGGCAGACAATGTCAGAGTTGGTCAGAGAGCTGTGCTCAATGTCACAGGATCCATCTTCTTTTGGGGGGTCGGGGGATTCAACTCAGGGGCGCTCAACCACTGAGCCACATCCACAGCCATATTTTGTATTTTATTTAGAGACAGGGAGGGTCTCTCTGAGTTGCTTAGTGCCTCACTGTTGCTGAGGCTGGCTTTGAACTCGCAATCCTCCAGTCTCAGCCTCCTGAACAGCTGGGATTTCAGGCTTGCACCAATGAGCCCGGCTAACACCAATCTTCTAAAAGAAGTGAAGGTTATTTCCATTCCTATGGCACAGATGGTGTCTATTTCTAGAGTACTTCACTCTAACCCACATGCAAGTTGGCAGAGTTGGGACAAGAACCCTTTATTTCCTAGTGTTAAAGATGCCTTGCATCTACTTAGTGGCTGCAGTACCAAATTTTGCTTTGCTGTATGTCGGAACCTTCCGGACACTGTCAGCCAAGAGGATGGAAAACTCTGGCTTTTCTGGCTGCTTGCCACGCTACCACGCCCTGTTAGGGACCTAGGCTAAGCAGGGGGCGTGGCTGTGACGTATGGTGAGAACCAGAACCGCCTTGCTGGTCCCTGATTGGCTATTGTCCATTATAAAGCATTGTCTCCCCTTTCAATAAACGAGTTTTTGGCACCACATCTGACCAAACTCCCTAACGTGGCTCTGAGTCCTTCTGAAGGCGGAGGAGGGGGCGTTAGCGACTCTTATCTTCTCAGCCTGTCTTCGCCAGGTAGGCTCCCCCTACCCTCCTCTGCTGGACAAAGAAGGATTCGTTTTGGGCCTACGGGGGAGGGAGGGGCTAAAGACCTTGGCCCCTTACCCTAAGTTCGAGACAGCTGTATTGAACATGATCATTTGAGGCCTTGATGATGAGATGGCTCTGGACAGAAAGAACAGACCTTGCTGAAATTCTGTATATAACTTTTGTACCAGTAACATCTGTGTTTCAGTGCTGCTTCTCTTTTTGTTGATTTTTCTACCTTTCTGTCTTTGCTCATGGAACCCTGGTATATTGTTGGCTCACAGTAAATATCTGCTTATTTCATTCTTTTTTTTTTTAAAACAAATATTTACTGCGAACCTTTTTGTGTTATATTATTTTAGCCACTGAGGATGGAACACTTAATGAGAAGAAAATAAGGTTTTTACTTTCTAGATCCTAGTTGGGGAGTTAGATATTAATCAAATGAATGCATAAATAAGGGTTGCTTGGTGCAGTGAAGCATAGAAAGGGAATTTTGCAATACATCATTAACTGAATGTTGAATAAGTGAATGTCTGTTTGAGGGAAGTAAAAAGATTATTCTTTGACTCCTGATGAGTAATTAAAAAAATTAATGAAAGTTGTGACATCAGTATGGAATCAAAGAAAAACTTGTTTTGATAATGTCACTATGGGAGTCAGAATAATGCTCCCCAAGATGTCTAGGTCCTAATCGCTGGCATTTGTGAGCACATTACCTGAGGTGGTAAAAGAGACTGGGCAGATGTGTCAAGGTTAAGGTGATCTGGGTTGTCTCTGTGGGCTCTATGTAATCAATTGAATCCTTAAAAGTGGAGAATCTTTCCTGGCTGTGGTCAGTGCAAGATGTGACAACAGAAGCTGGAATGTCTAGATGGTTGCATAAGAAGTACTGGACCTACTGGGCTTGAAAATGGAGGACAAAGAATAAGCCATAAGCCAAGAATCATGGGCATCCTCAGGATGCTGGTGTAGGTGAGGAAGCAGATTCTCTCCTGGCCTGAGAAAATGCATACTCCCCCAGAGGCTTCGCTGTTAGCCCAAGTGAGGCTGGCATTGCACTTCAGACACGCAAAACTGTAAGGCAATAAATATCTCTTGACTCCAGCCAATAAACCAATGGTCATTTGTCACAATAACAAGAGAATACAAATGCAGTTACCATGAAGTGACAGGAAGTCAATGGAATTAGAACAGCAATATCTTCACAGATTCCCATTTGTCCTGATTTTCTTTCCTGATAAAATTTTATTCTTCCTCTTCCAGGAGGCTATTATTTTGCAGACCCCCAATTCCTTTGAAAATATTTGAGGTAAACACATCACAAAGATATGTTAAAACTTCATGTTCCCCTTCTCCCTCGAAACAGAATTTTTTTTGTGAATATAGTATCGCTATGAGGAGACCTTGGTGAACCCCTGGCAACACTTTCATTTGGGGGATTGAAGTATTTGAAATGCACTCCTTTATATATCAGTCTGATGCTGGAAATTAATTGTCTTGCTAAAAAATAAAAACAAAAACCTTCTTTCTATTAGTAGGAGTGTATTTTAAAAAGGAAAAAACAATTCTATTTTGCTTTTATTTTATATATTTGGGTAATTAAGTTTCCAAAATATTTTTCCTTCTATCTGATGTAACACAAAATGTTTACTTCTTTTCTTCTTTTATTTATTTGTTTGTGGTTTGTGCGTTTGCTAATGTTCATTTTCTCTCATTTTTTTGGGGGGAATATTCTCTAAACCCTAAAAATTAAGGGTTTGATAAGTTAGCCCTTAATGAATGAATGAATGACTGCCTAGATGATTTAAGGTACTAAGATATTGTACTAGAAAAATAATATCTTAATGTAAAAAAAAAACCACATTCCACGTAGTAAAACAACGGGCTCTGTTTTCACTTAAATTGGTTCTCTCTACAGTGTACATAGCAAATCGAGACTTGGTCTTGTTAAATATAATAAAAGAACAATTTGTGAAACCTTCCTCTGTGCAAGGCATTTTATAAGTTCTTTACATTGCTATTTATTGCTAGAACCAAACTGCTCTGCGGTGCTTCTCAGATGAACACCTTCTTTCCAGAAAGCACACACAGTTTATCATCACCAATAACAGCTATATTGGGCATTCACCTGATTTTTCTAAACTTAAATTGAGCTATGATCTAATGTAAGAATGCCTTTTGAACTGAAGACTATCTCTAGACACTCCTGAATATAAATCTGGGGCCTATAATACTGTATTCCATTTTTTGATGGACAAGATAAAGAAAATACTCATACTTTTTACCTTCGAGGAAACTGATAAACCCATCATACCTCTCCCTCCCGCTCTCATTTTTGCTCTCTCTCTCTCTCTCTCTCTCTCTCCCATTTCTCTACACATCTGTCCTTCCATTGTTTGTGGATGCCCGGAGCCCTTTGTGCACCTTTTTTTGTTTTGTTGAGAACTGTTGTTGTAAGTCCCTTCCCAGGGCCTGTGTGCTTATGAATAAAAGCTACTTTATAATGATCTTCCCTTCATTGTGCACGTCATAAAATAGTTAGAGACTAAAGGCTTTAGATTTATTGCCTGCCAGTGTAATTTATTTTTATCGATGGCATAGAGGTAGGGATGGGCCAGGCAGGGCTTGCTGAACACCTGACATTATAATGAGCTTAGGCCATCTGCTGAAGCCTGCCTGGAAAATTTCAGTAAAACCCAGGTGGCTCCCTTTAAATACATGCACCCAAGACTGATATTGTGATCAAAATAAATATGCTATAAGCCTGTGCTATTTGTCCCCGTTGGGACCCTCTGAGGAAATGCTGGCCCACCTTTTGCTATAAGGAGAAAAATATCAGCCTTCTGAAAGGACCTCTTGCTCTATCTTTTACTCTTTCCAAAATCTGCCTGGGATGGTGAGAATTCAAAGCCAGTGCTGTCACTTGATGCCTACCTTTCCTTTATTCTCTGGGGGGAATCAGAAGACATCCTTAGTATATATTTGTTGGATTTTTGCTTTTTTTTAGTAAGCTATGTGTCTCCATAAAAACATTCACTCACCATGAGAGAAAAGTAACTGCTCTGGTTCCAATGCTACGAGAAAATACAGAAAGATAGATAGATAATCAATATATATTTAAATATAAACATATCTGTATGTCTATATCATTCTACATATATCTATATCTAGAAATATATTGGCATCTCTATCCATGTCTCTGTCCATCATCTATCTGGAAAATATCAATAGAACAATTTGAACCATCTTGAAAAGAGAGACTATTTTTTCTGCATTACTTTTTCAATTGTCATGCATTCTGCACCTAGTTTTCTCCTGCCAGATAAAAGAACAATTTCTTGTGTACTTGACTGATACATAGACATCCACAAAGATCCATCCTGAATGTCACTCTGTTGGCTTAACCATCACTGGTCAGACAATGTTTCTTCTGCTGTGCTAAGACAGGACAACATAACTTTTACCTCATAAATCAAATCAAATGGTGTTACTATTGGCTATCTTTCTTGTCATCAGATCTCAGGAGAGAAAGAGGTGTTTCTTTTTTTGTATACCTTGTATGTAATTTTTGTTATATAGCAGGTGTTAAAGGAAAGTATGTTAAATACAAGTGTATATAACTGCATCTCACTTTTTTTTGCTGGCATTCTTTCATCATGCATATAATTATTGAATTCATTTTTATTGGTATATCTCAGTTATACAGAATGGTAGGTTTCATTGTGGCATACACACACACACACACACACACACACACAGACAACAATTTGATGAATTGCCATCCTCAATATACCATCCCTCTCTTCTTTCCTCCCTACCCCCGTTCCCTATTTCTACCCTATAGTCACTCTTATCATTTCATTTCCCCCCTATTTTTTTCTGGTTTCCACATAGGAGAGAAGATATGATTCTCTTCTTTCTGAGTCTGGCTTATGTTGCTCAAAATTATAGTTTCACTTCCATCCGTTTTCATGCAGATAACATTATTTCATTCTTTTTTATAGCTGAATAAAAATCCATTCTGTGTGTGTGTGTGTGTGTGTGTGTGTGAGTGAGTGTGTGTGTGTGTCCCTTCATCTGTTCACAGACACCTATACTGATTCCATAACTTTGCTAGTAATTGTGCTGCATTAAACATGGGGATGTATGTATCTCTAAAAGTATGCTGATTTTAATTCTTTTGGATAAATACCAAGGAGTGTTATGATGGAATCATAGAATTCTTTTATTTCTAGAATTTCGAGAAACGTCCATACTGATTCCCATAGTGGCTAACCTAATTTAATATTCCCAACAACAGTGTGTAAGGGTTTCTTTTCCCCCTCCATCCTCACTAGCATTTTATTTGTGTTCTTGATGATTGTCATTCTAACTGGAGTGAGATGGAATCTCAGTGTAGCTTTGATTTGCATTTCCCTGATGGTTAATGCATCTCACTTTTAAACCTTTAATGTGCCTCTCCTTCAATATGCCAAGTTTGAATCATTTGTCTTGGTCTTAGGATGTTTGGCACTGTTACTTTATGAATGTCAAAAACTATTCTCTAATCCAGGGAACTTGTGTCCTATTGGGAAAGTCTCCTTGAAGAAACAGCTAAAGCTCAGTACACAATCTACTTTTGCTAAATTGCCTCACGATTGCAGCTCATTTCTCTTTGCTGAATGTACTCATTTTGGAACATAATTGCAATATAGTTACATTTAGCAAAGTTAGAATTTAATTTTAGCAAAGTTAGAAATAAGTTAAAATCGACCGTAGTCCTAACTTACTAAAATTATTGCTGTAAACAATTTGTATGTATTTCCATCATATTTATACAAAAACATGTATATGTGTATATATATATATATATATATATATATGTGTGTGTTTTGCTTTAAAAATAGTTGGCCATTCTTTCTATTGTACAATACATTCTCATTGCAAATTATTTATAAAATGGAAAAAAATATATAAAACAAAGCACAAATCATAGTTACTTACCTGACAGATAATCATTGTTAACTTTTGCTGTATTTATCCCTAGATTTTGATTCATGACCAAAGTTTGCCCACATGAATATATATTCACTGGAATATTGTTTGGTAATTGAATTACGTTTGTAAAGTAAAACCACGTAGTATTTTTGCAGCATCTTAGTGCTATAGATTTTTTGAGAAAGAAAAGTGATTTCATATTAGCCATTTAAAAATTATTGACAGATGCTAAAATGCTCTGTAAATTTTCTGCAGGTCTGGTGGCTGGAAGCCTGGGTGAACAAAATGACTGAAGAACAATGGGATTGTGGAGAAGTATTTGCGATTATTGGGCCAAGGATTAACAAGTAAAACGTTGAAACTGAGAGGGAATTCAGTGAATTGTGCGAATACATGGTTCACTATGGCTTACCTCCATCTAAGAACTGGGAAACTAGAAATATCATATCTTCACTTAAGTTAATCTGTTAAGTGATCCATCAAAGGATTAAATAAAGTTCACTTGATCTTTCTGCTTGATCTTCATTTGTCCCCCTATATCCTACTAAGGATTTGCAACTTTGGGGTGCTCATATTTTCTCTTTGATATTTGTTTGTTATATCAGTTCTCTTTTTAATTTTTATACTTTTTAAAGAATTTTTCCACATTTCTTTTTTTTCTGAAATCAAATCAGCAAGTCTGTATTTGCAAATTAATTTTTAAATTGTCATAATCACCATTGCTGCCATCATCATTATCATATTTGTAGATCTGCACTTTCTTAGCACCTCTGTTTTAAAAACTACACTTTTTTGTAGTAGTTTTTTTTAATTATTTTTTATTCTAAGATGTTATAAATGACAGCAGAATGCATTACATTTCATATTACACATATAGAGCACTTTTTTACAAATCTCTGGTTGTATGCAAAGTATATTCACACCATTCGTGACTTCATACATGCACTTAGGGTAATGATATCCATCTCATTCTACCATCTTTTTTTTTTTTTTTTTTCCTTCAATTTTTTTTGTAGTAGTTTTAAGTTTACAGAAAAGTGGAATGAAAGCATAGCATTTACATATACTCTATACTCCTCCCCCCCTTTCCCTATAATTACTATTTTGCATTAGTGTAGTATCTTTATTATAATTTATAACCCAATATTGATACATTTTGTTAACTACAGTCCATAGTTTATATTAGGATAAACTCTTTGTGTTGTACAATCTGTGGATTTGAGATATGTATAATGGCATGTTTCAGCCATTTCAATAACATGGAGAATTTTTCCACAGTCCTAAATATTCCCAGTGTTCCATGTATTTATCCCTTTTGTCCCCTAAACCCTAAGCCTTTAGCAAGTCTTGATTTCTGTAGTTTTGCCTTCTCTAAAAATATTATATAGTTGAATCATAAAGTATGGAACCCTTTCAAATTGGGTTATTTCACTTAGCAAAAAGACTTTAAGATTCCTCCATGTTTGTTTCTTTGTGTGTGTTTTGTCTTTTCATTTTCTCAATTTCTGAAATAGAATAAATTGTGATGAAAATATCTCACTAGGAAGTTTTCTCCAATTTCTAATAATTATGCAGTCACTTTCTGACTTTGCTTTTCACTATAATACTGAAAGATGTTTATCTTCCTTTGTAGTCATCCTCCATTTTTGTACAATGTGCAGGTTTTTCTCCATGGAAAGTAGACTGCACACACCCTAAGTGGTTAAGGCCATTTGTTTCTATTTGATGCCACGGAAATTTCATTAACCTTCCTCCCTCTTAGAAAAATGGTTTCAAGATTATCAGATGTTGGAGAGTCTCTTTGAGCTTCACTAATAAGCTTTAATTCATTTCCCCCATGAGAAACACAACATAGTGCTGGGAGTCAACAAGGCCAAAAGTTCAAATCTGTTGGCAAAACAATTCCTCATCTTCCCTAATGCCCTTGGACTTCAGCGGCCAGTTGAGTGGCAGTTGTTTACCTAATCAGCATGGTAAACAGAAAAGCCTGACTACATGGATGCCAGAGAAGGGAGCAAACGCACAGAGCTCCTTTAATTAATTAGATAACAGGATGCCATTTATCCCATCAGGAATGATCAAAAACAGATATTACCTTTTACGCATCAGATTGTATAGAGAGAAAGTTGTGTGGGAAGATTTGTCAAGAGACAACATTTACAGCCAAACTTAGACTATGGCCACACTCAGGGTTATTCTTTGCTACAAAAAGCTTTTGCCTCCCTGAACATGCAGCTTTTTAAAATAATTTAAACTCTCAGCGTAAGTTTGATTTACCAGAAGCTTTCCTAATCTGGTTCCTCACTGTTAAAAACAAATGCAAAATCGACATTTCTGGCTACTAGGTTTCTTTAGTCATTTCCTCCTAAAGATGAAAGAATCTTAAAGAGAGTATTAAGATGGCCTTCAATTTGCATATCCACCATCTCCTTGGTCTTTCTGATTTACTAAACAAATCTTTTTCCTTGCCCCAATAATTTAGTCTCAATTCATTAGATCCTTTTCTAGTAGTGAATGAGCAGACTTGGGTTTATTAATTCTATTCCTTAGCATTAAAACCAAGCAAATGACTAACTACATGAATAAAACTATTAAGACAGACAAGCAAGCAAGCAAACCTGTCATTAAATAAAAACGCTCCTTTCATTATGTCTAAACTAGTCCAGATTACTCTGAGTAAACATCAAGTTTGAAATTGCCTCCCCAGGTGCAGTGGTACATGCATGTAATCCTAGCTACTGGGAGGCTAAGACAAAGAGATCACACTCTTGAGGCCAGTCCGAGCAAATGTGCAAAGTTAAAATTAAAAATAACATAAGGTAACATAAAATAAAATGAAATAAGACAGGATTGGTGGCTCATGCCTATAATCCCAGCAATTTGGGAGGCTAAGATGGGAGGATCACAAGTTCAAGGCCAGCCTCAGCAACTTAGGCAGATCATGTGCAAGTGAGACCTTGTCTCAAGATTAAAAAAAATGAAATGGGTTGGGGATATACCTCAGTGGTTAAGTTCCCTTGGGTTCAATTCACGGTGCATAAGTAAATAAATACAATGAGGGTACACCTCTGTGGTTGAATGCTCCTGGGTTTAATCTCCAGTATCACAAGGGAGGAAAAAAAAAAAAAAAAGTAAGATGCATCCCTAAGTTTTTGACATGTCCTGTCTCATTTAATTTTTTTTCGGTATCACAGATTGAACCCAAGGGTCCTTAACAACTCAGCCTCAGCCACATTTGCAGCCTTTTTTATTTTATTTTTTTATTTTCAGATGGGGTCTCACTAGGTTGCTTTCAGCCTTGCTAAGTTGCTGAGGCTGGCTTTGAACCTGCCATCCTCCTGCCTCAGCCTCCTGTGCAGGTGGAATCATAGGCATGCACCACCACACCCAGCTCATTTAATCTTTAATGATATTAAATCATAAAAGGCAAATTTGTTGACATTCCTTTACTCAGAAAGAAGTTGAAATGTAATATATCTTTTCTCCTGGGTGCAAAGCTAATAAATGGGTGTGATTTCATACTTTTTGCTTTATTCTTTACACACTTTCATAAAGTTTCTGCTTTGGTCAGATATGCTTACACAACTTTTCAATTGTCATGTGTTTCTGTGATTATTGAAGACATTCACTCAGCCTTTTACTAAAAGTTGGGGGTGGGGGATATGCCAAGAATTACATTTTTTGTTGACTCCATTTATTAGATTCCTAATGTTATGTAGTTTTGTTTTAAAGAATCCAACTTTAATACACAAAGATACATGTGATTAACTTGAATTTTATGCATCACATATTTGAGATTCAAAAATTAAATGATCTGCCCACTACCACAGATAAAGCAAGTGGTCCAAAGCAAGATTAAAATCCAGATTCATTTTCTTTCTTAGGCTACCCATCCCACATCACTGAAATCACCTTGCTCAATCTCTCATGTTGAAAGACCATTAAAATAATTTCCATTTATGTAAGTACATAGTTTCACATGGAAGGACGTTTTGAAATCAGATTCTATATTGAGTGTCTAAACAATATTTATAGAGTGCCTCAGATTCAGCACACTTTGTGCTAGGCATGAAGGACAGACACTTGTCAGATAATAGCTGGTCCAAATGGAGCTCACCATCCATCAGGAAGCACAGGCACATAAATGAATGACTGTGACAAAATGGGATGAGTTGAAGGATAAATGTGTTTTTAAATTCAGCTTTTAGGACTAAAGAAAATGATCACGCCTGTAGGTAAGGGTGAAGGGCAGGGGAAAAGTTAAACCCTCCTAGGACATGCCTCCAGTGACCTTCCTCCTTCAGTTAGGTTCTACCTTCCATTTAGTCATCAATGGATTATTCCACTGATTAGGGCAGAGCCCTCCTGAACCATTTACTCCCCAAAGCCCCACCTCTGAACACGTGAGACTCTGGGGGACATTCATACCTGAACCATAACAAGCTCATTTAAAAGGTGTGTCTAGATTATCATTTTGTGGTGCCATGAACAATCTTGGTGCTGTATGATTCAGCTTACCTTTTGAGGTTTCTCTGGGATGGCAGTAGGATTATTACTAGGGTTCGTATGTTTTCTATTTTTCTAGAGCTAACATACTGTCCTTCTATATATCTTTGCCAAATTATACTCTTCAATAGCTCCAAAGTCTCTAAACTGTCGTTTGGTATCTCTACATGTTCATTGTTGTACTTTTCAGCTGGACCCAAATCAGCAACAAGATAATTTTGTATTGTTTTCAATGTGGCCACTTAAACACCTGTGGTCACCACAGGCTTATGAATTCTTTTAAGTTGGAGATCTTTATTCTCCTGGCCTATGTCTATGACATGCTAAGTTTGTTTAAATTGCTAAACCTATATAATAAGTTTTGGTATTAGTATGGTTGGACCCTATTCATGTTCTTTGTATTAACAATTGTCTTGTTCTTGAACATTCAAATGTTGTTTGAATTTTAACAGGCATTATTATGTCGATTTAATACATTTATTTGAAGAAAATCGGCATTTATGAATTAATAAGCATTTGGATACAACAAGTTCTTCTGTTTCCTTCAGTCCAGGGCTAAAATTTTCTGTACAAGGTACTTCTTAAGGTGATTCCTTAAATCATTTAATTTCAGTTTTTCATAAGAAAAAAATGTATATCTAAAGCTTTGTATTTACTTCAAAAGGCTGTTTACCTATGTTAGACTATCATTGTTTACTTCATAGCCAATCTGGTCTAAATCTATTAATTTTATTACAAGTTCATCAATAATCCATAAGATGTTTACAATGTGACTTTTTTTCTAAATATTTTGGCAATTTAAATCTCTCTTATCATTTATTTCTACTTTCTTTGTAATGCAGTTAGTGCGTTCTATTTAACTCATACTTGATTGAATTATTTGTTTTTTTAATTTTATATTTATAAATTTATCCTTATGTTTGAAATTGTCCCTTTGTAAGAAATCATTAGCATTTTGTGTATAATGTACATTTTGGTAGGGGTTTTCTTTTTTTTCTCTCTCTCTGGTTTCTTGAATTTTTTTCTTTCATCTATGATTTTAGTTTTTATTAAATTAGGAAAATTTCCATTTGCCATTCTTTCATATATCTATTAATTCCCCACATTGCTCACTTTTTCTTGGGACCTCCAATTTTTCCTAAGCTCCCTTGCCTGGGCTGCTGAGTTATGAATGGAGCCGAGTTCTAAGCTACCCCCTTTTTGGGCCCTAAAAGGGAGTTTCCCCTCTGTCCGCAGAAGGAAAATATAACTTACCCGGTGAGGGTGGACCTAAGGGCAAAAATAGCTGGGTGAACCTCTGTCTGGTGAACAGAAAACCACGCCACACCCAGGGAGTTTTGTATAGCAAGCGAGAATCCAGAAACTCAGATTTATTGACCAGGCACTGAACTTAAATAGGCCTAGAACTAGCCAATCAGCCAGCAGAGCAGTTCAGTCTCTCATGCTATGTCATAGCCACACCCCTTGGCTCAGCCCCGGTCCTACTAGGGCGTGGTAAGCAGCCAAAACCCGTCCCCTTGGCAGACATGGAGTCCCAACAATTCCCCTTTTTTTGTTTTATTTAAAATGGGGTCTCTCCATTTATATAAAAATTGGATGTCCCATCTTATAGGGTGTCCAACTCATTAGAAAGTGTGTAGGTCGACTTCTCCTCTCTGGGAAAAATCTTACCTGTTATTGGCTATCACTCTTGCACTTTAGGTGGACATAACTAGGGTCAGCAGGTGGCCAAGGGGAGCACACGGGACATGACAGTCACCTTTGGGAAGGCTTGACTGGATGGCATACCTCTGCATCCTATTAAGGACCGTGGCCAAGCCTATAGGGCTATAGCTCAGCGTGACAGTAGACCACCCAGCTGTATCAATCTGGCTAGTTCTATAGGGCTAAAAGTGCACACAAAGACAATGACAATCAGGGATTTCACCAAAAAGAGAAAGTCCATCCATTTAGCTTAGTTTAAAGGAAGTCTTTTGGCATAAAGTCCGGACAATTGTCACACTTCTCTTAGAGTCTAAAGGAAGCCGTCCAGCACAAAGTCCAGATAATTGTCATAAGATATAGCGCTCTTCTCTCAGAGTCCAAAGGAAGTCATCTAGCATAAAGTCCAGATAATTGTCACAGGAATGGCCCAGTCTGTCTTCTCTCATCGCAGAGGGTTGAGATACTGACAAAGAAGGAGTCCAATATAGTGTTTTTGATGAATTTTGGAATGGATGTGATGAGAAGTTTAATCACAGCAGGACAGGAGATTTGTCACGGTGTTTTCATTTCTGTGGAAAAAGGAAAGGATCACTCCTCAAGAGCTTGTGCTCCTGGGTAGTCATTTTGGTCGTATTGGCAGTATTTGAGATCTCTGGCAGGCACCCATATAGGGTTTTGTTCTCCCATTGGGAAGACACATCCAAAACCTCTGCCAGCACTTATTAACAGATCAGGACCTCTCCAGACTCCAGTTAATGGGTCTTTCCATTGGACCTCAACTTTTACATAAGGCGTTTGGTTAGACCGGTGTCTTTGAAACGCAGACAGAGGCTGCTGTTTGGAAAAATTTAAAATATTTAAAGTAAGCATAGCTGTTTTCAACTGGACATGGGGGTTGCTTCCCCCATTTTGTTTTATTAATTGGTCCTTTAGGGTTTTATTATGTCTCTCTATGATGGCTTGTCCTTTTGGGTTATATGGGATCCCTGTGGTATGCTTAATATGCTAAGTTTGGAAGAACTTTTGTAATGATTTGCTCACAAAACAGGGTCCATTATCGGTTTTAACCTGTTTTGGCAATCCAAGAATAGCAAAGCATTGTAAAAAGTGACTTTCAGCATGTTTAGCCCTTTCTCCAGAATGTGCCGTGGCCCAACAAGCATGTGAATAAGTATCTATGGACATAAATACATATTTTAATTTTCCAAATGGCACATAATGGGTTACATCAGTTTGCCAGATAGCGTTGGGCCGTAGGCCTCTGGGATTTACCCCAGGGGACTGGAGAGGTGGGACTTGTAAGAAGGGCAAACAGGATTTACATGTTCTTATAATTTTTTTTTTAAAATCTTTTATAGGAACTAAAGGAAATCTATTATGTAGTCGTCTCCAATTTAAATGAGTAAGGTCGTGAAGACCTTGGGCTAACTGAAGGTCTTGTTGATATGGGACTGTAACTGTTAATACACCTGTGGTGGCCAAACAGTCAGCAGCCTGATTTCCCTCAGAGAGGGGCCCAGATAAGCCTTGATGTCCCCGAAGATGTTGGAGGAAAACAGGTTCATTACGCCCCTTTAGCAGGAATCGAACCTGGATCATCAGAGGGGTGATAGGATTATTATCTATCTTTATATATGAGGCATTTAGAGTAGGTAATAGGTTAATTACATATACACTATCTGAGAAAAGATTCATAGGCTCTTGGACATGGGTCAAGGCTAATGTAACAGCATATAATTCTTTAAATTGAGCAGAACCAGTAACTGCTTCAAAGTATTGTGTCCTTTGGCCTGAGGATGGGTGAAATATTACAACTGCTGACCCTTCTTTTCCTCCATCTGTGAAGACATTTATTGCCTTGGGGAGTGGCTTGCTGGAGAACAAGATGGGGGGAGTCCACTCCAGTTTGGGGAAAGAAGAGGTCCATTAGGTTGACCCGTAATGACAGTCAACTTTTCCTAGGAATCCTTCTAAAGCATAGGAGACTCTAGGGTTGTTTCTCTGTATCCATTCAAAAAGTCTGACAAATGGTAAGGAATTGTTAAAATATCTGGGTCTTTTCCATAATGCCTCAATGATGTATCTCTCCCTTTTATTACAAGATCTGCTAATTGATCTTATTGGGAATAAACTCGAGGTGCTCCTCCCACAGAGGAATGTATCCATTCTAATGGATTTCCCATCTGGGTTAGTACAGCTGTTAGGAGCTTAGCACCTGAGAAAACCCACAGATATAAAGGTTGTTTTGGTTGGTATCGAGCCAATTGGACTGAATTGAGGGCATCTTGGATTTTTTGTAATATTGACAGATGACTTTCTTCTAGTATAATTATATTAGAGGGGGATTGTCCCCGTAGCAACTCAAAGAGAGGTAATAAATCTTCAGTAGAGATATGAAGCCAAGGTCTTAACCAGTTTAGCTCTCCTAATAGCTTTTGTAACTCTGTCAAGGAATAAGATTTTTGAATGAGAAGCTGGGGTTTGAGAGGACAAACCGAGTCTAGGCTAAGTTTTGTCCCCAATATTTTACAGGGAGGAATAGTCTGTATTTTATCATTGGATATGTGCAATCCTCCTTTTTTTGAGCTCTCTAAGGGTTAAGTAAGCAGAGTTTAGTTGTTGGACATCAGCAGCTCCCAGGATGATGTCATCCATATAAACATATAAGGTGAGCTGTGATTTTTTCATTAATGGTGATAGAAGACATGAAACATAATATTGACAAAAAGCTGGGCTATTAGCCATACCTTGAGGGAGAACAATCCATTCATATCTTTCATCTGGTTTATGACAATTGGTCGAGGGGACAGAGAATGCAAATTTTTCATAATCATCTGGATGAAGAGGTATTGAAAAATAACAATCTTTAATATCAATAACAATTAAGGTTAAATCTCTTGAGATAGAAGGGATCCAGGGGAGGCCACGCAAAGGTGTGCCAACAAGGAACATCCTATCATTAATTTTTCGGAGGTCTTGTAACATCTTCCATTTCCCTGTGGCCTTTTGTATAACAAAAAACAGGACTGTTCCATGGGCTAAGATAAGGTCTAATGTGTCCTAGGGATAACTGTTCTTGGACAATTGCCCTCAAATGGTTTAGTTTTTCAGTAGGAAGGGGCCACTGCTCGACCCAGATTGGGGGGCCATCTCGCCATTGAATGGCAGGAACTTGGGGAGCAGTGGCCCTTAGGATTGGGGGTGAGACCCTATTTGATGATTGGAAGTTTTTCTCCCCGTATCATTTTGAAGCTTTCTATGGGTTGTAGTAATGTAAGCGTCAGCTTCTCCTAGGATGTCTTGACCTAACAAATTAGAGGTTAATCCAAGGGCCACAAGGGGACGAACTTCCCCTTGGTTTCCATCTATATCTCTCCATTTAAGCCAATTTCTGGTCTCTTCTGAATGAGTGTTTCCACCTACTCCAAGTAACTGAGGCCCTGGGATTAGTTCCCATTGGGGTGGAATCTCTTCTTTCCTTAGTATAGTACGATCTGCCCCAGTATCAATTAGGCAATGAAATTTCTTTCCTGATATATAAATATCCATCTTTGGTCTAATCCCTGGAACAATAGGAACTGTCCAATGGACCTGAGGGGGACTGGGAGCAGGGGAACCTCCTTGGTGTAACGGGGCTGGAGGCTGCCCCCTCAGGAGTTTAAAGGTTTCCCCTGAATATCAAATTTAGACCTGCAATATTTTTTCCAATGATACCCTTTTTTACATCTAGGATAGAGTGTTCTAGGGGCAGCTGGACTTTGAGTCTGGCCAGGGGAGCATTCTGGAGGCCGACCATGGCCATTGGGGCAGTCTCTTTTAAAATGGCCTTGCCGTCCACACTTAAAACAGGTTCCTTTTGCATTTAAAACCATTGCTAATATCTCAGTGTGGGCATTGAGAGCAGTGCTCAATATCTGAGATTGGTGAGTTGTCGAACCCACATCTTTGGTGGCAATAATACATCTTCCCATAGATCTATCTTTTAACCCAGCACAGGCCAGTTTGTGATCGGCGGTCATTCCTTCCCAAACTAACATTTTGGCGAATTGGTCCCTCATCGCACCAGGTGGAAATTTCCTTTGAAGGCTTTTTTCCACTCTCTCAGTAAATGTGGCTAAATCCTCATTAGCTTTTTGAGTGATTCCAGCTATAGGAAGCTCTGTCGGGCCTTCCTCTAGCTTATTCCATGCTGCCAGTCCCTAGAGCTCGCACCTGTTCTCAGTACGGAGCTGGTAATGCTGCTTGTTGAATTCCTGTGGCATATTGATCACTAGTTCCTGACAGCATCCCAAAGGTTATTGGTATGGGAGGATTCGCAGCTTGGTTCCTCTCAGCCTGCGTATGGCATTCATCAGAAAAATATGCACACCATTTAAGGAAATAACGGTCCCGGGAGCACAGCTTTTGTTAAATCTTTCCAATCTCTACTCATACAGGCGCGATGAGCGAGATTTTGTAAAATGCATTCTGCCCATGGTGAGTTTGGACCATCTTCTGCTACAGCCTTTTTTAATTCTTTTAATTCTTGAGTCTCCCAGGGATACCAAATACCCGGTCTGTCTTCCCTAGGATTTTAATTAACTGGAAATGCCATTACAGGTGAAAGCCCACTAGAGGGTGCTAGTGCTTCTTGGTATAGTGATGGCGCAGAAGGCTCAGCAGGGGCTGGCTCATGAAATGGAGGATCCCGCTTGTAAGGTACTGAGCCACATGGCCGGTGGCCTTTGTCCCCAGGGCATTTGTTAAAGATCTCTAAAGGAGGGGCTGTAACTTCTAATTCCCTGGAGCGAGATTTCTCTAAATTTGGGGACCAGGAGGGGGTGTTTAATTCTCAGGACCGGGAAAGATTAGATCTTTCTGTCTTTTGTAAGAGCGAGCATGCTTTTAGGGCGGATAAAGCTGGATAAACTCCCGGAGGCGGGACTTCCCCATATTTAATCTCTTTGTCTCTTAAAATTTGTTTCATTTCGTCCCACGTTTCCCAAGAATTAAATTCAGACTTTGGGAGCCAGGGAGCCGCCCGTTTTAACGAATTCCAAATCACCTCCGCTTGGCTATCAGATATTTGGAGACCTTGCTTTCTTAAAATACACCGCCACGCCTCGAGGGCTGGGTCTTGCAATTTCCTGAATGTTAATATTTGCCCCATACTAAAGGGTATTTTTGCCAGCGAAAGAGACGCTGCGTCTCTAACCTTATTAAGCCCACCGATAATTTTTTTCTTTGTTCCCGCCCCACATTGGGCGCCAACCTGCCGGGGCTGCTGAGTTATGAATGGAGCCGAGTTCTAAGCTACCCCCTTTTTGGGCCCTAAAAGGTAGTTTCCCCTCTGCCTGCAGAAGTAAAATATAACTTACCCGGCGAGGGTGGACCTAAGGGCAAAAATAGCTGGGTGAACCTCTGTCTGGTGAACAGAAAATCACGCCACACCCAGGGAGTTTTGTATAGCAGGCGAAAATCCAGAAACTCAGATTTATTGACCAGGCACTGAACTTAAATAGGCCTAGAACTAGCCAATCAGCCAGCAGAGCAGTTCAGTCTCTCACGCTACGTCATAGCCACACCCCTTGGCTCAGCCCCGGTTCTACTAGGGCGTGGTAAGCAGCCAAAACCCGTCCTCTTGGCAGACATGGAGTCCCAACACTCCCTGTGTTATTTTACCCAATAAAGTCACATAGGTCAGTGTGATCTTTTCTTTTTCGGAGTCTGTTTCTGTCTAGCCTTCATTTAATTACCTTGTATTGTTCTACTCTCAAATTTCATTATTCTTTTACTCTGCCATACTTAATAGGCTATCAATTGCTTCCAGTGTTGCTTCATTTTTGTTTTTGTTGTTGTTGCTAATTTCTGGGATTATGTTTTAGTACTTAGAAGTCTCATTCATTTCCTGTTTTACACCACTTGTTTTCTTTGTGACTTATTTTTCTTTACATAATTAAATATATGAATCACTTTCATAATAACTACTTTACTATCCTTTCTTGCTCATTCTATCATCTCTGTCATTTCTGAGTCTTTTTCTATTGATTTACTTTTTCTCTTGTGTATCAGTGATACTTTTTGATTATTTGTTAATCTAGTATTTTTTAATTGGATGTCAGATATTTTGAATCATGGATCTTTAATCATATGTGAATGATTCAAGCCAGCACTCTGAAATTTCTCAAGTGTCCATCTTATTCATTTGGCACTATTTTTCCAGGAATAATGCATAAAACATTTCTTTAAAGAGTGAAATAATGATGTTTTATTCCCCTAGAAGGCAGCTAAGCTACTTTTGATTACTTTGATTTTAAATCATGTTTTGAGTATGACTATAGTGTCTTTTCTAGAGTCAGTTTGGTCCCATTTTTGAAGCATGAACTGAAGGCCCAGTGTATTTAGGGACGTTTTACACTCTGGATGCATGAAACTCCAAGAATTGCTGGCCTTATGTGACCTTTGAGAATTGTTCTATAGCATCACATCATTCTTACATTGGAAATGGTTCTTGTTTACTTTTACTAGATTTCACATTATGCATATAAACATTGACATTCAAAGTAAGGCACTGAGTCCCTTATGTAGATATCTGCAATTCTTTATTAATGTAATGTAGCTGTAGTTTCTCCTGTTTTCCCTAATTATCTGAATAGCAATTTCTAGTCGTCTTGGCCTCTGCAAAGTTTAACCTCTGTTGTCTCAACTCATTGAGATTTTCCAACTTACTTTGCATATTCCTGCCTGTGTTGCAGAATACTAATTACCTCTAGAGGGCTGGGGGTGTAGCTCAGAGGTATAGTGCTTGCTGAGCAGGTGTGATGTCCTGAGTTCGATCAGTAGCAAAAGGAAAGGAAAGGAGAGGAGAATAAGAAAGAAGAAAAAGAAGAAGGATGAAAGGAAGGAAGGTAGGAAAGGAAGGACCTCTAAAAAGAAAAAGAAGGCTTTGGCTCATCTAGTTTGTTTCCCTTTCTTTTTAAATTATAGTTTTGTGCTGTCCTAGAAGAATGTTTAAAAATAACAATGTACTATATATTCTCTAGTTGTCTAGTTGTGATAGTAGGAAGGTAATTTCAGAACATCTTATTCCTTAATCAGAACGAGCAGACCTTCTGCCAAGTGTTTTCCTCTCCTATTTTAATTATGATGATGTATTCCATTAAGTATTTAAAAATATTTTCCCCTTTGTTCTTTGTTTAGAGAAGAAATGTGGAGGAGTACATGATGCCTACTCTCAAATTTCCATCAAAATTCCCAGACTAATCTCTTTACTTTTCTTTTGTAAAATGTTGTAAAATACATACATGAGCCCCATAATTAGAATTCCTATGTTTGATGAAATGGGAAATTCTAACTATAAACAACAAACAATCAAACCACAAGTCAATCACATAAAGGGGAAAAAGAAATTAATTTATATTAGTAGTTTGAATTCATGGTTTTTAAGTATGCTGGGTCCAGATACCCCTAAAACATTTCTTTCTTTTTCTCTCCATTTTACTGTTATCCCTTGATTCTGCTTTTCTGTTTCTCTGTTAGCCTTTACCTCCCTTGCTATCACCAATGTTATTTCACAAAGAACCAATAGCCATTGTAGTGGGTAGAGAATTTCTACATTCTCTCTAGCAGTTTCAGGGAAGCCTTGTAATTGGAATTATTAATTTTCTGTCCACTCCAAAAGACTACTGTGGTAAAAGGTAGCATATGCCCAGCCTGGCTTGAGGCGCATACCCATCATGTGCAATGGCACTGGATTTGGTTTACACCAAGTGACACTTCCTGGCCAGCCAAGTGCAAATGCTCACCATAGCATGTGTTGCTTTGTATTTGTGTCACATATTTTAATCACCATTGATTTCTGAAATAAAGCATACATTAGGGAAGCAGATAATCTAAATTAATGAATAATCCTATGAAGGGCTAAACAATAGGAATGTCGTCCCAGTTTTAGCTTTGGCTTCCTGTCTTATTTTTTACTAGTTTTTCCAAGTTAAACAGCTACAGCAATCAAATTGCATTATTCACGGGCTGCTGAAACATGACATGTGGTGCCTCATTTTTCAAACCACTCTTCCTACCTGGAATGATTCCAGACCCCAGGTCCTCTTCCAAAGAGAATTCTACACATTCTTCAAGACTCAATCTATAAAGCACTTACTTTTCTCCAATCTTAAAATCATCTCTGTTTCTCTTCCTTTGAAAATTTTCAAGTGGCATTTGGCAATGTCTTATCTTTCTTATCTTTGTGTGTGTATATAGTTTGCTGCATTTACCAACTAGATCAAAAACTTTAAAACAGACATTCTACTTTATGCCTGAAGTGTAAATAGTAGAAATAAGAGAGCAAACTTTGGAGTGACAAAACTCTGAGTTTGCTTTTAAGCACAATTCCTCATTCTGTGTGTGGCACTTAATCTTAGGGATAAGGTATGTGTGCTTCTCATTGAAGATGATGACATCTGCCTTTGGTATGCAGAATATCTTAACTCATGACAGGGCCACTTTCTTACAATGAAATATTTGTGTGTGTGTGTGTGTGTGTGTGTGTGTGTGTGTGTGTGTGTGTGTTTCATTTAATCTATCACTAAGTCTCATACCCAGTGAAAGCTGAACAAATACTTGCTGATTGATTGAATGGCACAAATTAAGTTAAAATTCCTACTTGACCTATTATAGATTTGGCTTCAACACATTGAATTTAGCACATTTACATGAGCAATTTAAATGCAGAAAAAAGTAAATTACATACTATTTGATTTTCTCTACTCAGTTTATTTCTGCAAAGGACAGAAAACTGGTTTTATGGTTCTTTAGCAGGGCTATGATAATATTATTACTTTATTTTTCTTTCATTAAAGAATATCTGACTACAATTGTTTTATTGTGCTTATTGATAAATAGTTGTTGGGCATATCAACAAAATCATTTTCTAAGCAGAACGGTCTCAGGTTATTTCTTCTCAATAACAGTGAGGAGTTAGATAAGTCAGTTGTTGAATTTAAGGCTCAAAGAATTTAGGTAATTCAAGTAGGAGTGCTTGCTGCTGTTTTAGAACCTAATTGTTTTCAACTTTGATGCGTTATTCATGCAAATATCTTACTATATCTTCACTAGGCTCAAGAAAATGGCTTGACCAAAAAGGTTTATCAACAACCCACCATGAGATGATTTTGAAGAGACTGTAAAATTGCCTCTTCCATTTTTTTAAATAGAATTCTCATGCAAGGTTTTGCTTTAGCATTCATCCTTAGGCTTTTTAACTTTTTTAACTTATCTGATGTTTCTATCTTGTATTTGCAACATCAAAATCCTGTCATCATTAACTGCAATATTGTCACAAATAGATTTCAACTCAAGAAATGAATAAAGAAGTATAAAAAAATAAACTCCAATAAAAAAAGAGCTATTATTTCCATAGTACTTTGTTATGCAATATGTAACAAAGCAATAGGAAGGCAAAGTTCATAATCCAACTCTGTTTTATATTACCTAGGAAATGTTCTCATTGTATCAACTAACTCTATGATGTCTGTCATTTTTTTCACATAAAGAATTTGCTTTATATTAATTTGATTTGGGGATTAAAATATTTCATATACTTTGGATTAAGGGAAATATATTATTAAAAGTAAATGCATCCCTTTTTAATCACTTTTTAATGAGATCATTAAAACTTATAAATTACATATTAGTGGGGTAGCATTCCATTTCTATTGGACAACGTTGCTTTGTACAGTATCTTTATTTGCTGGTGAAACAACTGAGATAAGAAAATGAACTCCATGCTCAGATCCTGGCTTTCTGATAGCCCAGGATCCTCTGGAGCAATAAAACCTCTCTTGCTGAAAGACAAACCAAGAGCAGATATTAGTATGAAGATTAAAATAAAAAAGAAAAAAACAATTTTATTATTTAATTTATACACATGACCACATTATTTTTGGAAACTGATAATTTAAACTATACATTGCAGTTACCATATTACACAAAAATTAACTATTAGCTGTGTGTGGTGGCACATGCCTATAAATCCCAGCTCCTCAGGAGGCTGAGGCAGAAGGATTGTGAGTTCAAAGCCAGCCTCAGCAATTTATGAGGCCCTGAGCAACTCAGTGAGATCTTGTCTCTAAATAAAATATAAAAAAGGGTGGGGGAAGCCGGGCACGGTGGCGCACGCCTGTAATCCCAGCACTTTGGGAGGCTGAGGCAGGAGGATCACGAGTTCAAAGCCAGCCTAAGCAATGGCGAGGCACTTAGCAACTCAGTGAGACCCTGTCTCTAATAAAATACAAAAAAGGGCTGGGGATGTGGCCCAGTGGTCTAGTGCCCCTGAGTTCAATCCCCGGTACCACAAAAAAAAAAAAAAAAAAAAAGGGTGGGGGATATGACCCAGTGGTTAAGCACCCCCTCCCCGTAGTCAATCTCCAGTACCAAAAAAAAAAAAAAAAAAAATTAAAAATAAATATTAACCTGTCTTTCTTTCTCCAAAGTTTCACAAAATTTTAAATGTGAGAGTATTTGTTTATGCAAATTGAAATTATATATTAAATTTAAATTAAATATTAGTTTCTTAGAGGTCACTCATCCTTGTTAAAATTAACTTGATTTTTTTTTGTATTTAGTATCTTATGTGTTCTTACTAAATACAACTGTACTGAAATGTTCTAAAACAATTCATTTAAAATTATTCTGTTAGGCAATAATGGTAAGTAGATGCAGTTTTCTTCTTAGTAAAACTGATTATATATTTGTAAATAGTATAATGGAACATCAAATATACAAAATTCTTACAACTCCAGTCTTACAGAAAGCTAGTACTAAGTTACTTTGATTTTTTTTTTAAATTCAGATATGTTATTTTTTTTACAGTTAGTGCATAAATTAGACCTTTCTAGCTGAATTTCTGTTGTAGTAATCAAAATTTTGGGGGGGGGTCGGTAAATATTTATGTAGTAAGATTTTCTTATTGAAATTCTGCTCATCAAAGTCCTAAAATTAAATCAAATAAACATAAAGCAAAGTTTAAAAAAACACCCAAATATTTGCATTCCTATGGCATCAAGACAAATAGTGATGTGGACAAGTTAATCAACTCTTTGATTTAGTCAAATGAAGAAGTCATACCAGGCAATCAATAATATATCGACGGTTGATTGAATTTTTTAATGGAAAACTCAAATAGAAGTTAACTGGTCCACATACCAAGTGCAGCTTAGGCAGCTGGGTAAACATCAAAGATTTAGCCTGCTTATAGCCCTTTCAGCTGATTTCTTTCAATCACAGTTTTCATAAATGCAAGGTGTAAATAAACACAAATGGATATCAGAAGCCATCAATAAGATCAACCCTTCTCATTCCTCTCATTCCTATCTTTCCAAACGCTATTTCCACATTTCTTTTTCTAGTACTTTTAATTTTATTAATCATAGTGATTTAGGGTTTTCCTAAGCATTTGGTTGAAGTTACAAGTTATCCTTGACTTTTTTGAAGTAGAAAATTTTCTAATTGCTAGGGTGACCATGTGACCCAGTTCTCTTGGGGTAATCCTGTTTCATAGCTGCTGTCCTCCCACAATTATTAATAGCACCCTATGTCCTCTTACACACACATAAATGCATGCAAGAACACAGGATGTGTTCAAAAGAATAAAAGGAGAATAAAGAAAGCTATCTGGTGAGTATTTAAGTATAAGATATTTACTACTCTGAACATTGGTTATGGAATATATATACAATATCAGTTTTATTCCAAATGAGAAAACAATACTTACTTATTAATTTCCTGTGAGAGCTAATGTTAGGGTTAATCTTATAGACTGAGCCTGCATGCTAACCCTCAACATATTAGTCTGCATGCAAGAAAGAGGAAGCTACAAATTTTTACTGATATCCTGTTGACACCCGTTATAAAAACCTTTCTGATAGAAGAGAAGCTTAATTATGGCAAAGGTCTTTTTGGTGGCGGTACCTGGTCTGCTTCTGGAGAAGAGAAGGAAGGCCACTGGTAGTATGGAGAAAAAGTTTGCTTTTGTGCTAATTCAGTGTGATACTGTCTCTATCAAATCCCACATCTCAGGGAACCTGCAACATTAGTCTCCATCACACAAAAATCTATCCTATATATTCTCCTGGCATTACAGTGTCTTGGGAACCAATTTTTTTTCCATGTGTGGCTTGATTTTGTCCTGTTACACTCCTCGGCCTCTTTGTGGTTGTGGAGAGGGTAAGCAGAGTGATAACATCTGCATCTGAGCCATCTCAGTTCACAGGAGGCTCATGCTGTTTCTTCCCTCTCCCACTGGATAGATTCAGTGCCATCTCTTCTCCTACTGATGGTAGGAGAAGCTGGGAAATGCAGTCTGACTTCATGCCCCCAAACCAAACAAACAGCAAATAAGTAGAGCAAAAATCTAATCATTCTCTATCAAAACTGCTATTTATGTTTGTATTTTAGGAGACACTTGTAAAAGAAAAAAGTAAGTGAATACAAAAGAAAGGGAAGAAAATCTAAAAACAAACAAAAAAAAAGCTATCAGAGTAAAGGAAGCAAGTAAAAAATACTAATTGGGTATAGAGGAGAACATGTCTGTTTTTGATTACTCTCTATAATTTATTTTTTATTTAATTCAATAATTCTTCTCTCTGTGACTTTAATTTAATTTTATTTTTTTTTTACTTAACTCCCCTATTGTTTCCTTTCCTTAACCTTATGTATTCTTGGCCTTCCCATTTTGCCTATCTTCTCCTCTTTTCCATTTTTTGGCCACTTATCCTTCAAAAAATAAGACACTTACACATAACCGCAGGGGTGTTTTGAAAAAGGAAGAGAAAATAATCCACCTTTGTTGTCTGATTCAGGAAAACACTGTCCAAGAGAATTCCATGTCAGACAGAGACAAACTGTTTTGAGGACCGCCCCCACAAAAGGTGCATACCCTGCATTGCTAGCCCTCAAGGGCAATCAAAAGCCATGCCCCCAAAACAGACTCAGATATAAATCAGGGGCATTTTCCATTCTTCTGTTTAAATAAGACGATGTTAATTTATGTCTGCTACCTGTAGACTGAGAAATGGAAGCTGAATGGTACGAACCAAGAATCCTTTGATTTTCTGTGTTCATTAAAAATAAGATTAAAATGTCACAAGTGCGATCACACTGTTGTACATGAGCGTCATTAGCCAGAATAATCTGTCAAGGAGCAGCAGACTTGTTTAGAGCGAAATAATTTTCTCCCCCCTACAAATTGTATTGTATGCAAATAAGGTGAATGGAAAAGAAGAATTATATTTGATGTCCCTGGCTCTGATTGATGTGTCCCTTAGAAATTCATTTGTATCTATACTTCCTTCTTATTCTCAGTCATTTGGTATCATCTAAAATCTGTGAACATGAGTAAATTTAGGTTAGGACAGATGAGAATGATGATGATGAGGAGGAGGAGGAGGAGGAATACATGTTCTTGACAGCTCCACATAATTGTTTATGCAGTTTATTCATTTGCTTTCCCGTATGTATCTACACAAGCAGGGGAAATTGTTAAGTGGACTTTGGTTTTAGATCATACATGATAAACTATGAGAACCTCTATTGACCTAAAGTGGGATAATACAGAACATTCATTTCATTTTATAGATGATAAAATTGAGATATAGAGAAGTTTCTTGCTCAAGGCCACATGTTGTATGGCAAAGCCTTTTCTATAATTTAGAACTTGTTTCACTACATATTCTACAATTTTTACTCAGTGTATCAGAGACAAAAATACACAGTTCACAGTAAATCTTTTGTGATGTCTATGATAGGTTGATACAAAAATCCATGCTCTGATTATAGATGCTCTTTATTTTTCTAAAATAGATTTTCCTATGTAGCAATTTTTCTCTCGCTCATTTCTGACACTGACCATTTGATGCCACCTATAATAAATGGCATGGGCAACCCAGAAAGACCATAGTTCTGGCTTCCAGCTGCCTCCTCAGCTTCATGTCTATCTTCCCCATCACTTTTCACCCTGATGCAACCAATCTATCTTCCTTGATTTTCACAAAAATATGCCAGCAAAGCCTTTCCTGCTTCCTCTTTCCTCTGCCTGAGATAGGCTTCCTAACTGTTTTAATCAGCTTTCTGTTGCTGTGACCCAAAGACCAAACCAGAACCACTTAGAGGAAGAAAGTTTATTCTGGCTTCCAGTTTCAGAGGTTCAGTCTATAGTTGACTGACTACAGAGCTCTGGGTCTGGGTTGAGCCAGAACATCCTGGCATAAGGGCACAGCAGAGAAAAGAAGCTTAGTTTATGACAAATAGGAAGCATTAGAGAGATCTGCTTGCCAAGGACAAAATATAAACCCCACATGCATGCCTCCAGTGACCTACTTCCTCCAGCCATGCCCAACGTGCCTACAGTTACTGCCCGTTAATCCACTCAAATTATTAATTCATCAAATGGATAATTAATTGTTCAGATCATAGCTCTCATAATCTAATCATTCCTCCTCTAAAAACACTCCTATGTTGTCTGTGATTTTACTCAACAAATGTTCCATGTGATTGACATCTCTTAATTCCAGGTGTGTCCACTGAAGTTTTGGCTTCCTTCTCATATCTTCATGCATTGCTCTCTCAGGGGCTTCCTGCAGGGATTTTGACACTGCTATATTCTGCCTGGACTTCCAGGCCATCCTTTGAAATTTTGGTGGAAACTTCCATGACCCCTGAATTCTACCATTCTGCATTTCTGCAGAACCAACACCATGTGGACAATACCAAGTTTTGCCATCATCTCAAGCAGTAGCTAGGTTTCTTGAGACTGCAAATGCAGTGGGTTCTGCATGTCTGGTTTTCTGAGCATGATGAAACCACTTTCAATTGTCCTGTGTTCAAGAAGGGTTCCACGTGATCTCTTCTCAAAGGAAATTTTACAATTAAGCCCTTGAGCATGTGATGGATATGGTCTTGCCAATTCTTAAGATGCCCTCAAGTTATCTTCCCTAATGTCATGGGTAAAGTACTTAACATCTCTCTAGTGGCTGCAATCTCTTCAACAATCACATCTTTTTTGGTCCCAATTTTACACATAGTTTTCTGGCCAAATTTTGAGTCTTTCAATTTTTTTTTCTGCTTCTGATTATCACAGTAAACTCATCTAAGAGCTGCCATCACTATTCATGCCACTGCCTAAATGTCGTGCTGCCTCAAAATTGCCTATGTGTGATTAATTAGCCTATCACCTCTAAATTTAGCTTTATGGAAAGTCTCAGAACATACACAAAATGTAGACAATTTCTTTGCCATAAATGGCTCCTAGTTCAATGTCTGATAGAGTCTTCTTCCCCGCTGGAACCTAATAAATCCAGTCTTTCTTGTCTGCAGTTCTGCTGGCATTATGGTCTTCGGGGCTCCAATGAGAATTGCCCATTAAGCTCTGCTTACAACATTCTAAGGCTTTTCCAACCATTACCTCCAAACTTTTCCAATTCCTGCAAGTCAGTTCCAAATGCTTCTGAACTACATGGTCACTCTTGGTGGTGACAACTCCACTCTTGGTACCAACTTATTTACTGTTTATTTATTTGGTACTAGGAACTGAAACAAGGGGTACTTAACCACTGACCCCATATCCCAAGCCCCCCTTTTTATTTTATTTTTTTATTTTCCTAAGAGACAATTCTTGCTAAGTTGTTATACTTATTTGCAGAGGCTGGCTTTGAATTTGCAATCCTCCTGCCTCAGCCTCCTAAACTATTGGGATTACAGGCATGTGACACTGTAAAGAAAGCAAAAGGAGACAGAAGCAAGGTGCAGAGGCAAAGGAAAAAGCCACTCACCTGAGCTGCTAGCTTTATTTATATAAATAGGTTACTTTAGGCCATTGGTATCATTAGTACATATTGTTCATTGTATTACTAGGCAGGTTACAGACTTAGCAACATTATGAAGCTTATTCCTCAGTTACATACTAAATTGCAATGTGCAAGGTTAGGAACTTTGTGTAGCTCTCAAAAAAGTCCATTGTATAAAGTTACTGTCATGTGGACAGGTTTAGGCTCAGTGAAACATTGTGGTTGTCTAACAAGAGAGTTCCTTTATTCCCAGGAGCTGAGTGTCTGAGATCAAGATTGAGGCTAGTAAGACTCTATCTAGCACAGAGCCTCCTCATGAAGGACATTACCATAGCAGCTAGGCATTGCACATGTATTAGTTATCTTACTAGTTCCTGGGAGAAACTGCAGAATATTCCAAGTGCGGAAAACAGGGTGCCTATTATGCCCCCCCAAGAAGTTTGCTCACTAGAGGAATGCTGCCTTGTATATTTCTATAGCCAGAATCCTTACATGGCATGCACCTGAACCAATTTTTGTTTTAATCAGCTTTTCATCACTGTTTCAAAAAGTCCTGACAATAGCAGTTAGTGGGAGAAGATTTATTTTGGATCATGACTTCAGAAGTTCAGTCCATGATGGACTGACTCCATAGCTCAAGGACTATTTTTGTCAGCTATTTTTGCTCCTGTGATCAAAAGACCTGACGAGAACAATTAGAAGAAGAAAAGTTTATTTCAGGGCTCATGGTTTCAGAGGTCTCAGTCCATAAATGGACAACTCATTTCTTGGGGTCTCAGATAAGGCAAGTCATCATAGTAGAAGTGTGTAATGAAGGAAAACAGCACAGGACATGATCAGGAAGGATATATATACGGGGAGAGAGAGAGAGAGAGAGAGAGAGAGAGAGAGAGAGAGAGATTCAACAAAGACAAAATATAAACCCCAAAGGCATGCTCCCCCAGGAACACCCCTCTTCCAGCCATATCCTACCTTTCTATAGTTATCACTCATTTAATTCCTTTTAGGAGATTAATTTATTGATTGCTTAAGGATTTTATAATCCAATAATTTCACCTCTAAACATTCTTACACTGTCTCACAAATGAGCTTTTGGAGATATCTAACATCTAAACAATAAAATTCTGCCCCTGCCCCCCAAGAGCTCATTTCTATGGTACAACGCAAAATACATTTAAACTATTTCTAAAATTCCTCATAGTCTCAAAAGTTCGAAGATTATGCAAAAGTCCAAGTCCAAAGTCTCCTCTGAGACTCAAGGAAAACTCTCAGTGTGAATTCCTGTAAAAATCCAAAAGTGTATATATATAATATAATATTATATCTGTATATATACATACATATATATATATATCAGCACAGAGTAAATGTTTTTATTCATATTATATTTATATTTTTATTTATTTATATTATATTTATATTTTTATTCCACAAGGGAGAAATAGGGGCAAAGAAAGAAGAAATGGGTCCAAAATAAGACTGAAATCCATCTGGGCAAACAAGTCCTATAGCTCCATGTTCAACATCTGAAGCACATGGCATCATGATGTCTTCAAAGAGCTTATGTAGCTCCACCCCTGTGAATTTGCTAGTTGTAGTCCCCATGGCCTCTCTGTTGGCCTGTCTCTGCTCAATTCCTGCAGCTATCCTTGTCAGATGTTTCAATGTACTTGCATTTCTTTATCTCAGGTGTCTCCTCTGTAGTTTCACCTTCCTCCTAACATCCTCATGCATCATCCTCTAAGGGGCTGCCTAAAGAGACTTTAATCCTGGGGCACTTTGCCTGTCCTACCTTGCCTTCCTTTACCATCTTGATACCTCCATGACCAACTAACTCCAGCATCCTGCATTCCTGCAGCAACTGCACCACATGGTTACTGCCAGGGTCTGCCAACATCTTGAGCAATAGTCAGGCTTCCAGAAACCCTGACTGCAGCATCTTCTGAGAATCTGAGTAGCTCAGCATAGTGAAACAGCTTTCTATATTCCCCTAAAAAAAAAAAAAAAAAAAAAAAAAAAAAAGCAGAGTGACCCACTGGACTTTTCTCAAAATAAATTTTACTTTTATAATCTTGAGCCTAAGATGGGTGTGGTCTTATTAATTCCTCAGATGCCCTCAAGCCATCTTTCTTTCTTTCTTTCTTCCTTTCCTTCTTTCTTTCTTTCTCCCCTTTTTTAAATATTTATTTATTTGCTTTAGTTGTACACAATGCAATGCATTTATGTTTACATGGTGCTAAGGATCTAACGGGCCTTGCACATGCTAGTCAAGTGCTCTACCTCTGAGCCACAACCCCAGCCCTCAAGCCATCTTTCTTATTGTCTCTGGGCAAAGTCTTTAGCATTTCTTTAGTGGCTGTAATGTCTTTTAACAACCACACATCCTCAGTACTAAATTTATTAATAGTTTTCTAGCCAAACTGCAAGTTTTTTCATAGCTTTCTGCATTGCTTTCTTCTCCTGATTATCACAATAAACTTGACTAAAACCTATCAGTAATACCACCCTCTGAAGGTTGTTACCTTAAAAGTTCTTTATCTTCCACCAGATTAAGAATCTATCACCTTTAAAATCAGCCTCAGAAAATTTCAGGACACGGACAAAATGTAGACAACTTCTTAGAACATAACACAAATAAATGGCCTCTAGTCTGATTTCCAAAGGAGTCCTCCTCCTCTGAAGCCTCATGAGCCAACTCTTTACTCTCCACAGTGAGAGTAACATTCCAGTTGTCGGGAGCGGTTACTCTAGACTCAGTCTATGGGGCAGTTAGATTCAATCAAATCTATTTTATTAATGCTCATCACACTTCAGACACACATCCTAATTCTAAGTGTTGGATTCCGGGCAGGGAGGCTGTGCCTCCCAGGTAGAAGGCCACACCTCCCCAGGTACTTTGTGAAAAGACTACATTTCCCAAGTGCCTCCGCCTGGTCAGCAGGTGCCCTCGCCACTGCCTCCTGACCTCCAGCAGCCTATGGAGACACTGGCTCCAGGGGTCTCGCTGACCACCAGTTCACTATTTAAGCCTGCTCCAGACTGAAACCCGCCCTTCCTGTTCTCCCCTGTTCCACGCTCTTCTAGTCCTCCCCCTTTCCCATTCCCTACCCCTCTTCCCTTCCCTTCCTCTCCCTGTCCCTCCCCACGTGGCACCCCAATAAACACTTTTATTTCACTAACAGGGCGTCCCCGGCTAAGTTAACTTTGTTCAGCATTTTCCAACACTAAGTCCTAACTGAATCTACATCCAAGGGTCCCAGATGCTCACCTGTGACGTGTCTTTTAAGTCCGGGACGCTGGAACTTGATCTGGACTGGAGAAGTCTGGTGCAGGGGGAACAACAGTAACGGAAGTCTCAGTCTCTCTGTCCAGGTCCTGTTAGTCCTTTTGGCCCCCAGAAGTCTAGGTTTTTAAGTCCTAGTTCAGTTATGCTTGCAGCTGATAACTGGGTGAGGTCTGGGGTGTGTGCCCCAAGTATAGATTTTTACATCACTAACTTAAGTCTATCTAAGTTCTGCAGTTTATCTAAATTCTGCAGTTCTCATTACATCCTGGGCACATTACTTATAGTCATTCACTATTGAATCAATACACATTCAGTAATTAATATAATCAACAGTCAATAATCATATAATATTTCTGGTACTCATATCACCAGTCTCCTGAGCTCCCACCAGAATTGTTCATTAATCTCCCCTTACAACAATCTAAAATTATGTTGAACATCATTTTTTGTTGAAGTGTGCTTTTGTGGGACCATAAAGAGAAACTTCATGTTACTCTTGTATTGTTTAGTGCTCCAAAATTCATTCTACAAATTCCAAAAAGTTTGGAAAGCTTCTGAAATACATGGTCAGGTTCGTCAACAACAACGTCACTTCTCTATATCAATTTCTGTTTTAGTCAGCTTTTTCTCCATGATGACTGAAAGACTTGACAAGAACAATTAGAGGGGAAAAAAAATGTCTGGGGGCTCATGATTTTAGAGGTCTCAGTTCATAAAAGGTTGACTCCATTCCTTGAGGTCTGAGATGAGGCAAAACATCATGGTGGAACTATGCCGTGGAGGAAAGCAGCATAGGACATGATGATCAGGAAAGAGAGAGAGAGAGAGAGAGAGAGAGAGAGAGAGAGAGAGAGAGAGTTGTGCTCAACAAGGATAAAATATAAACTCCAAAGGCACAGCTCCAGGGACCCACATCCTCTGACCACAACATACCTTCCTACATTTAATTTCTATCAAGGAATTAACTCATTGATCAATCCATTGATTGACTGATTGGTTAAGACTTTCATAACCTAATAATTTCACCTCTAAACCTTCTTTCACTGTTTCAAACATGAGCTTGTGCAAGACACTCCACTTCCGAAGCATAACATTTGTCCCCTGCTACCCCAAATCCTACAAATGTTATTTAAGTATCTTGATAACTATCTTCTCCTTCCATTTGGAATATTCTTTTCACTACAGCAAAGGTTGATGCTGTTTATTCACCTTTATATCCCCACAGACAAGAATAGTATTGGCACCTAGAACTTAGTAAGAATCTGTAGAAGAAATTTAAATACAATACCTGAAACCATGTGCTCTTTAATAAGGTTACAAAATAAAGTGCAATTTATATTTATGAGTAAAGAAATTTAACTCAGTACCAAATGTGAACTGTCTTATATTTCTGTCTTTATTTGTAATAGTATTTAAATTCCCATTTTCCACACCTATTTTAATAAACCTAGGTTTATATATGTATTGATTTATGTTCTAATTAATGTATATTTTACTTCTAAAGTAAATTATCTCAGGTAAAATTCATATCATGTAATATTAGCTATTTTTAAAATAACAAAATTAATTAATTATTTTAAAATTTTATAGTAAACTCTTCAATGGCATTTAGGACACTACTATGTTATGCAACTAATACTTCTATCTAAATGCAAAATGTTTTCAACACTCCAAAGTAAAATCCCCCAATCCATTAAGCAATTTTAGCCTATTTCTCCCTACTCCCAGATTCTGTCAACACCAAACTGTATTCTGTTTTTCTGGATTTGTTCATTATCAATATTTTATGTGAATATAATTATACAGTTCATAACTTTTTGCATCTGGCTACTTGATTTTGTATAATGTTTTGGATGTATATCCACATTGTTGCCCACATCAGGTTTAATTTTTTGCTAACAAAAAATATTCATTTTATTTGTATACCATAATTCATTTACCCATTCATCAATAAACGTAGATTTGTTTTTTCAACCAACCTTTTGGCTAGAGTGAATAATGCTGCTCAGAGGAAGTCTAAATGTACTTTTTTGTTATCTGTTTTAAATTTTGGATTTTTCGTTGAAGTGTGCGTTTGTGGGACCATGAAGAGAAATTTTATGTTTCTCTTTTCAAATGACTACCAAACTGTTATTCATAGCAGCTGAATCCTTTTGCATTTCCACCATCAATTCATGATAATTTCAACTTCTTCACATCCTTACCAACACTAGTTGTTTTTTTATTTTTTTAATATTTAATCATAATACCAGCTGTGAAATGGTATGTCATTGTGATTTTTTTTGCCTTTTCCTAATGAAAAATTATATTGAACATCTTATGCATATTTTTGTCCATTTGTACAAGTTCTTTGAAAAAGATATCTATTTAGATTCTTCCTATTTTTCAATTGTGTTGTTGTCTTTTCTTGTTGTCAGACTCCTGACTTGCAAATATTTCAGCTATTCTACATGATGTCCTTTCATTTCCTTGATGATTTCAACACACACACACACACACACACACACACACACACACACACATATATATTTCTGATGAAATTTAATTTATCTGTATTTTCCCTTTTTTTGTCCATGCTTTTGGTGTCAAATCTAAGAATTCATTCCCAAATTCTAGCTCATGAAAATTTTCAGGATGTTTTCTTCAAATAAATTTTTAGCTAAAGATTTTATATTTGTTGATAGAATTCCATTGTGTTATGGCTTAGGTATGTGTTGTCCCCTGGAATTACCAGATCAGTGGATTAGTACATTCCAAGACGTAATAATTTGAATCACCTATTGTGGTAACTGTAGACAGTTCGGGCTTGGTTAGATGAAGCAAGTTACTTGGGGCATAGCTTTGTGTTTTATATTTTGTTCCTGATCCCTTGTTTTTTCTCTCTGCTTCCTGGCTGCTATGAATAGAGCAGCCCTCCTCTTTCACACCTTTCTGCCATGATACTCTGCCTTACCACAAGCCCAGAGCAATGGAGTCAGCTGACCGTACACAGAAAACCCTGAAACTGTAAACCCTAAATACTTTTCCTCCTCTAAGTTGTTATTGTCCGGTCTTTTGGTCACACAATTCATGGCAAAATATTTTTTTATCCACTTATTTGGTTATTCTTTCATTTCTTTCAGCAATGTTTTATGCCTTTCAGTGAACAAGTCTTTTGTCTCTGTGGTTGTATTTATTTTTAGCTATTATGTTCTATTAGATGCTATTTTAAAAGTAATTGCTTTCCTAATTTCCTTTTAAGATTGTTCATTGCAGGTTTATAGAAACTCAGTAATTTTTGTATCCTGCAACTTTGCTGACATTGTTGTTGGAAATCATTCTGTGTGTGTTTGTGAATCATTTTGGATTATCTATATAAGTCTTCACATCAACTGTGAATTGGAATAATTTTACTTCTTTCTTTCCCATGTGGACACTTTTTATTTCTTCTTCATGCCTGATTTCTCTAGTTAGCACTTCTTGTATTATAATAAATATCAGTTATGAAAGTGAACATTCCTCTCTTATTCATTGTCTTAGAGGAAAATATTTCAGACTTTCACCTTTGAGTGTGATATTAGTTGTGAATTTTTCATAGATACCCTTGATAATGCTGATGATGTTTCTATCTATTACTAGTTTGTTGGGTAAAATTTTACCATGAGATGGTATTGAGTTTTGTCAAATGCTATTTCTTCATCTGTTGAGATCATTCACTTAAGAGATCAATGTATTAACTGATTTCTTTTATTGAGCTAACTTTGTATACATGTTCTATATTCCACTTGATACCACTATATACATCTTTTTTAAAAAATATTTATTTATTTGTTTTAGTTGTACACAATGCGTTTATTTTTACGTGGTGCTGAGGATCAAACCCGGACCGCGCACGTGCTAGGTGAGTGCTCTACCACTGAGCCACAACCCCAGCCCCTGTATAAATCTTTTAATATGCTATTGTACATTAGTTGCTACTAATCATGGCTATGTTTGTATTTGGAATCGTATTTTATTTGCTATCTTTAGTCTGGCTTTTCTTTTTATTTTCTTCATTTTCATTGTTTTTTTTTTTAATTAGGTAATATTTATTATTTTTTATATGACAGCAGAATGCATTACAATTCATATTACTCTTATAGAGCACATTTTTACATATCTCTGGTTATATACAATGTATATTCACACCATTTGTGTCTTCATACATGCACTTAGGGTAATGATATCCATCTCATTGGTTCTTATTAGTTATACATGACATTAACATTCATTTTGACATAATTATAAATGCATAGAATATAATTTTCTCCAATTCAATTTCTAATACTTACTGTTAGCCTCCCCCTAATCCCTTCCCCTGTTGCATTTCTGTTACTCTATTAATTTTTCTGCTATTTACAAACATCTTTTTGTTTGCTTGTTTGGTTTTAATTAGTACCATATATATATATATATATATATATATATATATATATATGAATGAAATTTACTATAGTATATTTACATATGTACATAGGAAACTAGGTCAAATTCATTCCATGGTATTTCCCTTATTCCATCCCTCCTCCCTTCCCCTCTATCTCCTATTTCTATTCTTCTGAGCTTTCTTATATTTTGATAGAATTCCCCCTCATTCTCTCCCCCCCCCACTCTTTCCTCTCTTTCTTATTTTAGACTAGCATCCACATATCACAGAAAACATTTGATTATTGCCTCTCTGGGTCTGACTTATTTCACTTAGCATGATGTTCTCCAGTTCCATCCATTTACCAGCAAATGCCATAAATTTAGTTTTTTTTTTTTTAATTCCTTCGTAATACTCCATTGTGTATATATAGCACATTTTCTTTATCTATTCATCTGTGAAGAGAGACACCAAGTTTGGTTCTATAGCTTGGCTATTGGAAATTGTGCTGCTATAAATATTGATGTGGCTGCATCCTTGTGGTATGCTAATTTTAGATCTTTAGGGTATGTACCAAAGGGTGGAATAGTTGAGCCATAAGGTGGTTCAATTCCTAGTTTATTCGATGTTGTTCCAGAGTGGTTGTACTAATTTGCAGTTCCACCAACAATGTACCTTTTTCTCCATAGCCTTACCAGCATTTATTGATATTTGTATAATTAATAATTTCCACACTAATGGGAGTAAGATGAAATTCTCAATGTGCTTTTTATTTGAATTTTGATAATTGTCAGAGATATTAAATATCTTTTCATATATTTGTTGGCTATTTGCATTTTTTCTTTGGAGAAATGTCTGTTTAGTTCTTTGGCCCATTTATTAATTGGGTTATTTGTTTTTATTGATGTTAAGTTTTTTGAGTTCTTTATATATTCTGGATATGAATGCCCTATTTAAGGATCAGGAAGCAAAGATCTCCTTCCATTCTATAGTCTCTCACTTCATGCCTTTGTTTCGTTTGCTGTGTAGAATCTTTTTGATTTAATCGCATCCCACTTGCTGATTTTGGGTTTTATCTTTTGAGCTTTAGGAGTCTTGTTAAGAAAGTTACTTCCTGTGCTGATATTTTGAACTGGTGGGCCTACGTTTTCTTCTAGCAGTTGTAGAGTTTCAGGTGTAACTCCTAAGTCTTTGATACACTCTGAGTATATTTTTGTGTAGAGAGGATTTCTATTTCATTTTTCTACATATGGATATCCAGTTTTACTAGCAACATTTATTAAAAGGTAATCTTTTATCCAGTGAATGTTTTTAGCATTTTTATCTAGTATCAGATAACAGTATTTATGTGGGTTTATCTCTGTCTTCTACTCTATTCCATTGGTCATTGATATTTTGATGGGGATTCCACTGAAATCTGTATAATGCATTTGGTAGTATGGTCATTTTGTTCTATTAATTCTGCCAGTCTAAGAACATGGGCAGTCTTTCCAACATCTAAGGCCTTCTTCAAATCCTTTCCTTAGTGTTCTATAGTTTTCATTGTAGAGGTCCTTCTCCTCCTTTATTAGATTAATTACCAGGTTTTGTTCTAAAAGAAAAATTCTGAATGGGATAGTTTCCCCAAGTTATTTTTCGCAGATTAATTATTGGAATATAGGAAAGTGATTGATTTATGTATGTTGATCTTGTATCCTTTTTTTTTTTTTTTTTAACTAAATTTGTTGATCAGCTCTAGATGTCTTCTGGTGAAGATTTTTGGGTCTTCTAAATATAGGATCATGTCATCATCACACAGAAATAATTTAACATTTAGCTTCTCTATTTGCATTCCTTGAACTTTCTTCTTTTGCTTTATTGCTCTGACTAGGGTTTCAAGAGCAATGTTGAATAGGAGTGTATAGAGTAGGTATTCTTGTCATGTTTCTGTTTTTAGATAAAATGATTTCAGCTTTTCTCCATTCAGTATGATGTGGGCCTTGGTTTTGTCATACATAGCCTTGACAATGTTGAGCTCACTTTCTTCTATCTTTAGTTTCTCCAGCATATTTAATGTGAATGGGGGCTAGATCTTTTTCAGAGGCCTTTTCTGAATCTACTGAGATGATCGTATGATTCTTGGGCTTAATTCTATATAAGTTGTGAAATGCATTTATTTATTTGTGTATGTTGAACCAATGGTGCATTCCTGGGATGAAACCCAGGTACACTACTTTTTAATGTGGTCTTTTGTTTGTGGTTTGACGATATTTTATTTAGAAATTTTGCATCTATCTTCATCAAGGATATTGTTCTCAAGTTTTCTTTCCTTGACATGTCTTTCTCTGGTTTTGGTATCAGGATAATACAAGCTTCATAGAATAAATTTTGCAGTGCTTTCTCCATTTCTTTTTTATGTAATAATTTGAATAGAATAGGTGTTAATTCTTCTTTAAAGGTCTACAAAAACTCAGCTCAGAATCCATTGGCTCTGTACTTTTATTTGTTGGAGGGTTTTGAATGGGGATTCAATTCCATGACTTAGTATTAATCTGTCCAAGCTTTTTGTAGTTTCATGGATTAATTTGGATGAATCATGTTTCCAGAAATTTGCCAATATATTCAAGATTGTATAGCTTATTGGAACATAGATTTTTCAAAATAGTTTTTAATGACTATTTGTATTAATATAGTATCTTCAGTGATATTTCTGTTTTCACTTCAAATTTTATTAATTTGAGACTTTTCTTTCTTCCTTTTGGTTAGTTTGGCTAAGGAATTATCAATCTTGTTTATTCTTCCAAAAAGCAAACTCTTTGTTTTATTGATTCTTTGTGTTCATTTTTACTCTCAATTTTATTAATTTTAGCTCCAATTTTAAATATTTCCTGTCTTCTGCTGATTTTGGTGTTAGTATAATCTTATTTTTCTAGGGCCTTGAGGCATAATGTTAGATTATTTATTTGATATCTTTCTATTTTTTTAATATATGAACTCCGTGCTATAAAAGTTCCTCTTAAAACTGTCTTCATACTGTCCCAGAGATTTTGGCATGTCATAACACTATTTTTGTTGGTTTCTAAGAATTTTTTTTTTTTTTACTTTTCCCATAATTTCTTCCACTCAAAATTAATACACTTCAAAAGTGTATTAATTAATCTCCAGATTTTATCCTGGTTTCTGTGTTCTATTTTCTCATTGATTCCGTATTTTCATTCCATTATTCTCTGTTAGAATGTAAGAAATTATCTTTATTTTTTGTATTCACTAAGATTTGCTTTGCAACCTAAAATATGGTCTGTTTTAGAAAATGTTTCATGTGCTTCTCAGCAGAAAGTGAATTCAGTTGTTGATGTTGATGAGTGAAATATTCTAGAGCAAGTTTTGCAAAGTGGCAAAATAGAGGTTGTGTTCCTGGCTGCCAAGAAAGCATAAAGCAGCTTCTCAGCAGGTGGGTGGTAATAAAAGGGGGAGAGGTTGGGAAATTTGCTGCAAATTCATCCTGGACGTTCAAAGCAGATTTGGGACACAGTAGTTTGCATAGAAAAATGAAGAAATTCCCAGAATTTCCCCTGCCACCACACTGGAGGGGTCCCCCAATGAGGAAAGTGGAGGGATAAGGGAATTAAAGGAAACCACTTTTTAGGATGTCTGTGGCTGGTCTGAGTATGGAGAAATCATATTTTTGTTAATTTTTATTCCATACACTTATTTTTTTTTGCATTTATCTGTTTCTCTATTTTCTTCTTCTAACAGCTGCTCTGTTTTTCTCTTCTTCACTTCTTATTTTGTACCAGGGGCACATAAAAACTGAACCACATCTTCAGCCCTTTTTATATTTTAGTTAGACATAAGGTGTTACCGAGTTGCTAAGGGCCTCACTATTTGTTGAAGCTGGCTTTTGAACTTGCTATCCTCCAGCCTCAGACTCCTGAGCTGCTGAGATTACAGGTATGCACTACTGTACCTGTCTCTTTACACTTTGAATTTCTTATTCTTGTTTTCTTTCCTCACCCCTCATAATTATAACATCTTACATGACCTCTGTTCTTTCCCTGTTCACCATTAGAAATTGTAAACCCTTTTGCAAACTTACTGTTTTTACTGTAGGCAATAAGTGATTATATTATTCCTTTATGTTGTGACATTTAACATTGTTTATGTCATAGCAGATACTATTTTATTTAATGCTGTATATTTTTGCGTTGATTATTGTTATTACTTTTATTCCCCTAATCTGTGGGTTACTATAAACCTTCAGGGATGCTGTAAATCCACACAGTAGAAACTCAACTGCCTCAGAACCACACTGTTAGATGGGTAGACACAACAACATGAAAAAGCAAGAGAACAAATTGCCACAAATGAATCAAGATATTGGAATAAAAGAATCCATCAACATCACAGTATAAGAAATGTCAGAGAATTAGTGTAGAATGTTCATTGTTAGACTGATCTAGGAGATTGAGGATGATGTAAAGAGTAAAATCAGAGAGAAAATACAGGAAGTGAAAGATCATTTCAATAAAAAAGTATAGGTTCTGAAAAAAAATCAAGGAGAAATCCTAAAAAATAAAGGCATCAATAAAGCAAATTAAAATTCATTGGAAAGTATCACCAGTAGACTAGACCACTTGGAAGACAGAGTTTCAGGCAAATAAGACAAAAAAAAATAATAATAATCTTGCAAATAAAGTAGACCATGGAGGAAAAGTGTTTAAAAGACCATGAACTGAACTTCCAAGAAATATGGGATAACATAAAAAGACCAAAGACAAGATTTATCAGGAGAGATGAGGTTTAGAGATATAAACCAAAGGTCTGTACAATCTTTTCAATGAAATAATATCAGAAAATTTCCAAAGCCTTTAGAATGAAATTAAAAATGAATACAGAAGGCATAGAGGACACAACATATACAAAATTCCAACAGATCCACACCAAGTCACTTGAGTATGAAAATGCATAACGTACAGATTAAGGATAAAATTTTAAAAGCTGATAAAAGAAAATTACAGGTCAAATTTAGAGAAGAAAAACTTCAGATCTCAGCTGATTTTTCTACCCAGACATTCAAAACTAGGAAGCCTTGGCATAATATGCACCAATCTCTAGGAAAAAATGTATGCCAGCCAAGAATACTATGTCCAGCAAAATTAGTGTTCAGATTTAAAGATGAAATAAAAATCTTCCAGAATAAACAAAGGCTATAACACAGAAGCTTGCACAATAAAAAATATTCAATAAAATAATTCATGAAGAAGAAATGAAAAATAAAATTTAAAACCAGCAAAGGGAGAAACTATACTGGAAAATATTCAATCAAAAAGAAACTAATTCAAATTAACAATCAGAAATAAAATGACATGGGATAAAAAATCATTTCTCAATAATAACATTGAATGTAAATGGCCTATACTCATCAACAAAAGACATAGACTTGTCAATCGGATTAAAAAACTAGACCCAACAATATGCTGTCTCCAAGAGACTTGCCTCATAGACCAACACATCTACAGACTGAAGGTAAAAAGTTAGAAAAAAAACTTATCGTTCACATGGGTCTCACAAGCAAGGAGGGGTTTCTATCTTCATACTAGACAAAGTAACTTCAAGTAACTTCAAGAAAGAACCAAAACAGACATTTCATACTGCTTAAGGGAATTATACATCAACAGGATATAAAAATCATAAATATTTATGCCCTAAGCAAGGGAGCATCTATATACATCAAAGAAACCCTTCTCCATTTTAAGAATGAAAGAGACCACAAAAGAATAATACTGTGAAACTAACGTGACTCTTAACACACATGTATAGAGCATGGTATCCATCAGTGATTGAAACAATTTCTCCTCAGCAGTAATACAGTAATATATTAAAAAAAAAAAAAAAGGAAACTTGGGAATCAACCTAACAAAAGAGGTAAAAGATTACTACAATTAAAACTACAGAATTCTAAGCAAAGATATTGAAGAAGACCTCAGAAGATAGAAAGACCTTCCATGTTTTGAATAAGCAAAATTAATATTGTCAAAATGGCCATACTACCGAAAGCACCATATAGATTTAATTTAGTTCCTATTAAATTACAATATTATTCTTTGTAGAAATGGAAAACACAGTTATGAAATTCATTCATTTGGTGGGGGTGGGGGGGAAGCCCCAAATAGACAGCAATCCTTAGCAGGAAAAGTGAAGCAGGAGACCTCACAATCTCACACCTTAAATTATACTACAGAGATATAGTAACAGAAACAGCATGGTATTGGCCCAAAAATTGACATGAAGACCAATGGAACAGAATAGAACAGAGACAAAGCCACATATATACAGTTATCTCATATTAGGAAAAGTTCCCATAAATACACATTGAAGAAAAGAGCCTATTCAACAAATGCTGCTGGGAAAATTGGAAATTCATATGTAGTAGAATGAAACTGAACCATACCTCTCACCCTTCACAAAACTAACTCAAAGTGAATCCAGGAGCAGGCATTAAACCAGAGATCGTGCACCTACTAGAAGAAAAAGAAGGACAAAATCTACATCAGGTCAGCTTAGAAATCAACTTGCTTAGCAAGACTTCTACAACAAAAAAGAAGTGAAATCAAGAATCAACAAATGGGATGGTATTAAACTAAAAAACGTCTTCCTAGCAAAGAAAACAATAAATAATGTGAAGAGAGAACCTCCAGAATGGGAGAAAATTTACCACCTGCACCTCAGATAGAGTATTATTTCATAAGATACACAAATAACTTAATACCCAAAAAGAAGAAGAAATGCAAATGGCCAAAAAATATGAAAAAAAAAGTTCAACATCTCTAGCAATTAGAGAAATGCAAATTAAAACTACGCTGAGATTTCATCTCACTCCACTCAGAATGGCAATTATCAAGAATACAAGTAACAAAAGATGTTGGCAAGGATATGGGGGGATGTTCCACTCATCTATTGCTGGTGGGATTGCAAATTAGTGCAGTCACTCTGGAAAGAAGTTTGGAGATTCCTCAGAAAATTTTGAATGGAACCACTATTTGACCCAGTAATCACACTTCTTGTTGTATACCCAAAGGACTTAAAATCAGCATACTACGCGGACACAATTACATGAATGTTTATAGCAGATGTATTAACAATAGCTGAGCTATGGGATCAACCTAGGTGCCGATGAATGGATAAAGAAAAATTGGCATACACACACACACACATATACACAATGGAATATTACTCAGCTGTATAAAAGAATGACTTTATGACTTTCACTGGTAAATGGATGGCTCGGGTGAATATCATGCTAAGTGAAAAAAGCGTGATATTTGAGGTAGTAGAAGATATGTGAGAGGGAGAATGAGGTAAAAGAACAAGTATAAACCAAAGCTAAGAAAACAAAAATAGAAGGAATGTTTTTTAATATATTTGTTGATACATTGTATTTATTCTTCTGTGAAAGACCTGTTCAGTTCCTTAGCCCATTTATTGATTAGGATTTTGTTTGTTTTCTTTCTTTCTTTCTTTCTTTTTTTTTTTTTTTTTTTTTTTTGGTGTTAAGTAGTTTGAATTCTTTATATATCCTGGAGATGAGTGCTTTATCTGAAGTATGTATGGGTAGGCTCTATTTTCACGTTATTGATTGTTTCCTTTGCTAAGAAGAAGCTTTTGAGTTTGATACCGTCCCATCTATTGATTCTTAATTTTACTTCTTGCACTTTAGGAGTCTTATTAAGGAAGTCAGGTCCTAAGCCAAGATGATGAGGATTTGAGCCTACTTTTTCTTCTATTAGGCACAGGGTCTCTGTTCTAGTGCCTAAGTCTTTGATCCACTTTGAGTTGAGTTTTGTGCAGGGTGAGAGACAGAGGTTTAATTTCATTTTGCTACACATGGATTTCCATGTTTCTCAACAACATTTGTTGAAGAGGCTATCTTTCCTCCAATGTGTGTTTTTGGAGACTTCGTGTAGTATGAGATAACCATATTTATGTGGATTTGTCTCTGTATCTCCTATTCTGTATCATTGGTCTACATGTCCACTTTGGTGCCGATACCATGCCATTTTTGTTCCTGTTGCTCTGTAGTTTAATTTAAGCTCAGGAATTGTGATGCCTCCTGTTTCACTCTTCTGGCTAAGGATTGCTTTAGCTATTCTGGGTCTCATTATTCCAATTGAATTTTATGATTGCCTTCTCTAGTTCTGTGAAGGATGTCATTGGGATTTTAATAGGAATTTCATTAAATCTTTTGGTAGTATGGCCATTTTGACAATATTAATTCTGCCTATCCAAGAGCAGAAGAGACCTTTCTTTTCATTCTCTAAGGTCTTCTTCAGTTTCTTTCTTTAGGGTTCTGTAGTTTTCGTTGTAGAGGTCTTTCACTTCTTTTTTTAGATTGATTCCCAATCAATCAACAAATATGTAAAAAATCTTCAACATCTCTATGAATTAGAGAAAAACAACTCAAAACTACTCTAAGATTTCATCTCACTCCAGTCAGAATGGCAATTATCAAGAATACAAGCAATAATAAGTGTTGGCGAGGATGTGGGGAAAAAGATACACTCATACATTGCTGGTGGGACTACAAATCGATGTAACCACTCTTGAAAGCAGTATGGAAATTCCTCAGAAAACTCAGGATGGAACCATCATTTAACCCAGCTATCCCACTCATTGGTTTTCTCACAAAGGATTAAAAATCAGCATACTATAATTATGCTGCCACATCATTGCTTATAGCAGTTCAATTCACATTAGCTAAAATATGGAATCCACCTAGATGCTCTTCAATGATAGATAGATAAAGAATATGTGGTACATATACACAATGGAATATTACTCAGCCCTAAAGAAGAATGAAATTATGGCATTTGCTGTTAAATGAATGGATCTGGAGAATATTGTGCCAAGTGAAGTAAACCAAACCCAAAAAGCCAAAGTCTAATTTTTTTTTTTTTCTGATAAATGGATACTGATCCATAGGGGATGGGGTGAAGGGGAAAACAGAGGAACTTTGAATTGGACAGAGGGTAGTGAGGGAGGGCACGGTGGTGTGGGGTGGAGAGGATGGTAGAATGAGATGCACATATTGATGTATGATTACACAACCAGAGTGACTCTGCAACTCTCATACCAGGGGAATGAGCAGCTGTGCTCCGTTTGTGTAAAAACATGCCAAAATGCATTCCGCTGCCATGTATAACAAATCAGAACATTAAAAAAAAAAATGATGCTAATCAATGCTTTAAAACATTAGAAGAAACACATTTAAATGGGTTGAAGGTACAATGTTGGTTAGTAGAACAACTGTCAATCATAATAGACGGTGATATATATGACCAAAGTTGACTTCAGGGTTATTTATATTAAACTATGCCAAGGTGAATGTAGTTTTTCTTCAGTCATGGTTTGGATTTCATTAGGATTTGGGGTGTTTAGAGGATGTCCATCGTTCTTTGGTTTCGGATCCCTCTTGAGGTACTAAAGTGCAGGATCCAGTTCCCTTGTCGCTGTGAACGTCCCACCAACAAGTATTGGTTTGTCGTCAGCTCAGGGGCTGGAGACTGCCTGGAGAATGTGATATTGTGTTTGCTGGTTGTTTCTAGTATGCACAGGAGATCAGAGTTTAGGCTCTGGGCTATTGCTATAATCGCTATGGGTCACCACATACCTGTTCCCCTCCACAGGATCAATTTGGTGTAGACCCTGGTGGTTGTCTACCAGCACAGATCCTATAAGGTTGTGGGTTCTCCGAGGGTGATTGCTGGTGGGGAAATGTTCCCCTTGTTGAAGCAGCTCCCCAGGGTGCTGCCTTTACTACTGAGTAAGGTGACTAAGTTGTTTTGCCTGCGTTCTATCTTTCATTGCCCCAGGTTGTGAATAGTAGGTGCTGTTCCCCTCTGCTAACTGTGACGGAGGCAATGTCCAGTCGGCGTTTAAACAGTGCCGAGGGTTGCCATCCCTATCTATGGCCTTGAACTCAGACAGATTTCCACCTTGACACACCTCCCATTGATTAGGGTCATGATCTAAGCACCTTCCCTTTGAACTTCCTGGGACTTAGGCAATTTCTAGTTTTGACCTTCTGCAGGCTGGATACAACCCATGGATGCCCCTCCCATGATGGATACCCAGGCAGCTTCTCTCTGGGATGGGCCCCGGATAAATTGTGGTCACAATTAGGGGGACAGTCCCTCCAGGCTTCTTAGGACTTACGCAATTTTGCACTGTGTCTTGCCGCCACCCCCCCCCCCCCAGCATGTGTAGTCAATGGGGCAGCAGTAGGGGTGTTTTGTTTTGTTTCTTCTGCTAAGGGCCCAAAACTGCAGTCCCACTTAAACCTGACTTCTTTCTTCTTGCCTCCGCAGCATGTGGGAGACTGCTTTCTCTCTGCCCAGGCTCCCAACCTCTGTAATTATCTTTTATTTGTTGTCTTTAATCTGGCTTTTCTATCAGAGCAATGTTTACTTCATAAAAATTAGTCAGGAAGTATTCTCTGCTCTATTTTTTACAAGAAATTTGAAAAGGACTGGTGTTAATTTTTCTTGAAATATCTGGTAGAATGTATCTATGAAGGCATATGGCCATGGGATTTTTATTTGGAGGGTTTAAAAATTCTATTAGTTATTATAATTATTTTACTAGTATTTTAAGTGTAATGATGAAGAGTAGTTGTGAAAGTGAGCATCCTAGTCTTATTCCTAACCTTAGAGGGAAATATTTGAGTCTTTTACCTTTGAGTATGATATTAGTGTTAGTTTTTCATAAGTATACTTGATAATGCTGATGAAAAACCTTATTACTTCCGATAGATGGAGAGTTTCTACTTTTTTTCCTTGAGTCATTTTTATAATGTCTTTTTCTAGGAAATTTTTCTATTCCAAAAAGTTTGTCTGATTTGTTGGCATATAATTTTTGTGATATTTTCCTATAATCTATTTTTATTTCTGTAAAGTCATATATCCCTTTTTTTATTATACTATTAATTATATGTATCTTTTTTCTTTCTTTATAAGTTCTAACAAATGATTTGCCAGTTTTGTTGATGTGTTAAAAAATACCTTTTGATTTAATTGAGTCTCACTACTATTTATCTGTTATTTATTTTTAGTTAGCTTTATTATTCTCCTTTTTTACAAACTCTGGATTAATTCAAACTTCTCTTTCATGTTATTTAAGGTTTAATAGAAGTTGATGATTCAAAATCTTCATTTATTTCTTCTCCTCCCCTTCCTCCTCCTCATCTTCCCCTCCCTATAAATTTTCCTCTGAGTTGTACCTTCACTGAATGCCATAAGTGTTTGTATGTGGTCTCTTTTTATCATTAACCTCTAAATATTTTTTAATATTGCTTATATTTTCTTCTTTCATCTGTTGCATGATTAAATGTATAATGCTTAAATTTCACACATTTCTGGTTTTCCCCATTTTTTCAATCATTTATTTTATATTTTATTGCATGGGAAAAATATATTGCAGATAACATTTTTAAACTTATTTATTAAAACTTGCTTTTTGATCCAATGATTAATTAATCATGGAGAATATTCTTTGATCCTGTGCACTGGATTAGATTTACCATCTTCTGCTATTGTGTAGAATGTTCTATCACAATCTTTTAGGTCTATTAGTTTATAATATTGTTTACATTCTCTATTTTTAAAAAAATTGATCCTCAGTGTGGATATTCTACTTACTATTAAAAACAGAGAAGCAGAGAAGCGTAGAACAAGGAGAAGCAAAAATGCCACAAATCTTTTTTCATCTTTTACAGTTGCCTTTCCTTGATTCAGTATTTTGTTGCTACAAAATTTCTGTGGTCTTTTGAAGTGCTGGAAAATATGATTCTGAGCTAGGAGGGTTAGGAGAACAGGGGCTATTACAGGTGACTGGTGTAGAGAGATCAAAGAGATATGAATGCCCAATGAGCAACACATCAGCAGCTGCTGCACAGGAGGACCCAACTTGGTGGCTGTTCACTTAAACCTGTGACAATCAGCAAAATGTGGCTGTCTTTGTTAAATAGAATTTGTTCAGAAATTTGACCCAGAAAAAGCATACCTTTTCTCATTACCTTTGCTTATGTGGATCACAGCAGTCATGGTCAGCCTAATAATTCCTTCTCTTTTCTTTCCTTTGTTTTTCTTTCCCTCGCCTCCCTTTTCCTTGCTTGTTTCCTTTTTTCAAAGAAAGATTTCATTCAGTATGTTTTTTCCTTAAACAAAAATTATTCCATTAATTGTCCACTTTCGTGGGTTATAGTGTATTTAGACTACAATTTAAAATAGCATTTGAATGTATCAGAATTATACAAGGGTAGATTACTGGAAACTGTGGTTCTGTTTATTTTGCTTTTTTAAATGTTTCTGTGAAAGGATGGGCATTAGGAGCTGCTACAAAATCATTTTGCTGATGTCACTCTTTATAAACTATTTTTTAAAGCATTCTCTTTTATAAATTCCTCTTCTGGGGAAAATGGTTTGTGGTCTCAATGTGGGTAGAAGGACTTTTTATAAGGTATTCACCATTTTATGAGTTCAGATGTATAGAAATATTGATATATAAATATGAATTTTAAAGATACTTCATATCAAAAGCAGACGTGACCAAATTCTAATCAACCAAATTTGCCATGACAATTTTTAATGCTCAATGCATCTGTTTATTTTCATAGCAGAAGCAGTTTTCTTTATGTGAGAACAGATGTATCTGTGATTATTTGCACTGAAATACCCAAACATTGGAATGAAGCAGCAATTTACAATTGCTGCCTGAGACTTCTCTTAAGTACACAATTAGTGAACAATGAAGAACTCATTACCTCTTATATCTTTACAGTCAAGGAAACAAACGATTAAAATTGGTGGTGTGAAAACATGCACAGATAAAATCACATACACATAAACACATATCACACTATTTTAAATTTCCGGTAACCAGGAAAACATCTGCTCTTTTTAGATACTCTCCTGTAGATGAAAATTTTTCCCAGAACTTGATATTTTCTTGATATGCCTGAACTTTTTGATACTTTTATTATTATTAATTATTACTATTGTTATTTTTGTTTTAGACAAAATAACAACAGAATAACAGTCTGTGAACAGAAAACTATCTTCATTCATGATCACATAAATTGTTGCCAAATTAATCTTTATTTGGTTAATAATAATAATGATAATAAGACAATTATTCATGAGTAATTTCTCCAAACAGGAAGTTAATCCTTCAATAGCTTAATTCATTTTAGTGCAAACCAAAGATACACTTTTAAAATATTCTTCTCCAAATCATTTCTTTTGCTTTTGATATATAAACCACAATAGCAAATAGGCCTTTTGTTATAACCCAGAAATTCTATCATACTCCCTCACTATTTGTGTTCTCCAATACTATGTAATACTTTCTCCTCTTTTCTCAAACTCTTCTTCCCTTCTGTTTTTTCTGTGGAGACATTCTTTCTTCCACCCAGATGCTGTTAGCACCGTAAACAGTGTTCTCCTGACTAATCCTCCATTTGGCTCCCTCAGCCCAAAGCAGGGCACCCCTTCCTTTCTGTGCTAGGTCCCTTTCCCTAAGGCCTTGTACTTAGATGACTCACCTGAATCTCCTCTCTTTTTTTTTCCTTTGCTTTATTTATTTGCTTTCAAGAAAATGTTCATTAACTGAGAAAGAGAATAAACTGAATACTTTATGAATACATTTTTTTTTTTTTTTTTTTTTTTTTTTTTGTGGTACCGGGGATTGAACTCAGGGGCACTTGACCACTGGGCCACATCTCCAGCCCTTTTTTTTGTATTTTATTAGAGACAGGGTCTCACTGAGTTGCTAAGTGCCTCGCCATTGCTGAGGCTGGCTTTGAACTCGCGATCCTCCTGCCTCAGCCTCCCAAAGTGCTGGGATTACAGGCGTGCGCCACCGCGCCCGGCTTATGAATACATTTTTAAACAAAACTAGGATGATATTTTGCGCCCAAGTTTTGGTTGAAGTTATTTTGGATGTGTTTACCAGAATTTCTCTTTTTTTGTAGCCACATTAAGGAAAGTTATACATATTTAATACACACAAGTTGATGAGTTTGGAGAGAGGTACATACTCATGAATCTATTACCACATTCAGTGCCATAAACCTATTCATTATTTCCAAAATTTTCTCCTCTGATTAATTTATTAATACTTTTTATCATAAAAACATTTAACATAAGATCTACCCGTATGATCTAATAAGGTATAGTTAACTATAAATTAACAAAATATTTTAGTATCTAATATGGTATGGTTAAAGGTAAGTATCACCCTATGCTATTATTTCAATCAGTAGTTTTTCCTTTTTCATGTTGCTTCACCTATCGGCATTGTTTGGCACAGCTGATTGCTTTTGAAAAAAAAAAAAAATGTTTTCTAACTTGACTTTGGCTTCTCCTAGCTCCTCCTGTCATTTTGATCACCCTTTCTCATAATCATCTACAGACTGCAACCTACGTCCTTCAGCTTTAACATTGAAACACACAAGATTCATCCTTAAACTTTTCCTTCACTGTCTGTGTATCCTGTTGGGAATTTCATAGTCTTTAAGATTTCCTCTCTATATTGGCAGCTCCCTGTTTTATACCCAGCCTCAACTTTCCCTGAAACTCTAGGTTCAAACACAACTGCCTATTCATGATGTCAATTTGAAAGTTTATTGACACTTCAAAGGTTAACATAATTTTTCTTAAAAACATAAATAATAGTACATAAAATATGATTGTAGAGTTTAATGAATTTCTAAAAAGACAGTAAACTGTTCATTAGTATCACAGTGGTTCACCTTTGGTCCTTTGCCAATAAGTAACCCCCCAAAGTATTAATATTTTTAATACTATAGGTTTCACCTGTTGTTAAACTTTATGAAAATGGAATCATGTGGTGAGAACTCTTTGGTGTATGTTTTGTCTTAACATCATTTATGGGATGCATTCATGGAATCACAAATAGTTACATTGCTGCATACTATTCTATCACATAAATGTCATAATTTATTACTTATCATCAGCCAGTCTGCCTCTAGGTTTTGGATATTACAAATAATGCTGCTATAAAATATGTTATGCATATTCTTTAGTGAGATTTGTACACATTCTTTTGACATGTATCTCAGAGAGGAACTCCTGGATATGTGTATATTTTGTTTTCGTAGATACAGCCAGACAGTTTTCCAATGTGGCAACAATTTATATTCCCTCATAAATTTCAGAGAGTAATCTCAAATGTAGTATATCTAAACTCAAACTTCTTTTGCCTCTCACAACACTCTCTCTTCTGAAGTCAGCTGCCATTTAAGTAGATGGAAAATTTATCTTTCTGTTTGATCAAACTCCAAAACAACCTTGACAATTTTCTTAAGTCTTGCTTTTTCTGTTTTACTTTATTTCTAATCCATCAGCAAGACATCAAATCTCTTAAAATGAATACACACACACAAGTAAATAGTATACAAATGTATAAATACAAAGATCTGTATCAGTAACCATAAGTATTGTTTATCTATACTTGCACATATGTACGTACCTAATGATCATGCAGTAGTCCTATGGCACAGTTTTGTTTTCCAGTGTTTCTGTTACCTGAGGTCAACTGTGGCATGAAAATATTAGTATTTATATTTACTACTTCAAGAAATAATGGTCCTATTCACAAAACTTTTTACAGTATATTGTTATAATTGTCCTATTTTATTATCATTTATTGTTATAATCTCTAACTGTGCCTAATTTATAAACATTTTCTTAGATGTGCACAGTTTTCCTGCCTTCCAGATCTTTTCACAGATTCTGAATACACAAAATCCACAAATTAAACCAACCATGGATCAAGAACATTTAGGGGAAAAAAAACAGTGGTAATTTTTTCTTAGAAATATGTACAGACTTGTTCTCTTCATTCTTTCCTGAACAGTATAACAGCTATTTATACAACACTTATGTTGTATTAGATATTATAAGCGATCTAGAAATGATTTCAGGTATATGACAGGATGTGCATTGGCTATGGTCTATTACCACACTATTTATTATGTAAGGGACTTGAGCATCTGTGGATTTGGGCATCTACAGGGGTGCTGTTGAACAAAATCCCTGTGGCTACCAAGAGATGACTTAATCTGCAGGAAAAATATATACACATCTAGCACACTCTCTTCCTCCACCCCCTCTCTCTCTCTCTCTCTCTCTCTCTCTCTCTCTTTCTCTCTCTCACACACACACACACACACACACACACACACACACAGAGTTGGTACTATCCATAATTTTAGGTATCTACTGTTGGGGAGTTTGATAATGGGGGATGCCTGTGGTATTGATATAACCTCTTGTTCCAAGATGCTGTAACTCACCTGAATTTAAATTGCCTCCATCCTCCCATCCTTCACAGTTGAGTCTCCATGGAGCACCTAGAGTAATTATTAGAAAACACGAAACATGCAGGTTTTTATTGGTCCTCATCTCACTCAAAGTGAAAGATTACTACAATGTCCTAAAGATTCATCATGACCTAACCTCACCTCCTTATCTCCTTTCCTTCTACTTTCCTCCATACTTGTTACACTCAGCCACACCAGTCCTTGCTACTTCTTAAATATCCAAACTATGTTCTTACCTCTGGTTCATTGCTGTTATTCCCACCCCAATGTGCTGCCCAAAGTGGTCAATCTCTTCTCAATTTTCAGCTTATTAAAAGTAAAAATAAACCCTTGTACCTCCTCTTTTCCTTTCCTTCTGTGTAAAAGTTATTGAAAGAATATTTATTTATTTATAAACCTCCTGATGCTAGAAAATAAGAGTATGGATTTATTTTATTATAATTTCCATTTATTTAGAACATTGCATGATATAAACCAGGTGCTAAAAATGCAGTTATTTGTGGAATATGTAAGTGGAATTTTCCATTAAAAAGTAATTTTAAAAATAAAGAAGTAACTCAAACATATCTTTAGGAATTGAAAGTTATTTAAAAGAAGCTACAGCCATGCAAAAACATACCACAGTGAATACAGATTCTATATACAATTATAATGCACTAAACAAAATAACACTAGTAAAAGTAGAAGGGGGGTTAGTAGAGTACAGCGAGAAGTTTAGAATAGGGAGAGGGAGGGAAAGGGAAGTTGCTGGGGAATGAGATTTGATCCAATCATCTTATATGTATGCATGAATTTGGGTTAGTGATTCATACTCTTATGGAAAATTATTTAAAAGCTAAAAAATAAAAGAATATTTATTTAGTATCAATAATAAAAAGAATATTTATTTGGTCTCAATTCTCTGGTTCAAACTTAAATTCACAATAGAGATATTCAAAGATGTTAAGCAATAGAGATGTATTAAAACATGAAGAATAATTAAAATATTTTGTAGAGACCTAAAACATTTGTATTTCTAAAAAGTTAATTATTTATACAAATCAATTAAAAAGTGAATAACATTAATTACCTGATTAACTATACTTAGCATGGTGCAATATGTCCAAATATTGCTTGGTTTTCCAGGGTTGCCTTAGACATGAGAATGATTGCTCTAAAGTATGAAAATATGAACTCTAAAATTTTACTCATATATAAATCAGTGCCAAGGTTACAAGTGGCCAGGGATATCTGAAATGCTATGAATGTGGCAGTTTATAATTGTAAAACATTCTCAATGTGATCCACATTTACACACTTGATTTCTAAAATATTCAGTTTAATTGGGCATCATTTAGCAAAATCATTACAGATTTAAATGCTATTTCTAAGGGGTTATTATTAATAAATATCCATGCCAAGTACTCATTCAACATAAGTAAGAAAAAAGTGACTTAAAGAAAGCAAGAACACCTTTTCCTGCAAATTCCTCCCTCGCTGATTTTCTAATCCAGGGAATTGCTTAAATTAGCAATGAATTTCTTCACCTCTTATCAGATACATATTAAGATGTGATGACATTAAATTCTATTCTGGGCTTGAGTTTCAATCAGAAAAGTAGGACAGAATCCTCATCTCTCGTTGTAAGAAAAGAACATTGAGGGAAATGTAGGATGTCATGAAGACAAGAATATTTCAAAGAAGAAAGAGACACAAAAGTCAAGTTTTAACCTTGTCTGTAGATATTGTGGTGACAGAAGGACTATGACATCACTCATCCTGGTCATTAGGTATGTGGAAATGACTCATGCTTAACCTTGCCTCCATCATTTCCCAATAATTTGACTTTGAGCAAGTTACATCATCTCTGTAGTCTCAAAATCTTCACCTGTTGACTAGAGATAGCAGCTTACATTTTATGCTAGGATTAAATAGGTAATGAATTAAAGTTACATGGTTACATTAAAAGGATGTTTCTGTCCTGCCTCTACAGGTGTTCTGTGGCATGCTTTATGCCTTTCAGCTTTTTTGCCTTTTGGTTGTTGTTCTAAACTCAGGATCAAAGAGAAATAGAATTAGTATGGAATTCATCCTCTGACCTGACATTTCACAGAAAAAATGAAGGACAAGGGAGTGATACCTAATGAATTTACACATGAAAGTTACTTTGGACTCAGAGGATGAAAGATTTGGTTGAGATTCCAGGTATAGCTCACCAGTTGGGCAGAAATGGACAGATCTGAATGTGTTAACCAGCTCCAGCTGAATTTCAAAACATCCAAGATCATTGAACTCCAAGAACATTTGCAAATGTATTTTCACTTAACTTTTTTGAATCATGGGTAATTTAAAGAAAAAAATTGAGCTAAGTAGTTCAAGTTCATTGACACTTATATCATCAAGATGCCATTTTCTAAGCACTTCAAGCCATTTCAGCTTCTTCTGATAGGTTTAAAAGCATTGAAGGAAAACACACACACACACACACACACACACACACACACACACACACAAGCATGTTATATACTAACAGATGAGGTGGCCACATATTTAAAAAGAGAACTATTCCAAGATATTAATTTCTTAACATATATTTGCTAACTTTCCTTCTCAATGACATCAAAGGTGAAATTTGACTCTGCAAACCTTTTTCTTCTGGATACAAAGCAGAAAATATTCCCTCCTCTTTTATTATAAGCACAAAAAGAAGGGTTGGATTATAAAATCAGAAGGGTCTTAAAGGTGAGGAGTTTAGAAAAAGGGCAAGCTTTATAAATTTAAAATGTTTTAAAATGTCATGATAGGAAGATTCATAAGATGGCCTTTGTGTCCTGAGTGTTTCCATAAACTCCTCAAAACTGCTCACACCTGAGCCTTTGTCCCCAGTTGCAGAATTCTACCCTAGACCTGAGGGTAGTCCTAGGCTAGAGACTACCCCAGTCTGGAGGGCCACTGGCCACCTTTTCTTCCTTTTATCACTTGCTTTTCACTTGGAGATTTTTTTCCTACTCTTCAATCCATGATCAGGAGGAGATGCATTAAGGGAATCAATGAATATATATATATATATATATATATATATATATATATATATATATACACACACGTATGTATATCATGAACCAATGAATATATATATATGTACATACATACACATACACATGTATGTATATCCACACATATATCATGTTTCATGGAATCTCTTACCTCGACCCAATGGTGAGAGGGTCATAGGCCCCCATCAACTCTATAAAGCCATCCTCAAAACCCCTTTAGTTGAAGTAAAAAGAACATGCTTCTAAGAAAGAAAAGTTTCTAGGTAGATCTTGTGACTCCTCTGTCCCTAAGACTTTGCCCATAAATCATTCCAAAATAAAATTTGTGGTGCCAGTACTAGAAGCCCCAGCCTGGCACATCACTATCATTAGGTAAGTATGATGATATGCATAAAAAAAGCAATTTACCAGCCATGGCTGTCTTTGAAGATGCAAGGAGGCTATAAGCCAAGAATTGTAGGAAGCCTCTAGAAGCTGGAAAAGGCAAAAAAAAAAAAAAAAATGGTTTCTTGATTATCTCAAGAAAGGAATTCAATCCTGCTGACAAAATTCAGTTTAGCATATTATGGTTTCTTTTAGATTATATTTGAAACAAAAGATATTTGTGTTGTTTTTCAGTTAATTTCTATAATCTGATACAATAGCAATTAAAATTAATATAACATCCATCTAATTAAGTATATTCAAAATCTCTTCTGTATAATACTAAGTGTGGCAGTGAAATAATGTTAGCAGTATTCAGCTGTATTTAAGGGAAGAAGGAATAAATCAGACTTAAAAGGATGGGGTTGGAACCAGGAGGCACATGCACTGCTGCCTAAGTCAAGTTGGGGTGAGGGCTCTCTAGGTAGAAGAGATAGTATACGCCAAGCTCTGAAGACCATTGCCAAGCCCACCACACATCAGCAATTCAAATGGCCTTGTTTTGCCTTGGTTTTGTTTTTATATATGCCTGGATTATTTACTATTTCTCTTCACCTTTGTGAATATCATGGTTAGGGGTTTGTCTTAACCTCTGTAGCTTTGACAAGCTTTCCTGGACCTACTACATTTTATGAATAGACCTTGGGTGTTTCTTGTCCATGGTATGGTAACATGGTTGTCTTTGTATGGATGGGCTTGGCCTGAGACACAGCATGGGATGTGTTTAATACCAAACATCAAAAATCTGCATTATCAGTCAGATGCCTTCTAATATGTACTTGTCAGAACTCTTAACCTTCATTCATCTAAAGGTGATGCCATTGTCTCCAAATGCCTGTGTCCTTGGCCCCTTGATTTTCTAGTTAAGGCTGACCTTGTTTATCTCCTGCATACTGACTTGCACTTTCTACCAGACCCACCTTTGGACCTGTTTCTGTGTTCAGGCTCTTGTGTTCTACCTAGTCTCCATCTCTTCATCCCTAGGTCTCTAGCCTTACTCCCATCCCCCTGCATGACAAAACTTTCCCTCGGAATGATTTCTTCTTTGGCAACTCCAAGAATCACCACTGCCTCTTCTACTTCTGGGTACCATATCCAAAGCTGGCATATTTGGAAAACTTTCCAGTAGGAATCCTTAGATCTCTTTAAAAAGGATTGGGATTCAAGTCACACAATCTTTCTGTATAAACAATTCTAAAATAAGTTCCATCAGATTTCCTCCGTTAATAGGAAATATTTTCTATTACACTTATTTCATTAGAAGGCTAGTAATATCTTAGATAGCAAACACAGCTAAAATAATGTATATGGTTATTCAAAAACTAAATACAGATATTGATGGGATGAGGGTTCATGATTTTTTTTTAATAAGATGGTAGATGAGGGAGACTGTTTCAGTCTAACATGTGAACTATCTCAGGGGAGGTCATTGTGCCAATCAACTTTCTGTTATCAGAGAAAACCAACCCATAAAGAGAAAATATTTATTCTGGCTCATAGTTCTGTAGGTTCTATAAAATTGACCAGTTGGCTTTTGGGCTTGTGGTGAGGGAGCATATTGTTGTGGGAATTCATGGTAGAAAAAACATTTACCTATGGCTGAGAAGTATTGTAGCTCAGTGGTAGAGTGCTTGCCTAGCATGTGTGAGGCACTGGGTTCAATTCGCAGCACCTCATATAAATAAATAAAATAAAGGTCCATTGATAACTAAAAAAATTTTAAGAAAAGGGCGGTGCTCAGCTCCCCAAATCCTCTTTGAAAACACACTCTCAATGACCTGAGGATCAGCTACTGGCCCCCTTCATAAAAATTCCACCACCTCCCCCTAGCACCACCTAGCCTTTAACACATGGGCAATTGAGAGATATATAAAATCCAAACTGTGGTAGGTGGCAAAGAATGAATGCTATGAGTGCCCAAGGTAGAAGGATGTATTAAGGAGAAATGTCAAATATAGACGTAAAAGGAGATCGAACAAAACTTGGATCTTCCTGAAACCTTGGCTTCAAATGAGCCCATGAAATATGTATAGATAAGTTTGTAAAGCCAATAAATATTAATAACATCTTAATAATTCCAATTCAAGCAGAAAAAGTTTGTTTCTCCCATAACCACAGATTAAATAATTTCATAAGCCAATTAATTGGAGATAAAATATGATTTAGATGGTTTATGTTATATTCTGATTTTGCCATCCTCAGCTTTGCATGCAATTACTTTTTTTATGTGATTCAAACAACTTCGTCCTTTTAATATTCATCTTCTTTTAGATAAAGTATTTTACATGTATTTTCTTCAGAGGTGGATCTTTCAGATGTAGTGGTTGAACTCAAGTCATTGTGTTCCACGTAGAAGAGATTTTAAAATGATAGGTAATGTTGATCCATGATGCAAAGACCACCGACTCCAATTTTAAATCAAATTAAAGCAAGCTTATATTTTGTACACAAAGAGAGCTGACCAGTGGCTGCCTCTCCCAAACACCTGGCTTCAGATCAGCCCTGCTCTCTGGGATGACAAGGTTTTTATAGCACAGAAACTTACACAAAAAGGGGATGTCTTGGGAACTTACAGCTAACAGGGTTCTGGCAAATGTGATACAAAGGCAGATAGCAGGCTAATGATCTACATGGCTTAACATTTCAAGGTAGGGAGTAAATTAAGATTCCTATTGGAATTTATGAGGCGCCACTGAGGTTTTAGGGAGGGTTGTTATCTGGTCAAGGAGAGCCAGGCCTGTGTGAGTTCAGAGCACAGGCAGGAAATCCAAACAAGATTAACTCTCAGAGTATGGTCAGGCCAAATAAATATCTTAGTAATACAGAAATGAAAAAAAATTTTTTAAACTTTATGGTTCCCAATCTTAGGATAGAATTAGGTTGGGATCATCAGTAGAAAGGAAAAAAATATATAGCCAAAATCTGAAGAGTACTAGTTTTGGGGGGAGTCAGTGCAGATGTACTAGAAAAACTAAATAAATTATTCTTAAAATAGGAATTGTTTACTTAATACTTGTGTTCCCCAAAAACAGTTATAAAAACTTCATGTCTAATGACTAAACATCCAACCTAAACAAAGGTTAAGCAACCACAATTATACTTGAGTTATCTTGAGCCCTTTGACTTTCATTGGCATATTTTCCCTAATTTCCTACATTCCATCATCTCTTGACCTTCAGGTGCATTTTTTTTTAAATCATTTTTTCCAATATCGTACTCAATTCCTGGAACCAAAATAGTTTGGTTTCTATGTCTTATGCAGCCCTCTCCCTGAGAAGGAAGGAGCTACACATATTAATTGAAAACAATCAAATCATACTAAAATTTCTAGATGAAAAAGAAAACAGTTTAGGTATTATACTTACAATAATTTTGTTGGGTATTTAATCTACCTATAAAAGTAAAAGATATCTTCTTTATTGATGAACCATTACTCCTTTTATGCTCCTTTTGAGAATTCCAAAAATCTCTCCATTATAATCCATCTACTATATAAGAAGAGGGATTCAAAAGGAATAGATGAGCTTGACTCCATGTTTTTGGTCACGTATATTGTTAGCTGCTTGTCATTGCTGTTAATGATAATGCTGTCTTTGGAAAATTGATAGACATACTAGAATAATCTTGGCCACAGCATTGAAGTTTACATCTCTGTCCAAAAGTCTGAGACCAGATTCTCGTTTCCAACTGCAAATTCTTCTATAGACTCTTATTATCTCAGCTTGAGTTCAGTACTCACTGCCGGAACAAGCATCTATACTCAGAGCATGGAACTGTCAAATACCACCACCACGTCTGCTTTGGCTCTTTGTTGAAATCTGGAGAATGTGCATACACATCTCTCTCCTAAAAGCATGGTAAATATATTCCATAGAAAATGTTCTATCACAGTCACATTGTAGATCTGCAATCAAGAGTAAAATAATAATAATAATTATTATTATTATTATTTGGTACCAGGGATTGAACTCAAGGGCACTCAACCACTGGGCCACATCCCCAGCCCTTTTTTTGTATTTTATTAGAGACAGGGTCTCACTGAGTTGCTAAGTGCCTCACCATTGCTGAGGCTGGCTTTGAACTCACAATCCTCCTGCCTCAGCCTCCCAAGTGCTGGAATTACAGGCGTGCACTACCGCGCCTGGCTAAGAGTATAAATTTTTTGACCAATAGATTAAAAGCTGTTTCCTAGAACCCTTCCATATAGTGGATGTCTGTTTCTCTGATGTATAGACTCTCACACCCTTTCAATCTCCTACAGTATCATCTTCATTGCTTTCTTTTCTCCCATATCTGGCCCACTGGAGCTGATAGTTTTGGTGAAAGAGAGGCACAGTTCTCCATCCCTGAGCAATTGCTTCTTTCTTTCTTGCATGTGGGCTCTCATCCTGATGAGAGGCCTCTCATACTCATACCAGGGGCCACTTCTCCCTGAAGTTCAGCTAAAGCCATGAGAAGTAGTGCAGCAAGTAGCTACTCAAAGCAATGCAGATATTGCGAATATGATTTGTCAAGTGTGTTCCCATATTTCCCAAGTATACTAGAACTTATACGTAAATGAAAATCATCAGGTTTCAGTTTTCTTTTTTTTTAATTATTTTTTATTCTAAGATGATATAAATGACAGCAGAATGCATTACATTTCATATTACACATATAGAGCACTTTTTTACAAATCTCTGGTTGTATGCAAAGTATATTCACACCATTTGTGACTTCATACATGCACTTAGGGTAATGATATCCATCTCATTCTACCATCTTTTTTTTTTTTTTTTTTTTTGCTTCACCCTTTTGCCCCCTCCCTCCCCATTGGCCATTCTAGTGTTCCTCTAATCCTCCTATGCTCCCCATCCCAACCCGACTGTGAATCAGCCTCCTTATATCAGAGAAAACATTTGGCATTTGGCTTTTGGGGATTGGCTAACTTCACTTAGCATTATATTCTCCAACTCCATCCATTTTCCTGCAAATGCCATGATTTTTATTCTCTCTTATTGCTGAGTAATACTCCATTGTGTGTATATATCACATTTTCTTTATCCATTCATCTACTGAAGGGCGTCTAGGTTGGTTCCACAGTTTAACTATTGTGAATTATGCTGCTATAAACGTTGTTGTGGCTGTGTCCCTGTAGTATGCTGTTTTCAAGTCTTTTGGGTAAAGACCAAGGAGTAGGATAGCTGGGTCATAAGGTGGTTCCATTCCAAGTTTTCCAAGGTATCTCCATACTGCTTTCCATATTGGCTGCACCATTTTGCAGTCCCATCAACAATGTATAAGTGTGTCTTTTTCTCCACATCCTCTCCAACATTTGTTGTTGTTTGTGTTCATAATAGCTGCCATTCTGACAGGTGTGAGATGAAATCTTAGAGTGGTTTTGATTTGCATTTCTCTAATTGCCAGAGATGTTGAGCATTTTTTCATGTATTTGTTAATTGATTGTATATCTTTTTCTGGGGAGTGTTTTTTCAGTTCCTTGGCCCATTTATTGATTAGGTTATTTGGATTTTTTTTTTGGTGTTATGATTTTTGAGTTATTTATATATTCTAGAGATTAGTGTTCTATCTGACCTGCATGTGGTAAAAATTTGTTCCCAATTAGTAGGCTCTCTGTTCACCACACTGATTGTTTCTTTTGCTGAGAAGAAGCTTTGTAATTTGAGTCTATCCCATTTATTGATTCTTGGTATTAATTCTTGTGCTACAGGATTCTTATTAAGGAACTTGGGACCTAATCCAACATGTTGGAGATTAGAGCTTACTTTTTCTTCTATTAGGTGTAGTGTCTCTGGTCTAATTCCTAGATCCTTGATCCACTTTGAGTTGAATTTTGTGCATGGTGAGAGATAGTGGTTTAATTTCATTTTCTTACATATGGATTTCCAGTTTTCCCAGCACCATTTGTTGAAGAGGCTATCTTTTCTCCAATGTACATTTTTGGCACCTTTGTCTAATATAAGGTAACTGAAATTATATCTGTTAGTCTCTGTGTCCTCTATTCTGTACCATTGGTCTACTGGCCTATTTTGGTGCCAATACCATGCTGTTTTTCTTACTATTGCTCTGTAGTATAATTTAAGGTCTGGTATAGTGATGCCACCTGCTTCACTCCTCTTACTAAGCATTGCTTTAGATATTCTGGGTCTCTTATTTTTCCAGATGAATTTCATGACTGCTTTTTCTATTTCTATGTGGAATGTCATTGGGATTTTGATTGGCATTGCATTAAATCTGTATAGTGCTTTTGGTAGTATGGTCATTTTGACAATATTAGTTCTGCCTATCTAAGAACAGGGTAGATCTTTCCATCTTCTAAGGTCTTCCATAATTTCTATCTTTAGTGTTCTGTAGTTTTCATTATAGAGGTCTTTCATGTCTTTGGTTAAGTTGATTCCAAAGTATTTTATTTTATTTTTGGTGCTATTGTAAATGGGGTAGTTTTCCTCATTTCCCTTTCAGAGGATTTGTCACTGATATATAGAAATGCCTTAAATTTATGGGTGTTGATATTGTATCCTGCTGCTTTGCTGAATTCATTTATGAGTTCTAGAAGTTTTCTGGTGGAATTTGTTGGGTCTTCTATCATCAGCAAATAATGATAATTTGAGTTCTACTTTACCTATCTGTATCCCTTTAATTTCTTTCATCTGTCTTATTGCTCTGGCCAGCATTTCAATTACTATGTTGAATAGAAGTGGTGAAAGAGGGCATCCCTGTCTTGTCCCAGTTTTTAAAGGGAATGCTTTCAATTTTTCTCCATTTAGAATAATGTTGCCTTGGGGATTAGCATATATAGCTCTTATGATGTTGAGATATGTTCCAGTTATCCCTAGTTTTTCTAGTGTTTTGAGCATGAAGGGGTACTGTATTTTGTTAAATGCTTTTTCTGCATCTATTGAGATAATCATATGGTTCTTATCTTTGAGTCTATTGACGTGGTGAATTACATTTATTGTTTTCCATATGTTGAACCATCCTTGCATCCCTGGAATGAACCCCACTTGATCATGGTGTATTACATTTTTGATATGTTTCTGTATCCGATTTGCTAGAATTTTATTGAGATTTTTTTGCATCTATGTTCATTAAAAATATGGGTCTGAAGTTTTCTTTTTTGGATATGTCTTTGCTTGGTTTGGGGATCAGGGTGATGTTGGCCTCATAGAATGAGTTTGGAAGTATTTCCTCTTTTTCTATATCCTGAAATAAATTGAAGAGTATTGGTAGCAGTTCTGCTTTGAAGCTCTTGTAGAACTCAGTGTGTATCCATCTGGTCCTGGGCTTTTCTTGGTTGGTAGGCTTCTGATGGCATCTTCTATTTCGTCGCTTGAAATTGGTCTGTTCAAATTATGTATATCCTCCTGCTTAAGTTTGGGCACATCATACAACTCTAGAAATTTGTTGATGCCTTCGGTGTTTTGTATTTTGTTGGAGTACAGGTTTTCAAAATAATTTTGAATTATTTCCTGTATTTCCCTAGTGTTTGTTGTGATATTTCCTTTTTCATCATATATATTTAGTAATTTGAGTTATCTCTCTCCTTCTCTTTGTTATCCTGGACAAGAGTCTGTCAATTTTATTTTTTTTTTCAAAGAACCAACTTTTTGTTTTGTCAATTTTTTCAATTGTTTCTTTGGTTTCAATTTCATTAATTTCAGCTCTGATTTTAATTATTTGCTGTCTTCTACCACTTTTGGTGTTGGATTGTTCTTCTTTTTCTAGAGCTTTGAGATGTAATTTTAAGTCATTTATTTGTTGACTTTTTCTTCTTTTGAGGGATGAACTCAATGCAATGAACTTTCCTCTTAGAACTGCCTTCATAGTGTCCCAGAGATTTCCATATGTTGTGTCTGTGTTCTCATTCACCTCTAAGAATTTTTTAATCTCCTCTTTGATGTCATCTGCAACCCATTGTTCATTCAGTAGCATATTATTTAGTCTCCAGGTGTTGGAGTAGCTTTTATTTCTTATTTTATCACTGATTTCTAATTTCATTCCATTATGGTCTGATAGAATGCAGGGTAGAATCTCCACTTTTTTGTATTTGCTCAGAGTTGTTTTGTAGTCTAGTATATGGTCTATTTTAGAGAAGGTTCCATGTGCTGCTGAGAAGAAAGTGTATTCACTTGTTGAAGGATGAAATATTCTATATAAGTCAATTAAGTGTAACTTTTTTTATTGTATTTTTGAGTTCTATAGTTTCTTTGTTCAACTTTTGTTTGGAAGATCTATCCAGTGGTGAAAGGGGTGTGTTAAAGTCACCCATAATTATTGTGTTGTAGTCAATTTGACTTTTAAACTTGAGGAGAGTTTGTTTGATGAACATGGATGCTCCATTGTTTGGGGCATATATATTTATAATTGTTAAGTCTTGTTGGTGTATGGTTCCCTTGAGTGGTATATAGTGTCCTTCTTTATCCGTTTTGATTGATATAAGCTTGAAGTCAACTTTATTTGATATGAGGATGGAAACCCCTGCTTGTTTCCTCTGTCCATATGATTGGTAGGATTTTTCCCAACCTTTTACCCTCAGCCTATGGGTGTCTTTTCCTATGAGATGAGTCTCTTGGAGGCAGCATATTGTTGGGTCTGGTTTTTTGATCCAATCTGCTAATCTATGTCTTTTGATTGGTGAATTTAGGCCATTAACATTCAGAGTTATTATTGAGATGTGTTTTGTATTTCCAGCCATTTTTATTTTTGGTATTTACCTTGACATGGTTTCTCCTCTGATTGTTTTTTTCCTTTAGTGTAATACCTCCCTCTGTTGATTTTCATCATTGTTTTTCTTTTCCTTTTCATGGAATATTTTGCCGAGGATGTTCTGTATTGCTGGCTTTCTACTTTTAAATTCTCTTAACTTTTGTTTACCATGGAAGGTTTTTATTTCATCCTCAAATCTAAAGCTTAATTTTGCTGGGTATAAGATTCTTGGTTGGCATCCCTTTTCCTTCAGAGCTTGGAATATGTTGTTCCATGATCTCCTAGCTTTGAGTGTCTGAATTGAAAAACCTGCTGTGATACGAATTGGTCTCCCCCTATATGTGATCTGATTTCTGTCTTATGCGGCCTTTAAAATTCTATCCTTGTTCTGTATGCTTGGCATTTTCATTATAATGTGTCTTGGTGTAGATCTGTTGTAATTTTGTGCATTTCCTGTCCTATAAGCCTCTTGTATTTGGTTTTACAATTCATTCTTCATGGTTGGGAAATTTTCTGATATTATCTCATTAAAGAGGTTTTGCATTCCTTTGGTTTGAAACTCTGTGCCTTCCTCTATCCCAATTATTCTTAGATTTGGCCTTTTGATGCTGTCCCATACTTCTTGGATGTTCTGTTCATGGTTTCTTACTATCTTCATTGTGTGGTCAGCTTTATTTTCAAGATTATATACTTTGTCCTCATTGTCTGAGTTTCTTTCTTCCAGTTGATCTAGTCTGTTGGTGATGCCTTCAGTTGTGTTTTTTATTTGGTTAATTGTTTCCTTCATTTCAAGGATTTCTGACTGGTTTTTTATCAGAGTTTCGATCTCTTTTTTGAAGTAATCTTTTGCTACCTGTATTTGCTCTCTTATATCTTTGTTGTAGTGATCAATTTTTGCCTTATTTGCTCATTTAGGTCATTCTTTGATTGACAGATCATTTTAATTATGAACCTTCTGAACTCCTTCTCTGACATTTCATCAACTTTGCTGAGCATGGGTTCTGTTATTGTAGAATCCTGGTTTGTTTGGGATATTTTCCTCCCCTGTTTTTACATGATGTCTATTTGCTTTACTTTTTGCAGTGTAGATCTGAGTTATTACAGATTCTTCCCTATATTTTTTAATACCTTTGCAGGTTGTCTGTGCCTCCCCTTAGCACTGGACTATCAGAACCTGCCACTGACCCTCAAAGTATGCTACCTGAAGCTGGGTTCACACTGGTTGGCGTGGGCCTAACTGGTTGAGTCTGAGCTCCTGTGGTGGTCTGGGGCTAACCGTAATAGGGTGAAGGTCAGTGGGACTACCCTGGGCCCGCCTGGGCTCAGGCCAATTTGGCAGGTCTGTCCTTGCTGTCTCCTGCTCTGGGGCGGAGGTCGGCGGGACTCTCAGTTAGTTTTCTAAAGACTCATTTACACAGGACATCAACAGTTTATTTGTTTAAACACGTTTTATACCACAGAATGTGTGCTTTTGTGCAAAGCTGCTGGCTGCCTGTAGCAACCATCATGTGGTAGCCAGCTTTAGAGAGTATAGGTAGGACTTATCCCCCATCGGACTCTGCTGTGGTTTGGATGTGAGGTGTCCTCAAAAAACTCACATGTGAGACAATGCAAGAAGGTTTGGAGGAGAAATTATTGGCTTGTGAGAACCTTAACCCAATCAATGAATTAATCCCTGATGGGATTAACTGAGTGGTAACTGAAGGTGGGTGGAATTTGGCTGAGAAAGTGTTTTCACTGGGGGCATGGCTAAGGGGCATGTATTTTGTATCTAGCACTGGAGTCTCTCTGCTTTCTGATCATCTTGTGAGCTTCTTCATTCTGTTATATTCTTCTGCCATGATGTTCTGCCTTACCTCAAAAACTGGGGAATGGAGCCTGGATTGAGACCTCTGAAACCCTGAGCCCTTAAATAAACTTTTTCTCCTCTACAATTGTGCTGATTGGGTCTTTTAGTCATAGCAGCAAAAAAGCTGACTAAAACAGACTCTTTTGCTAGTTCACATGATAAATGGTAGGAACTATAGAATCTATGAATGCAAGAAAACATGCTGTTTCTCTCTTTGCAGGTAGATGATAATGTTAGATATCTGCATAGGTAGATATAGATGTGTGTGCTTACTGGTGGATGATTAGAGATTGATCATATATCTACTAATCTTTCTCTTTGGAGAGTAAGTTGCAAATACAATGCTATGTTATTCCTAAATAACTTGAAATGTGATTTTTAAAACTAGGGAGATAATTTTCTTACTTAAAACAGAACATTATGAAAACCCAAAAATTAAACCTAACAGATGAACATTATCTGATCTGTAGATATGATTCATATTGTATTAACTATCCTGGTATATTATACATTTTAAGCAAAGGACACCCTAAATAATGTGCTGGAGTTTGTTGTCATGTGTCCATAGCATCACCCAAAGTGGACCTTTCTTCAGTTTGTCTTTGTCTATCTTGACATGGACGGTTTTGAAACATGTAATTCATTTTCATTTTTAAACAATTTTTCTGATATTTCTTTGATACTAGATTTTGTGAATGAATTTAGAAAGGAATATCACATACCTATTATCAGCTCATCCCATATACATAATGTTTATGTGAACCAAAGTGTTGATATTGACTTTTCACCTGGCAGTTTTAACCTCTGGAAAATTTCTGTTTCTCTATTTGTGATTAATAAGTAATTCATAGGAAAATGTTATGAGACAAGGCACAAACACTCTTACTTTCCCATTTTGTCCCTGAGCTTTTAATTTTTTTACTAATCCTGTTACGTATTTGCTCAGTAGCTCTTCAAGTGCCTATCTAACTTCTGCTGAACAACTACCCAATGGAAGTCATAGATGTGCTTTAAAAATGTCCTTCACTTTATATTCTTTCCTTGTCAAACCCAATCCCCCTTTGGAATATATTTGACCCTCTGCTTTCTTCCACAAAATAGTTATTTATTTTACATTTTTAATGTCAGCGTTAGCCACAGAATAAGTTTTATTCATTTATTCGTTCTTTCATTTGCTCATTCATTCTAAGGTTTTAAAAAACAACTTTATTTTAGAGAATTCATATGATGTGGGGGTCACATGGGTCAGATGCTACCCTTCAGTTAAATGCAAATTATATGATATATGAAATATTTCCTCATCTTTCTACCTACCAAGACCGAATTAGTTTCCTCTTCTTCAGAACACCCAAATATTTTTTCTTGCATATATTTCTTTTTATTTTCCTATTTTTAAATCATGATAAAATGTCCAAATATGAAATTTATCATCTTAACCTTTGTTAAGTGTATAGTTCAGTTGTATTAATTTATTAGTAATATTATGAGACCGTCACTGCCATTCGTCTCCACATTTTTTTTTATCTTGTAAAAATGAAAATCAATATCATTAAACAATACCTCCACATAACCCCTGGAAACCAACATTCTGCATTCCATCATTATGAATTTGACTTCTGTTGGTACCTCACATAAGAGGACATAAGCATTTGTCTTATTGTGGCTGGCTTATTTCAGTAGCATATCATCCTCAAGGTTCATTCATGTTGTACCATATGTTAGAATCTCCTTCCCATTAATACTGAAGAGTATTTCACTTTATGTACATACTGCATTTCACATATTCATTGTCTATTTGTTGATGAACATTGGTTTGCTTCCATATCTTATGTATTGTGACTAGTGCTTCTATAAATGGTGCGTTAGCTTTGCATCATCACTGTGACCAAAATACTTGACAAGAAAGATTATTTTGGCTTACGGTTCCAGAGGTTTAGTCCATGGTTGACCAAGTCCACTGCTCTAGGCACATCATGGTGGAAGGACATGGTGGAAAGAAACTGCTGTCATCATGGTAGCCAGGAAGCAGAGGGTGGGTAGAAGGGGCCCTAGAGTGGATGCACCCTTGCTGGGCCTGGACCTAGTGACCCACACCTCCTCCAGCCTTACCTCATCTACCTGCAGTTACCATTCAGTTAGTTCATTCAAATTGGGATGACTGATGAGGCTACAGCTCTCATAACCTAATCACTTCACTTGTGAGTACCCTGCATTAACACATGATATTTGCAGAAACATCTCACATCTGAACTAGTGGGCGTGTTACTGAAAGCTCAGTCCTTGTCCTCAATGCCAATCAATAATGAGGACATGGTTTTGAGAAAAAGGAAAAAGAAGTTTTTTTGGTTTTTTTTTTTTTTTGGTTTTTTGTTTTTTGTTTTGCTTTGCTAGCAAAGGAGAAACACAGGGGACTCCTATCCCATAGGCTATGATTCTGCCCATCAGGGAAAACAAAGGGTTTTTAAAGAAGCTATTCCAAGGCTATACTCCAGGTGTTCCCTGACAGTGAGTCCCAGGTGTGTCCTGAAGTTGTGTTGCCATTCACTTGTTAATTTGGCAGATAGTCACTTTCTGATCTTCTGGTGACATCTCCTTCCTGGGGAGCACAGATAACTCAAGGTAGTCTCGTTTCCTCCTCCCCTGGTTAGGGAAGGGGAGAGGGGAAAGAAGAAAAGAAAAACAAGTCTCTGTTAAAATGAGCTGCAAGGCCTGTATTCAAAAGGTGAAGTGGACTACTGTTACAGGCATACACATTTCTTTTTGAGATCTGCTTTAATTATTTTGGGTATGTACCCAGCAGTGGAATTGCTGGACATGTTACTCCTATTTTTAATTTTTGAGAGAAACTCCATATTGTTTTCTATAGTCACTGTACCATTTTACATACCCACCAACAGTGCACAAGTGTTCCAATTTCCCTATGTTCTTATCAACACTCATTATTCTCTGTTTTTGTGATAACACACATTATAGCAGACATGAGGCTTTCCTCCCTAGCTTTAGTATTCATAAATTATTAGATAATTAATTATTAAGTATTAAATAATTATAATAGTTACTGATGGGTTTTTCTGTTATTCTTTCTCTTTGAGATTGTAGAAACAGGTATAAAATATTTTATTCATTAATTCAGCTGCATGCCTGATGCATTCTAACAATTTTAGTAGGTATTAGAGACAAAATAAATAATTTGGATACTCTTTTGACATCAGTATAGCAATATCTGCTAAAATCAAAGATAAATATATCCTTTGACATGATAATGAAGCTAGAATTAGGCAGATAGGCAAGGGTGGATGGATTGATATGTTAGTTCCTTCAGAGCCCTTCCTCCACCCTTATCAAGATAACTTCCCCCTGCTACAACCTTTTGCTAAGGTAACCTGTCCCAGGGATTGTCCCTCCCTACAGGGAGTTACAAAAGTTGTTAATTAGTGTGCCCAGAGCCCCCTTCCTGACTGAATCACTCCATTTGGCCCTTCCCCTGTCCATCTGCTTCTCACCTTTTGGTCATCCCACCTGAGCATTTCCAGGGCCTAGTCATATGCAGGAAGGGGAGAGATAAGGGGAAGAGAGCAGGAGAACAAAGGAAGCCTAACACATATAAAAAGGCAGAACACCCTCACTTCTGGGGATAGGAGAATACAGGCTATGGCCCCCTTCTCCCTCCCAGAAGTCTATGATACCCCTTTTTAAATAAACCTTGCTTTATATGCTTGCCTCGGAGTGCTTCTCTAATGTTATACTTCAACATGTGAGGAAGCAGAACTTACCACCAGTAACTGGCAGTATCAATAATTCATGTAAACATTTAACCAAATACTCTCAAGAGAATTGTAGAAAGATGTCAGTAAAATATTATGTATTATAAAATATACAAAATAAAATTAGCTTAATGTGTACCTACAATAGAAGGTGACTTAACTATCTTATGCTAAAAATATGAAAAAAAAAATAAGAATGGAGTATATTTTATTAAAGAGACAAACAATGAATTGTATACTCATATCCTGCAATACAAATGTGTACATTCACCATGTATGTGTTCTTTTATCAAAAGTTTATATAAGGTTATAATAATGGAGAAAATTAGATGCATGGTCTAAATGGAGAAAAAATTTACTTATATATCACAACTTAAAGTTTTAAATATGCATTCGGATTATTTTTTTAAAAAATGAAGGTCAAAAATAGATCCATTGTGTAACATAGTGACTATACCTAGTAACAGTCTATTGTAATCTTAAAAACGATTACAAGAGTAGATTTTAAACATCCTAATAGAAAAATTACAACAATGTGAGGTAAGACATGTATTAATTAACTTGATTTAGCCATTCCGCAATATGTATTTTAAAACATCGTGTTGGACATAATAAATAATTTTTATTTTATCTGTAACTTTAAATGTATATAAAGATCAGTTTCTCATGGTTTAAAACACTGCATTATTTTACTACATACCCTCCATAGGAGTTGTGGGATCCATCCCTTCTGGAATTAGAGATAATATAGAACATGGGAACTAGCCTCTACAAACCTGCTTTCCTTTTCCAATTTCCTGTTAATTCTACACGAGAGAGATACATTTCTACTACTGCTGGAAATGAAGAGGGACTTGACAAACAGTTACCAAGAAAAGGTAGATACGAATAGAGAAAGGAGAAATGGGGGGCTCACTTCTCTAACAGCAGCATTCCTAAAACTCACTGAGAATTCCCTAGGAGATTCTTCTCAGCCCTTTCTCCATTCAGACAATGGCAATTCTCTCTTTCCATTAGCATTTTATGAATTATGTTTGTGTCTACAAAGTTAGTTTAGTGAAAAATATTAGCGAGAAGAAATTCCAGAATTTTTGACTTCTAGAAAGATTCACATATAAAATTAAATCATTAGCAGAAGAAACACAGGGCTCATTGATCTGAATTAATAAGAAAGTTTGGGGAGATATGGTTAATAAAACCAGAGAGTAAAGGTAAAAAAAAAAAAAGAGAGAGATAAACATTATAATCACAGAACATAGAAGACAAAAGTAAAAATAATACTAAAATACATATATAAACACACACATATAGTAAAAACCTAGCTAATAACTTTAATGAATATATATGTATATAAAATTCTGAAATAAAATATTTTCAAACATAATTCATCATGTCATGATCGATTACAGTGTCATATGGGAATGCAGTTTCCTTCTAAAAACTTGAAAATTATTCATGCAGCCAATAGTATTAATATATTTAAAAAAATGAAACTCAATTTGGCTCACTGCCTCTCAACAGGGACAATGATAGTGTTGATCAGGATATTGCTGTGCAGTGCAGAATCTTGAGCATATTCTGTTGTAAAGGCCAATAGCAGCCCCCTTGAAGCAATCCAAAACAGGGACTACTGGTCTGACACCAGTGTTCAATTGCCACAAGCGGAAGACTGCCCCTGCTTCTGGTTGTGATAAACCCAACCTAATTCTATCCTAAGATTCGGAGCCATAAGGTTTAAAAAAAAAAAAAAAGTTCATTTCTGTTTTACTAAGATATTTATTTGGCCTGACCAAATTCTGGGGAAAATCTTGTTTGGAATTCCTGCCTGTGCTTTGAACTCACACAGGCCTGGCTCTCCTTGACCAGATAACAATCCTCCCTAAAAACCTAATGGTGCCTCATAAACTTTGATGTGAGGTCTGATTTTACTCCTTACCTTGGAATGCAATGCCATGTAGATCATTAATTTGCTATATGCCCTTGTATTGTGTATGTCTGAACCCTGTAGCTGTAAGTTCCCAAGATTTTTTTTTTTTTTTTTGGTAACTCTTTGAGCTATAAAAACCTTGTCTTGCTGGAGAGCGGTGCTGATCCGGAGCCCAGTTTATCGGAGGGGCAGCCGCTGGCCAGCACAATATAAGCTTGCTTTAATTTGATTTTAAAATTGTAGTTGGTGGTATTTTCTTTGCATCTTGGACCAACAGTTGGATGTAAAGTTTAAAAAGAGGCTGAGAAGATGTTGTACGATCTAAGACCAATTCTCTTCTTTTTTTTAAAAAAGTATTAATAAACTAAGATAGTTAAGCTTTTTGGAAAAGAATAGGGGATATCTTTCTTAAAGATGAAATGGTAAAACACATTAAAGTCAGGAACAAGAAAAAAGAGTCTCATTTTGCTACTATTATTCTTCATTATGGGAAGTTCATGTTCATGTCAACATACATATTGGGAAAGAAAGAGAAACCATGAAGGAGAATTGGTAGCAGTGGATTTGACATGTAACTATTAAAACTAAATAGTTTTGTGTGTGCAATTGTTTGTGTTATCAAAGAAGGCAATGTATCTAGTAGAATATAAATGTATAAAAGTTGTCAGTAGATCAGCACTAAATAAATTAAAATGCAATGAAAGGGTAAGTCCCAATTGCAGTAGCAACATACTTTTAATGCAGAGAAAGGAAATAATAAAATAATGATTTTGAAGACCTGTTAAAAAATATTAAACCTTACTCCTGGACCTAAGTAACAATAGAATAAATTAAGAAACATAGCATATTCTTGGATTCTCTCCCAAATTAATCAATGACTTTAAGGAGAATTCCTACAGATGGGAATTTAGCATATGGTAAATTGGCATTTCATTTCAGCCAGCATGATAGGAAATATAACTGGATAAAAAGTTTTAGGATAAAGACTCAGTGAAATTTTGGGGGGTATATTTCATCAAAAGTGTTAAATTTACAAGGAAGTACAAAGTTTATAAAGTAAATAAAACAATTTTAAAAGAAGTAAAGGCAATATTTGTCTTAAGAAATCCTAAATTATATAAAAATCTTTCAATTATAATAGCATGGCATTCATACAAGGGAAAAAACTAGATTATGAAATTCAAAAACAGGTTCTATTAAAAAGAGAGATTTAGAATATGATAAATATGACATTACAGATTAGTAGCAAAAGAATATGTTGTTTAACAATAGATTTAGGTCATTATTTTGAAGAAAACAAAAGTTTAATTGCTACCTTATATTTTGATCAATGTTAATTTTAGGTATATTTAAAAGTATTAAAGAATATTCCAAACTTACCAGAGGAAATTTAGAATGCCAACATACACACACATGCATGTACACACACCTGCATGTCACTGGAAAAATTTCTTTTAAGATTGACAATAAGGTAAAAAATACAAAGGAAAAGCTGAGAAATATGGCTATTTATAAAGACAATGCTTCTTTGTATTAAATACACACAACAAGTTATAGGTCAAAAGTGAACTTATGTAAGTACTAACTTATCAGTTCACCTATGGCAGCAAAGAATGAGTATCTCTAATATTTAGAGCACTTAAAAAATTGATTAAAAAAGAAACTATCAGAAAAATGGAACTGAGAGTATTAATAAGCTAATCACAAAAAGTGAAATATATTGAAATTATGTGAAAAGACATTTATGTTCACCTGCATAGAACAGCAAGTAAATTCCACAGTGCCACGGTGAGCCCAGCAAGGTGGGAGAATACATATGTACACACACATACTTAAGTGGTATCTATGAAAATAGTGAAACAAGATTTTCCATGCTCCTTTATGTTTAATATGGGTTAAATTTTATGCCGTTGACCGTTTGTACAGAAATGTTATCCCTAGTAGAATATCGAAGGAAATACCAATTCAGCACTGCTTAAAATGTGAAATAAATAAACACAAAAGGAATCAGGTCTCTTTGAGTCTTTCTCTTCTCTCTCTACATAAACACACACACACACACACACACACACACACACACACACACACGAGCATACACTCAGAGTGTTGTTTAATCATTTAATATCCATATGAAAATGCTATACCATCAGTAAAATAATAATTGGATACCTTTATTTACTAATAGTATTAAATGCCCATGACATAGTGTTATGAGCACAAGCTATACTCTGAATATGACTACATCCAATTTTTATAAAAAATGTATGATGCATAGAAACAGTTTTGAAAACATAGCACATACCCCATACCAATGCACAGTGTGTCTGGATTTTGAGCTTATACGTGCTTTTTTACTTTCTTTTTAATAATATTGTATATTTTCAGTCTTTGAAATTCTTAATAAGTAATGAAAACCCATTACTCTCATAATTATTAAGTAGTAAATTATCAATAATTATAATTGTTTGCCTAATGGGGAAAAACAAGAAAGCTATTTCCTCAAGCCTGTATAAATGCATAATGTGCTCATCTTGAAGATTTTTTTCAGGCTTTATTCATTTATATAATGAGTCATAAATTTCCTTTTGTGTTCAGGCTGACAAGAAGCTCAGAGGGAATCTTCATTTTCAATTAGAAAGATTATTTTAGCCCTCATGTTTTGTTTCCTTTTTATGTGAGATTTTAAAAAATTTTTATTTGTATCATTTTAATGTTTAACATTCCAATCACATTCTTTGTATTCCATTATTTTATTGTAAGTCATCTCAAATACTATTAAAAAGGAGTTAGAATGTCAGGATATTGATACATAGTTTAATAAGAAATTATATGCAATTTACATTATTCTGCATATATCATGATTGAGTTTTCCTGTCTTTGTATGCCCCTCTTTGAGAAGAGGAAAATGACATCATGTTAGCCAGAAAGCTATGGGAATGGAATTTATTGCTTTATCACAAACAAGTCTGAGTTGTTACTAGCAATGTACAGTATTAATGTTTTAGAGATGAATTTCCCAAAAAATGTTATGAAAAAATCAAGAATAAAATATTCTATGTATGAAGAGATTTTTAGAAGCTTATAAATGTGACATTCTCTATCTTCAAGAACTCCTCTTTATAATAATTCCCATTGCCTTCACCATAATCATTCTATATATGTAATCATTATATATGTAAATACACATATACATACGTATCATGATATTTTCTGATGTTTAAATTTTTTCACTTAGGTTTTGTTTTAAATATACTCACTTTCTTTATGAGGTGGGCATTGCCATGTCTCCTTTCCTTCTTCAAGATGAGGGATTCTGGCATTCCAAGTGAATTGCCCAAGATCAAGCAGACAGTAAAACTGACATGACTTCATTTTGATCTCAATTTCCTTAAAAATGTTGACTACAGCCCTCTTTCCATCTATCAAGACACATCAACATCATTGTCCCTGAGACGATTTAAGGATTCTAACATGTTTCTAGCACTGCATAGTTTCCAGTATATTTCCAGTTCCTAAAAGAATTATGATGCTCGTGCTCTTAGCTCATCTGCGGTAGATAATCCGACCTAGAACTGCATAAGATTTGATGGAGGGCTACTTTCAAAAGAAGAGAAAAGTGTGTCTTTCAACTTGCTCCTTGATTTTCTTTGTCCTTGGGTTAGAATTTTATTTTCTCATAAATCTTAGAACTTTCTTAATATAAGTTAATTTCCCACCAAAGATGTTGGTGACATTTGAAATATATTGAGAATCATTTGAGATATCTTACTTAAAATACTTTGAAACAAAATTCTCTCCAAAGCTTTATTTAAATCTGTTCAGGAATATAGACTCTGAGGTAATAGGGATTTGGGTTAATCTTCTGTTTTCAACAGTTTCTGGCTTTGTTACTATGGACAAATTCCATGTTCTCTTCAAACCTCAGTGTTCTCATCTATGAAACGGGGGCAATTCCCACGTTATAGGGCTGTTGTATGTACTGAGAGTGCTTAGTCTAGTATAGTATCTGACAAACAGTTGGTATAAGACAAGAGAACTTTCTAAGCATGATGGTGATTATTTCTACCTGAATCAAATTGTACCTATGCTACTTAAATATGATATAGCTCATCCCTTCTGTGAAATCTGATGAGAAATGATGGTCTTATAGGTCAGGGTCCCAGCTTGAAAATAAAAGACTTAATTAAAAAGAATGCTCAAAGAGATTTTAATGAATGGTACCATTTACAAAGGTCTGCTCAGCAGGAAGGAAAACCTGTAAGGACTGATGAAGTATCTAGTGACTGCAAAAAATCCCTACCATGCATGGGTCTGAAGGACAAGACCTGCAGCAGAGAGAAAACTATCCAACAAAAGACCACAAAAGTTGTATCCAACATGGTAAAAGACAAGAATTATCTGTTCTTCTTTTGTCCAGTGATGCACATGAACCCAGTTGAAAGTGAGATGGCAAGAGAGCTAAGTCACATAAGTCTTTTGAGAGCAACGTTATGGACACTGAACAAGCAAGAAAACAGAATCTTGAAATTCAAATGTAGAGTATATAACACACTGGCCTAATATGCCTTTAAGCAAAACAAGTTGTGTATTAGAATTTGAAAGGAGGAAGAAGAGTTGCTCCTATGTGCCTCTCTGTAGAGCATTTCCTATGGAAATTTGAGTTTGAGCAAGTAAAGGATTATAAGTTGAAATTTTTAAAAGATGAAACAATTATTTTTAAAATTACAGGCGAGTCATCTTAGCCAGGAGAATGAGAAAAGAAAGAGGAAAGAGACTGGAGAATTAGAATTAAGTCAGAGACTGGGCAACAGAAGGAAAAGAAAGAGTAGGACTGTGGCCTCTAAAAGAACTGAGAAAGGGACAAATTTTAGGTGGATTTCTGTAGTTAAACAAAAAAGTTAGAATCACTCCCACCATAGTTTTTCATCTGTGTTACTGTATTGCATCTGCCCTCTAATACCACATTATATAATGTACCTTCTTCAACCTTTGAACAGTGGTTCAGTGGTTTTCATCCTAATGAGGCAGAATTCTGGCTGTTCTGTTTCAATTACACGCATGATCTCCACACTCTGTTCAATGGCTGCATCTTTTGTATATCATGCCATGCAATTTACTTCTTCACAATTTGTATTACTCAGTCTACCAAGCCATCTAAACAGTAGCTCTAGAAGGCCCAAGATTTTGTGTGATATTTTTTGTCTGTGTATTTTAAGAGTCCTGGTACAGTCCTGACACATATTAGGACCTTAATAAGTGTTTTGTTTAAATGCATAAATAAATAAATGAATGGCTTATTAGACTACTTGCATTAGCAGCATAATTAAGCAATCTCTATGTATCTATATCTATATATAATCTATATATAATATATCTAATTATATCTTTATCTATCTATCTATCTATCTATCTATATATGTATGCTATAACTAGTCATTTTGCTAATTGACTGGCTTATTTTCTCTGTGGCAGAAGCTACATAAGAAATAATAATTCTCCTTTCCTCATACACACTGGATTCCTATGATGTTTAGACACTGATGACTTGGAGTAAGTCATAAAGCATCTCTAAATATCTAGAAAATGAAAGTGTTAATCCTTTATTTATGGGGTTGAGAAAGACACAAAGTAGGTGCTGGATGAGTCATTGAGATTATTTTTATTTGCTTTCCACTTACATCTAGGCTCTTGCTTTAAAATGGATCACAGTTCCCAAGAACTATGAAATCCCTCTTACCTTAAATGAGACAAACATCAGACACATCCCTGGAGGCAACTTGTAACGGGAAAATTTCCCTTTCAGCTTTGCTACTCTGGTACGTGAAAGCTTTGGCAAAGGATCAAACATGCAGCCATGGGTTTAGATACTTATACAAAATTACCTCCTGAACATTCTGAAATTTTCTAATTGCTAATTGCCAATCAAGGGATGTTTTGTAAGGCTTGATTCCTGCCTGGTTCTCTCAAATGTTAGTAGACTTTTAATTTAAACCTAAAAATGCAAAACAGTCTCATATTTGGTCTCAGATCAGTCTTTGAAAGTTTCCATTTTGTTACCTTTTAAAAAGTATATTTTAGAGGCAAGAAAATTTGGCTAAGAGTCATAGCACCCTTTCATTAATATTCATTCTCCAGCAGAAATTGAAATTCATGTTGGTGGTATAATCACCTTCATGTAAAACAAACAAAAATAAGAGAAGTTTTTAACATTTTGAAGTTTTAAGTTAAAAGAAATTCAAGTCCCTGTGTCCAAGTAAAACTATTACCAATCATAATACATATTATATATGAACTTGTTGGAAAAGAGAAACATGGAATTTAAATAATAAAACACTCTATTAATGATGAATTTCCTCAAATGGCATGAAATATAGTTTCTGGTCTTTATTTTGGACTTAGATATTTAAATTTTTTCTTTAAGTAATTACTTTAGGTAGGGAAATTATATTTAAACCAAGTCGCATCAAAAAGTACATTTAATTAAAAGGCTTTTTATTATTAAGTTAAATAAACCTTACAATGGGTAGAGCTGATGTAGAATCACACCAGTCATATAGTTACATATGGCCATGCAGTTTTTTACCAGAAGTGAGAGCAGAAGACATTTGACACTGAACACATTCAGTCTATGTTGATTCATTTTACTAATCTCACTTAAAAGATGTGGCAGGGAAACAAATGAATTGGCTAAAAAAGAAAGGCTCTGAACAAACAACAATGAGCTGTCTGAGTGACTCTTCCTGCTTCCTCAAAGACAGCAACCTCACCCACAGCAAGAGCAAGACTGGTCTTAGAATGCATAAGACACAAAAGTTTGTCTAGTACTTATGAGTGGATAAAGAGGATTCTTGCCTATATCAGACTCTATTTCCTTTGGCTTCAAATTGCTTTTTTTCTTCTGGTCATTAATAGAAAAATTTTAGGCCCTGGGCCTGTTTATGCAATCTTTTGACTCGGAGGCCTCAAGATCAGCCATGATTATTGAAGACAGTGTCGCACAGGGCAGCTTTCACTTTCCTGCTGACTGATTCAGTTAACCAGCGGGGGGATTCAATTAGGTCATGCCCTTTTGTTGGTGACACTTTTATTACAAGAGCACTTTAAAATTGAATGCTAATAAAAGATAACAACAGTCATTTTGTTTCATAGACTGTGTGAAAGGAAGCACTATTGCTTTATAGCTTACTGAGAAAAGGGAACCTTTCAGACAAAGAGGTTCTTCTTACCTTGTATAATATTTTTCAAGTATTATTTTAGTTTATGTACTAAAAAGAGAACTATAGTCTGCTTAGAGTCCTGTTTTCAGGGCACAAAATCCATCAAGTTTTGCCAAAATGTTAAATAGTGGTATTTATTGGAAGGATACAGTCATATTTCATTTTATTACACTTCATGGATATAGCATTTTGTTTTACAAATTGAAGGCACCTGGAAACCTTGTCCCCAGGAAGTGTGTAGGAGCCATTTTTGCAATAGCATATGTTATTTTAGTACTTCTGTGACCTATTTGGCAATTCATACAATATTTCAACATTTTCACTATTAATATATCTGGTATGATGATCTTTAATCTGTAATCTTTCATGTCACTATTGTAATTGTTTTGGGGTGCCATGAATCATGCCCATATAAGGCTGTGAACTTGAAATCAATAAAATTTGGGTGCATGTGTGTATGTGTGTTCTGCCTTGTCTACCACCTGGCCATTCCTCCATTTGTCTCCTCCTTTTATCTCCCTATTTCCTGAGACACAACAATATTGAAATTAGGTCAATTAATAACCCTATGATAATCTCTAAGTATTCAAGTTGGAAGTCTGGAAGTCTCTCATTTTAAATCAAAATGTTAGTCACTTAAGCTTAGTGGTAAAAGTATATCAAAAGTTGAGACTGAAAGCTAGACTTCTTACACAAATTCGTCAAGTTGTGAATGCAGAAGAAAACTTCTTGAAGAAAATTAAATGTGCTACTCCAGTGATCACATGAATTATAAGAAAGCAAAAGAAGCCAGGTGCGGTGGCATAGGCCTGTAATCCTAGCAGCTTGGGAGGCTGAGGCAGGAGGATCTCGAGTTCATAGTGCCTCAGCAAAAGTGAGGCACTAAGCAACTCAGTGAGAACCTGTCTCTAAATAAAATATAAAATAGGGCTGGGGATGTGGCTCAGTGGTCAAGTGCCCCTGAGTTCAATCCCCAGTACCAAAAAATAAAAAAGCAAAACAGCCTTACTGTTGATATGGAGGGAGTTTTAGTGGTCTGGACAGAAGATGAGACCAGGTACAACATTCCCTTAAGCCAAAGCCTGATCTTGAGAAAGGTCCCAACACCTTTCATTTCTATGAAGCTGGAGAATGGAGAGGAAGCTACAGAAGAAAAGTTTGAAGCTATCAGATGTTGGTTCATGAGCTTTAAAGAAGAAAGCTATCTCCACAATGTAAAAATGCAGGCAAATCTCTAAGGGACTTATACAGCAAGTTATGCAGAAGATGTAGTTAAGGTAATGGTGAAAGTGACTACACTCAACAACAGTTTCCATGTAGATGGAACAGCCTTATATTGAAAGAAGATTCTACCTAGGAGACATCAATGCCTGACTTCAAAAGACAAGCTGATTCTCGTGTTGGAGGCTGATGTGGATTAAGACTTTAAAGTTGAAGCCAGTGTTCATTTGCCATTGCAAAAAACCTAGAATGCTTAAGAAGTTTACATAACCACCTCTGCCTATGCTCTCTGCATAGAACAAGAAAACTTGGATGACATCTATATACAAGCAGGTTTATTGAGTATCTTAAGCCCCATGTCAAAACTCACTTCTCTAAAGAAAATTTGTTTCAAAATATCACTGCTCATGGACAATGCCCCTGATTGATCACCCAAAACTCCAATGAAGCTGTACAATAGCATTGATGCCCCTTTTGCCCCTGCTAATACAATCCCCATTCTACAGCCCAGGAATCAAGGAATAGTTCTGACTTTCAAGTGTTATTATTTAAGGAATACATTTTATAACTCTACTGCTGCCCTGGATAGTGATTTCTATGATGGATCTTGGAAAGTAAAATGAAAATCTTCTGGAAATGATTAACTACTCCGGATGCCATAAGAATATCTGTAATGCATGTGAGAAGATCAAGATATCAACATTAACAGGAGTTAGAGGAAAGTTGACTCCCACCCTCGTGGAAGATGTTTGAGCAACGCAGAACTTCAGCGGAGGAAGTGACTGCTGTCATGTTGGAAAGAGCAAGAGAACTACAGAAGTTGTGGAACCTAAGTATGTGAATGACTATCTCAAACACTGGAAAATCCTTCCACACTCACTTACCATAGAAGGCTTGCCTTCTAGGCTATCTTTTACATAGCCTTATGATATTATTGTAGGCTTACTTGCTATTTCTATCTCGGTCCAAAAGAATATGTATCCTGTAAATGAAGAGGCTCTTCCTTGGTCAAAGTTCTGTCTATTACAGCAAAAAAAAAAAAAAAAAAAAAAAAAAAAAAGTTTTCTTTGCATGTAATATGCATGGGCTCAGTAAATATCTGTTGGCTGATTAATTGAAATGCTGGAACCAAAATTGAAAAACCAAAGATTTTTTTTAAGTATTTTATTTTTCATTGGTTCTTTTTAGACATACATGACAGTAGAATGTATTTTGACATATTGCACATACATGGAGTATAATTTTTTTCTAATTAGGAGCCCATTATTGTGATTGTACATGATGTGGAGTGAAAAACCAAATAGTTTGTACTCAAGCAACTATTTCTGTTTAACTTCAATTGTTCTGTTACTCCTTCATGTTCATATGTCTTATTCTCTTACTTTTTTTTTCCACTTTTACTTTAGCAACTTTTCCTTAGCTTTCTCTCTTTTGCAATGACTTTCATTGCCCAAGATCTCTCATCTGCGTGTGTGTGCGTGTGTGTATGTGTGTGTATGTGTGTATGAATATGCCAACAATATTTATCTCTCTTCACAAATTAGCTTTCTCTGCTTTCCCTAGGCATTGGTAGAAAAAAAAAAAAGAATAGAATAGAATAGAATAGAATAGAATAGAATCCTAATTCATAACCTCTCCAGACAGAATTATAGACTAAATTCAACTTTATGTGTCTTAATTATAAATTTCAAAAAAGGAATTTTTATAGACCTAGCGTGATACTTCATTTTCTACCAAATCCAAAGTGTTCAGAAATGCTACTTCAGAAAACATTAGTAGCTATTGGACCTTCCAATACTGGGAGGTGAGGACTCTTACAGAAAGGGAGTTTCCATAAGCTGTAGTGAGTATAGACTAGTTTTTAATATGTGAATCTATTGTATCTAACATTTCATAGAAGAAGACACTTAAAAAAACTAGGTAAAGCCTAAGTGAGATGTGGGACTAATTAGTTAGTGCCAGAGACAATTTCTTAAGTCAGGACATTTGATTTGAAACACACCTACCCTTAATCACCTCTTTATCTAATTGTGCTACTAAAGAACCCAGAGGAAATGGAAAACCTTGTGAATAAAAAGGTTTGCCCCTCTCCTGGTAGGTTACGTTACATGACAAAAGCGAAGGGACTTTTGCAAATGCAATTAAAATCCTTAATCAGTTGCTGTTGTAGTGATCAAAGGAAGATATCATGAGTGGGCCTCATCAAGACCTAATAAGATGAGCCTGAAACAAGGATCTAAAGCCTCAGTGGCTCTCACACTGTCATAGTAGTCACCATGGCTGCTAAAGTCATAAGAACTTGTAACCACCAAAGTTGATGTGAGCTTAGAAGAGGATCCCCTGCTTCAGATGAGACTGCAGCCCAAGCTAACATCTTGATCAGAAACTCAGGAGACCCTGAGGACATGACCCAGATAAACTGTGTCTAGGCTCCTGAGCCTCAGAACCTGTGAGATAATAAATGTGTTTGGTTTTAAGCCACTAATTTTGTAGTAATTATGCCACAAAACAGATACATACTAAACAAAGATAATGCAATGATTGTCACAGAAATGTAATGTTTTCTATTTATTCCAATCTTACTTTATTGTGGTAAAAACATTTAACATGAGACCTACCCACTGTTCTGTATTTCACTACAGCACATAAAAGATGTCCTTTCTACTCTCTTCTCTGCTTCAGAAATGACACGTGGATCTAATTTTTAGTGTTTCTTTCTAGTTAATGGCTTGCAACTCGATATATCTGATAATAGAAGTTTCAAATACTAAACAGTGATAGAGGCTACAAGTATATAAAACAACATTTTCTCCCCAATATCATAAAATCCACAGTGACGTGTCTTTTCTCCACTTCAGGGCTGCCCCATGGTCCCCTTGTTTGCTTTCTCTGTTTCTATGCCCCACTGTAAAGCAGGCTCTGCACATACATCAGAGTAAATGATTAATATTGACTTTGAAGGTCTTGTCATGGGGCTTGACAAGTAGGACAGAAATACAGTATTTTCCTTTGTGTGAGGTAACTGTTTCTATTAATAACGTAAAAGGGCTCCTTGTAGAAGTCAAGCTAGAATCAATTAAAAGGAATATTATACTCAAAACACCTGGGAAGAATGACACTAATTCCAAGGACTGTAAACTTGAGAATATAATATCATGTGGCCTCATTTTCAATTAAATTATCTTGGGTGAGTGTTCACCCGCCCAGAAAGGTTTTGTACTTTCTAACTAAATTACTATTTATCTTCATGTTGGGGTTAAATGTTCTCCCTCTTTCCTTGATTTCCCTCTTCTCCTGAACTCTGGTACATATTGAAGCACCAACTGCTAAAGAGAGAATTTGGTAATAAGTCTTACATGACAAGGAGAGGATGCTACACATTTGGCATAACTATGCTATGAGGAAATGAGTAGTGAGAGTATTAAAGCACAGTTTTACTGGAAGAAACCATGCCTAAGCAAAGTAACATGTTCCTGTTTATATTTTAGTGATGTTATTCTAATTTCAGTGGAAAGATTAAGGATGAGCGGTAGACAGAAATGAAAAAAGAACAACTCAGACAATTTTCAGTATATCTTGATGAAGGTGACGGTGAATTAAATGAAAGAAAACAACAGCATTGGGGGTGGAGACAAACATAAATTGGAAGGCACTAAAGAGCTCAGCATGACAGGATTTGAAATCCATTTAGCTAAGGAGTGGGTAGAGAGCAAAAGTCAAGGTGATGCTCTGGCTACTTTCTTAAGAAGAAAGAAAAATAAAGACAAAACATGTCAGAAAGGAAGTCAAGTTGGTGATATGGAGATATGCATCTTGCTTCTTCCCTTATAAAAACTTTGATTGTGGAACATCTCAGATTTGACTACTAAGGAATGAAAGTTATGCATCTAAAATTAGGGAGCTCTATGTGAGTTGAGGGATATTTGAAAATCATCAGGATTTGAATAAAAGTTGGAATTCAAGGAGGTAATTGGTTTCCCCAAGGGGAATGGATACTGCTGAGGCCAGAATTCAACATTTTATGGATGATCAGAGAAAGATGAACCTATCAAGGACCTAAGGAAAGGGAAAATTAGGATCCATCATGTCACATAAGAAAAGAGAGTGGTTCCAGGAGAAATCAAAAATTGACAATTTCGAATACTGTTCAGGATTTAGTAAAGGCAAGAATATTGTTGCATTTGGCAATAGGTTTATTTCCATGTTATTTTGTTTAAAGTGTTGCTATAATAAACTAATATATTTGCTTAATATGCAGAACTATTCTAGCTTCTGACCAAATTGGTTGTCTCTTCTTCATAGACATAGCTAGCTTACATTTTCAAGTCTATTTCCAGTTGGCTAGGTTATCTGATTAAGTTTTGACAAAAATAAAGTTCCAGATGGAATTTTCAAAGGCTATTTTTTTATGAATTTGGGTGTTAAGAGAACCTATCTGCCATGACTTTAGTTTCAACACAGATTCAAAGATGATTGAAGGAGAGAGAAGCTTAGTAGGGTGTCTTACCTTGGATTGCTATAAAAAATACCATTTACAGGATGATTTAATACAAGAGCATATACACACACCCATTTCTTATAGTTCTGAAGAGGATGAAGTCCAGGATCAGTGATCCGGTAGGTCCGGTGTCTGGTAAATGCTATTGTTCTTGTTCATGCAGAAATCTTCATTTTCACTATATGCTCACATGATCTTTCCTTGGTGCATGTACTTCATTACTAATTTTCAAAATCTTCTTCCACTTTGAGGATTAAATTCCAAAGTTGAGTTAATCTCTCCAAACATTTTGATATGTGCTATACTGGTCACTAGAATTCATGCTAGCAATAAGCATAAATACATTGTATACTTACAGAAATACAATGCACTTGTAATTATATAAATGTAATGTTGGTGATATTAACTGGATTGTCTATGATTTTATTAATTCAACAAAGTTTAAAGAACACCTACAACATGACAACCCCAAAGAAACTGGAAGATAGCAGTGAACAAAATTGAAGAAGTCTTTCATCCTATTCCACTCCACTTACATTTGAGTGGGAACACCGTTTACTATTTAACAGATATAATCACCAGGAACCCTACTTTCATAGTTAGTATTCTTTGTACAGTGTCCTTTGTCTACATATAAAGTTCACTGAAAGTTACAGGGAGGACTTTGATAATGGAATAATATATTGTGTTCTAGGTTAGTTGGCAATATTTATAGCTGATGAACACTATAATCACCATGGAACTATTGTTTCCTTGTTTAATATAGACTCAGTTTGTACCACAAGATACACTTAACTCTGTTTTTGCAATGGTTTGAGTATTTGCATCCCTGAAAATTTTGTATGTTGAAATTCTAAACTACAGCATGATGGTATTATGAAGTGGAGCCTTTGGGAGGTAATTAGGTTTAGATGAGGTCATGATATTGGAGTCCTCATGATTGGAATTAAGAGGGACTCTGGAGAAATCGCTAGTCTTCTTCCACCTGGTGGGGATAAAATGAGAAGTGAACAATCTGCAAACCCAGAGGAGGCTTCTACCAGTATCAAATCAAAATGGCAACCTGATCTGATATTTCCAACCTCCAACACTGTGAGAAATAAACGTGTCTTTCTTGTGAGCCACTCAGTCTACGGTGCTTTGTTATAGCAGTCATAAATAACTACGAGAATGCCCATTGTTGCTCACAGAACTCTCACCAAAATATATTTTCTTTTTGATACTATAAAACTTCTTTCCAATATTTTTGTTCATGTGTACACCATTAATTAGTAAATATACAATGATGGAATCCAAATCTAAAGTCTGACCATACTCCTAACCTTCAGATACATATATAGATGGTTACTAGACCTTACGTTTTATATCTTCTGGATACATTTGAAAATATGTAATTAAAAAAAAAAACTTCTTTCAATGTCTAATTATTATTATCATGAGCACATATGGGTACCTGAGCTCACATGTGTGCACGTGCACACACACACACACACACACACACACACACAACTGTTATTTTGTGTGTTCTTTAAGTGGACTGCATCACTCTTACTGAAGGAAATATAATTATAAAATGCAGGCATCACTTTATTCCCTGTAGCTATTTCAAGTCATGCCAATATTATTACTGAAATTTTTCTTAAACATACCCACTCTCTTCATCTTTGTTCCAACCTTGGACTCATTGTACTGTGAAGTATAGAGTTATTGGGTAAAGGCATGACTCAATGCAATCAGTAGATGTAATTTTTATTCAGAGGGTAGTGAGTTCACTCTGGTTTATCTGGAAGTCTGAGGTCTCTGATGATATCTCAAAGCCTGTCTTTACTCCTCTAATTGCAGTCAGATTTGATGAGGCTCTCATATGCTACAAAGTGGGATGAAGGATTGAGGCCAACTGGAACTGATATATGGCCAAAGGACTCTGTTGCCAAGAGAGATTCTTAATGAGGTGTGTTGGGGTGGGGAGATGTTCAGTCACCAAAAATATCTTAATTAATGATCTCAAAGTGGAAGAAAACAATGCATTTAGCAATTTTCTGATAATAAATGGAGAAATATTGAATATGTTATTATGAATTCAATGTTTAGAAGGCATTTGCATGATTAGACAAAATTTTAGAAAGTGATTCACCTCTCATATTTGTAGTGGAGTACAGTTCTGAGAAGCAGGCTAGAAAATATGCAAATCCCTGAGGTGAGACATTTGAAACAAGAATGAATTTTTAGATTTTATCTCATTTTTCAACTATTCATTTCACTATTTAATTTTTTCCAAACAAATAAAGATTAAAATAATGGCAGCTTATGTAGTTGAATAAAAGTCATAATTACTTAGTGACAGAGGTAGTATTATGACATCGATTGCTTAATTAATTCTCTAGCTTTATCCCAAATAATAACAATTGTAGAGGGAACTAGTTAGCAAAACCCAAATGTCTTCATTTATAATGGTATTTACCCCATATTTTTATTGCCTTTTATCTAGAACACTATGCTGGATACTCTACATTTTGGGTTTCAGAAATATGTCACTTTTCCTGGATTTCTCAGGCACATGAATTTTTTTTTTTCTTTTTTTGGTTGCCACAGGGAATTATATGCATGTGGTAGACAGAATAATGGTCCTGTTACTACCCCAAATGTCCACATCTTAATCCCTAGAACCTGCAAATCAGTTAAGTTACATAGCAAAGAAGAGTTTGCTCTGTGCAGTGGAGAGTTTGCAGATGTGATTAAGGTCCCAGACCTTGAAATGAGAAGATTATCTTGGATTATCCCAATAAATCACATCTGCTCTCCAAAGCAAAGATACACACATATATATGTATATACACACATATATATGTATATACACACATATATATGTATATACACACATATATATGTATATACACACATATATATGTATATACACACATATATATGTATATACACACATATATATGTATATACACACATATATATGTATATACACACATATATATGTATATACACACATATATATGTATATACACACATATATATGTATATACACACATATATATGTATATACACACATATATATGTATATACACACATATATATGTATATACACACATATATATGTATATACACACATATATATGTATATACACACATATATATGTATATACACACATATATATGTATATACACACATATATATGTATATACACACATATATATGTATATACACACATATATATGTATATACACACATATATATGTATATACACACATATATATGTATATACACACATATATATGTATATACACACATATATATGTATATATATATATATATATATATATACACATATATATATACATATATATACGTATATACACACATATATATGTATATACATATATATGTGTTCTAATTAGTTATATATAACAGCAGAATGCATTTCGATTCATTGTATACAAATGGAGCACAGCTTTTCATTTCTCTGGTAGTATACAATGGAAGGTCATTTTAAATTAAAAATCTTGGTGTGAATGCACAGTTGAAACAAATAATTTATAATGGTGAGGAAAACAGAAGAAATCTTCTAGGCAGATGCAAGCTTCGGAAAATGAAACTTGGTGGGAAAACAAATCAATGGTCATTTAAGGTGACAAGGATTGGAAGGTGGAAGTAGGAGTTGAAGGGATTGACTCCAAAGTAATGTGACTCCAAAGTAAAATTGACATGTGAAGGACTTTGAAGTTGAGACAGACTTGGGTATATTCTGGCTCTCCCACCTACTGTCTTATTAGTGTAGAGCCTAGGGTAATAAAAGAGTTCATTTTCTTGTGAACAGGAAAGGCCTGTAGAGACATTAGTGTAATGAAGTGAATATGTCTGTATCACCTCAAAATTCACTTTTCAAAACCCAAATTCCCAGTGTGATAGTATTTGGAGATGGGGCCCATGTGAGGTGATTGTGTTCCCGCCAGGCAATGAGGGTGGCTCTCTTATGATGAGATTAATGCCATTAGAAGAAGAAAAAGAGACCAGAGCACACTGTCTTTTCTCTGTGTCTGTCTCTTCTCTATATGAGGATATAGTAAGAAGAGAAGCCTTAGAATCAGAGAGATAGGACTTTATCTGTTAGCACCTTGTTCTTGAATTGCCTAGCCTCAACAACGATGAGAAAATAAATGGTTGTTGTTCAAGTCTCCCAGTATATGGCATTTTTGTCATAACAGACCTAGATGACTAAGACATTGCTGTGGTTTGGATGTGAGGTATCCCCCTAAATGTTCTTACGTTAAACAATGCAGGAATATTCAAAGGTAGATGATTAGATTATGAGAGCTGTAACATCATTAGTGAATTAATCTATTTGATATATTAATAGTCTGAATGGACTAATGTGTGATAACCATAGGCAGGTACGTGTGGCTGGAGGAAGTAGGTTACTAGAGGTATACTCTTGGGGACTATATTTTATCCCTGGCTCCTCTTCCTCTCTTTCTGCTTCCCAGATGCAATGAGCTGAGTAGCTTTCCTCTTCCATGCACTTCTTCCACAATGTCCTGCCTGATCTCAGACCCAGAGCAATGGATTGTGTTGACCATAGACTAAGACCTCTGAAACTGGAAGTCAAAAATAATAAAAACTATTCTTCTCTAAGTTATTCTTGTTAGATATTTTGGTCACAAAGACTAAAAGTGTACTAACTCAGACACTATGAAAGAACCTCTCAGGCAGAGTGTGGTAAATATAGTGAAGTGGAATAAAAAGGTCAGAGTGGCTATAGGAGAGGAGGCAAGGAGGAGAGTGAAGGGGTGTGATATTGGAGAGAAGAGGAAGGGCCGCCTCATGGTGGCTGTGTCCTCCAGAATATACATTATGCATTTAATAATGTATAAGATAGACATCTGGGGGACTATCTTAGAATCAATATAGTGAATATACAGGGGTTAACACTGTGTCTGTCACATAGTTAGATCCAAGAATAATGATAATTATTCTTATTAATCTTGGACGGTAGGCTAGGCATAGGAGCCTTTTTAATGAGTGATAAGTGAGGATTATTTATGGAAATTATGTTATGATAGATGCAAATCAAACCAAGTTTGGAGAATGGTTAGTTTCATGCTTCATAGTTCTTTTATCATTTCAACCTGACTGATGAGCTGTCTCCACCAAGTATATATTAAATAAAGGAAAAACGGTATCAGGGATGAATATCTCATTGGGATCCCATTGGCAAATTTGGGGAAAGACAAGAAGATACACCATTTATAGAGAATTGAAAATACCTTTACAGATTGCTATCTGTGGTTTGGAGAAGTGTTACACAAAGGCCTATGTTTTAAAGGCTTGTTCCCTAGCCCACGGGACTATTGGAAGGAGGCAGAATGTTTAAGACATGGGACCTCATTGGTATGGTCATATGGAGACATACCCTTGAAGGGGATATTGGACAGTACTTCCTCTTCTCTCTCTTTACTTCTTGCCCATAAGGTGAGCATCTATGTCCACCACATGCTCCCCATCACTGCCTCCCACAAGTCCAAAAACCCACCAACTGAAAACTTTGAAACCATGGGCCAAAATAAAGCTTTCCTACTCATACATTAAACATATCAGACATTTTGTCTCCGTAAAAGAAGGCTGATTAATATGGAATAAGGACAGAATACCATGATGTGGATAAGTAACCCCCAATGGCCTATGCATTAAAGGCTCGGTCCCCAGCCCACTGTGCTGTAGGGAGGAAGTTAAACCATTAAGAGGTGGGGCCAGAGGGAGGAAGTTAGGTTACTGAGAGCATGCCTTTAAAGGGATCTGTCCGTGTCCCTTTCTTACTTCATTTCTTGCCCACATGAGGTTAACAACTGTGCTCCAATTTGTACTCCCCAACGTGATGTGTTAAATTTCCAAAGGACCAAACTCAAAGGGGCAAATAATCATCAACTGAAAGTGAGTAAAACAAAAACTTTTCTCTTTCTAATTTGTTTATGTCAAGTGTCATAGTGATGAAATTTGGCTAACATACATAAATACAGAGAGGTATTTATGAAAATAAATATTTAGAAAAATAGATGGAACTTGAAGGTTATGAGTGTTAACTGTTATGAGAGAAGATTAGAGACAGGGTAGAGCTAAATCGATCAGAGTCCTGTAGTTTGTTGTGAAGAGGTCAAGGCTTCTACTTTGAGTAAGATGAGAATCCAAGGAAGGTTTTGAATTGAAGAGTAAAATAACCTGACTTAAAAATCTCACTGTTTGGACTGGGGCTGTAGTTCAGTAGTAGAGTGTTTGCCTAGCAAGTGTGAGGCACTGGGTTTGATCCTTGGCACCCAGAAAAATAAATAAATAAATAAAATGATGGTTTTGTGCCCATTTACAACCATATATATATTTTATATATATATATATATATATATATATATGCTTATATATATATATATATATATATTTTTTTTTTTTTTTTAAATCTCACTGTTTGCTCTGGGGACTAGGGTAGAAGAAAGACAGGCTATCAGTTAAGAAGCTACTGAAATTATCCCGGAGAAATATGATATATGATGACAACACGGACCATCATAGTTGTTGTGAAGTATTGCTAATTGATTAGATTTTGGAAATATGCCAGTGAATAAATCAAACAGACTTTCTACTCTATTGGCTGTGCTGTGGGACCAAAGGATGATTGTAAATAAGATTAAGTGAAAATGCATGCCTCCTCCAACCCATGACCTTGTGTAACCTGGGAAAAAATAATGAATATTAGGCAAATTTGTACATAAAGAAATCCTACAAAACAGCTGATCAGTATTCCTCAAAACTGTCAAGGTTAATCTAACAAACAAGGTAAATCTAAGAAAAAAGCATAACCCAGAAGAATATGAAGATGCATGACCACTAAGATGCTTTTGTCAATTCAGGTTGCTAGAACAAAAATATAATGGACTTGGTAGCTTTCAGACAATTTTTTTCTCATGGTTCTCAAGTCTTGTGTGAGGTCGAGGTTCCAACAGATATGATATCTGGTGTCAGCCCTCTTCCTGGTTCATGAATGGCATCTTCTTGTGTCCTCCCATGGTGAAGAGAGTAAGCTCTGAGCCATTCACTCTAGAGGACACCAATCCCGTGGTGGGGGCTTCACTCTCAAGATCTTTTCAGAATCCAAGTACAGTGCAAAACTCTCAACTCCACGCCCCTACATTACGGCCTCAACATATGGATCTGGGGAGAACACAAAACATTTGACCCATAGCATAATTGTAGCATTGTATTCTAGATAGGATTCTGGGACAGAAAAAGAACAATTGGGTAAAAAAAAAAAAAAAAAAAAAATAAGGTAATCTGAAAAAGTATGGGCATCAATAAATAGGAATGTTTTAATATTGGTTCATTAATTATTAGGAATTTATTGTAGGAATATGTTAACGATCTATTCAAACTAGATGCTAGCTGTAAGAGAGGTCTTTCTACTATCTCTACTCCTTTTTTGGTGAATCTGAAAAGTAAAACCTATGTGGAAATATAAAAGCAGAGATAAGGATGACTTAAATTTCATGTCCTGAGTGACTGAAAAAGTGCAGTTGCCACTTACTGAAGTGGAGAGTGGTTGGAGGTGAGAAGGCTGCACAAAGCAGTGAGTAGGAGCTGCCTCTCCCTTCCTTCCCCACATCCTCCTCTCCACTCTCAAGACAAACAGACATAGGATTTATTGCCACGTGAGTACCCCAGTACTCACGTGGCAGTAAAGACTGCGTTATACTGAGTTTGAGTTTCCTGGAAAGCCTTTCTGAAAGAAGTGGGACTTGACAAAGAGGGAAAATTTCAGCAAAGGTAGACAGGATAAAAGCCTTCACTGCAGGGAACTTAATCCCTGCCTTTGTATTTCCACATTGTTATTGCAGATATTCCCTTCCCTCTTTAGTTGATGTCTTTTGCCATTTAGTGGAGTTGTTTTGATTAACTTTTGCCCTTTATTCATGTTCATTTGCTTTCATTTTTCTCAAAGCATGTTTATTATTAAGTAGCAGATAGCCCTTTGGGGACGCATTAATTTTCCCAGGAATCCTTTCCCATGCTACACTGGTGTCCTTTATCTCCTCGTTCCATTTGGCTGCAGTCAGCACTTTCTCCTGTCTCATGAAACCTCTCTGATGAATTGCATTGCTCTCATTGCTATTATTACAAATAGGAGATGCAACTCCCCACCATCTGCAATAACAGCACTTCCAGACACACATTAGCTGCATTTAAAATGATAACTCCTTCATAATATTCTAAATAATTCCTCTAAATCACGGAAGTAGAAATGAACTCTAAGGTCACCGATTCCCAGTCATGTTTTCTTCCAGGCAGCATTGAACTAATTGCACTACAAACAGAGATGGGCATACCTGTAACATGTATTCTTATCAACGTTGACCCCCTTTTAGGAATTAGCCACTTTTTCTTTTTTGTTCCTTTCTTTTTGTATTAGTGCATCATAATTGTACATGACAGTGGAATTCATTGGTACTTATTTGTACATGCACAGAATGTAACAATATAATTTTTGGTCAATTTCATTTTCCAGCACCTCCCTTCCTCCTCCCCTTCTCTTTGCCCCTGGTCTTCTACCTTTGTTCTACTGAATTTCCTTCTCTTTTCATGAGATCTACCCCTACATGTTTTCCCTTTTCTCTAATTCCCACGTATGAGAGAAAACATATGACTCTTGATTTACTAAGTTTGACTTTTTAGCTTAACGTAATGCTTTCAAGTTCCATCTATTTTTCTAAAAACTACATTATTTCATTCTTCTTTCTGACTGAATAAAAACTCCAGTGTGCTACTACATTTTTTCCATTGATAAATATATCAATGATAAATATATCATTGATGAATATCTAAGCTGGTTTCATAGTTAAAGCCAGTTTTATTTTTCCATAGAATCCCTTTTGGAATAATCAGAAAATTAAGTCGTTCCCTTTATGAGGCTTAATTATCCTTTTACATTTCTACATTTTTGGAATAAAGAGAGAATTGATTATTTATTCTATTCCCATTGACAATAGAATAAAGATATGGGAATGTAAAAAAGATAATTTATATATATGCATATTTATATAAATTATATATATGAATTATATATATATAGCATACACACACTTATCAATGTAAACATTTCTTTTTTTATTACAAAGAAATCTGTGAGACAGAAACTTTATAAAGAAAGGAGGGATGAGGTTTATTTTGGCTTATGGCTCTGGTTCAAGGCCATGTACTCACGTCTGATAATGCCCATTCTGCGGGCAGAGTCCCAAGTGGTACAGGACATCACATGTCAAGGGATAGAAAGGGAATATGTGTCCTCTGCTTTTTCTCCTTCTCATAAAAGCCACCTGAGTTCATTTATGTGGGCTCCATCCTGATGATATTATCTAAGCCAACTCACCTCCCAAAGTTCCAACCTCTAAACATCAACTTGGACTAAATTTCTACCTTCTTCATAGCCCTCAATGAGGATTAAATATCATCACACAAAGCCTCGGGAAACACACTCGAACCACATTCAAACTGTAGCAGTATGATTTGCGAATCTCTGTTCTCCCCTTCTGCCCATCAATTCTACCCAATATACAGAGCTAGTTAGTTTGCTGACACCTGCAGTCAAGTATGAGAGAAAATTGTGAGTAAAAGTTTTCATGTAAATTCTGTTTGTGCCAGGCAAGGTGGCCCATGCTGGTAATCTCAGAGGCTCAGGAGGCTGAGGCAGGAGGATTGAAAGTTCAAAGATAGCTTTAAGCAACTCAGTGAGACCCTGTCTCTAAATAAGATGCAAAATAGGGCTGGGGTTGTGGCTCAGTGGTGGAGTGCCCCTGAGTTCAATCCCAAGTACCCCCCAAACCCCAAATTTCGATTTGTTGTTTATACTCAACTAGCTTTTTCCCTGGTTTTCTGAAGGATCTGATTATTTCTCTAAATACTTACTCTGGGTTGGGATAGCCAGAGGCTGCCTACAAGTTATACCAGTTCAGGATTTTACTTGCTGCTTGTAGAGAACTAGCGATCTTTTATAAACACACTTTTATTTTTTCCAGCCATCTCCTGACCCAAGTAGACTCAAATATAAAGGTAAAAAAAAAAAAAATCATGTCCAACTGAAGTGCTTTTATACAACCTCATTCAGACTATTGTTCCTGATGCCTGCTAATGGAAAGGGATAATAGGAATATTGCAGTTTCCTATTTGGTATAGGACGGTGGCTGTTCTTGTTCACTGAGTCAGAGACCACAGATCTGTCTGTGATCCCTAGGTAAGTTAAGTTCAGCCAGAGGCAAGACTTCAGAGCCTAGTCTCATTGAATCCTTCCCATGAAAAAGAAACTGGAAGGAGGACACTTTCGCATACAAAGTTAAGCCGGTGTATTTGTGATCTTCAGCAGTATAGCAGAGGTGGCTTTAGATGTTATTACAGCATCCAATTTAATGAAGGTATCCAACTCCAATCTCAGAGCTGGCACATCCTAACACAGTGATCTGACCTGTAGAAAAAGAGCCACATTACATGGTGAATTGCTATGTGGAAAGACAGACCCAACAGCGTGTTCCAGAGATTTTTCTCCAGTTATACTCTCTTTCAATCATACAATGAAAATAAATGCAACAGGTAAGGGTAGCATTGAAGTTCAGTGCCAGATCTGAGTGAAATTCACTTGAAGGACTTGCTAGACAAAGAAGGCCGTGTTTTTTAAGACACAAAAAGGAGGAAATTACTCCCTAAGTAAAGGACGTGGAAGCATATGTATGTGACATGAATTCAAATGCTAGCTTTCTTATGGAGTGGAGTAGAGCGATTTTAAGTGAGGCTTACTATAATTTATTCAGCACATCTTTAGAATCCATTTCCATGGCCAATATCCAAGTACCTGTAAGATAGGGCTGCATAATGAGATAAATAATGCCAAATGAGGTGTAGCTAACATGCCTAAGTGAGAAACTGAGTACATTTGCTATTTTATAACCCAAAAGGGATGGAGAAAATTTCCCCCCTTTGACGAATGCCACAGAGCTTATCTGAGCGCAAAGGAGTACTATAAAAGATAGAATCTGTGCCACAAGCCAAAATAGCCACAGAAAATCGGTGCAGAACCATATGCCTAAATATCCGTGTGGCGAGAAACCAGAGGACAGACACGCAAGAACTATTTCTGAAAAGGTCAGGGAAGACTATTTGGTGATGCTCAGAAACCCTTGAGACCCAACCTTGGCACTCAAGAAAGTGCTGTATGAGCTGGCTGAGGGATCCATTTCAATACTGAGAGTTGAACCATAATGATGACAGTTTGCTGCCACTGTTGCAATTTTATTTTGCACCCCAGATTGGTGTTAGTAGAAGAAATAAGAGCTATTTAAATAAACTAGGAATCATTAAGTGGTCATCCCTTTTCTCTCTTCATTGTGGTAGAATAAATATGAAGCCAAACGCTTAATCCCTTCATTTTTCCTTACATTTTTATGTTCAGGTGGTTGAATCAAGCAGTGAGTGTCGCTAACTGAAACTAGGTCTGCATTCTGACACATGAACATAATAACTCTGTGCACTTATCAAACTCAGCCATATAAATATCATGTTTCTAAGCACTAAATTGGAGACCCTATTTTATAGCATGTTTTGCTATTCAATTAATGTTTGTGCTCCCTAAAATCATATGTTCAAATTTTAACCCCAAGGTGACAGCATCAGGAGATGGGGCCTTTGGGGTGAGTAGATCATGAGGACAGCACTCATAATGGGCATCAGTGCCCTTAAAAAAGAGACCACTTTAAACGCGCTGTCGATGTGAAAAAGCAGGCCTTCGCCAGACACAGAATCTGCTGCCATCTTTTCTGCACTGTGAGAAAGAATCTTCTGTGGTGTCTGAACCACCCAGTCTTTGGTATTTTGTTATAGCAGCAAAAATGAATGAAAATATATATCAGAAAATATTCAAATATAAATGCCAGTGATATGTTTGCCTGTCCTTTATGCAGTCTGATGGTCAAGGTTACTGGTCCCCCCCACCAAAGAGAGCAAGGCAGCAAGCAGTGTTACCACCTTCAGACCTCTATGTGTCACCAAAGTTTCCCTACTCTTTTATGATAGTACAAACCCCTAGGCCAGAGTTTGCCTTCATGGGAGCCTCTTGACTAAACTGCAAACTCCTAGAGAAAAGAAATGGTGCCCTAGTCACCCTTGTATTCTGTATTTAGCATAGACCTTGGAACTTAGTAAGGACCAAGAAAACATGAAACAAAAAATCAAACCTATATTATGAAAATTTTGGTTGCAAACACTTTAAATAATGTTGTTTATGTCCTCAAACTAAAATAACAGAGGGATCCTCAAATGGAAAATGCACCAAGAATAGCACAATTTTGGGATCAATTTAAAAAGTGTAGTCAAGACGAGAGTTTGGCTGCCGTGTGGAAATCCCATACTTGAGGGTCCTCTTGTGATGTCTAGGTGGTTTACCAAGGTCATTCTAAATTGGCATAACTTGAATTACAAATTGTGTCAAATTACCTACCCCGCCAGCACCTTGGTACTGCCAAACTCTCTCAACTTTGGGAGACTCACCAATTTCTGTCTGGCTTTTCAATTTCTATACCAGCTACTACAAATCAACTTGTTCCTAAGAAGAAATATTGTGCCTCTTGGGCTCATGTCTTCATGAGTCCATTCTCTGAAGTATGCTGATGCCTCAAGTTTTATCACTGCTGATTGCTTTGAGGGGTAACTTCTTCCCATAACTCTGTACCTTGCTACAAGTTTTGCTCAGCCTCTCGGCCTCTTATGGATGACTTTCTTTTAGCATTTTCCTCCTCCAGAGCACAAGTAGCTTATGCATCTGTAAATGCCTTGAAGGGGAAAGGAAAGTGGACCAGGATGGAAGACATATCATCAGGCATCTTCTTTGTTTCAGCCTGATTCTAAAACCCTGTCATGTTGATATCTTTTCCATACCTAAAATCAAGAGATATCTAAAAATAAGTGTTTTGTATTTTTTTCTAGTTGTCAAAGACTAAATCTGTGCTCGTGTATTAGCAAAATATTTTTTGGCAACTAATAAGCTTCTAATCTATTGATAGAAATCTCTATTTTGTGCTGACAAGTCACCTGCAAAGTTCAGTCATAGTTCTCCAGTCTGCATTTGTCCTTGCTTCCTCCCCACCTGCTCATTCAGTCCTTTCTCTTTCAACTAAATGATGTTCCATGGTGGTTTGAATGGGGAAACCCCACACTGACCTGATTGTCCTCCTGAGTAATTTTGTCCAAATATTTGGCATATTCCAAGCCCTTTTTTTCCATTTCCTCATTAGACCAAGAAGATAACTTATTTCAGGGTTAATTGTTTTACTACACCTCACTTCCAGTACCAGTTTCTATCGCAGTAATAGTAAATGGTAGGGATGACTACAACAGCTACATTTTGAATTTTCAGTTCATTAACATTTCAAGAGCTCAATTCTTGCCAACATCAAATTCACATGAAACTGGGAAACACCCCACAGCTGTTCCTCTCTCTTCAGGGACACACAGATCAAGGTCGCTTCCATTTGCGATCATGCCACCTGAATCCTAGGGCCTGAAAGTCCTGGGAGAAGAAATGAGAGGTTGAGATCCCCTGAGCCATTTCTAAAATCTAGCTTTGAAAGTGACTCATGCTACCTCCTTTACTTAATTGGTGGTCAGTCTTACGGTCTGAATATGAGGTGTCCTCAGGAATATTCAGAGGGGAACTGAGCAGATCATGAGAGCTATGAATTCATCAGTCCATCCTGGTTTGAACGGACTGATTGCATATAAACTGCAGGCAGGGGGATCATGGCTGAAGAAGGCAGTTCACTGGAGTCATGTCCCGGAAGGGTGCATTTTCCCTGTGGCTCCTTCCCCACTCTCTCTGTCTCTGCTTCCTGATCCGGCCATGAACTGAGCAGTTTTCCTCCTCTGGACCCTTCTGCCATGATGTGCTGCCTCATTTGGGGTCCAGAGCAATGGAGTTGGCCATCTGTGGACTGAGGCATCTTAAACTGTGAGCCCCAAATAAACTCCTTTACTTCTAAGTTGCAGTTATCTGTTACTTTGGTCACAGTAACAAAAAAAAGCTAACGAAAACAGACAAAATTAGTCACAGGACTTGGACTATGCACACGAGGTCCTGAAAATTGGGAGAAATACATATACTCTACTATAGATAATGATGTGTTGAACAAGCCCATGAACGGCTACCTGGAAAGAACATTCACTTTATGTGAAGAAGAGCATTAAAACAGATAAACAGTTTAACAATGATGTCTAATTTACAATTTTGTCATTCACTCACATTCTCCTTTTGTTCACCAGAATTTTTATTTTTCTGAAAACCACTGACTATTGTAAAAAATCTGAGCTTTCTACGAGCAATACATTATTCAAATAATTATTTATGCTTTATGTTAATGTAAAACATTTAATAATTAAGTGTACAACTTTTCATTATTTCTTGTTTATTTTTCTATAATTAAACAATAAATTCCATCTATTTTTCAATATGATAGCTAGAGAGAGAATGAATACTTGTCAGAAATTTTAAATAGAAGAATTTGAGAAATTATGTGTGTTTTTTGTTTGAGAATTCATAAATAAGAATAGGATCACTTTATTCTAAAATTAGTAATAGTTGAAAAAATACATGCATTGACATGTGTTTATGGCCAAACGATTGATTATTTAAACTAAATTGATTATTTAAACTAAATTACTAATTTTGTCATAAATGTAGTTATAGTGACCAAATTGGTTTCAAAGCACATGGCCTATGAATTAAGAGTCTGGCCTTCACGCTTCTTGTTGCATAGTGACTCTGAAATATCCAAGTCCAGTTTTCAGGTGTATTTTAATGTTTTATCACATTTCTAATCATGAAGCATAACTGAGAGATTAACTTGGTGTTTTGTCTGGTGCACATTTGTTCCTTCTTATATTACCCCTCTCTAATGTTCCTCCTGCTTCTATTCAACCTTAAAGTTATGAATTTAGTTCCTCACTACTTTGTCTTTGGAGCGTGTCTATGTTGTACTTTCCTATCAGTGAGTTTCTATATAGATTCCCTCCTGGGCACATTCACATTGAATCTTATTCTTAGCTCTTTAGACTCAAGAGCACAAGCATTTAACTCAGCTGCATGTGTCTGCTCATTTTTTGGCATATGCACAGAAATAAACAAATTGAAGAAATACGATACAGATTGAAGATGAAGAGATTGATAATTGTTTCTTCTCATGTGTTTCTCCTTGCATATTAATGTGGAATGTTAGTATGACATGGTCCCAGATATTGATAGACAGTAATAAGATCATGAAAAGAGGCAAAAATAATTTGGACCTAGAATGAGTGATGTACCTTGTAATTGGTAAAAACTGGTATCTCTGGCAACCCCATTAAGACCTTATTGAGGGAGGAAGCTGATGGGGATGTAGACTTAATTTAGACCAGAAAAGGAAGAAGAAACTTAAATAAAAACTAAAGTCTCTAACAGAATCTGAAAAGTATAAAGGTTAAAGGATCTATGCTTCTTATTTGGGTTCTTGTTACTTGAAAGTTCTGTGGAGAAAAGTGAAAGCAAAAAAATAAGCATTCTATTTGTTTTTTTTCCATCTAATATTCTTCTGTTGTCAAGGTATATCATATTTATTTGGTAGCTTGAATCACCTCTAATTTCTTCTCACTCATGTACTACAAAAGTGAATTATAGTTTTTGAGGTAATTACTAAAGTGCATGCAATTTTATCTCATCTATATCTTTACATGACCTGGGTTACACAGCACGAGAAAGAATCTAATGAAAATTTCACTTCATGACATGAATACAGTACAGTTGTTTTATATCTATGTGATACATTTGAATAATACATTACAAAGGGACATTTGTCCAAATTCAGGAAGCTATTTTTAGTGATAGGAAAGAGAGTTCTTTCAGAATTTGAACACATGATCCTATATTTGAAAGGTTGCTTTTCCTATGGTCCCATTTTTATAGTTCCCAGTAGCCATTTTTGTCTCAGTCATTAATGCCCATCAAATAAAGAAGAAGACTGAGATCGTGAAAAAGGAAGGAGTACCAATCCATTGTCTAGGTTGTCAAGAGAGCCAAAATTAGAAACAAGCCAGAGAAGAATTGAGCTAAATCTCATCTCTGTATGATCAGACCCAGGACCCATAAGTGCACTTTCTCTATCTACAAAAAAGACTAAATTGCCTTTGTAAGGAACCCCTGGATGGCACTATGCAGTCCTTAGTATCTCTTTTCAAGTATCAAAAACCATTAAATGTCTTCTGTGTGATGCCCAAGGTAAATGTTCCCTATCAGAATGAGCAAGATTGTAAACATCTTGAATCAAGTGACTCTTATAACTTAGGGTGAAAAAAAACCCTGTAGAAACTGAGACCTCAAAATAGAGTAGTTAAAATAGAAATTTATCTATCTATTATGAGTGTGGATCATCAGTGAGGGATATGGAATTTTTAGGGACCCAAGTTCTATCCACCTTTTTGCTGCAATGACTTCTGAATTGTATTCTTCTGTATGGTAGAAAATAAGCAATTGCTCTCTCTGTGTTTTACACCATGGGAAGGAAAAATATGACAGAGTCCAAGAAGAAAAGCTTTCGCTAAACTGAAGATGGTTGAGAAGTTGCTCATGTTATTTCCACTCACCTTTCTTACTCTACATCTAGTTATGTTGGCTCCGGTAGATGCAAGAAAAATGGGGGAGATAGCCATGAGTCTTAAAATAATGGGATAATAGCTTTTAAGGAATGCCATGGGACTGTATTTGTATGTTACTTCCCATCCTCAGCCTTTTCCATGCCACCTAAATGTCTATCCCATATGCGACATACATCAAGTCTGATGATGGCTTAGCTGAATTGCTTAACTCCCAAGCTACCTTGGGGTCAAAGATTTCCTATCTGCCTTTGTATGTCCCAGTACCCAGAGTCACTTAGGGCTCTTTGTTTTCTTCTCCCCTCAAAACAAGTAAATCTACAAAACAGTTGTATAAAATTGTAGCTTCAGACTCACTACATTTCTCATACAGTGAGTGTTTGCCTTTTGATCCAACGACAGGTGTATGATAATGTCAGGACCGTGGAGGGCGTGGGTTCAAAGGCTAGTGACAGGTTTCTGGTCTTTAGACACAGAGCTGTATTTCAAAATCCACAGCATAATTTACTTAAAGTCAAACTCTATATAATAAGCTAAGCTTTTAAAAAGATTAATGATAACTAAAATCTCTAAAACTACTCATGCAACAATCCAAATAGCTCATTCTGTGTGAAGTTCTTGTCAGAGACTGTGATGTGATCATTTTTACCAAAAATGTCTCTGTAAATTGCCATGTGATTAAGCTGGAATCATTTATTTACAAATCCTAATTTGTTAGACATCTAGCATATGTTTTCTAGTCTATTTAATTTCCCTAAGTACTCTCTTGGACATTTTGGTATTAACAGGATATTTCTTTCATTATATCTTATAGGCTTGGATAATTTGGCCATAATAAAAATGATTAATGAGTCCAAATGGAGATTGTGTGTGTATGTCCTATATGAATATTACCTGTATAGAAGCTGTTCTTTGCCTAAGATAAAGGTTTCCCAGAAGCACAGAGAGATTTCCTGCAGAGGTTACTTGAAAAGTCAAAGTAGCATTAGTGAGCCTCCATTTGGCTTTGTGAGAGGATATACAGTATATTAAGTATCCTGTGAAGAATACCTCTACCCACCTCTCCGTGTGCACATATGTCTTCTCAGCTGTCAGAAAAATCTCTTGATTGCTTGCCAGTCGTTTTCTTATAGTCCCTGGATTGCAGAACAAATAATGATAAAATACCTGTGTCAGATACTTAAGCCAGCTCAGTCTCAGAGTCCTGCAGTCACGTCAAGACTGCAAATCCACCCTCTAGAAACCTCCCTGGTTTGGCCTCCTCCCCCATGGGCTGTCTTATCCAGCTGATGATTCCGTCTACTATACTAAGGAAATGAGAAGGATGGGAAGGAGAGCATTGTAGTTTTGTCTTTTATCTCCCCTGGCGTCTCACTTGTCCAAATGCTTTGTGGGTGATGATTGGTCCATAAGAAACTCCAGGCGAACACAGGGAAACATCACGTGGGAGCAAAGGAGGGATCAGGACAGAAAAAGAAGCAAGTCACTACCAGTGTGAGCCCACTTGTCTTTACTTTATTGGTTGGTGAAGGAAACACTCAGTTGGCTGTTGGGTTAAGAAATGTACTACAAAAATTTAATTTGGAGATAGAGTATGCAAACTGATATTTAAAAAAGAAATCCCTGCAGTAAATCATATTGTTATTTATTTTGGCCAGTAGTAACTATGCACAGATTGATAGGATTCTCTTTGGTGCTCTCTCACCAAGTATTTCCATTGTTTTCTCCTTGAAGGCATATAGTAGGATTGCACTTCTTTGTTCCCTTTGATGTTAGCAATCCTAACATGACTTGCTTTGGGCAATGAGCAAGAAGATGCCAAAGCACAGAATGCTCTCTGTCCTCAGTGCTTAAAAGAACTATTCTCTGTGCTTTGCAAGAAGAAGGTGTTCCTATATCCATAAACAAAGGGGTCAGGACTTTAGCTTTTCTTCACTCATAAATACCTAGTAAAGGCATGCATTAGGCTGAATGAATTCCTTATTTATGCTACTGCTATCACTCCTCTCACCATCTCTGGAGTATTATAGAATCAGCAACTCAGAGGAAAGTTAAGTTGGTTTTACACCAAGCTCTGCTGGTAAAGGTAAAAGGTGTTCACTTCAGCCAAGGTTTAAAATGGTGCACGTCATAATAATGGAGCCCTGTAACTCAGCGCATGATTGCCTGCAAACAAGTGACCACATTTCCAGTTCTAGTCTTCATGACCATTTTGGAGGGGAAGAAAACATAAAGAAGTCTAGTGGGATACAGGGAAAAACACAGGTTCCTGGTCCAGGAAAGAATCAGTTGGATTATAAAGCATGTAAATTCACAAAACAATGCTAAAAGTAGACAACAAATGGCACAGACAGAAAATATCATAAGAAGTCAGGAAACAAGGCAGGGATAAGCACCCAGGGAGGTAACAGATGAACTAATAGCTTGTGCTATTTGAATGTGACAGTCCTAAAGAATTGCAAAGTGTCTTGTGGCAATGTCCCTAACGTGGAAGACATATCATTAATTTAAAGTTTTTATAAGAAAGGGCTAAAAACATGTTTACTAAACTTTCTAACTTTGTGATTAATAAATATAGTCAATTGCATCAGAGAGATCAAGAACATCTTCACAGAGGAGGGGAATCTACTTTCTCCATAAAGGATAGAAAAGCTGATATGGACAATGAATCAATGGTTGCCGAAACAAGATTCTGGAAGTTGGAATGAACGAAAAGTGTTTACAATAAAATGTTAACCACTAGCATTGATTGTGACTGAGTGCTACTCCTATTGTGGGAACATTAAAGTGAGCATATCACATGGATTAAGAGTCACAGTTTACTCAACTTAGTGACACTGATTTTTTACCCTAATTTTATACATTAAGGTTAAGTAACTTAATTAAAGGTGGAACTGTAACTGAGATTCCCAACTCACTGTGTTGTATTTGCTGACAAACTTATTAACAAGAATGCCCTTATAAAGGTCCCCTGGAAGTAAGGATGGGAAAGGTTTCTGGGTAGGAGAACCTCAAATGTCAAACTAAATAGTTTTTAAAAGATAAGATCAAAAAATATAAAGTCTGCTTTTGGATTTTTTTTTTTTTTTTTTTTTTTTTTTTTGAGTACCAGGGATTGAACTCAGGGGCACTCAGGCACTGAGCCACATCCCCAACCCTATTTTGTATTTTATTTAGAGACAGGGTCTCACTGAGTTGCTTAGCGTTCTTGTCCATTGCTGAAGCTGGGTTTGAACACCGGATCCTCCCATCTCGGCCTCCTGAGAGGCTGGGATTACAGGCATGCGCCACAGCACTGGACTCAGGATTCTTATTATTAGAAATAACCAGGTACCACAAGAAATCAAACACATGCTCAAAAGTGGGAGGGCAAGGCAAACCTTTACTACTTGCAAAAGGGTGCTATGAGTCATGGCTAAGAAGGCAACTGGTGGCAACCCAGATTCTTTTATCTCTAACCTAAGAAGTGCTGCCCTTCACACTGATTGGAGGAGTTAGGGGTTATAAGCTATGTGATTGGCTGATTTTAGAATTAGGGCAGGCAAAAAGGAAGGGCTACACTTGAATTCAACTAGGGCTGAGGTATGATATTCTGAAAGTGGACCGCCAGACTTTCTATTTCTCACATTATGTTCTTGCTGACAGAGGAAAATACTAACAGACTAAAAAGACAATGTATAGGAAAAGATTATTGCACACAAAATAGGTAAAAAGAACTAGCAAAAACAATATAAGCAGTTTACTTAAAGTTGGATTAAAAAAATAGAGAACAACATGTTACTCAAGACTTAGAAGGACTTAAACTTCAAAATAAGTTATTCCATACTCTAAAACAGGGAAGCTAGTTTCTGAATGCACAGAGAGCAAACTAAGTTCACTTGAACAGCCATTAGATCTTATCTTCTAAATTTCCACTGATGTAAATTGAGTTTGGTTAGAAAGAAGTAAAATGGGGTTTTGCCCCTAACTAGATGATCCCCTTTCTGATCTGAAATGTTACAACCAGTTTGTTTTGTTGGAACAACTGATACTTTTATCTTGCTATAGAAAAGAGGTAATTGTATTCTGCAACAAAAATACAGTACCATTTCATGGATGTCCAAAACGTCTCATCTTAAATAGAATAAACTGTGGATTATCCTACAGAATATTGTCCTCAGTAATGAGGGGTTTCTAGGTAAACATACTAAATATAACCTTTTATTGCATTTCTCATAAAGATATTAGAGGCAAGGTGAACATGTCACTCTAGTTTTTTCCTCTATTCTAAAAGTCCGCATTACATCCCCACAGAGCAGAGATAGAGAATATGAACACTCTCCGAGACCTTTGTTTCCTCTTCATCATTATTTTTTCCAGGACAGTCTCCTCTCACATCTGCATGCACCTGCCCATGCATGGGTATTCTTGCTGGCAACTCTTCTCAAACTGGGTGCAGAAGGGCAAATGGATCTCTCTACAGGACTACTTACTGGCAGCCCCTTTGTAATACGGCTGCTGATTGTTGTTTTGCTCTCTGCATCACACCCCCCCTGCCCTGCCCCGTTGTTTTTCTTTTTCCTGCAGTAGCATCTTGAAAAAAAAAAAAAAAAAAAAAAAAAAAAAAAAAAAAAAAAAAAACAACACTCAACCTCTAACTTATTGAATTTGGGAAACTCAAAATAGTATGGTGAGAAGATTCGTAATTATACCTATCTCTCAGGGCATAATGACTTAATTAATATACCCTTCATGAGACTTTGCTCTGTGGGAAGCACACAGCTGCACCGGCTGATGGAAATTAAGGTGTCGTGAAGTACAGAAATCTGAGTGTTTTGATTGTGTGTGTGTTTTAAATGTTTAATATAGACTTTTCCCCCCTTCTTTTTGGTTTAATTTGTGCACAGAAATTAGCTCCTCCCTCTCATCAGCCTGTGGATGATAAATGTGGAGGAGGACAAAAGTAGGTAAAGTTGAAGCTGCTGAAGTTGCTAATGACAAAAATCAATCATAGCTGAATATCTCTGGCTCAAGGCTTTTTCCAAATATGCATGTAATTATATCTGTTCTGTTTTGCTCAAGTATTCAATCTAAGAGTGTTGCAGCATGGTTTGGAAGTAGACTTTTATTTTCACTCTTACCAACTGCAAAGATTCTTAGTGACCATGTGTTTCATTATTTTCCACTTTTCAGAATGCACGTGAGTTTAGCCCTCCCAACCTTTAGAAAAACAGTGACTCTCTCACAGTTTATTTGAAAGTTCCTTTTGCCTACTAGAAGGGACAGCTGCTCTACTTGAGCCTTTTGAGCTCCCCAACAGGAAAACAAGTCAGTGAAGCTCAGCCAGACCCTCAAGCACTTCTGATGGAGGGAAATTGAGTTGAAGCATCCTCACAGAGCTAAGGCAGTGTTTGGGCATGTACCTACCAAATGTTTTAGAATTTTCTCTCACACGCTTTTTTTTTTTTTTTTTTTAATCTTTCTGGTTTTTATGCAAACATTTGAACAGAGGAATGTGTGTGTGTGTGTGTGTGTGTGTGTGTGTGTGTGTGTGTGTGTGTGATTTCATTACCAAATGCAATTCATGTGCTAGGACCTGTGTGACAAGAAGCCAGAAAAAGCCAAATCAAGTAATTTGGTAAAACTGAAAGAAGAGTGATCAAATAAAAGATCACTTAAAGCAAAAATCAAGTTAAGAAAAGTTAACAAAGGTAGTAGGGAAAAGACTGAAAACAGAGTTTTATTATCTTGTATTGTACTTTGTTTGGCTTCATAGTTAAGCTAAAAAAATTGTCAATTCTGTTACTTTCCTTTCACATTTTTTCAACCTTAGAATGACAGAGGACGTGTACAAGAAAATAAAAGTGGCATCCAATCCAGATTTCTAAGAATTATGAAAATATATTTTCAATGATTTATACAATGTCATGTCAAAAATACACAGGAATCATTATTCAAAAGCCCAAAATCAAAGAACACAGATACACCTAAGATTTTCTGAAACATTTTGGGCCACTAGCAAGGCTCCAAGCATCTGAACATATCAGTTGGATCCTAAGATTCACCAAGGAATAAATGCAAAACTGGGGGAGGGCAAGTGATGAATCCAACATTGAGATGCTGAATGTAGCGAGGAGGTGGTGTTCGAGTCCCAATTCTTCCAGTTACAGTGTACTCCCAGGTGGCTTAAGGACTTGCCGGACCCCTGTGCTAGGAGGATTGATCAAACTTCACCCTGACTTTCACCTACCATAGGTCATATCTCTCTTATTCCCCAAACTGAATCTTTGCTCTACAAAAGTTAATATTGTCAACCACAAAATGCACTTTGTCCAATCCATTTTGCCAAACCATTTTCAATATTTTTCTACTTATTCCTTATCCTGTAATTTTCCATTTCCCACAGTCATTTTGTTAGTTCCCTGTAGCTCCCTCAACCTTTCTTGGTACCCCTTTTTCATTTCCCCTTAGTCCTGTTTTGTTCTTTCTCTGGTATCCCTTTAAAATCTCATGTACATTTGTCTTAGTTAGAATTGACCTCAGTTTTATACTAGAGTCCCCCTCCCTTCCTGCACTAGTCCGAATTTTAAAAATGCTATGTTTTATTGTCAGCTTTCTTTTCTGTATCTGTTTCCTACTTTTAAAATGATGATACTTACAATTCCTTCCTCCTAGGATTGTCATAAGTATTACATAAATAAATATGCAAAGTGACATATTAGTGTTTGTTAAAAAAGTTTTAATTTTTTTCCAGAAAAGCCATAACAGCTCTGTGAGCATAAATACATTTACCATCTCAAAAATATATAGGCAGTTACTAACATTATATTCTGAAGTAAAGATTAAGTAAGTTCCCCAATGCCAGGCAACGAACAAGTGACAGAATAAAAATGTGAGTGAACTCAAGCCTGTGCCTCTATGCAGCAAATTATCAAAGCTTCTTATAGAAAAAGACATTGTTGTACTTTTACTGAAGTTTTGGGAGGACTCAAGGATAATAGAGAACTGAACTGAAAAACAATTAATAATTTAGAGAATGGATACATGTGAAAAGTTCCCACTTTAATGTAGGAACTGTCTTGCAAATTTGGAAAAATAAATAAAAATTCCAATTGATAATTCCATAACCTCAGATACATCCAAGACTAGCTAGTAAACCAAAACATAAAACCACAAACAACAGTAACTATAAAATTAATTTTTGAAATGTAGGAATCTCAGTGCTCACAGATGATAACTTATTACTAGACATCACTTGATCATTCATGTAATTTGCAGAAAAGCTATTTCCTTTAGCTTTTCAATGCCCAATTTTTGCATTTTGCAAATATCATACATTGCTCTGCGTGTTCTGTTCAAAGATATTTCAAATATAATGAAAACCTAAATAAAAGAGACTTTTGTCCATTCATGTATGATGATATGGTTGTTCATGAATAACAGAAAATAAATATTCTTTATATTGGCTATAGCAGTACTGATTAATCCAGTATTTCTGTAGTCAGAAAATAAATATTAAATTGAAATTAAAAGAATTTCTGAGGTGAGTCATATGTTTACTTGTTAAGTTAAAGAGGCAGAATAATGCAGAGTTTATAAGCATAACCTTTACAGTTACTCAGAACTTAATTTGAAGACTTTTTCAAGTACTCTTAGAATAAAGTTGAATATGTCATTATGTCCCTATTTCGGACAACAGCACACACATCTAAATGTGAGCAACACTGATCGGTAGATCTAGATATTCTAAATATTAGAGAATACATTTACTTTAATACTTTAATACTATGTGACATACTATTATGTAATGGCCACATGCATAAGGTATATAATAAAATATTCCAATAATAAGTACCGAGAGAGTTAACATTCAATTTATATTACAAGTTGATGTTTTCCTAAAAATGTCCACAATATTTTTAAACAGATAATGCTTCTACATTTGAAATGACTTTTCTTATATTAAAGTTCATATAAGCAATGAAGATCAGTTTAGTGAATATCTATAACTATTGCTGTTTGGGGGCAGTATAGGTATATTGGGGAAGAAGAAACATAATAAGGTTCTGACCTTCAGTAATAAGAAGGAAATGTAGTTGCTATCAAAACTACCAGTAGGGCATCTGGAGTCCAAGAAGCCATAGAGAATTGAGCCAGCTCTGCAGATTAAACAAGACACAGGACTCTGTTTTCCAGCAGAGGATATGCCCTTAGTTTCAGACTATGATTGAATGTCCAAATATGTGAAAGAGAGAGAGCTGGAACAGGTTTTCCTGGCACAGGGACTTTCAGATATGTTTTGGCTAGGAGAAGCTGACTGGTTGGGACCAAGACAACCTGCATGGTGGCAGTTCCCATGGTGACCCCCACCATGTGCTGGACCACAGCCCTACAGGCTGCAGATCTCAGACTTGTCAACACTCCTGTGTGATGGGATTTTGAGATGCCAGCTCATAGTATGAATGCTTATGAGACCAATGTTTAAAAGCAGAGTGCCGACCAAATAATTCACAATAAACAGAAAAGAACCACAACACATAAAAGAAATGCCAAAACATTTTCTCCCTAGTGTGACATTATCTTTTTGGGGAAGACAAATGTTATTTGGTACTTCAGCATTGATTTCCTCTATTTTAAAAAAATATATTCAGAGCTCTATGTTCCAGCAGGACACATCACCATTCAGCTAGAGACTGTTGTGCGGCTTGAGGTAGTCATACATTAAGGTTCTTACCAATGTTTCTTTGAACAGACCTAACGGGTAACTGAGGAACAGGTGGTAGGATGTAATGCTAGCTGGATTCAGCTGGGCTGAACGTAGAGTAGTAGGATACCCACAGCCATTTACAATGAAAGACTTAAATCATACATGGAAAATATCACAAAACAATTTTATTATTATTATTATTATTTTGTACCAGGAATTGAACCCAGGGGTGCTCAACCACCAGCCACCTTCCCACATCCCCAGACCTTTGTTTATGTTTTGAGACAAGGTCTCTTTAAGTGGCTGAGGGCCTTGCTAAATTGCTGAGGCTGACTTCAAACTTGCAATCCTCCTGCCTTAGCCTCCCAAGCAGCTGGATTATAGACATGCACCACAACTTCTGGCACAAAACAAATCTGAAAAATTCTACAGTCCTAACATATGGAACCTTAATATTAGCCCTGTACTGTTTTAGTTTGGACTTCTTTAGCAGAGGAAGAAATAGACATCTACCCTTTATGCTACTGATATTTGGCTCTTTGTCATAAATAGCCAAATCAATGACTAGGGATGAAGCTCAGTAGTAGAGCATTTGACTAGTATGTGTGAGGCCACAAGTTCAATCACCAGGCCCTCAAATAAATAAATGAATAGCCAAATTATTTTCCTAACTAATAATAAAGTTGACACCATTCCAAGTTCTGGTGGTGACAGCCTTCTCTCCAATCCACTGAGCATCTGCACCAATTGTAATTCCAATGGAAGTTGAAAGAAGTTTACAGCCAATGGATTTTGGAGTTTGTCATCAGGGAGATAGATAAAGGAGAATTTGGCAAGAGAAAACCAATGCTGAGTGAAGGCCAAAGAGGAAGGCAGCTTGGCATATAGAGAGAGCAGTGTGGAGCCTATTATGCCTGAAGCAGTAAGGCTAATTTAGAATATAAAGTCATATAAATGAGGGAAGAGCATGCTAATTATTAGCCAGATGATTTGATTTACTCAAGTATTCTGTTTTTCATAATTTCTGAAACACTTTCACAAAGAATATACAATGAAGAGATTGAGAAATCTATTATAGAACTTCTAGGTTCATATGACAACTTCTCTTATCTACTGCTGCATTTAACTATTTTGATGCTTCTTAGAAATAAATCCAGAGAGGGTTCTAGAAGCAGAAGGAGCAATTACAGCAGTATATGTCATATACATAATTTAAACAAAATAACAAAACAAACAAACAAGTAAGCATATTTGTAAGCTTACTCACCTGATGGGACTAATTGAGTGGCAACTAAAGGCAGGTGGGGGTATAGCTGGAGAAGGTGGGGCATTGGGGGAGTGATTTGAGGGTATATATTTGTATCTGGCACGTGCATGGACTCTTTCTGCTTTCTGATCACCACGAGAGCTGCTTCCATGAGACAGGCTTTTCTGCCATGATGTTCAGCCTCACTTCAATCTCCAAGGAATAGAGCCAGACTTCTGTGGATTAAGACCTCCCAAACTATAAGGCTTTAAATAAACTTTTCCTCCTCTCCAGTTGTTCTGGTTGGGTCCTTTTAGATACAGTAGCACAAAAGCTGACTAAAACAACATACAAGGAACATCTGGATAAGATAACAAAATCCAGGACACCTGTTTTTTTTTTTTTCTGAAATCATAAAATCTTCAGCTCCATTTAACCCATCCCCTCGGGAAAATATTGGTGAACTGGCATGTTCACACATATTATGAATACCCTTTTACTTTTAAAAATATCGAACAGCATGTTGAAATCTTCATAATGAGGAAGTTTACCCAACAAAGCTCTTTACTTCGAACACCTAAGTCTGGAAAGCACAGGATACAAGAGTGCTTCTCACCACATCACACACCTCCGGGAGACACTATGGGAAAGCTCCAAAGGTGCACGAGACTGAATGTTCCAGCAGGCTGTGTCTGAGATGCAGGGACCACAGCCAGAGAATAGAAAAGGGGTGAACCTTGCTAAAGTGACGAGCCAAATACAAAAATCAGTACAATCAAACACATCACACCATACGGATACACAATCAGCGATTGAGACATTTTTATTACTTCAAAGAGATGAAGAACAAAGGGACATATGACCTCTTTAATACCCTACATAGCATAATTCATGAGAACGTTATCTGAAACAACAGTCGAATTCAAGCCCCCCACCTCAACAGCTCATCTTCCAGTCTTTCCCTGAACATTCTTCAGAAAATAGCTGCCGCACAAATTCACATGTCATTCAAAGATGAATAGGAATCAGAAGAGAATCTGAATAAACTCTAAGGCTACAAATGACAGAATAGAAGAAGAACAAATCAAATACATTAAGTGAATATAGATTAAAAAAATAACATAAAGGTTATGTGAAAAAACACATCTATATATCAGTTAAATTATGGCCATTAAACAAAAACCAACATATTGCATGTATCTATGAAATGTCATGCTGTGCCCATAAATCTGTATGATTACCACATTAATTAAAAATTTTAAAAATTTAAAAGGGCTCAATAATAAAATGAAAAGATATAAATAGCACAAAAGAATTAAGTAGAAAAAGAACTTCATTAATGTGAATATCTACCTTATAAACAAAAAGATATAAAAGTTTGCTGCTGGAAATAGAATTAGGGGCATGAAAAACAATCTTGGTAATATCTAGTGGAATAAATTAGACAAAGAGTAATAAAATATAAGAGAAAATAATAGCTATTAAAAGCAAAAGATTAAGTTAATACAACATATTTAGCTAGAAAAATGCAAACAGCAAAATCTAAAACTATCAGGTATATAATACAATAAAACTTCTTTCATAAAAAAGAATAATTGGATCTTTAGATTGAAAGTATTTGCTCTATCTAGGAAAATCTGAAAATGAAAAAAGCCTAAGACATAGCTTATTGAAGGTACAAACTTTTTTATACATATATATGTATAAATATATATATGTATGAATATATATATATATATATTGAGAGAGAGAGAGAGAGAGAGAGAGAGAGAGCGCGCGCATTCTTTGTTAATCCAGGCCAGTAATCTATATTTCCAGTAGTTTGGAAGAGGTAACAATTTCCTTAACTGTAGCCTTTCTAGAAACAATTAATTATAGAAAGCAATGGAAGAAAGTCTACAAAGTCTTCATGGCAAGTAATTGTGAGACAAGAGTGTGACACCCAAACTTTGCCATTCAAAGATAAAGAGCCCACTGTCCAAATGTATGAGAGCAGTTCAGACTGCAAGAGTTCAGGAAACATAGCCCGCAGGGTTCTTTCCTGAAAATGGGTTTTTTGAAATCTAGACAATTATATTTTATCTAAAGAAGTGTTTCAAAATTGAGTGTATTTAAATATTTAATTAAAGCAAAATAAAATTTATGTGGTCTATAATTGTAGAACACAGTGTGTTTTTTAAAATCATGAACCAAAGAGAGAAGTGAAAACCACAGAAGATGGACATAGTGTAACTTAGCTCATTTCCTTATTTTTTGTGCCAAATAATATTGCCTAAATTATGAATCAAGGAAATAGTAAGTAAGCATATACTTCAAAATTATAAAGTTAAAAGACTATACATATCTAAAATCTTCCAAAGTACCAAAATATGACAACATTGGAAAAGTGAAATTAGATTACATGTAAACAAAAATATTTAAACAAAATGCTGGACATTTTGGTGCAGTACTATAATCCCAGTAATTGAGGAGGTTTAGGCCTCACAAAATCATTGAAACACTGTATAAATTTAAAAAATAAAAAGGATAGGGCATATAAATCAGCGATAGAGTACTTCTATATTCAGTCCCCACAATCACAAAAAAAGTATGCGTGTGTGTGAAATTAAGGCCACATAATTATGCAAATAGAATAAAATTATGTTTTTATTTATTTTTTGTTGTTTGCACAATGCTGGAGATTAAACCCAGGACCTTGCTTATGCTAGGAAAGTGCTCAACCACTGAGCTACATCGCACCCCCAAATTATGCTTTTTGATACATGGACAGTGTACACTGTTGTTACAGATACCACATCGTCAAAAATTCTAAAAAAATTCTGCTATTTTGATACTTATAAAAACTGTTTTTTTTTGACTACCACTTTATTGTAGAAAAACATGTAATAAATGTTAAAGCTCTAAATGCCATCATTCCTTATTTCTCATATATCATTTAATCGAAATGTATAAATCAAAAACTAATAATTTTAAGGAAAAAATAGTAAAAAAAAAATTTTTTTTTCTGATTTGGCAATGCTTGCTGTTGAACCCAGAGCCTCACACATACTAGGCAACTGCTCTATCTATACAGAGCTACAGTCCTAGTTCAAAAATACAGCATTTTGTCAAATATGTTTTTTTTTTTTGGTACTAGAGATTGAACCCAGGATGCTTAACCAATGAACTACTTCCCAAGCCCTTTTTATTTTATTTTATTTTAGACAGGATCTTGCTAAATTACTGAGGCTAGCCTTGAAATTGCAATCTCCCTATTCAGCCCCTCAAGTAATTGGAATTACAGGCATCTCCCACCATTCCCAGCAAAATATAACTTTTAATAAATAATTAGCATTCCTATCTCCCTTGTGTATCAAATAGCAAATCAAAAGTAAGGATAGAGCAGCTCTGAATGTATACCTTCAGTGATGCAAAAATATTCATAAAAGGATGTCCTTTGAAGCAATGCTTATAATTATAAATATATCCAAATATTCAAGAAATGAAGAAACAAATCTGGAAATAATGTAAATGGTAATCAAGAAAAACGATAGTTAGTAATTAAATTTGAATATAGGTATTACGTAGTGTTTAAAAAAGAATGAAGAACATCTGTGTTTTCAAGAAATAGTGAAAAAAATAAACAGAAGAACAACTAAAATCATAAAGAAATGCTAATATAAAAGTACATTCATGGAAAATTTCTGACAGGTTATTTTAGAAACATTAGAGGAGCTCATTTTTCAGAGTTAACCTTAAAGATCAGAGTTAAGAGAGGGATGAATTTCATGGTTCTATTATATATTAAGAATAATGTTATAATAATGAAAATTTAAGTTTGAAAAAGTGCCAGTTATATGGCATTGGTACCAGGGCGATTTTATCAGAACCAAGAGGATGTCTGCAGCTATTCTAGGACTCCACGTGCTTACCCGTGATCACAGACACCGCCCAAACCTCCCTGGGTCCTGATGAGAGTGTTTACCATCTTGAACGCAGCATAATGGAAATTAAACATCTACTTCTCTTGGAGAAGTTGTGTGGGCACAGCTGAAAGCTTCAATTTCCTGAATTGCTTGTGGGATCTCATGACCAAGGACCAGAAAAACCTGCTTATATAATTTTGTAATATCTCAGCAATTCATGTCCGGAGACAGCTGGCTGCAGGCCTTCCCTTCCCCTCATTCTCCTTAATGAGGTGTCCAATTTGGATATCTCATTTCACACTTGTTTTCTCTCACTGCAGGTGATGTGCTGCTCATCACATGCTCATATCCCTAAATGTAAACACATCGGTGCCTACCGACTACGTTCTTACATAATATTTTCTGAATACTGATTCAATAAGCTTTTTTTTTTTTTTTTTTTAAAGCATGTTGTGTATATTCTGGTAGTTTATTCCCAACTCTGTGATTCAGTTGCCTCTCTTTTTATTTTAAGGGAACCTGTAATTAGGGAAGCAAGGCCTATACTTAAAATCCTAATGAAGAAACTATTTATGTAGTTCTCATTAAAAAGCAAAATACACTTTGAGTGTTATCTCTCTTGACACATATAAAACTCAACATTTAGAAATTATAATTTTGATAGGTGTCTTGTGACTTTGCACATCACATTTCTAGCACTAAAATCCTTATAGGGGATGGGGGAATGATTTCGAACAGCAACTAGAGCAAAAGGAAAAGTTAGCTCTGAACGGGACATTCAGTACAGCACTGGCTCATAATTGCAGTTAGAGTTTTTCTTCTCCACCCATGGTAAAGCCACACCAAAAATTGCATTGATCCTTAAGTAGAGCAACTTCTTATGACTCTACAGCTTCTATGACCGAGATGGACTTTTGAGTTAGTTATGCCTGGTGCAAGTCTGAACATGGTTTGTTGTCTCTGAAAACCATGTTGAAATCTGACTACCATTATGACAGTTGGGAGGCAGGCCCTTTAATAACTGAATGAATCTGTTATAATTTGGATGTGAGGTGTCCCCCAAAAGCTCACATGTGAGACAACACAAGAAGGTTCAGAGAAGAAATGATTGGGTTTTGAGAGCCTTAACACAATCCATGAATTAATCACCTGTGGGATCGATTGAATGGTAATTGAAGGCAGGTGGGGGTGTGGCTTGAGGACGTGGGGCATTGGGGCCATGGCTTGAGGGTATATATTTGTATCTGGCAAGTGGAGCTCTCTCTGCTTCCTGATCATCATGTGGGCTGCCTCCCTCTGCCACACTCTTCTGCTATGATGTTCTGCCTCACCTGGAATCCAAAGGACTGGAGCTTGGAACTGAGACCTCTAAAACTGTGAGCCCTCAAATAAACGTTTTCTTCTCTATAATTGTGCTGATAGTGTCTTTTAGTCACAGTGGCAAACAAAAAACAAAATCCTTAGGAGGAATTGATGTCTTTCTCATTCTAGTGGGTGACTCAATCTCGAATGGCAGATTGTTACAAAGCCAGACTGCCTTTCATATTGTGTCTATTGCATATACCCATCTTTTTCCTCATTCCATATTTTCATTTATTCATTCCAGTTTTTCTTGAATTCCTGGGTACTGAATGTAAAATGTTACTTCCTAAAGTAGCCTTTCATTGCTCATAAGAAAAATATATAGCTTTCATCAAATACTCAAAATGTCTTTGAATTCCAAACAAATATTAGAGTGTATCAATAACCAGTGACTCAGGTCACTGGGTTTCACTAAGAGTTTCTGATTCTATTGGTCTGGACTGGACCAAGTCTTAGTCTTTCTAATCAATTCCCAGAGGATGATATTGCTGCTGCTTCAGGCACCACAGTTGGAAAGCCCCTGGTTTATGTCATTTTTGTTCTTCCTGAATGATTAGCTCTTTTTCATGACCTTTGACTTAGCAAAGTCTTATGTACAGTCATCCTGCAAGCTCTTTTTCCTCAGAATCAGATCTGTCTTCTGAACAACACTTCTTAGATATCCCAAAAGAACCATCCCCAGAATATATCTACAGTTGAAATCACCTTTTCCCCAAAATACCTTTTAACTCACATGCATTTGCTTGTGTTTTTTCTTCCCATTCATTATTCAAGCCTATAGCCTGGAAACTGTCCTTGAGATCCCTGTAAAGTCACATCATTCCACCTCTTTAAAATGTTGTGATTCCGTTGACATGTTCTGTTCTTCTTTGACACTGTATGAAGTCAGATGGTTACCTATCTCACAGGTAAAGCTATGACACTGTGGTAGCAGCCCTCAAAGAAAGTCAATAGTAGGCTGCCAGATATCTTTTTGACCATGTCAATTCTGGGCTCAATACTCTTCCATGGATCTAAGCTGCTTTCTGAATACAGATTCCTGAACTGGCAAATAAGTTCCTTTATGATAGAGTGTTAAGTGGCCTATTATCTTCTGATCCTACTCACGTCCATGCTCTTCCAAACTGGCCATGCCCTTCAATTCCACCTAAGTGTGACCTCAGGTGTTACCTTTATCTGGAGTCTTCTTTGGTTATTCTCCCCACAGCTCTGAGTGCATCAGACTCTTGCTGACCGTGCAGACTATTATAGGATGCCACATTCCTCATCCTGTCTCACTTGACTTTTACCTATTTTCTTCTTCCATGGACAGTACTAGAAAGTAGGGATGGTTTTGTTGTTCTGATGTTTGTTTGTTTGTCTTCTCACGTTTTACTCCCCAGCACCCGGCAAAGTAGATGGTATACAGCAACAGCTCAAGAAGGAGAATTATTCTCCCTTCACCACATACTCTGTCTACAGTGAGGAAGTAGCACCCAGGTCCAGGGGGTATTCTTTGACCTATCGAATGCTATTTTGCAGCATCATACTAAGGAGGATGCACGTGCTGGTATGCAGGTCTACATAACACATCAAACAACCTTCCTGTGCCCAGTCTTCACAGGTCACAAGGTGAATCATGTGATAGTAAATGTTTTAGTAAAGCTGAAACACCAATTTGGTAGGGAACTCGCCTTAATACTCCTCTTAAGATCCAATTACTGCAATAATAAAGGAAGCTTTGTAGCACATGCAAATTGATGACTTCCAAAGTACAAAAAAAAATAACCTGAATTTATGCATATTTAGTTCAATTATAGCAGCTTATTCTTGAGGCTAGTTTAGAAGAAAAGATAATCATCTATAGACAAATGTGATTTTTGCAGTGAATAAGCCTCTTAAGATTAGAGAATTAAGACTGACATTAATTATATATGTCATTATTGTATTTAACTCCTTGGTTAGGGAGAAGACATATATAATGATGGTGAAAATTACCAGTATTTATTCATTCAGGTTACAGTTAGAAATCTCCTTTCTCACATCCTTGAGGAATACCATCTGTCTTGAAATATTGGAGCTTGCTAAATGTTAATAATGAGTGCACTGAATTGATTTGAAATGAGGTTTCTTTATTTTATCTTCTTGAAAGCAGCAAAGTAAAGCAATCTCTGTAATTCTATTTTATTATGTTTTTGTCAAGTGGTAGTTTTCTTTCTGGTGTTTCTCTCTCTCTCTCTCTCTCTCTCTCTCTCTCTCTCTCTCTCTCTCTCCCCTCTAATACTACACATTCTATCAAAGCACATGCCTGGGATTAACTGACTGACTCTCCTCTTTGCCTGTCAATTTCTGTTTAGTATTCCTGAAACTCTCATGTACTTGACATTGACTCATTAATACACTGCAATCATCCCAAAATATTCCAATAATTAGATGGGTAAATATTCCATTTCTCCCCTCCCTGAGTTGTTTATGGTGAGAGGGCAGAGCAGAAGGGGACTAAATTAGGAAAGAGACCCTGTGGGCCTCCCCTCTACGATGCTATTGACAGGCCTCTGAAATTCTGCCTAGCTCAACTTCCTTCTTAACTAAAAATAAATTTTAAAATAATCAAAATTAAAATGTCTTCCTATAGCTAATTATTATAAAATAGGGGGACTACAATACAATACAGGAAATGCTCTTTTTTCCTTTCTGAGAACTTGCATCAGTCTCAAGTTGTGTCTTTACTTTATGATTACTTTATGAAGGTCTGTCCAAACTGGCTGTAAATTCCAGGATAGCAAAAACATCTCTGCTTTGCTTGTATAGTAGCACCATTACCTATCTAGTGACTGGCACATTGTGGTAGTTATCAAATGTTCGCTGAATATTTGAATGCAGATTAAAGTTTTAATTAACAGACACAGAGGAATGTCTTCATCAGTGGATAGGAAAAGTACCTGAAAGTTTCCTGAACTTACTTAGATTTTATATCTTCCCTGAAATATTGAAATATCAGATTTTTCTTAACAATGGGATCTTAAATTTTATGTAATTTACTCCTTTCCTTCAAGGGATAGAATACCTGAAGTCCTGATACATGGAGAGACATGTCCCTCATAGAGAAGTAATTGGAATGAGCCACGGTGATCTTGGGAACCAAAAATGTCCCAAGCAATTCTGTGAGAGTGATAGTAATTTAATTTTTTAAACTTTATTTAGGTGTAATTGATATGCAGCAAACCACACATATGTACATGTTGATGAGTTTGCACATACACATATAACCATGCAGCCATTGCCACAATCAAGACAATAAATATGTCCAGTTTTCTTTTGTCTCTTACAGGTTTTTTCTTTTGTTCTTGTTGTTTCATTTTTCTTTCTTTGTTTTACTGTAATGTTTAACATAGGATCTCTTTATTAACCAATTTTAAATACATAATACAGTATTAATGACTCTAACAATAGCAGATCTCTAGAATGAATACATTTTGTATAACTAAAACTTTATACCAATTAAACAAAAAAATCCCATTTCTTTCTTTTTCCACTTCCTGGTAACAACCATTCTGTTTTCTCTTTCTGTGGGTTAGACCACTTACTTTAGGTACCAAAGTAATGGTGTTTTAAAGCAGAGGAAAAATATTTGGCTAAGGTCCTATGGAAAGGCAGCTTGGAACTAAACTACTGGAATCTGTAACATGCATGTTATTTACAAGGTAAATGCAAAGATAATAGCTTCTTTAACAATATGGATAAAAATGTGGTGCCCTAACCTTCAATACCTAGCACTTTTATCCTATCTCTCCTCAAAATTTTAATCAAGATGAACTTATCTCCAGAGTTCTTTTTTTTTAATTTATTTTTAATTCTAAGTTGTTAAAGATGACAGCAGAATGCATTACATTTCATATTACACATATAGAGCACATTTTTACATATCTCTGGCTGTATGCAAAGTATATTCACACCATTCGTGACTTCATACATGCAGTCCTCTGACATAGGACCCAGAAAATAGTTTTGAAAAAGCTTATTTAGAAAAGAATAAAATGAGCTTAAGTTTTAAATTTTTATCTTTTAATTAAAGTAAAATTGATTTCTGTTGTATAGTTCTACAATCTTTAACAAGCTTATAGAATTTTTAAAATTTCATGTATTTATTATTTTTTTTTGATGTGCTGGGGGTGGAACCTAAGGCCTCTTCCATGTTAGGCAAGAACTCTTCCACTAAAATACACCCCAGCCCTAACAAGCATATAGGCACTTATAGAAGGATAAGGAAAACAACAACCCCCAGGAAGAAAAGGAGAACAAGAGGTCCCAGGGAGAAAAGGAAAACACGGCTCTGGACTTTCACAATTTCCAGAATCTATAACTGTTCCCCTGACTGCCCAACTGACACATTCTGCTATGACCCAGTCTCACTGAACCCTATAATACTCAGACCCTTTCACAGCCACATCAATGTTTATAGCAGCACAATTCACAATAGCTAAACTGTGGAACCAACCTAGATGCCCTTCAGCAGATGAATGGATAAAGAAAATGTGGTATATATACACAATGGAGTATTACTCAGCATTTAAAGAGAATTAAATCATGGCATTTGCAGGTACATGAATGGAGCTGGAGAATACAATGCTAAGTGAAGTTAGCCAATCCCAAAAAACCAAATGCCAAATGATTGCTCGGATTTAAGGATGCTGATTCATTATATGCTGCAGGGGAGGTGGGAGGATTAGATGAACTCTAGATAGGTTAAAGGGAGGGGCCTGGGGGTAGAAAAGATGGTGGAATGTGATGGTCATCATTACCCTAATTACATGTACAAAAACACAAATGATGTAACTCTACTTTGTGTACAACCGGAGATATGAAAAATTGTGTTCTATACATGTAATATAAATTGTAATGCATACTGTTGTCATATATAACAAATTAAAATAAACAAAAATCTCAGACCCTTATTGTAACCAGTTGCCATTTTCCTCTTGAAAATGTGCCCCTCTGTTGCTTAATGAAACATTGATGATCTGTTTCTTTTTCTTTCCTTTTATTTGCTTTCACTTGTAGCACTGCTGTAAAAAAGATACCAAACAGTAGCATCACCACAAAATCCCTAGATGCTATCCCTTTTTGTAATGTGCCTTCTTCCCCCAACTCTTCACTTTGGCAACATAGATATCCACTCATTTATTGTAAATTGTTTCTTCAAGAATCTTAAATGGCATCATATAGTACATAATCTTTGAGACTGGCTTCTTCACATGTCTTTCATATCATCCAAGTTGTTCTACATATCAATAGTTTGTTCCTTTTTGTTGCTTAATAGTATTCCATTCTATGGATGTACTTCAGTTTGCTTATCCATTAACTTGCTGAAGGATATGGGGTTGTTTCCAGTTACAGTAATTATGAGTAAAGCTGCTAAATACAGACAGTACTCAATTTACAATGGCTCAACTTGTGAATTTTATACTTTACCATGGTTCAAAAGTGACATATATTCAATAAAAACTGCACTTCTTTAAATTTTGATTTCGGATCATTTGCTAGTCCATAGAGGACCAGAATGATCCTCTCTCAAGATGCTGAGCATCTTACAATCTGGGTATCGTAATCAAACATTTTGACCTCTGAATATCTATGTGTTTGCCTATCCCAGCAAGATGCAGCTCCCAGTCAGCCTTGCAATCAGAAGGGCAAATATTCCAACATGCTGTGTTGCTGAGCCGTGATATTTGCTAGGTCCATAGTATGAAATGTTTTTTTGACTTATGATCTTTTCAGCTTACAGTAAGTTTATTGAGATGTAGCTTTTCAAGGAGTAGCTGCACTTCATACGTAGATACTTCTGCGAATATAAAATTTTTATGTATCTAGTGCAGGGAGAAGCCAACTAAGGCCCACAGGCCAAATACAGCCTACTGGTTGATTTTGTAAATAAATTTTATTGGAGAACAGTCACGCTTATTTGTTTATATATTATCTCTCTGCCTTTAGGCTCTAGTTGAATAGTTGTAATAGAGGCCTCAAAACTGAAAGCCTAAATTATTTACTCTATGTTATAAAGTCTTATGACCTCTTCTCTGTTATGAATACTCAGAGGGGGGATTGCTGGATACTATGGTGTAGTGAAGAGTCTATAAAGCAGGCCTCAATGAACTCTGTCTTTCAGTGTTCATGATTGTGTTAGTTGTTCATCACTCTGACCAAAACTTGGAGGAGGAGGAAAGATTTATTTTGGTTCACAGTTTCAGAGATGTCAGTCCATGGTTGGCAGGTTACATTGCAGAAACATCACGGAGGAAGGGCATTGAGGAGGAAAACTGCTCAATTTATTTTATTTGGAAAGTGAGGGAGTAAGGTGAAGGGCAGGGACACATATAGTCCCCAAGGCCATGCTTCCAGTGACCTACTTTCTCTAGCCATGACCCACCTTGCCTATCATTTTCACCACGTCTCAGTAAATCCATTAAAATTATTAATTCATCAAATGAATTAATCCACTGATGAGGTCAGAGTCGTTGTAATCAAACATTTTGACCTCTGAATATCTATGTATTGCCTATCCCATGAGTTTTCTGGGGGACAGCTCATATCCAAACCATAACAACTACTGTATTCAATCCCATTGAGTGTGAACACGACCTCTGATTTGTTTATACTCAACAGAGTATGACAAAAATGACGTAATGTCACCCTTGGAAAGACTCTCCCTGCTGACTTGATAAAGTAAGCAAACATAGAAAGAAAGCCCATGTCACAACAAACTGCCTCAGCAACCTCTAGTGATTGTGGGAAACCTCCAACTAAAGAAACCAGTACTCTTAATCCTATAACTATAAAGAAATGAACTGATAATAACCTCAGTGATATTGGAAGTGGGACCCTTCCCAATCAAAGCACACATTTTCTGGTTGACACCTTGATCGAAGCCTCTGAAACCTTAAGCAAAAGACCAAACTAAGTAGTCCCCGTACGCTTGATCCAGAGATAATGTGTGTTATTTCAAGCCAATAAGTTTGTGGGAATTTTGTATGCAGGAATAAATAACTACTACACATACTAAATATATTTGAGACTTTAGAAAAACTGATGTGTAAGCTACCTGGTACCAAAAACCGGGAGGAAAAACTCTCGGAGGCAGAGTTAAGCTTTTACTACTTTTCTTAGAGCTTAGAGAGGGAAAGAAAGATTTTTAGAGAGAAAGATTAAAGCGAGATTTTCTTCTTGTCTTCTTAGCTTAGAGTCTTAGAGAGAAAGAAAGATAGAGCTTAGCTTAGCTTCTTAGAGAGAAAGAAAGATAGAGCTTAGCTTAGAGAAAGATTAGAGCTTCTTTCTTCTCTCTTCTTTCTTCCTTCTTCTTTCTTCTGTCTTCTGTCTTCCTCAGGAGTCTCGGCCTAACTCTGACCAGTCATTACTTCTTCTATCTGGTTTCTCTTCTGTCTTCTATCTGGTTTCTCTTCTGTAACCGCTCTGCCTACGTTCTGGCCGCTCTGATTCTTCTGACCGACCGAGTGACTGCCCGGCTGACTGAATTCTCTGTTCTCCTAACTCGGACCGCTTTCACCCGGTTATATACCTTCAGGTTTGTGGGTGCCTACAGGTGCGTCACATACATATCAGGTGGAACTTATGGCTTCCAGCTAGCTACAACAGCCCTTCCTAATTAGGGCTCCTTCATATTCCTTCCCTTTAGTTTTGAAAGGGTGGATATTTGAGCCCTTTTTGAGAAGGTGCTGCGGCTTTAAGGAAGCCTACTGCTGAGGAGCAGCTAACGCACTTAGTTAAGCACAATTGTATAAGCGGCTTTGACTTTTTTTTTTTTTTTCCTCTTCTTTATTTTTCTTTATGGCTTTCTGCATGGTTTTTACCATGCTATTTAATTCTCTATTTTCTTTTAAACTCATGGCTTTTTTCTTTATACTAAAGCTCAAGGCTTTTTCTCTATATTTTTTTTATGGCTTTTGGCCGGCTACTCTGCTTCGGCTTTTGGCCGGCTCACTTCGGCTTTTCGCTGGCTACTCTGCTTCAGCTTAATTAACTGGCCTCAACTGAGTCAGAGGCTATGCTCTCTTGTTTCTCTTCTTATTTCTTAGCTTTTCTTCTCTGCCTGCCGAGCCCCGGACGGACCACCATCTGTCGCTGCCTGAAGCGGAAGTCGCTTGGAGCAGCGAACGCCACAGGAAAATTCGGAGGCAGGATGAAAATGAAAAAAGGTCTTTTATTCTTCTTCTCTCTCCAGCTCCAGCAATCACTCCAAATGCTCTAACTCCAACCACTACCTTCTTCTTTCCACACACACTAACGAACCTCACCCAGTTATATACATATAGCTTTAACAAGGACACGTGCTTACAGCTCGAGCTTACAGGTGCGTCACGCAGTGTTCACGGGCATACAAAGATTCTTTGAATAATGTATCAACATCAGGTGGAAACTAGAACATCTTTTATGGCTCTCAGCTAACCGCAATCTTTAGCTATCTCCTTGATTATAGGCTCCTTCACTGATGAAACTATTCTCCAGCGTGAACCTACCACTTTGCATACCTACCCATAATATGTAAAATTTCTCTGCCATTATTTGGTATTGTGCTTGTGCATGTGTTACTTATGTGTGTGTGTTTTAAGATGCTAATAAGTGAATACTGATATCTAATTATCATTACAATTTGAATTACCTTAGGGTTTAATGATGTTGACAATCTTTTCTTGGGCTTATTTGCTATCTATATGTGCTCTTGGTTAATATATTTTGTACATTTTTAAACTTGTTTTTATTTTCTTACTAGTGAATCTTGAAAATTGCTTACATGCTCTGGCTACTAGTGTTTTGTCAGATGTGTGATTTGCAAATACATTTTCCAGACTGAAAATTAGTCTGTCATTTCACAAATAGTGTATTTTGCAGATGACATTTTAATTTTACAAAGTATTAATTTTTACATCATTATCTCATACTATGTTTAAGAAATCTTTATCTTTACCCAGAACACAAAATATTTCTACTCTTTATAACATTTTATATATGCATCTATGGTCAATTTTGTGTTGCTATTTACATGGCATAGCACGTATGTATGTATCTCTGTTTTTTTTTTTTTATAAACTAAAGTCCAATAATTCTTTTTTTTTTAATTTTCTTTATTTTTATAATTTTTAATATGTACAACTCATAGTGCATATATTTAGTATCTTTTTACATACAACTGTTTGTATACAAAGTATATTCGTACAATTCAGGTCTTCAATCATGCATTAAGGAAAATGATATCTGTCTCATTCAACCACCTTTTTTTTTCTCCCCCCTCCCTCCCCTCTTGCTCCCTCCCTTACCCTCCCTTCCCTTGACCATTCTAGTGTTCCTCTGATCCTCCTATGTACCCCATCCAACAATACTTTGAAATAGCCTCCTTATATAAGAGAGAACATTTGGTACTTGGATTTTTGAGACTGACTAACTTCACTTAGCATTATGTCTTCCAACTTCATCCATTTACCTGCAAATGCCATTAATTTATTTTCTTTTATTGCTGAGTAAAATTCCATTGTGTGTATATACCACATTTTCTTAATCCACTCATTTACTGAGGGACATCTAGGTTGATTCCACAACCTAGCTATTGTGAATTGTGCAGCTACAAACATTGAGATAGCTGTGTCACTGTAATATGCTGCTTTTAAGTCCTTTGGGAATAGACCCAAGAGTGGGATGGCTGGGTCATAGGATGGTTCCATTCCCAGTTTTCCAAGAAATCTCCATACTGCTTTCCATAACGGTTGCAACATTTTGCAGTCCCACCAGCAATGTATGAGTGTGCCTTTTTCTCCACATCCTCTCCAACATTTATTATTGCTTGTGTTCTTGATGGCTGCCATTCTGACTGGAGTGAAGTGAAATCTTAGAGTAGTTTTGATTTGCATTTCTCTAATTGCCAGCGATGTTGAACATTTTTTCATGTATTTGTTGATTAATCGTGTATCTTCTTCTGAGAGGTGTCTTCTCAATTCCTTAGCCCATTTATTGATTGGGTTGTTTGTTTTTTTAGTGTAAAGTTTTTTGAGTTCTTTATATATTCTAGAGATTAGTGCTCTATCTGATGTGCATGTATTAAATATTTGTTCCCAATTAGTTGGCTCTCTATTCACCTCACTGATTGTTTCTTTTGCTGAAAAGAAGCTTTTTAGTTTAAATCTATCCCATTCATTAATTCTTGGTAGTAATTCTTGCGCTACAGGATTCTTATTAAGGAACTTGGGGCCTAATCCAACATGTTGGAAATTGGAGCTTACTTTTTCTTCTATTAGGTGTATTGTCTCTGATCTAATTCCTAGGTCTTTGATCCACTTTGAATTGAGTTTTGTGCATGGTGAGAGATAAAGGTTTAATTTCATTTTGTTGCATATGGATTTCCAGTTTTCCCAGCACCATTTGTTGAAGAGGCTATCCTTTCTCCACTGTACATTTTTGGCACCTTTGTCTAATATAAGATAGCTGTAATTAAATGTATTAGTCTCTGTATCCTCAATTCTGTACCATTGGTCCACCAGTCTGTTTTGGTGCCAATACCATGCTGTTTTTGTTACTATTGCTCTATAGTATAATTTAAAGTCTGGTATGGTGATGCCCCCTGCTTCACTTTTCTTGCTCAGGATTGCTTTGGCTATTCTGGGTCTCTTATTTTTCCAGATGAATTTCATGACTGCTATTTCTATTTCTTTGAAGAATGACATTGGGATTTTGATAGGAATTGCATTAAATCTGTATAATGCTTTTGGTAGTATGGACATTTTGACAATATTAATTCTACCTATCCAAGAGCAAGGTAGGTCTTTCCATCTTCTGAGTTCATCTATAATTTCTTTCTTTAGTGTTCTATAATTTTCGTTATAGAGGTCTTTCACCTCTTTCGTTAGGTTGATTCCCAGGTATTTTATTTTTTTTGATGCTATTGCAAATGGGGTATTTTTCATCATTTCCCTTTCAGAGTCTTTGTCGCTGATGTACACAAATGCCTTTGACTTATGTGTATTGATTTTGTATCCTGCAACTTTGCCAAATTCGTTTACTAGTTGTAAAAGTTTTCTGGTAGAGTTTTTTGGGTCTTCTAGGTAGATTATCATGTCATCAGCAAATAGTGCTAATTTGAGCTCTTCTTTTCCTATCTTGATCCCTTTAATTTCTTTCGTCTGTCTAATTGCTCTGGCCAGAGTTTCCAGTACTATGTTAAATAGCAGTGGTGAAAGGGGACATCCCTGTCTTGTTTCCAGTTTTTAGAGGGAATGCTTTCAATTTTTTCTCCATTTAAGATAATGTTAGCTCGGGGCCTTGCATAAATAGCTTTTATTATGTTAAGATATGTTCCTGATATTCCTAGTTTTTCTAGTGTTTTGAACATAAAGGGGTGTTGTATTTTGTCAAATGCTTTTTCTGCGTCAATTGAGATGATCATATGATTTTTGTCTTTAAGTCTATTGATGTGATGTATTATGTTTATTGATTTCCGAATATTGAACCAGCCTTGCATCCCTGGGATAAACCCCACTTGATCGTGGTGCACTATCTTTTTGATATGTTTTTGTATCCGATTTGCCAGGATTTTGTTGAGGATTTTTGCATCTATGTTCATTAAAGATATGGGCCTGAAGTTTTCTTTTTTGGATGTGTCTTTGCCTGGCTTTGGAATTAATGTAATATTGGCCTCATAGAAAGAGTCTGGAAGAGCTCCCTCTTTTTCTATTTCTTGAAATAGTTTGAAGAGCATTGGTATTAGTTCTTCTTTGAAAGTCTTATAGAACTCGGCTGTAAACCCATCAGGTCCTGGACTTTTCCTTGTTGGTAACTTTTTGATGACATCTTCTATTTCTTCGCTTGTAATTGATCTATTTAAATTATGTATAGCCTCCACATCCAGTTTAGGCAAATCATATGACTCTAGAAATCTGTCAATGCATTCAGTATTTTCTATTTTATTAGAGTACAAGTTTTCAAAGTAATTTCTAATTATATTCTGTATATCTGAGGTGTTTGTTGTGATATTCCCTTTTTCATCACGAATTTGAGTTTTGAGTTTTCTCTTCTTCTTTTCGTTAGCATTGCTAAGGGTCTGTCAATTTTGTTTATTTTTTCAAAGAACCAACTTTTAGTTTTGTCAATTCTTTGAATGGTTTCCTTAGTCTCAATTTCATTAATTTCTGCTCTGATTTTAATTATTTCCTGTCTTCTACTGCTCTTGGTGTTGGTCTGTTCTTCTTTTTCTAATGCTTTGAGGTGTGATGTTAAGTCATTTATTTGTTGTTTTTTTTTTCCTCTTAAGGAATGAACTCAGTGCAATGAATTTTCCTCTTACTACTGCCTTCATAGTGTCCCAGAGATTTCTATATGATGTATCTGTGTTCTCATTTACCTCTAGGAATTTTTTGATCTCCTCTTTGATGTCTTCTTCAACCCCTTGTTCATTCAGTAGCATGTTGTTTAGCTTCCAGTTGATGGAGTAGTTTTTCTTATTCCTTGTTTTGTCGTTGATTTCCAATTTCATCTCTTTATGGTCCGATAGCATGCAGGGTAGTATCTCTATTTTTTTATATTTGCTGAGAGTTGCCTTGTGACATAATATATGGTCTATTTTGGAGAAGGAGCCATGTGCTGCTGAGAAAAATGTGTATTCGTTTACTGAGGGATGAAATATTCTATATATGTCCGTTAGGTCTAAATTGTTAATTGTTTTGAGGAGGCTTAAAGTTTCTTTGTTTAGCTTTTGTTTGGATGATCTATCCATTGGTGAGAGAGGTGTGTTGAAGTCCCCTAGAATAACTGTGTTGTGGTCTATTTTACTCTTGAACTTAAGAAGCGTTTGTTTGATGAATGTAGGTGCTCCATTATTTGGGGCATACAGATTTATGATTGTTATATCCTGTTGATGGATGGTTCCCTTAAGTAATAAGAAATATCCATCTTTGTCCCTCTTGATTAATTTTGGTTTGAAGTCTACCTTATTTGATATGAGAATGGAAACCCCTGCTTGCTTCCGCCGGCCATGTGAGTGATAAGACTTTTCCCAGCCTTTCACTTTCAGTCTGTTGATGTCTTTTTCTATGAGGTGTGTTTCTTGGAGACAGCAAATTGTTGGGTCATTTCTTTTAATCCATTCTGATAATCTGTGTCTTTTGATTGGCGAGTTTAGGCCATTAACATTCAGGGTTATTATTGAGATGTGATTTTTATTCCCATCCATTTTTATTTGACTTATGGTCTTTAGCTTGATTTGGTTTCTCTTCTGGTTGGTATTTCCTTTAGTTTAATATCTTCCTTTGGTGATTTTCGTTATCATCTTTCTCTTCTTCTTCATGAAAAATGTTGCCCAGGATGTTCAGAAGTGCTGGCTTTTCGAGTTGTGAAATCTTTTAACTTTTGCTTGTCGTGGAAGGTTTTTATTTTCATCTTCGAATCTAAAGCTCAATTTTGCTGGATATAAGATTCTTGGTTGACATCCCTTTTCTTTCAGAGCTTGAAATATGCTATTCCAGGATCTTCTTGCTTTTAAGGTCTGGGTTGAAAAATCTGAACATAATCTGATTGGTTTCCCCCTATATGTAATTTGCTTCCTTTCTCTTGTGGCTTTTAGTATTCTCTCCTTGCTCAGTGTATTAGGCATTTTAATTATAATGTGTCTAGGTGTGGCTCTGTTGAGATTTTGTTTGTTTGGTGTTCGGTATGCCTCTTGAACTTGGTTTTCCATTTCATTCCTCAAGCTTGGAAAATTTTCTGTAATTATTTCATTAAATAGATTACTCATTCCTTTGGCTTGAAACTCTGCCCCTTCCTCTACGCCAATCACTCTTAAGTTTGGTCTTTTTATGCTGTCCCATAATTCCTGGATGTTATGTTCATGATTATTAACAAGTTTTGCTGTATGGTTTAAATTCTTCTCTAAGACATATATTTTGTCTTCATTGTCTGAGGTTCTATCTTCCAGATGGTCTATTCTGTTGGAGATGTTTTCAATTGAGCTTTTATTTTGGTTTATTGCTTCTTTCATTTCTGGAATTTCTGTTTGGATTCTCTTTAGAGCCTCTATTTCCCTATTGAAGTAATCTTTTACTTCCTGTATTTGTTTTTGGAGTTCTTTGTCAAAATGATCTTTTGCCTCCTGTACCTGCTCCCTCATCTCATTTTTGAGTTCATTCTTAAGTTCCATAAACATTTGGCATATGTAATTTCTAAATTCCATCTCTGGCATTTGACCAACTGTGCTTGCCATGACATCTGCCGATGAGGTATCTTGATTTGTTTGTGTCATTTTCTTTCCTTGTTTTTTCATGTTGCTTGTGTGTCTATTCTTCCTGCACTGTGGGACCTTGACTGTTTCGATTTTACCTTAAAGCCTTATGTTGTTTCTGTAGTACAATGCTATCAGATCACCTTATAATTCCTTTATACTTTTAAAACCTAACACTTTCTATTCAGAAAATCCAAGTTTGGTCACAATGTACAGATTTTGTTATCCCAGATATTATTTCCAATTTACTCTGTACATTTCTGATAGGGTTTTATAGCTTCAAGTATTGGATACAGAGGTGTTATGTTTAGGAAGAAGGAAGGGTCTTGAATTGTTCTTTCTTGGAAAGTATGAAAAGAGATATCTATTGAAATGGTTTAGTGGAAGTGGTTTAGTATCAGTAGACGATGGAAGAAAGAGAATGGGGTTGACAATTAGGTAAAAAGATCAATTTATATATATATAGTAAGTTGGAAAAGAAAAAAATGATAAAGAGTAGGAATTGGTGTAAGAGAGAGGAGAGAGAGAATCAAGGAAATAGAGAGTAAACTATATATAACACCACTTTGCTACCCAGTTCAATTGCGCCGGTTCTAGAAATCCCAAGTTTTGCGTATAACTTGTTTTTGGCTCTGTTTAGTATGCACTGGCAGGATGTAAACATGAAAGATGAAGGAGGAAGAAAAGATACAAGGGTGAGAAGGAGTAAAAGAATGAAAGAAAAAAGGGAGCGGAAGCAGATAAACACACTAACAATCAATGCGGAAGGAAAAAAAAAAAAAAAAAAAAAAAAAGCAGAACAAAACAAAGCCAAAAAAAGAAAAAGAAAAATAAACAAACATACAAACAACAACAACAAAAAAAAAACCCCTCCCTGCAATCCAGAAAATCAAGCAGACCAATAAAAAGAAAGGGAAAAAAAAAAAAAAAAGTCAAACCCCAAGTCTCAGACAAAACGGGCCCTGGGAAGCCCCCCTCTTTTTTTCCTTTCCAGTTCAAACCAATTGCTATTGGATCACAGTCTGTGATCCTGTCAGTGAAATCAAGGCTGCATCCTAGGCCAGCGGCTGCACGGTTCAGTGAAGGAGTGGCCCAGGGGACCGTGTGTGTCAGCAGATGAATGGCGCAGGGAAGGGGGATCTTCCAGAAGGCACCCCCTCCCCAAGCCCACCCACAGTTGCAGTCCCCTGTGGCCGCTGTGCCAGCCTCAGAAACGCCTTCCCCTGCTGACCACCCAAGTCTCACCCAATTGTGCGTTGTCTTCAGAGAGCTGGAGAGTCCCTGGGTGGATGCAGCAGTCGCTCTCCGTCTCCTCCCCTTTGTCAGGACCAGCCCCTGCAGCTTTCAAAGATGGCGGCGCTCTCCTTCCAGTCAACAGCAGCTCCGCAGACTCCCAGACTCCCGTATCCTTGCCGATCGCACCGGGAAGCCACACCGAGGGTCGCGTCAGGCGGAGTGTGGATTCGAACTGGTGTGTGGACCCGCGGTCTCCCGTGGCTCCCCAGCACCAATCCCGCCGGCTGTTATCGCTGGTTTTTATCGCCGGTTTCACGCTGGTGTGCAGTGAGTTTGGCTGGGGTTGCAGCAGTAGCGCGGTCTCCTCACACTGACCTTGTTTCGCACGGCCTGTGCACCACCCAGGCGGTTTTGCAGGAGCCTCGCGGCTCCAGCCGCTGCAGACAGCTTGTCTCTTTCTCTCTCTGGTAGTGGTAATCAAACCATCCAGGATATCGGTATTTTCAGTCCATATATATATAAATGAAAGGCAATTTATCTGCTTTGTTGGATTCTTTCTACGGAACTGTCCTGAAGTGCGGCTTCCTCTAATCCGCCATCTTGGATCTCCCCCCAAGTCCAATAATTCTAACATCACTTATTAAATGGATTCACAGTTTTATTGATTTGTTTTTACAAAGCCAGTTGGCCATATTTGTAGATGATTTTGTTGAATTCTTCAGTTTTGCTGATCTGTCTCTTTGCAAATACCACAATATTTTGATTATTGCACTTTTACAGGAAATATTAAAATCATGTATTTAAATTGTTTCTAGTTTATATTTTTTTGTCAAAATTGTTTTAGCTGTTTTGTTTTCTTTGCTTTTCTGTGTAAATTTTAGCACCAAGCTGTCTATACCTACAACAAATCCTTCAGGAATTTTGTTTGGAATTATGTTAAATGTATAGATAAATTTGGACAAAGTTGGCAAGTTTAAAAGGTTGAGTTATTCAATACATTCAAGACAGAGTTGAGCAACACTGGGGAGTAATAAAAGAGAAGGGAAACAGGAGTAAAAAAGAAACATCTGCCTATTCCCATCAACTCCATTAGAAGAGACAACATTAAAATTTATGCCCGCATAAGGAACCTCAAATCTGTGGCCAAACAGACACTTCAGACAATGGCAAACTCTGCTTACTAGGCAGAGTTTTCAGGTCCCAAATAAAAATCTCTGTAGTTGGTAGAAAAGGTTACTTTTTATTGGTTCGTTTTAGTTATATATGACAGCACAATCCATTTTGATATAATTTTACAAGCATGGAATATATCTTATTCTAGTTAAGAGTCCCATTCTTATTGTTGAACATAGTGGAGGGATTCACTGTGTTGTTGTTATATATGTACATGGGAAAAACTATGTCAGATTCATTCCACTGTCTTTCCTTTGCTTACCCACTTCCATTCCCCATTGTCTAATCTAATGCACTTCTGTTTTTCCCCTCACCACTGCCCCCTTATTTTGTGTTAGCTTCCACCTATCAGAGAAAACATTCAACCTTTGGTTTTGGGAGACTGGCTTGCTTCACTTAGAAATGTGAATGAACCCTGCTTGCTGCAGGTCTGAAATGATTTGATTGTTTTCTATTGTTCTGTAACAACATTTACTTTTGTATTTATAATAAGATCCAGGTGATATTTCTGAGCTAACCAATGCTGGAGAACTACTGATAAAAAGTATAATAATTGTTGGGGCTCAGAAAAGTATAACACAAAATGTGGTGCTTTGATATGCTCAGCTGGAGAAACATTCTCAAAACAAATACTGTGACTTTCTCCCTGGGTCCTCACCAGTCTGTCTGTCTCTCCCTCATCTTTGATTATCTTCAGGGGTACACACAAGCCTTCATTGAAGTTATCTTGACTTGACTAAAAGAAGTTCTATTGCCAGAAGAAATGAAATTATGTTGAGCCCCCTCCCTTGGAACCTGATCAAATAATCAGGAAAGATTAACCACCTGAAAAGAGATTAAAAGTTGTTATCATGCCCAGATAAGCATTCTTCTGTGTATAGCTCTGAGATATTACCAGGGAGACTTTATCTGCATAATACAACCTTTGTTCTCTGGGAAGCTATAGTCCGGGCTTTTCCATAACTTGTTACCACCCTGCCTTGGGCTGCTGTCTGTTCTCTGCACTAAGTCATTTCTTTTAAGAAACAATTTCTAATCCTCTAAAATTGCCTATCTCTCCAACTCATTTACCTTTCCCTTATTGACTATTTAGAATTCTCCCATCTGACCTTTTTCCTTTTTTGAGTTTCATATTTTGTTTAGCTTCAGTGCACATGTGCATGTTAAATAAATTTGTATTTTTTTTTCTTCTCCTGTTAATCTGTCTATTGTTAGTTGCCTTCAGCAAAACTTCATAACGGAAATTTCCCATTCTTGCATAATATAAAATATAGATGGCGAAGTCCAAGATGGGAGAGAGGGTTGAAGCCATAGCTAATGAGGGATGTTTATTGGAAGACATGAGGCTGTAACACAGCAATTCAGAAAGGCAGTTATTTTTAACAAAAGTATTTTCTCAATAGGACATTTTTTTTTCCCTTAGAGCTACATCATCTCTCCTCCCAAGTGTCCCTAATCTACTCCTCCATCTTTCATATCCCATTCTCATGGTATTTGAAATTCTAAAGAAAGCCATCTGCAATTCCTCTCCACTCCTCAGTTCAAAAGGTAACATGTTTATTTCAAAACAGAAGCAGACGCTGACCCCAGGAGGTTGAGGTTCCCTGTGTTGTGATAAGAGGCAGCAGAGACTCAGAGACAAGAAGGCTCTGATATCTTAGCAGAGGGGGAACTCTCTGAAATCCCCGCATTTGTCATTTTCCCTTTCATAAAAGCTTTCCATGCCCCTTAGCACACACACACACCCCCTCCCAGATGACACTTTGAGGCAGAAAGATCTCCTCAGCCTTCCTCAAAACCAGCTTTGAATAAAAACTGTATTCCCTTGTTAACCTGCCCCCGGAGCTTTAGTGGAGGGCAATCAGCAGAAAGGTCTTCTTCATGGTTTCAAGACTGAACTAAGGATGGGGGTTCAGGAAGGCAGAAAGGACTGGGGTTTGGAATGCTCAAGCCATATTCAGGGGACAATGAAGGAAAATTGCCACTGACCTTCAGGGGCTAGCAGTCCTCATCCTGACACAGGTAGGAAAAGCTTTTTCTGACTGTAAATTAAAGCCTTTATATACATAATTTTTTTCCTAAAAATAATATTTTTGAGTATTTTTTTAATGCCAAGGTATTATGCTTATTATGCTTAGTGCTTTAGATTTTTTTTTTTTTTTTTAATCTCAGGTCTATGGACATTTTCATGTCCGTTTTACAGGAAAGAAAACAGGAACCAGCTGAAAATATGCAATTTGTCTTGTATTATATAGCAAATAATAAAGCTGAGTGAAGATTTAAATCCTGATGTAGCTAATTCTAAAGTCAAAGGAAAGCCAAATATCCCTTTTCAGTGAAGAATAACAACAAAATCACTTCCTTAGAATGCAAATGAAGTTTTGAGAACATATGATCCTCTTAGCATTGGAAGAAAATCTTAGATTAATTTGGGAAAATGCAATTATGTCAAAAGATAGGCATGTACATAAACATATAAATAGAGAGATGTGATAAAACACGTAATAGGAAAGCAAATACACCGACTTTGGTATGGTAATAGTTGATCCCCTTAAGCTTAAGCCTTAACTGACCAAAAGTCAATATGAAATAAATAAAATAAAGGAAACTAAAGGACAATAAGAAAAAATAGCAGAACAAGATACATGAGACCTCCTGTTTGAACATGTTCATGAGTATTTAATGATGTACCTCACAAGTGAGAGGCATTGTAGCACAATTCAGTTGCCAATCATGGTGAACAAAGTTAGTATAAGTGGGCTCAATGCAACGGGCAGCCTTTTTACTATTAGTGCAGGAAAAATGAGCATTGTTCTTTACCCTCCTCTCCTCCATAGATACAGATATAGATTTAGTAAAGAAAAAAACAGTTTTAATTCTGTTTTTAAAGCAATCTGACATGTCCATGGCTTTGGGGCAGCACCATTTGATAGATAGGCTTTGGCTGACAGGCCACCTCCCCCATGGAAATTTCCATTAGGAGCAACCTGGTTTCATTTTCCCCAGGCAGGAGCCAATCAGCTTAAAGGTCCCGCTGTTTACTGGGAAAAGAGCCAATAGCGTTAAAGGTCGCTCAGGCACAACCCCCACCAGAAATCCGTACTTAAGTCCCTGCCTGCCCGGAGCTCAGACACAACAGCTCCTCCCTGTGGAGAGGAAGCAGCCGCTGCAACAGCTCCAGACCCACCATCTCCAGCCCGACGGCAGCTGCCCAGCAGAAAGCTTCCGAGGCCACAGCCAGCACGACCAGGCACACACCTCCCTCTCCCTGACTCCTCTCTCCCCATACTTCTTCTACCTCCGACCAGCCATGAAGGCTGATGAATAAATCTCTTGGCTGCACGGTTGTCTCTGGTGTGATTTTTGCCCTTCACCATAGCTATGGATATAAGCTACTAACAGTGATTGGCTGGCATGGCCAGCCTTGAGGTTTGTGTGAGGAATTTGGCTCTCATCCTCTATCTCCCACTCCTCAGGAAGGATGCCTCATTTCAAATCTGGCACCAAGCACTCAAGCTCTAAAATAGACCTAGTTCATATAATCTTTGTTGAGCAAGAATGATCGTAATAATTATTACGGTTTGCATGTGAGTTGTCTCCCAAAAGCTCCTGTGTTGATGAAGGAATATCCAAAGGTGAAGAGGTTAGATTATGAGAGATGTAACCTAAAGAGCCCATCCTAATTTGAATAAACCAAATTGTGTGGTAACTGTAGGCAGGTGGGGCTGGACTGGTTGGAAGAGTTTGGTCAGTGGAGACATGCCCTAGAAAGGTGCTTCTTCCCAGTGGTCCCTTCCTTTCCTCTCTTTGCTTTCTGCCCCACCATGAGCTGAGCATCTTTCCTACACCATGCTCTTCTGCCATCATGTTCTGTCTTACCTTGGGCCCAGAGTATTGGAACGGGCTGACCACGGACTAAGAATCTCTGAACCAAAATGATCTCTGTAACCATGAACCAAAATGAAATTTTTCTTCTCTAACTTCTTCTTGTCAGGTATTTTGGTCATACTGACAAAAAGATGGTTAACCAACAATAATTTTAAAAATCTTGGACTTTTTTCATTCTTAATTAATCCCAACAGATAAGAATATATGGGTTATTTCCATCTTTTGTGTAAAAGACATAAACCAAAAGTGAGAAGACACCCCCTTCAAACCCTGGTTCTTGTAATCAAGTCAGAAAGATTTCAGATGAGGTGCTCAAAGAAACAGGAATGAGTTTATTGAACTGATAGGAAAAGAGAAAGGGGATACTCTCAAGGGAGAGAGTTGGTCCTCTGCGAGAGAAGAGGGACAATGTGTCTTTCCTGTATTCCAGTGTTATTGGGTATCCCAGAGAAGTTTCCAGAGACTCCTGCCCAGGTCTACCTCTTGACTTTTGGCTGACAGCAGGATGACATCAGATTTTCAAGTCCCCACTACTATGCAACTATAGGTCACCTGAGCGCTGGTTCTAATTAGATTCTTAACCAAAAATTCTTACAGATTTTATGGTTAGGAGGAATTGTCCTTACCATTCTAAGTTTGGAGATCTTAGCTATGAAAAAGGTCACCTAAGTCTCCCCATTCAGGGTTATTTGGATTCCTCTTATTTTGGGCCTTCATTTTCCCTGCAGATAACAGGTAGTTTGCTAAAGAATGTGACACATCCTGTCCACTTGTGCCAGGCAGGGCTGCAGGTAAATTGCTTTTTGGAAAAGAAAACATGTGGAGGGTCAGCACAGTTGGCCCATTTTATAGAATTATTCCCGTAACCTCATGTTTCCAAAGCTCACATCTGTCTGTCTGCTATCATTAACACCCAGGTAACTACTATTTCCATACTAAAAGACTGCCAAGTAAGGTTAGAATTACCACAACTGGCCTGTCCTTCTGGAACATTTGAGACTTCTCTGAAAAAAAAAAAAAAAATGCCAGTGTCATCTTCAACTCATATTTATTAAGAGTTTCTTGTGACACTATTAGAGGCATGAAGATGTCAATTAATTGACACTTACTCAGAGCGAGCTCTTTTCCTCCCCAACAGAACAAGTAATTCAATTATAACCACGCTTTTAACAATAATGCAGTTCGTTAGGGTGAGATTGCTCTGTCATCATTAATTAATGCATTCTCTCAAGGACATGCATCGTTTTGCCTCAGATTTCTTCTTCTATCTACCTGTCTCTCACAGTTTCAAGAAAATGACTGGGCAGAGCCATTCTCCTGGGTGGGAGCAGCATGACTCAAGGCAGGGCACCAGGTTAACTTGTTTCTAGCAGTATCCGCCACAAATGTCACAGATGTTGTTGAATGCACAGCTTATGTTGGCATTTTTTTAAAATCTATTTTCAGTAGCTTTTAATTGGAGATTAAAAGTCAATGGGCAGATTAAGTTTAATTCCACTGAGATATGAACAGCTACTTGCTCAATCAACTCTGCCTGCTGAACTCCTATTTCCTAGGCTAGGTAAACATTAACCAAATCCACTTTTTTTTTTTTTTTTTTTAAAGTTCCTTCTTTATGTTCTACAATACTGTAATGAAAAGTACCAGCAAATATATCACTAAAAGTTTATAATGTTTCTTAACCATTCAACAAACTAACTGAGGAGATAATTCTCTTGAGGGCTTTCAGTTTACATTGAGATGTATATACAGAAGCAATTTGAGAAAATAAAGAAAAATATGCCAGATATTTTTAAAATGTAAAATTAAATGTTAATGAAAGTATTCTTAAGACACTAGTAATGGACGTCATCTTTTCATATGAGAATGGAATGCTGCTATGAATTTATTAATAATTGAGAATCTCTCTATTATGGTACAGTTTCCTGGTGTTTAATATTCATCAAAGACTGAGTCTGTCCAGCATTGGACTGGATGCTCTAGGGATGGTGATTACCAAACCTGCTGAATATTAAAATCACTCAAAATTTTATACTTTTGTTTATTTGTAGAGTTGATGTGTCAACTCCTCCCAACCCTAATAAATCACAATCTGGGTTAAGGCAAAGATGGGATTTGTAAACATAATAATCTTCTCATGTGATTCTGATGCAACCAGTTCCATATCTGGAAGACTCTGCTGTATGCAACCAAGCAGCAGAGCTCCTTAACAACCATCAGTATGCCGGTAACATAAATGCATCATACTTGTCATTTGATGTATTAAGGGTAAGGATCTATCATAGGAGTGAAAAAGTAACCTGATGTTAGGGTTTGGATGTGAGGTGTGCCTTAAAACCTGTTAATTTGGGTATATTCCATGGAAAAAGTGATTGGACTGTGAGAGCTGTAACTTGATCAGCCCATCCTATTCTAAATGAACTGACTGGGTGGTAACTGTAGACAGGTGGGGCATGGTGGAAGAGGGGGTCAGTGGTGGTGTGCCCTGAAAGGGTGTATGTTCCTTGTGGTCCCTTTCACCCTCTTGCTCACTCTCTGCTTCCCAATCTACCATAAACTGAGCAAGCGTTTCTCTTCCATCATGATGTGCTGCCTTACCCTGGTCTTAGAGCAAGGGAGTCCGCCATCTGTGGACTAAGACCTCTGCAACTGTGAATCCCAAATAATCTATTCCTCCTTTAAATTGTTATTGTTTGATATATGTGTGTGTGTGTCTGTGTGTACACACACACAGACACACACACAGACACACACACATATATATATGTATGTATGTATATATATATATATATATATATATATATATATACATATTTATATTTTTTTTTTTTTTTGGTACCGGGGATTGAATTCAGGAGCATTCGACCAATGGGCCACACCCCCAGCCCTTTTTTGTATTTTATTAGATACAAGGTCTCACTGAGTTGCTAAGTGCCTCACCATTGCTGAGGCTGGCTTTGAACTCTGGATCCTCCTGCCTCAGCCTCCCAAGTGCTGGGATTACAGGCATGCACCACTGCGCCTGGCTGTTTTATATTTTTTGATCACAGCTACAAAAGAACCTAAGCAAAATACCCATGAATCAAATTTAGCTCTCCTTCCTGCTTTCATATGTCCTGGGATTTGAAAATTCTTATATTCTTACATAGTTGAAAAAAAATGAGTAGTACTATTTCATAATATATAAGATTTGTATGTACTTCAAATATCAATGTCTAAAATAAAGTTTTATTGGCACACAGTTACATCCATTTGTTTATATACCATCATTGGTTGTTTTCACACTACAATGGATGCATTAAATATATGCTACCGAGACTGTATCTGAGCTAAAAAGCTAAGATACTTAAAAGGCAATGTATTATGGAAAAATTTCCAGCTATTTGTCTTCTAATCTGAACAAAGAATTCAAAGCACACTTTGTCAAAGCATTCTAGTGAGAAACAGGTAGCAAAACTTTATTCAAATGTTTTGTATATCAGAAAAGGACACTTGTTTCTCCTTTTTTTATAAGTCCAAAGAAAGAAAGACATCTCTTGGACAGTGGTTCTCAATGTGTGTCCTTGCAATAACAGCACGAGCATTATTTGGGAACGTGTTGGAAAGGCAAATTCTTGGACCCTACCCAGGCCTACCAAACCACACATTCAGTTACTGAGGTCCAGCAATGTGTCTTCTAATAAGCCTTCTTGAGGGTCCTCTTGCACATTCACCGTGTGTGTTGGAAACTCTGGGAATCGTTGTGCTAAGAAACATATAGATACAAATACAAATACAGTTTTCACCATATAGATAAAATCCATCATGTGAATGGACAGATCTATTGTTCTGGCACTGCTTGACATTAACAGAATAAAAACCTTTCCCCTACAAACAAACACACAAAAAATGAGAAAAAAAAATTTAAAGATCTGTTCTGCATGGTGGAACACAAACTTAAGAAGTGGCTAAGATTCCAGGATAACAGTGGTCACAAATTTTACACCGACATGAGACTCCTGAAAGATTCAAACACTGAGTGAGACTGGATGTGTTTTTGACATCTGACAAAAAAAAAAAAAAAAAAAAAAAAAAAAAAAAAAACAATTTATGCAAGGTGAACTTTGCTCATTCTATATGCAAAAGACAGGATATCATTAACCTTACATCTCCTCAGCAACTATTCTCTTATCTCACATTCTCAAGAAATTGAAATAATTCACTGTGAAGTTTCTCACGTCTCCAAAGCACATTCCTAACGAGACATCCTTACCTCCTTTTCAGAAATGTAATCCTGAAAATGATTCAGGCTTTGCAAAACGAAAAATCTCGGAAGGTAAAATCAGAACACTGAGGAGGGTCTCCAGATGCCTTAGAAACATCCAAGGCAATGACAAACTACATTCTGTCTTTTGTGTTCTTGATTGTTTTGGCTTCTTACAAGACAAACAAAAATACATATATATGTTTCTTAGCAGCAATGCAATCTTGGAAACAATACTGGGGAAAATATCCCTCGTGTATTGAATACAAATGGCCCTTGATTTACAATGGTTAAACTTAAAAATTTTTGTACTTTTTGGTGATATCAAGTTGTGCCCATACAACCATTCTGTTTTTCATTTCAAGCACAGTATAAATTACATGTGATAGTCAAAACTTCATTATAAAATAGGCTTCCTATGAGATAATTTTGCCCAAATGTAAGCTAATGCAAATGTTCTGAGCGTTTGGAAGGTAGGCTTGGCTAAGCTATGATGTTTAGTGGCTTAGGTGTACTAAGTTCATTCTCAATGTAGGATATTTTCAACTTCCTGAGACATACATTATCATAACTTGAAAATCATCTGTTCTCACACTTGCAATAAGCCATGCACTATACCAGCAATTGTCCAAGGAGCATCATGGTTCATTTTAGTAGAAACCTGGCGATGATGTAGATGTTACTGTTTATTTTTAAAGGTAATCTGGATTGGTTTTGAGATTCTTGATGAAAGAGAAAATTGGAGAAGCTGTTTGAGAGAGGTGTGAAAGGCTCTGAAATCAGCAAGTTCTTCTTAATGTAAGAGAAACAACAGTGCCCCAACTTCCCCACCTTCAGACTTCTCCGCAGAGAAGGGAGCACACCATTCCCCCAGGCCTGATCTCTATGTCCATCTTCCACCAAGACTTGGAAACTTGAGAAGACTGAGTGACACACACTTGGTACAGACATTGATGTGCTCCCGCTCCCAATGGCCGTGCCAGTAGTGCATGGGGACAGGCAGAAACATGAGAAGGATCTGCAAGTCTGGACAGAGTCAGCCTGTTGAGGGATCGCATGAAGGAGCAAGGGACCTAGTACCATGAGCCTCCCTGAAATCCCAGGAGGGTTGGAGACTAAGGTCTTGCTTCTACATGATTGGGATATCCAGAGCCAATGTCTATGTGGTTCTGACTTATCTTTCTGCATTATGTTATTAATTTGAAAATTAAAAGTGGTCCCACCATGTCCTTTCGCACTAAAATTTTGGCAAAGTGTACTGGGATTGAAATTTATGATGAAGTGTATTCTGCAATCACAAGGACCAAATGTTTCAAAATTGTCCCAAAGGATAGGAAGAAGACTCAGATCTCTGGCCCCACTTCAGCTCAGAAAACTGAAGAGCAGAATAGCAGTGAAAAGAGTACTTTCTACCACTGATTTTCACCATTCTTTCAGGAGGCCTGAACCTGGAAGAAGCTGATGATGGCTCAGGAATCTCACGTTTCTTTCTCACTTAACTATAGGTTTGACAAGATACTCCACTATATTCTCCCCTAAGAAGATTTTCTTGCACTTACACTCTTCCTTATTCTTTCTTTTAGGGTCTCTCACACATATACTCACACTCAAGAGATGAACACTTAGATCTACAAAGAGAATGCACGACTTAGCATCAATTCAAATATTTCACTGGTAGTGAGCTGCTTTGGATAATATGCATGTTATCAATGGGGAACATACCCTGCATAGTGTATACATTGAAACACTTAATCTGCCACTGGTCCAGCAACTATTATCATCCCTACTTTTAAAGAGGAAACCAAGTTTACAAAGTGAAAACAATTTGCTGAAGGTCATTGTTACGATTTAGATGTGAGGTGTCCCCCAAAAGCTCACGAGCGAGTGAGACAATACGAGAAGATTTGGAGGAGAAATGATTGATTGGGAGTGGTGACTGAAGTGGTAGGGTGTGGCAGGAGGAGGTGGGAATTGGGGGCCATGGCTATAGGGTATAGGTATTTGTATCTGGAGAGAGGAGGCTCTCTCTGCTTCCTGATCAACATGCGAGCTGTTTCCCTCTGCCACGCTCTTCCACCATGATGTTCTGCTCATCTTGAGCCCCCAGGAATGGAGCTGGCCTTCTATGGACTAAGACCTCTGAAACCGTAAGCCCTCTAATAAACTTTTCCTCCCCTAAAATTGTTCTGATGGGGTCCTTTATCACAGCAATGAAAGAGCTGACTAAAAGGGTCATATCAAGATTTGGCTTATGATCCAGAGGGTGATGCTTTGTATCCTTCCTACTCCCACCAATTAGTCTCCTGGCTCTGGATTCATGTCTTGAGATGCCTTCAAACTAAAGGTTGCAGCCAGGCGCGGTGGCGCACGCCTGTAATCCCAGCACTTTGGGAGGCTGAGGCAGGAGGATCACGAGTTCAAAGCCAGCCTCAGCAATGGCGAGGTACTTAGCAACTCAGTGAGACCCTGTCTCTAATAAAATACAAAAAAGGGCAAAAGGGCTGGGGATGTGGCCCAGTGGTCCAGTGCCCCTGAGTTCAATCCCTGGTAACCCCCCCCCAAAAAAAACTAAAGGTTGCTCTCAGGTGCTGGTTGCATTTCACTGAAAGTATTTGGGTAGTCTGGACTGTTACAAACTGTTCTCAGCCTGGACCAATCAACTAAAATTTTTAAACAAATTCTTGCTTTGAGCAAACCCTAGATCCAAATTAAACGTGAAGAACCAACCAATTTTGCCTTTAAGAGTTAATTGCCATTGGGCTATTAACTGTTATATTGATTCTGATATTTTAAAGCAAGCACACTTAGAATATGGCAAAATTGGAATGTTTAGAGATTGTCTCCGATCCAGGTCCTTTGTAATTATGAAAGATAACCTCAATTTGTCTTAGGCCTCATCATTTCTGCCCTAGGGTACCTTTTAGAAATAGCTCTTCCACCAGAGAAACAACTGTCAGAGTAACTATTTTAAAAATCCAATAAAATTGTGTTGATCTATGACCTAAGGAAAATATCATGGCAGAGCATCCCTGGACAGGGTTGTGACGTTGGTGGCAGGTTGCTAATCTAGAACACGGACTTCCCCATAATTTTAACTTCAAAGTGAAGCTACTTTTATCATTATTGTACATTAATCTCTTAAATTAATTTTAATGTCCCCAAGATGTAAATCTTTTACAACTTGGTGTTAAACTAATATAAAATATTCATTGATGCTCAATAGAATTGGACAATTTCAGTTCTACCCCACAATATTTTACAAATGAAGGATAATCTCCCTGAAGAATTTAAATGCCATTTTGAATTATGACTCTTGAAACAAAATGACCTTATGCATATTTAGATCCTGTTTATTCATGACTGCTTTTTTTTCTATGAGAATATTTATTATTGGTTACAGTAGTTTTCAGCTAACAAATCAACTTTGAATTGTGACTTTCTAATTCTATGCTGTCAGTTGAAATGTTCATCTTGCTGAAATCTTTCAGCTTCCAACAGGATTTATTTATTTAGTTAGTTCAGTTAGTTTAAGATGGTTTAGGTACTGGGGATTGAACCCAAGGGTCTGTCTAAATTACTGAGGCTGTACTTGTGATCCTCCTAAATCAGCCTTCTGAGTCACTGGGATTACAGGTATGTACCACCCTACACAGTTTGTGAGAGGTTTTAAATAGATGAGCTCTTCATTTGAATTGTATACACTGACTCATTGCTATTTTGCTAAGAAATGGGTAGCAATAATACTTTCCTAATTATACATATGTATAATATAACATGAATAAATATATATTTTACACATTTTTGTGTAAATAAATGTTAGCTGAATCTATAAGGTAGATAGACAGATAGATGATTGATTGATAGATAGATAGATAGTTTCAATATTTAGTTTATTTCCAGAACTTAGGGCCAGGATTGAAACTCATGAATCTTTCCAAACTGTTCCTGTTACTTAACCCACAGGTCCAGCCAGCCACCCATAAGTATTGACTCTATTTTCTTACACTCTTTTGAATCAGAATACTGTTCCCTCTGCCATTTCTTCACTGGACATCCTATCATCATCCACCTGATGTTGCAAATTCCCAGGTAGTTCAGTTGCCCCTAGACTAATTTCTTCTTTCTCATTGCCTCACAATTTTCTTTCCCACACAACAATTTGGTCACAAAAGTTCAGTGACTGACCACTGCCTACAATAAAGTCATACTCCTAATGCTGTGCAGAATTGGTCCCTTCCTCACATCAGCTCTCCTACTCTCCCTACCCCTATGCCCAGACACCCAGCCTTAGACCACTCTGAATCACTTATTTCTCAAATACACTCCACACTCTGTTGCCTCTTTACTTTGGCTCAAGTTGGTTCTTCTGTTCAAAATTCCTTTTCATTCTCTTCCCACAGTTGATAACACTGCATTTGTTTCTAAATCTGGAGCAAATATCAGCTCCTGTTTGAGTCCCTCTGTGTTCCCACATGCTGAGTCAGTTAATTCCCCCAATGAACTTTCATGGTTCTAATTCCTGACCATGAACTTAACAGGTAGGTAGTTCTATTTGTTTCCTTGAAGAGCAGCAATCAAATTTTATTTATCTTTGTAAGTGCAGCAGCTGGCTCAATGCCTGGCATGAAATAGGTACTCTTTAAATGTTTATGCAAGCAGATTTGGGCCAAGGTGGAGTAAGTATTTGTGAAGCTAAACAGAAGGTCTAGACTAAAGGATGCTGTCATGTTTGAGCCAGTGGTAATACTTACATTGGCATGCCCAAGGGCACCCCAGTCAACACCACAGCTCTGGAAAATGAAGTTACAAATGCAGATAGAGTCCAGACTGAAGAGCACATTCAAGGAGGTTGATTGATATCAACAGTGTGCTTCAAGGAATTTTGTACTCTGGGAAATGGGAATGAGCATTCTCCTTCAGTACTCCGGATGGGCCAGAACTTTATATAGGCATCATGACAATCATTGATGACAATGAGGATGAAGACAATAACAATTACAGCACGTTTTTACTTAGTATCCATGTTCCCAATGAAGTGGTAAGATTTTATGTATGTTATCAAAAATATCCTCTCAAACACTTATGTGGATTAAACCTTATTGTGCCCATTTTGTAAGTGAGGAATTTAAAACTAATGGATTTTGCCTACCTAGTTCAGGTAGCAATGATTTCTCTAAATATCTTAACACACCCCAAAGTTGATCTTTTCATCTACATTGTATAGATTGTGAAGGGAGGGAAGGGAAGAGAGGGAGTGTGGGGATAGGAAGAATCATAGAATGAATTAGACATTATTATCCTGTACATATATAAGAGCAGTGGGATTCCATACCATGTACAACCAGAAGAATGAGAAATTGTAATCCATCTAAGTATGATGTATCAAAGTGCATTCTATTGTCATGTATAACTAATTAAACAAATTTAAAGAAAAAAGGAAACTGTTTCAGGTTTGTATGTACAGGTAACAAAACTTTGAAGAGGGTGGAATGACCACAGACATTGCTCTTTTCTATCATAAGCCTATTTGATTGCTGGAGACTTTTTTTTTTTTTTTTTTTTTCTTTTTTTCAGCAAACATCTCCAAGAAAGACAATGGAGCAAGCTGAGTCTCCTAAGAGTTTTTAGCCATATTTCTTTTTCTAGTACAACTCTATAAAACCCTTCAGATCTCTGAGAAACCTCTACTGAGATTTTTGGAAAAATTATTTCCCCAAATTTGGCTGATTTTAACTTTTTTTCTAAAACATAAGGTATGACCTTGACAAAAGGTTGATGAGTGCATTGTCTCAATATATATAACAAAGCCATCTATCTATCTATCTATATATGTATGTATATATATATGTATGTGTATACATATATATATACACACATATATATATAAAACAAATAATTGCCTAATTTAGTTTTATGGGTCTACAAAGATTACCCAATCACCATCTGCATTTTCCAATAAGCATGACTAAATGTCCAAATGAATTGATTTAAACATTTTTAAAACTGAGCCAAACATTTATATTTTGTTTTACTATATAACATCAAATAGTTTGCTTGACTAGAATTGATCCTTTATAATTTGTTTGTTTCCTCTTTGTTCATTATGTGGAAATCTCTCAACGGACCTTAAACTCAGCCTGGGATTCTTTATATCTCAACAAAACTGTTTTTCTGGAAGTTAAAGAACTTCAGTTAATACCCCTGGGCAACACTCACAGCCTGTTTCCATGGACAGTCTGTTTAAAAATAATGAAAGTGGAAAGAGAAGAAGATGATAAAAATAATTCACAGAAGATAAAGTTTCTCAAACATAGAAGTAGAATCTATCTATCTATTGACACCAATTCCCTAATCTTAGCATGAGTATCTGCTCTTTTCTTCCTTGGTAGTGGCCCTATAAATCACACTCCGTTCTTGGTGTTGACACTCTTCAAATGCCATATGTTGCTCTCATTATTGTAACTTGCCTGGGGCTATTATGACAAGTACCAGAAACATGCAGAAATGGAATAGAATAGGAATGCTTAAGGATAGTCCCTCCCATAGCCCCCTAGCTGTTGCTAGGTCATGATAAACATGTTAATTCTTTCAATTCTACTTTATGAACTGATCCTTCCAGCTTCTACTCAATCAGTTTTGGGGAGTGAGTGATCATCAATGCCATTATCATACCAAAGCATTTACTGAGTACATGCATGAGAATGGAATTTGTTATTCAAAGCAAATTATATAGCCTAGATCCATTTATCTTGCATTTTAATGAGAGGAGGGAGGCTAAGGGCAGGAACTAGAATCTTCCAACCTGTCTTACAGGTAGAAGAGAGACAGACTGTGAGGTGGTGATATGTTTAAGATGCACAAGAGTCAGCCTCATTTTCTGGCCTGTAGATTCATAGTTGAAGTAATATAAAGGAGTACAAACAATCTTTGTAATTTTACAGATGGATAGAGGTATAAGTAAATTATATGGATATTAACTGAGCATTCAATCTTAACTCAGGACTGAAGTTACATTGTAAATGATGGAGAGAAACTTTTCCATACTTTGAAAATTACACACATGCGAATTTTACATAAAACACACAGATAAACATTATCACTTATTCTACATAATTCATATTTAATCTATTGTCCTAGTCTATTTCTGATACTAAAACCAAATATTTGAGACTCGGTAATTTACATTTTCCCATATTTCTTATTGGTGCACTATAATTACACATAATGTTGGAATTCATTGCTACATGCACACAATGTTTAACACTGTAGTTTGGCCAATATCATTCCTCAGCATTTCCTTTTTCCTCTCATCTTCCTTTCCTCTGATCCCTTTCCCCTACTCTATTGATCTCCTTCAATTTTCAAAAGGCCCACCCCCTTTCTTTTCTCCTCTTCCTCTGTAGCTTCAATATATGAGAGACTGGGTGACTGATAAAGAACAAAACTTTATATTTCACACTTCTGAAGGACAGGAAGTCCAAGATCAAGGCATTAGCAGATTTGCTATCTAGTGAGGGCCTCAGCTCTCTAATTCCAAGATGGTGACTTGGTGCTGCATCTTTGGGAGAGGAAGAATATTGTCCTCACATGGCAAGAGGGAATGAAGGGAGGGAAGGAACCCATCCTTTAAGCTCCTTTAGAAAGACCTGCTTCCAACAACAGGTCCCAGTTCTCTTGACTTAATCATATCCTACAGGAGATAGCGTATTGGACATTAATATTCAAATACATGAATTTGGGGAGTCATTCAGACAATAGCATTCATATGACAGTCCCTTCCTAAAGATGAAAAACCTGGGTTCCATTATTTAATTAAAAACAGAATCATATGGGGATGGGAATGAATTGGACATTATTACCCTATGTGCATATAGGATCACATGACCTGTGTGACTCCACATCATGTACAGCTAGGATAGGAGGTTGTACTCCCTTTATGTGTGATGGATCAAAATGTATTCTACTGTCATGTATAACTAATTAGAACAAATGAAAATAAATAAATGCTTCTACTATCATGTATAACTAATTAGAACAAAAAAAAAAACAACTAATAAATATTAGTCTCTTAGATTGCAATAGCCACTTACGAGGAAAACAATTTTATTTACAACATCTTGTAAGTCAGAAATCTCAAAGCCTCAAGAGTCAAGTGATTAGTCCAATGGCCTACTAGAAAGACTTCAGTGGGGTTGGGGTAAGGTCCAGGCCCCCCACTGGAATTTGGGGGAACTGCAGACCCTATATCTATTTTAACGTTAGGGCTCTTTGACCTGCATTTCTTCTTTATTTTATCTTTTCTTCTAAGATAAAATTGTTCTTTTTAGTTGTACATATTTGACACATCATATGTACATGGAGTATAGCTTCCCATTTTTGTGGCTGTGCATAATGTGGAATTGCCCTGGCCGTGTATTCATATATGAACATAGGAAAGTTATGCCCCATTCATTCTACTGTCTTTTGTATTCCCATCTTCCCTCCCTCCTCCCACTCTGCCCTGTCCAATCCTGTGAACTTCCACTCTTCCCTACACAGCCCTCTCCTGGCCTATTGTGAATCAGCATCTGCATATCAGAGAGAACATTCGGCCTTTGGTTTTTTGGGGATTGGCTTATTTCTTTTAGCATGACAGTCTCCAACTCCATACATTTACTGGCAAATGCCATATTTTTATTCTTCTTTATGGCTGAGTAATATTCTATTGTGTATGTATACCACATTTTCTTTATCCATTCATCTGTTGAAGGGCATCTAGGTTGCTTCCATAGTTTGGCTATTGTGAATTGAGCTGCTATAAACATTGATGTGGCTGTGTCACTGTGGTATGCTGGTTTTAAGTTCTTTGGGTATAAACCAAGAAGTGGAATAGCTGGGTCAAATGGTGGTTCCATTCCAAGTTTTCTGAGGGATCTCCATACTACTGCCAGAGTGGCTGCACCAATTTGCAGTCCCATCAGAAATGTGTGAGTATACCTTTTCCCCCACATCTTACCAACATTTATTGTTATTTGTATTCTTGATAATTTGACCTGTATTTATTTAACAATTATGTGAACCACCTGATGATAACCACCACTTACATTGTCTTAAGTTGTGTTTTTCAGTTTTCCCATTGGTACGTATCATAATGCCAAAATTTAATTGGACACGAAAAAGCAACTCCAACCCCAAGATATATGAATTCTTTGAGAGTGAAGAAGGTAAAAAAAAAAATTAAGGTGTTAAAAGATCATCAAGATATGAAGCACTTGGACTTCCTTGGGCAATAGGCAAGTGTGTCAGGGGACAAATGCAAATCAAAATAGAAACTATATTGGACTATTACTTAGCAAAGATATCACAGCACTATATTTGATTTTTTTGAAAAGCATATATATATATATGTGTGTGTGTATATATGTGAAATACATATATATGTATCTATATGTGCATACATATAAATTATACACATGCACATATATATATGCATATATATATGTGTGTATATATATATATATATATATATATATATATAAAATTTATTTACTTATTCATTTAGGAATTTGCTGTATTGTCCTGTCTGGCCTTAAACTCACAATCCTCCCACCTTGATCACCCTAGTAGCTGGGATTACAAGCATGTGCCACTATGCTCAACTTCACTTATTATGTAGAGAGATGCATTCTCTATTACCTTCTTTTATCTTACAACTACATGATGCAGCCAAAATCCATCTCCCTTGTCTTCAGTAGGTGTCTTTACAACAGCTTTTCCAAATCTCTGTACTATACACCACCATTTAAATTATTGAAGTCCTCAATTTATAATATTCACAGCTGTAGTATTAATCATGACCCAAGAAAATTTATGCATGGACTGAATTGTGCACCCTCAGAATGCATTATCCCTAGTGTGCTGATATGTGGAGATGGGACCTAGGGAGGTAATTAGGTTTGGATGAGGTCAGGAAGTGAGGCCCAATTATTGGGACTAGATACGTATAAACTTGCTCCTTTCTCTTCACGTGAGAACACAGCAAGAAGGTGGTTATCTGTAGACCAGGCAGAGAGGCTTTGCCAGAACCCAGCCTTACTACCACCCTGATATTGGCCTTTCAGCCTCTAGTACTTAAAGCAAATACACTTCAGCACTTTAAAGCATCCAGTCAGTGGTACATTTCTTATGGCATCTCAACTGACAAAGACAGTGCATCAGCCTCCAATGACCAAAAGCGGAGACTGGTATCAGCAGGGCTACGTACTTGTGCACAGGCAATGCATACTCTGGAAGTCCTTTCCCTTGGCTCCTTCCCATACAGAGAAACCACTGAACCACCTAGCTCTTCTATACACTCTGATGCTTGTATTCCTCAAAACTCACTTCCACATAACCTCCTAAAATATGCTTCTCCCAAGAGATAATAATCCAAGAAGTAAAAGCTTGCTCACTCTGTCTCTAGGAGAATTAGCTCAAAAGGAAATATCCCTCTGTAGAACTAGTCAAAGCAGGGATCATCACTCTCAGGGAAGACTGATATCATCAAGACTCACAGGGTTCCTTTTGGTTGCAAACACTGAGTTGCCTTTTTTTACCCAGCTAAACACTCCTCCTCAGAGATCTCCACCACCTTACTCACACTGGATGCTCTCTATGGAGATGGGATGTGGGAAACAGCATGAAATCCCAGTCACCAGGTCTAATCTGCATATAGACTCTCAGGACCTTCCCATCACAATTACATTCCAACAACTGTTCCCACAAGGATCTAATAGTTCTTTATCTTTCTTGATCAAGAGGAAAGCTAGGGCTGGGGATGTGGCTTAGCGGTAGAGTGCTCGCCTAGCACATGTGCGGCCCGGGTTCGATCCTCAACACCATGTAAAAATAAACACATTGTGTACAACTAAAAGCAAATAAATATTTTTTAAAAAGAGGAAAGCTAAACCATCAGTTGGTAACTCATTATTTTTATACCAGCATTTTTATATCATTTATTCTATGCCAGTCACACTATGTACTTCACATGTATTAATTCATAAAACTAACCATATTACCTTGTAAAAAAAAAAAAGAAATCAAAATGTCCCAGTATTTCACAATTTAAAATTATACCTTTTTCATTGCCTTTATGCAGACAACAATTCAAAATGACAGATAAATAAGTCTTAAACAGAGGTGAAAAGATTTCCCAAATGATGTTGGCATCAGAGAAGGAATCACAGGAGAAAAAAAGGAAGAAGACACCTTAAAAATGGATGATAAAGTATTTAAAATGATAAATTTGGAGAGGATATGACCACAGGATTCCAAATTGAGGAAATAACCCAAGCAAATATTCAGGAAGGAGTAGGCCTCTTACAGGAAAAAAAAAAAAATTATATATATTGTAGGTTCCTGATCTATTCTGTTTGAAGAAAAATGGTAATGACAAGAAAATATGATTGTTTTTGCCAACTAAGGACAAACTCCAGAACATTGCTCTTGTTTAGTAACTTGAAACAGTGTATTGCTGCTGACGGCAAAGCTCCCTGGACAGAAAGAGGGTGCTGGGATTTTATATATCTTAAATCACTTTAGAATTGACTTCAGTATTGTTCACTCTGCTTTCACACATCTTTAAAATCAGAAAGTTTAACTCCTAGCAATCTCTTCTCGTTTACAGATATAACCTTAATTTGTGTGGAACTCAAGCATCCGATGAGCTAATATACACATAAATATGTTTGCGTCTCTGAGTTTGACTGGAAGCAGAGATGGAAGCCCATAACCTGTAAGGATTCGGAAAAGAAAGTAAGAACAATGTGCTGAACAGTTTGCAGACCCTGAACACCTAGTCTGCACTGTGGTTGGCAGAGACGAGTAGGTAGGTACTGACTGACTTTACCCCATAGACAGTGATCCTGGGAATTTCCTCATTATGCCGCTGTTTGCATGGTCACTTGTTTCCCAAATGTTGGTATTAAAAAAAAAAATCAGCCAAATTAAATTTCATTGGACTTTACTTTGGGAAAAAATTAAATATTGAGGCCCTGTGGAAATCATTTAACTGATCCTAAACTCTGTCTGGCTAATAAATTCCCTGCCAGCCCAAGAACTTAGAATTCCTGGGCAATGGAATTATTGAAAAGATGGAGAGTCTTTCTCCCAGCACTCTGTAAAGTGCCACCTGCCACCTGGTGTTGACAGCTTCTCATCATGTGGGTTTCAAATATCACCTAACACGTCTTCCTTATACATATATCTGCTCCTTGCTGTTCTTCTATACCTCACTGACGTTCAGATGATGTAGGCTAAGTTAAAGGCATTGAGCAAGCAGTGAGCACTCTGTCATCTGCCAATGAATACCTGTGTGTCTCTACTTTCCTTTACCTAACAAGAAAGTCCTGACTGGGCCACAGGTTTGCCCTTTGTAAAATTCTGTAAAATCCATAGCACTCTGAGATCCTGCAAAATATAACTTTAGCTCTTAATCTACCGAATGAAAACTAAACGTATGGAATAACCAACCTATGTTTGGTATCAAATCATTATGTTAAACTCAGGTACCACTTTCTCTCAAGCAACCATTTTTTTCCCTACTAAAATGTGATTTAACAGAACATTGACAAGTTTGAATACTGTCTTTTCTCTTTCTTAGCACAAAAATGTTGAAAAACTTCTGGGTATGAAGCAATCAAATGGAGTCAGGGGAGCTGAACTATGGGTAGATAGAATTAGCCTCACTTTTCTAAAAATCCTTTCAAAAGCAAAAATCATATTTTATTTTATTTTATTTTGGAATCAGTACATATTTGTTCTCAAAAATGTTTTTTGGGGCTGGGATGGTGGCTCAGCGGTAGAGCGCTCGCCTAGCACGTGCACGGCCCGGGGTTCGATCCTCAGCACCACGTAAAGAATAAATACATTGTGTACAACTAAAAAGAACAAATAAATAAATATTTGTAAAAAAATGTTTTTTGAGTAAAGAAAGAAAGAAGTAGGGTAGAAGGGATGGAGGAAGAGGGATGTCATTAACTAACTTTCTCAGCATTCTTAGGCTAGCAAGGAGTAGAGTAGACATTTATAATCCAAATATTCACCCTTCAGCCATAGGCCATTCAATCACAGATAGCCAGATAAGCTAAGCATTATCTTACACAAAGACAAAAAAAAAATCTGTAGTGCTTTAAGTCTTAAACATATTCCATAGCCAAATATTCTATTCACTAGAAAGTAGTCCTGGCCACATTCTTTCTGTGACATTAGACCAAGCAGAAACATAGACTCATCAAGTGTTTGCAACCAGTTCCGATCATCTAGTCTCTGTATTGTTTTATTGATCTATTTCTCAGTGCACTCTATTGAAATTAAAATTCAGTTGTTTAAAATGTACTGCACTTAAGTGATGACAGTTTTCTATAGGGCATTTGGGGAGACAAATGACTTCCTGGGTGGTGGTGATGGTTTCAGGTAGCAGAATACTATTAACACCGACTGGGCATTTATTCTAAAGAAATATCTTCTGCAAAACAGTTATTGCTAGTATAAACCACTTTTAAAAATATAAACACATGGCTTATTTGGGGACTTGCTGGTATATATATTGGGTATTTACAGCAGGCAACATATGGGTGAGTCCATCATAAAGTTTGATAGTTAACATTGTCTAAATGGCTCAAGATTTCTAGGAGCGTAGCAACCTTTGCAGATAATAGCAAACACAACATTTCTCTTGACATTTCCTCACAACTACAGACAGAATCACAGAATTTCTCATTTTACTAGTCACCCTTCATTGGTGGGTGGTATGTTCCAAGACCTGTGGATAGTACCAAACCCTTTATACAGTATGGTTTCTTTTCCTATATATACCTCCCATGATAAGGTTTAACTTATGTTAGGCACAATAAGATATTAAAACAAAACATATTAATAAAAGAAACAACTCTATCTTATGATAAATTATTTAAAATGCAAATTGTTTATATCTGAAAATTTCCATTTAATATTTTGCAGGCTATAAAACCTTGGACAAATCTGGGCTGTTGTATAGAAAACCCATTAATTTGTTCTTGCACTTGCTCATTTATTCATTCATGTGTGTGTGTTTCCCTCAACAATAAACATCTGTTAAGTACCAGGACATATCTTTTTTTTTTTAATGTGGAAATTCAAGATGATAGCAGTATAGTTACTTTCCTTAAAAACATAATCAGGACTGAGAAATATCAGTTTATATGTACTATATGTGCTATAGGTACTGAAATACATATAAAAGAGTAAAAGATCACAGAATAGGCACAGGATCATGGAATACAGCTGAATGTTCCAAGTAAAGAAGTGTGTGTATGTGTGTGTGTGTGTGTGTGTGTGTGTGTGTGTGGTGGAGTTAATGGTGAGGGGAAGGGAACGGCTGAATAGAGAGATAATGTGTCAGGGAAGTCTGACTGAAGGTATTGCTGTCTGAGGTTAATCTCAAAATATGTGACACTGATATGTAGACAATGGAGAGAAAAGGAATTAGATTGGCAGTCCAGATAGAGTAAATAAAAGGAGGTTACAAATAGTTTATATTTCCTCAGGAATAGAAAATGTGGAGTTGTATAAGTGAACTCATAAGGGAATCTTAAGGAGTTCTGTATTGCTACAACATAAACTTCAGAGCACAAATTGAACAAAGATTTAGTCTGGTTTAATAAGATGGAATCAATCATAGAAGGTCTTTTCTACCCTTTTCAGAGTTTTGAAATGTATCATGGAGTCATTGGGCAGGAATTGAAAGGGTAGAAGCAGGAGCTGGTATGGTCACATTTAAGAAAGCTATAAAATATACAGGTTTCCAAAATTAAAAATAAAAATTTTGAAAAATACAAAAAACATTTGCCACAAAGTTATTTGATGATAACATCACACTTGAAATAATACAAATTATTTATAATCCTTATTTATCCTAGAGTACATGTTCATTTGTTTTGATGGAAAAATAATATCCAGTTCTATACAAGCTGCTTCTTCAGATATCACTAACCCTGAGATTACTGGATAAAGGAAATAAAGCTGAACCATTCTAGAATCTATATAGGTTTAGGGTGGCAAAATTATCAGCAGTTAATAATATCTAAGAGCATCACTCAGTCTAAGATTCAGAAAATGATAGATCAAATGTTATGGAATATTAAATGAATCCAATTATAGAAGATTTGGTTTTAAGAAAAAATGTGGGGTTTTGGGGGTGACACATCTTTCATTAAGACAGATACAGCTTTGGGCTGGGGATGTAGCTCTAGAGTAGAGCACTTGTCAAGCAGAACAAAACCCAGGGTTCAATCCCCAGCAACACAACAAACACACACAAAATAAATAAATGAAAGAGATACCCTTCAATGTATGATCAGGTCATTTGATAAAGGATGGTCATACAGCTGTTCATGTGGTTCTTCTTGTCCTAAGTGAGAATATTGCATTTGAGAAGTACCCATAATTACAAAGACCATACATTTCCTTCAGCTCATAATTTTAACTGCCTCATAATAACTAAATTTTACTTGAGCTGCCAAGGAAGAGTTGAGATGCTTCACTTTTATTGTGGACTTAATTGTTGGATTTATTAAATACCAGAAAACTGGGATTTAAAATACAGCAATAGGCACAAATCCATCATATGCAAATGAGCCCCACCTTCTTCTTACCTAAAAAGAAGAAGAAGAGGAAGAAGAAGAAGGAGGAGGAGGAGGAGGAGGAGGAGGAGGGGGAGGAAGAAGAAGCTGCAGCAGCCAGGCAACAGTGGTCTATGCTGTTTTATCCTTCTTTACTTTGGCCATGCTAACTTGGTTTGGGTCAAGATAATTTAAACTGTCTCCAGTTATGACTTTTGTCCTTAGTAAAACCTCCTTCAAAACAATTTTCTTGGGTACAGCCAGATTTGATACAGCATTGTTGCATGTATTATGCTGTCGCATGAATACACACACACACACACACACACACACACACACACACTTTTATTTATTTTTTTGCTGGTCATTTCTGGTGGTCTTTTACTGAATCCATTCTTTGGAATATTTTACATGGGTCCCATGCTGATACTCTGTGTAGTATATGCATTTTGTGGTTTCTTTTATGACTTACTCATTGGATGATAAACAGTGAAGGACAGAGGTCAGGGAAATAAAACCAGCACAGAAGCTATTGGATTTTGTCCCTTTGTTTCTGAATCCTCGTCATTTAGAGTCAGCCCAGGAGCTTATATTTTTGTGTGTCTGCAGGATATCACTTGAGTAAAATTGATGCCTTTTATGTCAAAGATTCTTTGGGAAACCAGCTGGTGTTTACTTCTCTTCAGCCCAAATAAGGAATTTGACTGAAAGACTGACTCCCATCTGCTTTGACTTGGTTATTGTTTATCCTGCAAAGGTTTGCATGTCATGGGCTCAATTCCCAGTGTGCTGGTATTGGGAGGTGGGTCCTTATGAGAGGTTCTTAGGTCAGTGGTCTGTCCTCAGGAAAGACCAAGGTATTTCTCCTGCAAGCCTGGTAGTTTTCATGAGAAAATTGCCATGGAATTCTGATCCTAGTCCAACCCAGTCTCTTTGGTTTCCTGTTTTCTTATATGTCAACATTTGCCTTCTCAGGAGTAGGTGCTACCTCCACCTGTTTTGGGGCTCCTACCAGAGCCAATAGGAAGCTGTTCAGATGCCCAGTCTCCAAAAATGTGTACTAAATACACATCTTTTCTTTATAAAGTTACCCTAACTTAGGTATTTCATTATATTAATGCAAATATAACTAATACAGTGAACATGTTGATATTAACAGGGACTTCTAATAAAATAGATAGATAGATAGATAGATAGATAGATAGATAGATAGATAGATAATACCTTTGAAGAACAATGTGGCCAGGTCTCTGCAGCATGAGTTTGTCTCAGTTTTTTTTGTGTGACCAATGTTCACTGTAAGAAGTGAAATTTCATAGATTAAGGTTTACATTTGGACAGGTATTTGTAGGGTTCATAGATGCATTTTCTGTGTCTTGTTATTTTTAAGTTTCACAGAGTCCTTACTTAAGTTTTCTTTTACTTGAAGCCCAGAGTACACTTTCTGCATCACAATCCTAATCCCTTTGCTTAAAACCCATCAGTACCTCTACTCTCTTTACGGTGCGTATACACGCTGTAAGGTGGCTCTCAAGGCACTTCATGATCTGACCTGCCAACTTTCTTCTTCACTGCTCACAATTCTCTCGTATTTCTGGTTGGAGACACCTTGAATCCTAATCAGTCACAATCCCCAGCACATATCTAACTCCTGTTCACTTCTTTACTTTTACTCTCTGTCTGCAATTTTCAGGCCACTAGGACTCAAGTCTGGAAGTTTCATTTGACTTTTGCATATGATAGGAGCATTTATATTTTTATTGATCTTCAAGCTTAGAAGATGTCTGGAAATGCTGTCCATTTTCCTGCCAAGAGATTTTATGTAAAATAAAAGAGGAGAAATAATCTAAAAGTATATTCAACACAGACGAGGTAGAGAAAAAAGAGAGAGAGTGGAGAAAATTTGAGTTCTGTTGATACCTTTTGGGCATCTGACTGAACCCCTCCTGAAACCGAATACATGGAGTCTTTCTTTTCTCTCCTTTCCTTTCCTTTTCCTTTCCTTCCAGTCCCTTCCCTTTCCCCTCCCTCCCTTCCTTCATTCCTTCTTTTTTTCTTTCTTTTTTTTTTTTTTTTTTTGCTAAGAGATTAAATTTATTTATTTATTTTTGCTTATGTCTATTTTGGTGCCTTCTTTTTTTTTTTTTTTTTTTTTTTTTTTTTTTTTTTTTGTGGTACCGGGGATTGAACTCAGGGGCACTCGACCACTGGGCCACATCAAAAGCCTTTCTTTTTTTATAAATTATAATAGAAAGGGTTCTAAGTGATACACATACCAAATCAATACATAGCGGGTATTAGCCTTCTGTTACTCCAATAAATACCAGAATTAAGCAATTAAAAAAGAAGAAACATTTCTTTTGGCTCAAGGTTTAAGACCTTTCAGGACATTGCCACTTGACTGCACCATTTTAGGGCTTATGGTGAAGTATTACAACATAGTGTGCTGTGCTTTGGATAAGAGGTGACCCCCAAAGCATTTGTTCATGTAGGAGAGTTCAGAAGCAAAAATGATTGTATTATACGAGTTGAAAAGTAATAAGGGGATTAATCCATTTGATGGACTAATAATTTGAATGGACAGCTGGGTGGCAATTGGAGGCAGGTATGGCATGACTGGAGAAAGAAGGTCACTGGAGGCATGATGATTGTGGGGTTTGTATTTCTTCAGTGCCTCCCCCACCTCTTTCTCTCTCTCTCTCTGTCTCTCCCTCCCCCTTCCTGGCTGCCATGAATTGAGCCACTTTCCTTTACCATGCTCCTCCACCAGACACAGGGTGATGGAGCTATTTATTAGTCAGGTTCTCTAGAGAAACAGAATTAATCATATGGATAATTTCAGAACTAATCATCCGGATAATTATAAAAGTGAATTCATTAGAATGGCTTACAGGATCAAAATCAGCATAGTCCCACAGTGGCCGTCTGCAGGCTGGGGAACTAGAGAAAGCAGGAGCTATTCTGTTTAAGAAGCTGGAGCCTCAGAGAAAGAGAGACACCAATGCAGCCCTACTTTGGGACTGGAGGCCTGGGAAATCATCGAAGAGTCAGTGGCCAGAGTCCACTATGGAAGATTGGGGGAGATGGAGTCTGGTGTCCTCAGGAGATCACAGCAGCAACCCAAATACCCAGACAAGAGAAAGAAAACAGTGCCTCCATCCATGCTGGCTTCCTCCTTCCTCCATCCAGGCACCCAGCCCACTGAGCTGCAGGGCCCACATTCAGGGTGGGTTACTCCCTTCAGTTTGTCAGATCACATGCCAATAATCTCCGGAGACACCTTCATCTACACACAAAATTCTTTTAGTCCGATCAAGTTGAAAATCCACATTAATCACCACAAGTTCACTCCTTATCAACCTGAAACCCAAACATATCTCTTTAAATCATTATCTCCAAATAAACACAACAAAACTCAAAATTCTGCCTGACATAAATACCCATTGTACAGCCAAAAAAAAAATGCTTTAAATTCTTTCCCATAAATGGAGGAAAGGCTTTTTTTGAGTGATGCCTTTTTGTATCCCACAATTTAAATACTATAATGTAGATTTAACACCGTTCTAAGTGCTGACATTAAGTCAATCAGTATTTTGTTAGTGGACAAAGGAATAGGCAAGTAGAGTAAATAAGCATATCTGCTTAATGCATGTGTGTATTTGTGCAAACATATTCTTAACAAAATAGAAAGTAAATACAAATGACAATTACAATCCTTATTTTTGTAACTGGTCACTTGCATAGTTGGTATATAAGACTACCTTCCTTTACTACCCAATCTGTATTCCCTCTGCTGTCAGCAGGTACCTCAGCAGGCCTTATTTCTTTACCTGGATGAGTGACCCACACCTTCATTCCTAAGGAATCTGAGACAGTTGTTTTCTGGGTCAAGTTGAGTCATTGAAATTTCCCATCAACCTTAATAACAACACATATTAATACAAAGAGACACCCCCCAAAATTTCCTGAACTCCAGACATATTATTCCTTACTGTACCGTATGGTAGATGCTAATTCAGAATATATAACATCTTCTGGAGAATGTTGCTCCAGCCTTTCAAGATATTGCCACCTAACTGGTGCGATGAGTGCATCTTTCAAAGGCTGTCCCACTATTCTATCAACCCAGCCACTTCAGGATAATAAGGAACATGATAAGACCAGTGAATCCCATAAGCATGAGCCCACTGAAGTAAGCTCCTTGGTCAAAAGCAATGTCATGAAATGCCATGACAGTGGATAAGGCATTCTGTAAGTCCATGGATGGTGGTTTTGGTGAAAGCATTATATGTAGGCAAGGCAAATCCATACCCAGAACAAGTGTTTATTTCAGTAAAGATGGACTGCTGGCTCTTCCATGATGGAAGTTGTTCAATATAGTTAACCTACCACCAGATTGCTAATTGTGATGATTGCAAATCAACACACGAAATGCCATACCATCTGCTCAATGGTCAATTGGTCACTCAGCAGTTGCAGTTGCTGTAGCCAGGTCAGCCTTTGTAAGTTGAAGCCCATGTTGCTGAGCCCATGCATAGCCTTCATTGATGCCACCATGGGCACTTTGGTCATGAGCCCATTGGGCAATGACTGGGATTGCTGGCAAAGATGTTGACTACTATTCACAGACTAAATCATCCTATTCATTTCACTATTAAAGTCCTCTGCAAGGTCACCTTTTGGTGAATATTTACATGGGACATGAATATCTTCATATCCTTCACCTATTCAGAAAATTCTAACCCCATGATCTCTTCTCACAGGAATTTTCCATCCTAGGCCCTTGAGTTTGCAATGAATGTGGTTTTGCAAATTCCTGAGATGCCCTCAAGGCCTCCTTTCTATTTTCTTTGGGTACAATACTTAGCACCTCTTTAGGTGCTATAACTCTTCAACAAGTACACCTTCCTTGGTCTCAGTATCATGTACACTTTTCTGGCCAAACTGCAGAATTTTATAATCCTTTATCTCTGTTTTCACCTTCAATTTCTAACACTATATCTGATTAAGGACTTCCAGTAATAGCCACACCACTGAGTGAATGCTGTGCTGCCTTGAAATTCCCTCAGCCAGATTAATTAGTTCATTGCCTTTAAATTCAACCTCACTAAATTCTCAGGAAATAGACAAAAATGTAACCAAGCTCTTTGGCCTCTACTTGAATTCCCAATAGAGTTCTCAATTTCCTCTGAAACCCCATGAGAACAGTCTAAATTCCTATCATTATTCTGGTCTTCCGAGCTCCTCCCAGAAGCACCCATAATTAAGTTCTGTTTAGGACAGCTTTCTTCTAAAGCTTTTCAAACTTACATCCCTAATCTTTTCAAAATTCTTCTCTCCAACCAGCTCCAAAGTCTTCTGAATCACATGGTCAAGTTAAACACAGGAACAAACCCATTCTTGGTACCAATTTCTGTTTCAGACAGATTTTGCATCACAGTGACCAAGATAGCTGGCAAAAAACAACCCACAACAGTCCCCTTCCTTGATATTTATAAAAAAATCATAATAGCCAAATTATGGAATAAGCTCAGTTGCCTGTCAACAGATGAATAAAGAAACACACACACACACACACACACACACACACACACAAAATGAAGTTTTACTCAGTCATAAAGAAGAATAAAATTATGGCATTTGTAATAAATGTATGGACCTGGAGAACATCATGCTAAGTGGAATAATCCAGACTCAGAAAATCAAGGGTTGATTATTTTCTCTCATATATGGATGCTAGAGCAAAAAGAGGAGAAAATTGGTGGGATCCTATGAAATTCGATGGGATATCAGTGTAGTAGAAGAAGGGGATTGAAGGGGAAGAAGGAAGAATTGGAAAGGTGAAAAATTGTACAATAAAATTGACCAAATTACACTATGTACATATATGAATATAACATGGTAAATTCCCCCTTTATGTGTATCTGTAAAGCATCAATTAAAAATAATAAAAGAGTTTAATAGTTAAAAAAAAAAAAACTTAGAGGAAAAAACATTTATTTGGGGCTCAAGGTTTCAGAGCTCAGTCCAGTGATGACTGACATTTTTGCTCTGGGCCCAAGATGAGGGGCCCATGGGGGAGGGTCCTAATAGAGGAAAGCTGTTACCCTCATGGTAGCAATGAAGCAGAGAGTAAGAGAATGGAGGAAGAGAAAGGAATCTAGTAAGTTGTTTCATCAGGCTTAGTCACCCAGGCATTCAGAGGCTGCTGTAGTCGTAATACTAGAGGGCCCAGGTACTGCAAGAGCAGGTGGCATCATACTGCAGAATACAGTTTTCTAAAGTCAAGGAGTCACGAAGGCTTTCACTGAGATTTCAAAGGAAGCCCTGGGAGGCCAGACAAACTGTATCAGTGTCAGATTCCCTGCAGGCTATCTTTGAGAGGGTGATGGGTGAAGCTGTGAAGGGGAAGCAAAAGCTGAAATGGAGAACCCGGAAATTAAGAGATGCCAGTAACATGGACTATCTTCTGAGAAAAGTTGCTGGCTGTGGAGAGTGTCAGGCTAAAGGAAATCCCATGTGCACTATAACTGGCAAGGTCAAAGGGTCATGGCTGCCTACGCCCTTTGGAGAGCACTTCTCCTTGATGCTGTCTGCAGAGTTACTGAACCTGTTTGCCTGGCTGGGTTTCATCTCGCTTTGGCCCCATTCATTCTTTCTATTTCCTATTCCTTCTTTTAGGAATGTGAATGTTTACCCTGTACCACTGTACATTGGATATATGTAACTTGCTTTTGATTTTTATAGGAGATCACAGCAAAGAGTTTGCCGTGAGTCTCAACTGAGACTTTGGACTTGGACATTTGGGTAATGCTAAAATGGTCAAGACTAAGGGACTTTGGGAGATGAATTAAATGCATTTTTTTTGTTTTGATATGGACAGGAGGATTTGGGACCAGGGATCAAATGTTATGGTTTGGACATAAGGTGTCCTTCAAGAGTTCTTTTTAAATTAGTATCCACATGTCAGAGAAAACATTCGGCCTTTGGTTCTGGGGGATTAGATTATTTCACTTAGCACAATATTCTCCAACTCTAACCATTTACTGGCAAATGCCCTAATTTCACTCTGCTTTAAAGCTGAGTAATATTGCATTGAGTATATATACCACATTTTCTTTATCCATTCATCTATTAAGGGACACCTAGTTTGATTCCATAGTCTAGCTATTGTGAATTGAGCTGCTATAAACATTGATGTGGCTGTGTCACTACAGTATGCTGATTTTAAGTCCTTTCGGTATAAATCAAGGAGTGGGATAGCTGGGTCAAATGGTGAGTGGTTCAATTCCCAGTTTCCTGAGGAATCTCCATACTGCTTTCCATAGTGGTTGCACTAATTTGCAGTCCCACCAGCAATGTATGAGTGTTCCTTTTCCCCCACATCCTCGCCAATGTTTATTGTTGCCTATATTCTTGATGCTTGCCATTCTGACAGGAGTAAGATGAAATCTTAGTTTCAATTTGCATTTCTCTACTTGCTAGCGATGTTGAACACTTTTTCATATATTTGTTCATCAATTGTATTTCTTCCTCTATGAAATGTCTGTTCAGTTCTTTAGCTCATTTATTGATTCGGTTATTTGTATTTTTGGTATTAAGTTGTTTCAGTTCTTTATATATCCTAGAGATTAATGCTTTATCAGAGGTGCATGTGGTAATATGCATTCTACTGTCATGTATAACTAATTAAAAAATTTTAAAATTTCAAAAATGTTATTTTTATTCAGGAATACTCAGAGGTAAAGTTATTAGATTACGAGAACTGTAACCTAATCAGTCCATCCTAGGTTGAATGGTCTGAGTGGGTAGTAACTGTAGGCAGGTGGGATGTGCCTGGAGGTGGGTCAGTGGGGGTACGCCCTGGAAGTGTTGTTCTTCTGAGTCCCTTTTCTTTCTCTTCTCTCTCACTGCTTCCTTGCTGTCATGAGGGGAGCAGCTTTCCTCAGCTGGGCCCTTCCCACCGTGATGTCCTGCCTCTCCTAGGCCTCCGAGTAATAAAGTTGGCCACTTGTGGACTGAAACCTTTGAAACTATGAGGCTCAAATAACTTCTTCTTTCTCTAAGTTGTTCTTTTCAGGTATTTTGGTTACAGCATTGAAAGAAAGAAAGTCCAGACAGACCAGCTGACAATGGACTAAATTTCTGAGAACATGAGCCCAAAATAAACTTTTCCTCCTCTAAGTGGCTCTTGTTAGGTGTTTTGTTCACAGTGATAAAAAGCTGACTAGCCCATAGCGGGGGCACATATGAAAAAGTTCATGCACCTCATATCCAGGAATAAAAGAAATAGAAGAAGAAGAACCTGGGGTCTCTTCAAGTGCACAGTTGCAATGACCCCACTTACTTCCACTGGGCTCTTCCTCCTAGAGGTTTCACAACTTCCCAATGGTGTAACAGGCTGCTGTCTATGTCTTTAGCAATATGGGCCTCTGTGGACAGCTACCCAAACTGTAGCATGTGTCTAGTAAGTTCAACCTATTCTGGAATACAAATGTGGAAACACAGATAGGTAATTTAGAAAGACCAAGTAAAACTCCAAAACACTATAAGCATTCCAGATAATATTAATAGTGATCTTAATTAAGGTTATTCCATATGAATAGCAGTGTTGACTAAGTCGTCTGACATAAAAATGATATGACCACATAGACACACACCAAAAAATCAAAGTTGGAAAGAGAATAATGAATCATAAGGCATTTAGACATAAAGGGATGGAAGGGAAGACATAGATAATGTTTTCTTGTGGCAATAAATGGAATAATACATAGGAACTTCTTACCTTACCCAGGTGTTTTTTTGTTTTGGGTTTTTTTTTTTTTTTTTGGGGGGGGGAGTGTACCAGGGATATAACTCGGGGCACTCGACCCCTGAGCCACATCCCCAGCCCTATTTCATAGTTTTTGTTTGGCACAGGGTCTCCCTGGGTTGCTCAGCACCTCGCTTTTGGTGAGGCTCACTTTGAACTTGCTATCCTCTTGCCTCAACCTCTCGAGCCATTGGGATTACCCAGGCCTTACCCAGGTTTAAACTAGAGGAAGACTTGAAGGAATGTGATTAACCGAAAAAAGATCAATCAAGGAGATTTACCACTATTTTGAAAAACAGCAAGTTCTGGATTTTATGTGTGTGTGTGTGTGTGTGTGTGTGTGTGTGTGTATCTCCATTTATATATGTATGAAAGATTTTATATACACATATGAAAGAGTTCATATACACATATGAATAGACAGAGGGAGAAAACACTTTATAAGTCAATAAAATACAAGTAAACTTACTATTTTTTTGCAAACTCACATGGGGTGTGGATTCAAGAAATTAGTAGATGATATGAAAAAATTATACACAATATGTATAATCACCATGACTATCATTTTGCAAAATAAATTATGGTCCACTGAAATTTAAGTAGAAAATAATAGTAAAATTTTAAATAGACTGAAAATAATCAGGTGCTGAAATTTAATATGCAAGTTCTATAAAAATTAAACTATTTGCATTATATGCAAATTCAAAGCTTTCAAAACCTACTTAGGCCTATAAAAGGCATTTGCTAAAAAGTATTGTCTTGTGGACACTAAAAAAATATAAATGTGAATAATAACTGCCACATTAACATTATGTGTTTAGTTTTTTAATCAGTGTTAGGCAAAACCTTTTTTAAAATCATGATATAAGTTCATTCAGAAAATATTGCACTATCCACTGCAAAAATCAGAAAGTATCAAAAATTGAAAAATTAAGACTAAGAACTATATAAATATATTTGAACATATTATTTATTAGCAATGAATACCACTAAAATATCATAGATTATCTGGGCTCAGTGGTGTATCCTGTAATCCCAGTGATTCAGAAGGCTGAAGCAGGAGGCTTACAAATTTGAGGGCAGTCTCAGAAGCTTAGCTAGACCCTGTTTCAAAATAAAAGATAGAAAGGACTGGGGATGTATCTCAGTGGTTGGGTGTCCATTGGTACAATTAAAAATTGAAAAAAAAAAAAATCTCGGATTGCTTCCATATGACTCATTACATACTGGACTTTTCAGTCATCTTTGCTTAGCCCAGGCTTTAGAGTTTCCTGTATTTTAAAACCTTTATGAGTGAGTGAGGCAATTTGGAAAGCAATTTTAGAGGTGGTTGCAACATATCCTACTAAATTGTCTTTTTTTTCCCCCTACAAAACACTTAAATAGCATAAATACTTTGTCAGATCAATGGTGAAATACTTTCCAAATGAAAGACTGAAGATCATTAATCAAAACTAAATCAAAGTGAATGGCTTAACTTTACTCCATTTGGAGATTAAATTTAAGCATTTAAATACACACACCATAAAATACATAGCTTATAATATTTTCCATCCATTCACTTTCTCTATGACAGTAATATTGCCAAATTCAAAGCTTTATTTTGTTCAAGAGCTGTCTTACAAATTACTTTACAAAATATTTCATACGTTTTAAGAGTAGAGAACCAATGTTAAAAATAATTCTAGAAGAGGTAAGAATTGAAATGTAGAGGCCTGAGGGATGTAAGTCACAATCAAGTTGAGGTATGCATTGTCAGGTTTAGGAATTTTCCACTATCTGGGCTCTGCATCTCATTTAGAATTGTATAGCTCACCCTGCCTGCCTCATCCCAAACTTTTAAACTTCTCTTTACCTAAGATCAGATCCTCCTCAGAAATCAGACCAAGGAGTAATTTCTGGTTCAGAAATCTGTCTCTTCATTCTTCTCTCACCCATGTCTAATCTGAGACCATTTGACACCTGCCTTCTGTGTCCTCACTCATCACCCCAGTGTTTGCAGATCTTTTGTTTTGGCATCTCTTTCTAACTACATTCTTTTGTCTAGCTCTTGAGGGAATGACTGCTTTTCCATTCCCTATAACTTCCCTCTAGCTCTGATCTTGTCAGTTATGTTCTCTGTATAAACCCATGTATCTGGGGTAGCTCCCCAGCCTGACCTCTGAGAAATTGTCATAGAACTCCTATACCCATATTCTCTTTTAATTAAAATCTAGAACTTAGAAATAACTCCCCAGAGTTAAAAATCCTTCCAGAGAATATAGAAATCCTCATCTTCTACCAAAGATTAAAACATAGCTAACAATTCTTATGTCATCAAATTAAAATGAGGCCAAACAAAAGACCTCTTATTTTTTAAAAAATGTAATTTTAGTATCTACCATCATTTTACTCAAGTCAGTACCTGTTACCAAAAATTGCTTATCAGCTTTCCAAAGAATATTGATAATTATTACATAAAAGGTGATTATCCTGAAACTATGCCCCTAAATTTAAGTCTAAATATATTTTGTACATTATAGTAAGACAAGAAAAAAATACACAAAAGTTAAAAGCAGTTTCTATCTAGTAAACTATAAAAACTAAATCTAAACATTTAGTAGTTGTTCTCCATATGATATTATGCCATATTTGAAACATTTTTTTTCTTAATTTTTATTTAATTTTTTTTTAGTTACATATGAGAGTAAAATGTATTTTGACATACATACATGGAGTATAACTTCATGTACAACCCATTCTTGTAGTTGTACATGATGTTGAGTTTCACTGGTCATGTATTCCCATACGAACATAGGAAAGGTATGTCTGACTCATTCTGCTGTCCTTCCCGTTCCCATCCCCCCACTTTTCCCTCGCTCAGCTGTCCAATGTGTGGAACATCCACTCCTCCCTCCCCTCACCCCTTCTATTGTGAGTCAGCATCTGCATATCAGAGAGAACAGTCAGTCTTTGGTTTTCGGGGATTGTTTTATTTCATTTAACATGACAGTCTCCAGATCCATCCATAAAATGAAATTTTTAATAACAAAAATGTCAAGTAAGTACTCACCTAATATTTGTTCATGTGGAAAATACATGAAGTATTTCTGGATATGTGTTGTTGATGAGTCAGGTGTGGTGTCATAAAGAACATGATTTTATATGTAGTTTGGCTGTCACAGGAAAGATTATTCTACCTGGTTAAGGTTCCTTTTGTCTGATGAATATACATAGTGCATTCTGTCTCACACATCAGTACAGGATCATCAGATACCTCTGAGTTTTTGTTTGAGCAGTTATTCCTGGGAAATGTAAAGCTGAGATAGAAAAGCTGGTTGCTCAAAAAATGGAAATAACTTGTGTCAAACATTTCCAAGTATTCTCCACCTCAAAACTTACTTGGAATCAAGAGCAATCAATCTTTTCAGTTGCTCAGGCCAATCATGTTGAAGCCATCCTGAATGCCTTTCCTTTAATCACATTGTAAACCCAAATTCTAGGCCCTTGTTTTCCTATTGAAACATTAAATAAGCAACTAAAAACTGACTTAAACAATTTTATAGGGGTTCCAAAAATTAGTTAAATATCCATAGCAACCAAGGGAATGCCAATCAAGTAAAGTCAAAATCAAAGTGGCAGGAAACTCCATTGTGGTATAATTTCCCCTTGTGACACCTCCTCCTTGGCAGGGTGTGTCACATACGGAGGAAATAATCCAGTCCTGTCACATCCACAAACTACATACATTTTAACACACAACAAGGGAGGGGAAGAGGAAAGGAAGAATAGAAGTTCCATGGATTGGACAAAGGATGAGAGGAGGAATAGGAATAGGAAGACAGTGGAATAAATCCGACACAGCTTTTCTATGTACATATATTAATACACCACGATGAATCTCACCATTTTGTACATCCACAAGACTAGGATCCTAATTAGCATATGATATACTCCATGTTTGTATAAATATGCCAAAATAGACTCTACTGTCCTATGTGACTAATAGGAGCCAATAAAAAAAAAAATTTAAAAAGAGTTTAGGTGATTAGGGCTTGGGTTGTGGCTCAGGGGTAGAACACTAACACATTTGAGGCACTGGGTTGGATTCTCAGTACCACATAAAAATAAATTAATAAAAAATAAAGGTATTGTGTTCATCTAAACTAAAAACAATATATATTTTTAAAAAAGAGGTGATTGGATCATGACTAAACTATTCTCATGCTTAGGTGTAATGTTTTAATAAAAGCTCTCTAAGGAGTGAGCTTTCCCTCTTCCTCTATGCATCCATCTGCCTTGGGGATGATGCAGCAAGAAGACTGGCCAGATGGCAGCACCTCGATATTAACTTCCAAGCCTCTGAAATTGTGATTCAATACATTCCCTTTAATTACAAACTACCTAGATTGTGATGTTTTATTATAAGAGCACAAAACAGACGAAGACACAAAATTTTCAAGAATATGTACAATTCACAGGAACAAAAAAAAAAAAAAAAAAAAAAAAAAAAAAAGCTCCAGAAACTGTCCATGAAGAAACACAGCGTTTGGATTTATTAGAAAAATGTTTTAAAACAATCTTCTGACCTATGCTTAAAAAGTGAAAGGGAAACACACAAAAAAAAAAACTAATAAAAATCAGAAAAACAATATAGGAACAAAAGGAGCATTTTGAAAAATCAGATTTATTTCTGAGCCAAATAGAAATTCTAGAATTGAGGATAAACAAAAACTGAATTGAAAGCTTTACTACAAGACCTCTACAGCCGATATAAAGCAGAAAAAAATAGTGAACTTAAAAACATATATTTATTTTTATCAAGAAATGAAAAGGAAAAAAAGATGAAGTGAGTGGAGAATATGGTACTTACAGGACCCTACTAAAGAAGACCAACACACACATAAATGTTCCAGGAATAGAAGAGACAGAGGGTGGAAAGCATATTTGAGGAAATAATGGCAAAAGTCTTCCTAAAATTTGAAAAATTAGTTGATATACAAATACACAAATCTCAAAGAAGTTCAAGTAGGATAAAACCAAGGGTACACACTTTTCTATAATTAGGTAGCTAAAAGCAAAAAAGAATGGAGGATCTTGAAAGGAACAAAGTGTTTCATTGAAGTGATTCATCATGTACAGGAGATCCTCAATAAGGTGATCACCAAATTTCTCAAGAGAAATGCTGGATGCCACAAGACAATGGGATAATATATTTAAAGTTCTGAAAGTAAACAAACAAAAATCTATGTGAACAAAGGGTTCTGCATTTAGCGAACATATCCTTCAAAAATGAAAGAGAATTAAAAACAATCCCAGATTTAAAAAAAAAAAAAAATTAAGGCATTCATTACTACTACACTTATGCTTTACCAAGAGTAAATCCTAATGTTTAAACTTTGGGATTTGTGTGAGTGATTATGAGATATCCATCTAGGTTTCACAACTGTTAGCAAATGTACCAGCTGGCAAGGGATATTGATAATAGAGGTAGTTATACATGTGGGGCCATGTATTTTCCCAGATATGCAGGAAATCTCTGTGCCTTCTTTCTAACCTTATTGTGAACCTAAAACTATTCTGAAAAAAAATATTTAATAATTAAAAAGAACAGTATTGTTGATGATATATAAAAATTGCAAACCTTGTATACTGTTTGTCAGAATGTAAGATAATGTAGCTAAGTGGAAAACACAATGGTGTTTTTCAATAAATTAAAATAGAATTACTGTATGATGCAGTAATTCCACTGCTGGGTATTTAGCAAAAGAATTGAAAACAGGTAGTACACATGCATTCATATAGCCATGTTTAATAGCAGTTTTATTCATAGTAGTCAAAATTTGGAAGAAACTGGAGTGTTTGTTAATGGCTGAATGAATAAACAAAATGTGGAAAACATATAAAAATGGAACATTTTGCCCCTTATAAAGGAAGGAAATTCTGGCCCATACTTCAACATGGATGAACCTTAAAGACATGCTAATGAAATAAGCTAGTCACAAAAGGGCATACCCTGATTCCACTTCTCTGAGTTACCTAGAGTACCTAACTTCATAGAAACAGAAAGTAAAAGTATGTCTCCCAGGGACAAAAGGAAAGGGAATGGAAAGTTATTGTTTACTAGATACAGAGTTTCAGTTTGGTAAAATTAAAAACAAAATATTCTGGAGGTAGATGGTGTTGATGTTTGCACAGCAATGTGAATGTACTCAGGGCTCTTGATTTCAGAGGTAAAATTGGTTATAATGGTAAAGTTCATACAATGTTTATTTTACGCAATTAAAAACAAAAACGTCTTTGTAGTGCATGTTTCCTCTACTAGGGCATACTTGTCCAAATTTGTCTACATGTTTTTTGTTTGTTTGTTTGTTTAGTGTTCACATCTTTACTAAAATGTCATTCTCTATGAGTTCAACACTGAGTGCTCCATTTCAAATTAGAATACTCTGTTTAGAAACTCCCAAATTACCTGATTCCAATTTATTTTTAATAGAACAGTCCTCTGTATTCATGGACTTCACATCTGTAGATTCAGCCAACTGAGAATCAAAAATATTTGAAAAACTTCCAGAAAGTCCCAAACACCAAAACTTGAGTTTGCTGCATTCTGAGCACTATGCTGAATCCATGCAAATGTAGTGATGTGAAGCGGTCCCCTGCTATAGCTTCCTACCACTTCAAAGACCCTCAGTCTCTCTCCAGCATTTCTTTGAGCATTATTTGCCTGGTATCTTATTAGTGTACTATATAGTTAGGTCAATGATGATTGTGTCTACATTCAACTTGCACCAACTTTTTTTTTTGTCATTATTCCCTAAAATGTGTAGTACAACTATTTACTTTAGTATTTACATTATATTAGGTATTATTCATAGTTTAGAGATGATTGAAATGTGTATATGTGCATGTGCATAGGTTACATGAAAGAAATTATTTTATATATGGGACTTCAGCATCAGTAGATTTTGCTTTTCTTCAGAGATCCTAGAACCAATCCATGGATACTGAAGGATGACTATAACACTCACATTCTACATGACTCATTTCTCTTAAAAATGTATTACTTCTACCATTTTAACCTATTTCCTCACTAGAACATAGGTCTTGTAAAATCAGCAATTTTTATCTGTTTACTTATCTGTTTGTCTTCAGCAACCAAGACAGTGCCCAGTCTATACAAGGGTCTCCCTAATTTTAATCTTGAGAGCTGCATGGAGGTCTCTGATTAATTAACTACATAGTTGATATGCCACCTGGGCTTATGGGTCCTGAGCGATCCCAAGTTTATTTAAAAGCTACAGTGTTGGTTTTCACTTTTCTTCCATTATCACAGAATCTTTGTCAAAAGGTCCAACTGAATCTCAGTTGATATTATGGGAAATTAACTAAACAATACCCATTCAAGTTTGGAAACAGTATAGGAAAAAAAAAAAAAAAAAATCCTGAGGATCATTTCTTCCTAAGGGTGCTCACAGCAAAGCAAGCTAAAGACTTCCAAAAGATAAGGAAATAGGGGAGTCTCCAGATCCAGGTGGCATGTCAAGCTGTAAGTAATATCCTGATTTCATTTATGATTACCTGCAGGGTATACTCAGAAATATCTGGCACTGTCGAAAATTAGGATGGGATTCCTCATGACTGTGTTTTGTAATATTACCAAAAATACTACTTAACCAGTAGATGAAGGATCGAATTGTTCAAATAATATCACACTGGGGCTACTGTAAGATAGGTTAAATATATCTTAATTTTATAATTGGGAAAATTCAAGTCCAGAAATGTCCCACAAGTTTCCCAATTATCTTATATTTCTATCTGATTTCAACATCTAACTGACTCTTCAAGGAGTAAACAAATTGCTGTTTTCTTTTTAATTTTTAAATAAAGTATTCAATTTAGTTGTATAAGATAATTTTACTTTCATGGTAGCTGAGAATTAAAGAGAAAATTATGTCACTAATCAAAATTTGCCTTTTAAAGGAGTTTATATGCTCTTGTGCACTGTAAATGGAAATATTGTTACAATAGCCAAGAAAATTTGTGCATGAAAAAATATGTATACAAAATGAAAAGGACTTAAAAAACAATGTAACATGGATTATATCTTTCAAAATGTATGATATTTTAATGAACATCTTTTGAATGTAGTCAAGTAATTTTTATAAAGCATTTCCCTTTGAGATTGCAATCAAATGTTGGTGATAGCATCATCAAATATCTATTTCAGTTGCAGAACACAATGCATCTGGGTATAACTTAATGGTTTACATATTAATTTTCTCATCTCACTCTGATGAGCAGAAAAATACTTTAATATAAATGCAGTTAAGTTTGTCATTTTCTATCTACTCAACTTTGCTCCTCAAATTTCTTATTGGTACCATAAAATTATTCTTAGCAATTTCAAAGCATTTGAGGAAGAAAAATGTATTACGTTGAAGAGGAAGTAAAACTTTCCTTAACATAATTAATGTCCATTTTTATTTTCATTGTCTGATCAATTATTTTAAACAGTTGCAGGAAAATGCAATAAAATTTTGATTGATACATATAGCAAATATCTCAGCACTTCAGGAGGTAAAACAAATTTCAATGAAAACAATTATAATAAATTCTACTGGAAAGGAGAAAAGAACTAGTTTAACTGAGATTTCCCACTGGGCTTTAAAAAGGTATGAAATTAAGGGCAAAGGGAAAAGCATTACAAATAATGTCTACAGGATGTCCAAAAATGTGGGCTGATGTAGTCCACTTCTAGACACTTGTGCAAGATGGTTGCTTCATCTTATGCTACATAAAACTGTACTGTTGTAAGAAGGTTTCTGGTGGTTATCTAAATGGTTGTGCATAAATGTTCATCTTTTGACTAAAGACTTACCCTGGACTCATATATAAAAACATGTAGGTAAATATGATTCTAGACCTAATGTAGATACTCATGTTTACATTTTTTTCTTGTAAATAAGACTTTTCTATCTGGGTCTCCTTATAAAGGCAAACAAACAAACAAAAAAACACTTGTCTGCATTTGATTTAAATATATAGATTTGTATAGTTTTTAATGTGTATACATAAATAATTTACATAAATATATCTTAGAGTTAACCAAACCTGATTGAAATAATCAAATACTCCCTATGTTGGAAATGATTTTACAAAGAACAACAATAACAAAACAATGCACCACAGGCTAAAAAAAAAAAAAAAGTAATAAATACTTCCTGAAATCTTGCTCTACTCCAGGCACTTTGCTAGGACCTGGAGGTACAAACACCATCTCTGATGTGGTAATTGCCCAAATGGTGAAGCAAAATCTACTGAAGATGTAAGTTTTACACATTAAAATCATGTCAGAAGCTAACCAGATGAAGGAAAGGGCATGGCTAAGGGGCAGCAGTCACTATTCTTAGCAATGCCATCAAAAAGAAAAATATCACAGTATATCCAGGAAACTAATAAAGTACTTTCAAGTTGCTGACCAGTAAGGTGAAAGACTGGAAGAAGGTAAAGTAAGAGAGGAAGGAACTAACCAGAAAATCAGATCTGGACCTAGATCTAGACTTATATCCTCTGTGTAATGTGCAGCTACTAAAAAGTTTTGCCAGGACAAGTACATCACTGGGCATAAAGAATTAACTTTGTGATGAAGCGAAACAACATCAAATGAACAAAACTCCTTTAAAAATCATGAGGAGAGCCGGGCATGGTGGTGCACACCTGTAATCCCAGCACTTGGGAGGCTGAGGCAGGAGGGCGGTGAGTTCAAAGCCAGCCTCAGCAATGGCAAGGCACCTAGCAACTCAGTGAAACCCTGTCTCTAAACAAAATATAAAAAAGGGCTGGGGATGTGGCCCAGTGGTTGAGTACCCCTGAGTTCAATCCCTGGTACAAAAAAAAAAAAAAAAAAAAAATCATGAGGTGCCGGGGCTGCTGAGTTATGAATGGGGCCGCGGTCTAAAGCTACCCACCTTTTGGGCCCTAAAAGGGGGTTCCTTCCTGCCCACAGAAAGGAAGTAACTTACCTGGCGAAGATGGGCTTAAGGACAAAAATAGCTGAGTGTCTCCTATCCGCCTGCTGGGCAGATACCACACCACACCCAGGAAGTTTTGTATAACAAGCGAGAAAGCCAAAAACTTGGATTTATTGACCAGGCACTGAACTTAAATAGGCCTAAAACTAACCAATCAGCCAGCAGGGCGGTTTGGTCTCTCATGCTACGTCATAGCCACACCCCTTTGCTTAGCCGAGGTCCTACTAGGGCGTGGTAAGCAGCCAAAGTCCTTCCCCTTGGCAGACATGAGTCCCAACAATGAGGAATGCGCCTTATGTAATTTATATTTTTAAAAGGGCTTTTCTCTTTTCCTATGAAAGTTGAAAATCTCTAAGCTGAAAATCTAAAATGTTACACAATCGGAACATTTTTGAAACTAATTGGTGCTTCTGCAAGAGAAAATTCTGCACGTGACCCCAGGTGTTGAGTCTCACACTGCAGGCACACCAAAAATATTGTACAAAATTACCTTCAGCATGTATATGTGCTGTATATGAAATACAAATAACTTTTCTTATTTAGACATGGGTCTCAGCCTCAAAATATCTCATTACATGTAACGTATTGCAAAATTCAAAAATGCCTAAGTCTGCAACAGTTAGTTAGTTCTGATCCTAAGCATTTTGGATAAGGGACTCTCAACCTGATCGTCTGCTCTCCTCAGGTGAATGGAATTGATAACTACCAACCAAATCATTGCAGTCATAGAATCGTTAAAAACCCAATGGAAAGGATAAATTCCCAACTCAACCTTAAGACCTACGTAATATGTCTCACATGAAATTAGAATGCAGTTTAACTGAAAGTATATTTATTCAGCCATTCATCCATCCCGCCTTATACACGTTCATCCCATCACCCATGCACCTGTCATTTATCAGTTGCTGAGTTCATTATAATAACAAGCTCCTCCACATATCCCACACCTGTACTTGTTTTCTTTTCCCTGCCATTTGATAGCACCCTGATTTCAGCTGTAAAAAGTCATACCAGGCTTACACACACATGTTTTGCTCCAGATCTAGAATTAGCCATTTTCTTTATTCAAGGAACCTTGGTTTCTGTCAGTAGAATACTGTATGATCTGTGTGCCAAAAGTGGTCATTGATAATTGCTTGGATGTTATTTTCAGATCTGGTCAGTGAACAAAAGTGATCTATATTATTATTATGATTATTGTTGTTATTATTATTATTATTATTATTATTATTATTATTATTATTTGTGGTGCTGGTGATCAACCCCAGGGCTTTGCATATGCAAGGCAAATATTCTGTCACTGAGATACACGTCCATCCTTATATCTATCATTTTTTAAGAGAGAAAATACATCATGAGTTCATAGTGATATTTTAAAATGTACTATTAATTAAAATATATAAATGTAAATTTAGTATGACTCAAAACCACGTAAAGCTAAATAGTTTTATTTGTGGACGATTCATACAGTGGTAAGCATGTAAAACAAAGCAAAAAAAAAAAAAAAAAAAAAAAAACAGAGCGAGAGAGAAGAAAAGTAATTTCCATAACAGACACTCTCACCATCACCTCCTGAGAAGCAGAGGGCTTTGATGCTGGAAGGGCTCTCAGGACGTCTGGGATTGCTGGCATTGCTCTTTCTCCTGATGGAAGTAGTTATATAAAATAAATATTTAGAGTAGTTTACCGAGTTATGCATATGTTTGTAAGATTGTATGTGTGTGTTAAAGTTCACAGTATAAAGTCAATTTTGAAAAGTTGCTGTGGCCTGCTCTTCCCAACTTTTTTTAAGCATCACTGATTTTTCTTTTGCTAACTTCACTTCCCCAAACATTTCAGGGCTATTTTTGAATATTCTGTACTTTAAAAATCTCATGCACAGCATGTGGAGCTTGTTGGAGGCATGACACCAAAAACTTCTAACAAATAAACATGCTTTGGTTTGTTAGATTAGCTTTCCTATATCATTTTCCCCCCTTCTGTCTGGCAATAGTGGCACGCATATCTTTAATGAACAACTACTTTTGCTCTCATTAACTGAATTGTCAAGAGACTATTCCTGCTTCTGTATCTTAATTTAAGTTCAACTTACTTTTGTCTGAAAGTGTTCTCTGAGCACTTTGTAGTTGCCCAGAACTGTACCACACACAGAGAAAGCAGCATGGTCCCTGCCCTTGAGCGCATTTTGACAATATCAATGACATATGTTATGGGGAAACTGGATTATCAGAAAGGCTTTTGCACTCAAAGTCTGCAGCCAACTGAAAAGCAAACGTTATTTTTATTTATTCAGATTTGAAGTTATAAGAAATGAATCTGATTCCTCTGTATGCATTATTTATAGTAGATGCATGGAGAATAAAGTAAATATTATTTATTTATTTGCATTAAGTAGCTTCAGGAAAAGACAAGTTACATTCTTTTGTCTTCTTGTTTGTTTTGTTGTTGTTTGTCAGAACTACCTAGTAAATAGTGAAGCTGGGATTTGATTCCTGGTCATAATACTCTTATTCTAAATATTATTCATTACAGGATTTTATTCCAGCTTTCTCTAACAGCCATGACTGATGCATCAACCCTACTAATTACCACAAACATGACACAAATTCATAAGCAAGTCAAGCCTTTGCCTGCATCTATTCGGTGTGCCAGAACCTCCTAAGTCCCAGCTCATTGGTGGGTAGACTGGAACACTGGAGAATGTAGGCACTCACAGCGTGGTTACAACTCCACATGAAAGTGGAGCTGAAAATATCACCCACTGAGACAATCGTGCGGCTCATCTGGGAAATTATGTTGCCATTTAAAAGGGAATAAAATTGAATTCAACAATTTTTAAGGCAATATAGAATCATAAAAAGAACCTGGGAAATGTGGATTTTTATCCTGTCTCTGGTGCTAAAGTGAGATAGCGAGTAGGCTACCGAACATCGACAGCTTCTCATTGCTTCACTGGTCCAAATTCTCTAACTGTGGCCCCAGCCTAACTTTCCAGAATTGTGGAAAAGTGCTTCCATGTTCTCTCTCCCTCTTTTCCATCAAACCCATCCCTACAACCTACCGCACAAACAGCCTGGAACTTCTGGATTTCGTACACAGCATGCTGTGCAGCTTTCAACCTCAGTGCCAATATGTGGGCAATCCTCTGGAGCTGTCCTTTGATTGCTTGCATGATATTTCAGATTTTACTTGAACCATATTTCAGGTTGTATCCCAAAGCAACACACATGAAATAAATTAAGAAATATACATAACCTAATTAAAATGGAGCAGATTACGTGAGAATGCTCAAAGCAAGAAAGACAACCGGGCCTTCTGAACATGAGTTGACGAGGTAGGACAAGTGGGTAGTATCTGAGGTAGTGCTAGGGTAGAAATAACTAAGCCATAATGGAAAAAATGCTTAGCGTTTTATAGATATGTCTGTAAGATAAAACTTTGGGTTGAGTGGTACAAACACACGTTGTGAATTTAACACACTCAAGCTCTGCTAAATGCTCATGATGAAGATTAGAGAAAAGTCCTTGCATTTTTCCAGAATGGATGGGTGACCATTTTTGAAATATTCCAGAGCATTCAGTTCTTAACATGGAGGACATTCAGGAGAAACGATTTATTATAGTTTAGATTAGCTGTCACCCAAAATCTCATTTGTGAGACAATGCAAGCAAGTTTAAAGTGATATTATTGGGTCATGAGAACTTTGTCATAATCAGTGCATTAATACTATGATAGGGATTAACTGGGTGGCAACCATAGGCAGGTAGGGTGTGGCTGGTGGAGGTGGGTCACTGAGAACTTGCCTTTGGGGGTTATATTTTGTCTTTGGTGAGAAAAGCTTTCTCACCGTGCTTTTTGGTGTGAAGTCCTGAACCACTTTCCTCCAATACACTCTTCCTCTATGATGTTTGGCCTCACTTGGGCCCAAAGCAATGAAGCTGGCCATCTATTTACTGAGGCCTCGAAACCATGAGCCCCCAAATAAACTTTTCCTCCTCTAATTATTCTTGCCAGTATTTTGTTGTTGTTGTTGTTGTTGTTTTTTTTTTTTTTTTTTTTTTTTTTTTTTTGGTCAAATGGTGAGATAGCTGACACAAAAAATATACTGTTGTTTATATCTTAAAAGCAGCCAAAGGTAAGAAACACACACCTTTGGAGAAGAAAAATCTTAGAATTCACTCAAGTCTTCTTCAGAATCCAAGTGATTAAAACATAAAATTGAATGCAGTATTTAAAGTGCTGAGAGAAAAATCTCACCAACTTATAATTATGTACCGTGCAAAAGTGTGCATTAAGAGTAAAGAGGTGGGTGGTGATGGCACATGCCTATAGCCCCAGCTAATGGGAAAGCTGGGGCAGGAGGACAGTTTCAGCTTAGGAGTTAAAGACCAGCCTGGACAGGATAGTGAGACACTGCCTCAAAAAATAGTGAAGAAGAAGCAAATTTTTCTTAGGCAAACCAACACAGAGTGAATCTGTTGCTGGTAGATCTGACTTATCGAAAATGTTGGGTTTTTTTTTTAAGTTGATAAAGATTAGAAACTCAGATCTGCATAAAGAAAATAACATTAGAGAAAGAATAAATGAAACAAATTAAATATTTTCTGTCTTATTTTTAATTGATCTTACAGATAATGCTTTTAAAAATTATATATAAGTGTACATATGTCTGTGTATATATATGGATATAAGTATATATATGTACATATATATATATATGTGCTTCACTTATGCACAAGTAAAATGAATTATACAAGAGACAAGAGGGAGGAATTAGATAATCGAACTAACCATGAAACTGTACAGTATTATTTGCGAATGAATAGGCAAAGCACAGATAATTTTTATACCAATTAAATTATTCTATATGATACCATAGTGTTGGTAAGCATCATTGTACACTTGTCAAATCTCATATAATGTATAACTACCATATGATCTTTTTGTGATGATGATGTGCTGATGTTGGTGCATCAGTTATAATAATTATACCACATGTGTCAGGGGGTGGGGGTCTATGTGGAAAATCTCTACTTTCTACTCAGCTTTGTTACAAACAAAACTTTTTAGAAAGTTCAATCTATTTTTGTTTTTAAAAATGCAGGGCTTGGTAGAACAAATGTCTAGAGAGAGAGTGAGTAACCCAGCTATCCTTTTCTATTGTCTTTAATTCCCATACCTATTAAAGCCATGTTCTCACATAGGACCTAGACCTTCTAGATTCAAATTCCATTTTTGCTGCTTTTATTAGAGGGAATCATGAAAGTTATTTGATCTCCCTTAGCATGTTCCCTCATAAGTAAAATGGGTTTAATACAATTTATATCCTCTGCTTTTCCTATGGTTGAAATTAAGATATTTGACCACAAGTGCATAGTGCTCAAACTGTGGTCATCACTCCTAATGGATTGACTGTAGTCTCATTCCTGAGTGGACCACCAAGAGGTGCTAATTAGGGGATAGCCCACAGTTCCCACACAAAGAGCGGCATGAGTAGTTGTGGTTGGTATTTATAAGGTTGAGGCCTGTTTTCACTCTGTCTTGGACTGCACATCAGAGAGGTTATTTCAGGCTTTGCACAGGACCAGAAGTGCAATGTGGTATGTATGGGGATCCCCTGCAGAAGGCATAAAAAGAACCAGAATCAATTCCATATCTATTTTGGGGACTGGATTATTTCACTTAACATGATATTTTCCAGTTCCATCAATTTACCAGCAAATGCAACAATTTCATTCTTCTTTGTGGTTAAATAATATTCCATTGTGTATATATACCACATTTTCTTTATCCATTCATCTGTTGAAGGCTACCTACATTGGTTCCATAGCTTAACTATTGTGAATTGAGCTGCTATAAATACTGATGTGGCTACATCACTGTAGTATGCTAATTTTAAGTCCTTTGGCTATTGACCAAGGAGTGGGATAGCTGGGTCAAATGGTGGTTCCATTCCAAGACTTTTAAGGCATCTCCATACTGCTTTTCAGAGTGGTGGCACTAATTTGCAGTCCCACCAGCAATGTATGAGTGTACCTTTTTCCCACATCCTTGCCAACATTTATTCTTACTTGCATTGTTGATAATTGCCTTTCTGACTCAAGTGAGATGAAATCTCAGTGTAGTTTTAATTTGCATTTCTGAATTGCTAGAGATGTTGAACATTTTTTCATGTGCTTGTTGACTGATCTTATTTCTTCTTATGTGAAGTGCCTGTTCAGTTCCTTTGCCCATTTATTGGTTGGATTGTTCCTTTTTTTTTTTTTTTTTTTTTTTTTTTTTGTTGTTGTTGTTGGTGTCATTTGAGTTCTCTATATATCCTGGAGATTAATGCTCTGAGGTGCAGATGACAAAGATTTAGGCTCTCTCTTCATGCTCTAGATTGTTTCCTTTGTTGTGAAGAAGTTTTTTGTTTGATACTCTACCTTTTATTGATTATTTATTTTACATCAGCAAGTAGTTTTTTTATTTTTATTATTTTTTTACTATTTTCTCAGACATGTGACTTTATGTTCCTTTCTCTTCTGTCTTTCAAAATGTCAGCCAATAGTTACATAGTTATCTTCTGGTTATTTTTTTTCTGTGTTTAGCTTCTAATTAAAATATCAATGCTTCTCATTTTTTAATATATTCTATTTTGGGGAAACAGTAAAATTAACAATATTATACTTTGTTTTCTTTATTGTATTTTTTTCTCAGTTCTCATTTTTTGTCACAATTTCTGAAATAATTTTTTTCAAATATAGCCTATGAAAAACCTGTTGTAGTAAAGTTAAACCATTCAACTCCAAGAGGAAATAGAGTTGAAGTCCAATAGATCAAGAGCAGCCTAATAGAACAGTACTGAATGGATAGAATTTTTAAAATGTTCCCAGTAGATGTGCCAAATGTGCCCTGAATACTGTGCTTGATGGTTGTTGGGTTCTTTTAGAATTGACAGAACTCAAAGCAGTAAAAGAAATAAGAAATGGGAGAAAAAAATGGATTAATTATAAAGAGATCTCCACTACCATCGTGGAATGCAAATTTAAAATAGAAATAAAGTTGAATTTGTTTTAGATTCATACAGCTGATTCTTTTACTGTCACATAAAGTCATTCGGTCCAGCTTCTCTTTCACCTGCTTAGATGTGTTCTGTAATATTGCCAAATTGTTGCCCATCCTCTTGAATACTTCCAATAAAGGAGAGCCCATTTTTTTTCTTATCTACCTTCCTCCATCACCCATTTCATCTTCAGACATTTCCATCAATCCATATGTTGAGTTACAGTCTTCCTCCTTCAAGTTATTTCTCATTGTGGTCTAATTGAATATGTTTAAACACTCTTTTGTTATTGGTGTATTTGAAGACAGAAAATTCATTTCTTGAATTTTCTCCCCTGACCTAAAAATCAGTTTTGAGTCCTCTTATTCTGGGCTCTCCATTGTGTTCAAATTTGTCTATACTGCTTATCAAAGTTGATTAGAACATTCATTCCCTTTCTGTCACCTTTTTTTTTAATTTATTTTTTATTCTAAGTTGTTACAAATAACAGCAGAATGCATTAAATTTCATATTACACATATAGAGCACATTTTTACATATCTCTGGTTGTCTGCAAAATCTATTCACACCATTCGTGACTTCATACATGCACTTAGGGTAATGATATCCATCTCATTCTACCATCTTTTAATAAAAGTTTTAAAAGACATAAAAGAAAATACAACAAAGCTAATAAAATGAGGTCCTGCTCAAGCTACCCAACCATATATATGAGAAAGCCATATGTAACAGAAGACATTCCCACACTCCTACACTGAATACAGCCTTGGATATGGGCCCAAAGCATCAAGGAGCATGGCTTCCTTTCCATGGACTCAGGCCATGTTTGGGGCATATTTTTATAAAGGTAAGGGGCTTTGGGGGACTGGGGTTGTGGCTCAGGGTCAGAGCGCTTGCCTTGCATGTGTGGGGTACTGGGTTTGATCCTCAGCACCACATAAAAATAAATAAACAAAATAAAGGTGAAAAAAAAAAAGAAAAAGAAAAGAAATAAAGGTGAATTAAATAGATGGGTAAAGAAAGCTATATAGCCTGTATGTGTCTCGGTTAATGGGATGAGATCCATAGAAGTTGCAAATAGTTGCTGGCAACTTTCTTATGTCCTTTCTTGACAGCCAGATAATCAATATTTATAGAGTCCCTGTTTTTAATAAGTGTGGTATTAGTTACTACAAAATGAAAAGCTCCATTTCCTGTAAACCTGGAAATCTATTCTGGAAGACAGTTTACATGCTAATGAAAACACTTAGAAGTGTGATTCTTCAGTCATAATTTTTAAGGGTATTTTGGAAAACGTACTTCTTGGTTCTCAATTTACTTTTAATTAACAGTTTTCTTTAGATCTATTGCTTTAAATGGCATTTTGCACACATCAGTTGTAGGTTCAGCAGCACATGCATCAAACAATCCGGAGTGTTTTTAAATAGCTTTAAGGTCATGTCCTTTGTGCTTTTCCATTTGTGGTATCACAGGTATATTTTAGTTTAGTTGTAAAGAACAGAGGTTGTGCAACATCTTAAGCTTTCAAAGCATTTATATAAACAAAATGTTGGAGTACCTTCATCCAACTAGGCTAGAATAAAAAATGTTCGCATTTATAGCTGATAACCCACCTGTGCTTGGAAACAGTCTGAAAGTAATGTAAATTTTAATAAAACTGGAAAATAGTAAGCGTGAATAATGGCTGTGAAATGAATGTAAAAATATATATTAATAAAAATGAGTTAATATTTAGACAACATGCTCAAAAATTGAAGTGTTATGGAGGTCTATAAAATGTACTTTTTTCAGAATCACAGTTAGGCAAATGCAAATATGTATCGTTTGTGAATGGTAAGACAAACATTGTCCTTTTCCAGACTAATAGTAAAACATATCTCACAGTAAATACCAGAGAGATCTTAGGATGGAAAAATTTAGATAAAATTGTAATATATAAAGAGTATCCAAAATAATGCTTAGCACATGATATTCTAGCTATTATTACTATTATTATGTGACTAAGTACTACTATACCTCACATAAAAAAGTAAAATATCAATAATTTAAAGTTTAAAGCTTCAAAATCTGCTCAGAGTCTTTATTTAAATATGACGTGATTTTTTATGTAGCAAAAACCCAAAGGTTACAAAAATACTTCTAGAACTGATAAGCAAGGATCACAGCAGTGTCACAGGATACAATGTTAGTATAAAAATTAAATTGCTTTTCTACATACTATCAATTCAATGGAAATATTGAATTGGAAATTTTTATAAAACAGTGCCAAAAAATGAAGCAACTGGAGATAAATTTTAAAAGAAAAATGTAGAGGGTCTGTGTATAGAAAACAATGAAACACTAATGTGAGATTGAAAAAAAAACTTAAAGAAATGTATTTTGTTCTCTTCCATAAGTATCCTGAATATTCCTAAGGTATTAATTTTCTCAACTTGATATACAGATTAAATGGAATCTCAGAATTCCAGCAAGGGTTGTAAATGTTAACAAATGATTCTGAAGGTTAAATGAAAATATAAAGCATGTACAATAATCAGCACCATATTGGAAGAGAAGACTAGCACTGCAGAACTCACACCACCTGATTTCAACACTCACTTTAAAGCTACAATCACCCATAAAATGTGGTGTTAGCCAAATAATAGATACATCAATCAATAGAATAGAATAGAATAGAAAGCTCAGAAATAGACTGGTGCAAAATGACAAGGAAAATTTAGTTTTTTTAAAAAGAGACTTTTTCGCTATTTAATTTGCATTGTTATTTGTTCTAATTAGTTATACATGACAGTGGAATGCACTTTGGCACATCACACATAAATGGAGTATACTTTCTCATTGTTTTGGTTGTACATGATGTAGAATCACACCAGTCATGTAGTCATATATGCACATTGGGTAATCATGTTCGATTCATTCTACATCCTATACACTATGCCCCCTCCCCTCCCTTCACTCCCCTCTGCCTAATCCAAAGTAACTCTATTCTTCCCTACACACCACCCCCATTTGTGAATTAGTCTCCATATATACGAGAAAGGTTTCGGCCTTTGGTTTATTGGGATTGACTTATTTGGCTTAGCATGATATTCTCCAGCTCCATCCATTTACTGGCAAATGCAATAATTTCACTCTTCTTTAAGGCTGAGTAATATTAAATTCTATATATATACCGCATTTTCTTTATCCATCCATCTGTTGAAGGTTACCGATTGGTTCCATAGCCCAAATGGAATTGGAGCAATTTAAAATCCACATGTAAAAGCAATTTAGACTAGGCCTTGTTCTACAAAAAATTTTAACAAAAAGGTTGATCAGGGGTTGGGATTGTGGCTCATTGGTAGAGCGCTCACCTAGCACGTGCGTAGCCTGGATTTGATCCTCAGTACCAAGTAAAAATAAATAAAGGCGTTGTGTACAACTAAAATAAATATATAATTTTTTTTTAAAAAAAGAAAGGTTGATCATAAATCTACATGTAAATGATAGATCTATAAAAGTTCTAGAAGAAAATAAGAGAAAAATTTATGGGACCTTGAGTTTGTTGCTAGGTTTATAGATGCAAGACTAAAAACACAATCCATGAACAAGGAGGTAAGTTGTTCCAAATTTAAATAATGCATTTCTGTTCTGTGAAAGACACTATTAAAAGAATTAACACAAAAACTTTAGACTGGGAGGAAACATTTAGGCGAGACATATCTGATTAAAAACCTGGTATTTACTTGTGCATGATGAATGTAAATAAAAATAAAAAAATTAAAAAAAAAAAAAAAAAAACTTATTTAAACTCTTATCATCAGTAGCTATGTACACCAACTACTTATAGACTAAGAGGAAGTGTCAAGCCTTAGTCATTGATGTTAATTTCCTAGCTCTTTCTATAAGAACCAGATCACACAACCTAGAAGTTCAATGGTTAAGTGATTCATGAACAGAAACTCCACCATTGGCAATGAGGTACAGAATGCATCTGGTAAAGTTTCCAGCAAACTGCTGTAGAGATCATGGCTTAAATACACTGTCTTTATGAAAATGTCCTAGGCTGAGAAACCAACCATGCTTTCTTAAGAAATGTGGCTACCTTAGTAACAATTCATCTGCATTCGTTTTTCCTCCTATCCTATTTTGTTTCCTTTCTCTATTCATTAGATCTTTCCCCTAACTTCTAGGACATAAGTTTAGGTTCCATCTCTGCTTTCTTGGAAAATAAGTCACAGAGAAGTAATTGACAAAGTTGAAATGTACACCAAAACTGTGTTTTTTCTACTACGTGTACTTTCAACCAACAATTTTTAATGACTCTGGGTTCCTTCAATAAGTTCCCTATCAAGATACAAAGTGTTCCCCCAAAGCTCATGTGTGGGACAATGCAAATAGTTTAGAGGTGGAATGATTGGTTCAGTGCGTTAATACCCTGATAGGGATCAACTTGGTGGTGGCTGTACAAAGATAGAGTGTGGTTGAAGGAGGTGATTCATTGAAGGCATGCCTTTGGGGTATATATTTTATCAGTGATGAGGGGAGTCTCTCTCTCTCTCCTTCCTAGTTCCATGCCCTGAGCCATTTTCTTCCACCATACTCTTCCGCCAAGGTGTTCTGCCTCATCTTTGGCCTAGAGCAATGGAATCCATCACTGACGAACTGACACTTCTGAAACCGTGAGCCTCCAAATAAACTTTTTCTTCTCTAAAATTGTTCTTTCAGGCCTTTTGGTTATAAAGGCTTAAAAGCTGGCTAAAAGATCTTGAATATTTCTCATTATGTCACTGTACGAATAATCTATATAGGAAATAGTAAATAATTAATCTGTATAGGAAGCACCATCAAGGCAAATCACAAGTATAAATGTTCAGGTCTATATTACCAGCCTAGTACAATATCTGTCACTCATAAGTATTCAGCTAAAATTAAAATAATTTATTAAATAATATAATGCTTCCAAAAATTTTATCAGATTGTTTTGCTCTTTGATCCATATGTCATGCTAGTGCCAGATTGAATGATAATGAGACATCTGGCTCAGGCCTAAATTTGTGACTTTATAGATTTGCAGTACTGAATTTAAAATACTCTCTTAAAGAGGTCTTATATCAATGAAGGTAAGATATATCAGATAGGGATGAGTATGGACAGATAAACATGTATCATTCAAGATTAGAGAATAGAAAAAAAGAAACTAGAGCCAATTGTGCACATATTTAATTGTCATTAGAAAATAAAATAAAGGAGAACTTTACCATAATGAATTTCAAAATTTATATACCATGGGACAATTTTCCCCAATTTCTTTTTTTTTTATACTTGTGACAAGCAGGTCTGTACTAATTATCTCTGCCTACTGAATACCCAATCATTTTCCAAAGGTTTGGTATAAAGAGACTTCTGGAAACCTTCAAATACCCATCTGCTCCACAAAAGAGTCATTACTCCTGCTTGCTGTCTTTCAAATATTTTGTTCATTTCTTTATTTTTGTCATGCAATTTATCATATTTACTGAGTTCTAATATTAATAATATAACAGAGTCCTGGTATCTCTGTAGAAATATTCATGAATATTGAAAAACCATTATTTTTTCCTTTATTTGAGCCAATGCATTTTTAAGTAATTAGACTGTGAGAAATCATACACATGCCCAATCTTTTTTTTTCTTCTCACTTTATCAATTAAATAGGTGGCTTGGTTCATAAACAGACCCTGAAAAACAGATTACAGAATGGGAAAATGAAAAAATATGTATATAACATGTATCTGTGTACACACAAACATATGCATGCTTTTTTTGATTTTGTAACATTGAAGAGTTAGAAGAGTAGCCTCTCTAATAAATTAGAATAATAATATAACTCTAAAAGAAAATTGCACAGATTGCTGATAAAGCCAACTTGTGTGGTGGTATCTGAAAACCTCTTCCACTTCCATGTACATACATTAACCTTGGGTTCAGTGATTAAGGTTCTGGGACGTGGTACTGGGCGGAGGAATCCAAGAGAGAAACAGCGTACTTGTGTTCAGGAGGTAACACTGACAGACTGGATTGCCAGAGGTTCAGATGCTACGTGCAGAGACAATTTCACAGCTCTGTAGAGAATCCTCCTGAAGTATTATTCCTCAGAATCCTGATGAGTGCACTTGTGTAAAGGAACTACTGAATTTTAGGAAAAGGACCACCTAATCGATTAGAGGTAACAACATCTGGCCTCCACACAAGATTGGAAATTCTGCCTGTTCCCATCAGCATAAATAGAAAGCCTCATATATGAAGTGTTATTGGGTGGGTGCACAGTGACTCTCAAATCATCCCTAACTGAGATTTGAAACCCAGAGGATAAACTAGTTCTAAGGAATAGATATAGGAGGGGGGAAATATCCAACACCAAACTGATAAAAATTTACCATGTCTGGAACACAAGCATTCAAGGATCCATAAAATATGATAGAGACTGCTTAGATTATACTATTAAGTGACTAAATCTTACATTTATAGAACACTTCATTCAAGAAGAGCATAATACACATTCACCTCAAGTGCACATGAAATATTCATGAAGATAGAAAATTTATAGAACAAAAAGTATAATTCTAAAAAAATTTTAAACATTTAAATCATACCAATCACAATGAAATTAAATAAAAAGTATATAATAACAAGGATTTCTTCAAAGTCCTTAAATATTGGAAAATAAATAACATCTTAAAATTACCCACAGGAATGGCTGGGCACAGTGGCACACGTCTGTAATCCCAGCACTTGGGAGGCCGAGGCAGGAGGATGGCAAGTTCAATGCCAGCCTCAGCAATGGCGAGGCACTTAGCAACTCAGTTAGACCTTGTCTCTAAATAAAATACAAAAAAGGGCTGAGGATGTGGCCCAGTGGTGAGTTCAATCCCCGGATCAAAAAAAAAAAAAAAAAAAATTACCCATATGACGTAAAATATAGCTAAAGGAAAATTTAAATAGATTTTAGATGGATGGAAGATTAAAATATCAAATAGCAAAAATTGTGGGTTTCTACTGAAACAATTCACAGGGAAAATAATATATTACTAAATGCCTATAAAGGAAAAATGAAATGTCTCAGTTTAATGTCCTCAACTTCCAAATTAAACAACTATCAAAAGAAGTCTAATTAAAGCAAAAAAAAATGCAGATGAAGGAAATAATAAAGGTCATAGTGAAAATTATTGAAATAAATAAATGAATAAAATTAGAATGAACAGATGAAATCAATTAAACAAAAAGTTAGGTCTTTGAGACTATCGATGTAATTGATAAAGACAGATCAAAAAACACAAAGATGGCACAAATGATCACTAACAAGCTAAGAAAGGTGACATACCTACATATTCTAAAAATATTAAAAGAATAATTAAGTAGGGCTGTTGGTTTTTTCCTTTTTTAATTTGTTCTATTTCATACATGATACTAGAATGTATTTTGACATATTATTCATATATGACATATAATTTTCTCATTCTTCTGGTTGTACATGATGTAGAATTACATTGGTCATGTAATCATATATGCACATAGGATAGTAATGTCTGATTCATTCTAACATCTTTACTATTCCCATTGCCTTCCCTTCCATTCATTCCCCTTCGTCTAATCCAAAGTACTTCTGTTCTTCCCTAACAACCCCCCTTATTGTGAACTAGCATCCACATAGCAGAGAAAACATTTGGCCTTTGGTTTGGGGGGATTGGCTCACTTCATTTAGCATGATATTTTCCAGTTCCATCCATTTACCAGCAAATGCAATAATTTCATTCATCCTTGTAGTTGAATATATTCCATTGTGTATATATACCACATTTTCTTTATCCATCCACCTGTTGAAGGTCACCTACGTTGGTTCCATAGCTTAGCTAGTGTTAATTGAGCTACTATAAATATTAACATGGCTGCATCAGTGTAGTATTCTGATTTTAAGTCCTTTGGGTATAAACCAAGGAGTACGAGTCAAATGGTGGTTCCATTCCAAGTTTTCTGAGAAATATCCATACTACTTTTCAGATTGGTTGCACCAATTTGTAGTCACACCAGCAATGTATGAATGTACCTTTTTGCCCACATCCTTGCCAACATTTATTGTTACTTGTAATCTTGATCATTGCCATTCTGACTGGAGTGAGATAAAATCTCAGTGTAGTTTTAATTTGCATTTCAAACATTTAATTTGCAACATCTGCTAGAGATGTTGAACATTTTTTCATATATTTATTGACTGATTTTATTTCTTCTTCTGTGAAGTGCCTGTTCAGTTCTTTTGCCCATTTATTGATTTTGAGTTATTTGTTATTTTGGTGTTAAGTTTTTTGAGTTCTTTATTTATCCTGTAGATTAATGCTCTATCTGAGGTGCAGGTGGCAAAGATGTTCTCCCATTCTGTAAACTCTCTCTTCATATTCTCAATTGTTTTCCTTTGTTGTGAATAAGCTTTTTTGTTTGATACTATCCCATTTATTGATTCTTGATTTTACTTTTTGCACTTTAGAATTCTTGTTAAGGAAGTCAGTTCCTAAACTAACATGATATAGATTTAGGCCTATATTTTCTTCTATTTGGTGCAAGTTCTCTATTCTAATGCCAAAGTCCTTGGTCCACTTTGAGTTGAGTTTTGTGCAGGGTGAGAAATAGGGGTTTAATTTCATTCTGGTATATATGGATTTTCAGTTTTCACAGCACCATTTGTTGAAGAGGTTATCTTTTCTCCAGTAAAGGTTTTTGACACCTTTGCCTAGTATGAGATGACTATATTTGTGTGGGTTTGTCTCTGTGTCTTCTATTCTCTACCTTTTGTCTACATATTTGTTTTGGTGCCCAAACCATGCCATTTCTGTTACTATGACTCTGTAGGAAAGTTTAAGGTTGGTATTGTGATGCCTCCTAAGCAGGGCTATTGATAACTTTTGGCAATAAATATTAAAGTTAGATAAAGTGGATAAATTCCTTTAATTAAAGAACAATGAAACTCACTCAAGAAGAAATAGATAAAATAAATAGCACTGTATCTCTTCAAGATAGTAAATATGAAAGGTCAACCAATTAAGAAAGAATAATACAGATTGCCTTGAAGAGGAAAAAAAAAATGTTCCTATTTTTTTATTTGAGACTAGAATTACTCTGTTAACAAAAATAAATAAATAATAAATAGAGATCACTATTCCTCCTTAACATTCATGCAAAACTTCTGGAAAAAAAAAAAGCAAAGCAGATTAATCTATAAAAGACATAAGGCACAAGATTTATTCCAGAAATGAAAGATTGGGTTAATATTTCAAAGTCAATCAATGTGTCATAGCATTAGCAAATGTAATAAAAGGGGGGAGGGTAAAACAAGTGATCTTCAGATACAGATATAAATTTGCTATCACCCAATACATTATCATGATAAAATGTTCAGCAAACTATGAATAAAAGAGAATTTCCTCAGAAGAGAATCATCACGTGGATGTGATTCATTCTGTAAACATTTGGAGTGGGAAATGAAAGATCCAAGAGTAAGACTTCAATGGTGAAACATAATTGCACATTCCATCGAGTTCTTCGTCTGTTTCTTAAAAATGAAGACATGCTGTATTTCTCCCTTCCCTCCCTCCTTTCTCTGTCATTTTTTTCTTCCTTCCCTTCTTCATCTATTCCCCCCTATGCTTCTCTCATCCTGTTTGTGCATATATATTTCAGCTTCCCCTGTACCTTTTCATCTCTTTTGAACATGTCCCAATCCCTCCAACTTATTCTTTAAATCTTGCCCCTTTCTTGGTGGCTGGATAAATTTCAACACTTCACCGTGGCCACCTTGCTGCTTTTGGAGTAATTGAGACCAGTTGACTTTTTCTTGTTATCCACACTGATGTATGCCAGTCCTTCTAGGGAAGGAATGTATTCAGGACTTTGTGTTTCACTTGAGAGAGTCAGACTTCTTCATTTCTCTTGGTCCAACTCCTTGCCTCTTTTCTTCAGCTCTGTAAGGTAGGGATTGTGCATGTGCATGGATAATATTTTTGTGTGTTTCTGTGCATTGACACAAACAGTGTTGAGCAAGAGTCAATCAGATTAGATAGCCTAAAATAAATGGCTGACCATTCTTGTCTCCATATACATTATTCTTATATGTTCAGAATCTAACTCTATCATTCCTCATATTACTCTCTAACTGTATCATGTATAAATAATTTAGTTACCTATATAGACTTAATACCTTTGTGACAAAAATGAATAGCATAAACATTATTATTTTTACAGTTTCTAAGTGTAAAGTTCAGTAGTGTTAGATATAGTCATATTGTTATGTGACCCAATACTGCCTTACTGGAGTACCAAGCAATTCCTTGTTACCCTTTTGTTTCTGAGTTAAATGCTGATACTTCATATAAGTGGAAACACAATATTTATCTTTTATGATTGTCTTATTGTACTTACTATAATGTCCTCAAGTTTTATTCATGTTGTGGCATGTGTCAGAATGCCCCCTTTTTAAGGTTGACTAATATTTCATTATATGCATATATATTTTTTTCTTTTTTTTAAATTTTATTTTTATGATTTTTAATATGTACAACTCATAGTGCATATATTTAGTATCTTTTTACATACAACTGTTTGTATACAAAGTATATTTGTACAATTCAGGTCTTCAATCATGCATTTAGGAAAATGATATCCGTCTCATTCAACCACCTTTTTTTTTTCTCCCCCTCCCTCCCCTCTTGCTCCCTCCCTTACCCTCCCTTCCCTTGACCATTCTAGTGTTCCTCTAATCCTCCTATGTACCCCCATCCAACAATACTTTGAAATAGCCTCCTCATATAAGAGAGAACATTTGGTACTTGGATTTTTGAGACTGACTAACTTCACTTAGCATTATGTCTTCCAACTTCATCCATTTACCTGCAAATGCCATTAATTTGTTTTCTTTTATTGCTGAGTAAAATTCCATTGTATATATATGCATATATATTATACATATGTATTATATATATGTACATATATATATCATACTTATTTATCTATTTCTATATTGATGGATGCTTCATTTGTTCCACCTTTTGCCTGCTGTGAATATTTTCAATGTTTGAAATATTTGCCTTATTTACAATAAATATGTGTGTGCACATCTCTCTTTCAAATTCTGCTGAAGAAATTTTGGATATACATCCAGAAGTAGAATTGTTGGATTATGTGACAATTCTCTTTTTTCATTTTTTTGAGCAACTGCCATGCTACTTTCCAAAATGACTGCTTCATTTTACATTCTTATCAACACAGTGCAAGTATTCCAGTTTCTCTGCCCTCTCACCAAACACTTGCTATTTTATTGCTTTTGTTCTTGTTTTTTTGAAAGTAGCTATCCTAATGGATGTGGTGACATTTAGGTTTTTAATTTCTTAAGGTCTGACATTTTTGGTCTTATATTTTTAACACAGTCTTAAGCACATAGTAATCATTCAGTTAACATAAACAACAACAAAAATAAATTGCTAGTGAAAGAATTATATTGGTGAAGCAATGATTCTTTTGCTGATAAAAATTTGGATAAGAGATTGAAATATAAGATATAAAGCTATTTCTTTGTTGTTATGGCCATATTGAAGTTCCATGCAGGACCACTATTTCTCATTATATATATGACCAGGGAGCACAGAGCAACTTCTCTTTTCATTATTCATTCCTTGTGGATGTATTCCTGCTTTCCTTTGCTGATCCATAAATGCATGAGTGCTTAATTTAATCTGATGTCACTCCCCTAAACTGGTACAGAGCTATATGTTCCTGCTGTCACAGTAAAGGAGGTCAAGTGGCATCCACAAGGGAGGCTTGATCATGAGGACATATTTATGATTTAGATAGAATTGCCATGGTGTAGTCAAATTCATATTCAATTTATAAGTACTGTCTTCTCTATATAATCTATTTATGATTTGAAGGCATCCCTGGATTTTCTCAAGTCAGGGCTATTGTTCTAGCAGCGCTAAGGCATGCTAGAAAGAGAGAGCAGACAAATTGTTCAGCGAGGTTTAATTTTTCATGCATGTTTTATACATAAGTAAATTGGAACATGGAGATTAGATCACACTCCAGCTGTTTCTTTTTAAATTGTGTTATATCTTCTGTGCTACTCCAAGTCAGAAATAAACACTTTCTTCTCCCTGAACATGAACACAGCAAAAAAGGATATTAACCTGAGGCATGGACAGATATTGCATGTCTCGTGTTCAGGCAATGGCCAACACAAATGTCTGCCTTCATTGGTGCCATTAGGTAGTCCCTTAGATTCTTATCAAGTTCATTTATAAAAGTGAGAATTGGCAAGAGTAACCCAATCACCCAAGTTTACCCAGATGCTACTATGTTATTCGATCAAGTAGTTTATTTTCCTCTACTCTATCTTATTAAGAGTAGTCAAAAATGTTTTCCTCCTGGATAAACCTTTCTGTCAATTCACTAATACATAAACTCTATCTTCCATATACTTTCTCTAGATGAAATGCATATTGAAAGAGATGAACATATAAACAGATAAGATTCAGTACCTTTCTAAAATTACACATGAAGAATCATGTTTATAGACAAAACAAGTCCCATAACAGGTATTCATTGGTTGTTTGCTATATGGAAAGTATGGTTTAGACAAGCTCATAGATTAAAAAATATTGAACAAATGAATGGATGAAATGCTGATGAAATGTATCTACTGGTTATGGAAAGAAGACCTAAAACAGTCCAAATGTCCCACAAAACACAAACACCCTGGTTGAAAAGCACATCCCCATTGGTAATGTCCATTCGAGGGCCATGGTAAACACTAGCTGACCTTACCTAGCATCTGAGAATCTCCTCTTTAATGAAACACCTCTGGACTCCTTCCTTCTCAAAAATATCCCTATCTCATAATGGGATCTAGTCCAGGAAAAACAGTATGATGACTGACTATGGAGAGGCTTAAATGTGATGTAAAAACTTTGGATCTTGTGAGCCTTATGAAGCCAAGGAGTTGTCAACAAACTGGAAAAGAGCCAATTTGATTTTAGCTTGCTTCGCAGGTAGATGATGTTCTAGGTGTTTTGACGTGTTACCAAAATCCAGTAAATTGACTATGTTATATCAATAATGCAGAACATCTGCATAATTTAAAAGTTCTCATTAGGAGGGGAATGATAACACCCCTTAAATGAGGTGAGGCAGCCACTTAAATATTTTTTTTTCAATTTCCTTGGCAGTTGCAATGGCAAGCTGGTATCTCTATTAAGATCTCAAGAGATCTTAATAGATTCTGTCTCCTACTTAATGACTTAAAGGTGCTTAGCACACCTTTCACTAAGAATGCACCATAAACCTTATGATTTTCTTTATTTTTAGATGCTGGGAGGTTTTTCCCCTACAATTGTAATTAACATCTGTTTTTATTCTGCATTCTTAATAATTTATTATATGACTCCCTCATTCAGTATCAGTTAATATTTCAAACATTTATCCTTAAAAATTTTCCATTTTATTACTGGACATGCAAAGATTTGCTGCATTGTTGCTGCTCATCAAATACTTTGATTCCATGCTATAAGGAATCCTTTGAAAATCACCAACTTTTGTATGTCTTTAAATTAGATTTTTAAGAAGTAAAATGCTGTTGAATTATGCATAGTCTCATTTAGAAATCTTCAAACGGTTATTTATTCATCTGTGAACATTTAAGTGGAAGAATTTAAGAGAAGTAAAACATGCTATTATCTTCAAGATGTTTGTTTCTTCACCTGGAAAATCAAAATATTTGAGCCAATTAGAAAAAAAATCTACAAATAATTTAATAATAAACAAACAAACAACTGCTATGGAAAAGTTAAAAAGAGATTTGCATGAAAAAGATTTGTATGCATAAAATAAATTACATTTATGAATAATATAGTAATAAAGATTATTTTATATACAAGTTCTGACTTACATTAGACTTAAATAATGAGGTTGTTCATTCCACTAAAGTTAATTTCCAGGAAATTTCCTATGTTCAGGGTGCTGTGCTATCTGGTAAAAACACAATGTCAAAGAGTTAGCTCTGGCATGACAGGGTTCAATCAAGGTCATTGTCATACAAATAGTAATTTCTAAATTTAGAAAAAAAGTTAAAATAACAAAGTTATAACCAAACATGAGGTGGTCAAAAGGAAGGCTTAATTAGGATTTGCTTGAGTTGTTTTGGGGATCGGAGTTGATGGTAATGGATGCTTTCCTAGGACCATGCTGGGTAGGTAGAGTTAAGGTAAAACAGTGTTTGCTTAGACTGCAAAGAATGAGGATATAATTTTTTTTCCTAATGAGTAATAACACAAATTTAGTGCCTTAAAACAATACACATCTATTGAGTTACTATCTTGGAAAAGCACAACAGGGGTCTTTATTTTATTTATTTATGTGCTGCTGAGAATCAAACCCAGTGCCTCACAAGGGGCTAGGTAAGTGCTCTATCAATGAACCATGACCCCAGCCCACAACAGGGGTCTTACTGGACTAAAACCAAGGTGTAGGCAGGGCTGCATTTCTTTCTAGAAAATTTAGAGGACAACCCATTCATCTCTTTGTCTTTTCTGGCGTCTAGAGGCCACATAGATCTCCTGTTTCATGGTCTCCTTCTTCCATGTTCAAAGTCATTGAATCTTTGACTTTTTCTTGATCTGTTTTCTCTGACCAGAATCAGGATTGAAGTGACTAAATAGACCACCCCCTGGACAATTCATGATAATCTCTCCATCTCTAAGTCCTAACTTCAAGTGGGTTTGAAAAAAATTCCTTTTGCCATATACGAAAATACATTCACAGATTCTCATAGAGATCTTTTGGGAAACATTGTTCTGCCTAACACGGAGAATATTTAATGGTTATATTTTCTTCCATGTTATCAATTAATGATTTCCTGTTGACCATGTGACAAAGGCTTTTCATTAGATACAAATAACACTGTCTCTTTTTTAAAGAAATATAGATACACACATATATAAATATAAAGATGGATATGTAGATGTAGAAAGAGATATTGACGCAAATAAAACTAAGTGTACATATGCATGTGTGTGTGATTTAAAAGTACTTCCTAAAGTGTCTAAAACAAGGCTATGTGCAGAATGGATATTTAGCAAATACCTACTGATAAATAAAATTAGTGCTCTGTCTCTTTTTGCTATATCTATTACTGCACTCCTGAACTGTTGAAAGTGATCCCTAAAGGTGTTCAAGCCTGTAATGAATGCATGAAGACGGTCCAAATTTATTTAAAAAATCATAGTCAAGGCATAGATTCATACATGATGTTCTCTCCAATCTTGAACATAAATTTAATTCACCAGTTCACTGAACTTAGTTCTGCATAGATTCAGACCCAAAGGACACCATTCCCCCGTTGTGCCCCTCCACAGTGCCCAGGGCTGCATAGTGATGGAGTCTCCTTGTATCCCCACTGGTATGTGTACATTCAAGTAACTTGTGTGAGTCTGTCTGCAAACATTGACAACTGGACAGGTTTTATGATGCAGCCTCACAGATAAGAGCTGATACAAAGGAAGAAGTCTCTGCTTGAGTTATGGTGTTGTACCAGAGAGACACAAAAAAGCAACAGACCCTGCAGCCACTGTCATTGCCTCAATAAATACTTGTTGAAGAGTTGACTTGGGTAACCTATCTTTCTCCTTAAGGGTAGTACAAAAGGGAGTTAACTCTAGATGATAAAGGGAGTCTTTTCCCCGCTGTGAGTTTGTTCTCAGTGGTTATATTTGTAGAATGTGCACCACTGTGCCTGGGTTTATATGTCTTTAATGTCCAACTTAGGAGAAATAGCCATATTCTCATATCTGTATCTTTAGTCAATAACAATTTATTCTTTAAGTATATGTAGAAAATTTGGTCCACATAGACACAGAGTTGGAAGAAAGAGAATTTATTTGAATAGTTTCTTTTTTTTTCTTAATTTTTTATTATTTATTTACTTACTCATCATGCACAAGTATAGTATCTTTTTACATACAACTGCTTGTATACAAAGTATATAAGTACCATTCAGATCTCCAATCATGCATTTAGGATAATGATATCCATCTCATTCAACCACCAATTTTTTTCCAACCCCCCCTTACTCCCTCCCTCCCCTCCCTTTCCGTTGACCATTCTAGTGTTCCTCTGATCCTATGTACCCCCTTCCAACAACACTGTGAACCAGCCTCCTTATATCAGAGAAAACATTCGGTACTTGGATTTTTGAGATTGACTAATTTCACTTAGCATTATATTCTCCAACTTCATCCATTTACCTGCAAATGCCATTATTTTATTCTCTCTTATTACTGAGTAAAATTCCATTTTGTATATATACCATATTTTCTTTATCCACTCATCTACTGAGGGGCATCTAGGTTGGTTCCATAACCTAGCTATTGTGAATTGTGCTGCTATAAACATTGAAGTGGCTGTGTCACTGTAATATGCTGTTTTTAAGTCTTTTGGGAATAGACCCAGGAGTGGGATGGCTGGGTCAATAGTTTCTTTAGATCATTGTAGATAGCTTTCTTTGACATGATACCCAAACTTAAAAAGTGGTAATTTCCTAAGATTAGTTGCAATGTGGAATTTGAAAAAGTTTTAAGGAATTTTGAGTGTCTACCGTGAATTTTCAATACACCTATGTCCATAATTTTTGAAACATTGTTATATTAGCATTCAGAAAATACAAGCTCATTATAATTGGATGACTGGTGTCCTTTTGAGAAAATAAAGCAGGGAGGTGTATGCACAGAGAAAGGGCCCAGTGAAGACAGTGCGAAGACAGTCATCTACAAGTCAAGGAGAGAAACCTCAGAAAAAATCAATCCTGCCAACCTCTTGAACTTGCACTGCCAGCCTCCTGAACTGTGAGAAATAAATTTCTGTTGTTAGCAATGAACACATAAATAAGATATCAATTCATATATTTTATACAGATCTCCCAAACTTTGATCTATTTTATTATACAATATCAAATATCTTATAAACATTAATAGTGTCACCAACCTCATAAGAAAAATGCTTAGTATTATTGGGAAGGTTTCATACTCACGGTGGCCAATTCAAGTTTTTAAAAATCTGATTTTCACTGGAAAGTCTGAAATTTATTATTGACAAAAAATACTTTCAGTTATTTCCTTGAGGTCACAAATTCGCTTCATTCATTTTCATCAAAATGTCTGACAACTCTCCTGAATAACCAGTCTATCTTTCAATCATTCTTTACAGTAAAAATCAAGTTCCTCAGAACAAGGAGCAAGTAGACCTGGCAAGTCTATTACACAAGCACTTTCCCTTAAGGCGTCCATTATTTTTCCATGTGTCACAGAAATGTTTCATGCTCCTTTATGATTTTTTTACACAAAACATTAAAATTGTATGCGATTCTGAGTCACAATTATTTAATTAAATTAACACTCGATCTCTTCATCAAGAATGGTAAATGAAATATCCATATTTGCGCTGCCAGTGCATGAGAGTGAAGAACAGAATGCTGAGTAGTGTGGAGTTTCTGCCACCGCCTTGATTTGTGCCAAGACCCAGCAGCTTTACCTACAATTTCTCTATACTGCAAATGCAAAGTTCAACACAGTGAAGACAGTCACACCTCTTTTCATTATGAAAATGCTTTTGACTTTATAGGCCCTTAAATGTGTCTTGGAGAAGAGTCTGTGAAAGCACATAATGAGAGACACTAATTTATAAAACGTAGAGCGGAGCTAAGCAGAACAGAAAATATGTAAAATAAATATCATAACCACAAATCATTCAGTGTCAACATGTTGATGCAGATTCATTTTTTTTTCTGGAAAAACAGGATACCTAGTATAGTGGGAGGTATAAAGTAAGTAATAGGAAACAATTGTTGACTAAGCGAATATGGAAAACACACACACACACATACACACTTACTGTATATCCTAGGTCTACACCACTTAAAATCATAGTCATTAGCCATATGTTATCATCATACCTAGATTAAAATTAAATAATATTAATATTTTAATATCTCAGTCATTAGAGTCACAATTATATACTCAATCTCACCTAGCTAGTGCTACTTTATTGGAAACTTCAGATATAGAATATTGCCATTATCAAAGAATTTCTTTGGAATAGAATGAGTCTAAATAAATATATAAAAATACAGTAATATAAATTAATATAATATAAATTACTTTTTTACTTTATAACATAACATACTGTCAACACAATTTTAATCAAGCATAATTCTAGGATGTAGGACTAGACCAAGATAATTACATTTTTTTTAGGTTTTATACACATTAATTACATTAAGGTAACATTTGACTGATTAGTACATTTTACAATATTTATATTTAACAATTAAAGCTGTTTCCTGATAATGTGCTTGCTTTAATATTTTACACAAGTATGAGTATTTGGAAGAAAGCTAAAGATTTATTAGTAAGAGGTTCTCCAGAAAAACAGAGCCAATAACATGAAAGCATTATGTATATATAATAAAGTGGCCTACATGATTATGGAAACTCAGAAGTTTCACAATCTGCAGATACAGAAAGGTTTTTGAAATCCAAATGTATGAGAGCCAGGATTCCATTCCTATCTAAAGCACTAAAAATCTGAAGAACTGAGGGAAGGAGATTGGCATCCTGGTTAAACAGAGAGCAAATTTATCCTTACTCCATGTATATATACTAACTTATACTAAATTACATTGAGGAGGTATTATGATTTTAATATGAGGTTCCCCGCAATAGCTCATGTGTGGGACAATGCAAGAATGTTCAGAAATGATCAGGTTACAAGAGCTTTAACCTAATCAGTCGATTAATTTAATTATATGGATTGACTGTGATAACTGTAGGCAGGAAGGGTGCAGCTGGAGGAAGTAGATCACTGCAGGTGTGTCTTTAGGGTTTATGTTTTGTCTCTCAGGAGCTGAACTCTCCATGCTTATTGGCTATTGTAAACTGATCTGCTTTTCTACATCATGCTGTTTTGCCATGATAATCAGCCTCACTAACTTCATAGCCAGAGCTATGAAATAGCTGACTGTTTTAGGCAGATTTTTTCACTGCTGTGACTGAAAGACCTGACAAGAACAATTTTAGAGGAAGAAAAGTTTACTTAGGGTTCAAGGTTTCAGAGGTCTCAGTCCATAGATGGTCAATTTCATTACTTGGGGTTTGAGGTGAGATAGAACATAATGGCAGAAGGATGTGGTAGAGAAAAGCATCTCAGGACTCCCACCAGGAAGGAGAGAGAGAGAGAGAGAGAGAGAGAGAGAGAGAGAGAGAGAGAGCGCTCCAAGCATCAAGAACAAAATATGTACACTAAGGCATGTCCCCCTCCGAGACCCACCTCATTCAACCCTACACTACCTGCCCAAGTTACCACTCAGTTAATTCCTGTTAAGGGATTAAGGCACTGATTAGGTTAAAGCTTTCATGACCCAATTATTTCACCTGTAAAGTTTCTTGTGTTGTCTCACAATGAGCTTTTTGGGGATACCACATGTCTAAACCATAACACTGACCATGGACTGAATCTCTGAAACTGAACCAAAATTAACTTCTCCTCTGCTAAATGGTTCCTGTCAGGTCTTTTGGTTACAGAGATGAAAAGCTCACTGAAATAGGAGGTTATCTGCTGCTTTATTTAGCTCAAGACTCAAATGCTAATCTCTCTTGGAAATATTCTCACAGACACATCCAGAGATAATGTTTCATCAGAAATCCAGGCACCCTGTGGCCCAGTGAAATTGACCATATCTCCATTTTGAACAGGAGATCAAGGTAATGCAGAACTCCTCTATTCTCTGTTTACTTGTATTAGCCACATTAACATACTGGTTAATAAATATATAACTACATAAATAAATTATTTACTCCACATCGTATCATTTTCAATATCATTGCATTTTTTATTATTGCTTCACTTTAAGTCTATAGATTTCAGGTATCTGAATGTGTCATGCACATTTGGGGCTTTTAATGTATATTTTAAACTATATTCCAGAACATCTACAATTTTTTGAATGTCCACCAGTACTGTGTGAATATGGCTATATTTATTTCAACTGGATTATCTAATTTTAGAACTCACTTAGTTAAATATGATTAAAATCATACTATTTGATAATATTAATTTGCATCATAGTTTTGATTTCCTCAGCAGAGTTTTATATATGATGGACCATCTCCATGTTGTAGGGTTATAAACTGAGGCAGGGATGAAAGAAGAAATTTCTAGGCAAAAGGAAGCCAATCCTGGGCCGCAAGAGTTTAACTGAAGAATTTTCTAACATGTAGGGGTTGATTGCATCAATGTCATGTGCATGTGTGTGTGGTATAGCCATCCTGCAAATGCATCATCACCTAAAGTTCATCTGATCTGATTATACCACATATACACCAATAGGCTATGGAAAAGGTCTTTACTTACATAATTAAGGTTTCTTGAGACAGCAGGGAAGACCTCCTCTGTAATCTGCAGTGGTTTGAAAGCCAGGAAAGGAGAGGGACTCAGTGATTATTGAGGTTAGTGGAAGAATTCTTAGGTGGTCGAGGTTTCATGGTTTGAATCTTCTACTGGTTCCAAAGGTGGAGAAGGTAATCCCAAGCTTTCTCAGCAGTTTTTTTCCAGATGTGAGGCACAAGGGTAAGAGGGGGAGGTGAGACTTACACAGTACCAGCAGCTGGACAGTATATCTCTGTTTTAACATTCCTCAACAGTTATGTTCATTCAATTCTATACAACTCAGTTGACCCTTACTTTCATGAAACTGCATTGTTTGCTTTTAGCTCAACTACAATTTCTTGGTATGCTTCTTCCTTCCCTTTGTTAACAATCTTTCTTAATGTTCCTGGACATCATTAATATTTTGGCATAATCAATAGAGTCTCAAAAAAACTTTGCACCCATCACATGTGCCCCTTCTGAGGTAGGTAGTGTTATAAAGTAATTTCCAAGATTAAACCCCCTGGAAATATGCACTCTATAATTCCAAGGGTTTGTGAACATGAAAGTCATCCTCATACAGAAATTATGCGGCATAGCTGATATCAAGGAAGGAAGATTGTTGTGGGTTGACGTGACTTAATCATCTGAGCCCTAAAGAAGACTGGGCTTTTCCTGAAGAAGGAGATTGTAATGGTTTGGATCTGAAATGTTCCTTCCAAAACTGATCTGTTGAAAGCATGGTACCTAATAAAGCAAGGTTCAGAGGTGGGGATTACAGGCAATGGTTGGTTCATGATAGCTGTAACTTCATCAATGGAATAACAATTTGAATGAACTACTGAGTGGTAACTGTAGGCAGTTGGGATTTGGAGGGAGGAATTAAGTCACCGGGGGCCTTGGGCACTATATTTTCTCTGTCCCCTTCTTGACTTTCTCTCTGCTTCCCAGTTGCCAATAATTGGGAAACTTTCCTCTGTCATACTCTTCCACCATGTTTCTTCCTTGGAGCCAGTGGAACAAACACTGATTCCTCTGAAACCAGGAGCCAAAATCAATATTTCCTCCTCTAAGCTTTTCTTTTCAGGTGTTTCAGTCACAGAAATTCAAAGTTGACTAACACAGAGGTTCTCCACTACAGGCTTGAAGATGGAAGGGCCACCTTCACTGAGTTTACAGTACCCTGGATCCGAGTCAATTATTTTGGGCAGTTCATTCTCCTCTGATCTTTGACTCCTGACTCCAGTGACTAAGAATGGTGCTGCTGAGCCTTTAATTTGTAAGGCACTGTTCTTCAAATAGTCATAGTAGAAGTATGAGCTGTTAGTGTAAGATTTCTGTCATGATTGATAACTGTTCTCAAACTCCTCTTTGTACGTAATTCTAGTCAACTAAAGCTCCCAAACACATCATCTTGTTTATTTTAGTCAAACCACATTGTGGGCCCTAAATGATATGGCTTAGCTGATGGTGTACTCTCTCTCCCAGGCTTGGCCTCCTGAGGTAGGGGCTGGAATGGAGATGATTGCCAGAGCAAGGAATCTGTCTGATCTTATGAAAGATAAGATATCCAGAATAGCTTTATGCATCTGGATATTTTAAAGCCCGCCATACTCCTTAATTCAGTGGCTTTCAAGTATATGCTTCCTTGGATTAGTGGAAAATATTGACTTCCTGTCTTAAGATTTGTTAAAAACATATGTGGTTTTATTAGCAAAGTTCTCCTAGAAAACATAAACTTGAAGAATTCTGAGAATGTTATTGTTTTCACATTCTCACTGTATCTCTGATTCTCAAAAGAATCTATGTACGATCTTGGCGATTTCCATCCAGAATAATTTGGTATGTGTGTACTCCTACCTTCCAGGTCAAATCGTTGTGTTGACATGAGTCAGTGTTTCATAGTTCATGAGAAAAAGAGAATTCAACTGAAATACACTGTCTACTGTCCACGATTTTGGTTTTTACATATGAGATCAAATGGCAATACCAGTGGCATGTTTTGAGTTATATAAGATATTACCATTTTTCAGGGAAAAAAAAAAAAAAAAAAAAAACTTGGGGATCAAGGAATCAAATAGTTTCTATAAAGGACCCGTTGGCCATAATTATACATGTTTTTCGTTATTAACTGGCAAATGTCCAGGGCTATGGGGAGATATAGAATGTGGCTGGCTTTAGTAAGTGCGAGGATCCTTGATTTTCTACCGTGGTGATTCCAGGTGCGTTCTCATCCGGATGGAGCACTGCTGCCAAGGCAAAACCACACAAGGATAAAGATACCATCACGACCAGCCCAACTTCTCTTTCCCGAGATGAATTAAAATCTAAGTCGCCCTGAAATAGCATAGAAGACAATTTTGGGTTAATGCCAAGCACTGTTGAGAATAAAGAAGGAGAAGATAAGGTTGGGGCCATTGGTCTCTCTGATCGAGGTAGCGTGACTGAGGCTCATAGAATTACTGAGGAAACACAAAGCGAATCTTGAATCTGAGTTAGTCAAGCTGTTAATGAAGGCAGACAAGGGCAGCATCCTTTCCTCAGTGTGGTAGAAATAGAGGTATGCTTCAACAATATCTACCTTACATAAGCAATTTTTATTTGTGAAATTTGACTAAATAATCTCACATACCTTAAGAATAACAGAGAAGCGTGAATTGCTTTTGTTTACTCCCTGAAACTTTTAGGAACTCACAGAAAGTCATTTTGGAATATATTAAACCAATCTTACCTTAATAACTAATTTGTTTTTTTTTAAATTGTGATTATTAGAAAAATGGAATTTTGTATGTTTAAAAAGGTAACTTCTGACCTTTGGAAGTCTTTGTTCTTTAGTTAACTAATTAAATGCAAATCAAAAATCAGTGAGCATATTTAAATGTAAATTTTATCTTTTTATTCTTCAAATTTTTTAAGTCTTCTAATTCTTTCACTTATTTCGTGCCAAAGCTCAAGAATGTGATTTATTTACGCTTCCATTTCTGCTGTGTACCTAAGATGTGAAAACAGTTTGTGCCATCATTAAAAAGTCATTTTAACAAATGACCATGGAAAACCTCACTACTTCCACCCACCCCTCTTATCTCACTAAATGAGCCAGCACTGGGGTTCACATTTTCATGGAAGCTGGGGTGCTCTGCATCCTAATCTAAGATGCTATTAGCACAGTTTCGTTCATATCATCTACCACCCAATAAGATTGATGATGAGGCCTCCACCTCCTGACTCCCCTGAGCTTACTCAGTTTCCATGTCAGTTGAGCTGCTCTCAGGAGTTCATAATGTGGATAATACAAAAGTACCAGACACAAAAGGGCACAGGGAGAAGGAAGTGAGGACAAAACTTACCGAACAAGGGATCTATCTGCACCCATGCCGTGCAAGGCATTGTACACATTCCATGTCATTAAATACTTATAACCCTGTGAAGGAGGCATCACCATAATCATTTTTAAGTCACAGATAAGCAAGAGAAAATTACAACTTACAATTTACATCTAAATGATGTCTATGAGTCCAAATCTCTTGAGGTTGCATGATTTACATTGTTTGGTTTTACATTTACTTGTTTGTCTGTTTTGCTCCCACTGCCCAGCTCTCCCTGAAACGAACACATCAAAAAAGGCAAGAAGGTTGTACTTGGCATTGCTGTATGTGTAAATTCAACAAATACTATTTATGGACTATGATATGAGTGTTTTCCAATAGCTTTTGTCCAACAGTACTACCTCATTGTGTTTCTTTGTGAGTGTCTAGGTTTCCTCTCATCTGAACTCCTGGAGTATTAGGAGTTTCACCACTCTCACTACCCACGTGCATCTATTCCTTGGAAGCATTTTCTTGTTTCAGTGGTACCTGATTCTTGCTGTAATTGTAATCTTATATTAGATGAAAAATATTGCATGTGAGCCACCTCAACCAAATGCATACTGTTTATTTCAGTACCACCACTCATGTTAGTGAGCCAGATCACATTATATAGAACACCCAGGAAATTGTGTGCTGTGATTTCAGCAGGAGCTACAAACCAGGTATCGGCAGCTCAGGATCCGTCATTCATGTTTCTCCTTGGTCCTACCTAACACTGCAGAACATGAGCCTGCTCTTTGCAGTCAGACTCACTTAGCCAAGCCTCCTGTTTCTGATGGAAGAACAGAAGTACAAAATCATGGGAGAAGTGTTGACCCACTTCCTTCTTCAATCCTTGATTTATCCATCTATAAAAATGATAAATAATGCCTGCCTCCAAGTATTATAACTGGGGAAGGAGATTGTACAAATTATCTTATGTGCATATACAAATATGAATCCCACTTACATATACAATGATAATGCACCAATAAAAATTGTTAAAATGACAAAAAACAAAGCTTCATAGTAAATACCTTTCATTGCTCTAGTTGCATACATTGAATTTAGGAATAGTATTATTATTAGATGGCAAATAGCATTTGGACTAACATTGGTTGCCATATCTCATAGGATGCATTAGTTGATTTATATTTAATTTCTCAGATAGTGAAAGACAATAAAGTAACAGACCAATTTATATGTATATAAGTGTTTTAAAAATGCCTTATACAAGCATGGCATGGCGGCGCATGCCTGTAATCCCAGGACTTGGGAGGCTGAGGAGGAGGACCGCGAGTTCAAAGCCAGCCTCAGCAATGGCGAGGCACTTAGCAACTCAGTGAAACCCTGTCTCCAGTAAAATACAAAAAAGGGCTGGGGATGTGCCCCAGTGGTTGAGTGCCTCTGAGTTCAATCCCCCGTACCAAAAAAAAAAAATATATATATATATATATATATGTATATATATGTATATATATATACCTGCCTTACACAAAATAATCATGTATATTCACACACAATAAACCTATATACAGCACTAAAAATTAATATTATATATTAATATTGGTATAATATTATATTATAGATTATATTTATTTACATAGATATGAAATAAACAAGGTAAGTATTCAACTATGTATCTAAAATCTATAAACTGGTTTGTTTATTTTAAGTATGAGAATGGCATGTGGCTTTTTTCTCTTTTAACAGTTGAAATTCAGATTATTTTGTTGTTGTTGATGTTTTAGGTATACATAACAATACAATGTATTTTGACATATTTTGCATACATGAGGTGCAACCCATTACAATTTGATCCCATTCTTGTGGTTGAACACAAGGTGGAATTACACTTGTGTGTATTCATATATGAGCATAAGAAAATTATGTTCTATTCATTCTACTGTGTTTTTCCTATTCCTATCACCCCACCCTCCCTCCACTTTGCTTTGTCTATTCCAATGAACTTCTATACTTCTCCTTCATACCCTCCCTTGTCATGGGTTAACATCCACATATCAGAGAGAACATCCGGCCTTTGCTTTTTTGAGGGACTGGCTTTTTTCACTTAGCATGATATTCTCCAGTTCCATACATTTACCTGAAAATGCCATAATTTCTTTCTTCTTTATTGCTGAGCACTAGTCCATTGTGTGTATATACCACATTTTCTTTATCCATTTTTCCACTGAAGGTTGGTTCTAAAATTTGGCTGTTGTAGATTGATAAACATTGATGTGGCTGTACCACTGTAGTATTCTGATTTTAAGTCCTTTGGGTATAAGATGAGGAGTGGGATAACTGGGTCAAATGGTGATTCTATTCCAAGTTTTCTAAGGAATCTCCATACTGCTTTCCAGGGTGATTACACCATTTTTCAGTCCCACCAACAAGGTATGAGCAAACCTTTTCCTCACATCCTCGCCAACATTTATTGTTACTTGTATTCTTGATCATTGCCATTCTAATTGGAGTGAGATGAAATCTCAGTGTAGTTTTAATTTTCATTTTTCTAATTGCTAGAGAGGTTTTATATTTTTCCATATATTTTTGACCATTCATATTTCTTCTTCTGTGAAATACCTGTTCAGTTTCTTTGTCCATTTATTGATTGTGTTATTTTTTGTGTGTGTGTTAAGTTTTTTGAGTTTTTTAATATAACCTGAGGGTTAATGAATGCTGTGTCTGAGGTGCAGAGGAGCCCATTCTGTAGGCTTTCTGTTCATAGTCTTTATTGTTTCCTTTGCTCTGAAGAAACTTTTTTGTTTGATACCATCCCATTTATTGATTCTCGATTTTAATTCTTGTGCTTTAGAAGTCTTGTTGAGGACGTCCGTTGTTGAGCTGATATGATGGTGAGTTGGGCCTACTTTTTCTTCTAGTAGGTGTAGGGTCTCTGGTATAATGCCAAGAAGGTCCTTGATCCACTTTGAGTTGAGCTTTGTGCAGAGTGAGAGAGAGGGTTGAGTTTTATTCTATTACATATAGATTTCCAGTTTTCCCAGCACCATTTGTTGAAGAGGCTATCTTTTCTTCAATGTATGTTTATGATGCCTTTGTCTAGTAGGAGATAACTGTATTTATATGGGGGTTGTCTCTGTGTCTTCTATTCTTTTCCATTAGTCTTCAATTCTATTTTTGTCCCAATACTATCATGATTTTTTTTTTTTTTAATTTTACCATAGCTCTGTAGTATAATTTTGTCAGGTATCTGCTTCACTTTTCTTGCTAAGGATTGCTTTGGACATTCTAGGTCTCTTATTTTTCCAAATGAATTTCATGACTGATTTATCTATTTCTATGAAGGACATCATTGGAATTTTAATAGGAATTGCATTAAATAGCACTTTTGTTAGTATGGCCATTTTCGACAATGTTAATTCTGCCAGTCCAAGAATATGGGAGGTCTTTCCATCTTCTAAGTTTTTTTTCAATTTCTTTCTTTAGTGTTCTATGGTTTTCATTGTAGAGGTCTTTTACCTCTTTTGTTAGATTGATACTCAAGTATTTTATTTATTTATTTTTTGAGACTATTGGGAATGGAATAGTTTTCCTGATTTCTCTTTCAGCTGATTCATCATTGATATATAGGAATGCAAATTGATTTATGTGTGTTGAGTTTATATCATATTTCTTTGCTGAAGTTGTTTATGAATTCAAGAAACTTTTTGATGGAGATTTTTGGGTCTTCTAAATATGGAATCATGTCATTGTCAAATAGGGATAGTTTGAGCTCTTCTTTTGTAATTCTTTTATGATTCTTTTCCAAGTCATCTTTTAGAGACACATACAAAAATATTATAGATATAATAATATGATGTCTAAGATTTCTTTCAAAATAATATTGAGGAGGGAATCAGTGCATAGATGGACAAAACAAATTTGGCCTTGAATTAATTGCTGAAGCTAGGACATGAATCCTGGGACGTACACTATAGTAATCTGTCTCCTTTTGTATATATTTGTAATGTTCTATGATTAAATTTTAGGGGGGGGGGAAGATATGCAGTAAAGAATATTTGACAGCACCTATCACAGAAGCATCCCATTTGTTATTGTTAATTAACTACCAGAATTATTTTGTTACTCTTTTAGAGTTCACATGGTTAGCTTTCCCAAAGATATTCATTTGCTTTTTAAGTAATGGTGCATATGTGCATGTCATACATAGTAATACATTAAGTAATATATATATATATATATATATATATATATATATATGTATGTTTTGAAATTTATTTATTAAAGTATCCTAAGGGTTTTGTTTGTTTGCAGTACCAGGGATTGAAAGCAGGGGTGCTTTATCACCAAGCTACATTCCTGTCCTTATTATTGTTTAATTCTTAGAGTTTCACCAGGTTGGTGAAATGTTTTGGGGCCTCAAACTTGTGATCTTCTTGCCTAAAACATTCTAGGTTTTTGTTGTTGTTGTTGTTGTTGTTGTTTTTGGAATGTTTCTCACATAACTTTCTTTTGTACATACATGGATACCCACAGTGAATCTCCACATCATGTACAACCACAAGACTTGGATCCTAATTAGAGCACGAGGTACTCCATATTGGTATAAACTAATCTATTTTCTATCTCTATGTATGCAGCTATGTGTGGAGAAAGACAAAAAGGGTGATTATGTTATATATGACAGGTGCAAGATATCCATCAAGGAGTGGGTATATAAAAAATAAAAAATATAACTAAAATAAATTCTAGGAAATTATAATTAGGAATTTTATGCAAAAATATAAAAAAAAAACCACTTAAGAATACACTTAAGTATACAGTAAGAGCCAAATATGTGATGCAGTTTGAATATCTTCTGGGTGCTAAGAAGAGGGAGAATTGTAGGATGAAGAAATCAGGGAAGGCTTTACAATATGGAATTTAAAAGATTAATAAGGAGATTAGTTACCCTTTTTCCAGGATCTAGGGATGAGTGTAAGTATTTTTAACTCAATTTACACAACCCTTCAAGGTGGTTAGTGTTCGTCATCATTGTTCGGATGAGAAAACATTCTCTTTGTTAGTATGAACCTGAGCAGGATATTTAAACTCACTTATTTTTTTCTTCATGATATGCTTGCTACCTCTTCAAACAAGAAATAATATATAGATTATTTGATGTGGAAAGAATGGCAAACTCAAAGATGTGACATAGGGAGAGGAGAAATCAAGAGATAATTATGTCGTATTTTGATTTCTTATATTTCTTTTTAAATATGGGGGAAGTGAGAAATAGTGAAAGCATTATAGATCATAGCAGAATTCAGAAATTTTGGAAATGTTTGATATATTGATCCTTTACCAAAATACCCACAGGACAATGATGGTACCATTTAAACTACATCCATGGATCACCACTCACCATTATATAAAAGTATGGTTCCAACCCTGTGGCATTACAAATGGGCCATTGTCTACTACCTCAGTGCAATGCATGTGCGCGCGCGCGCACACACACACACACACACACACACACACCTGTCTATTCTTTGGCTTGTCTATTCTTGTCTATTCTTTCTCATCCCCCTAAGGTCTTCTTTGTAATTGACACTCTGGTAATTTTGCACACTTGGCCTTAGTTTTAACTTGGATTTCTTTGCACACCATGATGATTCACGCCCATGCTTTTGCCTGTCATCCCCACAAACTTCCTGACTCTCAGACTTCAGAGTTCAGTGCCCCTTCTGCACTGTGCTGCCTGGCCCCTAGGACCCTTGCCACCCTACCCCCAAGTTGGTCTGACTGCAGTTCTGCTCTTTGGTCCCTGAGTCTCTCTTAACACTTTGATATGATAAAAAGATCTGTTACTCTCTCTCTCCATGATTTAGGCCATGGACTTCTTCTAGGTATAAGACATGTATCTTATTAGTTTTTTTTTTTTCTTTTCTTTTCTTGTTCTGCCAGTATATGTCAACAGCCTTGTCAAGTAAAACCTTTTAATGAATTAATAAATAAATATCTTTGAATTATTTCATTTTCAAAGGCTACAGCATTTCCCAAAACGTCTAGTTGCAAATAAATTTTGACAGCACTCACGTTTGGCAGCCTCTGATGCAGCTCCTAATGATCCCTGCCTCTGGTCCTCACACCCTTCTTTGTGTTCTCTCTCCCCACTACTGTGGGCCAGACCAGGTGACTTGCTCAGAACCAACAGAATAAGGCAAAGTAGACAGGATGAGACTTTCAAGATTAGCTGACAAAACTATCATTTCTGTGAGGACCTCGATGGCTCTCCCACTTGCCAACTCTGATGAAGCCAGCTGCTAGATGTGGAGGCCCACGTGGCAAGGATCTGAGGGCAGTCTTCAGGCAACTGTCAGTCACACGACAATAGAAAACTAATGCATCATGCTATGATAGTTAAACCTTTGTTGCTTTTGTCTTATGCACAGACACATGTAAGCACATACACACACCCCTTAGCAGTTTTTTTACTTTGCATAATTTATACAGACCTAGTCCCCTCAAGGTACACATTGTTGGATTAAGATATGTGCTCAGCTGTTAAAATGAACAGAATAACCTTGGGAATTAAAATGGAAACAGGATTAAAAAGTAACTATAATATCTAAAAAAATAACAAAAAAAAAAAAAAAAAAAAAACAAAGGGAAGTACCAGAGCTTAAGAAATTCTATTCTCACTAGAGAGAAAACTCCTAAAACTTAAACAAATAACTATCTTTTAAAAATGACATCAATTTGTACTTAATGGGTCATTAAAAATCCTATTTGGTGTACAGTCTCCAATTTAGATTAGGATCCTTTCCAGGGTCTGGCTTGTCTTGAGCATTGGAAATGAGTTATATTCTGAAGATTGTACAGTGGGCGATCACAATATCTTTTAATAACAACATTTCAGAACTGATTCAATTTATCCTGAAACAAACTAACAGCGTTTATTCTTATTGCCATTACTTATGGGTACTGACACTATTTTGTTTTTCCTCTCAAATTGTCTAGAGGATAACATTCAGTATCTTCAGTTAAGGAGATTCAAGATCCATCAACTTGGCATTTCCATAAAGATATAAAAATAAGAACAAAAACATTAGAAAAGAGTCCCACCGCACATAAAGAAGGTGCATGCCTGTGAAACTTCCCTAACAAAATATGATTTAAGGAAATGTTTACCTTAACAATCCAACCTGATTATTCACGTTTTAAACTCAAAATCCTAAGTGGATGTAGAATTGAGCAATGGTACTTGAAGCCCCATAAAGTATGGCTACCTAGCCAAATAACTCCAGGGGCTCAATAAACTGATTTCCTCTCAAAACATGGGGCAGAGACAATACAAAATTTGAAGAAAGAAGTTGCCAACTGTTCAGTAATAATGGCACAGCAAAGAGCCAAAGCCAAATGAAGAGAAATTGCTAAAATCAGGTCAATAAATGTGTCAAGAAATGAATTAAAAAATAATGCATTCTAATTGAATTTATTGTGAAGCTTATCACCACATACCAAAGTTAATACTTCATAGTGCTCTTAGAAAGGATGAGAAAATGCAATAATCTTACATGTGCAATAGCATAAACACCATAAAAGGAACTGCAGTGGAACTATTAAGTAATGAAACTGTTGAAGTGTATATGTGTATATGTTCGAGTGTGTCTCTTTACAAAAATATAGCAAACATTACAGCTCGAAATGGGTGCAGTTGCTTTCTCCTTTTGAATAATCCATGCATGAATATTTCAGTGATATCATAAGAGTTTCAGTAATTATGAGAATTCTTTTCTTAAAAACTCCTCAGAGACAGCTGTTGAAGTATGCCCTAAGATCAAATGTGTACAGGGAGACAACGTAACCCAAATAACTTTTACAGATTGAATGAACTAAGGAAAAGGTGATGAGGTTAGATGAGCTGGAAAACATGTGCTCCACAATTAAGGGGCGGTTTCTATTCCGCCCAGGCTTTGTTGCCATGAAGACCCTCTGTTTTAGACTCTTCTGTTTTCCAAAGAAGGTTGAAATGCCAATGAATGTGAATTTTCCCATTTTTAATATGCAATTTTTCAAATGCAAAATTTTTTTGTAGACTAAAGAGTTCAAATAAAAAGAAAAAAATAAATAAAGACAGTCAATGGGGTAGTGTATGACTGTGTTGTCATCAATCCATGAATTCTAATCACAGCCCAGCAGATCTAGATGAAAGTGGTGGCTGATTGGTGCTCAACAAGGACAGGAACTTGGGAAGAGGCAGTATTGGTTCAAATAATAGCACATGAAAAGGAAATGTGTGGGTAGGGAGAAATAATAATAGCAATAATGACTAGAAGGAGGAGAAGAAGAAATGCAGGCGGAAGGAAAAGAGGAGGTGGAGATGAATATGATCTTGGAAATTTTCCAAGGTCAAGAATTTAAGATTGGGGAAACATCACAATGAATAATGAATTCAGAGTAAGGCTAAGATAGAAGAATTAGAAATAACCTTTATAATGGTCAGGGTCCTCCAGAAAAAGAGCCAATACAATGGGAGTTATATGTCTACGTATCTCTGACTCTATTATCTATCTATCTCTGTGTCTATATCTGTTTTCATAGCTACAGACCTATCACAAAGACAGATTGGAAGAAAGTTGCCTCATGTGATCATGAGGCTGTAAAACCTCAGGACAAGTGGTAGGGAATCAAGGGAAGATTCTGTACAGCAGTTCAAATCTGAAAGCATCTGGCACAATTCTTTCTTGCTGGGGAGAGTCAGTCAATGTTCTACTAAGGCCTTCAACTGATTGAAGGAGGACCACCCACATTATTGTACTTAGCATAACAATTTGAATGTTAATCTTATTCAAAAACTCTCACAGAAACACTCAGAATAATGTTTGATCAAATATCTGGGCACTGTGGCCAAGCTAAATTGATATGTAAAAATAATCACTAAAACCTCTAAAGAAGGCAGAATTCACATATGAACCCTCTGGGGGGCTGTTAGAATGAGTAACTTATATTTAGCTGTTTGGAGAGAGGTCTCTTGTGAGGTTTATTTAAAGTTGCTCTATTATTAATGATTGCTTCTGAGAGTGAATAAATAGTTCCATGAACAACAACAAAAAAAATCATAAAATTATTCTATTGTTTCTGATTTACAGAAATATTTTCTGTTGACAGAATAGTTAATAAAGTAGCAAAAAGGACTATTTTAATGTCATCTAAAATATCAAGTTAAATATTTTTGTGTTAGTGGTTTTAGAATTATTCGTGATTTTGTAGCTATTGCACTTTTACAAAAGATTTAAATTTTTTAAACAAATGCTATTAAACAATAAAATACACATTGATGTTAAAATATTGAAGAACAAAGAATACATAAATTTAAAAAATCAATTTGAAGAAAATATGATAAAATAAAATGTTAGCAGCAAAAAAGAAACATAGAAAAATATTTAGTTTTCATTGTAAGTAAGAGACAGACTGCATGACTTATACAAATTAATATATTTTTAAAAAAACCTTAGGAATATAGAAGCATAATACAGTAACTCTGAAATAATGGTAAGTACTAATCAAAAAATGATTCTACCATTTAGTAATTGTATTAAGGATCATCACTGATAATTCTTTCCTAGAAATATTGTTTTATGGATAACTCAGTCTGCCATTATTCCATAATTACCCTAAATACATGTATGAAGACACAATTATTGTAAAAATGCTTTATATAAAACCAGCAACTTGAAAATTGTGCTCTTTATATGTAATATGAAATGAAATGTACTCTGCAAACATGTATAACAAATTAGAATAATAAATTCTTTAAAAAAAGAAATATTGTTTTATTTTTAAAATAGAGTTCTTCTGTCCTTAGAATGGGAATCAGGGCAACATAAAATATCCAATGTTCAGTCCTCATAAAAATTCAAATAAATAGATAAAATGGTTTGAAAATGAAATCTGAGTAAAATATTTAAAATAATGGAATTATTTCTAAGGAACTTTAAAATCCATAATTTTTATTCAGAAAAATTTTCAAAAATAATTTAAAATTTTAAAATTGCCTATGTTTTTACTATTTCCAAGGAACTTTAGGTGTGTTTATGGTTTTTAACTTCTGTTTAGACTCCTTTATTTTAATTTGAAGATTTTTTAAATTATTTTTTATTCTAAGATGATATAAATGGCAGCAGAATGCATTACATTTCATATTATACATATAGAGCACTTTTTTACAAATCTCTGGTTGTATGCAAAGTATATTCACACCATTCGTGACTTCATACATGCACTTAGGGTAATGATATCCATCTCATTCTACCATCTTTTTTTTTTTTTTTTCTTCACCCTTTTTCCCCCTCCCTTCTCCTCCCTCCCCATTGGCCATTCTAGTATTCCTCTAATCCTCCTATGCTCCCCATCCCAACCCGACTGTGAATTGGCCCCCTTATATCAGAGAAAACATTTGTTTTCTCTTGAAGATCTTCTTTTAACATTTCTTGTAGATTAATTTCATAATGAGGAACTCTGTCAGTCTCCATTTATGTGGAAAAAAAGTCCGAGTTTCTCTCATTTTGGAAAACTTATTTCTTCCAGATACAGAATTCTTATTAGCCAGTTTGTTACTGTTTTTGTTTTATTTTTTATTTTTATTTTTCCTGTTAGTAGTTTCAGTGTGGAATCCCAATGCTTTCTGGCCTCAAAAATTCCTTTTGATAAATTTGATAATCTAAAGATGCCTATTATACATAAATTGCTTTTTTTTGTGGGGGTGGCTTCTTTCAGGATTCCCTCTTTTTTAATTTTTGGCTTTTGAAAGTTGGATTATAATATATCCCAGTATTAATCTCTTTGCATTTGTCCTACATGTAGTTCATTGAGCTTCTTGGATTTGCATATTCATATCTTTGCTCATGTTTGGCAAGCTTGCCGATATTATTTCCTCAAACAATCATTCTATTCCTTTCCTTTTCTCTTCTACTTCTGGGACTCCCACTCTGTTTATTGATCTACATGGTGTCTACATGTTCTTGAGAATCTGCCCATATTATTTAAGTTTTTACTTTTGTTGTTACTCACATTTATTTTTTTCAATTTCCCTTTCTTCAAGTTTATTACTTCTTTTTGTAGTCTGCTTAAATCTTCTGAAAAGCCCTCTGGTGAATGTATCAGTTTAGCTCAAAATTTATTTTTTGTTTCTTTTTACATTTTCATTGTATCTTATTTTGATTATAATATTTTCTTTCAAATTTTCTTTAGTTCCTTGTACATGTTTTCCTTTAACTCTTTTAAAATATGTAAGGCAAATGATTTTAAATTGTTTTCTTTAATTTGGATGTCCGGATTTCTTTGGGAATAAGTTTTGTCCATTTTTTCCCCTTTAATTAGTCCTATTTACCTTAGTGTGCCTTATGAATTCTGTTGAAAATTGTGCATTTAATTTTTACATTCTGCTAACTCTCTCCTTGTCATGGTTTATTTTTATTTTATTTATCTGAAGGTTGTAATGATCCTTCCATTTTGAGATTTTTCAAAACATTTTTTAAAGCAGACACTATTATGTGTTGGGTGTGATCTCTGGAGTTCTTGTTCTTTCACCTCACGTTCAGCTAATGTTTGGACAGAGATTTCTTTGAGTGTTGGGAGATGAAAATCAGCAAAACAAGACAAAGCATGTAAAAAGGAAAAAGGAAAAAAGAAAAAAAAAAGAACAGCAAAGATACGCTTTCTTTTCAAAATGTCTCTATGCTAGGATACTCCTTCACTGTTTAGACAGGATTTATCTAAACCTAGATATCTTCCCAAGGTGAAAGATTAAGGTCTTAGGATTTCTCTCAACAGATATGCCTGGGCCTTTCATGTCTTTTATATTACCTCACTTAAGTGGATGATTTGCAGGTTCTAATTTCCCAGAGTTTGATCCCATCTTCTTTTCTAGCAGGGATCACTTATCCCTGATACCTTTTGTGAATAGTGCCTGTTTTTATTCTGTTTGCTACGTTAGATATACAAAGTAGAGGTAATATCCTTGCTTCTGTCCTTTGGTCATCCCCTAGTCTGCCTAGAACAGGCTTACCAGTTATTTACAAATAAGGTCTATTCTGCTTCCTCCTATTCAAAGGGGGAAAAGAATACCCAGCTGCTATGGCTCAAGGCAAAAACTACTACTGCATTGGGCAATAGATAGGAAAAGGGTGAGTGAAAATGTCATGATATTTTATGGGCATTTTGAAAACTGCTTCTTCCTGGTTTGGCATTTGCTTAGTTGATGTAATCCATTAGTTCAGGTGACTTGGTTTGTTGTTGTTGTTGTTATTTAGTGATTCTCTCTTAGACAGTTTTTAGCTTCTAAATCCTGACATTTTGCTGATATCACTCCCTCTACTGTATGTATTTTTAAAACCATCACTTAGAAAAGTGCTTGTTTTGATTAGTGAATAATAACATGTCAAAAATATTATTTTTTGATTGCCAGTGATGCCCTGAATGTTCCATAAATTTGTCAAGGAGGTATAGTTTCCATTTCAGAAGTACTTTGCTTATTGAACTTGCCATTTATAGGTTGAAGTTTTAAATTTGGGGAAATTTTACAGGGTAAAAATATTAGTCATTTTATTATGTTTTCTTAGATTTATTTTTGAACTTCATGAATGAAAGTAATTTTATTTTCTGAAATTTATAATATGAATCAAATAATTAATAGCTGATTATAATGTAAGACACATGTATTATCCTGATGGTCTAATAATTTTTAGGCAACACTTTCAGACTATAATATACAGTTTTCATATTTTATCCTAGAGTATATTAAACTTTGCTTTTCCTCTCTGTATTTGTTTTCTCCATTCCTCTACTGAAAAAAAATTTATAAAAAATGTATTTGTAAAAAGCAGAAGCAAATTTGCATGTTTATTGTTTTCTCCTTTCTACTCATTACAAATGCATGGGTTGTTTTTAGGTTAGCAGCATAGTTTTGTGCCAAAGATGATAACTCATATTGCTCAATAACACTATCTGGGAATGTTTGTTGTCTACCTAACTGACTTCCTGATTGTATCACTTTTTCTGATAACCTGACTTTGTAAGTTAGGAGATTTGGAAACTGTAACCTTAAACTTTTCATTTATTCAGATACTCCTTTTTAAATTATATATTAACTCTTCATAGATTTTATGTCCACCGCAGGATACATAAACAAAACAGGATGTTTTGTAGCTCTAATGAGTACAAAATTATTTACAATTTCAAAATTTGCTTGGATCAGACAATTTTGGAAAGAAGGAGAAACAACAAATTGAGCCCTTTGATCAAGTAAACGCTGATCAGACACTGTGCCCATATACATCAATGGTTTCAGAGAGCAGGCAAGACTGAGCAGAGTAAATAGGGGATATTGAGTCCATGCCTGATTAGAAATAAATGCCCTCAGCTGGGCATGGTGGCACATGCTTATAATCCCAGCACTTGGGAGGCTGAGTCAGGAGGATCACGAGTTCAAAGCCAGCCTCAGCAATGGCGAGGCACTTAGCAACTCATTGAGACCCTGTCTCTAATAAAAATACAAAAAGGGCTGGGGATGTGGCCCAGTGGTCGAGTGCCCCTGAGTTCAATCCCTGGTACCAAAAATAAATAAATAAATAAATAAATAAATAAATAAATAAATGCCCTCAAAGCATGCTTTTTATAATTATATTAGTCACATAAGAATTTTCTGAGATATTTGTCTTTGTTACATGTATTTATGACAGTTCTTCTTTAACAGTGCTCTTTCTCCACCACCAACATCAAGTCTTCAAGAAGTAGGCTTTAGGGCTGGGGATATAGCTCATTGGTAGAGTGCTTGCCTTGTATGCACAAAGCCTTGAGTTCAATCCCCAGCCCCACAAAAAGAAAAAAAAAAGAAGTAGGTTTTAAACAACTTCAAAAAAATTGCCTCATATTGACTATGGAAGAGTCCACAAAATATAAGAAATCTAATTTGTCTTTCAGAAATATTAATTTTGCATTTAAGTTCACATGGTTATTAATTAATGGGCAGCTAAGGTTTATGTTAGACTATTCTTCAGTAATATCATATTAATGATTATATCCACATGGTCAAATGATCTGCATTTTTTTTTTTTTTTTTTGTACCGGGGATTGAACTCAGGGGCACTCGACCACTGGGCCACATCCCCAGCCCTTTTTTGTATTTTATTAGAGACAGGGTCTCACTGAGTTGCTAAGTACCTCACCATTGCTGAGGCTGGCTTTGAACTCGCAATCCTCCTGCCTCAGCCTCCCAAGTGCTAGGATTACAGGCGTGCGCCACCACGCCCGGCTATGATCTGCATTTTAAAACAGATTTTGATATATATTGTATCATTTTCATCTTTACAATAGCTCTTCGCAGTAGACGCAACTGATATTTTAAATTACCATTATCATTTATGACTAATTTCAGTGAATTTCAGTATTGGACCAAGGTCTAGCATATAATAAATTGGAAGACCATGCATTAAACCATACCTCCTAACTCTAAATTCAGATTGGTTTAGTCAGAACTGCACATTTGCCTAATAGAAGACGTTATGTGGACAATCTGAAATGGAAATTTTACCAAAAAAAAAAAAAAAAAAAATACAGGAAGCAATTGTATCTTCTGTAATTAAAGATTTCTATTCAAACAACAACAACAAGAGAAACAACACTATTCCAGACCCTGCCATCATTGATGAGTTTGAGAAACAAAGCTCCCTGTCCTAAGTAGAAGTACAGGAGGGTAGTACCACGGATAAGATAGAAAAAAAAGTAAAATCTAATATTTTTATCAAAATTTAGAAACTTTTCCTAACTAGGATGGCCATCATTTCTGACAAAATTTGAAAATGGGCTTTGTAATGAAATAAATGGCAAGTTGGATAAAACTGTGGTACCCAAACACAAGTACCAATAAATTTTCTGATCTAGTTTGTAAGGTGACAAATTTATTTATAACAACACTTTCTCTGTAAATGAGTAAACTATAGCAATACAAAGTGAAAACAGTATTTAAAAAGCCAAAGTAAAATATTTAGCATATATAGTCCATTGTACTCAATGAAATATTTATATGCAAAATAGGTTTCCTATTTCACCCTAAATACACTTTTGCAGAGTATACTATATGCACTGCTATTATTTCCTCTATTGTAATTTAGAACTTGCTATGCAGGTCAAAATGGCACAGTGTGTGCTAAAGTTTTTCCCTTCATCTTTACCTCAAAACAAAATGAATTATGGAGCTTCTGATTATTACATTCCTCAGCTCTCTACTTAGAATTTTTCCTTATGGAACAAAAAAAGGAAAAGCAGAGCTATATTTTTGCAGACGTATGTACATATTTATCTTTGAAAACTAATGGAACGATACTGGCAATATGTATATTAGATAGCTCTGATTTCTTCAGATGCAATTCTTCAATTGCTTGTTTACCGTTCAAATATATTTTTTATTCTAATTTGCAGTTCCTAAAACTTGCAGACCCATCACAGTTAGACACCTCCCAATTTAGAATCTGCAAAATGTTAAGAATATTTATCCATTCTGGATTAAGTAAAAAGTTGATAAAATGTGGTAAATCACCTTAAAACTCCTTCAATCTATCTACACAGGTCACACAACTTCATTAGACAAAATTAAAGACATTACTCATTTATATTTTATCTACTTTAAAAATAATTTACTATTACCATAAAAATTATCATCTTAAAATGATAAGTGATATTTTGTCATGTGTACTTTATTTTTCTGTTTAAGATTTTCAATCTAATTCAGTTGCACAAAGTAACTGCACAGGAACCACAAAAAGTATCTCAATTCCATTTGGCACATATAGAAACTGAGGCTAAAAAAGTCTATTGGGATTCTCCAAAAGGAAAGAACCAACAGAATAAGAGCATATATATTCTAATTTAGATTAGGAATATATATATGTATATGTGTATATACATATATACATACACACACAAAATTAGAATAGATATATATGATCAGACAGTTAAAAATATGCATATATGTATATTCATATGTGTTTTATACACACATATATGTACATATGTATATATAAGTATGTATATATAATTATAAGAGGGTTTTATTAGATTGGCTTCCACAATTAGGAGATGGATAGTCCCACAATATCTGTCTGCAGACTGGAAAAATGAGGTTACCACATCCTTCTCTGTCCAAGAAACTAACTAGTACTGGAAGCCTCATAACTAGAGGAAGCAGTCTAAGGCTGAAGGCTTAGAAAGCACTTGGAGAGTCAATGATGTAATTCTGTGTTCAAAAGCTAAAAAAATATGCACTCAAATGTTCTTGTGTCACGGCCACAGCAACAACTGCACCTGTTCAAGATGAGCTGAGTGTGTAAGTACGTGCAAGCTTCCCCCTTAAAGCTTTTTGCTCCAACTGGACCCCATGCTACTGGCCTGTACAGCTCACATTCAGGGAAAGTCTGCCACACTCAGTTTTCTGACCCACACAACAATCTCTTTCTCTGGAGCTACCTTCACAGACATACCCAGATGTGTGCTTTATTAACTTTCTAGATGTCCTTCAATTCAGTTAAGTTTAAAAACAAGATTAACCATCACAGAAAAGAAGCCAGATTCTTGGCATAGCTGATAACATACATCTTGATATTAAGTTCAATAAATGGCAATTAGAATATAGATCATCTGTTGGAATGCTAAAGAAGGAGGAGGGGAAACATTTGACAGTACCAACTGCTAGAAAAGATAAAGAGATGATGAAAATTAGTTGGAATATTAGTACATTGCTGCTAAGTATGCAAAATTTTACAGTCAATTTAGAAAACAGATGGCCAGTTCTTACAGTGTTTGATATAAAAACATATAACACAACAAGTCCACTTTGGGGTATTTTTAAAAGAGATTGACAACTTGCATTCTTCCAAAAATTTGCACATGAATGTTTGTAGCAGCTCTATTTAAAATCACCTTAAATTAAAATATCCCTAAATGGCTTTTAATGGTTAAAGGGACAAATTGTGAACATCTGTAGAATGAAATAACAGCTAAAGAATAAACAAGAATGCACTATTGAAATCTACAATGAATTAGTTGAATTTGAAAGGTTTTATGCTGAATGAAAGAAATCAGTTTTAAAAAGTTACACACTGTATGAAAATTTATATTACATTCTTGAAAAGACAAACTAGAGTTCAGACAATATGAGAAGATGTCAGAGATTATATGTAAGAATAACAGTACTACCTTTTAAGGAACAATACAAGGGAGTATTTTGGGGTGATGGAACAGTTTTATTTCCTAATTGTACTGGTGGCTTCAGCAATCTATAGAGGTGTTGAAATTCATCAAATGCACATCAAAAATGTCAGTTTTATCATAAGATAATTATAATACTTGAATCAAAGCATAATTCATTTTTAAAAAAATTTAAAGTTGCATATAGGCAATAGATGTCAAGAGATACTTAAATGATTTTCTAGTATCCTTGGATTTATTTTAAAGATAAAGGATATAATAGAATGCAGTAGGGTATTGTTTTCAAGCATAGTTAACATTCTTCCTGTTGCCTCATGTAACCACAAATGTATATGTTCTTCTTAAATGGCTGTCAAATTTGGTGTTATATGTTCAAAATAATCCACATTTAGAAAAACTATATTCTTTACTTTTTGAAGTGTCAGAGATGACAAGTTTTAAGGAAATATTATTATAGATGCTGGAAGACACGGTAGCAATAATATTTTCAAAGATGGCTTAAATTAATGGTGAAAGACAAGGAACTGATTAAAGAAGAAAGAACCTCTGTCCTCACTTAGAGGATACTGAAATTCACTGCAAGTATCCATAAATATTGAAGACAGATTTTTAAGATTCCTTAGGGACCTCAATTCAGAGTTCTATATTATAACTGATTAACATGTTAATGAAGAGTGATCCAATTCAATAATAATATGTTAACATTCAGGAAGCAAGTTGATAGTATTCTGTAGATAAATTTCAGATTTCATTTAAACTGTTTTCTTTCTATCTGATTATTTTGGGTCAACAAATTCAGATAGAAGCTGATTCTCTAGTGACTTTTCAATTATAGTTTTTAAACAGAAATAATCATGTTGAAGATCTGCATAATAGTACTAGGGAATTCAGCAGAATAGAGATTTAATGAAGAGTTTTAGTAATAAATGGCAGGAGTTTCTCCACACCCCAGGAAAGAAAACCTTGGTGATATATAATTATGTGCCACCCAAATTCACCTCTTTCAGGTGTAAATTCAATTGGCTTTTTCATGTTTACATATTTATTCATTTGTACTATAATCTAATTTTAGGACACTTATATTAGTATAAAAAAATAACATCACACTATCTGTAGGTGCTTTCTATCACCACTCCAAATCCCATCCCGTGGTAAGCACTAATTTATGTTCTCTCTCTATAAGTTGCCTATTCTGGACATTTTATAGAAATGGAATCATACAGAATGTGGCCAATTGTGACTGGTTCCTCCAGTTATAACAATGTTTTTGGAGTTTATCTGTTCTGTAGAATATATCAGTGCTTCACTCCTACTTATGGATTAATAATATTCCAAGTGTGGATGTGCCATATTTATTATCCATTTATATTAATTGATCAATATTGGGGTTGTTTCCACTTTTTGGCTGTTTCAACAATACTTTTATTAAAATTCATGTATAAGTTTTTGTGTGAAGGTGAATTTACTCTCTTGGGTAGAAAATTAGGAGAGGAATTGCAGTGTCTTTTGTTAAAGGGGTTAAAGTCAAAATGTCTTCCAATATGGATGTAACATTTTACTTTGTCACTGGAAAATTATAAGATATACAAATTTTCTACATCTTGGCAACAAATTATTATTATTATTATTATTATTGTAGCTATCCTACTGCATATGTATTGCATTATAGTTTAATTTGCATTTGCCTAATATCAAAATTATGTCAAAAGTTATATACTAAAAATCCTTTGCCCATTTTAAAATTAGGTTATTTGTGTTTATATTTCTATAAGGACTAGGGATTCCCTGTATGTTCAAGATATAATTTTCATGATAAATAATTTTCAAACATTGTCTCTTGGTCTTTCATTCAGTGGAATGAGCATTTTAGATTTAATGTTTAAGAAACAACTTAAAATGTATGGATATACAGTGCCAAATCCCTATAAATATCAGTATTTATTATAACGACATTATATTGAATAGCAAAGACAAATGCCTCTTCTTCAACACAAATTGTGCACTGACCAAAAGTAGTGCATGGATACACAATATTGAGTTGCTGTAGGTAAGGAGATAGAATTTTAGTGTTGCTTTCTGCTATTTATAATTGGTGTCTATAGCAATGGGGTTCATCTTATTATGACTCTTGAAATCAGGAGATGGTGGAGAAAGGAAATGTAGAAACTCTGACAGCTCCCTCAGGTTCCAGGTCTGCCCTTACAGGGATATTTAAAGACTACCAGTCCTCATTCTGTTAAATCTTTGCCCATGTCACACAAGCAGAGTACAAGAACATTCAAAACTATAGACAGATTTGGGGTTACTTTTTCTTCTATTAGGGGAAGGGTGTCTGTTTTAGTGCTTAAGTCCTTGACCCACTTTGAGTTGAGTTTTTCACGGGGTGAGAAATAGAGTTTTAATTTAATTCTGCTACATATGGATTCACAGTTTTTCCACCACCATTTGTTGAAGAAGCTATCTTCCCTTCAATGTATGTTTTTGATGCCTTTGTCCTGTATAAGATAACTCTATGTGAGTTTGTTTCTGTGTCTTGTATTCTGTACCTTTGGCCTATATGTCTGTTTTGGTCCCAATACCATGTTTTTCTTGTTACTATAGCTCTGTAGTGTAATTTAAGACCTAATATTGTGATGCCTCCTGCTTCACTTTTCTTGTTAAGAATTGCTTTGCCTATTCTGGGTATTTTTTTATTTTCCCAAAGAAACTTCATGACTAATTTTTCTATTTCTATAAGAAAAAACATTGGGATTTTAATTGGAATTCCATTGAATCTGTATAGAACTTTGGGTAGTATGGCCATCTTGACAATGTTAATTCTGCCTATCCAAGAGCATGGGAGATCTTTCCATCTTTTAAGGTCTTCTTACATTTCTTTCTTTAGTGTTCTGTAGTTTTCATTGTAGAAGACTTTTACCACTTTTGTTAGATTGATTCCCAAATATTTTATTTTTATGAGGCTATTGTGAATGGGATAGTCTTCCTAAGTCCTCTTTCAGCTGAATTCCTTAATAAGACTCCTAAAGTACAAGAAATAAAATCAAGAATCAACAAATGGGATGGAATCAAACTAAAAAGCTTCTTCACAGCAAAGGTAACAATCAAGAATGTGAAGAAAGGGCCTACAGAATGGGAGAAAATCTTTGCCACTGAACTCAGAGAATTAATCTCCAAGATATATAAAAAACTCAAAAAATTTAAAACAAACAAATAATCCAATTAATAAATGGGTAAAGGAACTGAATAAACACTTCACAGAAGAATGGGCACAGAATAAGAAATATGAATGATCAACAAATATATGGAAAAATGTTTAACATCTCTAGCAATTAAAGAAATAAAAATTAAAACCATACTGAGATTCTATGTCACTTGAGTCAGAATGCAATTATGAAGAATACAAGCAACAATAAATGTTGGTGAGGATGTGAGGAAAAAAGTTACTCTCATAAATTGCTGGTGGGACTGCAAATTGGTGCAACCACTATGGAAAGCAATATGTAGATTCCTCAGAAAACTTGGAATGGAACCACAATTTGACGCATTTATCCCATTCCTCAGCTTATATCCAAAGGACTTAAAATCAGCATACAACACTGATGCAGCCACATCAATGTTTATAACAGCTCAATTCACAATAGCTAAGCTAGGGAACCAACCTGGGAGCCCTTCAACTTATGTATGGATAACGGAAATGTGATATGTATACACAATGGAATATTAATCAGACATAAAGAAAAATGAAATTATGGCATTTGCTGGTAAATGGAATGAACTGGAGAATATCATGTTAAGTGGAATAAGTCAATCCCCAAGAAACAAAGGCTGGATGTTTTCTCTGATATGTGGGTGCTAATTCAAAATAAGGGGGGCTTAGGGAAGAATAGAAGTATTTTGAATTAGAGAATGGGAGTGAACAGAGGGAGGGAGAATGGAAATAGGAAAGATAATAGAAGGAATCAGACATTACTTTCCAAGTGCATGTATGATTAGATGACCAATGTAATTCTCCATCATGTACAATCAGAAGAATGACAAGTTCTACTTGATATATGTATAATATGTCAAAATACATTCTGCCATCATGTATAACTAATAAGAACAAATTAAAAAACTGTGGGGACTGGGGTTGTGGCTCAGCAGTAGAGTGCTCGCCTAGCACGTGCGTGGCCCGGGTTCTATCCTCAGTACCAAGTAAAAATAAATAAATGCATTGTGTACAACTAAAGCAAATAAATAGATATTAAAAAACAAAAAACAAACAAACAAACAAAAAACTGTGGACAGAGAATGCCATTCCCCTGTCCTTTTTCCATGGAGATAGGCAATCTTCCAATGACAGGCTGTCTCAACAGCACAAGTTCTAGAATAAAGACCACATAAAATAAGGAACCCATTCATGTTCAGAGGAAGTGACTCATAAGAAATAACTTTTTGTAGTTTCAATAAACTAAATTTTTCCGGGAGTTGTTTCTGCAGCAAACCCTAGTTTCCCTCACTTGGCAATTGAAAAATGTATCAAGGTACACCTTGTATAGTCATAGACATATATTTACTTAGTATAAATAGGCATTTTGTCTCCATTTTACATTTAAGGAAATCATGTTCTTATGGATTACAATACTTTGGTAATTTTATTTTATTTTTATAATCCTCAGAGTTGGGATCAAACCCGTTTCTGTAAGAACTTGAAATTCATATTCATTCCACAAAATTTTGCTTTTTGAATCCATAAGTATTGTGAAAAAGAAAAAAAAAATGGATAGGAAAATAGTACAAGGCTTTATTTTATCTTCCTCCCTCTGCTAAAATAAAACCTCTGTTACAAGTTTTATATTTAAAACTTGCATTCAAGTATTTACAAAACCAAACCTCAGTATCAACATATTAAGAGTTACTATCCTATATTCATAAAACAAACAAAACCAAACAATTGAATTTTTTTAAAATGTATTTTTGTCTTGTTCTTGTTAAGAAATTAGATTTAAATTCATTAGGAATTCTTATTTTATTTTTATTTATAAAATATATATAGTAGTTGACAAAAAGCATATAATTAAATAAAATGTGTAATAATAAAAAATGCATGATATCAGAGATTTGATATTATGGAACGTTACTGTGTCCTTGATTCTTTCCATCAAAGATTTTATTGGAATTACATAGGAAGAAATGATTAAAAGGGGTTGTTACAGTTTATATTTGCATTGTTCCCCAACAGTCCATGTTTTAAAGGTCTGGTCCTCAGCTGGTGGTGCTGGTGGAAGGTAGTGTAGCATTTAATAGGTGGGGCCATTTGGGGTGTGTCCTAGAAGAGCCTATCTCCTGGGCAGCCCCTGACACACACATGCACACCTGCGTTCTCTCTCTCTCTCTCTCACTCTCTCTCGTTCTCTCAAGGGCGCGCGCGCTTTCTTGGCCACCAGGTGGTGAGCAGGTTAGTTTCGCTAAACTCATGGCAGCCATCATGTTCTGCCACACCTCAGGCCTAAAGGTGTGGGACCAAGTGACTATAAACTGAATCCTTTGGAACCATGAGCCAAAATAAGATTTTCCTGCTTTAAGTTGTTTTTCTCCGGAATAATGTCATGGACACATGAAGCTAACATGTTAGCTCCACACAGAAATCATATGACAGAATTTAGCAAAGTAAATTTTTATTAATTTATTTATTGTTTGGTACTGAGGATTTAACCCAGGGACACTTAACCAACTTTGTCACATTTCCAACCCTTTTAATTTTTATTTTTATTATTATTTTTTTTAATTTTGAGACAAGTTCTTGCTAAATTGCTTAGGGCCTCACCAAGTTGCTGAGGCTGGCTTTGCCTCAGCCTCCCAAGTTGCTGGGATTACAGGCATGCACCACTGTGCCTGGTCCAAAGTAAAAAACAAAACAAAAAAACCCAAAAGCATGAAGGCCAGAAGCATATTTGGATAAATATTTCATTTCCAAGAAATTACACTCTCCCAAATTTTAAAAATACAGAGAACTTCAGAAGTTAGAGGCTGCCCCAAGGCAATGGAGACACTTGAACTTGATAGGTAAATAAGAATGAAGCAGAGAGAGCAAATAATCAAGTATACTAGAACCATTGAAGCAAAATCATTAGCTATGACAGCCACGTAAACATGCATTGTGATTTGATGGTATAGAATTTATTATCAGGGGCTGGGATTGTGGCTCAGCGGTAGAGAGTGCTCGCCTAGCACGTGCTTGGCCCGGGTTCGATCCTCAGCGCCACGTAAAGAATAAAGGCATTGTGTACAACCAAAACAAATAAATAAATATTAAAAAAAAGAATTTATTATAAGAGTAAATCACCTTGATCTGTATCATGAGACTTGACCGTGGCAAGAAATAGATCTCAAGGATTTGGGGGGGAGTGTTTGATTATTATTATTTATCTTGGTTATTTGTTTTACATACATTGGAAGAAGAAGCTGTGTGACTATGTGCAAGATAAGTATGAATTTAGTGATCAATCAAGGTGTGTGTGTGTGTGTGTGTGTGTGTGTGTGTTACGTATTCATTGAGAACAAAGGCAAGAAAGAGACAAGAGGTAAACTGACAGAGAGCAAACCTAAAACTCTAACATTAACAGAGAACACTTCACAATGTGCCTCATGAACAACTCAAATGACCACTTAGGCAACAGTAATTTTTATTGCAGATGAGGGGACAGTCACACTGAAAGTTTTCATTTATTCACCTGTGAAGTAATGATAGAAATGTTCTGCTGATTATGATGAATCAATTGAATATTATCTATAAAATGGCAATTAGCAGTTTTTCCTTTAGTCATATCCTTTTAGGGGGAAAGAAAAAGAAGACAGATTTATGCTGGTATGGAAATTTTTATAAAAATTTGAATTTAGCATGCTACTCTTCTTTCATCTCATGCTATTCTCTGGTCTGAAATTCCAATCCCAACAGTTGTGCCTGTTTGCCTTTATAAATATAATTTGCACATTGGATCTCTGAAGATGAGTTTTTTATGCTTTTTTCTTTATTATTTATATTTATTTATTTATGTATTTATTTATTTATTTATTTTTAATTCCACCCTTAGGGCCTACAGAGCTCTTGTGCGGTTGTTCTGGTTCTTGCTCATTGGATTATACCTTCTTTCCCTAATCAGGAAGCAGGTAAGCAATGGCCTTGACATAGTCATCATGTGTCCTCATAGAACAATAAATGGCATAAACTAGATGGGAAATATGTGATTTGGTGAAATTTAATTTCATTATAAAATGAATTGATATACTGATTACAAAGGATTGAAAAAATGGATTTGAAATCCACCTCTGCTACATGTTAGATTTGTGCCTGTGGCAAAAGTTGCATAATCCTCAGATTCCTGGTCTGTAAAATGAAGATACTAGTGTTGGGCTTAACAATTGTTTTTGAAGATTAAAAGGCAATGTTCTAAAGAGCCCTGGATATAGCTTCCATTCAGTAATTGGGATTCTGCAATTTACAAATTAAAGAAAAATTTTCAGAGAGGTAAAGCAACTTGATTAAGTTTACACAGCTTGTTACTGCGAGGTCTTGATTTTTAATTTCCTTTAAATGATCAGAGTTTGCTATTCAATTCATACAGCTCTGTAGCTTTTGATCAAAAGAAAGCCCAAGATGTTTTGTTCTGCAAATTCAAGTTTGTGTATAATGTGGTCTAAAGAAAATTATTTTAAGATTGTCTTTTATATAATATTCTGTTTAGAAGACTTAATTTGCATGTTATTTACCAAAATTTGTGTTTTGGACTATGTTTCTTTGTTGTGGGGTGGCCCTGGGGTTCAAGTATGACACCTGTGGTTCAAAACAAAGCATTGCTGAGAGTGAAAGATGGCAAGACACACAGTAATTCAGACAGAGAACAAGGACAAGAGCAAAGGTGAACTGTCCCAAGCAATGCAAGGAAAAAATTACTCTGTTTAGAGGTTAATTATACTAAGATAGCAGTGGCCAAATTTATAAACCTAAATTACCTCAACTTTAAATAAGTCTAATAATGTCTTAGTAGAATGGAAAATGTGGGATAAGAATACATGAATGAGTCAGTAACTAATTAACAATTTTTTTCCTAATTGCAGTTTATCGAAGGAAAAATAAATCAATGTATACTAGTATACTAGTAGCTACTTTTCCTTTTTTAATAAATGAAAACCAATTGATTAATGGTTACATAGATATGAATTTTTAAAATTTGATGAAGTTTTTTTTTTTTTTTTTTTTTTTTTTTTTCCCAAACCAGGAATCCAGCCCAGAGGGCTGCAATCAGTGAGCATCAGCCCAGCCTTTTTTTTTTTTTTTTTTAAAGAGAAAGGGTCTTGCTCAGTTGATTAAAACTTCACTAAGATGATGAGGCTGGTTTTGAACTTGTGATCCTCCTGCCTCAATCTCCTGAGGTGTTGGGATCATAGGGGTGAACCATTGCATCCAGCTTGATGAGGTTTTATTTCAGTTTTTAAAAATTTATTTATTTATTTTTATTTGTTCATTTTAGATATACATGACATTTTAGATATACATTTTGACATATTATACATACATGTAGTATAACTTATTCTAATTACAATCTCATTCTTGTGGTTGTACATGATGTGGAGTTTCACTGGTGTTGGATTCATATATGAACATAGGAAAGTTATGTTATGTCCAGTTCATTATACTGTCTTTGCTATTCCCATTCTCTCTCTCTTCCCTCTATTTCTTTTTGTCTAATCCAGTAAACTCCTATTCTTCCCTTTCCCCTTATTTGTATTAGTATCCACATATCAGAGAGAACATTCGACTTTCGTATTTTGGAGATTGGCTTATTTCACTTATCATGATAAGTTTGCTAGCAAAAGTCATAAAGTCATTATTTTTAACGGTAGGTAATAATCCATTGTGTATATATACCACAATTTCTTTATCTATTCATCTGTTGAAGGACACCTAGTTTGATGCCATAGCTTAGCTATTGTGAATTCATCTGCTATAAACATTGATATGGATGCATCACTGTAGTATGTTGATTTAAGTTCATTCATATTCAAAACACTAGAAAACCCAGGGATAGTAAAAATGTACTTCAACATTGTAAAAGCTAAACATGTTAAACCCAAGGCCAACATCATTCTAAATGGAGAACAAAATGAAAAAAATTTCCTTTAAAACCTGGATCAAGACAGGGATGCCCTCTTTCACCACTTTGTATTGGACATAGTCCTTGAAACTTTAGCCATAGTAATTAGGCGAAAGAAAGAAATTAAAGAGATATAAATAGGAAAAGAAGAGCTCAAACTACCCTATTTGCCAATGATATAATTCTATATTTAGAAGCACAAAAAGCTTTACCCCCAAACTTCAAGAACTCATGAATGAATTCAGCACAATAGCAGGATATGAAATTAACACCCATAAATCAATTGCATTACTATACAATAATGATGAATCAGCTGAAAGGGAAATTAGGAAAACTATTTCATTCACAATAGCCTCACAAAAATAAAATATTTGGGAATAAATTTAACAAAAGTGTTGAAAGTCCTCTACAATTGAAACTACAGAACACTAAAGAAAAAATTGAAGAAGACCTTACAAGATGGAAAGATCTCCCATGCTCTTGAATAGACAGAATTAACATTGTCAAAATGGCCATACTAGCCAGGCACTGTGGAGCATGCCTGTAATCCCAGCAACTTGGGAGGCTGAGGTAGGAGGATAATGAGTTCAAAGCCAGCCTCAGCAGATTAAAGACACACTCAGCAACTCAGTGAGACCCTGTCTCTAAATGAAAATATAAAAAGGGCTGAGGATGTGGCTCTGTGGTTAAGTGCCCCTTGGGTAAATCCTCAGTACAAAAAAACAAAACAAAACAAAACAAAAAAAGTCATACTTCCAAAAGCACAATACAGATTTAAGGAAATTCCTATTAAAATCCCAATGACATTCTTCACAGAAATAGAAAAAGCAGTGATGAAATTCGTTTGAAAAAATAAGAGACCCAGAATAGCCAAAGCAGTTGTCAGTGAGAAAAGTGAAGCAGGAGGCATCACAATACTGGACCTTAAATTATACTATAGAGCTATAGTAAGAAAAAAAAAAAAAAAAAAAAAAAAAAAACAAAACTGGATGGCATTTGCACCAAAACAGATATGTAGACCAATGGAACAGAATACAAGACCAGAAGCTAATCCACTTAGATATAGTAATCTCATACTAGAGAAAGGTGCCATAAATATACATTGGAGAAAAGATACCCTCTTCAACAAATGGTGCTGGGAAAACTGGAAATCCATATGCAGTAAAATGAAACTAAACCCCTATTTCTCACCCTGCACAAACTCAACTCAAAGTGGATGGAGGACCTAGACATTGGACCAGAGTCCCTGCGCCTATACGAAGAAATTGTAGGCCCAACTCGCCATCATGTCGACTTAGAACTGACTTTCACAACACAAATTGTAAAGTGCAAAAAGTAAAATCAAGAAATCAACAAATGGGATGGCATCGAACTAAAAAGCTTCTTCACAGCAAAAGACACAATAAACAACGTAGAGAGAAAGCCTATAGAATGTGAGAAAATCTTTGCCACCTTCACCTCAGATAGAGCATATGTAAATACTCAAAAAACTTAACACCAATAAAACAAATAACCCAATCTATTAATGAGCAAAGGAACTGAATAGGCACTTCACGGAATTAAACATACGAATGATCAACAGATATATCAAAAATATATTCAACCTCTCTAGCAATTAGTGATATGCAAATTAAAACTACACTGAGATTTCATCTCACTCCAGTCTAAACAATTATCAAAAATACAAGTAACCATAAATGTTGGTGAGGATATGGGGAAAAAGGTTCACCCATACATTGCTGGTGGGACTGCAAATTGGTACAGTCACTCTTGAAATCAATATGGAGATTCTTCAGAAAACTTGAAATGGAACCATCATTTGACCCACTCCTTGGTATATACCCAAACTTTTTTAAAAAATATTATTCTGATATTTGTGAAATATTCTAGCTAAAATATTTGAAAATATGTACAACTATCACAAAACAATTTTTGCATCAACTACTCAGTATCTTCTTCAAACTGTACACACTACTCCTGTGATGTTTTTCACACATGGCTTCTGACATCCTGACACCATTAAGGACATATATGAGTAAAGGAAATCTACCTGAGTTTAACAGATTAGAAGAAAACTTAGTTTTTGATTTCTTTCAATTTTCCAAATCATAAAATAATTCTATAAAATAACCAAATCTCTCATTTTTTCTCATAATTTCCCATTATTTTTTAAGTAAAAAGCAAAAAAATGAAAATAGCAGAGCTATTCCTGCCAGAGTTAGGATTTTTTATAGGACACATATCCTTCTGAGGTTGATAGCATGGGTCCTGATATGTCATGAGAATAGGTTTCATGGTCCTCTTCTAGTGATCTATGTAGATCACTATATCTGAAGGTCAAAAGAAAAAAAAAATAACATGAAATAGCTCAGATTTAAATCTTTGAGATTTAAATACATAATAAATTTCAAGATCTACAAAGACATCTAATATAATTGTTGTTTCAAAAGTATATTAGCAAGTTCAATGAACTAATGCAACTTATCTATATCTACTTTTGTTTTTATATGTCTTTTTATAGATAATAAATATATATGTTGTTTTTGTCTACAATGCCTTTATGATGAGGTTTAACTAAACTCTCGCTCAAGGTCTGAATCTTGAGAAGCATTTATACATGCATTATATTAAAGTGTGAGTATATGGAAGAAGTAAATAACACACAGATGTTTGGAAGTGTGTCAGTGTCAAACTTGTTTCCTTTCTTACCTGTGGTCTTGAGGCCAGGGCAGTCAGGGTGGTCACTACTCTGAAAATCCATGCAACACAGGTCTTTATTCTCTTCCTAAACAAGGCATCCAATGCCAATACCAACCCATTTTCTGTTTTCTTGAGCATGATCTGCTATAGTGACTTTGATCAAGTAAGCACAAATGCATACATGCAACTTGTATTGTAAAAACATTTCATTAGCTGGGAAATGTGGTATATGTCTGCAATCCCAGCAACACAGGAGACTGAGGCAGAAGGATCTAAAGTTTGAGGCTAGTCTCACCATTAGCGAGGCCCTCAGCAATTTAGCTAGACCTTATCTCAAAATGAAAATTAATAATAATAAGCCAATAAATAAAATTAATTATTTATTAAATTATTTACTAAAAATAAAAATTAATACAAAGGTCTGGTGTTGTAGCTCAATGGTAAAGCACCCCTAAGTTCAATATCCAGAACAATAACAACAAAAAAAAAAAAACTGAAAGTATTTACTTAAGTGTTATTGGAAGAAGAAGAAATATAAAATAATTAAAAGAATTTGAAAGTACTATTATTTGATAAATATTTACATATGTCATTTTATATGTTTACAAAATGTAATAGCCTATTTTATAATCACTATTTAAATATATTAAAATATTAATACTAAAATTCATAAAAATAAAAAATTAATATAGCACATATGATAAATATAATATTAAATTTTATAAACTCAATATTATAATATCCATTTCACAGATGATACTGTGTCTCAGAAATTATTAGCTGATTTGCCTAAGGTCATATATGAAGTTACAGGATGCAAAAATTATATTTATTTCATTTGAAGTTCAGGCTATTCTTAAATGTCACTCTGCTTTCTCCGGGAAGAAGCAATTCATGGACTGAGGGCTCTAAAAACTTTGGAAGGGGGATGTTAAATTGAAGTAACTAATAAAGAAGAAAAAAAAAAAAGACAATGACTAATCTTTCCCACTGAATTTCACACCTGGTTAATGATAGCACAAAATTTGTAAAGTCTAAACAAGATCACTGAGAAAAATACAGTAAAACCATATTGAATTTTGGAAAGTAATCTTTGTAACCATTTTCTAGGCGGGCATTGACAATGAATTTGTACCTTCAACAGCCTCAACATCCTCTTTAATTTTATCATGTTTTGCTGTTCAGAATTCTAAATTCATTTCTACCAATACTTCACTGAAATTAAATGAAAAATCATCTCTTAATTGACAAGAAAAAAAAAATTTTTTTGTGCTAAAATTTTCAGTATGATAAAGAATATATTACCCAGGGCATCACTGCACCCACCCTTAAAAAACAAACAGAACAAGAACAACAAAACCAAAACATAGGAGGGATGTTAACTCTGATATTCTCAGCCTCTAGCTCCCTACAGAACATTGAAGTATTTCTTTTCAACATCTAATGTTCTTATGTTTTCAGCAATGATCTATATTCTTTATTTGTTAAGTGCCTAAGAACATTTGTTTAAATAAAGGGAGCTTTAAAGCATTAGATATTAAATGTTTCCTTGGTTCGAAGAAACATGGATCTTCGGGAATAAGTAGATATGCCACCAGCAAAAAACATATTGAATAATAAAATGTACACAGTGCCCAGTGTGTTCTGTAAGTCTAAATTTATTTATAGATTTTGACTGTCTAATCATTGTCAGTGTATCTCTGTTTTATGGTGTGCAAGGACACCCAGAGGGAGAATTCATTTTAATCAAATTTAACATCTCAGAAAGAACCACACGAACAAATCAGCCAACTCCTTGCATTGTAAACACAGGGCAGGCAGATGATTACATGCTAAGCTGTTTTATCTTTAAAATAACCTCAGTGGTTGAAATGTTGACTTACTTCCTCTTCCCTCCATTTCTTTTACTGTTGAGTGGTCTTAATTTGGCAAAAATGACAAAATATTTTTAAAAATCATTTTACATTTTTGATGAAAATAGACAATTGGTCCAAAAAAGGACTGGAGATTTTGTAATAAAATCATAGGCAAGGCAAAAAAAAAAAAAAAAAAAAAAAAAAAAAAAAAAATCAATGCAAATAAAATTAAAACAATAAAAATAAGGGAGATAAGGAGAAGAAATATAAATATGTATGTAATAGAAAATATACATACGTAATGTATAATTTATAAAATATGTAATAGATGCAAATTTCTTGACATGTATACATTTGCCCTTATCAAACTATAAAAGAAACCTTGTGGGTTACAGTGGTCTGTAGTACAAAGTAAGTAAGTTGACCATGAGTCTGTAAATGAAATCCTTCCCAATATTCTCCACTTCAATCTCATTTATAATAATGTTTGTACCAAATGCCGAGGTTGCAGACTTGTTTCCAAAATCCCCAAATCCAATATTCTTTGTCTCTGTTTTGGTGAATCTTCTTGCTTTGTCTTTCAGCTTGTCTTGCAATTTCCCACCACTTATGAATAAACAAGCAATGTTCCAATGGAAAAAGAAAATATGGTATGCAAACAACAGTGGAATGCTACTCAGCAACAAAAAAGGCTGAAATTTTGTCATTTGAACAACATGAATGAAACTGGAAGACATTATGTTAATTTAAATAAATAAGGCACAGAATAAGGCACTTAGATAAGAGAAACAAATTCTGACATCTTGTTGCACTGTAATGGAGGCTATAGATAATAATGTACTGTTTATTTAAAAAAAATAGAGGAAATGATTTTGATCATTTTCACCACAATGATGTAAGAATGTTCAAGGATATAGATATGCTTACCCTGGTTTGAACACTGCACAGCACATACATGTAACAGAACATCACATAGTATGCCATAAATGTGTATAATTTTAATTTTCAGTTAAAAATAATTTAAAAATCCTGAATTTCTTTGTGGCTTTCTGTTCCACGGCTGATAACAAACACATGTAAATGTCAAGGAATTATGAACAATAAATAATTGCAGAGCAGAAAAGAAATAGAACAATCATTTCAATAAATGCTTTTGGGGGTATATTAGATATAATATTAAAAAAATAAAAACTGATTCCTAATTCATGCAGTTCCTTCACGTCGGTTTGAACTGTATTGTATATTTTAACATAAAAAAATAATAATTTTCTTAAGAATGCAGAAGTCATGAATCATAAAGAAAAAAAAATAGTCTTCAGTGAATAAATACAATTTTGAATGCACTGACTATTCCAAAGGGCAAAACATGATAAAACTTATTAATTAGCCGGGCGCGGTGGCACACGCCTGTAATCCCAGCACTTTGGGAGGCTGAGGCAGGAGGATCGTGAGTTCAAAGCCAGCCTCAGCAATGGCGAGGCACTTAGCAACTCAGTGAGACCCTGTCTCTAATAAAATGCAAAAAAAAGGGCTGGGGATGTGGCCCAGTGGTCGAGTGCCACTGAGTTCAATCCCCAGTACCAAAAAAAAAAAAAAAAAAAAACTTATTAATTTATTTATGTGTTTCTACTACAAGATTTAAGACTGATACTCTGACCATTTTTCGTTGATATTCTGGTTATACATACCTTTCCTAAAATTTACTGAAAGGGTAAAGGGAGGAAACTGAATCCCAGAGAGGGTGACTCTATGAGGGAGCTCTGTATTTTAAGTCACAAGCATCCTATTGGTAGGGTGACACCATCAAACCACAGACACCTGGATAGGAGAGAGCCTGGAAAATAGAACCCCTAATCTCACTCATCACCTGCATTCCAATCTGCTATGCTCCACGTGGTTAAACAGAGCTGGAAGTTGGAATATGTGAAAGATTTGGCTACAGCTCATAGAAATCACCTTCTTAAGACGGGATCAATGATGGCGAATGGGTGCAACACTGATACTGCGGGTTATTGGTGACGGGTTCTGCTCCCTCACATGTTGAAGGTTGAACATTAGAGAAGCAAGCACATAAAGCAGGGCTTATTTTAAAAGGGGCATCATAGCCTTCTCCATGGAGGAAGAAGGGGGCCACAGCTGGTATCCTGGAATCCTAAGAATCGAGGGTGTTTTGTCTTTTTATATGTCCTAGGCTTCCTTTGTTCTCCTGCTCTCCTCTCCTTTCTGCGTATGAGACTAGGCCCAGAAGATGCTCAGTGGGATGGCCAAAAGGTTAGAAGCAGCTGGACTGGGGGTGGGGGGAACACGTGGAGCAGCCCAGAACACATTAGTTAACAACTGTGTAACTCCCTGTTGGGAGGGGCAATTCCTGGGACAGGTTACCTTAGCAACAGGTTGGAGCAAGGGCAGGTTCTTGATAATGGCTGAGGAAGGACTCTGAAGAAATTAACATTTCAGTCCTTCAGGGGGCAGTCTCCAGCTTCCCAGACTCACTCAAATTGGCCTCCTTGATCCGACCTGACTAGATTTACCTATCTATACTGACTGTCAATTTCTGACTTCAATAGTATATGTAAATATAAAGTCACAAGAGTAGCCAAAGTATTCATGAGAAAGATCGAGGTGAAAGAATTTGCTCTATCAAATATCAAGATTTCTCATAAAGCCACAGTTAATTAAGACAGAATAACAATGGCACGGATTACACAAAAGACCGATGAAACAGAAAAGACTAAAAATCAGACTGATGTATATAAAGACAAATTAAGATGAAGATAGCTTTGCAGAGTAGGAAAAATAAGAAAGTCTCCTCAATTAATGATGTTGGAACCAATGAAATAGTGGGGGAAAAAAAAAAAAAAGAAACTTTATTCTCACATTACACCATTTCCCCAAATTAGATAGATTTTAAATCAACCTATAAGACAGAACAAAAATTGTCTAAACAGAATACAAAATATATGGATTCTAATAATGACATCAGAAATTATTTTTGCATCAAACTTAAGAATATCTATCTACTGATAGCATTACTTAGTCAAATTCAACATGTTAAATATTTAATACAAAAAGACTGAGGAAATATATATATATAAAATGGATAAAGGATATACACCAAGAAGAAAAATACAATCTAAGGAAAAATGACCAATGCATTTAAAATATAGTTCACAAAAGTGGATGTTTAATTGGTCAAGCAGTATATGAGAAGGCACTTAATTAAGAGCAAAATGATTCTTCTGTTGATCCATGATGCAAAGAAAAGACCACCAACTCCAATTTTAAATCAAATTAAAGCAAGCTTATTTTTTAATTATTTATCTTTTATTCTAAGTTGTTAGAAATGATAGCAGAATGCATTATATTTCATATTATACTTATAGAGAACATTTTTACATATCTCTGGTTGTATACAAAGTATTTTCTTTTTTTAATTTAATTTAATTTGTTACACATGCTTTTAGAGTACAATTCCTTTCATATTACATATAAAGAGCACAGTTTTCCGTCATTGGTTTTACACAAAGTATTTTCATACCATTTGAGCTTTTATACATGCACTTAGTATATTGATGTCCAACTCCTTCTGCCATTGTTTCTATCCCTTGCCCCTTTCCCTCCCCTCCCCCCTTTTTCTATTTAACATTCCTTCATTCCTCTTATCCCCCACTACAATTCAGTATCATTCTAGCAAAGAAATCAATCGACCTTTGGTTTTCTGGGATTGGCTGACTTCACTTAGCATTATTTTCTCCAACTCCATCCATTTACCTGCAAATGCCATGATTTTATTCTCTTTTAGTACTGAGTAGTGTTCCATTGTATATATATATATACCAAAGTTTCCCTATCCATTCATCTGCTGATGGGCATCAGGGTTGTTTCCACAATCTAGCTATTATGCATTGTGTGGCTATAAACACTGATGTGGCTGTGTCCCTGTAGTAAGCTGTTTTTAAGTCCTTTGGTTATAGACCAAGGAGTGGGATAGCCGGGTCAAATGGTGGTTCCATTCAAAGTTTTCCTAGGAATCTCCATACTGCTTTCCAGTTTGGGTGCACCAATTTGCAACCCCACCAACAATGTATGAGTGTGCCCACAACCCTCACCAGCATTTATTGTTGTTTGTGTTTTTGATAGCTGCCATTCTGACTGGTGTGAGATGAAATATTAGAGTAGTTTTGGTTTGCATTTCTCTAATTGCTAGAGATGTTGAACATTTTTTTTTATGTATTAGTTGATTGATTGTATATCATCTTCTGAGAAGTGTCTATTCAGTTCCTTAGCCCATTCATTGATTGGGGTGTTTTTTTTTTTGTTTTTGTTTTTTTTTTTTTTTTTTTTTTTTTTTTTTTTTTTTGTGTAAAGGTTTTTGAGAACTTTATATATCCTTGAAGTTAATGTTCTGGCATGCATGTGGTAAAGATTTGCTCTCATTCTGTAGGTTCTCTGTTCACCTCACTAATTGTTTCTTTTGCTGAGAAGAAGCTTTTTAGTTTGAATCCATCCCATTTATTAATGCTTAGTTTTAGTTCTTGTGCTATAGAGGTCTTATTGAGGAAGTTGGGGCCTAATCCAACATATTGGAGATTTGGGTGTACTTTTTCCTCCATTAGGTGTAAGGTCTCTGGTTTAATTCATAGGTTCTTGATGCACTTTGAGTTGAGTTTTGTTCATGGAGAAAGATAGAGTTTTAATTTCATTTTATTACATAAGGATTTCCAGTTTTCCCAACACCATTTGTTGAAGAGTCTGTCTTTTCTCCAATGTATGTTTTTGGCACCTTGTCTAATATAACATAACTGTAGATGTGTGGGTTAGTCTGTGTCTTCTATTCTGTACCATTGGTCTACTGGTCTATTTTGGTGCCAAAAGTATTTTCTATTGTGTACACAAAGAGAGCTGGCCAGCAGCTGCCTCTCCCAAATACTGGGCTTGAGATCAGCCCCGCCCTCTGGGAAGACAAGGTTTTTATAGCACAGAAAGTTACAAAAAAAGGGGATGTCTTGGGAACTTACTGCTAACAGGGTTCTGGAAAATGTGATACAAAGGCAGATAGCAGGCTAATGATCTATATGGCTTAACATTTCAAGGTAGGGAGTAAATTATGATTCCTGTTGGAATTTATGAGGCACCACTGAGGTTTGAGGGAGGGTTGTTATCTGGTCAAAGAGATCCAGGCCTGTGTGAGTTCAGAGCACAGGCAGGACTTCCAAACAAGATTAGCCCTCAGAGTATGGTCAGGCCAAATAAGTATCTTAGTAAAACAGAAATGAATTTTTTCTTAAACTTATGGCTCCCAATCTTAGGATACAATTAGGTTGGGTTCGTCACTTCCATAGGAACAGAAGAGAATATAATTTTATGGTTCCAAATACATGTTGGTGATATGTGGAAAGGGTCCCATGTTATCTGCTTATTACTTGTATTTTCTCATTAAAATAAGGAAAAGATCAATAACTGAGTGTGAGTGGAATGGGAGGAGAATTGGAGGTCTGAGGAGAGAGAAGAAATAAAAAAGTCACCTATAAGAATTAAAAGTAGAGTGAACCAGGACAGTAGAGTCATAATTGGGATTGGTGCCTGGCATTAGTGACCATAAGTGGAGATTTCTTTGGTTACTTCAGATAATTCAATTAAGCTCTGAAATTTGTACTGGACTTAATTGGAATTGGAATTTTGCAAGTGAATGAAGATAGAACAATGAGTTAAGGCTGTAGACAAGGGACTGTGACTATTAACCATAGGATTTAAACTACTGTGGGAGGAAGTGAAGAATTGGGACAGAACCAAAATCGCTGTTTCCTCAGTGTCCAAAGATTGATGGATTGAAGTACTGGGTCAAGTGAGATGGTCCATAAGAAAAAGTTGATCAGAACATGGGAAGTTTGTAAGGGGATTGTGATGGAATTGTATTTATTAATAATGACAAGTTGAGGTATAATTAATGTAATACCTCACACCAAGAGTAATATTTTATGAAACTCAATATCTAGGACCCATCTTAGATGATATATAATTACATGTATCTCAACAAGAATCTGCAGAGTTATTTAGGAGTAACAGTTACTTAGGAGTCAGAATCTTCAAGTAATAGAGATACTCATGCCAGATAAATTAATGCAAAATACTAAGCACCATATTCTCCTGAACAGCAATTCAAAACTGTGTATTTCTTAGTGTAAAGGGAGAAAGACAGACTTAACAATCAGCATAAATATCAAAGAGGACACCCCTCTACCACTAGACCAAAGATAGTTATTATGATTTGGATATGAGGTATCCCACAAAGGTCGTGTGTTCATCAAGGAATACTCATAGGTAAAATCATTACATTATGAGAGTGTTAACCTAATGAGTTTATCCTGCTTTGAATGGGCTGGGCCGTAACTATAGGCAAGGTGAGGAAAGGTTGGAGGAGGTAAGTCCCTGAGGTTTGCCCTGAAAGGGTTTTTCTGAGCTGGCCACTTTCTCAATCTCTCTTGCTTCCTGATCAAGTGCTGAGCAACTTTCCTTGACTGGGCCCTTCCTTCATCATCTGCTGCTTCTCCTCGTACCAAGAGCAATGGTCTATAAACAGACCTCTGAAACCATGAGTCCTAAGTAAACATTCCCTCCTTTAAGTTGTTCTTGTCAACTTTTCGGTCACAGGGTCACAGTGACACAAGAGCTGACTAATACAGAAATTGGTTCTAGGAGCAGGGTCATTGCTCTCACTAACCTGATTGAATTGTTTAGAAGCCTTTGGAACAGGTTTGTAGGAACAATTTTGAAAAGATTGGAAATGTAGGCCGGAAAAACCTTAAAATGTTATAAACAGACTTTAATGGGTAATTTTGTAGGCGCTCAGAAGACCAGAATAGCAATAGGAATATAAACTGTGCTCACAAGATTTTAGGGGGAATTGAGGACTCTTTTGGGAATTGGGCTAGAGGTCACTTGCATTACATTTTGGCAAAGAAATTGTCTACATTTTCCCCATCTCCTGAGGATTTTTGTGAAGCTGAATTTAAAAGTGATGGACTAGTTCCTCTGATGAAGAAAATTCAAGGCAGCACAGAATTCAGGCAGTGACAAGGATAATGCCAAAACCTTTTAGCCAGATTTACTATGACAATGAAACAGACCTTAAAGGATTTTTACATTGCAGTTCAGCAAGATAAACACATGTAAAGCTGGGGTTGAGGGATTCTGGTTGAAGATTATAGCCACTAAAGAAATCCTAAATAATTTGCATAAAGACAATAGGAAAGATGGCCAGAGTGCATCTCCAGAATTTGCAAGACCACACTCCCTGCAGGCTCCAGGGAAAATTGCTTTGAGAAGAGATCATCAGGACATTCTACTTGCACAGAGGGGCCTAGGAAGTTATCTCACCTCTTTGAGCTATGCAGGCACTTAGAAGCTGAGGTAGCCAAGATTCTAGGGGCCCCAGGTATTGTGCCAGTTGGCAGGAGATTTTGGTATCATCCATGTGGCAATTGTTCTGCATGAATACGGAAACTAAAATTAAGGATCAAAGAGGCTTCCACGGAGATTTCAGAAGAAGACCTGAGAGGTCAGGCAAAGTGTAGGGGGGTTGGAGTCCCTGCTGGCTGCTCAAGAGAGGGCAATGTGTAAAGGCAAAGCCAAGGCTGGAATGGAAACCCCAGGATTTAAGAGATACCCATGAATTTGACTGTCTACAAAAAAAAAAAAAAAAAAAAAAAAAAAAAAAAAGCTGCTGACTACAGAAGGAACTAGGCTACAAGAGAGCCCAAGTGTGCTATAATTGGTGAGATCTAAGGGGTGGGGCTGCCCAAGCACTTTGTAGAGCATAGACTCACAATCAAGTGTCCTAGATGTTGTCCACAGAATTACAGGTGGAGTTATGGAATCTGTTTGCCCCGCTGAGTTTCAGTCTCTCTTTGGCCCTTTTCTTCTATTTCTCCCTTTTGGAATGGGAATGTTTACTCTGTGCCACTATATATTGGATATATGTTCTTTGCTTTTGATTTTTACAGAGGCTCACATTCAACAGATTGCGTTCAGTCTCAGAGGAGACTTTGGACTTGGACTTTTGGGCAATGCTGAAACAGTTAAGATATTGGGACTCTTGAAGATGGAAAAAAAAAAAAAAATGCATTTTGCATTGTGAGAGGGACATGAGCTTTGGAGTTCCAGAGGCAGAAAATGTGGTTAGGATATGAGTATCATATGAGTATCAGCCAAAGCTTCTGTGTTAATGCAGGAATATTCAGAGGTAAAATGAATAGATTATGAGAGTCATAGCCCAATTGTTTCATCCTATTTTTAATGAACAGAAGGGGTGGTAACTGTGGTCAGGGGGGCATGACTAGAGGAGGTGGGTTACTAGGGACGTGCCCTGGAAGTGTACATCTGATCGATGACCCATTACTCTTTTTCCCTCTCTCTGTCTCCTGACCTCATTATGGGCTGAGGGGTTTTCCTTTACTTGGGGCCATCCCCCATTACATGATGCCTAGGTTTGGGTCCAGAGCAAAGGTGGAGTCAGACATCTATAAATTTGAGAACTCTGAAACCATGAGCATCAAATAAACTTGTCTTCCTCTAAGTTTTTCTTGTCAGGCATTTTGTTCACAGCTATACAAAAGCTAATGCAGTACTAAAAATATTTTTAAAAAATCAAATCTTGAGAGGGCTAAACAAAATGCAGGGGAAAGAAATATTAATTCAAGCAAGAAGATTAAGGAAATATTCAGAGATAAATGACAAAATAGAATGTTCTGATAACTCCCTGGGTAGAATACAATCACAAAGAGCCAAAAGAGAGTGACTTAGGGAAGTAACAAGGAGATAAGTGGTGGTTAGTTTCACAATAGATTCTTAGGGCAGAGCTAAAAAGATATTATAGTATATTGGAAGTGGGCCATGAATGAAGGAAAGGAAGAATAGATGATTCCATATACTTGAACCAGAACATCTGATTTAATACTGTCATTGACTAAGACAGAACAGCCTGAGAGAAGGACAGTACAAAGACAAAAGGAGGAGTTGAGACAGGAGCACATGAATTTCCAGGTGCCTATTGAGCAGGGAAATGTTGATATGGAAAATAGATCCACAATGTTAAGAGAGCAGTTGGCAACATTAGCAAATATCTGGAATATATGTTTTTACATTGTTTTGAATGTGAAATATACTTACATAAAAGTATGTAAAGTAGATAAAGTGAATTTAAATAGCTATCCATAAAGCCAACTTCCACATATCATCAACAAGGGAAGGAAATAGAACATTGCAAGAGTCATCTAATTCCCTCACCCAGGATACCTTTATCTCATCATAAATCCCTCACTTGAACCCACCAGAGAAAAATACAGTACTGAAATAAAATGTGATACCAAATTCATTTTTTGCTTTATGACATTTACATCTGTAAATGCATCCCTAAACAACATGAATTAGTTCTGCTTGTTTAGGAAATTGACATGAATGGTATCATATTGTCTATATGCAATTTCAACTTGATTCTTTTGCTCAGCATTAACTTGTGGGTGTCATCTGTGTTCTTGTGTAGAACTTTAGTTTGTTCATTTTCCTCTATGTAATATTTCATGATCCATTTGTTCAAGTGTAGATAGACATTTCACAGATGACAGATGTCACTTTCAGTGTTGACTTTTACAAGCAATGCTTCCATTAACATTCTTGCAGGCATATGTTGGTGACCATTTAACATTTATCTTTTGAGGCTATACCCCAAAATTAGAATTGCTGTGTTGTAAGTCACCCTTATCTTTCAGATCGCTAAGTAATATAATTCTACTTCCTAAATTTTTTATACTGGTTTGTACTCTCACCAGCAGTGTATAAAAATTCTCCTTGCTATGACAATTTTTATTTTTGTTAACATATCTTATTTTAACTCTGTTTTGTCTCTTCTAGGGGAAGATACATCTCCAAGCTAATGAAGTTTAAGTTTTCACGCTCAGCAGAAAATGCTGCATGCTGATGTCATTAGCGTTCATGTATGAATTAAGTGATTGTTGAGCTGGGGATATAGTTCAGTTGGTAGAGTACTTGCCTTGCATGCATAAGGCCCTGGGTTCAATCCTCAGCACCAGGGAAAAAAAAAATAGATTAAGTGATTGTTGACCACCCAGATGTGGCAATGACTCCCAGGAATGCTCTGAAATGACTTGCTCTGTAGCACATCATGAAGGTGCCAAGATAAAAGTTTCACCAAGCTGTGAACATATTCTAAACAGATGACATTGGGTGTTACATGTATTTTTAAAAAGCACAAAGAAAACTTTTATTAAAATATTAATTGGAAATTAGAAAAAACAACAATAGAATGTTAAATGCAAATACAAAATAGTTAAGATAATTAAACCAATATATATTATTCAGATATTAAAAAGTATATTGTGGCATCAAATTTGTTAAAATTGATAAACCAGCCTAATTCCATCTTAAGACTGGGAGCCATCCTGTCAAAAAGTTATGAAAAGCCCACTTCAGTTTTCTATGAAATGCTAGGATTCTTATTTGGCTTGAGCTTATTGTCTGGCATTCATTCCCAGGCCTTGAGCTCGCTCAGGCCTGGCTGTCCTTGACCAGATAACAACTCTCTCTCTCTCTCAAACTAACGGTGCCTCATAAACTTTTGATGTGGGGTTTAACTATTACTCCCCTTTTTTCTTGGAATGCAATGCCATGTAGATATTAGTTTGCTACTTGCTTTGAATTACACCTGTCTGACCTTGTTAGCTGTAAGTTCCCAAGATTTTCTGTAACTCTTTGAACTATAAAAACCTTGTCTTCCCGGAGAGCGGCGCTGACCCCAAGCCCAGTGTTTGGGAGGGGCAGCCCTGGCCAGCTCTCTTTATATGTATACAATATAAGCTTGCTTTAATCTAAAATTGGAGTTGGTGGTCTTTTCTTTGCGTCTTGGATCAACATTTTTGGAGGCCGCAGCGAGATTCAGACCACTACAAATTCTGAAGCCGGACCTTCGCTCTGGGACTCCGGGGCGGAGTGCTACCCTAGGGGGTGCGCACCTTGAGACGTTCCAAGGCCCCAGGGTGTGCCTTCAGTCCTTCGGACTACTGGAGTGAACTGCCGCATCAAAAATTAGCAAGCATCCAGTGGAAAGAAAAAAAAAAAAAAAAAAAAAAAACCTCCACAGGTAAGTGGCGCCCTAGTAACATCTGGTATCTGGTTTTGAGATCTCTTCTGGGGACAGCGAGGTGCCTGGCGAGGCACGTACACTCCTGTCCAGGGCAGTAGCGAAAGGTCGTACTGCTTTCTGGTTCTGGTTGGGAATTCCTACTGGGGACAGAGAGGTGCCTGACGAGGCACATACGCACTCCTGTCCGGAGCATTAGCAAGACGTTGCACTGCTCCCTGGTTGGTTTGGCGCCTGGTTCTTGTTCTTTTGTGTATTGTCCTGTGTTCTGTTTTTTTGTTTTGTTTTGTTTTGTTGTTTTTGTTTTCTGCTTTCTCATTGTGTCTTCTCTGTTGTAAATGTAAAAAATTAAACAACATGGGTAATAAGACAAGTAAGCCTGATACTCCTTTGAACTGTGTTTTAAGGAATTTTGACAAACTTTATCCCCATTTTGTTAAGCAGGATTATGATTATTCCATCACCAAGAAACGCCTCCGAACATTCTGTGAGGTAGAATGGCCCACCTTCGGAGTCGGCTGGCCCCCTGAGGGCACCTTTGATCCCCAAGTGGCATGGGCTATATCTAACATCACTCTTGGTAATCCTGGCCACCCAGATCAAATAGGATATATTCTACCCTGGGCGGAAGCAACAACTAATTCCCCCGCCTGGATGAAGGTTTGGATGGTCCGGAACGGACAGGGAGGGCAAGCCCTGGTTATGGCTGGGAGAACTCCCCAGGGTCCCTCAAAAACAAACCATAAATCCACTAAGAGCCCTGTCCTACAGGACTCTCCGGAGGATTCCCTCCTTCCCCCAGATGCTTCGGCTCCTCTTTATCCTCCTGCCGCGGGTGCAGTCGCAGCTGCTCCACTAACTACTCCACCATCTCCCTCTCCCTCTCCTCAACCGCTTCCTCAATTGCCCCACTCATCCACTCCTCCAACTCTAGTCTTCCCAAAGGAGCCAGCCCCTGTTCTTTCTCCTCCCCATACCCGACAGGGCCACCCTTATGGAAGGCCTGACTCAATTGCTTCCCCTGGCCGACCTGCCGGCTCCATTTCTATTAATATCCCTGAAGTGGAACCGACTCCGGCCCCTGTTCTTCCTCTCCGCCAGATTCCAGAAGGTTGCTACGTGTATGTTCCATTTTCCACAACAGACCTTTATAACTGGAAAAACCAGAATCCCCCTTTTAGCACGGATCCTAGTTCCTTGATTTCTCTGGTTGATTCCGTTTTCTTTAATCACCTCCCCACCTGGGATGACTGTCAACAGATTCTCCATACTCTCTTCACCACGGAGGAAAGGGAGCGAATCCTGGCAGAAGCGGCTAAAGCGCTGCCTGGGATAAGTGCTCTTACAAGCGACAAAAAAACAGAAGTGATTGAACGAGCTTTACCTAGGAGAAGACCAAGCTGGGACTATGGGACAACTGAAGGTAGGAGAGCACTCGGTGAGTACCACCAGACTTGTTAGAGGGACTTAAGAGGGCAGCTCGAAAACCCACAAATCTTTCTAAGGTGGCAGATGTGAAACAAGGGCCAGATGAGTCGCCTTCAGCGTTTCTCGAGCGCCCTCCTGGAGGCGTACCGTCTATATATACTCCTATAGACCCTGAGGACCCAACAAGCCTCAAGGCGATTAATCTGGCTTTTGTGACTCAGTCAGCCCCAGACATCCGTAAAAAGATTCAAAAGATAGATGGTTTTGCAGGAAAAACCAGGTCAGAATTATTGGAAATAGCCCAAAAGGTGTTTGAAAATAGAGATAGCCGAGATGATCTACTGATAAGGAAAGTAAACAGGGCCACAGTGGCCGCATTACAGGCTTCTGAAACCTCGAATCCTAGACAAAGGCAGACCACATACAACAGAGACAAAAAGCGGTCTTCTCTGCTACAAAACCAGTGTGCTTATTGCAAAGAAATTGGACATTGGAAAAATGAATGCCCCCAACGTAATCCGAAAAGCTTGCCCCGATCACAGGCCAGAGCTCCTCAGCCAAAACCAGTTTTAACTTTAGAAGAATAGGGGGGCCATGGCTCTTTCAAACTAGGCTCCCGAGAGCCCATGGTAACTTTCTCAATTGGGGGCCAACCTGTAAATTTCCTAGTGGATACAGGAGCTTCACATTCAGTGTTACAGAAGCCCATAGGACCCCTCACTAATGAAACCATGGAAGTGCAAGGGGCAACAGGAGAAATTAAAAAGTATAAATGGACTACAGACCGGACTGTTAACATAGGACGAGGAACTGTAACTCACTCCTTCATTGTTATCCCTGAATGCCCTTTCCCGTTGCTAGGACGGGACCTTTTAAGCAAACTTCAGGCAACTATCTCATTTTCTGGAGATATGCCTACATTAGAATTGGGAAATCCTGCAAAGGCCCTGACTATAACCTGCCATTAAGTGAGGAATATCTGCTTTTTCAAAATCCTATCCAAACTTCAGAAGGAAAATGGGAGAAATTATTAATTCAAGAAATTCCTACAGTTTGGGCTGAGGATAACCCTCCAGGGCTAGCTGAGCATGTGCCACCAGTTGTAATACAACTAACATCTGGGGCTATGCCCATCCGGGTTAAACAATACCCCATCAGTTTTGAAGCCAAAGAAGGAATTAAAACCCACATCAGGCGTCTCCTAGAAGTGGGGATACTAATTAGATGTCAATCAGCTTGGAACACCCCCTTGTTGCCTGTCCAAAAGCCTGGGACTCAAGATTACAGACCAGTACAGGACTTAAGGAAGTGAACAAACGGGTAGAAACTATACACCCAACTGTCCCTAACCCCTACACTTTGCTCAGTTTGTTGCCACCAGAACATACAGTTTATACTGTATTGGATTTGAAAGACGCGTTTTTCTCCATCCCTTTGTCAAAACTGAGTCAGCCTATCTTTGCTTTCGAATGGACGGATTTGGAGATGGGGATATCGGGACAACTGACCTGGACTCGACTACCTCAGGGATTTAAAAATTCCCCCACTATCTTTGATGAAAACTCTCAATCAAGATCTGAGACTGTTTCGCAGTAAGTACCCTGAGGTAACCTTGCTCCAATATGTGGATGATCTTCTGTTAGCAGCAAAAGACAAAGAGAACTGTTTAAGGGCCACTCGGGGTTTGCTAGGAACCCTGGCTCAATTGGGGTACCGAGTCTCCAAGAAAAAGGCAAAAATCTGTTCCTCTCGTGGTTACTTATTTGGGATATGAGCTGAGGGAAGGGAAAAGACTGTTATCCCAATCCCGCATAGAAGCCATAATGAAGATCCCAACCCCAACCACTAAAAAAGCAGGTTAGGGAATTTCTAGGGGCAGTTGGATACTGCCGCCTTTGGATACCTGGATTTGCTGAAATTGCCAAGCCGTTATATACTGCAACTGCAGGAGGCAAGTCACCTTTAATTTGGACTGAGGAAAATGAATTGGCCTTCAAAAATTTAAAGGAGGCTCTGGTTCAGGCCCCTGCCTTAACCCTCCCTGATATATCTAAGCCCTTTCATCTTTATGTTCATGAGAAAAAGGGTATTGCTAAAGGAGTTCTACCCAAAATTTAGGGCCAAAAAGACCAATTTAGGGCCATGGAAAAGAGCCATTGCGGCTACTGCATTTCAACTCTCAACTGCCCTCACACAGTGGAAACCCTATTGAGGGATGATCCAGTGTGTCAAATGCCCGTCTCAATCAGCTCTCCTTCTAGACAAGGACAGATGACCTTCCCCTGTTCAATCCTGCACGCCTGAGCCCAGAGGAGCCCAATTCAGCGACTACTGGATGTCATCCAATACTGGTAAAGGAAAGCAGACAAACTTTCTCTGGGGCCTTTAGATGGTAGCAGTTATGTCCGGGATGGAATCAGCAGCAGTTGTGGGCCACTGCACAGGCCTCACCAGTGGAAATCATTGCAGTAACACAGGCATATTGGAGGCTACAGTATGCATGGACACCAAAGGGGATTTTTAACTTCAGATGGATGTCAATAAACTGCCCACTGGCCTCACCGTCAATAGTACCCAAGCTTGGCCGATCAAACAGCCAGGGAAATAGCCCTCTAGAACTCTCAAGGAAACAGATAAAATTGAGACTCTTCATAAATCCTACTGAAGCTTATACTCCTCCCAACAAAAACTGTCACGGCTGGTGGACTCTCCCAGATGGAAAATTTGCATGCCTAAGCTTTTAGCTGATCTTCATCAGATGCATTTATCCCCCAAGGAAGACTTCAGAACTAATTTCACCCCACGTTTGGTTCCGGGACACCGAGGGATACTCTCAGAACATTTCAAATCGCTGCATGACATGTGCACAGGTAAATGCTAAAAAGAAACCATCTTCCACAGGGAAACAGAAGTCAAGGTACTGTACCCTGGTGAATAAAAATGATAATTAATTTGCTTAACAGCTAAATAAGTTAAACTTAGCCAGGCACGGTGGTGCACATCTGTAATTCCAGTGGCTCAGGAGGCTGAGGCCAAAGGATTGTGAGTTCTAAGCCAACCTCAGCAAAAGTGAGGCACTGAACAACTCAGTGGGACTCTGTCTCTAAATAAAATACAAAATAGGGGCACTGGGAATCTAGTGGCTTCAGATAATGGTTGCTTAACAGCTCTAGTTAAACTTAGCCAGGCACGGTGGCATCTGTAATTCCCTGGATTTGTGAGTTCTAAGCCAACCTCAGCAAAAGTGAGGCACTGAACAACTCAGACTGGTGGCCTCAGTCAATCCCCTGAGTACCCCAGTCTCCCAAAAGAGTAAAATTTAATGCAATCTTCTAGTTAGTGTAACAAATAGATTATAACAAATATAAGATGAATTTCCAATAGATGTAACATATAGGGCCAAGTTATTTGATTAAATTATTAACTGAAAATTAAATCATACACATCGAATACAGTTAAATATATTGCTAATTTTAATTGAAATAGTGACATCAGGAATATTTCACATTATAGTACCAAAGGGTTGTCAATTAGAAATGATGGAGAATATATTATTCAGCAAGCACATTTGAAATGCCCGTAAGTCTTTAATGTAAATGTACAAGAAGGAAATAGGTCTTGATAGCAATATGGGAAAATTCACATGATATTATAAAAGATAATTATTAGACTGAAACTTTTGCAAATTATCAATTAAAATAGATTTATCAATACTATTAGAGAAAACATTGAATTATCTTTATAGTATTGTTGTACCCAATTTGAAGGAAAAAATTCTCACAAGCCACTCACATAATAGCCAATGAAGACTTTATTCCAGCCGGGGCCAAAAACTACGTCCAGCACAAAGCAGAATAGTAGAAAATGGCGCCCTGCTTATAGCAAGGGAAGGGTTTATAAAGCACAGGGTTAATATGCCCTCAAGCCCTAAGGTGGAGAGGGTTTAAGGGTGAGTTAATGGGCAATCTCGTGGAGACAGTTTAAGTCCAGTTTAAGTCAGCTTTGCTTATTACATTCCCCCTGGTCTTATGGGGAGAACAAATCTTTGTTCTCCTCCATAATCTGCCATACCCATGTTTGGTTGAGAAACCAGCAGGCAGGATCAAGGAGACTGAATGTGAGATTGAATGCCCGGCACTGGGGACTCCCCTGATAACAGGCAGGAGGAGGGGTGATATTGAAAGTCCTAAAGCTCCTCCTGGGAAGGGCAATTCCTGGAACAGGTGACCTTGGCAACAGTTTGGGACAGGGGCAGGGTGGAGGAAGGGCTCTGAGAGAATTAACATTTCAATCCCTCAGGGGACAGTCTCCCAACTTCCCAAAATTGGCTCACTCAAATTGGCTTTCGACCTGACTTGATTTACCAATACATGCTGACTGCCTATGAGATTCTGGCTTCATTTCCCTTCTAATTGAGGAACTCCTTACTACTGTAAGGAAAGGGGACAATGACCGAATCTGGATTCTTCAAGCTGAACAGGGGCAATGAGATGGGGGCAAGTAGTTTGGAGTTCCCTTTTTAGAAGTTAGGTCAGATTGAAGCCTGGGAAGAACAGGTTGTAAAGTCATCAGGGACTGGCACTTCTATGAGAGAAACAAAAAACATGAGTACTGAATAAATGATGCAGCATCTAGAACATGTCAATGTATACCATGAAGATGATAGCAGTAAATAATTTCTCTCCAGAAGGTGTGAGGGCTGAGAAGTTGTCCCCATAATAAGGCCAGAGTGGACATGGCCTTTATTTGGGAATATAAATCTTTAACATCCACAGAGTTATCAGGAATGTAAACACAACATTTAACTTTTAATGTTACAGATGTCTATTCAGATAAGATGGTAGTTAAGCTACTTAATGTCATCTGATCCTGTAAAATCTTTCTACTTGTATGACCTCTGCGTCTAGTAGAGAACCCTTTATTCTTGTTATTTAGGGCTAGATAATCATACTAGTGAATATTAAGCCTACCTGTGTAGGTTAGGAAGATCTGTAGGCCTTAAACTAACTAAAAACTTTTGACTTGGCAGTCACTTAATAGTTAAACTGTTTCTTTTTATAGTTGTCAGGCATTCCTGCCTAAGAATCTCTTTTGTAGCCTCCAGTCTTCCCAATTTATGGGGCTAATACAAGTGTATATCTTAAGTTACATTTAACTGTTATGTCTTGAATGCCCAGAAATGGTTGTGTTTTCGGTTTCAACTGTTATTTTGCTAGGTGTTTAAGATGAAGCAGGTCAAACCAACTTTTGCTTTTATCTATTGCTAAGAGTCAGCTGATTTCTGATGGGAATAACTCTTGGGGGAACTTGAGAGCAGCTTTTCTGTTCTGCTAGTGCCTTTTGCACTTGGATGGGTCCAGGTTTTGCTTGACTGTGTGGCTTCCTTTGGAAGCAGCAGGGATGTCTGTCTCCCTTTCCAAGGACCCTCCTTTTTATAACAAGTGCACTGGTTGGCTTTCTCTTCTCCAGATGTCTCATAGCCTCCCTGGTCAGGAAGCTATGTGGCCCAGAGTTGTAAAGCTTTTTAAAGAAGTTCCCTGTTCCCTGGATCCAGACTGACTCTGAGGGCAAGGGCCAAATATTGGTTTTCTTGGCCCTTATAATTTAACTTTAAAGTCTTGATCTTAAACATCTAGCAAATTAGTCTCACCAGTCTTAAATTAAGAGCACTGGGCTTTACTTTAATGCCTATAACCTCACTGTCATTTACCCTTTCCATTAATTGGCGTTTGTGCTCCCTATCTGTCCTGTAGGTGATGGCTTAAATTAACTCAGGTTGCGCTCTTGAAGCAATACCTCTGCAAAACATTAACAGGCAACTTTTAGATAGTTTACAAGGAAAATACAAAATAAAATTAACAAGAGTAAAAACAAACTTAGTTTGTGTAATAACCATCTTGAATTTTGACTGAGTTATATACTACAACCCCTGTGTCTTAACAACAAGAATCATTCTTTTGACCATAACCGTAAACAAATTGAAGTTTGGCCTGCCCTGGAGCCACCCTGGCATGCAGTAAAGGTGGAGGGAAGAGTCTTATTTTAGGCATGGTAAAGCTTTTTTATGAACCTTAGGTCAGGTGTTTTAGTTCTGAAGCTGATCTCTGCTTCTTAAATAGAATTCCACAGAGTTTACATATATTGCTGACTGAGTTCCCAGGAACATTAGCTAACGCAATATTACATTTAGAATGAATTAAAGAAAGGCTAAGAGTATTTAACCTTTTGTGGAAAAATGTTTTTATGTTTTACAATATTAACCTTTATACAGATTAGGCTCTCATGAACGTAATAAAAACACATTTTAATTGTACACAACTGTAAAAAGTAACATAAAACCTTATATCTTATTGACAACAGGTCTAGTTATAGAACATATTTTAAATAATATAAATAAATCTCTAATGTATTATCTTTATAAGCCTAAAATACAACTCTAGTTAGGAGAACACCAACTTGATATAATGCTCTTTTAGAGCTTTCACCTCAAGGCTTGTATACCTGAAAGATATGAACACATTTAATATACAAAGAAGAGTATTAATCCACCATAATTAAATTGATGTTTTTACATTAATCAAGTTTAGCTCTTAAAGAAATAACATTATAATATTTCAAAATAATAGTTGTCATTCAACCACAGCTGTATAATTCTTAATTTCATTCAGATTACTTGCTCAGAAAACTAAAACTTAATAAACATAATGTTACGGGTAAATTAATGTTTTAAGAAAACATTAATGTGTGTCCTCTTACACATAGATTAAACCTTGGTTTATATCAGTACATTAACATTTGACCTTAGGAAAAAACCTTAAATACCTTTTCCTGATTGTTTTATATACTTAGTTAACCAACTTCTACAGAGTTTTTACATCACTTAAGTGACCATATCTACAACCTTCTAATTTCTTTCTCCCATGTGTTAACCCCTTATTTTGTTCACAATTTCAAACAATCCTTGTAATAATTTGAATTTAGGCAAACTTTTTATCTCAACAAAAGATATTGTTATATACAGCACTCCCGATAGAAACACCTGAAACCTTTGAGCCTCTGCATACACAGAAATCTTTTATAAACCTTTATACAGAATCACACACATCTGTTAACCACTTCATGAGAATACAATGTTCAAGTATATAGAATTATACCTGTTGGAACTTCAACCTTTTTCAGTGATGACAAAGCAACCTTAAAACCATTTTTGTTGTTGTTGTTGTTGTTGTTGTTAAAGGTCTTTAGGAACCTTTTTTTCAATGATGACAAAAAACAACTTCAAAATCTCCTTTTTTTTTCTTCTTTCATTTACCAATTTATGAAAACAATCAATAATGTTACCCAATGGAATTTAAGGAGTTATAGGTATTTGATGGTATATTTAACAGTTAGCATTTTAACCTTGAAAATTAATCAGATGTCTAACAAACAAAATTACTCATAAATTCACTTTTCTTATATTTACACCAGAGAAGACACACAATGAAAAAGCAGAAAAACCAGAGAACACAGAACAAGACACAAAGGAAAAAAGAACCAGGCGCCAAACCAACCAGGGAGCAGTGCAACATCTTGCTAATGCTCCGGACAGGAGTGCGTATGTGCCTCATCAGGCACCTCTCTGTCCCCAGTAGGAATTCCCGACCAGACCAGTACCAGAGGACAGTGCGACATTTCGCTACTGCCCCGGACAGGAGTGTGTGTGCCTCGCCAGGCACCTCACTGTCCCAGAAGAGATCTCAAAACCAGATACCAGATGTTATGGGGGCGCCACTTACACGTGGAGGTTTTCTCCACTGGATGCTTGCTCATTCTTTTGATGCAGCAGATCACTCCAGTAATCCAAAGGACCGAAGGCACATTTGTTTACCCAATTTAAATTGAACCTTTTAAATCACGTGAATTAAAGGTATTTGGATCCATTGTTTTTTAATTTTCATGAGCGCTCATTTTCTATTTGCCAATCTTGATATGATGTACATGACATATGGACATATGCACATATAGACATATAAACACAGAACACAAGTGTGCACACGTAACACAATAGCAAATGCCTTGTAGCTTTTTCTCCATTGCAATGTTACAGATGCTTAAAAATTCCATCAGAAAAACATTAACCTAGATGCATAGGATCAAAATCATGAGCTCAAAAAATACATATTGGATCTCAAGAAAAAGCAAGAGTCCTAGAAAAATGACCAGCTGGTCCCCATTTGCATTTCAATGCAAGTCCTGGCTGAGGTCTGGAAGGGTGGGGAATAGCAATTGTGAGCAGATACCTCATGCCTAAGGCAGTTTTTTCTGCAACTTCTTTCTTATATCTGGGGCTGGCTGAGTTACAAAAGCTAAAACCAATCTAGAGCCTCCTTACCTCCATCACTTTGGGGTCCCAGTTCAGGCGAGCAGAAGGAAAGACCCTGTCAATCCGAATGGGGTCATCTGTAGGCAGGCTGTTCCGTCCAAGGATGGACTGCTGGGCTTCCCACCAGATCCGCTCGCGTTCCTCAAACGAAAAAAGTGTTTGGAGTAGTTGGCCCAGGTGTGCCTCGCGGGGCTCCGCTACTGCGCTGAGTTTGCTACTCTCCCCCTGCCCTTCCGGCTCAGGCTTCAGGCTGGCAGGAGAGGGAGGGAGGGAAAAATGGAACCAACGAGAATGCTAGCACACAAACAAAGATCAGCCACACAAGAAATAAACAGATACAAGAACAAAAGACAACCAGACTGGGCCACACAGGGAGGCCCACCAGACAACCAAATTGGGCATCACACAGAACCAGATTTGGGCCACACAGGGAGGCCCAGTAGGTGGACAGGAGAGATGTCTTGTCCTGTCCTGGGATTCGGTGTAAGTGACTGTGTCCAGTCTGACCTTGTCCCCAGAAGAGTTCACCAGACAGGTAAACAGGCGGCTTCACAGAGGCATCCGGAGAACTGAGCAGCAGTCCTCTCGGGGTGAGGCTGAGGAAAGTCTCTCAGGAGCTCTCCCCTACCCCAAGAAGGAGTCCATGATGGAGCACAGGAGGCCCAATTTGGGCGTGAGGGCAAGGAGAATAAAGAATCTTGCTGGGGCCTCCAAATGTTGTACCCAATTTGTGGGAAAAAAGTCTCACAAGCCACTCATGTAATAGCCAATGAAACCTTTATTCCAGCTGGGGCCACCAACTACATACAGCCCAAAGCAGGATAGTAGAAAATGGCTCCTGCTCATAGCAAGGGCAGGGTTTATAAAGCACAGGGTTAATAGGCCCTCAGGCCCTCAGGTGGAGATGGTTTAAGGGTGGGTTAATGGGCCAGCATGTGGGACAGTTTAAGTCCAGTTTAAGTCACCTTTGCTTATTATAGTATAAACTATTTCAAAAATCACTGTCACATGCATATGTATATATCCTGAATATATACAAATATATATGCATATATATATAATATTTCTTTTTCTAAGATAATTTATGGCATTAGTCAGCTTTTTAATATGTATGTATAATTTTGTTTTCTATTTTTCATTTTAAGAAAATACTTTTGTGTTTAAATTGATAAGTTAATTTTTTTAAGAAAAGATCTCCAAAATAAAATTCAGTTTCTTAAATATCACATCATTTTGTTGTACCCAATTTTCAGGAAAAAAGTCTCACAAGCCACTCACCTAATAGCCAATGAAGCCTTTATACTGGCCAAGGCCACCAACTAAGTCCAGCACAAAGCAGGATAGTAGAAAATGGCACCAGCTCATAGCAAGGGCAGGGTTTATAAAGCACAATGTTAATATGCCCTCAGGCCCTCAGGTGGAGATGGTTTAAGGGTGGGTTAATTGGCCATCAAGGGTGGGTCAATGGGCCATCAGGTGGAGACAGTCCAAGTCCAGTTTAAGTAGCCTTTGCTTATAACAATTTCCCCTTCTGCACATTTTCTCATTTCCTAATGAGGTCAGAAAACTTTTCATGTGTCCACTGGCCAGTTTCCATTTCCTGCTTTTTAAAACTGTATGAGACCATGGCCCCTTTATTGAACTATCTATATTATTCTTATTGTTTTATATTTATTTATATATTTGATTCTAATTTTTTATTTTATAAACATAGGTACATATTCTTATATAAAATATTATCCATTAATTTGTCTATTCACTCTGTCAAGGATCACCTTGATGTCCTTGATAAATAGAATTTGTTTCTGTTTTAACACATTAAGTACCAATTTTTCAATAGTATGCATATTTCAATAAATTTAGCACAGGTGCTTTAAAATAGCTTGAAAATCATAATCTAGAGCTTATGTAGATATATAAATAAAAATGAATAGAATGTATAATATGAACTTATTATTTTTATGGATTTTTACTATATATTATATACTTTTGTCAAATGTTGCATACTATATTTAAGTTTTGACAGGAGTTTCACATCTGACATGATTTGACAAAATGAATTTTAATGTGGTCAATTTATAATCATTTCTATTTACTTTACTACAGAAATCCCTCTACAACAATGATGATGATATTCTCCCATATTCTTTCCTCGAAGTTTTATAGCTCTTTATTTTTTATTTTTTGGTACAGGGATTGAACCCAGGGGCGCTTAACCGCTGAGCCACATTCCCAGACCTTTTATATTTTATTTAGAGACAGGATCTCACTTAGTAGCTTTGGACCTAGCTCAGTTGCTGAGGCTGTCTTTGAACTCACAATTCTCCTGCCTCAGCCTCCCAAGTATCTGGGATTACAAGCGTGCGCCAACTGTGCCTGGCATAGTTCTTTATTCTTTGCATTAGAGTTTTTTAAGGTATTGCGGATAGAATCCAGGTGTCCTTTATGACTGAACAACACCCCAGCCATTTTTATCTTTTACTTTGAGATATGGTTTTGCTATATTATCCAGGTTAGCTTCCAACTTGTAATCTTCCGGTTTTACTTTCCCAAGTCACTGGTATTGCAAGTATGTACCCCCATGTCCAGCCCAGTTTAGTTCTTTAACCTACCTGGACTTGAGTTTTAGATATTGGTATAAAATTTATATCCACTTTCATCTTTTCATGTCCATAGCCAAATGCCTCATGAATATGAATTGGAAAGGTTGTATATATTTCCCATATCATTCAATGGGGCCAGGTCTGTCTTTATCAAAATTTTCAATAAATTTATAGCTTCATGTGGGCTTTTTTTTCTGTATCATTGATACTTTTCAATTATGGAGTCAATGAAAAATCATTTTAAACACTAGGACTTAAATCCAATTTTTATAATTTAAGGGAGTAATTATCATCTTTTATTTCCTTTTTACAAGTATGTCTGCAGTATTTGAGTCATTTCACATTTTGATAAAAATCTTTCATTGCTGGGCATGGGGGAAAACCTGTAATCCCAGTGGCTTGGGAGGCTGAGGCAGGAGAATCTCAAGTTCAAAGCCAGCCTCATCAATGGTGAGGTGCTAAGCAACTCAGTGAGACCCTGTCTTTAAATTAAATGCAAAATAGGGCTGGGGATGTGACTCAGTGGTCAAATGCCCCTAAGTTCCATCCCTGGTATCCTGCCCCCTAAATAAAGAGGAAGAGGGAGAATCTCTTTTCTTATTGCCTATTAAAAATCCTTTTATAGATGGATATCATTGCCCTGGGTGCATGTATGAAGACACCAATGGTGTGAATATGCTTTGTATGTAACCAGAGATATGTGAAAATGTGTTATATAAGTTTAATATAAATTGAATGCATTCTGCTGTCGTATATAACAACTTAGAGTAAAAGAAAGGAAAAAAAATTTAAAAAAAAAAATTTTTAAATGTTCTTTTATATCTATATATTTAGGTCCTGAATGATAACAACTGTTTGGAATCTGTTCATGCCATATATGATTTTTCTCTTTCATTTTGATACCATGGAAAATTTTATTAAATATAATTGTGATTTTAAAACTTTCCCATATTCTTAAGATGACCCTGAAGTGGCTTGATTTTGAACCCAGTTTGTTGATGCTTACCATATTGCTAACTTAGAAAATAACAATTTGGTGAATTCAGCAAAAATGATAGAATGAGGAATCCCCAAAACTTGTACCACCACAAAGGTAGCGAATAAAATGTCAAAAACCATAAGAATTAATTTTATTTGAACCTGGCAACTAATCAGTAGTTTTTAGTGCCCAAATATTTATTCAAGAAAAAAATAGCCCAAACTCAGTAAGAGTTCTGTGGCATCTTAATTTACCCTGGTTGCATCATTCTATCTCTATCTTGGCAGTGGCCTTGAAGACAACATACTTTGTTCCCTGTATAGGATACTAATATTGGAGATAACAGATTAACCTTATCCTCTAAGAATTGTGGTTGTTTATTTTGACCTGTCTGGTGGTTCACTGAAGGCATCATTCAAAAAATTATGTATTTATTTTGCCAATCTCAGAATTCACCCAGGACTAAGGCAGCTATACATGGTTTGATTGTGAAAATATTTAAGAAAAATATTTCAGCTATTGCTGCATGGACAAGAGACAAACGTTGGAACAAACAAGAATCTTGGGAAGAATAGTTGGATAAGGAGGTAGGGAATATAGGCTTTGAGAAGCAGAACAATATTAGCAGGAATCTAGAAGACTTATGCCTGCCTTCTTCTGTCTGCATGTTCATAGAATACATGAGAACACATTAAGTCCTCCGGTTGATCGCTAGGTCATCTTCTGGTAGGGGTGTGTAATTGAATCTATGGATTAATTTATTTTATCGTTCCCAGAAAAAAAAATCAAACACATTAGGCTGGGGTTGTGGCTAGTGGCAGAGTGCTTGCCTAGCATGTGTAAGGCACTGGGTTCCATTCTCAGCACCACATATAAAAAAGTAAAATAAAGGCCTGTTGACAACTAAAATTATATTTAAAAAAAATCAAACACATGTTTTCAGATATTGCCTCTGATGCATTCCCTGTCTTCTCCATTTTTTTTACTTCCTTTTCAATTCTCTTTTCTTCCATCTTTTCATTTTCTTTGCTGTATTCTGGAAGACTCTTCTATCTCTTAATAGTCTCTCTCAGGTATTCTTCCTCCTGCTGTTCAATCCATACATTAAGTCCATCTGTTGAGGTTTTAATGCTTACTATTACAATAGTAGTGAATCTATTTAATATTTTTGTGTCTCAAATTTACTTGATCAACATTTTATAGCTACCCACACCTTGGGGTGGTCTGGTTTTGTTATTGTTGTTGTGTGTGTGTGTTGGTTTTGTTTTCTTTTCAGCTATAAGTCAGTTTATTGTAACAACAGGTGAGAAGGATGGTTTCCTTCCTGTGAAATTCACAGTCACATTTATTCTTACCAATCCTTATGATGTGGTGGAAGGAAGATTTATATGTGGTTTATCTTTACTCTAACACTACATTCTTTTTGTGTTTTATTCTGAGGAGGGTCTTGCATTGGCTATAAGTGTTTGATTTCTGATTCTTCTAAGCTTTGTGGCTACCAATAACAAAGTTTAAGCTTGTCATAACAAATGGCCTCTGAGCAAAGTTTGCTCAAAACTTCTTTTCTAGATTTTAGCTTTTAATTTGACTCTGGGCAGATTACCTAGACTATATTTAACAGTTCAGTGTTTTAAGTATTATTCAGGAGTGTTTTATTGTTTTTCAGCAGAATATTTAGTGCAAATAATCTGGCCTAAAATACATTTGGAAACTGGTTTAAATTAATATTATTACAGAACTCATTACATTTACATATTAATGTAGGAGCCCTAATTAAGGAGATGGCTAAGATTGAGGTTGGCTGTGAGCCATAGAGCTATGCAAGCATTGCCACCTTCCATGGTCTCGCGAGACTTGGCCCTGGACATTGCGGACCAGGTCGGCGCCATTTGCATGATCTCGTGAGACTTGGCCCTGGACATTGCAGATGGGGTCAACGCCATTTTGTGGTGGTTGGAGGAGTGTGGATTGCGTGTTGGGGTGTTGTTGGAGCTGGAGAGAGAAGCTGGCAGAATAAAGAGCCTGTTCGTTTCCAGTCTGCCTCTGAACTTATTCCCGCGGCTTTGTTGCTGCAGGAGGCCATCGCTTCAGGCAGCAACAATTAATATCATAAAGTGATTATAAATTAGAACTTCCAAGTCTTATTAATTCTTCCTTATAATGGCATAACACCTATATGGTTCATCAACATATATTTAATTGGTGAAGTACCAATAGACAAACTCCCAACTATTTGGAAAATGAACAAAAAAATTCTAACTTATTTAAAGTAAGTAGGAATTTAAAAACAAACTTTTTAATATACAGAATATTAACTATAACATCATATAATCAAAATTGTGTGAAAAGTTTACTATAATAGTCAACCGTAAAATAGCACAATTAATTTGATTTAAAAAAAGATCAGAGGACTTCCATGTTTGAGACGTGATTAGATATACTTTTCTCCATTCCTTCTATTAGAGACAACAAGAATTCTTGGCATTGAATATAAAACAAGTGGAAAAAATAAAACATTTTCTAGGGATTTTGAGCACTGAAATTTGTAATAATTTGTTATAACTGCTGCATAAAATAAGTAAAGGAGTTACAATAATCAAGACTGTATGATATTGGCAAAAGGATAGTCACATAGACCAGGAGAACAAGAGAAAACAAAATTAAAAATAAACCACAAAAGTATATGCTTCTGATTTTTGATAGAAGTATTAAAATAATCCACTGAAAGAAAACTTTTTCAAAGAAAAGTACTGAAGCAATTAAGTATCCATGGGAAAAATATAATACAAACCAGAGTAAAGTAAAATTAGAACTACATCTTGCACATCATACAAAATAAAGCAAAAAAAAAAATCTCAAAATGGATCACAAACTTAAATATGAAATGCAAACCTATAAAATACAAGAGAAAATTGCAGGATGTAGGGCTAGGACAATCACTCTTAGACTTGATGGCACAAGCATGGTCCACAATAGAAAATTACAGTAAGGACTCTCTTAAGGCATGAAAAGAAATGCTAAAAACTAAGAGAAAACACTTAAAAAAAAACTATGTATTAAAGGAATATTATCTAGAATATTCAAAATATTCTCAAAATAAATAAGTTATAAGCATTATATTTAAAAATGTACAAAAAACATGAACATGATATTTTACAGAAGAGATGTCAACTAAGGAATGAGCATTTAGCTCAATAGTACAGGACTTGTCTAACAAGGGTGAGGCCCTGGGTTTTATATACAACACAACAAAAAGGAAAAAAATTGAAGATGGCAAATACACACATGAAATATTTTCAATAGCTTTAATCATTTATCTATGCATATGAAGTAGAATGTCTAAAATAAACAAAATGGCTTGATCCCTGTTTTCAGCACAAATAATAATTAAATCAAGTGACAATTCTAAATACCATTGAGGATATGGAAAAAGTAGATCACTCATACATGGAAAAATGTAAAATTGTACACTCACTCTGGAAAAAAATGAGTTTCATATGTAACTGTTAATTGGCATTTATCTTAGAGAAAAAAAAACTTATGTTCACATAAAACTCTGTAATAATTTTCCTCATAATAATCAAACACTGAAGACAACTCACTTCTTTCAAAGTGAATGCTTAAAAAAAAAATTTTAAAAACTATGGTGCATCTATGCCATGCACTATAACTGACCAACAAAACAGAATGAATTACTGATGCACGCCATAACCTGGATGAATGTGTCAACAGTTATGCTGAGTGGAAAGAAAACCTCAGTCTCAAAATGTCTTAAAGTATAAACGTTTAGAGAGGTAGAATGAATTAGTGGTTGCCAGAGCTTAAGCAGGGTAATGAAAGAAAGGAAGTGAGTGACAGTGACTCCAAATGGGATCCCAGCGGTGACAGAAATGGGACTGTCCTCAGACGTGTGACTTCTCAAATTACATTTGTTTTCCAACTTTACGACGATATGAAGGTGATATGTGTTCAGTAGAAAGACAGACTGCTGGGGATTTTGAATTTTGATCTTTCCCAGGCTACTGAGAGACTGCAGTGGGATCCTGCAGGCGTGCTGGGCAGACAGGGGCCGCAGCCCTCGGTCAGCCAAGCACACACAAGACAGCCAAGCGCACAACTGATCCTCAGTCATGTATTGCACTGCAAAACTATGCTGTTTGGTAGATTATGCATGTTAGAAACAGTGTTTATTTACAATGCATCTAACTTACAGGTTTGACAGAATATAATCTAATCGTGAGCCAAGGAGCATCTACGTATCTTAACTTTATCAATGGGAATATTCTTATTATATGGTACTATAATTTTACAAGATATTAGCACTGGGAAAAACTTTTGAAAGATCCTTTTAAAATTTCCCTTTCCTTTTCTTTCTTTTTCTACTTATAAATAGGACCCAGGGCCTCCTACACACCAGGCAAGTGCTGTACCAGTGAGCTACATCTCCAAGCTGTATTATTATTTTCTTTTTCCTCTTCAGACAGGTTCTTGCTAAATTGCTTAGGGCCTGACTAAGTTGCCGAGGCCGTCTTTGAACTTACAATCCTCCTGCCTCAGCCTAGGACTACAGGAGTGTGCCACTGTGCCTAGCTGTATTATTTCATAATACATACAAATATATAATTATCCTCAAATAAAAAGTTAATAAAAAGTAAGCATAGGAAAGTGAATGCAAAAGATTTTTAAATTTCAGAAAGTAATGGAAATGATAAATGCACTAAAGACCTATCTCTTTGATATAGGCAATCTCTAGATTGCTCTAAGAGAAAAGATAAAGGCAAAACAAAACTGAATAATAATATGACAGATATAATGGAGATGGAAATTATACAAATACTTTCCATCAATTTATTATACATACTTATAACAAGAGAACATACAAACCGATAAGGAAATAGCTGTACTTTACTCAGGAAAACATGACAATCTGAATAATAGCAATGACAAAATTCTCGAGATTACGGTAGAGTTTTAAAAACCAATCCTATTAATGAAGGGGTCATGATCACCTCCATTTGTTCAAAATGAGTGTTTCACACATCCCACATCCTGCCACAGTAAAAACATTCAGAAAAACAGGGTAGTAGGTACTGTTCTCAATATGAAAAAGGGTATTATGAAAAATCCACAATTAAAATCGTACTGAATGGTGAAAGAGCCTAATCCTTAAGAGCAGGTATTAGACAAGGATGCCTGCTTTCACTGCTGCCACTCAGCACCTTGCAGGTGTACCTCATTTTATTGGGCTTCACTTTATAACATGCTGAAAAAATGGACTTTTTCTAAACTAAAGGTATGTGGTAACCTCACATCCAGCCGGTCTCAATGTGGCATTTTTCCAACAACTCAGATGATCATTAGCGTGTTTTGGCAATCAACAAGTTTTTAATTGACATATGAACATTTTTAAATACAATGCTATTGCAAACTTCATAGACTACAGCATAGTATAAACATAGCTTTTATGTGCAGGAGAATCCCCACAATTTGTGTGACACTCTTTATTGCAACGTTTATGCTATTGTCGTGGTCTGGAACCAAACTCAAAATATCTCTGAAGTTAGCTTGTTTTGAAAGTCCTATGTTTAGCAATTAGGAAAGAGAACTAACTTTTTAAAATTATATAAACTTGGAAGAAAGATTGAAACCCTTTCTATTTTCAGGTGGTATATAACCTTATTTGTGGAAAATCTCAAAGAATCTGTAAAATTATTACTAGAGCTAATATATAGCTTCAGGAAAAATTTAGGGTAAAAGATCAACATGCAAATGGCATCCAAGTCATGTTTGTATGTAACAGTAATGAATAATCAACAAAGACATCTAAGGAAATAATTCTATTTATCATAATATTCAAAAGAACACAATACTTAGGAATAAGCACAACCAAATATCTCGTCCACAGCCCAGTCATGCTAGGGAAGTGGAGTAGGTTGCAGACAGGCCAAAGAAGATGCCTGAAGACAGCACACAAGACATAAGATTTACTGTGGAGATTTTGCAAGAGTTCAGTGACTGCTCTAAGAATTTAGGGGCAATAGATAGTCAGAACCGCCATTCTTTACAGTGCTTTGCCAAGCAGTGCCTCTTATTCCTCACTGTGCTTTCTCTAATAGTTGATGGCTGGATGAATGACATGCATTCTTTCCATAGTGCCCTCAATTCCACATCCATTCACACTGAGAAGGGAATTTTACATCTTAAGCTGTAGATGCAGTGACCTCATCATAATCGGCTTGCTTAGTTTGCTTATTCTGTCAGCATCCCAAACGAGCAACTTTCTCAGCATACATGCAAGAAAGTAGCTTTGTCCATATTACAACAAGTTGCCCTAGTTTTCAGTGTGCATAAGAGAAAGCCAGTGTCCTTCAAGATAATATGTATCTTGACTTTGTAGCACAGGCTCGCTCTTTTTGTTCCCTTTGTTACCTTGGCTAAGTTTTGGGGAACAGAAAGAAGGCATTCAAGAACCTGGTGTTGGGCTGGGGTTTTGCCTCGTGGTAGAGCACTTGCCGACCATGTGTGAGGCACTGGGTTCGATTCTCAGCACTGCATATGAATAAATGAATAAAATAAAGGTCCATCAACAATTCAAAAAAAATATTTAATAAAAAAAGAACCTTGTGTTATACTGTTTTCTTTTGCTTCACGGATGATACTCCAAGGAGATGAAAGAGTTAAACAGTAAAAATGACAAAATATTACTGATAGAGATTTTAAAAAGTCACAAATAAACCAAAATATATCTCGTGTTTGTGAATTAGAATATAATATTGGTAAAGTGGCAATAGTACCCAAAGAGATTTATGGATTCAAAGCAAGCACGTAAAACTCCTGTTACAGATTGGATCTAAAATTTTCCCAAAAGCTCATGTGTTGAAGAGTTGGTACCCAATGCAGCATATTCAGAAATGGGTCCTTTGGGAGGTGATTCGATCATGAGAGCTCTGACCTCATCTGTTGATTTACCTATTGATTGGTAAATAACTTAAAGAGCCATTGGAATTTGGTGGGAACTTTGGGAAGTTAAGGAAATAGGTCATTGAGGTCATGTTAAGGAAATAGGTAATTGAGGTCAAGTTAAGGAAATAGGTCATTGAAGTCATGCCTTTGAAGGGTATATTTTATCTCCAGCTCCTTCTCTTAACTCTTTCTTTGCATCCTGGCCACTATAGTAAGCATATTTGTCCTGCCACATGCTTCCAGCCATAATGTTCTCCTTCACCATGGACCCAAAACAATGGGTAAGGCAGCCAAGAACTAAAATGTATGAAAATATGAGTCAAAATAACTCTTTTCCTCTTTCTTTATGATTTTCTCAGGCATTTTGTTACAGTGATACAAAGCCGACTAAAACAAATCCCAACAGTTATATTTGCCGATATAAAAAAAAAAAAATCTTAACTTCAGATATATATGGAAGTACATCTGGAGAGTGAAAAACATCTTGGAAAAGAAGAACAAGTTGGAAGATTTACACTCCCCACCTTTAAAATTTACTATAAATTTCAAGTAAATATTGCAGGGATATTTATGTAGAAAAGTAGAACAGAATTCAGTGTTCAAAACAAACACATCTATGACCAATGGTTTTTATTTTTCACAAGGATGCCCAAACTATTCAAGATGGAAAAGAATAGTCTACATAGTGCTGGGACAACTGTTATCTACCTCCCAAAGAATGTGATTGGATGCTTACCTCATACCATATACAAAAATAAAATTAGTTATTGAAAAAGTTCAAAATGGATAAATGACCTGAAAAATAAAACAAGAAAATTATTAGAAAAAGCATAGGTGTAAATCTTCATGAACTTAGATTTGTTAGTGGATTGTTAGATCGGATTCCAAAAGCCTGGAAGGAAAAAAAGAAGAGAGATAAATTAGGCCTGTGAAATTTATATAAGCAGAAGTCCATTGATTTGAGGTTGTGTCCATATTTTGAGTTCTTACATAAAGAATTGTAACTAATTTAGTGCATAATTAAATGGAAAACTAACTTAGGAGTATTTTTTTGTAACAGGCAAATAGCTGAGAACCAACCAAATAAAGGGAGCCAACTGACCATAATGTGTAAATAATGCAAACAGCTGCCTATAACTAAGCTATTTCTGTATTTTACTTCTATGTTCAGACTATAAGAGCTCACTTGCTACAGTGTCCAGCACAGCTCTCTGAATGCCTTTTGGTTTAGAGTACTGTGTTATTCATGAATCACTTTTGCCTCAAATAAGCCCCCCTTAAATCCTGTTTGTATAAGCTTCCTTTCAAAATCCTTCATAAAAATTAAGAACTTTTGGTCATCCAAGGATGTTATTTAGAGGGAGAAAAGACAATCTACAAAAATGGGAGAGGATATTTTTAATTACATATTTGATAAGGGCCTTACAATGAACCAAATTGTGTCTCTCTTCTTAAAATAAAAGCATATGCTGAAGCCCCAATCCCCAGAGTTATGGTATTTGGAGATGGGGCCTTTGGGAAGTAATTCAGTTTACATGAAGTTATGAGGGTGTGATTCTGATGATGGGATTAGTGTCTTTTTATGAAGAAGAGGAGATCAGAGACTTCTTTCCACTATGCTAAGGGTACAGCAAGAAGGTTGATGTTTATAAATCAGAAAGGAGAACCTTACCATACACTGAATCTGCTGGCATTTTGACCCTAGACCTCCCCAAATCCAGGACTGTGAGAAATTAATGTTTATTGTTTAAACCACCCATTCTATGACATTTCGTTATAGCAGCCCAAACTGATTAACTTATTTAATGCAGCAAAATATATCTGATAGATGTTCATTTATGGCCACATGATAAAGAAATATTTCCCTATAACATAAAAAATGACATTTTAAAATACTGTACAACTTTTATAAATGCTGGGGCATAACCAGTGTTTATTTTTCCTTTTAGGCCAAATCATGAGATCAAATCACTAATCTACACTCACTCTATAAATAATTTTAAAATTATGGCAGTGGTTACTGGATATATATGTTAGTATATTTGTGTAATTTTACAGGAAACATCAATTTTAGAATACTACAGACCAAAAATTCTTATAAAACTGAGTGCATTTGTTTAGTCTCAGGATGGATTCATTTCCTCCCTTTCTTCCCCCTTTGTCAGGCCTTCCCTCCCTTCCTTACTTTCTTTCTTCCTTTCTTGCCTCCTTCTTTATTTTTATTTTTTTTGTTTGTTTGTTTTTGAGGGATAGAATTCTTCAGAACTATTGTTCTTGCCCAAACTACGTGTTTATAAAAGTGTAATACTTAAGACTAAAAAGTCACATGAAGCCCACAATCATTCCCCCCCCCCCCAAAAAAAAATTAGATTTTTATCAAGAGAAAATTTGCTATTTGGACAAATGTAATATAAGATGAGAATGAATTGTTGATTAAAACCAGAAAATGAAATAGAATAAAAGCACTATTTTCTTAGACTTGGATGAAATGACAAGGATGTGATCAGTGTGTTGAATTTGCTTGAAAATACAAGAGCCAAGTCCAATGTACAGGGAGGTCATGCATTCAATATGTATGCTTTTGCTTGACATATTCCTATAGCTATGGTAGAATATGGCCAAGCCAGGGATAAACCTTGTACTAGTAATGAATTCTACCACAAAATAGAAAAGAAAAACTGAGAAAGTTTTATTACACAACAGTTTCCAGTAATATCATCTTCAGTCTTGCAGGATTGTTCAAGGAAAGGGAACAGGCCTGGAGAAATTTCCACAAGAAGTTGTACAAAGGAGAGAGAAGCAGTTCAGATACAATGTACTTATTATTATCAACTGACTAAACCCAAAAGAAATGAGTGAATCAGAATTTTTTAAAAAAATGGAAATATATTTATTGAAACTGATTCCTAAAAGATTTTATATCAATATTTCTGCAAAGTCTGCCAGCTACATAACCAAATCATTCATTTTTTCCTAAAATTAAAATAGTTATGCTTTTTAGATGAAGAGATTTTAAATTTATGTTTCCACATTTATCAGTTCCAGAAATGGAATAGTAGTGGTTGACTCCTTCTCATGAAAGATGAGAAAATTAGCACATTTATAGTTTCTCCCACTCTGTCCACCCCCATACCTCCTGGTTCAATGGGCATCAAATGGGATAGTTTTCCAAAGCAATAATTTTTAAATTATTTTTATGCTATATGACAATTATTTTAAGAATCATAACATTTGGTCTATGTATTGTAATATCTCATGATTACATAAGTGTGATTCATTTTTATGTGGAAAAGTGTTTTCTGTATATTCTTTCATATGCAAATTAATATTTTTCTGTTTTATTTTTAAATGCATCTTGAAATGACCATTTGTTTTAGTTTGCTCTTTTGAATACATAAAAAATAACTGACAATAAAACTATCGAATCTTTTCATGTTTGATATGTCTTTACTTTAGAGTTAGATAATACAATGTTTTAACTAGATGTCAGCCTCTAATTGAATTCAACCAAAATTTATCTTCAACATGTAGATTCTATTCTATTTTATTCTAGAATATGAACATAATGTTGCTGAGTAGAAATCTAAGCAGTCTATTTTTTTTCCTTTAAAATTTTGGTCTAGTCTAGATGTTTATAGAATATTTTTATTATGTTTAAAATTAAATGCTCAACAATATAAATTTGTGTTTGCTATTCCTAGCTTTCTTGGGGATCTACAAGAAAATGTTTATCTACAGATTTCCTTAACACAGAAATTTCTCTCATTTTATCTTAGAAAATTGCCTTTTTCATTATTATATTCTCTGAGAATCTCCAATTTCATAAATCTAAGCTGCCATTATTTGCCTTCCTTCAGGGTCTTCATTAGTTGTGATGCCACATTGAATTCTATGACCATAGTATCTGGATATGTGAATTCTCTATTAGTTTATATAAATACATTATTTTAGTATATATTCTTAACATCCTACCTTTTATTTATTGTCTCATGTTAACATCTTAGTTATTTTTCTTTAGAGAGTAAGATACTTTCTGCTTAAAATTATATTATTTCCTAAAGCTGAATTTTTCCAAATGATGTTCTTCTCAGAAAATGCATGCAATTTTCTTTTTCTTTTCCTTGTTAAAAAGAATTTCAAAGGTCCTGGGGTTTATTGCTTTGTTGTACATTGTTCATTTATCTCTGAATAGCAACTTTTTTATCCATGTCTTTTTTTTTCTCCTGAAAGGGTTCTTGACTTCTTTGATTACTATTGCCTCCATTCAATCATTTCCTTGAGAAGAAACATAGAAAACAAGTGCATTATATTTCTAAATTTGTGAAGGCAATGCTATCAGCTGTAACAACATCATCAACAACAAAACATTTCAGTCGGTTAACACAGAAAAGTTTCTTACATAACAATCAATTGCGGTGTTCCTGGTCTGAAGTAATTGAGGAACCCTGACCGCTTCTATCTTGTAGTCATACCATCTCCATAGGCCCTATGTTATTTTTCCATCTAATCAGTAGAAAGAAAATAAGCGGATGTAAAAGTTTACCTGCTACTAAAATGTTCTGTCATGAATTACAGTCAGTGAATTATTTAACATTTTATTGACAAAGTTAGTTATATAGTCACATTAGAAACAAGTACATAATAGAGGGCTGGTAAATGTGACGTCTACCTGGGTGGCTTCTTTGTAAGTATGATTGTCCTTTGTATTCATGGGAGATTAGTCTAGGATGCTTAGAGGATCTCCAAATCTTTGGATGCTTGAGTCCCTTCCATAAAATGGTATTTGCATGTAATCTGTACACATCCTTCTCTGTATTTAAGTCATCTCTAGAATATTATAATATCTAATACAATGTATATACCATGTAAATAGTTGTCCTGCTATATTGTTTAGGGAATAATGACAAGGAAAAGTGATTTTGTATATGTTCATACAGATTCAACCAGCTAGGCCCATAGTACTCAAGTGAGACATGAGACAAGTAATGTTCAAACGAAGCATGCTGGATAGAGATTGAAGAGGTGTGACAGGATGCTACAGCAGAGTGTGCCTACACCTCATTGCATTCACCCAAATTCAGAATGGTCTCAGTGCCATAAATATTTTTTTATCTTTCTCAAAATATTCTTTAAAATATTTTTAATATTTTTTTTAATATTTTTGATCCTTGATTGGTTGTAGCTGCAGATATACAGTCTGTAGATATGAAGAGCCAACTCTTTATGTAATGGAAGAAAGAGAGCACACGCTGATGGGCAGCTTTCATTTCTATCCTATTCTAACCCTCTACCACTAATCATCAGTGAAGACCATTTCCACATACAGTAGTATTTGTCTCTAAGGAAGACAACCCAAAGTCCTAGTTCAAGAACAATTTAGAGGAGTAAGAGTTTGATTTTTGCTTACAGTTTAGTTGGTCAGTCTGTAATAAGACAACTCTGTAGCTGTGGGCTTGAGGTGAGGCAGAACATCATGGTAGAAGGATGTGGTAGAGCAGAAAGAGAAAAAGAGGGAGAATTGGGAGAGCAAGGATCCAGGACAGATAAAGTACAAGGCCACATACACAGTGACCTATTTTCTCCAGCCCCATCCTATTCACCTATAGGTACAACCCATTAGTCCATTCAGATCATTAATCCACCAAATGGATTAATCCAGCCTCTGAACATTGCTGCATTGTCTAACACATGAGCTTTTGGGTGACTCCTCATATCTAAACTATAACAGTCCCATCTAGTGATTTCATCTTCTTGGATGATGTGCAGTCCTCCTGTCAATTCTGGATAGGATATGGCTGTATGTTGTCTTGACAAGTCATCTTATCGTACAATAAATAGTTAAGATGTGCAAACTACACTAAATATCTCATTCAGAAAGAGGGGAAAAGGAAACAAGAATCATTTTTGTCCATAATTGGGATAAATAACTGCTGGAAGGCATTATGAAGAGCCAGCAATGGGGGCAGCTCCTTGTCAGAATGCTGGTTCTGCCTCTGAGAACAACTGCCTTGTCCAGGGTTCTCCATATGCCTGTGGCCCTGCCTTCCAGGATGTGCTTCCCTGTTTCTCCTCAGCCATCTCTAAAGTTGTCACGTGGAGTTATACTCCTCAGAAAATATCTTGCTCCTTACTTATGCCAATTATTAAGAAATTTATTAAGAAATTGCTTCTCAGCTCCAAATCTACCCTTGTGTTTCCTGCTTTGTGATTTCAGTACTAGCACTAGGCCAACCACATTTCTTTTCTTTTTTCCTTTTTTTTTTTTTTTTTTTTTTTTTTTTTTTTGTGGAAGCTGGATTTCTGTTAATGCTTGCCAATAAGAGTATGGGAAAGAGGCTATTAATAAGGAGAGACAAGGACTTACTCTTTCCTGTCTGCACCTAAATAACAGTTCTTTACAAAGCTACAGTTGTTCTTCCCTGTGTGAGAGCAGAATCCAGTTTGGTGTGTGTCTGATCCTTGCAGAACTAGCTAGGCTGCACATTCCTCAAAGATACGAAGACTAGAGGAGCAGCGACCTAGTTGCAAAGGTCTGAGCTTCGTAAAGTAATGCATCCCCTTCCCAAAAGTTGTAAGATTGGTAAACTTCATGCTCTTCTGTTTGGTCCTACATCTCTAGCAGGGTAATGGCTTCCTGAAGTGACTGTATCTGAGATATGTCCATCCTGGTCTCTGTTTAGTCTTATTAGTAAGCTTCTTAATAACTTTATAAATGATCAGTTATTGTTAATGTTTTCTCTCATAAATAAATCTTGTGATTTTTATCTCTTGGTGTAATTTGTATCAGAAGAAATCAAAGGAAACAAAACCTCTAAAATGAGTCTGGAGGTTGGGTTGCATCCCTGAGTTAAAAACACACACACACACACACACACACACACACACACACACACACTCCTTGTCAATGGGTTATCTTAATGTGTAGAATATCATTGTACCATAATTAAACTAAATTTTAAATTTTACCAAAAAATCTGAGCACTAAACTCTGAGACATTAGTATGTACCAGGCGTCAAGGAAAAAGTCTGATCCAACAGGAAGTGATTTGCCTACAAGGAATTGTAAGATATTATTAAGTAAGCAGAAACCTGAATAATATGTATGAAATTCTTTCAATGGATAAAGAGCAGAAGGAACAGTATTCGACCCAGGATCAGGTCTATTTTATTGACATAAGCACAGTTACAAGAGACTCTGAAAGAAGGGGCAATATTTAAGTTGCTTAGTTGATTGAAACTTGAACTTGATGATGACTGATAATAATGTTAAGATGTAACAACTTCCTTTATAATACAAAGATGAATAGATCTAATAGCTTATGGAGAAAGAAATGTCAGAAGGGATTGAACATATATTCTCCACCTCATCATGAGAGCCCAGAGACCACTCCCTTCAATAATCATTGAAAAAAAATCTTAAACTCTCATCATCAGTATTTAAATTCTACCATCAATATGTTTGAAAATATCCATAGTGCTGTCCTGTCTTGATGAGGAGTGGTGAGGATAGAGGACAGTAGTAAACTCACTGTTTTCATGGTCTGAGATTATCTCATAGTAGCAGAGTCCAAATGACAGTGTTTAAATCATTAAAGACATGACAGATGCATTTATATTAATAGTTAGCACAGATTAAACGATTGTCAGAATGTTTTGAATGCAGGATATCTGGCAGTGTCTAATTTTATACAGTGGTCCTAAAAAGTGAAATAGATGGTATTTCCTACTGTAACAAGGATAATTCCAGTCTGGTGGCCAGAAACATGGATTGAGTCAGCACAACAAATAGCTAAAGCTTCACAACCTATTTTCAAATCTAAGCCACTTTGTATAGCAGAGCCTGTCAATTGAAGGGAAGGCAAATTCCCGTCTCTGCATCTCTGTCAATGTAAATCATCTTCCAAGCCTTCTTTTAAGGAACACTTAACTAATTAGTGCGCTGTAAGAAAAGAACGTGTAAGACTTGTTGGTGGTCACTGGACACAGATCGTGTTTCACTGCTACAGTTTGATTCTTAAGTGTCTCTCGAAGGCCTGTTTGGTAAAGGCTTGATCCTCAGTCAGGTGCCGTCAGGAGGTGGTAGAACCTTTGGGAGGTGGGGCCTAGTGGGAGGTTTTAGCTCAGTTGGGGCATGTCCTCATGGGAGCCTGTGGGACCCCAGCCCCTTCTTCTCTTTTACTCTTTTGCTCCCTGGCCATGAGATGAGCAGGTTTGCTCCAGCACACACTCTAGAATGATGTTCTGACTCCCATGGGCCCAAATATGGCAGGGCCCGGCGATCATGGCCTGAAACCTATAAAGTTGTAATACAAAATAAACCTCTTTTCTTTCTAAGTTGATTAATTAAGATATTTGTTATACTGACTAACACAATCAGTCCTTGAGCTCTGGGCATTGGCCACTCTTGTCAATATGGGACTTGTGGGAAAGTTTTGATCCAAGTTCAAGTAAGAGTCAATGTAGGAGTTCAAGTAAGAGTCAATGTTTTCTTCTCCTTTTTTGAATGTATACTTAAAACACCAATTTTTATAATATGGTGGAACATTCACGTTAAGTCATGGAATTTTTATACTGGGCACATGTTCCCTTCAACAATGTATTTCCCTCAGGGACAATCTTAGTCTTCCCTTTCCCTTCTATTTGCATTATTCTAAATCACAAGAATTGCACTAAAAATCACACTTGAATCTAAACAGATGTCTTAAACTCTTTTTGCTTCTGCTCTGATGGGGCTTCCATAACTTAGCTGGTGATGTGGCAGCTTATCTATAAGAAATAGGTCATGGCTTCCAAGTTGCAGCAGGCAACTATTTCACCAGCTATTTTTCCTCTTTATTATAACTGGCCTCCTAATCTTATATCCATGATTCATTCGTTTCTTCTTGCCAGAGAAGAGGTGTAAAGAGCAGTGATTTTGACTGAGGCATAAGGCCCCACCAGTGCCTGGACCACCTCACGCTGCTGTCACTCTTGGGTGAAGATCTGGACCCATGTGTAGGATTCTGAAGGGTGAGAAAGCTGTGGCCCGCAGAAGTACCGAACTGCAGGCTGTGCAGGGGAGGGAAATAATGCCCTGTCACATCCCAGTGCGGGAACTACTCTAGAATGATAAAGAGAAACCCCTTTCTCTCCTCCAGGGTTCCTCTTGGGCTTTCTAACATAAGACCTGACATTGTACTATTGGAAAGGAGCAATATTTCCAGGACTAAAAATTTATCATAAGAGAGAAGGCAAAAAGGGTAAATTTGTCATTGAGAGATAATATTCATTATTGGCACAGCTGGTAATAACACATCATTTCTGTTCACACAATACCTAGGGAAACTAGTCACAATGTAGTTGATACCCAAACAGACAGGAGGCGTCCAGGAAAAAGGAGTTCCTGAGCGGCAGCTATTTATCAGTAAATGCTGTGCCATGGGATTGAGAAACAGAAGCAACTAAGCAACCACTCTCGTCATCCATATATTCATCAGTTTGTGCAGAAGAAGAATATGAGATTTCAAAGTCTTTTTTATGCTCACTCCATTGCAATACTTGTTGAATCAATTTTGTATCAGCTTTGAAGATATTAAGAATTATCCGAATCCCACTGGTATTGATTCCATGTTTTAGCATAAGTCAGCCGTGTTGATAAGAAGTTGAGGGGGGGAAAAGAATCACATAATCTCCAGGCTTTCAGATTGGAGGATGGCATATATTTTCTGGCATGTAGTGGATTTTGCTGTTCATACTCTGCATCTGGAAAAATAGCTCTCAATACATTATTTTCTGAATCTTTAAGATTGTCCCATTGACACTGAATTCTCTCAATGTACCATTCTTCACAAAGTATGGATATCAGTTATTTTCCTGAAATACACCTCCTGCATAATATACTTCCTCTTAAGGGTAAGCCTTGTATTTCTAACAAAACATTTAGGTTGTATTCTCATCCTTAGATTTGGTCATTTATTCAGATTTTTAGAGGTGTTCTTTCTTTTCTTTTGGGGGGGCTGTGGGTGGGTACCAGGGATTGAACTTAGGGGCACTCATCCACTAAAGCTACATCCCCAGCTCTTTTTTTTTTTTTTTTTTTTTTTTATTTTATTTAGAGACAGGGTCTTGCTGAGTTGCTTAGGGCCTCACTAATTTGTTGAGGCTGGCATTGGAATCATGATCCTCCTGCCTGAGCCTCCTGAGCTGCAGGAATTACAGGCATGTGCCATCACATCGAAGGTGTTCTATTTTTTGTGTGTGTGTGTGGTATTGGGGATTGAACTCAGGGGCACTCTACCATTGGGCCACATCCCCAGCCCTTTATTTATTTATTTATTTATTTTTTTATTAGAGATAGGGTCTCACTGAGTTGCTAAGTGCCTCGCCATTGCTGAGGCTGGCTTTGAACTTGCGATCCTCCTGCCTCAGCCTCCCAAAGTGCTGGGATTACAGGCGTGCGCCACCGCGCCCGGCCAAGGTGTTCTATTTTTAAATAAAAAGTCCTATGATTGCCTTCAATGCTATAAAATATAGCAATAGTAAATTATAATACATTTGTTGTATTTGTTCTTTAGTTATATTACTTCAATGAAAACTGATTATAGAAGAGGCATGTATCAATTGTCAAATTAATGTAAAGAAGAAAATCCTCAATGATTTTTAATTCAGAAATATTTACCATTGTATTTGAGATCACATCTTTATAATTATTTATTCTGTTCAAGTTTAATGTGTTCTATCACATATTGAAAATAAAATCTATCTTTTTAAGAGCAGAATATAAGAATAACATAGTGTTCTTGAGAACACTACAATGTTTGCTGAGAATTTACTAATATTAGTATATCATGTGTGAAGTACCCACTCCATGACTTTTGGGATTGGTGTTGTATCAGATTCTTTTTTCTATTATGCCTAACATTGTGACAAAAATATTTATTGTAAGGAAGAAAATAATCCTTTAATTTATAAATTATCTAAAATAGATTTATGTAAGTCATATATTAACCTATTGCATGTTTAGGCCTTATTATATCAACAATAGTTTTCTAAAATCATTTTTCATCTTAACAATTATTATGCAGGTAATTTCAGTTAGATTTTCACCAGCATCAAGCATGTTGGTAATGTCCACCTGCTTGGGTTCATATTACTTACTTTGTGACATTGCCCATTTCTGAAGTCCCCCACATTTGTTCACCACATTCTGTTATTTTTACTTCCTCCCTGAAAAGTAACTAAGAAAATAAAGCTAGGACTTCTTACCTTAGACATGACTTGATTTGTTTCCTCATGTGTAAGCAATTTTCTGGCATTTCTGATATTTATAATGCCAATACTTCTTATACGAAATACTATATAAGAATAAAAGAACTGAGACCTAAAATGCTGTAGGGTGCATGGTAATGGAATGGAGTTCATGAGTATCTATTTTCAAAGTACTTGACAGAAATCATCACATTTAAGTATTAAAATAATCACAAAATAACATCAGTTAGGGTAAAGTATGCTGCTTTGCCAGAGATACCAATATTCAGTGGTAACAGTGTAGAATAGCACTTGTCACCTTCTTTCTCTACCTTCACGTGTAGATCACATGCCCGTTAATGTCTACTTAGCAATGTCCCCTGTAATACTCAGTGATTCTCAACTAGGGCACGATACCACTGCTGCTAGCTGATTGGATTGTCTTTGGTTTCTACTGGGCTTACTCTTGCAGCTGCTGGAAGGTCAGTCATACCCAGAAATTGGCTATTGTCCTGGAACCCTGTCCCTTCTTCCATGTTGCCTGTGGTGGCAGAGATTGGCTTTTGTATGTGGATATCCAGGACGGCACAGTCAGAAACTGAGAACAGAACATGCAAGGACATCAGAGGTCTAGTCTCAGAAAATGCATGGTATGACTTGCTACATTGTGAGGCTCCATATGAGTCACAAAGAGAGGCCACAGCCTAGGAAGAGGAAGCATATTCCCCCTCTGTATTGGGAGATTCCAAAATTCGCAATTTAAGAGTCATACCTTGAAAACTGGGGAAAATTTGTATCCTTAGTTTTGATGCTCTTTAAATCCTCCCTGATCAAAATTACTAGTATTTTTCCTTCACTAAAAGTTTACTCACTCACTCCGAGAATCCCACAAATTTTATCAAATTTGGGCAGCACACACAACATGCAGGATTTCAGAATCTGACCCATACACAGGCAAGACTTCTTGAGTGCAACTCCTCTTAATCCACTGACCTATATTACAAAATAAGTTCTCTACACCACCTACATAGTGTAGGGCTCAGACAACCATCAGATACCTACATTCAAAAAAGGGGAAAGTGCGTGTAAATAGCAATCACTTAGTTGTCACAGTATTGACATTTACCCTGACACACATTGCCAACTCCCCTTGCCCTGGCAACAGGAAATGGTCCTTGGTTAAAAAAAAAAAAAAAAAAAAAAAAACTATTTTTGATTCCTGTGAGTGCTTTTCAAGTGCTTTATTCTGAATGGTTCTTGGTGGGTCTCTCTTGAATCTTGGGCCAACTTTTTATGACACCTATTTTTTTTGTTTAACATGAAATATAATCTATTTTATTGCTGCATTACTTTCTCAGTTTGCTTTCTAGTCTTATAAATCTGATGAGAGTTCTTTTTTTTATTTTTAACAATCTGTTTCTTTTAATCAAATTATCCAATCTAATCAAATTATCTAATCTAATCTATTTTCACTAATAAAACTCTCTTTTGAAAAACATGGGATTCCTGGGAATCTGATGGAAGCTTCTCCATTCCTCAGTAGACAGTCATAATTGTTTCACATACAGTTCTCCCTCTACTTTGGGTCATGCATGAAGTTGCTGAGTGGTGCCAGGCTATGATTCTATTTTTATGAATTCCTCTTTTATTTATTTATTTATTTATTTATTTATTTTTGGTATAGTTATAAACTTCTACTAGGAATTTCTTACCTCTTTCAGAGATCTTGAAAGGAGTCTCCTGGTAATTTTATTGTTTATTTATTTCTTATTTTGAGAATATTTTTTGATGCCAAGAAATGAGAAATAGCTATGTTTCCAACTCTATATAACTTGGATACTCTTGATTCTTAAACATTTTTCAACAATACAGAGAAGATTTAGAAAACCATACAATTCCTTCATAAGTCATTTCTGCTTCTTATACCGTTTATGCAACCCAAAAAGCCAAATGCCACTTTTAGATTCCTGTCTGAAAATCTCTTTAGCAAGGGCTGCATGTTCGTTAAATGTGTGTTCTCTCCTCTGAGCTTCCATAGGAAATCATTTACGATCGACTCTGTAACACTGGTTGCTCTTTATCCAGTCTTCTCACCATTCTTCCAGCCTTTACCAATCTCCTGAGTTCAAGGCCAATGCTATAATTTAGATTTTTTAAAGACAGTACTTCGTTTTCTAGTACTGTGTTTGTCAGCTCACTATTATTATAACAAATACCTGACAAAACCAACTTTTACAAAGAAAAGGGCTCCTTTGGCTCACAGTGTTGGAGGTTCAGTTCATGGCCCTGTTGCTTTCAGCCTTTGGCATCATGTCAGGAGGGAGTGTGTGCCAGAACAACCTGTTCATCTCACAGCCAGGAACAAAAGAGACGGAGCATGTGGCCTGGATCTCACTCGTGAGAGCTACCCTACAATGACCAAAGACCTCCCACTAGTCCTTACCACCTAAAGGTGTCGACTTCCTTCCAACGGTGTCAGGCTGGGCACTAAACCAAAGTGTGGGCCTTTGGGGCATATTTAAGACTCAGATGATGGCAGATGCGATTACTGTAACAATATATGAAACCGCTTCAAAACTCAGTGGCTTAACACTCATCAACAATTATTTGTGACTTTACAATTTATATTGTAAAGAATTTACATTCTTAGGCCCAGGTGGATGTCTCATTTCTGTTCCATTTGGACTAGTCGTGCATGCCCAGTGATTGTCTGGAAGATCCATGATAGCCTCATCTACAGACCTGCTTTTTGGCTGAGATAACTGCAATGCCCAGGGATCTGGCTGGGGCCCTCTCTCTTCTGTATCCTTTTACTTCCTAGAGTTTCTCTCTCCATATGGTCTTTCATCCTCATGAACACCAGCCCAAGCTCCTTTAGATGGAATATCAGACCACAGAGATTCCATGCAGAAGGTGAAATGCACCTTAAAAGCCCCAAATTGGAAGGTTCACAATGAAACTCTCTTACATTCTCCTGGTCGCAATATCAGCCCAGATTCAATTAAATAATTTAGTCTTAGTGTTTGTAATATTCTATAACATAACTCTAGAACACGGGAGATTTTTGTAGTTTTTTCAGAGGCATATATAGTTTCAAATATCCTTCTAGGCATTACATAAATATAGGCCTATTTACATTGTGCCATATTCCCACATTATCTGGATAAGAATATTAACCAAGTAATCACAGATTACTGGTGGAAAGTATAATGTAAGGTTAAAATCACAGGATTTAGAAACAGAATACGTGGATTCAAATCGTGGGCTGCGTATGTGCTTGCTACGTGACTTTGGGTATTACTCTTTGAGTCTTAAATTCTCATATCCACAATGGGACAGGAAACCCCAAACTAGGGAACTACCTCAGAGATTAAATGAAAAATCTGTAGTTTCCAATACATATTAACCTTTATTAGTTGCATACATGTGACAATATTCATAAAATTGAAGGTCGACGACAAAGAACAAAAACAACTACAAATAAATATTTATGTATTTTGATAAATATACGTTCAAAATCCTATGGAAGCTTAGAGTGGAATATACAACAAGATTGGATGGATGACTTTAAACAGAAGAGCAGAAGTACCGGAAAGAGAGGAAGCATCATGGATTCCAGGAGAAAAACCAAGTCCGTGGGAAGGCACAAAGGGGGAAACTGAGGGACAGGACATCATGAAGAGGATCAGAGATGAAGGCAATGGTCAAAAGTACACTGTGCTCTGGGTGAGGTGTTGAGCATCCCTGTTGGAATTCATGGAGAGATATGGACATATTTTAGGTAGAGTAATGTAATACGTAGATTAGTGTTTTAGAAAAACCCTCTGTCAGCAAAGATGCAGGAGTTTTAAAAGACCCTCAGAGAGAATCTCTCGAACCCAGTGACTGGTTGGTTGGTGCCAGCTGCAAGTGAGAAAAGTTGACATTTTAATGTACAAGAAAATATTTTATACACATACTATTTCTTAGCACCACAGCTGCTGCATAAAATGAGGTTTATGTGTGTACATTCATGCATATGAAAGAGTTTTCCAAAAGGTAATACAGGCTTATCCAGAAAACTAAAAGCTTTTCTTTCTTTTTGACAATAGAAGAAAATCATTGTGCCTGGAACTTCTGTGAAGTATCATATCTTAAGTTTAGCCACTTAGTTAATATTCATATTTTTCTGTTTTATTTTTAATATAGGGAGTCATATTATAAAATATATTGCATATACTGTATTATTACTTTTTATGTTATATATCATTACAATATTATGCATGAATATAACAAATAATATATATCATATTATAGATAAATATTAATATAAATCACATGTATATATATATAAATTAATGTGTATATGAATTTTGAAAACTTCTCTTCCTAGGACTTTAAGATAAAAGATTGTATTCTAGTGCTGAAAAATTATAAGAATTTAATAACATTGTTATCCAAGTCAGAGCAAGGAATGAAGTCAAAATATCTAATTAAATGCATTTCAAACAGCAAGAAAGGAATTGTTTATGTATACCTTACATCATGCAGCTCCAGATAGTGTTAACTTTCATTCTGGTTGACAACACCAAATTCTGCATAACCTTGTTACCATCAATCACGACTCTGATGAAGCAGTTTGAATAAACAAGTCTGTTATGACTGTCATATCTTGTTAAAGGAATATAACAGCCAAGAGCTGGGGGAGACCCCTGCATATGGTCAGGAGATTGTAAAAGCAAGCGCTAACTAGAAGCGAGAAGAACAGCCCACAATGTTGTGCTGGAACCATCTGCTTGCCAACTGACACTCCAGAGCTTGCAAGCTTGTTATTTTATTAATTTAAAAGAGTCATATGTATGTTCATGCAATTTTAAATAGTTAAAAATGTCATTCATAGGGGGAAGCACTTGGAATGATAGCATGCAGACTCTGATTTACTCTACATATGAAAGGTCTCAGAAGAATGGACCTGAATTACCTTCAGTATTTTTCGTATCTTTCACAGCTCCTAGCACGATGTCACTGACAACAGCAAGTCCCATGTATTCATGCCCAAGCCCTCTCCTTGGCTTTAAGTGATCTTCAAAGTTGCACCCAGGCTATAAAATGTATATAATGCTCTTCATATTCATTTTTTCAGCATCACCACATGAGCAAACTGTTGTTCCATGTTTCTAAAGCCCCAGAAATCAGAAGTGGCTCCCTCCCTTGTGGATGGCCCAAGACTTCCCCAACTTCCCTATCATCTTATTATCTATTGGTTTCCATGACATCATGATTTTATTCAATCACATGAAATCTTTCTTTGATTACCCATAATGAGTTGTACATATCTTTTACAAAAGAGCAAAATTAAGGGCGAGTAGTTGGAGATTTGGAGGCTTTTCAAATCAGAGACTGTCCTTATGTAACTTTCTCATGTGAGTCATGACTTGGCTAGGAAGAATATTTCTGAGATATATCATTTTTTTTTCCCTCAAAAGTCACAAATGGGCTAATTGCTTTCCTGGAAAATGATTCTGTTGAGAATTCTAATATTGTATTTTTTTCTTCTCTGAGATACTGCATTATTTTGTGTGCACTTGGTGCTTTAAAAATTTATTAGTTGACCTTTAAAGTTATAGTTTCCACAGGATACGTTTGTTTTAGCATTTGCTGATGTGTGGTGAAACAATACATTCAAGAGGTATATTTGAAGAAAGTCTTTGTTTCCAACATTTGGTAAATGGAATACACCTTGTCATCTTTCATGAAGAACAGTTACTATGCATGCTAGCGTATCAGGGGGCTGAGAGGCTCTGCATTCAAGAAATCCAGTGGACTTCCCTTTCTCCTGAAACTTTCCAACTTCATTTCAATATTTAAACTTTTTTCTTGCCACTTCTAGTCACATCCCTGTTAGAAAATCCATGCTTAAAGGATTTAAAAAATATATTGGCACCTTCTACATATTGTTTTTCTGGGACATGATGAGTTTTTTCAATATAGGAATTTTCATATTATTTTTCACTCTTGAAAATTTTTGCTTTATTTATTTGTTTACACAGGCACTGGGGATTGAGGGCAGGGGTGCCCTGTCTTTGTCCTTTTTATTTGTTAACATTATGAAACAGGGTCTCAATAAGTTGTTAAGGCTGACCTTGGACCTGTGATCCTCCTCCTCAGCTTTCTGAGTCTCTGGAACTATAGGCATACACCACTGTCCCTGGCTAAATTGTACTTTTGGGTATCATTTGCATTTTATCTATTTTTAAAAAATTTCCATGCAAATATTTGATATCTATTGCCTCTCCTTTCTTTCCAATATCATATTGTGTTTGTATATGCCTGTAAATTTCTGATAAAATTCATCCCCAAATTATTTTACTCAAACTTCTTGGTTTTAGACATCAGAAATCAACTTTTACAGAATGGAGCAGAAAAGCATTTTTAGAAAGTACATTTAAATACTCAGGTCTCCCCTAAAGGAGTGAGTTTTCAAGGGAACTAGACTCAGAAGCAGCAGTAATGGATAAACAATAGTGAGGCACAGCTAAGAGGAACCATCTACCTGGGGTGCTTTCTGGGCAGCATGGCTACTGGACACACTCTTTTGTCCCTGTTGGCACTAAGAGTAGTCATTTGACAATATCCTTCAGAATTCTTTTCTCCCAAATCCTCACTATCACACTGCTGATTTCTCCAAAATTCCCTGTGGAACAATCTCAAAATTCAAAATCGTGTTCTCTGTTAGCTTCTCATCCATTCTATGACAAAATGATCCTACTACCTGTCAAACAGAAAAAGCAGGGAATGTCTACCCTTCTCTAGCTTTGCCAAGGGCAACATCACTTTGCCTCCTCATTTTGAGACATCCCAGATTTAAAGGGTCCTTTTGGTTAGACAACTAACTGCACACACAGGCAAGTGTCCACTAAATTACTAATTTGCTTCTTGAATTGTCTTTTTTCTTTAGTATAATGCAGTATAATGTGTATTGGTTATAATTATGTTGATGCATATTCGGTTTTACAACACTCTTCCTTTATGTTATCTTGCTTCTTTGTTTTAAATTTCTGCTTGCCTTTCAATTAACTTTTCACCTCACACTGTTATCCTATCTTATCTCTCATTTTATGGAATCCATGCTCCATAAATTTGACTAAGATAACAACAGATGCTGTTTAAAGTTTACTTCTCTTCCCTACAGTGAATCTGTTGAAAAATATGTACTTCTGCCTTTGATTGTTGTGCACTGTTGATTTGTTTCTTTGACATAATAGAAGATTTCCTTGGGCTTAATATCATTTTTCCTCCCTTTCCATTTGTTCTTTTTAAATGAGATTACAGTAAGATTTAATGTTTATTCCTACAACAAAGTAAGGGCAATGTCTTTGACCTTTCACATCTCTATATAGATGTCTTCTTTTGCATTTGTAGCTGGAAGACAGATTCAGCATGCTCTACATATGGTAAGAACCAGGGTCATGGACAATCCAGCAGGGGAAATTCATGATGCCAGCTGGGCACCAAGTCTCCTGAGGCTTCTCTGCTTTCTTGTTCCTGTCCACATCAATGTCAGGGAATGACATTCATTTTTGGTGTTTTTTTTTTTGTTGTTGTTGTTATTTTTAAAGAAACTCTGGTCATTTCTCCACGCCTGCACCAAAGTTTGATGGTGAATTTCTTCCTGTGTCACTGCCTTTCGTAACAAGCAGGGATAGAACCATGATGGAATGATACCATGTGGGGAAATTCCATGGTGTGAATTCCTGAGTCCTGGGTCTCGGGTTGTTTTGTTTGTATGCATTGTTCTTACTAACATTCTCGATACTGCCATGTGATATGTAAGGGACAGAATAGCTCCCTTTTCCTCCTTCAAGAGCCATAGCAAGTCGAGCACGGTGGTGTTACACATCTGTAATCCCAGCTACTTGGGAGCCCGAGGCAGGAAAATCATAATTATAAGGCCAGCCTGGGTAACTTAGCAAAATAAAAATAAAATGAAAGAGTCAGGTGCAGTGGTACATGCCTGTAATCCCAGCACTTGGGAGGCTGAGGCAGAAGGATCAAGAGTTCAGCAATGGTGAGGCACTTAGCAACTCAGTGAGTCCCTGTCTCTAATAATATACAAGAAAGAGCTGGGGATGTGGCCCAGTGGCCGAGTGCCCCTGAGTTCAATACCCAGTACTTAAATAAATAAATAAATAAATAAAATAAATAAATAAAATTAAAAGGACCAAGGATTTATCTAACTAGGAGATTCTTGCCTAGCATGATGAGGCTTGGCTTTAATCTCTACCACCACATAACATTTAAAACAAAATAGTTTTTTTAAATTAAATTTATAAAGGGCTGTGGATTAATGTAGATCAATGGTAGGCCATCCTTGGGTTTAATTCTCAACATCATATGCACACACACACACACACACACACACACACACACACACAGGAAATCATTAAAGATGTTTGTATAGCTGGGGATGTGGCTTAGTGGTAGTGTTTTTCTGGCATGTTCATGGTCTTCAGTTCAAACCTCAGTATTTCAAAATGAGAAAAAGAGCTATAATTAGTGCCCTCCTGTTAAGTGTAGTCAACTTCTCCTTGGGCATCCAAAGTACAATCCCTTTCAGTCTGACTGCCATGGGTTCAAGTGTTGCTGCCTGCTCATCAGGATAACACATTTTTATTGTGGAAAATTCCATCAGTTCAGTACCTACCACACTTTTCTGGGCATGGGGGTACCAGGGATTGAACTCAGGAGCACTTGACCCCTGAGCCATACCCCCAGCCCTATTTTGTATTTAATTTAGAGACAGGGTCTCACTGAGTTGCTTAGTGCCTCGCTTTTGCTGAGGCTGGCTTTGAACTCCTGATCTTCCTGACTCAGCCTCCCCAGCGGCTGGGATTATCGAAGTGCACCACCATGCCCAGCAGTGCCTACCACTCTTACCTCTTTTCTACTCACTAGATCCAATTGGTACATTCTCCAGGTATATCATCCTCATCTATTCATTACAATTTTATAGATACCTTGGATTCTAGGATTTATATCATCTGCTTCCATCAAGACCGAGTTGCATTCTTCGAAACGAAGCATTGGTTTTGTCTTTTCTCAAAGATAGTTGATCTCAACAACATCTTTCCCTACTTTCCAAGAGTCAGCAAAAGCAAAAATCTCTATGTTCACATCTTCTTCTCTGTTGCTGCAGTGAAAAGAAGGTATGTACCTCTATCCAGGCTGGATCTGTATCAATTTTTCAGCATTGTCACTCAATCTCTTAACAATCAACAGGACAATCTATTTCCTTACTTGAAATTATAAATTGCTATTTTCAGGCAAATTTCAGGTAGTTGGATTGTATGTCCACTCTTAGAGCCCCCTTTTTTTTTTACTCTTAGTATTCTTTTTTAAAACTTTTTTATTATTCTAATTTGTTATGCATGTTTGCAGAGTACATTTCATTTCATATTACATATAAAGAGCACAATTTTTCAAGTTGCTGGTTTCATATAAAGTATTTTTACAACAATTGTGTCTTCATACATGTATTTAGGGTAATCATGGATAACTCAGTCTGCCATTATTCCTATCCCCTTGTCCCCACCCCTCCCTCCCCCCTCTTTGTTCTCTTTAAAGCTTTAAATAGAACTCTTAGTATTCTAATAACTAAACTCTACCCTGGTGCCTTCCATTACAGGCTTTCTGATAATGCATCTATTTTCTTGATAAAAATACTGAATACATAAATTTTAAAGACTAGAGTCAGATCATGTTGTAAAGACCCTCTTTTCAAACATTATGTTTTTTAAACATTTCTATTACTACCTTTCTTCGTTTCTCAGAATGATTAGTGCAGTATAAATTGTGTTTATTGACATATGCATTTAGCAGATTTTTCTGAAAACCTCCCTAATCTAAATTAACTCATCTTAAAGGAAAACTTTAATGACTTTATGATTTTCCTTAGTAGGTATAACTCTCTTTAATTATATTCATAAAATCTAGTATCAATCATATTTCCTATGAGCTCTATTGTTTCTAAATCCTATCATTTCTATGTGTTACTATATGCCTCACTTTGCCATAATCATAAGAGCAAACTCTTAAAAGAGTATGCTTACAGTGAATTCACTGTGTTATATTGATATATTATTAGTTAAAGCAAGTTGGTACAGGTTTTATATGGAAAAATCTTCAATGTGGTATCTGAATTATATAAATGCTACGTATTGGTTGGTTCTTCATTACACAAATCTTATTAGAGCAAAGATTACTTTACCAAGAAATAAACATTATTTTCTGGTAGAATAATATTAATGATAATGAAAAAAGTAAGTTCAGTAGTGTTTTGTTTTTGTTGTTGCTGTTGTTGAAAATGGGGTAAATGTCAATGATTCCACATTTCAGCCTGATTCCTCTTAACCTAATTGTACAATGAGAGCTCAGTTCAGAATCTTTTTTTTTTTTTTTGACATTTTAAAAAATGTACACACGTTCTTAACTCTAATACCCACTTGTCCATAAGACCCAAAATGTTGTTTCCACTATGACTGAGGCTTTTTCCAGGAACACAACTATACAGAAAAATAATCCTTGAAAAGCCATTTACTTTTAATTATAGATCACACTGGAAGACAAATACAGGAACATAATAATGGAGGAGGAAGTTGAGGAGCTGCATTTTAGGACTTTGAAGAAAAGTAAAATTATGCATTACTCATTATGGGTTGATGATTATTAAACTTAGGTTAGCCAAGTAAATTATTATGAGTTTATTACAAACCTCAGAGAAGTTTATCTAGACTTTGTGGAATGTGCATTTTGGCAAGTAATTTTTCATTATGTTATCAGTGAAGGAGAGCCTATAACACAGTATGAACTAGACAGCATTATGAGCAGCTCCACTAGGCAGGCTTTAAGACGGCTCTGGTACAACTAAAGACAATGTACGCTTGTGAGTATCCAAGAGATGGTAGAGGTTGGTGGCCTATGTCACCTTATTCTTGAAGAAAACTGAGCATTTTAACACATTTGAGAAAACATGCACCTTTCTATGTTACTAATAAATAAGAGCATAGAATCGTCACTTTAAATCTAAAATGACTTTAAGTCCTAGTAAAACTTAAGAATATAGATAAAAATACTGACGAAGTCAATTGTTAGAAACAATTGCCAAATATAGAAAAATCATCAAATCAACGGCTTTAAATATTGCCAATTAAAAAAATCAAGGTTGAACTTGAACACTTCTTTGGAGTCAACTGTAGTCATTAAATTAAACACGAGTGTGACATATAACTGAGATAGATGTGAAGAGGAGGAAGAAAACTAGAAAGTTATGGGTGTGGACTTTTTATTTATTAGAGTTATGGTTATGCATAGTACTTGGGTTCATCCAGACAAACTCATATAAGCATGGAATTCTATTTTGGTTCATGATCCCCCCTCTTCCTTTTATTTCTTCCCTCCTGCCTTCCCCTCTTTTCTTTCATTTACTCTACTGGACTTCCTTTTGCTCATCTATTTATTTGTATTTGATTGGTTCTTTATGGTATCCTAGCTTTCCCTCCCACTTCCCTTTAGTTTTATTATAGCTTCCACATGTGAGAGAAAATATTCAACCTTTGAATTTCTGAGTTTGGCTAATTTCATTTAGCATAATATTCTACATTTTCATCCATTTACAGGCAAATGCCAAAATTTCATTTTTTAACCACCCATTCATCTATTGATGGGTATCTGGGTTGATTCCATAATTTAGGTATTGTGAATTGTGCTGCAATGAACATTGATGTGACTCTATCACTCTAGTATGCTGATTTTAGATCTTCCAGTGAAGACTTCTGGTGAAGTTTTTTGGTTTTTTTTTTGATCTGCTAGATACAGGATCATATTGTCAGCAAACAGAGATAGTTTGACTTTTTCTGTTCCTATTTGTGTCCTTTTGATTTTGGTTTTTGGCCTGATTGTTCTAGCTAATGTTTTGAGGACTATATTGAATAGGAGTGGTGAGAATGGATGGCTTTATATTGTTCCTGAATTTAGTAGAAATGCTTTTTGTTATTCTGTAACCATCCCATTGAAAATGTTCTTTAAGCCTTTAGTTTGCATACCTATGTTCTCTTCTATCTCAATGACTCACAGGTTTGGTCTTTTAAAGTTGTCCTAGAGTTCTTGTATATTCTGGTCATGTTTTATATTTTTTTCCCCTTTACTGCATTCTGTGTATTTTAGATTATATAGCCTGTCTCCAATGTCTGAAGTTCTGTCTTCAAGGGCTGAAGTTCTATTTTCTACACCTAAGTCTGTTATTGATAACTTTAAGTGAGTTTGTAATATGATTGATCTTGTCTTTTATTTCTCAGAGTTCTCCTTTGTTTCTATTTCAGTTTCTTCATTAAAATGGGTATTTTAGCTCCTATAATTGCTCTCTTAATTTCTCCGTTAGATCCTTTTTTAGTTCATTGAACACTTTGATAATCAGTTTTTTGTGATCTTTACTGGGTTTTCATCTATCTCAGTATCTGAGGGTTTCTTTGTTGGGGGACAGTGGATTTTGGGGGAGATTCATTTGCCTGTTTTATCATGTATTCAGAGGTCTTGGCCTTGTGCATCAATTGAAGTATATTCCTCTTCCTCCTCTTTTTTTTAGGGCACAGTCTTCAGTTGTTAGAGTGTCATAGAGTGATCTAGATTGAAATACCCTGGTAGGTGTTGTGTCCACAGCCTTTGTGTTATTTCACTCTGTTTCTACTATAGAAATGGATGTCTGTAGGAGGGGTGTGGGGGCACACCCCTAGGTGTTTCTACTTGGGGCCTGGTCATTTGTTTGGATTTTTGTCTCTTCTATTTTTTGTATTAAAGTATAGCTGAAGATTGAGTGTCATTAGCTTGTGTGTAGAGCAAGGTATGCTGTCTTTTGGTCGAGTCTAGCTCAACAGCAGAGTTTCTACCCTGCAAACGTGTAGTGTCCCTGTAGGTTTTTGGTACCTCACATATTAGGGGGAAACAATAGCAACAACAATGCATTAAACTAAATACTTGGTTCCTTCTACGACATCTACAATGTTAATTGCCACACACACACACAAAAAAAAAAAAAAAAAAACAGAAATGGTAGGTTCAGCAATTGCCATCAGGAAAGACATACATTATATGTCTATCTATGTATCTCTATCTATATCTATATCTAATCTATAATTTATATATATATATATATATATATATATATATATATATATATATAATATCTGGCATTAAATCAAACAACAGGTGTCAGCTATGGCATCCATAGAAGTAATGATTGCAACAGTATTAATGCTGAGGTCAGGTGATATATAGATTAGTTAGTGAGATGGTAAGAATACAGCTAAGAGAAAATAAAATATGATAGGAAGGTAGAAGAGAGTTTAAACTATCAAAAAGTGAATAGACAGAATGCAAAAGAGATGTAGGATGTGATGGTTATAAAGAAGAAGAAGAAAAAATCGAAGCAAAATTTTAAAGGAAGAGTGAAAGAGAGAACAATAAAATTTGGCTGTTAGTAGAAGAAAAGAGAGAAAGACAAATGAAAAACAACACACAACAAAACCAGAATATACTAATCAAAAATTCTAATCTTCAAAAGAAAGACAAGGCAGGAAAAAAAAAAAGCTACATTTTAAAAAATGCTACAAATGAGAGAAAACATATGAGAAAAAAATATATATATATGTATGTGTATATATACCCCAAACCATAACAACAGATTAACAAAAACAGCAGCAAAAAACCACATGCACTAAATATCAAAACCTAGGTGTCCCTCAATAGATGAATGGATAAAGAAAATGAAAATGTGGCTTGAATTGCGGTTGACTATGAGCCGTATGCATACTCAGTGACTTGGCCGAATATTACTCAGCTTTAAAGAAGGAGAAAAGTTATCAGAATGAAATTATGTTGCATTTGCTAGTAAATGGTTGGCAGTAGTAGAGTTAATACCATGCTAAGTGCAATAAGCCAATCCCACAAAACCAATGGCCAACTGTTTTCTCTAATAAGTGGATGTTAATTCACAATAAGGCGAGGGGCACTAGTGAAAAATAGCGTTACCTTAGATTAGGTAGAAGGAAGTGAAGGGAGGGGAGGGACGGGATGTGGGAAGAGAAAGATGGTGGAATGAAACAGACATTGTTACTGTATGTATATATGTGACTATATGACCAATAAGATTCCGCAACATGTACACTTAGAAAAATGAGAAGTTATATCCCATCTATGGATGATATATCACAGTGTATAAATGCATTCTACTGTCATGTATAGCTAATTAAAACAAACAAAAATTTTTTTAAAAGACCAAAAAAAGAAAGGAAGATAAGAAAAGCATTTCTTAATGAAAAATTAAGAAATCATTTCCACTGAGCTGATCAAAATAGTAAATGATAATATGTTTACTGTCTATGCCCAAATGTCTGTCTTTCTTTTTCTTCTTGAGCTACATGCTGAGCTTAAGAGGATGGGCCATGGGTTGCTAAACCCTTTCTCCTTTTGTGTTGTTCACCAAATTGCCATCTAGAGTTAAAAAATTCTCAGCTTCCTTTTTCACCAGTATGAAGTAGGATGGGGTGGGAAGTACTGTCAGCTGGAGTTTTGCCTGCACAGATCAGGCAGGTTGATGGTCCTCCAGGGTGGGGTCCCTGTGTAGTTCTATGAGTAGAGGTCCCACAGGAGGGGTTTAGGTCTCATCAGGCCTCATGAGCTTTGTTGGGTGTTGGATTCTCTGGAAAGATTTTCTTACACACCTCTAGGGCCTGGCAGTTGCCAGTGTGTTATGGGAGTCTGGATCTCTGCAGTCTTTGTAGGATGCTACTCATGGGACATGGGACTCTGCTCCGGAGGAACATAGCTTTTCCAGGCTTCTCAGGTGTGTGTCTGAGTGCATTTACACCTCCTCATTCAAATTCCAGACCCACCTTAGCTGGTCTCATGCTCCGCTAGACTGAGAGGAGGAAGAGACTTGGGCTCCACTTCACTTTCTGACTTGAGGATCCCTGGGTAAAATATTCTCTGAGCCTGTTTTGCTCTTGTTCCGCTAGGTATAACCTAGATATAATGCAGCAGGCACATGCCAGGACCACGTAGCCATCTTTGCTCACATCTCTTGATTTCTGCAGCAGCAACTTTGATATAGCATCTCCTGACTTCACTCTCTGTGGCTGGTTGGGAAACATGAAATGCTTTTTAGGCACCAGTGTGCAGTACAGCCTGTGGATCATCCAGCTTGGCGTCAATGTAGTCCTTTCCCTTTTTTTTTTTTTTTTAATTTTTAACGTACCCAAATTTCTGAGTCTCCAAGACAATCTGACTATTTAATATTGGGTTTTAGTGAAATACCTCTTTCTCCCATCTTGCAGCGAGGCAGTATTCCTGCTGCTTGAATCCTGGGTCACAGAGCAACAAGGAATACACCCTTCCTCTCGCTCACCATCTTGAATCCTTCGTGGGCACGGACTTTGACACAGAAACGAAGAGGGGTTGCAAAGAAAGATTCAAGTAGCACAGAAATCATTTTGAAGGAGAGGGGTGATCCTACTGTCAGCATTTCCATTTGTTTCAACATTAAGAGGCTTCAGCCTAAACTACCACATGCCCAGAAAATAGTGCTTGATTTATATGCCGTTTTTTCTTACATATAAATATGTGTTCATATCTACCAATAAATGCTTAAACAATCTCATGATTATTAATGATATTTTTGGTAATAGTACAAAAGTAGGAATAAACTGAGTGTCTAACAATAAAATATATATTGCAGCATATGCAATGAAGCACATATTGTTCACCTTAAATCTAAATGGACTTATGGTTCAAACAACTTAAGGGTCTGAATAAATACTTAAAATATCAACAGTTTAACTATCAATGTATCAGTGATACAATTGATGCTTACAAATGATAAACAACTCTGGAATATAATTTTAAAAATTCATAAAATTAATGTGATTGTGCTTAGGTTACAAACTAATTTTTGTTGTTTCAGAGGGTTTATAGAATCATTATAGTAATTTACTTAATAAGTTACATAATAGCAAGAAAGCAATATAACAAAAACATTAAAAAACACTGAAGTAATTTTGGGAGATGTTCCAAATAAATCCCTAAATCTCAGTGTTTTGATATAACAGAATCTTGGCACAACTTTAGACTTTAAGATAATTTTTAGCAAAAATAACACCACTTGTAGTAGTGACAGCAATAAACACCAACATGTATTCAAAGCCTCATAAAATACATGCATGTTATAATGTAATATCGCCTGTTCTATTTCCCATCTCATAAAGTCATCCAATACCATTATTATTATTTTTTCTTTCTTTGGTACTTGAATTGAACTCAGGGTACTTTAACCACTGAGCTACATCCCAGCCATTTATTTTTTATTTTTTATTCTAAGTTGTTATATATGACAGCAATCCCCAGCCATTTTTATTTTTTATTTTGAAACAAGTTCTCACTAAGTTGCTTAGGGGCAGGCTAAGTCAACTAGGGCATTGCTAAGTTGCTGAAGCTGGCGTTCAACTTTTGATCCTTCTGCCTTAGTCTCCCCACACACCGGGATTACAGGCATATGCCAATACGCCCAGATTTGATGCCATTATTATATATACTTATATTTGTTTACAAATGTTGACCTAAGAGTTGGAAAATTTAAGTCGCTGCCAAAGATCACATTGCAAGTAAGCCCAGATTTAAGAATATATCGGCATGACTTCAAGTTCAATTTCTTTTCCACCTGGGACCACAACGTCAGTATTCATCCATACATGCAAAAGCCTGTACCTTCATGGTAATAACAAGAAACTCAAGGTGACATTGCCCAAGGCTTCGTTCATGAAGCGTTTAGAAAAAGCACAAGCTGCCTTCATGTTGGCCAGTGCTGGGAATTGTTTTCACACCACTTTAACTTCCCACTGTGAGGAGGCCTGCATCTGATTAGCTATCAGCATCCCTTGATTTATGATAGCCATTAGTTGTGGCTAGTCACTTTTACGGGCACCTATGTTCCAATGAAGTGATTTGTCCATGGTTGTATATAATTATAGTCCAATTGGTTCAGGCACAGACCATCCAATGGCTCAGACATTCATTTTATTATCAGCCTTGATTTGAGCTTTAATTAAATAATAATTTATTCAGTACCTCCTTCAAAGGATTCTGCTGCGATTAATACTCATACATCTCTTCGAGTGTCTATACATACTGTGGAAACTCAATAAATACCGCTGACTAACTTCATGCCTGACAGAAAGAGAAATATTGTGACGCAGATGAGATAGAAACAAAGCCAATAGTGAGATAGGTAAAATGGAATCAGTTGATCTTTCATTGGTTAAAACAATGACACAGCCAAGTATAAGCATCAGATAGGAGACAGCAGTTAAAAAGCCATGTAATATCCGAAACAGCTGCATGACCTCAACTGCTGTGCTCACTGGCTTCTTTCCCTTGTCATTGGAAAGCATCAGCTCTGGTATTTTCATAAGCACTCTGTCATTTGACATACAGGCTTCCGTGAGTGCTACCCAGTTGCATAGTGACCCTGAGCTTCTTATCCTAAATTCTGGGATCTGTGCAGAAAATGTCAGGTGTATGCTGTTGTCATTAATAACACCATGTTGTTTATTTGTAGGGAAACGAGTTAAGATGCATCTGCAAGGGAGGGGGCTCACTAGCTCTGCACACACCATCTGCATCCTACAGATAAGAGTATAAACACTCAATTATAAATAAAATATAAATAAAACAAATGAAGTCGTATTGCATGCACACCATTCATAGAGCTACAAACATTAGCCATTATAATTGAGAAGTCTAAGTGGCAATGCAAACTTAAGAAAGCAGTCACCATGCCAATTGGTCAAATAGATAAATAGCCAGTGATTTATTACCAGATGATTATTAGCTAAACCTAGGAATGGATTAATACATAAGACCAACTCTTATTTGCATCTTTAATTCCTTTGCTTCTGGGGGATTAAGGGATTATTCTACTCCCTCGTTTTCCATTCCCAACATTTCCCTTATGCTCTCTCAGCCAAAGACAACTATGATTCATTTCCCATGAACATATATATCTCAACTGTTTTTACTTTCAGGTCAATTATCAGTTTTATTTCCTCACAGTTTCGTGAGGTAGTAAAATGGAGAGTAACACTGGACTCCTTTCTTTTGTGAAGTGAGGGATTCTTGGAAAGTCAGGGAATCAAAGTCTTATCTTGAACTTCTGCATCCTTTGTTGAAATGAATATCTTCCATCTCCCACCCAGAGCCCGCCCCAGCTTTGAGTCCTGTCCCTCAGTATCTGCCTGGTTTATTGAGTTCTGGTTACTGTCAGTCAGAACTCACTGGCTACTGTCACAGGCAGCCGAAGTGGATTTCTGTGTCTCACCTGCACAGTTAGCAATGTTCTCATGTTCCAGTTGCAGACAGAGCACCCTCAGAATTTCAATAGTATCCTGTATGGTACAGAAAATGTACCTGTCCCACCTGCTGTTCCAAATTACCATAGATTCTAGATAACAAGTTTTGTCTTCTGAATGAAATTTTCTTTCAAAAAAGAAAAAAAACATGAGTCAGATGATCCCTGCCTACACTGGACAATTTTCATGAGCTCCTGAATTAAAAGCTTTGGATGGCACTGTGCAGTACAGACACCATAACTAAGAAGAATAATGACTATGCCAGACTCTTGCCTTACCATTTAGTCAAGATTGACTACACAAAGAACAGAGAACATAAACAAAATCAAAAGTGGTGCTTTGCAAAGATCAACAATATTTACCTCTAGCTAAACAGATCAAGAAAAAATAAGAGTCAAATTTCCAAAGTCAGAAAGAAAAGTATGTATATTACTATTGACTTTACAGAAATAAAAAAAAAAAAAAAAGTAATCAAACAATATATTGTGAACATTTTCATCTCAATCAGTTGGATAGCCTAAGTGGGCACATTTTTTTATTAAAACACAGTCTATCAAAATCAATCCTAAAGATGCAGAAAATCTGAATAGATCCTATATCAAGTAAGGTATTTGAATCAGTAATCAAAAAATTGCCAGCAAAGAAAACCTGAGGAGCAAAAGCCTTTACTGTTGAATTCTACCAAACAATTAAAGAAGAATCAGCGCAAATTCTTAAGCTCTTCATATATATATATATATATATATATATATATATATATATATAAAATGTGTGTGTGTTCTATTTTTATTATTGTACTTTTAAATTCCAGGATTTTTTTTTTTTTGCTTAAAATCTATCTATTGATACTTTTTTTGTAATATTTTATTTTATTTCCTCTTTGTTTACATCTTCCTTTAGCTCTTGCAGAATCTTTAATACAGTTGCTTTTGAATCTTTGTCTCAGCTTACTTGTATATATTTCCTATTGAATTATACTTTCCTTCAAATGGATTTTTTCTTTCATTGCATGAGTTGTGTTTCTTAAAATTTTTATATTTTTATCTTATACTATGGAAACTATGAGCATCATATTCTCCCTATTTAACAGAGTTTGCTGTTTTTTTTTTTTTTGTTTGTTTGTTTTTTTTTTTTTTGGTACCGGGGATTGAACTCAGGGGCACTGGACCACTGGGCCAAGTCCCCAGTCCATTTTTGTATTTTATCAGAGACGGTCTCACTGAGTTGCTAAGTGCCTCACCATTGCTGAGGCTAGCTTTGAACTCACGATCCTCCTGCCTCAGCCTCCCAAAGTGCTGGGATTACAGGCGTGCGCCACCACGCCCGGCAGAGTTTGCTGTTTTGTTGATTATTTTAGGGTGTCTCAGAGGAAATTAATGTCAGGTGATATTTACATTCCTCTCAGGTCTTTTACAGAGGTTGTTTCCTTTACTCAACACTTATAGTGGCTTTCTATCACCCCATGTACATATTTGCCTTTTCTTTCAATGGACACTAAAACAAATGTATCCTTGTTAAGTCCCCCGGAAGCCACCTCAGCTTATGTGGTTCATAAAAAACATTCATGTCTTCATGACCCCACTCAAAAGAGGAATCTCAAATGAGAGCACAGAACCTCAGATTAGGAAGAGAGAGTTCTCATTGTTCATGCTAGGTGCAGAAAGTAACACCAGGAACGTGGTTGCTGTCCCCACAGTTGCCTGACACAGGGCTGGAGAGTATGTGTGTGTGTGTTGGCGTGGGGGGTAGCTGCTATTGAAATTAAGTGATGAATTGAACTAACGAAAGCTGAAATTGATGTCAAGCACAATTTTCCAACCAAGCTTTTCCTTGGAAGTCTCAAACACTCCAGTTGATTCCAGAATTCCAAAACAATCATCAGACAGTGTCTACCTATCTGTATTGTTTCTGTTTTAGTTTTTAATATTTCTGTGAAGAAATGGAAACTTGGGATTTTCTGGTTTACCATTTTTATTTTTCATCAGTTTTAAATTTATTGAAATCTTTTTCCAACTGTCACCTAATTAGAGAGAAATTATCTGAAAACTTTCTCTAAAAGGGTATCAGGTCAAGTTACAAGACTTTATTCTTTTTCATGCTAGTCCTCCCTTGTATATATTTGCATTCATTTGTTTATTGTCGTCACCATGTTGAAAATGAAAGTTTCTCATATCCAGGGACATTTTCCCTCTCTTTCTCTCTCCCTTTTTCCTCTCAACAGAATAAGTTCAAATCTAAGACTGCCTGACTTTTCCTGAAGGCTCAGGAAAAATTGGCTGATTGAAGGTACATTCATGTGAACTGAATATACTCAAGAGAAATAAGTACTTCTTTTTTCTTTTCTTTGTTCTTTTTTTTTTTTTAAACTACAGTTTGGCATCATTTTTTACTCTTTGTATTTCAACTCCTTCACTAATGCATTGGCATTTGGAGACAGAGTTGAAGTTGCATTTTTAATTTAACATTGTGGGAGTTATCAGTTGCTTATTCATCCCTGAGTAAAGTTGATTTTTTAGGCCTTATTGGCTTGACAATTCTTAGCATCTGAAACTTACAATAAATTATATGAAACCAGAAGGCATTACAAATCTAAAGGAATGATAAGAAATAATTGGTTGATTAACGTGAATGTTCAATACCATTTAGTAGAACTAGTTAATGTAATTAGAGAAAAAAAGAAACAAGGTCTAAATGTTCGTAAAAGATAGTTATCATTATTAATTGCTTTTAATATAATTGTCATCTTTGCTATCCAATACAGTAGATCATAAGCTGTCAGAGCTAAAGAGAATTCAATACATGACAAGAATATACAAAAAAAAAAAAAAGAAAATCAAATGTTTTCTCTTTGAAATAACAAATTACACAATTAACTTCAAAAAGACACAATTTGTGGTAAATGTAAAATTAGCTGCTACCACATTTCAAATAACCTAAGAATAAAAGTGAAAAAAGTTTAAGGAACTAATAAATTACAAAATAAAGAGAGAAGAATATAATACATCAAATAAAACTGTTTTCATATTAGAATGCTCATTTTAATGACATGTATTATAAAATAATCTATAAGTGCATGCAATTAAAATAATTGCAGTATTAATTTATAAAATTTGTAAGATAATTTATGTAGAACATCCAAGTTTTTCTAAATGCAGTAATAAAAAAGAGAATTGGTATTATACATATTAACGAATATATACAGCTACATTAATTAAAATTGTAAGATATTGCTCAAAATTGACAAATATATCAATGGAATACACTAGAGAGTCTAAAATATGTAGAATTGGTTACACAATAAGAGTGGCATTTATAATTAAGGGAATATAGATACAATTTGTGTGTGAGTGTGTATGTGTGTATTTGTACATGTGTTCCATTGGAATACCTAGCTAAATATTTGGGAAAAAAAATAAGTGCTTACCTTATGTCATATTAAAAAATAAATGACAGTTTAGAAATGTAATGAAATCATAATTATAAAATCATTAATAAACATTTAATATATTACTTCAGCTTGAGAATAAGACCTTAATAACCAAGACAAAATTCATAAAGTATGATAAAAATATTAGAAGATTGACTAGATAAAAACTGAAAGAACTGAATAGAAGTTAATGTGCATAAAATAAAAAAGGCCATATAACAGAAGCAGATGATTTCTACTTGCAGTGCTAGCAAGGACTTACTATCTAAAAACTTTAAAGATTTAGGCCAATAAAAATACCCAGCATCTCCAAAATAAATAGGCAACTGATTAATAACTAATGATTCATAAAATAAGACATATGCATGGTCAATGAATATGTGAAAAGATACCTAAGTTCACCAGCACTTAAAGAAAAAGTAAATTAAAATAATAAAATCTATCCAGATTGGCAACATTTTTCAGAATTTAATAATTTGATGGTTTCCATGGGAAAGGGAAGACAGTGTGGCTATTTTCATAAATTGTAGGTGCAGAGGGAAAATTAGTTCAGTCACTTTGTATTTTAAATATGAATAGCCTTTGACTCAGCCATTCTGTTTCTCAGAGTTTTCTGGAAAGAGGAATGCAGATGAACAGGAACCATGGGTATGTTGTAGAACCTTGGTAGCAGGGGATTTGGAAATAATGTAAGTGACAAAACTAAGCATAGTAAAACAAGTTACTATTTAGCAATTGTGTGGATTAGTATGAAGTCATTTTTAAAATGTATTAAATCTATATTATTGACACAAAAAGTTAGGTAAGCATTATATGATAGGAAAAGAATTATAGTAGACAAATACTATTACCAAGATCCCCTGTGTGCCTGAAACTAAAAAGTTTGCAAATATGTAGTCCTAACTATTAACAGTAGTTACCTCTAAAGTTAGAGTCCGAAGAAGAGGGAATGGATACGAGAAAATAGAGAAGTTTCCTTTCTCTCTACAGCCTTCTTGAACTTTTAGAATTCTTACTATAAGCATCCACTACTCTATCATTAAAAAGAAAAGGCTCAATAATTGCAAGTCAAAACTACTTTATGATTAGTATGCACTGAGTATTGGATAGAGTTCTCAAACTCACAGAAAAGCAGTTCCCAGAAAAATTTTCTTAGAGCAGAGGGTATAGTTTCTGCAAGTGCTATTAAGCCTTCTCTGGGGATTGTGGTTATTAAATGTCCATAGGGGAGTAACTTCTAAGTCCTTACTTGTCTGTGTCCTATTATTTTATTGAAAGTTTCTATATGACAATCCAGAATTTGTCTGTGAATGATTGGATGTGTGTATGCTCACAAATTTAAGAATTAGAAATGAAAAACAATATATATATATATATATATATATATATATGTATGTATATGTATATATTGCTTGTGTATCCCTTACTGATTCAAGGGGTAGATTAAGCAGAACTGCAGGTTATTACTTCTTCAACCTCTGAATGTCTACCTATTGCTTGAGGCATGGTGATATTTATTTGATACATAAATTGTGGAAATAAAACAACAAAAGAATGATGTTTTCCCTAGAAATGGAACAATTGAAAAAGCAGCTTTTGATCATTTTGGAAAAACTGAAATCTTTCTGTCTCTATTAAATGTGTATATATATTTTTTTCTCTAAGGGCTTTTACTCCATGCTTTTAAGATTGACTACCAACAGCTCACCCTAGATGTATTTATTGAATTTAGGAGTTTATTTTGTTGCCAGAAATGTCGTAATTGTGAAGAATGACAAGAGATAATAAAATATAGATAGAACCAGCCTGATCCTGACATCCCTGGAAATGGGCCCTAAATTTGGGACTCTGCTCCACTTCAGTCTGTTTAGTGTTGTTGAAACAATAAAGTGCAGACCTTAGAAGCCAAGGAAAAAACTTCCCCAATCATTAGCTAAGTTTGTGGCAGGTGGCTATTCAGGAGTTCAAACTCAATAAGTCGAAAATCCATGTGAAGGGGGAGGCCGGAGCCTCCAAACACTATTGTGTTAGATAGCATCTGTTCATTTTGCCAATCATCAAACATACATTCAAAACCCTACAACTCCTGAAATAGCTGAATAACTAGAGTTTTCATTTACCTTGAATAAATCTGGGCTATAAGTACTATCTGTCTCTTCTACTCAGCTTCTAGCTGAAACTGTTTTTCTGTGGTTGCAAAGGAGTTGGTTATAGTTGATGCATTTTTTAACTAAACATTTCTTAAAGTACTAGCCTATCATGTCTATGCTGTAGCTGGAAAGATTAATAATTAATCTTCAATATTTTAGAGGTGTGAACACTAATACAGAGGTTAAATGGCTTGCCTATGACAGTAAACTGGCCAAAAATTCTTCTGTCCCATGTCTGAGGCTGCCGTTGGAAACAAACAAGTATATCAAAATGGAGTCTCAAGTCCAGAAGCCACTGCCAATCAAGGGAGAGAAGAAGGAAGTTTAAAATGAGGCAAAGTAATGTGTGGCTGCCTGACGTACAGCCACAATACCGCGGGAGGAGATTCGGTGGCAGGAATCTATTATTCTTAGTCTCTGTTTTCTCTTTTTCCTTATATCTTCTTTTTCTCTTTGACTTTCCCTTTTTCTCTCTAGCTCTCTTTGGCTTCTAAACTAAAGTCTCTTTGGCTTTCTCATTTCTTCTTTTAGTACTAAACTCTTTTCTCAGTTCTTTCTCTAGCTTTTCTTTCTCTAGCTTCTCATTTCTTTCTCTAGCTTCTTCTGTCTGAACTCTTAACCGCTCTGACTCTTATTTCTTCTTCTGACTACGTTCTGGCCGCTCTGACTCTTTTCTTCTTCTCCGACCCGAACTCTTCTTCCGACCGACTGAGCGACTGCACGACTGACTGAATGAATGCCGCTTCTGACCGCTTTCACCCGGTTATATACCTTTAGCTTTGTGGGTGCGTCACATACATACTTATTATCAGGTGGAACTTATGGCTTCCAGCTAGCCGCAATAGCCATCTCCCTGATTGGGGCTCCTTCAGTAATGGATTGAGAAGGAGGCAGACAGAATGAAATGGATGAGGTCATAAAGAGAAAATGAGAAGAAAAATAAGATTAAATTAGAGGAAAGAATGGAAATAAAATTTCAACCCCTCACTAAGGCTATTGCGATGGATAGAATATACAGTCATGGGCACCATTTTTTCATATATTATTTATTCCAGCAAGACATTTTGGTGACCCAGCAAAGAAGATAGACTACAAATTTTCAATGCGATCAATGTCATCAAAGATTCACACATAATTAAAACTTAGCTTTTATAAGGTAAAAATCAAATAAGTCTGGCTGTGTAGTTTGGTGAGAAAACATATGCTTTGCATGTCAAGGTCCTGGATTCAATCCACATAAATAAAATAAATAAATGAATAAAAGATAAAGAAAAGGAAAGCCAGATCTCTGTTCCTTATCATACTCATGAATTTGTTCATGTAATAGTTAAACTGTGTAAAAGCATAAGAATTTTGAAACCAATTACATTTAGTGGAAGCAGAATTGTATAGATATATTAGACAGGAATTTGCTACCAGGAAAGATCCGGGATGCCATTAGCATCAGTCTGTGAGGTTTATGGAGTGAAGATTAATTCAGTGAATTATCAAGTGGAAGTCAGTTCAGAGAGCTTAGAGTGTAAATGCCCAATAACAATAGCTTGCCCTTTTACAACTGGCTTTCTGAAATTGTTCTGGAAATATACTCAGTTGGAAGCAGTCCTCTAAGAGAGAAAAAAAGAATGGATTTAAGGCCTCAAATATAGAATAACTGTGAATAAACCCTCTGTTATAGTTTGGACGTGAGGTGTCCCCCAAAAGCTCACATGTGAAATATTGCAAGAAGGTTCCAAGAAGAAATGATTGGGTTACAAGAACCTTAACGCAATCAGTGAATTAATCACCTGATGGGATTAACTGAGTGGTAACTGAAGGCAGGTGAGGTATGGCTGGAGGAGGTGGGGTATTGGGGGCATTGGCTTTGGGATATATATTTTGTTTCTTGAGAGTGGAGTCTCTCTCTCTCTCTCTCTCTCTCTCTGCTTTCTGATCATTGTGTGAGCTGCTTCCCTCTGCCATACTTTTCTACCATGATGTCCTGCCTCACCTTGAGCCCCAAGGAATGGAGCCAGCCTCTTATGGACTGAGACCTTCTGAAAGCGTGAGCCCCTAAAAAGAAATGGTTTTCTTCTACCGTTGTTCTAGCCAGGTCTTTCAGTCACAGCTGTGAAAATGCTGACTAACACACTCTTTTCTAGATCCAGAGTGAAGAATTTGCTCCTATAGATAAAACTCCTCAATAGAGGTCACCTTGTCTTCTGCCAGCCAGCAGAGCCGTTCAGGGCCCCATCAGCATACACCTAGGAATGGAGAGTCTAACCAGGTGTTCTTTCATAAGACATCTATAAGATGTGAGCCAAACTTTAGTAATGTTTTTTTCCACACTGAAGGCAAATTGCTTTGTCAGATAAAAGGTTAGTTGTCTGAAAGCATTCTTTTGAATCACTGCACATTGTTTGATAACAGAAAACATACATTTGACAGAATGAGCTGAAAGTTCCAAAGTGAAATAGGTAAACAGCAGTATTTATCAAAATCTAATGACTATGGCCAAACAATGTGTTTCTGTGTTTGCATGTGTGTGTACATTTCTTTTTGAACCCTATTGTGCAATAATCCAATTAAATTAATCAATACCTGGGAAAAGTTCATTTTACAAAAATGGGAATTTAATATTGATTGAAATTAAAAAAAATCCCTGGAGTGTATATGTCATTTCACTCAAATGTGGCATTTCATGACCACATCAATTAAAATAATTTGGGAATGATGCCTACCATTAATCTTGCCTAGGACAATAAAGCTTATTCAAGATATATATGACATTGAAACATTATACATAATATACCCACTAACTAGCCTCATAGTTATTTTTCTGGATTAGTGTTTTAAATCCTATAGAAAGTAAAAAGAAATATAACACTGAGATTATAATACCCCCTTTATATTGTCCTATTTACTTACTTTTATCAGAGATTCCAATATCTTTTCACAGGTTTATTTCTCTATCCACACTCTTTCATTCTGACTTTAAAGACTTCCTTTAGTAGTTCTTACAGAGAAACTTAGAATAACAAAGGCCAATGGGTTTTGTTTACCTGAGAGATTCTTAATTTCTCCCTTTTTTTAAAGAGCAGATCTTGGGGTACAGATTTTGTTTTTTCCCATCATCAGGGATGGAACAAAGAGCTTTGTGAATGCCATGAAGCACTCTAACACTGAGATACACCCCAGTCCTGCATACAGAATTTTATTTTATTTTTTAGCATTTTCAATATATCACTTACTGCTCTATGGCCTCCAACACTTTTATTGAGAAATCTGATTATTATCTTATTGAGGGTCCATACTCAAACACATATCTTCTCTTTTAGTGCTTTCTATAAATAGTCTCTTTCTGTTTTGCTTTCAACAATTCGATTGTAGTGTGACTCCATATGGATTTCTTTGGGTTAGTTTTACTTGCATTTCAGGAAGTATCTTGTAGATTTGTGTTTTCTCTCAAATTTAGGATGTGTTCAGCCATTATTTCTTCAAATAATCTTTCTTCCCCTTTCTCTCTCATCTCCTTTCAGGACTTCAATAAAGAATATATTAGTCCATAGTTTCTGTTCACACTTCTTTTTCTTTTTTTTCTTTCTATCCTTAATCTAAATAATTTTAATTGTTCAGTGCTCAAAATTACTGGTTCTTTTATCTGGCGACACAAAAAATGCAAATGAACCCTGCTGGTAAAATTTTCAGTTTGTTGTGATTCACAAGCGCTGAATTTCTGTCTCCTTTTAATCTTTTTTATTTCTCTGTTGATATCTTTCATTTTTAATAAATTGTTTCTCTCATTTTCTTTAGATTTATTTCATGTATTCCTTTAGTTCTTTAAGCATATTCATGATAATTGCATTAAATTCTTTATTTACTACGTTTGATACTTTTTTTTAAAATCCTTTGATAAGCCTCATTCTGTTTCTTTGTATGCCTCATTTTGTTTTGTTTTGTTTTGGTTTGGTTTGGTTTCAAAATTGGGCATTTGGGAATACAGCCAATTCTCTTAGATTTGCAGACTGACTTTGTGGCAGGGTTTTATGTCACTAATTAGTTGGCCTTGCTTTGAGCCTTGGGATCATATCAAGGTGAAACGTGAAATATTTTCAGGTGTTTTCTCAGCATGTGTATTGACTAAACCGTATGTAGCTTTCTCATTTCTACTTCGTATATGATAGCTTTTATGTAACCTAATCTTGCCGAGTCTCACTGCAGCCTTTACGCCAGAGCCTTACATGGTCATTTATATGCCTCTACCATTACTTCTCATTACTTCTTGCCCAGAAGTCTGTGGATCTGTTGTTACTCTGCAGCTTTCATGGCCATCGGTCACTGTTTTGCTCTGCCTCAGATCTGTTTAGTGTGACAGAGACCTGCCCTTCAGGAAGCTCATGAACAGGTTAGAATATGGCAAATGTCCCATCTACTCCCTGTAGTATGAGGGACAGCTGGGTAGAGAGCTGGTAACTGGACTAGTGCATCCTCTAGACCAAGGCCCTACCACACCACTCAGAGAAGAGTGTGAGCCAAATGAAATAAAATACAGTTCAGTTTTCAATCATCCTTAAGGTATTATTTTTGGTTTTGATCTTTGTTGTTGTTCTTGTTAATTAGCCATTTGCTTGACTCATACAAATCTTTATGACTGTTTTTTCAGAACTCTTATGAGGTTAGTTCATCTAGGTTTTGGTTATGTTTTCAAGGTCTTTGTAGGAATGAGCATCAACCTCTTTGGATGGCCATTTGGCTGACACACATCTTTCACAATCACAAGCAAGGTATTAGCCCAAAAATATGCTGTTGTTGCTGTTGACCCCACTGATGAGTGTGTGTATTTATGTGTGTGCAAGTGTGCTCACATGTGTCTCTGTTCCTACTAATAACATAAGTCGTGTTTCACTAAATCCTACTTACGAATGTAAAATACCATGATCTTTTTCTCCTTATGTTAGCTGCAAATCTGAAAGACAAGCTAGTTCAAGTCAATAATCATTTCTTAAGAATCACATGAGTAATCAGGCATTGTGCTAAGGGCTAAGTACACAAAGGTAAATAGGATAAAATTAATATCCATATTAGTCAGGGTTCTCTAGAGGAACAGAATCCACGGGAAGTATAATTATCAAAAGGGGATTTATTAGGTTGGCTTCCGTGACCAGTAGCAGGATAGTCCACAATGGCCGTCTGCAGGCTGGAGAGCTGGAAGAACCAGTAACTGCACAGTCCAAGAGGCTGAAGCCCCAGAACAAGAGGGATCAGCAGTGCTACCCTAATCTGAGCCTGAAGGCTTCTGGAGAGTTACTGTCAGAATCCACTTTGGAAGAGTGAAAAAGCAAGAGTCTGATATCCTCAGATGATTGCGGCAGCAATCAAGAACCCATTCAAGAAGAATCAAGCTTGCATCTTCTGCTGCTTTCAACTTTTCTTCCATCCAAGTCATCATCCTACTAGATGGTGCTACCCACACTCAGGGAAGGTCTCCATTTCAGTTGACTATCCCACATGCCAGTCATTCCTAGGCACACCCTCATTGACACACCCATAAGCCTCTGAATCCTTGGCATCTCTTGATCTAATCAAGTTGACGATTCAAATTAACCACTATAGGATCTAAAGGTTTTTGAAATATCATGATGATACAGGCAGGTCAACACAACATATTATAGTTGGAAATGTCATATAAGAATACTCTATGTGAGGCACACGTGGGGAATTAAAAAAAGGTCATTGGGTCCTTCTTATACATATAATCATTATATATATGACTCTCTGGAAACATTCCCAGAGAAGACAATACCTGAGCCAGGGTTTGAATATAACTAATGTATTTTGTTTAAGAATTTCTTTTTTAGTTGTAGATAGACACAATATCTTTATTCTGTTTATTTATTTATTTTTTTATGTGGTGCTGAGGATTGAACCCCATGCCTCACACATGCTAGGCTAATGCTCTACCACTGAGCTACAACCCCAACCCCACTAGTGCATTTTTAAACAGAGAAAAACTATAGGGTCTACAGGGAAGAAGATAGCATTATAAAATTTCATTTATGTAACAGCCTTGTTGAAACTGAAGAGATTCACTCATTCAACACATGTTTATTGAGTTGTTATTAGGTTTCAGGCATTGCCCTAAGTTCTGGAAATGTAGTAACAGAAAGCACAAAGTCCCCAACCTTATAAAATTCAAAATATTTGAATAGGAGTTGAAAGTTAATCATGAGGTTCTTCTCTGATAATCACCGAAGACTATGCTGAGGAAGTAATATTGAACATCTTGAGAAAAATGGAAGTAAGTGGTGGGAATATCTAGGAGCAGATAATCTCTGTTTAAGGGTACTATAACAATTTTGTAGATGGAGAACATATGGCTAATTAAAGGAACAGCAGAAATTCCAGTGTGTCCAAGGAGTGGGAAAAGTGGAAAGGGGGTCATTGTGTAAGCAGATCAGGTAGCATTTTATTGCCCACGAATTTTTTTTTTATGTTATAAGGTTGAATCTAAATGAAAATTGTGTCCTAGGACTGCAGAACTGACAGTGAGAATTGACAATGAACAAAGGCATGGGGAGTTAGATTCCACAAGGCAAAGAGTGGGCATCTGGGAGTCATGCTGAATTTCTGTGGGAGAATCCGCATAATGTGTTATGCTTAGAGATATCATGTGGGTCCACAACAGGAGAGTACAGAAAACAGATAAGAAGATATTAAGAGACATATGGCACGCGCGCACACACACACACACACACACACACACACACACACACACTAAGAAGCACATACCTACAAACATATATCTCCACACAAAGTGACAGTACTGCTAAATGGCTTAAAAGAAGAGCCATTTCTTCCTAAAATCTTGGAATATTCCAAAATTTTCTATTATGCAGCCTTAAATAATAATAGTGTATTTCCTCTATAAATTTAACTTCAAAGCTAATATATAATGTAACATTCAATTAGATTGCTACTCATAAAATTCTTGGATGGAAGTCCCTGGGCTGGCGTCGGTTTGACTGTGAATCCAAGTGAGAAATGCAAGGACTCGAGAAAAGGAGGCAGGGTGGATTTGTAATAGACCCAGCACACGGTCAGTATACCTGCCAAGGACATGTACCAAAGCAGGTGAGAATTTTGTTATTAAGATATCCAGAGAAAGGGTATGTTAATTTGAATTATTGTATTTTTTTTTTCCAGGAGCGGAAGAAATAGTATCATGATCTTTTTAGCTCCCGTGGCATCTTCAGTTCTTCCACGGGTAGAACATGGCAGCAATAAGTTGGGATATGGAGAGGAGCAGCATATCTGCGTGATGATATGAATGCAGCATGGTCTTGGAGACCTGGTTTTGGCATGAGGTAGTCTGAAGCATATAAAGAGAAAGTGACAATAGTTAGAAGAAAGAGAAAATGGCTGCTAAGGGAGAAACAATGATCAACCTAAAACAACTGACCAAGTTAATGCCTAGGAACAGTTTTCAAGAGTATATTTTTAAGTGTGTGGAGTTTCACCGATGGTGTATTCCTATATGAACATGGGAAAGTATGTCATTCATTTCACATGAGCAACCATGAAAATGGGATCCTACTTAGAATACCTTATACTCCATATATATATAATATGTCAAAACACACTCCAGGGTCATATGTATCTAAACAGAACAAATACAAAAATAAAGTATATGGAAAAAAAAATTTTTAGAGTTTGAGACCCAATGGTTCAAATAAATTTATTAAGGTTTCTTTATTTAATTTCTTAGTGAAGATAATTCTTAGAGATTTTGATATACTAATAGACATTGCAAATAGGGTAGAGCAGACAGCATTCTCCCTGCCTGCTAATATGATCAACATCCTGTCATTTTTGTAGTATTCAAGAGCATCTCCTGAGAGTAGTGTCCACCCTGCACATTTTAAGAAACTGGTGATTTTCTATTAACAGAGGGATAATTTTATCCTCTTAATCCTCTACAAGGAAAAGGACTCACTCCCTCAGCACAGACTGTCTCCCCAAGGATATCACCACTAATTCAGTTCTCAACTTAGTTTTACTAAACATCAGTATTTATAAACAGAAACTTGTATATTTCTAGCATTTAATGAGGACTGAAATTGCATGTTTTAGTAAGAATGCTGATTTTTGCACAAGTTGCCTGCCTGCTATATTTGTGCACACATATTGATAGGGGAGATTATGAAAAATACACATTTTAGTGCTAATTTGGTCATAGTTATCAATTGCTGCTGCCATATATAAATACATTCGTTAATATATTTTGCAGAATGTTAGATTTCCACTTGCTGTTCTAGTGTCATTGGTACACTGTAAATATTTAGATTTCTTTTTAATTGTGTTGTATTACTGAATAGCAGTGAGTTCTTATTCATTTTCCTAAAATGTATAAAGAGGGGAATAATGGAACTGAAGTGCTACCACTGGAATAGGGATGAAAGAGAAGGAAATTAAACATAGGGAGGAAGGAAGGAAGGAAGGAAGGAAGGAAAGGAAGGGAAGGGAAGGAGGAAAGAGGGAGGGAAGGAGGGAGGAGAGGGGAGGGAGGGAGGGAGGGAGGGAGGGAAGGAAGGAAGGAAGGAAGGAAGGAAGGAAGGAAGGAGGGAGGGAAGGAGGGAGAGAGGGAGGGAGGGAAGGAAGGAAGGAAGGAAAGATGGAGGGAGGGAAGGAAGAAAGGAAGGAAGGAAGGAAAGAAGAAAAGAAAAGTTTTAAAGAACCACTAAGTCACATTTGCCTTGTGTGGAACTCTATAGGAGTTACCATGAGAGTTTATTTCTTAAATTCAAAGAGCTCTTTTTCAACACTTTCATGTAAGAAAGCCATACACATTTCTTGTATCGCCACCTAGGCTATTCTTCTTCTTTTTCTTCAAAGGATTTAACTAATATTTTTGTTTTAAATTTAAATTTTTATTCATTTATTAACTGCCATCTCCCTTACAAAGGTTAGATCCATAAAGTCAGGGTATTGTCTTCCAGCTCTGAAGTCTCCAGTGCCTAGAGACATAGGGCAGGAAATAATATAAATTGTAGGAAGAAGGAGAGAAATGAATGGAAGATAATGAAAGAAGTTAGAATTAGAGAAAAAATGAAGAAAGGAAGGAAGAAAGGGAGAAAGAAGAAGGAAGGAAGGGAAAGGAGGGAGGGAAGAGGAGAAGGAAAAGAAGAAAAGGGACAGACAAAAGGAAAAGAGAGGAGGGCAGATATTCTTCTTTGTACACTTAGTAATTTTCAGCACAGTAATTAAGACAGCAATTTTCCCATTTAAGCCTCTCAATAAACATTTACCCACTGAGTGAGCAGAAATACATTGCTTGATTACCGGGGCTCAAATCCTGAAAGCCAAACAGCATCTTACCCATCGCACGTCTCCTTTGCACTCATGGGTTCAGTATGTGCCATCTCTCCGAAGCTCTGGTGGATTTCCCTTCTTCCCTCCATTTCCACTGCTATCATCCTTCCCTAGCCCTCATATGGTTGGGGTTAGCCCTAGAGTAATACCTGCAACAAGTATCCCTTCTTTCTCAAAATCCTCTCAAATCCATCTTCCTTAAGATATATCAATACAGTCACCCCCCTCAAAAATACCTACATAATTTTAAAAAATGGAAGACCCCCAAACATAAACAAAATAAGCTGAACCTTCATATTATCCACATTCTAATTGGCACTCTCACAAAACTTCCCCATGAGATTTCCTAGTTCATTTCTTACTCCTAGTGGTGAAGCATGTAGGCTGTAAACAGCAACAACAAAATCCTGTTCTGAGACCATATGATTCTGAGCAAATTAATTACATTCTACATACCTCAGTTCCTACACAGATAAAGTGTGGATTAAAATGTGTGGCTTTATTACACAGTTCTTACAGCGATCAAGTGCTAAGGAATGCCTGGCTTCTAGGGTTCAGATTCCGACTTCTCTGTATTTACTGTGTAATTCTGGGTGTGCTAATGAAGCTCTTTGTATGGTAGGAATGTCCTTTCCTAAACTAACATTGAAATTTAGTGTCCATTGTAACAGAATTAACAGGTGAGTCTGATTAAGTCATGAGGACTTTGCCTCCTGAATGGATTATGTTGTTGTCAGTCATGGCAATGGGTTAATTTTCTCAGGAATGGGTTTATTACAAGTGTAGTCCCCTCCTGTACCCCCCCACCACTCTCTGTCTCACACATACTTTCTTGTCCTTCACCATGTAATGATGCAGCAAGAAAGCCCTTACCAGATGTACCTCCTCCGTCGTAGGTATCTAATCCTCTCAGAACTGTAAGACAAGTAAAACTCTTATTATTTATAACTCACCCAGTTTGGGGTATTCTGTTATAGCAGGAGAAAACAGACTAACATGCTCTCTATGCTTAAGTTTCTCTAGTATAAAATGTGAATAATACCTAATTTATAGTATTTTATAAGGATTAGATGAATAAAATTTCAAGGATTCTAGAACACATGGTTGTAAATTCATGTATGCATATTCATTACATACTTCTAGTTTCAACCAAATTTTCCTATTTAAAAAGTATACTAGATTTTTCCCTGGCTTCCTTCTTTTGCTTGTATTTATTTCACTGCAGGGATCCTCTGCAACCTCTGATTGTAAAAGTCCTCTTCACTCTTCAGGGATCCTGCATGATGTTTTTCCTGGTCCCTTTTGAAGTCCTGCTCTTTCAAAGAATCATGATTTCTCTCTGACTTTAAGACTTTAACCACATTTTCTTACAGAATTCCCCTTATTGGCTTATTGACTATTTCATACTTATTCCTAATTGAGAACTGCTTTTTTTTTCAGGTAATATGGTTTTCTTATAAAGATAATAATTTTTAAATTGTAAATACAGTACCACATTGAAAGGAAAGCAGGCCAACAAGCTCTAGGATCTTCATTCCCAAGGAAGCAATAATCACCAAATTTTGCTACTGTAAGAGAAAATCTGGAAATTAGTTTAAAAATGCAACAACCAAAAAAAAAAAAAAAAAATGTCCCCAAAGAGTAATCCACACCCAAATGAGCAAAAATTTCAGAGCAATTTACCCATTTGATCCTCTGGTAAAGCATGAAAAGGCAGAAATGACTCAGCTCTTCTGTCAAGAGGAAAGGAGCAGAGCAGGACTTTTTATTTATTTATTTTTTTTCCATAAGACTGAAATTTCTGTGGGAAGGTCATTGGAGTGGTTTCTGTTTTGCCTGACTGGGAACATATATGGGGAAAGGTGACATAGCTGTCTGGAAAGCTACAGAAGAATGTGTCAGATGCTCTGCGAATGCTGCAGGTAAACTGTAAAACTGCAGAGTCTCAGGCCAGAAAATTTTGTCTACAGCCATACAATAGAATACTTAAGTCATGGAGAGGAATGGGAGTGAGACTCTGAGAAATAAAGACTTTTGAAACCCACCATAAATATGGGAGAACATTTTCTTAAAAGTGTACAAACAATCTCTGGTCAAACATAACCCCCCAACCAAGATCCATGATACTACCTTAAACGTTCATCCAGGGTTGAAATAAAGGCTCAACACAGCATAACCTACTAATTAATGAAGGTCTTCTTTGCACGTCTGTAAAAGCTAGGAGAGGTGGATGTTTTCTTATTTTTTCCAACATAAGATCATTAAATATGTTTTAAAAATTAGGAAAACATGGTCCATTCAAAGGAAAAATAAATAAAGTTCCAGTAATCATTTTGCAGAAATATAGTCATACAACTTTCTAGATAAAATCTTTAAAACTTTTCTTAAATCTGCTTAAAGTGTTAAAGAAAATAAGACAATGAACTAATCAAATATAAAAATAATAAATGAATAAAATTAAAATATCAACAAAAAATAGATATTATAAAAACACCAGAGGCCGGGCATGGTGGCACATACCTATAATCCCAGCAGCATGGGAGGCTGAGGCAGGAGCATCCTGAGTTCAAAGCTACACTACATAACTTAGCCAGACCCTGTCTCTAAATAATAAAAAGGACTGAGGATGTGGCTCAGTGGTTAAGCACCCATCGGTTTAATTCCCAGTAACAAGGAAAAAAAAAAAAAACCCAGAAATTCAAAATCTAAAAAACACAATTACTAAGTTAAAAAAATTAATGAGATATGTTCAATAATAAACTTGAAAAAGTAGAGGGAAAAATCATCACTAAAGGACAGAAAATTGATATTATTAAGTCTGAGAACATAAATAAAAATGAATAAAGGAAAGTAATTAGAGTATAAGGGACTTTGGAGGCACCATCAAGCTGATCAATGTAAGTATTATGGGAGTCCCAAAAAGATATGAAAAACAAATAGGACCAAGACATTATTTGGAGGAAAATGGCTTAAAAAGTCTTGAATTTGAGAAATGAGACAAAATTACCAATTCAAAAAGCTCAGTGAAGTCCAAGTGGGATGAACTCAAGAGACCCACAGTGAGACATTCTTTTGATTAGCTTTTGTGATGCTGTGACCAAAAGACATGATAAGGAAAACATAGATGAGGACAGTTTATTTTGGTTCATGGTTTCAGAGGTCTCTTATCTGTAGATGGTTGACTCCATAGCTCTGGGCCCAAGGTGAGGCAGAACATCATGGTGGAAAGGCAGGGCAGAGGAAGGAAGCTCAGAACATGACAGCCAAAACAGAGAGAGCTACACTTGCCAAGGACAAAATATAATCGCCAAAGGTGCATCTCCAGTCACCTACTTCCTCCAAAAACTCTCTACTGATCTACAGTCACTACCCCATTAATCCATATCAGTGGACTAATCCAATGGTTTAGGTTACTTCTCTCATATTCTAATAATTTTACCTCTGAAAATTCATGCATTGTCTCACACATGAATTTTTTTGGAGACACCTCATGTAAATCTATAACAGATAGATTATACTCAAACTGCTGAACACCAAATCCAAAGAAAGAGTTTTCAAAGTAATAAGAGAACTGTGACTTGGAAGGTGGATCTTCAAATAGATCATCAGCAGATATCTCAGGAGAAAAGTTGGTGGTCATAAAGTTGTAGGAAAACATATTTAAAGTGGAAAAAGAGGGGGTAAAATCATGTAAGCAGTCATTTTATATCTGGAAAGTTCATCTTCAAAAATGAGGAAGAAATTAAAACATTGCAAAATAAAAAAATATTGAGGCTGTTCAATATTTCTAAACTTACTCTATAAGAAATTCAAAAGGGGACTCTCAATGATTCAAATAAAAACATGATAGTTACTTGGACTCATATAAAAATTATTCTCTGTTAAGTATATACAGATAATACATAAAAACAAATATTAGTATAATATTTATTTGTATCTCCTTATTTTATTTTTGACAGAATTTTAAGTATAACCTCTTAAAATAGTTCAAATATAGCTTAGTGAGTTTATAATGTACAACAATATATTTGTGACATCAATAACATTAAATGGTAGAGGAATCTGGCATAAGGGATCAAGGCTTTCATATTCAATCAAAGTTAAATTGGCATTAATTTAAAATATATTGGTAAAATGTCATGAAACTACATGAAATCCTCATAATAACCACAAAGAATATATCTATATAATATGTGAAAAATAAAGGAAAATATATTTACATCACTACATAATATGTTTATTTTTTAAACTTGAAATAAATGATTAAAAAATGAATAACAATGAAGGTAAAAGATATTGTCAAAACAAATAACAAAATGGAAAAAGTAACTCCTTCCTCAATATTTATGTTAAATGTAAATGGTTTAAATTATTCAAGAAAATGAAATAAACTAGAAGAATGATTTTTTTAAAACAAGATTAAAGTATATGCGGTCTTCAAGAGATTCCTTTTATTTATATAGACATCTTTAGCTTGAAAATGAAAAAGGGAGAAAATGTTTTTCATGAAAATACTAATCAAAAGAAGGCAGAAGTATTGATACTAATATCAGATAAATAAACTTCAAGTTGAAAATGTAACAGGAAGTTAAATATTATGTAATTATAAAAGGGTAAATTCACCACAAAAAATATAACAATTAAAAACATACTTTCACCAAATGTTAGCATTCCAAAACATACACAACAAATAGTGACAGAATTTGGGGGATGAATCACCCTACAATAATAGAATGAGACATCAATAGCCTACTTTCAGTAATGTCTAGAATAACCAGACAAATTATCCATAGGGAAATACAGAAACTTATCAATACTATAACCAATTGGATCAAAGAATATTGAACAAAAATTCTACACTATTTCCTGATGAAAATCACTCAATGCACTGGGATAAAAGGAAATATCCTCAACAAAATATAGACCCTACTTAAAGCACACAGCTAATCTATACTCAACCTGATGACCTTTCCCACCAGACCAGGAATGAGAGAGGTATGTACTAAGCCTATTTTATTATCACAGTACTAGGAGGAACAATTAGGTTACAAAAAGAAAAGGAACTCAAAATTTTAAGGAAGTAAAAAATTTTTCCATTTGCAAACTGGATAATTTTATATGTAGAAAACCCTAAAGTTTTTATCTGAAAAGGAAAATATTAGAAGTAATAAATTAAATTTGAAAAGGTACAGGATATGAAAACAAACACACCAAAAATCAGTTGTGTTTCTCTCTGTTGCCAATGAACAACCTGACAAAGAAAATACAAAAAGAACAACAACATCAAAAAGACCTACATATCTCAAGGGGAAAAAAAAAAAAAAAAAAAAAAAAACATAACCAAGGAGAACAAAACATTGCACTTTGAATTTGAAGTTGTGCAGTTGCTATGGAATACCGTATGTAGTTCCTTACACAATTAAACATAGTTACTCTACCATCCTTCAATTCCACTTCTATGTATATACCCAAAATAATTGGATGCAAAGACTTGAACAGATTACTTGTTTGCTTGTGTTTATAACATTATTTTCAATAAGCCAAAGATAGAGATAACCCTCATGTCCATTGACAAATTGTTGGATAAACAAAACAAACAATAAAATTTAATTCAATCTTAAAATGGGATAATATTGTGATACATGCTACAACCCTAAGGAAATGACATTAAGTCACAAAAGAACTAACATTGTGTGAATTGTCTGATTGAGTTATTTACAGTACTAAAAATCATAAAGACAAAATGGAGTGGTGGTTGCCAAGGGCAAGGCAAAGAGGACAATGAGGAGCTCGTGTTTAATGAACAGCATGTTTGAGCTTGGGAAGATGAAAATGTTCTGGGGATGGATGGTGATGGTTGCACAGAAATGTACACTTGAAACCAGTAAAAATAGTGTCTTTCAGATTATGTACATTTTACCATTAAAAAATACCACCACCCCAAAAGGCAAATACTATGAAAACAAATTATAATGCAAACTCACCTATCTTCTTCAGAGAATCAGTGATGCAGGACAACAGCCTAATAAAAGATGATGTTGGAAATAGAGAAGCGGGGTACAGTGGCGCATGCCTCTAATCCCAGCATCTTGGGAGGTCGAGGCAGGAGGATCCCGAGTTCAAAGCCAGCCTCAGCAATTTAGTGAGGCCCTAAGCAACTCAGTGAGATCCCTGTCTCTAAACAAAATACAAAAAAGGGCTGAGGGTGTGACTTAGTAGTTAAGTGCCCCTGAGTTCAGTCCCCAGTGCCACCAAAAAAAAAAAAAAAAAAGAAAAAGAGAAAAAAAAATGTCTCATCTAATAGTGTTCAAACTGAACCAAACACTATAGCAGCTAAATAAACTAACTCAGTTCATATTTTTTTTAAATATTTATTTATTTACTTTAGTTGTACACAATGAAATTGCATTTATGTTTACGTGGTGTGCTGAGGATCGAACCCTGGCCGCCCACTTGGTGTGAGGCGAGCGCTCTGCTGCTGAGCCACAACCCCAGCCCAGTTCATATTTTTAACTCAGAAGTCTTAACTTTGAAGTCCCTAGTATAGATTAAATTCAAAAAATTAAAAGATAGGGGAGAGGAGAGGAGAGAGAGGGAGACGGGGGGGGGGGGGAGGGAGGGACCAAAAGAGGGAGAGAAAAATAATAACTAGGAGAATAAAAACTATCATTCAATGCCCATGCCGATTAGAGACAAGGAAGCTCCCCCAGGCAGGAAGCGGCATGTCAAGGTGTTGCAGACAGGCTGGGTGTACTACAATGTCCTAAAACTGTAGCTCCCTGCCTGCTCTGCGTCTGCTATAGTGCACAGCAGTCTTCTTCGTGGTGGTCAGGGCGCATGTATTGGACATATACATCAGATTTCTTCTGCACAGTCGCTCCCTGGCATCCATGCCTGATTCAATCTCTTGACAGCTCATCCAGCCTCTTGCAGATGAAGGCCTAAGCTCTAAATTGACAATTCTTAAAATCATTCAGAAATCCTTTAATGTGAGAAAGACCCTGCTAAACCCTGCTCCATCCTGCTCTCTTCTGGGCTCACATGGGCAGATCTGAGGGGTTAATTATAGTGATGTAAATAGACATTTTCTTTCTCTGTGTTTATGGTTTAAAGGGTCATTGTGTAAAAGCAGTCAAATTAAACTCCTTGAGGAAAAAATCAGTCCCGAACAGAGCTGTACTATTATTCATTCAGTTCTCCTACCCTTTAAGCAGACATTTTAGACTTACTCTGCCTTTTCCTTTATCTATTAATAAAGAAAATTATAGAACTCCATCCACAGTTGATACTTAATGGCAATGCCACTTGAAATGTGCTGATTAGGCCATTGTGGAACGGGCCTTAGCAATTCTGCCTCCTGTCTGCTTCAGGGTAAAAAAAAAAAAAATGCCAAGGTTGCCAATATGCCTGCTTGATGTGATTTCCATGAGGTGTGTATCATAGCTTTCTGCCACTGCTTTTATTCATTACCATTTGAGAGAAAGAGTATGCTCACCAGTCCTCCCCACACCAGCTTGCACACTAGACTTAACAAAAAATGCATTCCTCAAATACATATTTTTTTAATTAGATTGATAGGTCCCTCCATCATTTATATGGCTCATTCCCGGAGAAAGTCCCTGTTCCCTCCAAACTATACTTACACCCACTACATGTCAGAATTCTGGTGTAAACCAGAGACAGTTTCAGTTTATGGATACGGCTTCACTTTGCACTGAGTTCTTGGACAGGTTTTTAGTATCATCTGCCTTCCTTCCTGTACTCTTGATGTCTAATTTGCTAATATATACAAATATAGTTCCTGCCAATATATAGTGCTGCAAAATGTATGCACATTTTATGAATAGTGAAATTGCAGAATCTAGTCATTTAGTGTTTGGGATTAGAGAGCTCAGAGTTGTAGAGATTACGAGGTAGAACAGCATTCATAGGGTAACACAAAAGCTGTGCTTTTCCTGCCAGAAGCCAGTGAAGCTTGGATATTGGTTTTTGGAGTCACACTGCTTGGGATTAATTCCCAGAGTTAATATTACTAGCTATGTGACTTTAGAAATGTTGCTTGTCTTCTCTGTGCCTTTTCTGTTTTATCTATAAAATAAGATAGATAAATCAATTCATTATTAGAGACCAATCAGTTAATTCACATATAATACTTAAAGAAAATAAACATTTGGTAAATTTTAGCTACAGCAATCAAACTAAGTTTGGGATCAGGCAGACTTTCCTAATCCTAAATTCTACACTTAGACATTTAAATACATAAAACCTCAGTTTTCTCATATTCAAAGCAGAGGCAAAGGTAATATAAGGAGTCCATGAAGTAATGTACATAAAAATTTTATCACAGTATTGGGCATCTAATAAGGAATAGCTTTTTATAAACATGATGATAATATATTTAAAATAAATGGGTGGTGTAAAGTGAGGACCGAATGAATGTTTCTTCTGTTGCCGATCCCCACTTCCCACTGTCCCAATGCATTAAGTTACCATAAAATATGTGACAATAGAAGGAAAAGCAGATCACTCGACCTGCATTAGCTAAAATACTCTGTGCTTCGAAATCCACCCACATTCGAAATTAGCAATTAAAATAGTCGCCATCCACTCAATATATACTCTTACTCATCAATATATACTTTTACTCATCACACTTCACTGTCATGGAGTGTGGTTGAGTCCTAGAAATATTCTTCTGTAATAATTACTACTTCTGGTCAAATGCTGAATATTAAAAAAAAAACAAACAAAAAGTATTCATGTTCTTAGTGACTTCAGTCCCAAATTAAACCGAATGTCCTCCATGATTGTCATATATATTGTCAGAATATATATATATATATATATATATATATATATATATATATATTTCTGTATTCATTTTCAGACCTCACAGTTTTTCTTTCTAAGTTATTCTCAAATATTGAGACTATTAAAATTAAAAATGGAGACAGATTCCATTCTGAAATGCAAGCAGAATACCTAGGCAGAAAATTAGACTATTTAATGAAATGGTTACTGGGGAAGACCCGTAGAATCACCTTGTACTTGTAATTATCTCTGGAACGGCCAGCTTTCTTTAAGCAAACAGAATGGTTGGTGATTATAAAATGATGGCCAGCCAAAGAAAATTACGCCTGCTGAAAAGTTTTAAAAGACCCCTGGCCTGACTCTCTATTCACTGAAATGTCTGAGAACTCAGAAAACAGTAACATGAATAATATGTCGTTTTCTTTCTAGTACTAAGATCCACTGAGCAGTGAGTACTATACAAACTATTGATAGCCTACTTCATGTACTAGGAAAAGTTGTTACTTTAAAATTATGAAAATTTAAAATTATAGCCCTCAATGATGTCCTCAATTAAAATCTTTTATTTAAAAATGCAAAAAAATAAATTTTTAAATAATTTTTCTAGAAGCAGAGAGTCTGACTTATCTTGGCCTAAATTTCACAAAGTTCCATTGAATAAAAATAAAAAACAAAAATAATCAAGGTTTTGATATTTATACTTAACAATATCAGAAATATTTTTCAAAAAGTTCTTCAGTGTTTGCATCTATTTAATTTTATCTGACCACCCCTCCCCATTAAATTGGGTGAGTTCGTTAAGTCCACTACCTCCAACAGCATTCATTTCAGACAATATTCAGTGCTGGCTTTTCCATTAGGTACCTGATAATCTGCTCAGCAATGAGGATTCATCCTTACACTCAAGATGTAAACAACTTGATCTGTTGGAATCTCTCCTCCAGGAAAAATATGTGGGAAGATTTTTCCTTTTATATGATACATGATTTAGCAAAGGAAGATGGGAAAATGTATAGAACAGCTCTGAGATCAGGATAAGCTACTGAGATGACCTAATTTTTCTATACTGAAACAATAGTGTCCAGTGTTTCCTTGTGCTTAGGTCTATACCAATGTCCTAAAGAAACTTGGTATGGTAGATGGCAACTAGGGAACTTAGTACATCTTATATAAGCATTTAAAATCCATTATTGAATTTATAAAACATATTGCCAAAATTATAGTGAAGTGGGGTAACTCTGAATTGGGTGTCCCTAAAATTATAGTATAGATATCATTGTTCCAGCCCATTCTTTTTTTTTTTTTTTTTTTTTTTTTTTTTTGTGGTACCGGGGATTGAACTCAGGGGCACTCGACCACTGGGTCACATCCCCAGACCTTTTTTTGTTGTTGTATTTTATTTAGAGACAGGGTCTCACTGAGTTGCTAAGTGCCTCGCCATTGCTGAGGCTGGCTTTGAACTCGCAATCCTCCTGCCTCAGCCTCCCAAAGTGCTGGGATTACAGGCGTGGGCCACTGCGCCTGGCTCCCAGCCCATTCTTTTTTTTTTTTTTTTTTTTAATTTTATTTTTATAATTTTTAATATGTACAACTCATAGTGCATATATTTAGTATCTTTTTACATACAACTGTTTGTATACAAAGTATATTCGAACAATTCAGGTCTTCAATCATGCATTAAGGAAAATGATATCCGTCTCATTCAACCACCTTTTTTTTTTTCTCCCCCTCCCTCCCCTCTTGCTCCCTCCTTACCCTCCCTTCCCTTGACTATTCTAGTGTTCCTCTAATCCTCCTATGTACCCCCATCCAACAATACTTTGAAATAGCCTCCTTATATAAGAGAGAACATTTGGTACTTGGACTTTTGAGACTGACTAACTTCACTTAGCATTATGTCTTCCAACTTCATCCATTTACCTGCAAATGCCATTAATTTGTTTTCTTTTATTACTGAGTAAAATTCCATTGTGCGTCCCAGCCCATTCTTAATTTGCATATCTTCCAAGCAATATTGCAGTTCCATATTCATCACTAGATGTGACTAATTCCTGTTCCTATTGATTCCACAATTTACATGTCAGCTCAAGGTTATGCTCCAAAGAGCCTCTTCCAATCAGACTCTTTTTTTCTTTTGTTTTCTTTTTAAAGATATTTTTAGTTGCAGATGGACACAATACCTTTATTTTATTTATTTATTTTTATTTGGTGCTGAGGATGGAACCCAGTGTCTCACACGTGTTAGACAAGTGCTCTACCACTGAGCTATAACCACAGCCCCAATCAATCAGGCTCTTTCTCAGAGGCTTCAAACAGCAGTGAATCTTTGGTGATGTGAAAGGATTAAATTATAACAATGGAAACAACTCTGAATTCAATATTAAATATTTCTATGGCTCATCCTCATTTTCCAAATTCAAATTCAGATGCTGGCAATTTTGTCATCCTTCCTGTCTTCTTCCATGGTTCAATCTTGTCACTTATCCTCTGTGTTCTAGTATCTGTTTACTTCCAATGTAGATCATTCATTAAGATATTAATCTTTCTCAATTTCTTTGTATAGCAGGAGATAATGTAGGCATCTAGCATTGCCCCTCAAAGATTTATTTAATGATATTTCCAAGAGAAACAGAAAATATGGCCAGACAATATATGGTTTTTATTTTCCAGATAATTTAACAATAGAAATCACATATATACCTGTTCCCCAGATGGACTCTATATTTCTAGTGAATGAAATCCATATTTTAAACTCCTCAGAATCTCCTATTTCATTGAATTGGGCACCATGAACTTGCTACTCATGGAATGAAGAGCAGGTTCAGCATGCTAAGTGAGCATATGTTGTACTTTTTGTTGAAGCAGCAGAATGTAGGAGGTAGAGTTCTATGGGAAAATATATATATATGCTTTGCAACAGGATCTGTTAGCCGCTTACTATATAAATTTAGGATAAATCATTTAACATTTCTGAGCTTCAGTATCTTCATCTGCCAAGCTGATTTCATATGTCACAGGAATGTTGTGAGAATTAAATGAGATAAGAAATCAAAATACAATTATGTTTCTTCCTTCCCTTCACAGTATGCAGTTTTTGTGAATAAAAAAAAAAAGATTATTTTAAAGTATAGAATGAAAAGTTTAAAGTATTTCTTATGCCTATCTTTCAAACATAAAGAAAACTTTCCGTTGATTGACAGCCTGAGTGTTAGTTTCTGTTGCTTTTCAAGCGATTTTTCATTTCCACTGAACGGCAATGATTTAGCCATGTTTCCAGCCTCTGTTAACTCAGTGCTTCAACATCTGCCCTACATGCATGTGACAGACACATCTTGGTCTGGGACAATCCCATAATATCTTTGATTCTTCCTGCCTCAGTCTCCTGCTCCTCTGACATTTCACTCCTTGAGAGAAGTCATCCTTCCAGCCTCACTTCTGAAAAACAAAATAACTGCTTCAGAGCCTACTCCTCCAACCACCTCCCTTCTCAGGCTACCACATTCTGCCACCAGCCCTGCCCTTGTCAACCCAGAATCAGGTACTAGTCCCTATGCCCCGGAACCATGGCGAATATTCACAATAACCAATTCCAAGTCTGCTGACCCTCACTCATCTATTCCTTCCTGAAAAACAAACAACAGTAAAGCACAATGAAGGTCCCTGCCCAGGTTTTTCTTACTTTTTCTGCCTTCTGATCCACCCTAGTGGCCCTACATGGTGTGAAGCTCCCTTTTCCCCCAACCCCCGCGCCTTCTTTTGAACTCTAACAAACTCTCCTATCGACAATCATCTCATGATCTGTTGGCCTCACTATACCTCAGATTTTCTATTTATACACTACATTTCAAACTAAAAGCATAATTCACTGGGTTATCAATGTAGTCTCTCATTCTTGCTGTGCCATTAAACCAAGTAGTCTGAATTGACTTTTTCTCATAGCAAAATCCATGAAATTAGATCACATTGGTCTATATGTATATGGCTTATTTTTATTAATTAAATTTTTTTCAATATTCGGTTTCTTATCATTCCCTAATATTATTATATTCATGTTGTTTAAACATGTGATAATAAGCACATAAACTCTCGTGGAACTCAAAACAAGTAGGGAGATAAAAACAATCTAATTATTTAAACAAATATAAGTAAACTGACATCTATGAAAATTGTTATACAGAAGAATAATGAGACATAGTGAGGGTATTAGGCACAAGTTGGCAGGTCAAGGAAAGCTTTCTTTTGAAAGTAATACCTGATCTGAGCAGAAAGACAGACAGGAAGGAGCCCCATGTCTAGAGAAGGGTGTCCCATTTCTTGGGTGCATGGTAGAACTGACAGCAGAAAAGACATCTACTTCTACTTTATTACCATAGAGTCTTCTTAATTTTTTTTTTTACATAGAATGCAGTAATCCATTAATATTTTTGAAACAATCCACAGAGCTCTCTTCAACTGGTATAGTTTTGATGCTAAATCTTATAAAAAAAGGTACATTTGCCCTGATTAGCAGCCCATGGTTCATATTAAGCATATTCTAAGATTTTAAAAAATCAAATTAACAATATATAATATTACAGTACAAATTTTGAAAACAGAACTAACTGGAAACATAATAATTATTGCCTCTGGTGCACTGCTATGTCATCACTGTGCTGCCAACACCACACTCATTTGCTTCTTCTTGTTTTAAAGGTTTACTGAGTAGGTAGGTACTAAGTCCTAGGTTGGCAGGACTCATGAAAACTCTAATTTTTCATGTCAAGGCATTTCGAGCACATTTGAGGGCACAGAAAAAAAAAAGAAATGAAGGATCAAAACATGAGGACAGTTATAAATGAAGAATCCTTGAGGAGACACCAAGGAAGGAAAATTTGCCAGACATGGAGAGTCCCCGGTGATGGGCTTTCTAAAGGAAATGACACCCACAAAGAGATTTCAATAATTAAATGGCATTATTCACTGTGAAATTCCTGGCACATCTAACACACAAGTAGAGGAGACAGGCTGAGAATACAGGAAATGAGGACACAGGAATCTCAGAGAATCTTTATATAATTTCATAGTCAGACTCTCAAGCTGGGCAGCACTTTGTTCTTCCTCTGATAAATAAGGATTTGCAGAGGTCTGGGAGGTCAAGTGACTTGCTAAGGGCCACACAACTAATTAGCTCTTTAGCCACATCCAGACTCTCTGCCTCCTGACTCCACAGCATGTGGCGGCAACCAGGGCCCTGTAGGAGAAGTCAAAGTGTTGTGGCATAATGGCAAGGTATTTTAGGGATGTGTGCTCATTCTGGAGTCTTTTTCAAGTCTTTATGCTGCCAAACATGTTTGGGAATAGAAGTGCTTCCCTGTCGCCATGTTTCCACAGAAGGTTATAGAGCAGTTGACCCCACTAGGAAATTCACAGGTGACAAAAATGCATCACTGCAGAGAAGCTAGCTCACCTGCAGGGCTATTCAATAGAGAAATCAAGCTTTAAATCAAAGGTGGAAGAATTTTGTAAAAGGCCAGAAACTTGGACCTTCGGTAGTCATCCTGACTGTTACTGTCTTCTGATAGTCTTTCCATTGTACGTCAGCACAATAAAGGAATAGAGGAACATTAAAAAAATAACTAAAAAAAAAATTTAGTTTGTTTTCTTTGTTTTGTTTACTCCATTTCTGTCTAAAGGAGTCATGTAGGGACTGGAACTGGTTTTGATAGTTGTGTCTAAGGCAAGCGCCTTGAATGATGCATGATAGGTCCTGACTTAAATGACTTTTCAAATAACTAGTTAATGTGTTCACTCACAAAAATAAAAGCTAAGCCAGGCATGGTGGTGCATGCCTATAATCCCAGTGGCTCAGGAGGCCTGAAACAGGAGGATTGCAGGTTCAAAGCCAGCCTCAGCAATGGCAAGGTGCTAAGAAACTCATTGAGAACCTGTCTCTAAATAAAGTACAAAATGGGGCTGGAGAGGTGGTTCAGTGGCCGAGTGCCCCTGAGTTCAATCCCTGGTGCCAAAATTAAATAAAATAAAATTTAAGTTTTACTGTATTTGCATATCATGCTACCATGTGAGAAAGATCATTGTTGTTACCCATTAAGAGTTTAGTATTTTTTAAATTTGGATAGGGAGAAAAGAAAACCAAACCTTATCAATCTGACTGAGATACTTTTATTATACTTCAAGGTTTAGTTCAAGTGTTATCTCCTCTTTTCTTGGCCTAACCTTACCCAGTGGATCTAGCACTATTCTGTGCTTGTACCAATGTTAGTAATGACCATGTTAGACTGTGATCATGAGCTTATGCAATCCCCCGCCCCCAGTACATTACAAATGTTTGAAGGTCAAATGATGCATTTTTATTTATTTTTATGTTATGAAGATAAGAATATAGAGTACTTTAAATATCCAAATGATGTTGAAGTGAAGAAAATTTAACAGATGAAAAATATCGGTATATTTCATATGGTTGGAGATTATATCACATGCATGTTTTCATCCATGACAACATGACACTGATTAGAAACTCAATAAATTGAATGAGTAAATGTGAATGAATAGGAGATCGATTGAGGGGGATATCAATGTCACTGAAATATTTATAGCTAATGAGAAAGTATAAGCGTGGGGGTGTTAGAAAGATTCTGCATTTAGGATAGGTTTGTAAGAAAAGGCCAAGACTTCAAAGGGGAGATGACTTTATGACAACATATTAATGAGAAGGATTCTAGGAAGTTTAAGAAAAAATTGATAGAATAGTGCCTTATAGATATGCAAGACCAGTCAGTCAAACTTACATAAGATTCACCAATCAGTGCTCAGAGTCCTTTGAAGGTCCCTGACAGGAGATGTCATGCAAGCACAAATTAATACTAAAACTTCAGTAAATCAAGCATAGTTATTGCCTAGTGAAGCAATGACAAGCTTTTACACAATCTCCAGAAGACATTAATGTTTTAGTTTCTTAATTAATGCGAACTTGAGGTTCAAATTTGTTAATGATAGAGATTTTGCACGCAACAAGATTTAGCAATGTGCAAAAATAGTCCAAATTTCTTTGGCAATACAGAAAAATACATAAGGTCTTGTGAACAGGACTTAGACACTGATATTTTTATCCCACACATGTGACTTCTATTAAAGTCAATTAAAGGAATTTAGCAAACTGGAAGACTCAGATCTTTCCTATCTGTGACTAGGATATGAGAAACAACTTCCTTTAGAAGAGTTAGTGGCTACCTTGGGAACAGATGGGTCTCCTCTCAAATATACAATGTATGCCTTAGTATTACAGAAATGATTTAGCATTTCTTAGTATGATGCTCACTTATAAATACCAACCTTGAGAGACTGACTTCAAAAGACTGCTGCTTAGTGAAAGAAATAATTCATAAGAAGTAGTGAGTATAGTGTTTTAAATATACTGGACAGTCTTATACATATATATATATATATATATATAGTCATTATAAATCATGTATAAATTACCATTCATTTATGTATTCTTTCAAATATTGATTGTGTTATAACTATGTGTATTTGAATCTATTGCCGGTGCTAGTGACACATCAATGATATAGACAAAAAAAAATACAAAAAAACAAAACAAAAAACAACCTACTCTTGCTACTAGGAAGAGGGAGGAGAACAAACAATCAGGTGAAATAGATGGCATCTAATATAAGTATCATCTTTCAAGAAAGTGATACAGTAGGGAAGGAGATAAGGTATGTCAGAGACTGCACAGTCATGATTTACAGTAAGTTATTCAAGGAATGTCCGGATAAAAGGTGGCACTGTGCTGAACCTTTTATCCGGACATTCCTTGAATAAACCTTTTATCCTAGGGCACGCCATCCAGGAATCTGAGAAACAGCCTTTCAGTTTGAGGAAAGAGCAAGTACAAGAGCCTAGAAGTGGACCTAACTCAGTCTGTGGATGGCAAGGGAAAGGTCATGGTTGCAATCAGGGTCCTTGGAGAGCAGAAGATGGACTCTAAGGGGAAATAGGACCAGCCATTAATTTTTATTTAAAAAAATAAACAAACTTATTTGACTTTCTGTGTGACAATGAAGAGTGGACAGATTTGAACACAGAGATGACATGGTATGACAGCAGTCATTTTTAACAAAGTGCTTCTGGTTGCCCTGTGAAAGAAGACTGCAGAGGAGAAAGATCAACGGGTTTGGCCCAAGGTAGAGGTTCAAGGAGGTCTGAATCAGAGGCAGAGTCTGGACACATGGAAGATGTATTAGATGTGGAATGTGGAAGAAAGAGAAGAACAAAAAGTGATACAAGGCTTTTCGCCTAAATCACTGTAAGAATGGAGTTACCCCCAGATGCCTTTTGAAGATCATGGAAGGAGCTATCAGGCCCCCTTCCACAGCCCCAGGTTTCCCAAGACAGGTGTGCCAGGTTTACCTTCCATCTGTATCCACATCTGTCCAGAAGCAACTGTTGGTCTCCTGTAGCAAGTGGTTATAAAGAGTATAGTATGTTAGGCACTTCACATACATTATTGCATTTAATGTTTGAGTGTTATGGTGACATTGGTCTTGTTATTAAGGAAAACTCAAGGCTCTGACTGGTCTGTCTACATTTTCTAAAATGGTCTTTGACCTGAGGCCTCCAAAGCATAGGATGTTATTTTTTAAACGAATTCCCATTGTATAGGATCAGAATTTCTTACGCTGAGTTTATTTAGGGGCCCACAGTTTCAGAGGTCTCAGTACATGAACAGGCAGCTCCATTCCTCCAGGCTTGGGGTGAGGCAGAACATCATGGCAGAAGGCTGTGGCAGAGGCAAGCGGCTCACGTGATGATCAGAAAGCTGAGAGAGACTCAACTCACCAGATACAAAATATACACCCAAAGGCATGCCCCCAGTTACCAACCTCCTCCAGCCACACCCTACCTGCCTTCAGTTACCACTCAGTTAATCCCATCAGGGGATTAACTCACTGCTTGGATTAAGACTCTCTAGCCCAATTATTTCTCCTCTAAACCTTTTTGCATTGTCTTATGCAGAAACTTGGGGACACCTCACATTTAAAACATAACAGACATATAGGGATATTTTTTATATACATACTGGGGATTGAACCTAGTGATGCTTTACCACTGAGTTACATCCCCACTCATTTTTATTTATTTATTTATTTTGAGACATGGTCTCACGAATTCACTGAAGGTGACTGCTGAGGTTGGGTCAAACTTGGGAACCTCCTGCTTCAGTTTCCCAAGTCACAGGGATTACAGACATGCACCCTGGCACCTGGCTAACATAGGGTGATTTTAATACACGGTAAAATTTTAGAATGATTTTCCAAAGCATAACTGGATGACTGATCAATAATGGAAGAGTAAAGAGATGAGAGACTGAAGCAGCCTTCATGTTAACTATAATTATACACATTATTGCTATCTTTTTAGCCATTACCTGGTTAATATTTAAATATGTAAATGCACAGAACAAATCTGCACCATTGATTCTTACTTTAATGCTAGCAAACTATGATGATATAGGTATGACCAATTTCTCTCCAAATAAGAAGGCATAATATACACTAGGCTCGATGAAAAGGTTATATATAAAACATCCAAAACACACCTTGGTCTACAAATGAGGAAAAAAAAAATGACTCATGAAGTAACATTATTCTTTTTTTGGAAAATATTTAAACAAACAAATAATATCTATTCTTGATGTCATTTTTAATAATTTTTTTAATTAAAAATAACTAAAACTTGTAATATCAACCCAAGGATAGGCATATGTTTTCTTTTTAAAATCAGAATTAAGAATTAGTTTTTGGAGAAAAAGTTCATGATAAAGAAACAGAAAGTAATTGTTACTTAAATAAAATAAAATTAGCTGTGCTATATTTAGTTCTGTTATTCAGATTGTGCGTCTACCACCCACCATGCTCACTTACTGTTTGAATTAGAAAAGCGTACCTCTATTCTAGCTGAAGACTCAGCTCTGCAAACACTCCAGATAGTTTTGATAAAGATAGGGGTTTAATGAAAATCCTTCCACAATGCTCACTGATTGCAGTGTAATATTGGAAGTTTGCGTGCACTATGGCCTCTTTTTTTGGAGTTGGCTCAAGCTTCATTTATGACTTAGGCTTCCCTGAGAATCTTAGTTCCCAATGGGCTAGAACTTTGTTTACTGAGGCAGACTGTTCCAATTTGTGTTCTAAAGAACACCAGTTCCAGTTCAGGTTCTGAGAATACAGGAACCATGTTCTCTCTTAGCAAGTACCACACACGTTAGACAAACAAAGGACCTGAGACAGCATGCAGTGAATGCATATGTTTGATTTTGCTTAATCTGAATGTAAGATCTTATTGTATTATGGAACAACTTTGTCACCCAATACTGCAGTGAAACTGGGTAGCATGAAACACACCAGGGAAGCACTGAAGTTCTCAGCTTAATTGTTAGGTAACTCTGACCATAAGAGTCAGTAGGTTTGCTTGAGTATATACAACTGCCATAGCATTTCACACTTCCAGAGGTTCCCCAAGTGTTTATTCTCAAGAACTGTGAGTCCTATAAACTTATCACACTGCCTGTGCTCATTAATCCCAGCATGTTTCAGACTTTTCTGTAGATACTAGGGATACTACAATAAATATAATTTCTCAGTAGCTTTCAGCTATGAAAGGACAAAATGGTTAAGAGTTGAAGTTATGATAAGGTTTATTTAAATAATGTATATAGACAGCAAAGGTCGGAGCCTGGAAGCTGGCATATGCCTCGTAGTGAATTTTATCCTTTCTTCTGTCCTTAGTACTGACAAGTACATGGAAGGCAACATGAAAGAGGTGAGCAATAGCCTTGATAGCTTAGCACCTGCTTCAAGCATTGGCCTACAGAAAATCAGCAAAGGGCAAACCAGTCCAGAGGTGGGTGACCAGAGGTTAATAAATAGACTTGAGAGCAAAGATTTGCGTATGAAGGTGCGGTCTGGAAGAGAACTGGTGGGTAGCAGTTGAGAGCAGAAAGAAATCTCATTCTCCATGCTAGTGTTTCCATCTGGGACGTCCCTCAAATGTTCATGTATTAAAGTCTTCATCCCAAGCTTAGTGTTACTGGGAGGTGGTAGAAATTAAAAGTGGGGCCTAGTGGAAATATTTTGGTCATTGGGGGCATGTCCTCAAAAGGGATAGTGAAACCCTGCCCTGCCCTCTTTTTAAGTCCCTGGCCATGAGTTGAATGATCTGCTCTAACATGCGCTCCTGCTGACTTGTCACAGGCCCAACAGTAACATGGCCAATTAATCATGGATTGGAACCTCTAAAACTATAAGCAAAAACAAACCTTGTTTCTATTTCTTGATTATCTCAAGTATTTGTTATAGTAAAGCAAAGATAACACCCTCCTCAACCTCCATTCCTGGTTCTAGAGAAATAAGACTCCTAGTCAAAGAAATCAACAAATAAAAACATAATTTTTTTAAAAAAAAATATTATGCAATGTTCATGATACTTAGAGCCAAAAATGATCAACATCCATTTACAAACTGAGTGAAGGTGATCAACATGTGATCCACAGAGCTGACCTGAGATGGACATACTGGCTACTGCCTCACCACTTCCTGAAGGACTCCTATGCAAATGTCAATCTGCCTCACCCTGGGACAGATCTCCAAGCAGGAGACCTAAGAGGACCTCAAAGGCTCTGAATCATTTCCTCCAAAGCTTACATGACAATATAGATTTGAGAAACATGTAAATTGGTCCCATGTTGGATGTACAGTAGTGTGATTGGTGATAAAGGAAAGTCAAACTGAGTCCACACTAGCGGGCTCTAAACTTTCAGTCTCTGAACCTGAAGTAGGGCTGAGGAAAGTTATGAAGAGAAGTCAGAAATAAAAGCAGGATATTGTAGTCCTTTCAACAGCCACCTAGGGCTCAGCTAAACTCTTTCTTCCTAGGCATCCTAGACCCGCACCCATGCATGGACATGTTCGTGTGTGTGTGTGTGTGTGTGTGTGTGTGTGTGTGTGTACATACTCTGAAAACAAACCAGGAGCCTGTTGCTGTCTCTTTACCTTTGAGTAGACTCTTTTGATAGACTTTGGGCAGGCTGATCCAAACTGGCCTTGATATACTGCCCAGTAAAGGGATTATATGACAACATAGGCATTTTAGGAATTACTTTCAACAAACTGACTTCTAGCAAATTCTTCTGTTTCCATCAAAGCAAGGAACTAAACAGATATTTTATTCTTCTTCTCCTTCTTTCTTTCTTTCTTTCTTTATTTTTTTGTTAGTAGGGATTCAACTCAGGGACACTTAACCACCAAGCCACATCCTCAGACCATTTTTGTATTTTATTTAGAGACAGGGTCTCACTAAGTTGCTCAGTGCCTCACCATTGCTGAGGCTGGGTTTGACCTCACAATCTTCCTGCCTCAGCCTCTCAAGCTTCTGGGATTATAGGCATATGCTACTGTGCCCCGGCCCTCTATTGTTCTTATTGTTTATTCATTTTTAAAAATAATTTATCAAGTCAACAAATAGTGTCCATCTGACAAGTCTCTTTGCAAAATTAGCAAAATATACAAGATTTGACATTGGATATTTTTGATTATTCTTTCCTCCTGCTGTCATGTCCTAAGCCTAGAACAGGGCATGGTTGAAATTATTGAGCTACCCTGAGCTTCCTAAATTCTTCTACTTTCACATTCTACTCAGGCATCTTATGTTCAATGTTTTGTCTGTTGTAAAAATTCTCTTCCCCTTTTTCCTCTGTTCCAAATGCTGATTTCTTTGGTAAGGTGATATAAAGAAATACGGATGATTAAACTAGTTTGTGTTAAGGTGTGAATGACTCATAATTCATTTCATGCACCAATGGATATTGCATCTTAATGAAAACCTTTCTGGCAATGATAATAGTAGTAAAGAATTTCATATGGGAAGTGGGCAGAAAGTACCTGCATACCTAGCGTTTTCTAAAGCATATTAATAAACTCAATTTTTTTAAGAGTTCATTTTTTGACCAGGTCCTCAAAGCTAGATAAAATTTGAGGTAACATTAAAAGAGGGAAGAGAGAGAGAGAGAAAATTCGGGTCCAGAATGATCTACATAATTGCTTCAGTTGTGTTTTATTTCAGCTTGTCATAACTGGCTTTACTAAGCAAAACTTCTGCAAGAAGCAGAAATTAACAATTCTAACAGAGCAGCGAAACTCCAAGAAGTATGGCTAATGGAGAAGCCATACAAAAATAATGAGCTATGAGTTTCAATTGTTGTCAAACTAATGCTGCATCTTTACTTTAGAAACACTAATCAAGTTGAGAACATCTAGTTCATTTTTTATTTTTTTTCTTAAGTAACAAAATTAGTCACCCATACAATATTAAAGTTCTTGTTCATTATCCATAAAATGTTTTGCTTTATTTTCGGATAGAAGTTGCTGAAATTAAACACGAATGACATAAAGTTATAACTAGTTTTCCTGTAAATGGATTTCTTAATATGGCATATATTTTCACTTTTGGAAATGTAGTTGGCCCACATACATCTTAGCTTCTGTAGCAAATTCAATTTTGATACTCAAAACAGAAACAATCCTGCAAGTTTTATTGTCCCAAATTATCTACTGTAATTTTTTTTTTCTTCCTGAAGTTTCAATCACTTTGCTAGAAAAGGGGCCCACTGAATTGCTGATCCTTTTGCTAATGGAAGCATGAGTGTGAATGTGTATGTTGGATATTTAGCAGAGGATTTGAGTTAAGAGTTGGGGCAGATTCAGGACCATGCCTCCACATCACTGAAGCTAAGTCTGGATCCAATTCTTTGGGCTGTCACCAAAAGCATTAGAGATTAAGGGTTGGGAGATGAAGTGAATAGCAAGGAAGAAACTATGCTTTCTGTAATGAAAGCTTGGGATAGGTGAGGAATTTTATACATGGGATGGTGCATCTAATAGACGATAGGAAGCTGACCTTAGTACGATAGGAAGCTGACCTTAGTAGTGCAAGCATTGGAATGGTGGGGGGTGTCATGTGTACACTGCTATGTAGACATCCTCAGGTCATCCTGAAGAATGCCAGGTAACCCTGCCTATCACATAAGTGAAAAGGACTATGCTTTTTAGGCTACACTTAGTATGACTTTGCCAATGACATAAGCAAAAGCAAGATGCAAATTTGTACTGCATGTCTATGTTGAATTTCCAAATTACTTATTCTGAGGCTATAATGCCTGGGTAAAGAACGGAAGGTTAATCTTCAAAAGAATTTCATACAAGCTATTGTCCTTCGGAACATGATGACTACCTGGAGAGCACCTACAGGTTGATATGAAAATGTACATATCTTTCAGATTTTGCAGCTTTCTTGGACACAATAGGACACTGTGCTGATTTTGTTTTCTTTATTTATTTGTTCTTAATGTTTCATGCCCTTTCCTGATACCATTTTTTTTCTTTAGTTATATTAGCACTACATTTAAGCTACAAAGAAGAAACTTCTGTCCATTCAGGAAATGCTCTGACTCTTCCTTGGTGATAGGAATTAGGAATACTTTATAGAAAGGGCAACAAAATTGCCTTTGTCATCTTCTCCTTTCATTTCCAGGTGTTGGCTTTAGTAGCCAGAATTCTCTAGTTTCTAAACCTTATACACAGAAATCCAAGTGCTACCACACCTGCCAAACCTTGAGGCAGATTAGACTAGAGGGTTGTTCCACTTTAGATACTGAAGTTTAATGAGCAACATCATACGCTCTTCATTGACCTCATAAAAACATCCAATATCATTACAAGCCTTTCACTTGGCAACCTCTGAGCAGAGTTGGCTGCCACGAGGAGTTCACTGTGAACCTCAGGCTATTGGCTATGCTGGTTAAATGTCATATACAACCAGTATCCCATAAAACTGCACTACCACATCCAGGATCCTCTGAGCCTCATCACCCCTTTTATCCATCTCCAGTTGGCTTCTCACCTCACTCTCCCAATACTAAGATACTCTCAACAGATGACAACTTACTAGTGTTTCTCTAAAAACACAGGAGCATTCCTACACAACTTTTTGATATCAAAATGAATTTTCTTATCCATTTTATTCTTTCTTCACCCTTTTTTTCTCTCTTCCTCCTCTGCTTTTCCTTTATGCTTCCTTCCATTTTAATTTAAATTCAATTATCAACTGAGCTGTCACTCTGTGCTGATTAATCCAGATTTATAGACTAATGGCAAATTCCCTCCTCAGAGGAAGTGTCCTTCTTCTCTGTAAAATGAGAATTAGTGGCTCAAAACAGATGTTATTTCTTTTGAGAAGTATTCTCTAAGCTCCCTAGGTTGACTTGGATTCTTCTTGTCTTTGCTATCAGAGACTATCAGACTATTAGACTATCAGAGGCTGAAAACTCCCTGCAGCAAATTGTGACGTAATTGCCATTTACTCTTTTGCTTCTGGCTCCTCTCACCTCTGATTTCTTTGAAGAAAATATCAGTATCTTACTCCATTTTGTGTGCTATAACAGAAGGCCTGAGACTGGGTAATTTATGAAAATACAAAATTTATTTTTTCACAATTCTGGAGGTTGAGAAATCCAAGACCAAATTGGTAGCATGGTCACTTTTTTAGTGAGGGAAGCTGATGAAATCCTCCTCATTTTTTTCTTTAAAAATTTTCTCTTGCCTCAACCTCTCTGAATACACCTGTCGTTTACTATGACATATGTATTTCCATTGCAATGTTCTGCTATTTTCCATTGTTCTGCTATTCTCAAGAGAATATCAGTGTTCTTTGGAGGATCACTCTGTTTATTTAGACTGACAAAACTCTGCCATAGTGGATCTAATGTTCTAGAGGCAGGATATAGGCACTCATGCAAAGTATGGCAAATTGAAGAAAATAAAGAAAGCAACAGAGTACAGTCGGGGTTAGCAAACTTTTTCTGTAAAGGGCCAGATAGTAACTATTTTAGGCTTTCTGGTCATGTGATCTCTATCCTGATTATTCAGCTCCATCATCGCGGCAGGAAAACAGCTATGGACAATATGTGAATGAATGGTGATGGCTCTGTTCCAATAAAACTTTATTGACAAAATAAAACCATTAAACAAAATCTCTCAGAAAAAAATGGCAGTCTTTGGTTACTTCTGTGATTCACAGAGCGTTAGGCACATAGTAAATTCTTAATATTTATTGGATTAGTGAACACACACACACACACACACACACACACATAATTTCTGATCCCTCTCCATTTTTTTCCATGATTTTGCCGAATAAATTTGTCCCTGTCTCTGCCTTGAGTATTCCACTTTCCTACCATCTTTCTTTTAACTGCAAATGTTCTTCATCTTCCTCTTTTAAAAATATATTATTTTCTTGACTCTGAGAATAACTCAAAATATTCTTCATTTCTCAAGAATAATTTGAGAATAATTGTGGACTCCAATTTATCATTTCTAATTCACTACTCTCTCCGAGGGTTCCCAAAGTGTCATTCCCAGGTAAGAACTACTATCATCCCTTGAGGATGATAATAATTTGCTAAAAATGCAAATTATTGTTGCCTTAACCAAGAACTAATGAAGAAGAAACTCTCGGGTGGGGCCCAGTCATTTCTCCTTCATAAACACTCCAAGTAATACCCAAGCGTGCTCATGTGTAACAGTCACTGCTGTTTCTGAATTCCTTTGCCCAGTAAGATGTGATTTCATTATAAACCAAAATACCACATTTTAGTTCTCCTGATAGATATTTGTAAACATTCATACATTTCATAATGAGGCACATACTATGAGTAATGTTTATGACATTCAGCTAAATAGTTCTTAAGGAAAATTTTGCATCATTATTGAAACTATTAAATGAAAGATTGATTCATATTTTTTCCAAAAGTGTGTAGAGTGATTCCAAATTTCTAAATATTTGAGAGAACATTTTTTGGTTGCTAATTTTATTTTATTGCTATAAGACAATAGTATCTGTTTATTGATTCTGTTATTTTGTATGTTTTCTTTGTGACCAAGCAAATGGTTAATATACCTTCTATGTTTGAAAAAAATAATGTGCAATCTATAATAGCTGATTATAGGTCTCTATTAAGTTTAATGATAGTGTTCAAATCTATAAATTTTCTAAGTTGTCACATTGAAATTAACATTATTGGAAGTAATGTTAATTGTGAATTTATTAAGTTCTATTTCAAATTCAGTCATATTTTGCTTTGCATATTATTATGATAAAATGCAAGTTTTGAATTATATTTTATTACACATTGTTCCTTTTTTCATTTGTAGCCTCTTTACCTATAAAGATGTTTTTTCTTTAATATTTTTAATAGAACTATACTTATATTATCTTGGTTATTATTGACTTGCTATATAATTTTTTCCACTTTTTATTTACGCATATGTCGTCTAGAAGAAAATGGTAGCATGAATTCAGTAAACAAGAGCTTAACAAAAAGTATTGCAAACTAAGTTAAGAAAAAGTAGCATTGACTTTTGGTGGAGGTGAAAGAAAGTAAATACAAAATATTATTACAAGAAGAATATGAAAGAAAAACCATAAGGGAATTAATAGGTGTGCTAGAAATACAGACACTTGAAGAAGCAAAACGACCTGAGGTTGTAAAGTAAATGCAAAAGAAAAAGACAAAGAGATTAATGGGAATAGACAGAATGCAGTAAGTGTGGAGGGCAAGGAAGAAAAAATAACCAAGTGTATCCTCTGTTCCTGGCATTCCAAATAAGTGAATGCTGAGCATGAACCACTGATGTGAGAAGAGTGGTCCTGAGCGACCAGAGATGCTGCACTAGAGTGGCACGAGGAATGTCAGACTGAAGGAGAGCCAGCCACAAGAGAAATGGGAAGGAGTGCAGACAGTAAGCACAGACCACTTTGATGAGTCATTGAACTCTCAAAATCATGAAAGACTGTTTAAATCATTCAGTCACAAAATCAAGTCATATATGAGGGAAAACACAGGTCTGGCAGAAGAAAATGGAGTGGTGTGGAGGAAAGGAAAATAATTATAGTCAAGGAATAACGACAAACAAACTAGCAGTGAAGATTCCATCCTCCAATACACGAAAATGAGGCCAAATGATCAGGCAATAACAATCACACGCATACAAAAAGAAAACTCTGAACAGATTTTTTTTTTGTAATCAAAAATATGGAGCTAGGAGGAAAAAAGATGAGAAAGTTTATGATAACTTATGTCCTCAAGTTTTGAAGGAGGGAGAGTATGACTTCAGGTGAAATTGAAACATGTGGTAACATGAAATCAATATTAATAAAATATTAATATTTTCATAATAATTTTCTTTAATCAGGAACATTTTAAAACAAATATTTCTTGCTTTAATTAAATATTTATCTAATGTTAAGTAATTTCTTAAATTTTACTTTTTTTTATATAATATAAAATAAATGTAATTATTTATACAGTGATTTTTTTTTCTGTTTTTAAAAATTATTTCTGAATGCCCACTAAGATATTTATATGCACTTATATGTATCTTTGAGTATATTCCCTTAAATTGTTTTTGGAATATGTTTTAATTTTTTAATTAACAGAAAAGTTGTACATATTTCAATTCATATATATATTTCATATATATACATACATATATATTATGTTTGAATAAGGGTAAGCATATCTACCTCCTCAAACATGTCATTTCTTTGTGATGAAAGCAATCAGAGTCCGTTTTTCCTAGATATAAAAAATATACAGTACATTATTATTATATATAGTCATATTAATATAACAATAAGATAAAGACTTACTTCCTCCCTTTGCATTTTTCAATATTACTAAGGGTTTTTCTAATAAGTAGCAGAAATCACCCTTATAATCTAGGTATTATTAGTTTCAATAATATGCTATTGCACAAAAACTTCAAAAACAAAGAAGAGAATATAGGCTGCTGGTATTCCCTCCACCTGGCATCCATTAATTTTCTTATCAAGTCTTTGGCTTCCCTCCATCACCCCAGTGTGGAACTGAGGTAGCCTTCTATGTCAAAGCCAGGGCTGTCACATTCTTCTCCTCTGGGCCCTGAAACGTTTAAATCTGCATTGAGTAGGTAATTTAGAGTGAATTTATTCAAGTGAGTGCATAGTTACAAACTCCTTCCACTCATTTCTTTAAAACAAAACAAAATATCTCTGACATAGACAGTTACCCTGGAGATAAGCTCATATTGAAGAAAAGGAGAAAGGGTCATGTAAGTTCCTGATCCAATGACCTTAAAGCGATGGTAGGAAAGAAAATGACTGTCATGTGACAATAGAAATTGGGTAAGTGTTTTTGGTCAGCACTATAAATTCAAATGACTATGATAATAGAAGATTGTCTAAAGAAACTTGTGTGGTGGTGGTTGGGGGAGGGAGCAGAGAGTCTCCAAAAGCCACCAACATGACAAGCAGCACAGGATATCATTATTTCCTAGTTAACACCTTGTCTTTGACAGACATTGGAGGGTAACATCAAACGTGCTTGCTCCAAGACCATGAATTGTAGTCTTTCAGACAACATGGAATAAATATGTTTAATTACAAACACCAGTTGGGTGCAATTATATGTCTACCAGAATTTTTTTTTTTTTTTTTTTTTTTTTTTTTTTTTTTTTGGTACCAGGGATTGAACTCAGGGGCACTCGACCACTGGGCCACATCCCTGGCCCTTTTTTGTATTTTATTTAGAGACAGGGTCTCACTGAGTTGCTAAGTGCCTCGCCATTGCTGAGGCTGGCTTTGAACTCGCGATCCTCCTGCCTCAGCCTCCCATGTTGGGACCTTACACTGCTTTCTGGCTGCTTGCCACATTACCACGCCCTGTTATAGGACCTAGGCTAAGCAGGGGGCGTGGCTGTGAGAACTGAAACCACCCCAAGGATAGGCCAATGGCTCCGCCAATGGCATCTGCCCATGATCCTTATGTGTCCCTATGATCTTTCTGTTGATTGGCCCATGTCCTATATAAGACCGTCCAACTTCCTCAATAAACCAAGTTTTTGGCATTGCTTTCTACCAAAACTCCTCGGGTGTGGCGTGGTGTCCGTCAATCTGGCGGGGGTAAGACACTCGGCGACTTTTGCCCGTTAAGCCTATCTTCGCCAGGTAAGCTACTTTAACTCTTTCTGCTGGCAGAAGGAGCCCCCTTTTGGGGCCCAAAAAGGGGGGTAGCTTTAGACCTTGGCCCCATTAAGAAGTAACGCAGCAATCCCGACACTCCCAACAGAATTTTTAAGTATTAGGTATTGTTCTTCCTGTCGTAATGTGTATAGTAGTTTCAGTGTTTCTTTTGAGCTGTGTTGAATCCTGTCATGATAATCAAAGAAAGTGGTCTTAATGCATACTGTATTTTAGTAGTCAGACACTAGGAATTTCAGACATTCAGATATTTACTGAGAGTTTATGTTTACCAGGAAACCAATATGATAAAATCAGAATTAGTAAAACATATGTCCCAAAAGATGCTTTTGTAGACAATACAGTAATAAAAGTAATTATTAAAATAATTTGTTAGGGTTTTCTATTTCTTCCTTTATGTATAAATTTTGGAGAGAGAAAATCAAGAAGCTGAACTGAATTCAAATACTATAATCCCACCAGTTAATGCCTATGTGACCTTGGGGAAAAAGCTCCCTTTTGTGTTACATTTTCCTAGGTGGTGATATGAAAAATAACCCTATCATATTCAGAAATCATGATGATTATGTGGGACAATGTATACAAAGACTTTTAGATGCAGTAAGTGGCAACTACTGCTGCAACAGATGATAGTTTGGAAAGCTTTGCCTCTTTAAGAGAAGGTATGATTTGACATTCCCAAATTCTTACAAAATTTAACTATTTTTCATTAGCATTTTTATTTCATTAGCAGATGTACTGTTATTGGAACATGCTGCTATTTTGTAGGTAGAACATTTGCTTGCAACTTCTCTGGCTGACATTCTCAGTTATATCCTAACTAACGATGATTTCATATTCTGTCCCTGAATTACCTAGCACTCAAAAGCACACTAATTTTCCCTGCACACATGACTGCTCAGTTGATAACACAAAACAGTCATCAATATGGTTTACTCTTCTCATTCATATAGTTTATGAATTTTGGCTCAGATTCAACTAGGTGAATCCCCAAGTCGTGCCCCAAACCTTAAAACTATTTGGAAGAACAGTGAAGCAGAGATTGAGCCATGTGTTCCCCCGGCTTGCAATTTCTCGCCCATTTTAACTCAGTTTACACCTTGAGCGGCAGTGCTACCATACAGTAATGTCTTACAGTTGTTAAAAATAACCATGTGTGAGGCAATGTGTTAAGTGATTTACACATTAATGTGTTCAATGCTTACAATAACTTTGAAAAGTTATAAGTATGTCTGTTTTATGATAAGAAATATTGAGTCTTAAAGGGTTTACATAATTTACCAGATATTGTACAACTACAATGTGGCAAAATTAGATTTAAATTCAGGTCTTTCTTATTTTCAGACAGAACACTTTTAGTATGGAACACTTCAAGAATTGTGTGTGTGTGTGTGTGTGTCTTATAATTTTCCAATCAAATACCCTTCACTGATGCCCCATTGTCTCCTAGATAAAGGTGACATGTGTAGGTTATTCACAATCTTAATCCAAACTTTGATTCAGTTTAATTACCTACTCTCTCATGAAGGGCGACCTGAATTCCAGCAAGGCCACTTCATTTACTCTCTAGTGAGCACCTGCTATCCACAACTCACTCAGCTTTGGAAAATGTGCTAAATCAAATTCATCCTGAGGCAGGATGACTTCAGAGGGTTTCACAAAGGAAAGTGAAGAACTGCAGAGAGCATTAGGAGAGAAGTATTGAGAACACCTTTGGAAGGATCTATAATTGCCTTTTTAATTTCCTTTGCTTTTCATCTACACTAGAAAAGTAAGCTTTTTGTTAGAGATGATACAAAGTAGAAAACAGAACCCTTGTAGCCTATTGGCTTTAATTCATTTCATGTTTCTAATAACATATACTAGTATGTGAGATGAGGCTGAATGGAAGGTTGAATTAAATAATCCCTTTACTTAAAGAATATGGTATTTAGGAAAGTTACTATTTAGACCTATAGATTTTTTTCTAACTATGCTTATAAATGATCATGCTGGCTGCCAGATGTTCCAAGGAGCTTCAGTGAAAGGAATGAGAAAGACAGAGACGACATCCAGAAAGAAAAACTGACCGAAGAACTTCACTCACCTCTAGTTAGCAATTGCTTGAGTTGTTACTTTCAAATACACATTTTCATGAGTTGATGTTATAAAAGCAACTTATTTAAGGCAAGTTTACTTGACTTTGCCACAGAACCTGGACCCAATGACATCCTTTGTAATTAGGGTTATTCCTTTTCCATGATTAAAATATTTAGTTTCATATTTAGAGACCATTCATTTTGTTGTCAGGACCCCTGAAATTGAATTCATAGTCAAAACACTTTAGTTAAAGAGAACACACAGTATTTAGGTATTGTGTATTGCATCTTAGGTAATCTTTGATAAAAAAAAAAAAAAGTTGGCCCTAAAATAGGCTATGTAGTCATAGGGGTTAATATCTTGGTCAATATAATCCTCTTTATTTTTGTAAATATTTTCTGCAGTAATGAAGATAATATTTTACTGCCTTTTATTTTAACTATTTTTTTCAAAACTTGGGTTTGAGAATTAGAGCTTCCTGCTTTTTGGATCTGTCTTTTCAGATTACATTTGTAAGAGACTGAATCTTATTGTTAATGAGTGGGGCTTTGGGGGGTCTACTCAGTCATTCTGGGTAAAGTGGTATCTAATGTTCCCAGTGAGTGGTCCTGCCTGTCCTCTGGCATCACTAAAAAGAACCCAGGCTTTTCCTGAAATGGTGTTTTCCCTCCCCCACCCTCTATAATGGCTCCTACTTTGTTAAATTGCGTTAAACTTTTACAGTGAAGAAGAAAGTGGAGTAAGGAAAAGTATTCCCTGTAAGTACTCCTTTCTTGACACTTAGCATGCATCAATTTTATATCAACAGGAAAGTTATCTGATTTCTAAAAATTCACAGAAAGTGTTAGTTGTGAAATTATGTGTCTTTCTTAAGAAGAAATACAGATAAAAGAAATAATTTTGAAATTTTATTTTTTGCCTAGACTATAAAAATAATAATAAATCAACTATTTATTCTCTTAGCCTGATAACACATTAGTATTACACTTGCCCACTATACACAACTCCTTATGCTTAATATATATTTTATTATATTTTGCAAAAGGTATATTTGTTTGCCTATTTTTAATTTATGTAAGTAGCATATGATTATATAGCATATTTTTTCATCAATACTTTTATATATCATTTAGAATTTAAGTTTACCTCATGTTCCTACATATATCAACTCTAATGTTCTCTATTACTGAATAAAACTCTAAATTTTCACCATCCATTCTCCTGGTGCTGTCTGGGCAGTTGGATCCCAATTTGTGGCTACCATACATAGCACTGCAATGAACATTTTTGTATATATTCCTTTAGGTACCTGTGCAAGAACTTATTTGATGTTTATATATTTGAGTATTAAAAATATTTGAGATGGACTGATAAGGCAAAATTATATGCAAAGCTGCTCCAGCTCAAACCCATATAGCACTAAAATAGGGTTTTTGTATCCTCCATTATTGTAAACACTCAACTTTATCCTAGTTTCTAATCTTTGCCAGATTGAAAGGTGTAGCTGTCATGATTTATTTCAACTGAACTATATGGATTACAATTTTTTTCTAATTTGATCTTTTTTTTAATTTGTTCTAATTAGGTATATGTGACAGTAGAATGCATTTTGACACATCATACATAAATGGAGTATGAATTCTCATTCTTCAGGTTGTACGTAACATGGAATTACACTGTGTAATCATATATGTACACAAGATAATCATGTCTGATTCATTCTACTATCATTCCTACCCCCATAACCCCTACCCTCCCTTCACTCCCCTATGTATAATCCACTCTACCTCTATTCTTCCCTAGCACCCTGCCCCTTATTGTGAATTAGCATCTGCATATCAGAGAAAACATTTGACCTTTGGTTTTGGGGAATTACAATTTTATAAGTAGTGCAAATGTATTCTTTCCATTTAGGATAAAGCAAATAAGGACCATATCAGTAAAAAGGAAGCTATAATTCTGCATTTAACATTTTTTTTTATTTGTTTTGGAACACTAGTGCTATAGTTTGGGTTTTGACTATCCCCCAAAGGCCCTTATGTTAAAGGCCTTGTCCTCAGGGTAGTGTTAATGGGAGGTGTTGGGACCCTTAAGAGGTAGAACTAGTGGAAGATCTAAGTCATTAAGGGGGTGTACCTTGAAAGGGATAGTGGGACCCTGACTACTTACTTTTTTCCTCTTTTTCATCTTGACAATGAAGTGAGCAGTTTACTATGCAAGAACACAAGGCTATAATTTGGATCTTGAATATCCCCCGAAGGCTCATTGTTAAAGACTAGGTCTCCAGTCTATGGTGTTATTAAGAGGAAGTGAACCTTTAGGAGGTGGGGCTTAGGAGAAAGAAGTTAGGTTATTGAGGATGTGCCCTTGAAGGAGATATTTGAACCTCAGTACTTGCTATCTACCTTTTTCTTCCTGATTGCACACATGCCTCCTTCATTGTGAATTCCCACCATGAAGTGCTGCCTTGCCAGAGGCCCAAAAGCAACACACCAAACAATCAAGGACTGAAACTTCTGAAATCATGAGCCAAAGTAAGCCTTTCTTCCTTTATGTTGGTTACCTCAGGTATTTTGTCACAGTGGCAAAAAGCTAACACATGCTTCCTTGACCCGTCCTTGGCATCTGGCATGCCCTCTAGTTGTAACCTATAAAATTTTGGGTCAAGATAAACATTTTCTCCTATAAGGTAATTATTTTAAATATTTTGTTATAGTGATGGAAATCTGTCTAACACAACTAGGGAAGGTAAAAGTCGAAGAACTTATACAGGCAACTGAAAGTTCAGCTCAGTGCTATGAACTCTACAATTGCAATGCGGCCTTTGTAATCAATGCTTCGCCTCACCCTTTCAATGTTTTGAAGTAAAATATAGATAAAATAATTTTTTTAAATGTTGTATTAAAAGTAATATAAAGAAGGAACAAAAGGAAAGTAATTTATAATGAAATAATATGCTTTTCAATATGTAAATTACCAAGCAGGTCGATAGTAGAAGACGTGAAAAAATAAATGCTTTTGCCTGTACATAGAATTATAATGAAAACAATAGCTATGATGTTGCCTGAAACAGGTGCATTGTATTAGCAATTCAAATATTACAGCTTTGCTACTCATGATGTGCTTTTCCAATGGTGTGAACAATTCCAGGCAGCATACTTAACAAAAGAAGAAGAAGAAAAGAAAGTAAAAGTTCACCTCAATTTATAGGTTAGTTGCATTTCTGAAAAATTCAGTAATATCAAAATCTACTCAAAGTGTTTTTTATTTAAATGTAACACAGAATTTGATTGCAGTATCAATATTTTAGAACAAGTTTTTTTTTTTCTCCTCCTGCCTGAATATCTGACAAGATATTTTAAAATGATGTCAAATACAGGGAAATTAATTTTGCAAGGCTCTCCCATGTTTTACTCTATTTGTTGCTGCTCATGAAACATCTACTGAAACAAACAAACAAAAAAATATCCCTTGTACTTGGGAAACCACTGTCTAGGCCAGATGAACCTTGAATCCAAAGCTAAACATATAACTAATGTTTTTAAAAATAGTTAAATCTTCATAATCTAATAAGTCACTAAGAAGTTGCTGTCTAAGAGGAGAAAATGATTTTTTTTTTTTCTTTTTGAGTACTGGGAATTGAACTCAGGGGCACTCAAGCACTGAGACACATCCCCAGCCCTATTTTGTATTTTATTTAGAGATAAGATCTCACTGAATTGACTAGTGCCTTGCTTTTGCTGAGGCTGGCTGTAAATTCAGGATCCTCCTGCCTCAGCCTCCCAAGCTGGGAATACAGGTGTGCTCCAATGTGCCCAGCAAAAATAATAACTTGTAATTGTTCTATTCAATTAAGTCACTTTCCATGACATACCTATAGAAAAAAATAACTAAGTATGGTGAAACCAAGATGGATGGCTCTCATTATCAATGGCAGAGTTAATAATTGCCAGGAACAGAGAACACAGTTTTTTTTTTTTTTTTAATATTATCAGGATCGGATAGTATAAAATCAAGGGCTGGGGAAATAGCTCAGTTGGTAAAAAGCTTACCTCACATACACAAGGCCCTGGGTTCAATCATCAGCATCACACAAATATAAATAAATAAATAATTAGAAAATCAAACTACCCAACCTCCCTGAATCTCTAACCTAGCTTTGAAAGCTTTAAAGCGTGGGTCACTGATATTTGCTACACGACAATGCTGTTTAGACAAAATAATATATGCATCATCATGCACCAGAGCAAGCAGTCAATGAATGTCAGTGTACTTCAATGATGGATGGCAGTCCTACAAATGGAGTCTCTGCCTGTGGGAATTAAGTTTTGCCTGACTTCTTCCCAGTAAGAACACAAGAAGTTCTGTTCATCGATCAGCTTCTAACTAATTACAGGACAAGATCACTTAAAGTAAAATCTGTTTAAGCAACTTTAATTTGTATTAATGCAAAAGAGAAAAAGATTAGTGAGAAGAAATATTTAGAATAAAGAGGGCTAGTGAAACATGCCAGGCCTTAGGGTTAGGTCTTTTATCCCAGATTTATTCTATAATATGCTGTCAGCCTTAAATTCATGAACTGATTTGAATTCACATTGAACGTCTAACATTCTTTGAAACACAACATAAAGGTGCTGTTCCTGAAGTTGTTCTTCCTTCTCTACATGCCCAGTGTATGTGTGGGTCCGGGTGAGGCCTGTTAAGCTCTCTATTTAACTTCGTAATGAACTTTAGATTCTTAATGCATCTTCAGTCTACTAACTGCCCAATGTGGATTCTGTTATAGTGTGCTATTTAAAATCGATTTCTTTAAGTAATCACTTGCTTGATCACACAAAATTAAAAGTCAGTCCTAAAGTGAATTTTCCAAAATTCTTTTTAAGAGATCACTCTTGCACAGAAATTACATTTTAATTTGTAACTACATTTTCCCTCATACAATTAACATATATTAGAGAAGTTGGAGCAGCTCCAGAAAAGCATGTGTGTCCTTTACATTAGTCTTACAATCCACTGCTGTCAACGAGATACAATATCCTAAAGAGTGGGGCTTACATTCAGTTTCCCCTTTGGGAACTAAGGACAATAGCAAGTTTTGCAGAGCACTTATGTACTGGTTGGAGATCCCTGGATGAAACGTGTAGTAGAAGAGAGAGACATTATAAATGGAGCACACTGGCTTTTATCACTTGAAAGTACAGTCTGATCTCTGCCTCTTGCATCCTTTTAGCTGGGCACAATGGGACGAAGGAAGAGTTCGAGAGAGTGCTGGCACACAGTGTGTGGAGGGGAGGTGGGCAGAAAGAGATGAAAAGAAAGTGGAGTCTCAAAAGCTTCTTTCCAGAGTAAGAAACAGAGGCTTATTGCCAACGGACAAATTTCCGAATGGATGTGATGCTCTTTTATCTTGCTGTTGCTTTTCAAAAGTTGAAAGTGTTTGGGGGCAGACACAGCTGTCGGCACCAAGACAGCCTGTTTGTTTTAACAGAAGGCTGCATTCAAAGCCTCTTGAACAGTGAGAGTTCAGATGAACTTCTGCCTTCACCTGGAGCAGAAAATAATCCAGTCTCACACCTACACTGCTGCCAATGTGTGTGACTAATTATGGGAGAGGATTCCTGGGAAGAGGCCAAACTTAGTAGCTGGAGATTAGAGAGAGACCAGGGGTAGAAGGGAAGATATTAAAAGCTGAAATCTGGATAAAGGTGTTACATCGCCAAAGAAATGGGGTTCAATAGGACCAGATTTGCCATAATGGTCAAAAATAAAAATGTAATGCACTTCTGAACAGTTAGATGAAAATGGCAAATTTAGAGAAGTCAGATGAAGGAGATTTCAGGAAAGGAAATTATGTTGGATCTATTCAAATGGTTAAGTTCATGAACGCCAAGGAAGAGAGGGAAAGAGCACTTTGACTCCCAACAGATAGCTCCAACCTTTGACGCACAGTGTGTATTGATCAAGCAAAAAGAAGATGCTGGAGGAAAGGACGTTTTCAGATCCACTTCCAATTGCTCTCCCTGAACCTCTGGGGCTTCTCTGTTGTTTCTCATTTCTCCTTCCCTCAGCTCTATCTATAGAGCTTCAGGTCAGTGGATTTCAAAATATGTTCTACAAATCAGCCACATCGGTGTTTCTGGGTATTTAGCCTTGAGTGTAAATTTTTGAGCTCCACTTCAGACCTGGAATCAGAACTTTGTGTGTGTGTGGGGGGGGGGGGGGAGCTCAGAATTCTGTGGTTTAGCATATTTTTCGGAGATTCTGATGTGTTCCTGTACTTGAGAGCTTCAATGTTAATTTAAGTCATCTCCATAACAGCGCTGCAAGCAGAGCATTGTTTAGCTCGACTTTTAAGGTAATGAAGCACACCCAGTGCGAGAGGAAGCTACAGAACAGATAATCACACCTAGCTCTGACTTCTCAACCTGTTTCTTGTGTTTGTCTATTCGTTAATTTTTTCCCCCCCATACTGCCTCTCAATAGGCACCATACACATTTAGCAGGAATGTTAGAGGAATACCAGGATTGTGTACATAATCGGGCAAGATATGGATGCTCTGCAAATAGACAGTAAGATGTAAGGCAAGGAGTTGAAAAGGAGGCAGCAAGGGTTTTACACTCCAAAAAAGGGTTCAATTACAACTGGTTCTCGGAGCAAACAGCCAGGTACTAAGCCAAAAGACTAGCATAAGTTACCCACAGCAAATAGCTGCATATTGAGCCCCAAAACCCTTCTGATCCTGGGTCCCTCTAATGAGTAATGGCTTTCAAAAGGTGTCCTGGACCAGCATCATCAGCATCCCTTATAAGCTTGTTTGAAATGCAAATTCTGGACCTAAGAGTAAGGAACTCTAGGGAGGTCAAGCAATCTTTACTTTTGCACCATCTAGTTAAAACCGATGAAAATAAAAGGAGAACCATTGGGGTGGAGGGTGGAGGCAAAATTAGTCTCCAAGGGAGTATTAGAGTGAGGCCATAAACAGAGTAATTTGTAATAACTGGCTTGCATGAGCAAGGAGAGGTGGAGGCAGCAAGGCAGGCTGTATGCAGAGCTGAGGGAAGGAGAAATGAGAAACAGACAGAGACGCCCGGGAGGTTCAGCGAAAGCAGTTGGAAGTGGATCTGAAGACTTCCTTTCCTCCAGCATCTTCTTTTTGCTTGATCAATGCACACTGTGCGTCAAATTGTAATTTACTCACCATCGGTGAAGCAGTTAATAGTGTTGTAATTTTGTTCTGAATAAGCTATTGTACACTTATTATTTCATGTATTTAACAGAGCTTGAAATTAACACCATCAGTAGAGTGAGACTCATTGATGTTACCTCCAGCCCCTGGCAGGAAATGCCCTCTGCCAGAGGGGAGTAGCAGCCCCTGCTCTTCTGTTGGCAGGGATGCTCCCAGTGTACCCGTGTAATGGAATCAGGAGCAATTAGGTTCCAAGGATCATTATCATTTTTGTTAATAGCGCTTGCTTGTCAGGTTCTATAATGATCATTTCTCACTTTTTGAGTTTATCTTGCTGGTGAGTGAGGTTCATTTTAGGAAAGTGGCCATATCTAATAGTCTAGCTCACTATCAAGCAAACTAAACTTAGAGCTCCACCATTGGTACTCTTTCTCCTTACTCAGGTGGGAGAGATGGTACAAGGGAGGACGAGGCCTGTAGCAGCAGCAACCCTGGGTCTTCAGCTCATCAGTGAATTGCTCTGCCCTGGAAATGTTTCTTGACTTCATTGAGCCTCCCTTCCCTCCTGTGTGACTTGCGATTAATGAAACCAATGCAAAGCTTACTTCTGATAATTACACATGATGGCAAACATAAATAACTTGGAATGTAATAAGAGTTAGTGTTTATTGTGCACCTATGCTGCACTAAATATATACTTCACTCAAGCAGTTTTGTGGCTTCCCAAACATTTCACCACTGCTATAACTTTAACAATAAGTGACAATAAATAATTCCACAAAAATCTATAGTAGAGCCAGAGTCCAGCATGGCCTGCAATTAGCAATCTATTTGCAAGAACATGTATTAACTTTTAGGTGAGTTATAAATGTAACTTGAGCATAATTATGTTTGCTTTTATAAAAACATTATATACTTTAAATTACTTTTCTCAAGTCCATAAGTAATCTGAGAGGTGCCCACTTCCCCCGCATTGCTTCAATAATAATATAAGCAGTGATGAAAGCTAGCTGAATGAAGAGTGGAGAAAACCTCCCCTCCCAAGGACTAGGTCAAGTGCTTCCTGTGCATGATCATGTGCAGCACTGCAATGGCCTCCTTTGGTAGGTTCTCCTGTTATTCCAAGTGCAACTGAAGAGGCTGTTCCTGCGAAGTTAAGTAAACTTCTCCAAGGTTAACAGAGTTTAAAAAAAAATCAGGATTTGAACCCAGATTGTATGTCCGAACAGCCCCTGGAATCCTTCACCTCTCAGTGGCGATTTTATGTTCCCTACATTTCTTTCTTCTCTTATATGTGTTTATTTCTAACTTAATTTCTAAATTGCTTTTCAGAATCTTTGCATATTCTCTATTCTTAACACTCCTGATTTTGTTTAGGATATGTCCATTTGCCAATGAATTTTAAACCAGAAAGCAGTTAGAATATGTTTGTTTTTATAATTGAAAACTAGGTGGGTCTCCTGTGTGGTTCCACAACAAATAACTTGATGAGTAATTAATAGTAAATCCAGCACCAAGATAAACACTTTCACACAAAAAGGTCTTCAATAAATATTTGTTGAATTTAATAAAAGCTTGCAAGTTAAGAAAGTTAGCAAACTAATTTAGTCCTCTTAGTAAGAACTTTCTATATAAAATTCTTATGGTAACTGGTTGTCACCAAATACACGTATTTAAAATAAGTTCCCAGGACACTTGAAAATCCTTCAGTTTGATGGAATTTGTTCATTTACTCATTAATTCATTCATTTATTTATTCAGGAAACATTTTTCTAAGGCTTTCAGTGTTGACGAAACCATGGTAATTCTAGACAAGTTAAAGAAGTATCAAACAGCATTTGCTTTTGAGAAATTTATAACATTGTGACCTAGGCTATCAATATAAGTAGATTAATTTGTTTATTACCTGGATGTAACAAAATTATCTTTGTAATCATTCCATACAAGAATTTACTAACATACATTGACAAACAAGTTAGATAAATAATATTTGAAACAACATTAAAAGTTTTATTAAATAAAAATAAATAGTATCCAGCTGAATTTGAATGGTACATAAATAATGCTCTTTTAGGATAACAAGTATGCTTATTATTTACTGGGGAGAGGAAATGAGGGCATACAGTGTGAAGGACACAAAATAGAAGTTAATGCAAGATGAGCACATCTATAGATCTAAGGCTTCATTATAATAACCATTTTATTCTCAGTATGTATCCCATAACATCATGTTATAACCCTCAAATATGCACAATAAAATTTATTTAAAGAAAAAGAAATGTACTTATTTGAAATGCACTTGTATAATGTATTGTTTGTTGTTTATCTGAAATCCAAATGTAACTGTGTGTTCTATATTTCATATGACACTAGTTTGGGGCACTTATTATCCTATTCTTTCTAGTTTTAATAGACTCATAAAGGTGTGGAGAAAAAAGCACAGCCTACTAAGGTCCTACTGAGGTCTACAAACCACAGAGTCTCAGGCACCTTAAACAAAACTAATGAGGTTTTGAGAACCGTGTGAGAGGCATTTTTCTGAAGGAAAATTATGTACCCCATCAGACATATTTTCTAATCAGAGAACAATAGTTTTCTCATTTAAGTCTGCCTGTCAGGGAATATTTTGAGCACCGTGATATTTTTAATATCATATTTCACTCAAGAATTTCAAAGTACTTTATAAATAATTACATTATTAATGCCTTTGTGACCCCTGTGAAGTAGCTAGGGGACATGTATTATTTATAATCACATTATGGATGGAGAAACTGAGATAAAGAAAGGTTTAATGGTTTGATCAAGGTCATGGAATGAATCACCAGTGACGCTGAGGAAGGAACTCAAAGCCGGTGAGCTGTGCAGTTCTGTGCACTTAGAGCATGGGGGCTTTTCACTGAGGATAAAATTTAGCTGTGCTTTTACAAAGAGGGCAATCATAGTTACAATGAGCTGCAATTCTTGTTATGGCCTCGTCGTATGCCTCTGCTCCTCTGCCTTGTGCTGTCCTCCACACTCAACATGGTGAGTCTCCTGTGAAGGCCTGCTCCAATGGCAGCTGGAGTAAGAGATGGAGCACTTTCCTGCAGGACACACAGATCTGGGGCCTAGACCCAACCCTGTTCAGATGGGCTGGCTGGCAATAGGAGAGCCTGAACGCATGAGCTTAAAGGATGCAGGTGTTAGAACTGAAGACTGAATACCAGCCTTGTCACAGCCAGAGGGGTATCCCCGAGAAAGCCACACGAAGGGTCCACTCTTCGAAGTCCTTTCCTTCATTATTAAGATATTCATATTAATCTTGACATGCTGTGCTGTCACACATGCTATTCATAAAACCCTTGGCAAATTATGAGTACATAGTTTGACCAAAAAGGCTGATACCTAATACTTTATATAATTTTTTCTTGTCTCTGGTTCTTATTTTCATCTGTAGAAAAATAAATAGGATTAGAACTATATACTGATCTTGTAGGTCTTCTCTGGCTTTGAGATGACATGATATGATGAATTGGAAATTTTGAAAAGAAAAATCACTGAAGGTCTCCTTCAAAAGGTATCCAGGTTTACAGGTTATATATTAAACAGACTTCAATTATATGCACCTCTGCCTCAGTTATAATGTTGCTGTTACCAATTATCCATGTGCAGGTGCATGCTTTTACACACACACACAGGCACCTTCTGGCAGTTCAAAATTTAGTTCTAGCATAAATAGAACTTCTTGTCTTTCTCAAAAAACTGTCCTGTCCTGCTGTTTTAATTCAAGCTCTTGCTGTGGGAAGCAGAAAGCTTTGCTGAACACCACTTTTGCTGCATGTTGGTTAACACAGGAACAGCCCTGAACTTTGGAGTTATACACGCATTTGACCTTGGGTTAGATTGTTAACTTCTCCGCACTTCATTCCCTTTATATGCAAAATGAGGATAAGAAGACCTAATTTATAAGTTTGTTATATGAATTAAATGACACAGTTTTCGTGTTGCTTGACTTATGAATTAAGTGATGCAGTGTCATTTTCTTTAATTCTCCAATTTAGTCAAGGTTTCCAACAGGATGGGGCTGAAGCACTTCACCCCGGGTGTTTTGGTTTCTGGGGGAGGTCTTTACAGGGCACAAACTAAAAGATTCATGCATATATTCATAAGAATAGTCTTTCATTTATAAAATAATAGTATATTGTTACAAAGGAGTACATTTTGCTGAGATTAACTAAAATGTTTTATAATCTTTACAATTCAGCCTGTGGGAACATGTGTTTATTAGCTAGAGTATCTTTTTTTTTTCCCCTTTTTCTTTTATTATCAGTCCTTTAATCTTCCTCTCACATTCTGAAACATCTGCTCAACTTACAGCACTATACCAGATGAGAAATAGAGAAGACATTTTTTTTAATTGTGCAAAACTGGCAGCAAATGTGTGTGCATACACACACACACACACACACACACACACGATACAATACAAAACCTGGTAGTGAAATAGCAAATTCTTTCATGCAAAATGCTCACCAAACCCCCAAATATTGACTCACCTTTCAAATTTCATTTCTATAATTTCACAGCACTCTGATGAGGCTATTTTATCACTTTTTCTATGTCAGATAGAATTCTTATTTCCTGGACTGGACAGATAGAGCCCTGAATGTCTATCATGGCAGTAACTGCAGTAACGTTATCTGATGGTTTTCCATGTAGTACCATCATGGCTAGATCATGCTGCTTGCTTCATCCTTACCCCCACATACCCCCTTTTTCTGTTAGCTTTCTTGCATTGGCACCCAAGTTGTACCCCTCAGCCCAGGCCATCTGAGACCACACCCATTCACCTCTCCATTTTTTCTTAATCTATAGCCAATTGATTAACAGGATTTTCTCAAACTGGTGTTCTGGCTCATGACTCTGTGACACTACTTGTGCTGTTGTCTCTCTGCAGAACACCTTTCTCTGCACCCTCTTTTCCACTGTAGCTTTTCTTCACATTCTGCTACTTCCTTAAAAAGCTCATATGACAGCCTTTCCAGGCTGCCTCAATACTGCTACTGTGAGCTATAACCCATGATTCCTCTATCAGAGTGCTGGTCACACTGACTGCCCATGCACTTAGGAGAGTCATGGCTAATTTCCAGCAAGTGAAAACCAAATGGATGTTGAATGAATGAACAATGGGCACATCATGAATAAATGAATAAAGACATTGCTGTGGTTTGAAAGCATGTGAGGTTTAAATATAGTGGTTTGTTGGAATTTAGCCCCAAATGTGGGGTAGCATCATGGGAAGGTCATTAAATCAGGAGGGCTCCACCCTCATGCATGGGATTAAAGTCCCTATGAGAGGGTTTAAGTAAGGGAATGGACACCTTCTGCTCCTTCCACCATGTGAAAACACAACAAGAAGCAGAATCTACAAAGCAGAGAGGGAGACTTCACCAGATAGCTCCTTTGCAGGTGCCTTGACCTTGGACTTCCCAGTCTCCAGAACTGTGAGAAATAATTTTCTGATTTCCATCTAAAGTATTTGTTATAGCCACAGAAACAGACTAAGCCACTCACTCACACTGATATTTTCCATACGAACCTCTTAAAGTCTGTCTTTAGGGTGGCCAGGAGCATATGAAGAGGCCCTATATAAAGAGCTGGGAGCTATGAAGACAGAATCTAGAAGATCATGTTTAAATCAATGAAGAAGATTTCTATTTTAGTCAGCTTTTTTGCTGCTATGACTAAAATAGATAGCAGGCTCCATTTCCCAGGACTTGAGGTGAGGCTGAACATTAAGGTGGAAGAGTATGGCAGAGGGAAGTAGCTCACATGATGATCAGAAATCAGAGAGGCATGCCCCCACGGACCCATCTTTAGTTATCACTCAGTTAGTACCCTCAGGGGATTAATTCACTGATGGAGTTAAGGCTCTCATAACCCAATCATTTCTCCTCTAAACTTTCTTGCATTTTCTCACGCATGAGCAATTACAGAACGCCTCATAGCCAAACCATAATATTCCACCCTGGTCCCCAAAAGCTCATGATGTCTCACAATGCAAAATACATTTTGTCCATTCCCAAAAGCTCATGATGTCTCACAATGCAAAAATATGTTTTGTCCATTTCCAAGAGTCCTCACAGTCTCAACAGTTCCAAGATTGCCCAAAAGTTCAACTCCACCGTCTCCTCTGATACTCAAGGTAAGCCTGCATTGTGAGCTCCTGTAAAAATCAAAAGCAATTTATAAGCATCCAATATATAAAGATACAGAGTAAACCTTTCCATTCACAAAAATAGGGGCATAGAAAGAAAGGATAGGAGCAAAGCAAGACTCAAAGCCAGTTGAGCAAACAAGTCCTGTAGTTCTATATCCAGGATCTGGAATACATGGTTTTGGCATTGTGATGTTCTTTCTATTCAAAGGGTTTGTGTAGCTCTGCCCATGTGGCCTTGTTGGACGAAGCCCATGTTGGCTTGTCTCTGCTCAATTCCTGCAGTTTTCCTAGGATGATGTACCAATGCAGTGTCAGCTTCCTCCTTCACCCTCTCAGAGACTGCTGGTAGGGACTCTGACCCTGCTGCATTTTGCCTGGCCTCCTATGCCTTCCTTTGAAATCTTGGTGGAAGCTTCCATGACCCTTTAACTCTCCTTATGCAAGAAGGGTTCCCCACTGGTGTGTTCTCAAGAGAACGTTTACTTTTAATTCCTTAAGCCTGAGATGGATATGGCCTTGCCAACTCCTGAGGTTCCCTCAAGTCATCTTTGTTATTGTCTCTGGGCAAAGTCTTCAGGATTTCTTTAGTAGCAGTAATGTCTTTAACAACTGCAACTTACTTAGGCCCAGTTTTACTCCTGCCCTTCAATTCCAAGTTTTTCAAATCTTTCTGCTCTTCTTTCTGCACCCAAGTATCAAATAAACTTGGCAAAAAGCCACTGCGATATCCATGCCACTGTTCAAATGCTATGCTGTGTAGAAATTTTTTTCTGCCAGTTTAAGAAGTCCATCACTTTTAAAATCAGCTTTACAGACAGTCTTGGCACAGGGCAAAATGCAGACAACTTCTCAGCCAGAACATAACATGAATGGCCTCTAGTCCAAATACCAGTTGTGTCCTCCTTTTCTTCTAAGCCCTCTTGACTTCTGTCTTCATTGTACAAGTTCCTATTGGCATTCTGGTCTTCTAAAATCCCACCAGAATCACCCACTAAGCTCTGCTTACAGCCATCTAAATCATTTCCAGCTTGCAATGCTAAACATCTCAAAATTCCTCTACCAGTTCCAAAAAGCTCCAAATGCTCATGAACCACATGGCCAGGTTAGTCCCAGCAATGACCCAACTCCTGGTACCAATTTCTGTTTTAGTCAGCGTTTCCGCTGTTGTGACTAAAGTTTTTGACAAGAACAATTTTGGAGGAAGAAAAGTTTATTTGGGGGCTCAAGGTGTCAGAGGTCTCAGTTCGCAGACAGCAGGCTCCATTCCTCGGGACTCGGGACTCGAGGTGAGGCTGAACATCAAGGTGGAAGCATGTGACGAAGGGAAGCAGCTCACATGATCAGGAAGCAGAGAGGGAGGCCCCACTCTCCAGATACAAAATATATACTGCAAAGTCACACCCCCAGGAACCCACCTCCTCCAGCCACACCCCACCCATCTTCAGGTACCACTGAGTTAATCTCATTAGGGGATTAATTCACCGCTTAGGTTAGGATGTTTATAGCCCAATCATCTATCCTCTAAACCTTCTTGCATTGTCTCACACATGAGTTTTTTTGGGAGCACAAACCATAACAATTTCTCTCAGGTATCTGCATTGAAAACATGCAAAGAGATGTCCTACATACAGGACTATATCTTACAAACAAAGAAATGGTTGGTGTTGGGAAGCAAAACCCTGAAAGATAGGTGGGGAAAAGGCAGTATGGCACATGCCATGAGTTATGAGAAATCATTTGTAGTGTGGGAATGATGGATGTACTGCCTCACGGGATGGTTTTAAAAATTAAAGAAATCAATTCTTATAAGTACTTAGGATGGTGCCTGGCTCCCAGAAGGCAGTCAGTAAATATTTTAAATAATAATCACTATTTTATTTAGAATAAAAAAGGAGTTCTATGAAGACACTGTCACTCAGAGTCTAAACTTCCATCACAGTGTGTGATAACACTATCATACCCTGTATTGATTTATTGATCTATTTGTTGGTAATAAAAATCCATTAACTATGTACATATTGGGTGCCCGTAATATTCTAACAACTCTTATCGGCATTGGTTTCAGTCTCTATGCAGTATTCTCTCAGTAACTGATTTTTTTCCTTAGTCTTATGTAGAAGAGTAAATGAGTAGAAAACCTTCATTATGATTTGAAAAGGATTCTTTTCTATCATATCTATAGGTATTTTATCTGAAGCAAGCCTTAATCTTCCTATGTAAATCCTGTATGTGAATCTTCTAGTAGGCTATGGTTTTCCCAATAAAGAGGCAGCTAAGAATTATGGTTATTTTCAACACTTTTATCAAAGATGGATCCCAGTTTTTGCTTTGAGCAAATCCAGGATAAAGTGGATCCAAGATCTGTGTGGCATTTCTTGAATTTTAATTCTCAAACTTACATTATGAAGCATCTGTAATATATTTGGCAATTTCTTAGGCACAAGATATAAAAAGACAAATAAATCCAGGGTTTAAGGAACTCAGCTATGAAAATCAGCCACAATGGAACAATGCAAAAGCATCCATTATATATAGAATCATCATCTCCGAGAGCAAAGTCTGAACAACTAGCACTGGGAGAATGAAATCAGAGACCCTTTCTCCAGGAGGCAATGGCTCAGCATATCATGTAAAGGAAGTCAGTTTGAGTGAAATATTAAAAGAGAAAAAGGAGCTTTCAGGAAGAAAAAAAAATGAAGGCAAAGATATAAGACACTGAAATATACTCAAGTGATGATAATATATATAGTTCAGACATGTTTAAATATAATATGCATTATAACATATAACTATCCATGAATTTTATATAATGTAATTTATAATAATGAAAACTTCAAAATAATGTATTTTGATATATAAATTTCATCTTGTTATAAGTCCAAATATCTGGATGAAGCGATTTGACCTTTTGTATCTTGACTCCTACTTACCTCTCTTGCTCTGTACTTCCCTCTTTGTGACCACAGTCTTTAATTCTTGTGTTGAAGAGCTTTTCCTATAAAAGGCTGGAAAGTAAATTTTTTAGGCTTAGTGGCCCATGGATTCTCTTTCACATCTACTCCACCCCACTCTGTCCCCACAAAAGAGCCACAGGCAACACACAAAACCATGGGCAAGGGCATGTGCCAATGAAACTATTCACAAGGACATTTGAATTTCGTAAAACTTCCATGTGTTATGAAATATTCTTTTTTTATGTTTTTCAATTATTTTAAAATGTAGAATGATTTCTTAGCTTTAGGGTCAAATAAAAACAGATGACAAGAGGTATTTGACTCCAAAGACATGTTTAGCTATTCCTGTTTCAGAAAACCATGATAACTTAGTGGTTGAGGGTTAGAACGGGAGTCTGACAGGGATGGGATGAACTCTCAGCTCAGCCCCTGTAGTGTATTTCATCTGGAACTAGTCAGAAAGATTTTAACTAGCTTATTCAATGTTATCCCCCTGGAGGGAATGGGGTGTCATTTAATGACTTTAAACAAAACAGCACCATTGTCTGATTTTCCTTTTAGAAAATTTTTTCCAGCAGGAAGGTGGATTTTAGAGCAGAGCATATCCAGTAGATAAAGAGAGAGCAGTTAGAATGAGTTATAGAACATACTACATTCATCCAAATAGCATTTTTTTCATTGTTAAATATGAAACATGATTTAAATATTTAATTACATTATATATTTGTACTAATACAAATAGTGTGTTTTTTTTTTCTAATTTCATTTAAATATACTGTATTTCCCATTTCAAAGAAATTAAAGGTCATCTGAACACAATGACCTTGTGAGAATGATGTTTGATCGAATTGGATCTGGAACTTGTTTACCGCAGATAGGAATGCTTTTATAAAGTGTTTTTTTTTTTTTTTTTTTTTTTTTTTTTTTACCAGGAACACAGACCATCTGTTTCCTTTGGTGATACAGTATCTCAGTCCACAATGTGGTTCCAAATGAATAATGGAGATAGGTTTTTACAAGTCAGCTTTATCTGTTGCAGCAATGATTAATAACCTCATGGCCAACCCTGCTTATAAAAAGAGAGAAAACATGTGAAAACAATTTTGTATCTGAGTGAGATGAATCCAAATTTTGCAAGTGATATTAAAGTCTACATAAGCAGATTCTATGGGATGTGGAGGTTTTCCATATTGTGCACCCCTGGGATTGAACCCAGGGGAAGAATGGGCATGACTGGGATTGAAAACAGGCTCCAAAATAAGCCTTTTGCGTGGTCTCACCCAAATCATTTAATGTCTCTAAGCCTTCATTTCATCTCTGTGAAATGAATATGACACATTTTTTGTAGTATTTGAGTGATGACTAGTCATTTCGTATGTGTAGGGTCCAGAATATGGTAAGTGATAGAGTACTCAGTACGTTATTTATAAAATTATTTTTGAAATGGCATATCTGTGTGTATGTACTTGTCTATGGGTATATCTGGCCCCACTCTGATGTGGAAATTTCTCCACTTTCCAAATCATGCCTTTTTTGGGGCTGAATGACTTCCATGGTTTTATAACAGATTTCCTTATTTTCGTTTTTTTTTTTTTTTCCCTTACTTGATTTCACCACTCTGTCGTTTATAAAATTCTCTTCCCCTGACATATTTATCATCCTTTTCTTTGGTTTTATTCTTATCTCTCTGATCTGATTCACATTCTCTCTCTTTCTTTCTATCTCTACCCCTTCTCCCCTTTTTTGTATGTAAAATGGCCATTAAACATTGGATGCATTTAGGACTGAGTCCTAATCCACTGTGTTTTTTTGTTACGCTATGGGATTTGTGCCATAGTTTCAAACCCAGATTTTTGTTGTTTGTTTGGTATCAAGGATTGAACCCAGGGGTGCTTAACTACTGAGCCATGTGCCCAGCCCTTTTTTAACATTTAAAGACAGAGTTTCACTAAGTTGCATATGGTCTTTTGAAAACAGAAATTCAATAATACCAACTCTACAGTAATAAAGAAAAACACTTCAATGAGATTACCATTAAGATTTAAAAAAAAAAAAATTCTGAGCATGGCCCAAAAGCCATGTCTGCTATTATTCCTATTATTAACCTTGGTCTTATGTTGTAGAGAACTTTCTCCTGATGTCTCTACTCTGGATAACTGGTTTTTGTTTGTTTGCTTGCTTGTTTGTTTATGGGTATGTGTGTTTCCCTGCTTATCCAGGACTTATGTATCATGGATCCTCAGGCTCTAAGTGTTTGTGCCTGTCACTAATTCAGGAATGACCCTTCTCTACTCTTCCTATACTCCTTACTTAAATAACTCAACTTTTCCTATTGTGATAACCACCCTATCATCAGAGAAGCCTTCTTTGGATTCTGTGAGTAAATGAATTATTCCTTTTGCAATCAACTCATAGCACTTTATACTTACTTTGAACACTAAGTCTTTCACTATTATTTGTTTCATGTGATTCTGTGTTAGTCAGCTTTTAGTCACTGTGAATAATACATCTGACAAGAACAACTGAGAGCAGGAAACATTTCTTTTGGCTCATGTTTCCAGAGATCTTGGTCTATAGTTGGTTGAATCCATTGCTCTAGACCTAAGAATGTTCTAAGAAAGAAGAACATGTTGGAAAGTTGTGGCAGAGGAAAGCTGATCAACTCATGGCAGCTAGAAGCAGAGAAAGGGGGGGGGGGGGGGTGAAGGGACCTGGAGAAGATAAACCCTTCAATGCTTCATACCTAGTGACCTGCTTCCTTCCTCCAACTAGGTCCAAACTCCCAATGGTCTATTCAACCATCAATGGATTAACCCATTGATGAGGTGAGAGCAAAAATAGCCTGCAAGTCCCACCTCTGAAACTTGTAGCACTGGGAACCATGTTTTCAAAAAGAGACTTTGGGGAACATTCCAGATTCAAATCATAACATTATGCTACATATGTTCCATCTTCACTACCTATATTCTCTGAGAGCCAATTTTATTGTTGTTGATGTTATATTTTTATTTGGGATGAATACAAAAGAACAGAATGAATACAAAATTTATGTTCCCTTCCTATGAATTTATAATTTAGTTCAGAAAACTAAATATGAGAGGGCTTTGAGAACTCTAGGGCAGTTACAGAGGCAGTATGTAAGTTTATCATAGTGATTGCTAGATCACTATGAGTGCTGATAGAAATTAAGGGAGATTAATTCTATGGGGTTAACTAGAACTTGTCTTTAAAACAAATAAGAGGTAATAACTGTGACTGGATATGAATTGGTTTGGAGAGAGTGCTGGGGGAAATTGCTGGTTACAAAATTGTCAAAGACAAGAATAGACAATAGTATGATGGTGCACACCTATAACTACAGAAATGTGGGAGGCCAAGGCAGGGATTCAGAAGTTCAAGGCCAGCCCCTGAAGTTTAGTGAGATCCTATCTCAAAAGAAAAAAGAAAGGGATGTAGCACAATGGCAGAGTTACTCTGAGTTCAATACTATGTACCAAAAGAAAAAAAAAAAAAAAAAAAAAGGCATCATCATCTTCATAAAAAAAGGGCAGGAGAATAATATCTTTAAAACTGAAATCAAGTGATATAGTAATTTGCCTTCATTCAATTTAGCTGTGTTTATGTGAGGAAAAAATGCTTTCCTCCCTTTTTTTATTTTTAATTAATATTACCCTCTTGACTTGACTTACTATTTCTTCCATCCCCAGGATTCTTTCTGGGCCTTCCAATAAAATTGCTCTAAAGAATATGGTGTATTTGGTTTTCAAATGCTTTTCTCTTTTTCTGATTTACACAACACAGCAATCAGGTTTTTGACTCAAACTCTCTACAAAATATACTGTGTGTGTGTGTGTGTGTGTGTTTACATGTTCAGAAATTTCTACCTGATTCGTTCATTGGTGTAGTTCCAACACCTAGAACCAGGCCAGTGCATGTTAGATGTTTAATAAATGTTGTGAAATGAACACAAAAGAGTAATACAAAGTTTGAAACCATTGTAGTTATTTCTGCATGCATGCCTTCATTATAACATATTTAGTGACTTGTGGCCCTGTAAGGAAGCCTGAGATTTAGACAAGGCCTTGCAAACCCAGATTCAATTGACACATTAAGCTCTTTGACTAATATTGGTCTTATTGAATTCTATCTACTTAGTTTACATGTACAGCTAGATGCTGCTTTATAAATTCTACAAATACTAAGGAGATTAATGAGGTACAGCCTGAAGTATTTTATTTGCTCCTGAGAAATGTGTTGTGCATATGTCTGCACCATTTTCCCTTACAGAAACAAGTGATGTACACAAGTAAGCAATTCCCACATTCAAACCAAGACTTGCAATCAGTTTGTAGTGAGAACTTAAATAGTTACTTTTTCCCCAAAGTGTAACGAATAGAATAATAGAAGAAAGGAAAAATAGTCTTGGTAATTTTCTCAAACTTCACAAGAATAAACCTTTAGACCAATGTGAAATATTTGAAGACCTTAGGATAACCCTCTGCCTTGATTCTACTGCCTTTGATTTGATTGACTATGCATGGATTGGCTCCCTCCCCATATAGTCACTTGGTGGCAGAGGGTACCTGGGTCTGATTCTTGAATTCACGACAGCTGCTGAGTGGAGTTCACGGAACATGGCCCTTGACATCAGTTAGTCCTTGCTTAGGATCCAAGTTCCACAAGTTAGCAACTGTGGAAATTCTCCAAACCTCTGTTTTCTCAACTGAAATGTGAGATTATTTACCTCATCTGGCTAATAAGAAGTTTACAAATAGCCGGAGTAAACACTGCAATAATAGGGACTCCACTGCAGTGACAAAATTTTCCTAAAAAGAATTGAGCTTATAATAAGTTTCAGAAAAGTTCATGCACACCTAATATGCAGACTTCAGCTATGGAAGGACCCATGAGCCTTGGAGATAACGCTGAAGAGGTTTCGTAGGACTGAAGACACAACATGGCCAACATTTATTTGTTGAATTTAACAATGAAAATAATATAAGCTAACAATTTGGGCATTTTTTAACATTTTCAAAAATTTTACTTATTTGTTTTCATATTGGGGATAGAACCCAGTGGTACTTTACCACCAAGCTACATCCCCAGCCTTTTGAATTTTTTATTTTGAGACAGGGTCTTGCTAAGTTGCTTAGGACCTTGTTGAGGCTTTCCAAACTTGTGATCCTTATGCCTCAACCTCCCAAGTCAGTGGGATTACAGGCATGTGTCACTGAGCCCAGCTATTTTTAAATGTACATAAAAACACAAGATTGTACATACTAATTGGGTTCAATATCAAGTTTTGATACATGTATATATTGAGGAATGTTTAAATTAGGCTGAACATATCTGTCTACCCAAACATTTTTAATTTCTTTTTTTAAAAATTTTCTTAGTAGTTGATGGAACTTTATTTCATTTATCTGTTTTTATATGTGGTGCTGAGAATCAAACCCAGTGCCTCACACATGCTAGGCAAGTGCTCTACCACTGAGCCACAACCCCAGCCCCGTTTTTAATTTCTTTATAATGAAAGCTTTTAAATCCTATATTCTAGCTTTTTGAAATACATAATTCATTACTATAATCTATAATCACCCTATTGTACAGTAGACATTAGGACTTCTTTCTATCTGTGACTTAGTTAATACTCATTGGTCACCTTTCCCAATACCTCTCTCCTGCCTACTCTTTTCAGTTTCTGGAGACCACCATCCTGCTGTCAACTTCTATAAAATAAATATATTTTTTTATTCAAGATATGAATGAAATCACACAGATTTTTTCTTTCTGTGTCTGGATTATTTCACTTAATAAAATGAATTCCAGTTGTATCCATGTTGTCACAAGTGATAGCATTATATACTTTTTTCATAGCTGAGTGGTATTCCGATATTTATATGTACTGCATTTTCTTTATCCATTGGTTAATGGACACTTCCCTTATTATTGTGTCTTTTTTTTCCAATTGTGAATAGTCCTGTAATGAACATGGGCACATGTGGATATGTCACTTGGACATACAGATTTCAGTTTCTTTGGACACACACCCACCAGCGCAATTTCTGGATCATATGATAGTTGTATTTTTAATATTTTGAGGAACCTTCATACTGGATGTACAATCTTACATTTCCATCTACAGGATGCAAGGGTTTCCTTTTCTCCTTATTTTTGCCAGCACTTGTCATCTTTATTTTTCTTGAAAACAGCCATTCTTAAGGGGGTGAAGTCATTTCTCATTTTGGTTTTGATTTGAATTTCTATGTTGTCTCTTCACTCTGAGGATTGTTTCCTTTGTTGGACAGAAACTTTTATATGGTAAAATCCCATTTGTCTATTTATGTTTTGTTTGCTGTGTTTGGGGATTCTTGTTCAAAACCACTCTAATTGTTACTAAAATGTTGCCCTTATTATTTTTTTTCTAGTAGTTTTATAGTTCCAGGTATTACATTTAGGTCTTTAATCCATTTTGAGTTGATTTTTTCAACTGGTAAGAGATATGGGTCTACTTTGTTTCTTCTGCATGTGGATATACAGATTGTTCTAATACCATTTATTTAAAGATTGTCCTTTCTCCAATGCTGGTTCTTAGTACCTTTGTTGAAAATCAGTTAGCTGTAGATGCATGGGTGCACATTTAGGTTGTCTGTTGTAAGAGCCCTAACAAGGAGATAGCTAAGATGGCGGCTAGCTGAGAGCCATAAGAGGTGTTTCAGTATTTTCACCTGATAGTCATGCATTTATCTAAGAATCTTTCTATGCCTGTGAACACTATGTGACACACCTGTAAGTTGGAGCTGTTGACATGTGTATACTTGTTAAGGCAAAAAGTATTTAACTGGGTGAGGTTGGCTAGAGGGGTGGTTGGAGTTGGAGAGGTTGTTGGAGCCGGAGAGAGAAGTTACAAGAGGCAAGAATAAAGAGCCTATTCATTTTCCAGTCTGCTTCCGAATTCTTTCCCGCGGTGTCCTTGCTGCAGGCAGCAATAGCTGCAGGCGGCAACAGTCTGTTCTCTTTCATTGGTCTATGAGTCTGCACTTAGGGCAGTACCAAACTGTTTGGATTACTGGAGCTTTACAGAAAGTTTTGAAGACAGGTAGTCTTATGCCTCCTTCTTTATTCCTTTTTATCAGGATAGCTTTTGATATTTCAGGTCTTTTATGCTTCCATACAAATTGTAGGTATTGTCCAGTTCTATAAAAATGTCATTGAAGAGCCGGGTGCGGTGGTGCACGCCTGTAATCCCAGCACTTTGGGAGGCTGAGGCAGGAGGATCGCGAGTTCAAAGCCAGCCTCAGCAATGGCGAGGCACTTAGCAACTCAGTGAGACCCTGTCTCTAATAAAATACAAAAAAGGGCTGGGGATGTGACCCAGTGGTCAAGTGCCACTGAGTTCAATCCCTGGTACCAAAAAAAAAAAAAAAAAAAAAAAAAAAAAATGTCATTGAATCTGAAGTTTGTTTTGGGTAGCATGGACATTTCAGCAATATTAATTCTTCTAATCCATGAATGAAAGATGTATTTCCTTCTTTTAGTCCCTTTTCAATTTATTTCATGAGTATTTTTAAATTTTCTTTATAAAAACACTGATAAAAGTAGCAGTCTTTCACTTGCTTACTTAAGTTCATTCCTAGATATTTTTAATATTTTTACAACTATTGTAAATAGGATTGCTTTCTTGGTTTCTCTTTCTGATAACTCACTATTGGCATATTCTTGCATAGTATTTTTACTCTTTGGTTTGTAGAAGAATTTGTGGAAAAATATATCTGCATATATATATATACATATTATATATGTCATATATGATATGTATATGTGATGTACATAATATCATATATGATATATAATACATATGACATTCCAAAAAAGCTATGAAACAATCTAAATATAATTCACATTTTGTATCATTTGAAAAAACAAGTAATGTACATGTCAGTTAATATTTGCTGGGTTTTGCTATGCTCTTCTTCAAATGAATAAGAAACATCAAAACAGACCAACTCTGCCTCATAGAAGAGGAGGTGGCCCTCCAGAAGAAATGGTGGGAAGAAGTAAAGAGGGAAAGCTCTTAGAAGAAGCAGACTGTGCCAAGTTGATGTGCATTCCAGACACACATTTAAGTGAAAGAGGAAAACTGGATGTGAATGTGACTATTCAGGCATTGCCTCTGAAACACATTTATCATTGCAAGTTGCCTTTGTAACACACCTATACTTTCAGTTTTATCATGATCTTTATTTTGTAGACAAGAAAACTGAGGAACACAAAGTTCAAATTGTTTAGCCCATTTTGGATCACCAACCCTAATGATTGGCGAAACTGGTTACAAACTCACAGAACATTGATCTGTATTCTTATATGGACAAAATATACATTATGACTATCTGAATTCCCTCCATATTTTTATCCTGTACAATATAAATAAGTAAGGTAACATGTCTACTATTATGTGTTTCAATATTTCACAAATAGTGGTTCACAGGGCAGTGTTTCGAACAGACTCTTTCAGACATAAAAGCTGGAGAAAGTCTGATCATCAAATCCCTCTTTTTGAGACTGCATGATCATTAACATAACAAAGCACTGAGAAACTTGTAGTAAAAAGAAACCACTTAATTTTAACAGACAAAGAAACAAACTTATCCACCTGTGGAGCTGATATATATTCCTTTGCATGTCTATGAAGAGTTCTTGAAATGTTATCCCCTTAATGCCACCTTGGGAAGGGTGACCTGAGGTCATTCTCAAATGAGCACCCAGGGGTGATACCAGCAAACTTCTTCTACAGAAGGACTCAGCACACTAATTAGCTCTGTGGCGCCTGGTCATGTCTTAATTAACTTCAACTCTTTCTTGGCACAGTTTCTGACAGTACTGATGCAGATGTCAAGTTTTCCTTGTTTGGTTTTAGTTTTTATTTTCTCTCCCACATTACTCAACTGAGGGAACTTTAATAACAAGGAGGCTCATGGCATCATTGTAAAATATTCCCACAAAGTCATCACTGTCTCAAGCATGCCTTATTGAAGTCTTAAGAAAAGGCTGCAAGTTGAAGATTTAGTATTTGGCATGTTTTAAAACTCCCAGTTGAAATTTCTAAAGAAAAGTGGAGCACAAAATTAAGCTTGTTTTGTAACCAGGGAACACTGTGCCTAGGCCCTAAATCAACAATCTTCTTTATACTTGCTACTTCCTTTGCAAATGAGACAGATCAAATTGCAAATGTGATCCTGAGTCTTACTTTACTGTTCATTTAGATGAATAGGAATTACTCATGCCTGTAAAATCTAGAAAAGGTGTTTTAGGAGGAAAGAATGGAACAGTGGTTACTGAAGACTGGGGAGGGCAGAGGGGGTGATATGAGGTTAATCACTGGGTACAAAGTTGTAATTAGGCAGGAGGAATAAGTTCTGGTGACCTATTACGCAGTATGGACCACACCTAAAAATGGTACCTGGAAGTGGGATTTCAAATGATTTCCCCACAAAGAAATGATACATGTTTAGGGTGATGAATATGTTAATTACCCTGATTTGATCATTATATTATAATGTGTCTGTTATAATAGTACAATGTGCCAATGTGCCTGTAAATAAGTACAAATACATATATATAGACACGTATATATATGTATGTATGTATATACATATATACTTATCTGCATCATAATTATATATATATACACATATATATTAATTAAAAATTTAAATTGAAAATATAACACCTGAATTCTTTGATGGCCATCTGCCAAGTTGATCTACACTCTAGATATATGTTAACATAAGAAAAGAAAAAACTGAATTAAAACATTTTTTAAATGTACCAACAGCTTAAGAATACTAATTTTTGCCCTTGGACAAGTCTCTACATTTCAGGATCTTCATTGGTAAAATGGGCTCTAATATCTTCTGATTCTACTTTAAGCTTTACGACTTGTGCTAGACAACTCCCTTTCTTATCTATATATGTACCCCAGGTACTTTCAAAGACTTTCAAGCAACTAACAATAATGTTGCAATTCAAGGTAAATTAAATTTTAAGAATCAAAGAAAAATTTTAAAAAGTGTAAGATGAAATTGGGCAAAGGGAACACACAAAGGTGTACACATGGGCCAGGCACATGCAGGTTCTGAGAAACTGGCGCCAGATTTAGTTCAGAGTTCCCCAGAAGCCAAAGAAAAAGACGAGAGGTTACAAGTTTCATAGTGTGAAACAAGGAAACTGCCTCTCTGGTGCTTGGAAGAAGAAGAAAAGGTATTTTTGGTACTGATGTGTGGAATGAACCCTGTGTGACCTCACAGGGGGAGGCTGAACACATGGTCCTGGTAACAGCAGGGATGTGAGCATGAGCATGCATCCCATCTGTGTGGACAGCTTTCCCAGCTGCTATTGTTTTACAACCATCCTAAACATGTGACAGCCTTGATGGCATCTGTACAGTTAACATATCAGAGCTAAGACTTTCAAAATGGCCATTTCTAATGACACTGATCAACAAAGTGGTCAATTTTTAGTCATTGATGTTGATGAGAGTACTGTATCACTCTGATGATTTGCCTCTAGAAATATTATTATGAGTTTGTTGTTCATAGAAATGTAAACAGCTGGGCAGGGTGGCACATGCCTGTAATCCCTGTGAATTGGTAGGCTGAGGCAGGGGAATCATAAGTTCAAGACCAGCCTCAGCAACTTAGTGAGGCCCTAAACAACTTAACGAGACTCTATCTCAAAATAAAATACGACTGGGGATATGGCTCAGTGTTAAGCATCCGTGGGTTCAAGCCCTGGTAACAATAAATAAATAAATAAAATAAATAAATAAAAAATAAATAAATAAATAAAATGAAGAGATTAGCAAAATGTTTCTGATTTGAAGAACAATAAATAATTTGATTAGAAATGCAATTATCAACACTATAGACAACATACTTTATTGACTAAAATAGCTTACTATGCTTTTTATTACCCTTGCTCAGTAGGAAATATGCTTCCCCTCTTCTCCTTTTAGTAGGGAAAAACGTAGTGGAAATACATTGTAATCGTCTGACTGATTTTCACCTGTCCTGTGTCAGTATGTCCTCAACATGAAAAAGACAGTAATGTCTAATTTGTATTGGTAGTGATGATTCATACTAGATTTATTTCATCCATTATAGAAATATTTAATGGATGCTGCTATCCCAAGCACCATTCTAGTCATAAAATCAGAAAAGGAATATGGTTATTATCTAGTGATAACATACATGAAACCTGTAAGATGGTTTTTAAATATTTATTATTAGTGCTTAAAGAAAATGCTTATATTTTAATTGAAAAAACAAGAAAGGAACCTGTGGGACAGTAGATCTGAGTAGGAGTTAAAGTCTAAATTGACTACTAGTGCAGTGTCTATCTTCCACACATTTCTCATCTGCTCACTGAGAGTTGAAAGGTTATGTGATAAAGTTTATGCAGCTATGATTTGTGTAAAATGTAAGAATCTGCTTGAGACAATCTCTCATGATTTCCTTTCCTGCTATGATATATCTGAATTATGCATACTTATTTGTAGAAAAGTTTGCGTAATATTGTTCTAGGCAATCTGATATAAACAAAAATTTACACCATATGATTGCAATCCTAGTTTGATGGAAAGACAAAATTCCTTAAAAAGTTAACTATGAGGAACTGTAAAATTGCTAATTCATGAAATGCTTCTGTGGAGTACAAAAGGATGCCCTCTTTGGGTAGCACATAATTGCAAAACGACTTCCTCTCTGGATGGCAACATTTTTTTTTTTTTTTTTTTTTTTTTTGGTACCAGGGATTGAACTCAGGGGCACTCGACCACTGGGCCACATCCCCAGCCCTTTTTTGTATTTTATTTAGAGTCAGGGTCTCACTGAGTTGCTACCTCAGCCTCCCAAGTGCTGTGATTACAGGTGTGTGCCACCATGCCCAGCTTGGCAACATTTTTTTTAAAGCCCTCTCTTGCTCTTCCAGGTGCAGCCTGGTGCCAGGGCCCACAGCTAGCATGTGCTGATGTCAGTCCACACTCACCTCCTTGGCTCTACAGCTCTGGGCAGGTCCCAAACCACAGGAGACTATGTGCAACCCTGGTGCCACTAGAATCAGTACCAGTGGGGTAAAAATTAGAAAATTAGTAAGGCAGTATTCTAGGAACAGGAGAAAAGCTCTCATTATTATGCTATTTTTTTTTTAAAGAAAATATACGAAAGAGGAAGAAAGGGCAATTGAATTTTGTAGGATAGGTTGGATTTACCTAGGTGGAAAAAGTCATAGAGATTCTGTTTGGTGGATAGCTGAGACAGACTGAACAAGCACATGAAGATCGGGAAGGAAAATTGGTGGGAACAGCTGGTAAAGGCATTTGGTTGGAACTGATGTTTTGAGAGTGAGAATTATGCTATAAGACTAGAAATGCAGCTGTGTGCCAGCTGACAGAGGACTTTGGATATTAGGATAAAGAATCTAAACTCTATCCTTTAGGCAACAGCAAATCATTGAAGCATTTTGAGAAAATGATTGATATAATTAGAAGGAATAATTTTGGAAAATATCAGCATAATGCAAAGACATGCCCCCCCCCCCACCCATTAAAGTGGAAATCAGTAATATACAGTTGCTATAGAGGAAAGTAAAATTGCAGTTAGGGTAAATAAAATCACCTCTAATTAAACTGCACAGTGGTAATGAATGCTAATGTTTTATACACTTAAATCTAGATTCATTCCATGCATATAAAAGGTGTATTACAAAAATAGTCACACAGTGCATAATATTTTTGAAATGTTTTGTTACTTAGGATAATATAGAGATAATATGGACTTACTGCTAATAAGGAATAGTAAATCTAAACTTTTTCATAAACTTCCATAGAAATCACACACACGTACATACACACAAACACCAGACACATATGTCATATAATATAAAAAATAAATATCATATACAAAACCTTCTTTGGGGCACATATACAACAATAGTGAAAAAGCAAGCACAGGCAAAACAATCAGAACCAATTAAAGAAAAAGAGTAAAGAAACTCTCAAGTAGTAATATTTGATTTGACAGAGCAAATGTAATTATAGATACAATGCAATTCATAAATTAAAAAGAAGAATTTATGAACAACTTAAAACCAATACACAAAAATAAATGAAAATGAAAGGGTCTATTCATCTATAAAATTTTAAAAATAATTCAACAAAAAGATAAAAATTAAAATATTTCTAAAGCTACTAGAGAAAATAAATCAGCAATAAAAATTGGAACTAAATCTTAGTTTATGTTTCATTAACAACTATTAATAAAAATTTAAGGAAGGGTGATTCCTATATCATCAGAGGATTTTTCATAGTAAAATGTAATGAATATTTGTTTAAGAAAAAAGGGAGAGAGCTAACAAACTTCATGAAGGCAGAATTTTGTTGAAACCTAACAGAATAAGAAGAGAACAAAAATATAAATTTTAGTACAACTCTTTCTGAAAAAAATATCAATAATAATGAATTTTAATACTAGCAAATACTTTTAGTACTTCATCTATATTCATATAATCCTCAAAAATCTACTATGAGTGAAGTTTTATTATTTTACATTTTATAGAGAAGAGTCTTGCAGCACAAAAGTTTTAAACAACTTTGTTCCTGGTTCACTATTTGTAAAAGAGAGAGAGGAGAGAGAGAGAGAAAGAGAGAGACAGAGAGATCTTAAATCAGTTATCCATACTCATACATTTATCAATTTCTGCTCATTTCAATCATAACAGCATATTTTTGAATACTCCATAACCAATCAGGATTTATTCCAGGTATACAGTGTATTTAACACAGAATAATTTATTGATGAAATACATCTTATTATATGAAAGGAGAACAAATGTAATTGTATCAATATATGGATATAAATCACTTTATAAAACTCACAGTTAACATCAAATGAAATGGTGAAAGACTAAAATCTTCAAGAACAAAATTATAATGGCGACTACTGCTACTTGTATTAAATATGTAATGGAGGGTCTAGCTAGGACACTTATTCAAGAAAAAGAAATAAGTAACATTGAGATTGGAAAGAAAAAAAACAAACTATTTCTATACCTAGGTGACATGTTCTTATATGTAGATAATCCCAAGAACTACATAGCTAATAAATGAGTTCATCAAGCTTGGAGATTATAAGACCAACGTACAAATTTTACTTACAATTATACTCATTAACAATGACATTATTTTATTTCATTTTTGTACTGGGGATTGAACTCAGGGACACTTAAACACTGAGCTACATCCCCAGAAATTTTTTGGACTTTATTTAGAGAGAGAAAGCGTCCCACTGAGTTGCTTAGGGCCTCACTAAATGGCTGAGGCTGGCTTTGAAGTAGCAATCCTCTTGCCTCAGCCTCCTGAGCCACTGGGATGCACCACTACACCACATGCAATGACATTTCTCAGTACGAAATGAAAAAAAAAATTGCATGTATAATATAAAAATTACATAGATATAGATTTAATAAAACAAATGCAAAATTAGATAATGCTATTAGTTTGGAAATGTGGTCTCCCCCAAAAGCTTCTACTGATGCAGGGCTATTCAAGGATGTTCTATTCAGAATGGACTGACCAGGTGGTAACTGCAGGCAGGTGGGGCATGCCTGGAGGAGGTGGGTCACTGGGGGTATACTCTGGAGGAGTTCATCTGTTGTAGGGACAGAAGAGCCAAGGCACCAAAGATAACAGGAAAGAGTTTTATTTGGCAGCGGCTGGTTCAGGTATTACCCCCTGCCAGGTATTACCATGGAGCCATTTAGTAACTACTCTTAGCTTAGAAATGTAGAGCTGTGAAGCTCCAGCTCAAGGCCAGAGGCCTTGTTAAAGAATTTGTCCTTTTTATCATCACACTTTGCCCTAGCAAACACATTTCTACAAACTACTATACTGGATACATGTTTGTGTAAAACAAGTAAAGGGGTGTCCAGCACCTGGAATACTGATTTCTTCCAGGCCAGTGGCCAAGTAATAGAGCAACAGGAACATAGGAAGTTTATCTACATTGAACTGTTTTTTTTTTTTTTTTTTTTTGTAGAGACTCTTTTGTTGATAGTCCTAAAATCAGCCATGGTGAAGATTTCTGGAGAAGCTTAATTAAGCTTTTCTGTGGAGAAGGGGGTGCCACTACACATCTTCCCTGAAGTTCCTCCCTCCCTCCCTCTTTTTCTTTCTGTTTCCTGACCCCACCTTGAAATGAGCAGCTTTCTTCCTCAGCTGGGCCCTCCCCACCATGATGAGCTGTCCCATCTTGGACCAGAGTAATGGAGTTGGCTTTGTATAGATTGAGACCTCTGAAATCCTGAGCCCCAAATAAATTTCCCTTCCTATGATCGGTTCTTGTCAGGTATTTTAGTGGCAGTGGTGGAAAAGCTTACAAAAATAGACTTGTAAGCCTTAGAAGACACAAACATGCAAGAAATATATAGAAGATATATATAAGACTTATCTTACAAGAAAAGCATATAAACTGAGAAATAAGTAAATGGACAAAAAAAGGTGTGTGTTTTATAGGAGCCTTGTTTGGGAAGATGGCTTAAATTGTGGTTGACTATGGGACATGGAGTTTTTGGGCATTGTTGTCTTTTGTAGTCTCATGGGACTTGGCCTGGGATCTCGCGGGACTTGGCCCGGGATCTCGAGGGACTTGGCCCGGGATCTCGAGGGACTTGGCCGAGATTGTTGATCGGGTCAGCGCCATTTTGGTGGTGTGTGTGGTGCGTGTTAGTCATTGTTAGAGCCAGAGAGAAGAGTTATCAAAATAAAAAGCTGTTTGTTTCCAGTTTGCCTCTGAACTTCTTCCCGCGGCTTCGTTGCTCCAAGCGGCCATCGCTTCAAGTGGCAACATGGTTTCCATGTTATAGAATATTATTTGGCCATGAAAAGAAAAGAAATACTGAATCATGATTAATTTTAAGCATTTTTCTAAGTGAAAGAAGTCAAAAACACAAGAGGTCTAAGAGATATAAATCACATTAGCTGTTTCTGGGGAAATGTTGAGTGAAGAGTAATTGCTATTGGGTATGGGTTTTCTTTCTGGGATGATGAAAATGATCTCATCATCACTGAATAGCAGTGATGACAGCACACACTGTGAGTAAACTAAAAACCACAGAATTGTAGATTTTACAGTGAATTTTATGGTATATGAATAAGATCATTTAAAAGGATACCAACTCTAATTGTGAAGTATGATACTGGACTGGACCTGGAGCAGAAAAATAAATTGCTCTACAGAACATTATTGGTAAAATATGCAAAACTAAATATTAAATAAATAATAGATCTTTAAATTAGAGTATAGGATTATATCAACAAGTTAACTCCCAAATTTGTGGCAAATTTGGAAATTAACTTGAATTTTTTTTTTTTTTTTTTTTTTGGTACCAGGGATTAAACTCAGGGGCACTTGACCACTGGGCCACATCCCCAGCCCTTTTTTGTATTTTATTAGGAACAGGGTATCACTGAGTTGCTGAGTGCCTTGGCCATTGCTGAGGCTGGCTTTGAACTCGTGATCCTCCTGCCTCAGCCTCCCAAGTGCTGGGATTACAGGCTTGTGCCACCATGCCCGGTTTAATGTGAAATATTTAGTGGGAAGGAGATCCAATATCTCCTACTTATTCTGCAATGTTTTAGAGTATAATAAAATTAATAGGGAAAATTATCAGCAATTCCTGAATGAAGGTGGAGGGAATAAAGAAACATATTTTACTTGTATGTAAAAATTGTTGCAAAATAAAAATATTTGTGATAGAGTCAAAAGGAAAATGCACAAAAAAAAAGAAAGAAAGAAAAGATTAAAAAAAAGAGAGAGAGAGAGAGATCAATTTACCCGTGAACATATGGATGTGGTTCATTCTAAAAAGATAATTTAAATTCAAGGATTCTTTGAATGCTATTAATAGTGAATTTATAACATGTCAGATGAGCAATTGAAAAAAAATCTCACCATCCTGTTGGAAAGAAAAATAAAAAAAGCACATTGACATTTATCTGATGAGCTCACAAAATTCATTTTACTATGCACATTTGAATTTATTTGTCTACATTAATGAAGCTTTTAAAAGATAGATGATGATATTTGATTCTAGAGATCTGCAGTCAAATTCAAGACAAATGTTAAGACTTATGAAATGATGAAATATTAAAATTAAATATTGATGCTGAAATCATGTTTGTATTTCTTGTCCATGCTTCATTATTTACCTATTAATAGTCGTATTTCTGAATCACCAAATATTAGCATTCTACTTTCAATTCTCAGCTTTTCTTCTGTTTCTATGATTTATTAGGTGATTGTTGACATAGCTTTGAATTTTAAGTTTGCACTGCTACTTTAGAGTAGTTATTCAAAGATTTTGTCTCAAGGCCACAAACAATGTGGAGCAATATTTTAAAGATTTATTTTTAACCATTCTCAGATGAAAATAAAAACTAATCATCACTCCTGCCCATTACACTAACATCTCTCTTCTGTGGAGGGCTGTCTAAAGCCAGGGCAATATATTAACACCAAATTATAAGAAATTGTTGTTATTCTGTCCTGCTTTTATCTTTAAGGCATCACAGTTCATCTGTCATCACCATCTATCTGGTAACACAACAGGGATCCCTTCCTGGCACTCACAGTTCACTAATTTTTTTTCTTCATGTTCTGAATATGATTTTCATGGAGGGCGTTACGATATTCATTATGACTAACACTTTTTGCTTATCCTATATGAGGCATGGAAATGGACATTATATCACATAATATTGAGAAACAATATCTTGATTGATTCTTACAAAAAATGGGGGTAATAGATTCTCTAACTTCCAGTTCTGCTGAGATGCTATAGCCCCAGTCCTCACTGTCCTCTCCTATGCAACTAAAAAGTCCTGGACATGAAATAATGAAAAAGCACTAGGAGTCTCTAGAAAATGGAAAGGGGAAGTCTTGCTATTTAATGACCTTTGGATCTGAAGAACAAAATGGCAGCGACTTCCCTGAGTTTCTTTATTACCCCACGGAGCACTGCAGATGCTTCCAATCTAATCTGGAAACTGCAACAGGCACCAACCAAAAAAGCTTCAAGAAAGATTGCCAAGAGGCTGAGAAAAGGATAGACTAATTTTAAAATTTTATTATTTTCATTTTATTTATTTGCAATATGTTTCCTATTCTAGCTAACCAAAAAAGGACATGCTGACCTCCATCCACACTGTGGCTCCCTGGGACTGAATAAAAGTTTATAGTATCCCTTCAACTCATTTCTCCCTTCCCCACACTTCCAAGCAGACAGATTGCTCCTCGGATTCCCCCACCAGGTCATAAACTGGGGGTTAATTTTCTATCTCCTGCGTAGATAGTGTCACCAGGGAGCTAAGCCTCCACTCCACCACCCAGCAGCAAGGAGGCTTAGCCAGACATAGTAAGGGAGAGCTGTAACCAGAGGCTTCACCAGAAGCTCCCCTTCTCCCCCTTGTGCTGGTGTTGCCCAGGGGACAGCTGAGGACCCAGCCCACAGAGCATCAGGGAGAGAAGACTAATAACAAGGTCATCACTTTCTCTTCTTACCTGCTCTTGAAAAGACCAGGTGAGAAGTTAGGCATCTACTCACACAACATGAATTTCAAAGAATGGAGTGAGGGAGGGAGGGTGAATTGGTATTCCACTCTCAGTTCCCTGGTGTGAATCCAAGGCTGGAACTAAGCTTCTGTCCCGAACCGTACAGCAACAAAAATGTGTCAGACCTCTTTCCCCCCCACCTCCCCTTGGCAGCAGAACCTACTAGGCAGCTGACCTTCCATCTCCACTTGGAAACAATAAGAAGTGAGAGTGGAAGTCCATGTTCCACTTTCCTGGGGAAGATGAGGCATAATGCAAAAGCCAGCTGACCTACCAGCTCACTCTTCTGCAAGGGGCAGTGGGAGGAAGTTCCCCACCTGGACAAGGTGCTGTTGGCAGCCACCAGTAGGAAGTTAAAAATGGACACCAACTTTGCCCTTGCTGCTACCCCTACGCAATGAGACCACTTGCTGAAACAGGACAATAACTGAGATTCAGAGCTTAATAATATAGTACCCATAATATCTGGGATATAATTAAAAATCACTGCTCATATCAATGAATGGGAAAAATCATAAAGAATTAGAAAAGAATGTCAAAAGCTGCTATCACTGAGATTTGTCAGGTTTGAGAATTAAATGATAAGGATCTTAAAGTAGCCATCAAAAAATCCTTAATCAATTAATTATGAACAAATTAAAAATCAGAAAATGCCGGGAAAGAAATAAGAGTTAAAGGAAGAACAAAATGAAGGAGTGATAAATACAATTCCAGGGATAAAAACATCACTGGATGTGATCAATAGTAGGGTAAAAACAATAGAGGATAGAATCAATAAACTGGAGGGCAAATAAAGAGAATTTTAATAATTTGAACAACTTAGAGAAAATAAATGGCAAAATAAATTAACAGATTCCCAGGAACCTATACAGCAGTGTATATAAATAATAAATATGATAAATAAGTAAAGAAATAGCTAATATTCATATCACTAATCCTCCAGAAGAAAAGGGGGATGGATGAGAATAGGACTGAAATAGTATCCAAGGAAAAGTGAGTGAATGATCTAATTTGGCAAATGAGATTCAAGAGGATGTGTGAACCGTGAACCGCAAATAGGATAAACCAAACAATCCACACCAACATACATTAAAAGTAAATTCTGGGAACTAAGAACAAAGACAAAATTCTGAGGGCAGCCCCTATCTATGAAAGTGACAAGTTACTTAGAGGGCGACAAGAAATTGAGTAAGGATGGACAACTCTTTGATAACCAGGATCACCAGGAAGAAAATCCGCATAAGGGCAAACTATTTTCTAAATAAAGAGAAAATACATCTACTATTAGGTAAAAGACAACTGTGTAATGTTGTTATTAGCAAACCTATCCTTAAAGAAGGGCTTAAAACATTTCTCTCAAAAAAAGAAGGAAATATTTATTTTGTTGATAGTGAGCTGTAGAAGGATCAATGACTGGATTTAGCCCCTGATGTATGTTGAGTAGGCAATTGTTGACATTGAAAATTTTTGGCTCCATGTATCATGCTTGTCCTGATACTTGTCCAACATTATTCTCCTTTAATTAAAGATGTCTTCTAGTAAAGTTTAGTGGCGATGGAAACAGGATGACATAGCCGGGCGTGGTGGCGCACGCCTGTAATCCCAGCACTTTGGGAGGCTGAGGCAGGAGGATCGCGAGTTCAAAGCCAGCCTCAGCAATGGCGAGGCACTTAGCAACTCAGTGAGACCCTGTCTCTAATAAAATACAAAAAAGGGCTGGGGATGTGAAGGAGCCCCAATTAGGAAGGGCTATTGCGGCTAGCTGGAAGCCATAAGTTCCACCTGATATGTATGTGACGCACCTGTAAATACACGTGAGGCACCCGCAAAGCTAAAGGTATATAACCGGTAAAAGCGGTCGCAGTTAGGAGAACGAATTCATTCAGTCAGTCGTGCAGTCGCTCGGTCGGTCAGAAGAAGAGTTCGGTTCGGAGAAGAGGAAAATAATCAGATCGGCCAGAACGTGGGCAGAGCGGTTACAGATAGAAGAAGTAATGGCTGGTCAGAGTTAGGCCGAGGCTCCCGAGGAAGAAAGAAGAAAGAAGAAAGAAGCTCTAAAAAATAATCTTTCTCTAAGCTAAGCTCTCTCTATCTTTCTCTCTCTCTAAGCTAAGAAGACAAGAAGAAAAGCTCTCTCTAATCTTTCTCTCTAAAAATCTTTCTTTCTCTCTCTAAGCTCTCTCTAAGAAAGTAGAAGTAAAAGTAGAAATAGCTTTACTCTGCCTCCGAGTTTTCCTCCCGCGGCACTGTGGCTGGCCATGACAGGCAGCTTATAGGTATGCGGCCCAGTGGTCCAGTGCCCCTGAGTTCAATCCCCGGTACCAAAAAAAAAAAAAAAAAAAAAAAAAAAAAAAAAAAAAGATGACATGGCACAGTAAAGTCAAGCACCATGAAGCACATACATGTAAGTCAGAACAGCACATGCAACCATTCACAGGGCCTCCATCCTTTTCAATTAAGCCTCCCAGTTTCCATGCTAGTGCATACCTTGTGTCATCCCTGTAACTTTCTTCTACAAGGACACACTTTGACTTGCTCCTCAGAGTTAAGACTACTCCCTTATTTTTTAGTTAGTTGTCAATGGATCTTTTATTTATTTATATACTCCTCTACTATTCAAGTATTCAAAGCAGAATAACAGACTTCTTTGGACTGGGGAAACTGATATCCTTATCATAAATTTAAAAAACCAAATCAAGAAGTCATTTAGGCATTTCCTGATGCAGACGAATAGTAAAGTAGATGATTGTTCATTTTACTTGTAGCCATCAGTCAAGGGATCCTGGTTATAGGACAAATGAATGTCTATTGACATCTTTGTTTCTGCAACACCATTGTATTTTTAATTATCATTCTCTGTGCTGGGGCTGGAGCAGGCATGAAGTCTATGAGCTGTTCTGATAAAAAACACAAAAATGGGAGTGTGGTGGGGAGGTCATCATTTTCTTAGAATTTGTGACTTTCCACAGTTGAATCCATGAATTCTGAAGTAACAGATCAAGATTTGGAAGATAGGAGTTATTGCAACATTAACTCAGAGAGCAAACTTGTCAATGTGTCATCATTTTTCCCTCTGCCAAAAAGTGATAGTTCCTATAATAATTTTCTTTCTGATTCTTCTACTTTAATTTTCACTGTCCTAGCTCTAAGCTCAATTTCCCAAAAGAGTGACTTTTTAAAAAAACAAAATAATTGGCAAATAAATTCAAACATATGATGACTAGAAATCAGGTGCATATAACACAGTTTTTTTTCTTGTTATATTAAATATTTTTTTAGTTAGTTGTCAATGGATCTTTTATTTATTTATATGTGGTGCTGAGGATCAAACCGAGGGCCTCACATAAGCCAGGCAAGCGCTTTACCACTGAGCCACAACTCCATCACCTATGCATGAGATTTTTTTCTTAGAGAAATACATAGTTGAAGTTCTTTTTGACTCTGCCTCTTGCCATTTTCCTAAAATCCTCCCCAAGGACAGCATGCTTCTGAAGTTAACCTACATCATCTCAATGTGTTTTTAAAATTTACTCCATGGACAAGTTGCACAGTCAATATAGTATTGTTCAGTATATTTTAAAATTTTAATAGCAACTTCTCCTCATGCTTATGTGCATCTTCCTTTCTCTAATATTTTTATTATAGATTGTTATATATGTTTGTATATTCATCGTTGCAAATTTTTGTCCGATCATGGAAATCCCTGAATAAACTAATTTAAGGCTTGTTGCAAGCCTTAAAATAAGCCCCTGCAGCATAACAAAAAAGGTCTGTTATGTTGTGGATGTGAGGTGTCCCCCAAAAGCTCACATGAGAGACGATGCAAGAAGGTTCAGAGAAGAAATGATTGCGTTTTTAGAGCCTTAACCCACTCAATGAAATAATCACCCTATGGCATTAATTGAGTGGTGTGGAGTCGCACTGGTGGTGTATTCAGGTATGAATGTGGGGAAGTTACAACAATATTTCATAGTGGCACTGTCAGAGTACTCATGCACTCTCTGACGGTAACAGCAATCCTGGGTGAAGCTGGCACTGCTTTTCTGTTCATCAAGCTAAGACTGTGCTAGACATCATGTAATTCTTGTGGGATAAGATGTTTGGAATGATAACCAAATATGAAGTCTCACTTCTGATTTGTTATATACCTTGTGTCGTCCCCAGATTATTCTCATTGGTTGCCAAAAAAAAAAAAAAAAAAAAAGAAAGAAAAACCTTATAAAGTCACAAACTACACACCTACTTCTTGATTTGGGATTTTGTGGGTGTTATTGAAAGCCTACATTTGCCTTAGTTAATTTTATAGTTGGCTTAGGTTTTGAATGTTTGCATTTTTTTTTTTTTTTTTTTTTTTTTTTTTTTTTTGGTACCGGGGATTGAACTCAGGGGCACTCGTCCACTGGGTCACATCCCCAGCCCTTTTTTGTATTTTATTTAGAGACAGGGTCTCACTGAGTTGCTAAGTGCCTCGCCATTGCTGAGGCTGGCTTTGAACTCGTGATCCTCCTGCCTCAGCCTCCCAAAGTGCTGGGATTACAGGCGTGCGCCACCGCGCCCGGCTTGAATGTTTGCATTTTGCAGTCAGTTAACAACCTTCTTCTTTCCTTTTGTACATTTTTAAAAAATTTTTTCTCAATGCTTATTTTTCACTCCACATGAGCTTTAAATTAATTTCTTTAATGATCATGGTTTTGAAATATGTGTGCCTTGTTCAGTGCAACTCTCATGCACAGATTATGTCTTCTTTCAAGTGACTAATTTTTCTCCCACTGACAGTCCTCTTCCAGTGTACAGTATGGCCTATTAAATTTAAAAAATGCCCCATTTGTGAAACACTTGACTCTCAGCTTCAGAACTGCACGTTTGTTCTCTCATAAGTTGTGCTGGAGCTGAGACTCAAATTCACAGTTTTGCATTGCTGGCTGTTTCTTGTATTGATCTGCTAACCAAGGACACAGACAGAGCCTGCAAATCTGTTGTGAGCAACAGGGACCTGGCCCTCTTTTTCAACTTCTGATTCTATGAGGATCACACCAGGCTTGCCTCTTCACTTTGGTGGCTGTCATTCATATTAGAGAGAGCAATCTAAGAGAGTTTTCAGAGTTTCCAACATACTGAGATATATTGTCACTTGTAAACTCAGAGACTCTCCTCCTAGAGCTCCCAGAGACACCTGTCCCAGCCTAGCTCATTAATAGGAATCTAAGTCTCAGTGCTATAAGACTCTTACTCCATGGAGATAAGAAAAGATCCAGAGAGGAGGAGAGAGAGGGGGTGCTTCAGGCCTGGGTCTTTTGCTGGTCTTCCGTTACTCTTTCTATAGGAAATTTACATACCAACTCTGACCTCAAGTCCATCCTCTCTAAAAACACACACATTGGGATGAAACATCTCAAAGCTCTCTCAACCTGAAATTCTAGAATGGTAAGAATTTTTCATTTGACTTCCAGAATAATATCATGAGAAGGTCAGATGATCCACTCCTCAATAAAACTGGTGGAAATCATAAGAAAGCCACTCTTTAAGTATTTACAAATGATCCTAAGAATAAAAGCACATAAAACAAATATCTATTTGAGACTATCTACACAACTTCAGTAAGAAGAGAACAGTTTGTGGTAAGAAGAGAACAGTTTGTGGTATTTGAACCAAGATAACAAGGGAAAATTTTTGAAAATTTCCAAATATGTGAAAATAGAAGAACACACTCATATATATTCAATGGATCAAAGAAGAATTAAAATGGAAATAAGAACATACCTTGAAATGAATGAATATGAAGAGACAAATTCCCTAAATGAATGAGATGTTCAAAGTGGTATTTATAGTTGTAAATTTCTATCTCCAAAAAAAAAAAAAATATATGAAAGAGCTTAAACCAATAACCTAATGTTCTACATTAAGGCACCAAAAAAAAAAAAAAAAAAAAAAAAATGACCAAGCTAAATCTAAAGCAAAGAAAACATAGGCAATAACAAATAGTAGAGCAAAAATTAGTGAAATATAGAAGAGAAAAATCAATAAAACAGAAGCTAGTTCTTTGAAAAGAACAAAATGGACAAATATTGAGCCATACTGACCTGGAGAAAAAAAGAGAAGATGGAAGCAACTAGAATCAGTAATGAAAGAGAGTTATTATTAATGATTTATAAAAATAAAAAGAATCATAAGGAAATATTCTGAATAATGATATGTTTCCGATTTTGATAAATGAAATGGAAAGATGTCTAAAAATCTGTATCACACTGAAATCCACTAAAGAAAAGTAGACAATCTGAATAGACTGATAAAATTAAGAGATTTTGTAGTAATGATAAAAATGTAAACCTACCATGGTGGTGGTAATAGCCTCCAGATGATTTTACTGATGAATTCTTTCAAACATTTAAATAATTAATATTAATTCCTTACTTCGTAATCCCTTCTAAAACACAAAAATGAGCAAATACTTCCCAAGTTACTTTGTTGAACTAGTGTCACGTTAATACAAAAACCACACTAAAACATCACAAGGCAGGATATGGCAGACCACTACAGTACATGTGTTGGGCACAAAATTCTCAACAAAACATTAGCAAGCTAAATACAACAGTTTATAAAAAGAACTATATAACCCTCTTGGTAGTATAGAATTTTGATGGTATTACTTCTGCATATTCAAGAACACGATCCAATCAATAAACAGTCAAAAGAACTAAACAGGCATTTCTCAAAAGAAGAAATACAAACAGCCAACAAATATATGAAAAAAAAAATGCTCAACATTCCTAGCAATCAGGGAAATGCAAATCAAAATGTGATTCCATCTTATTCCAGTTATAATGTCAATTTTAGTAGTACAAATTAGAATAAATGTTGGTGAGGATGTGGGGGAAAAGGTACACTCATACTTTGTTGGTGGGACAGCTAATCAGAACAACCACTGTGGAAAACAATACAGTGATTGTTCAAAAAAAATGAGGAATAGAACCACCATATGAGTCAGCTATTCCGATCCTTGGTATTTATCTAAAAGAATTAAAATCAGCATACTATGGCGATATACTCATACCAATGTTTATATCATCACCATTCACAAAAGTCAAATTACGAAAGCAGCCCAGGTGTCCCTCAGTAGACAACTGGATAGACAAAATATGGTATATATAAACAATAGAATTTTATTCAGTCATAAAGAATGAAATTAGTTCATTTGATAATAAATGAATGGGACTGGAAAACATCATTTTAAGTAAAATAAACCAGATTCAGAAAGCTGAGGATCAAATATTTTCTTTCATATATGGAAGCTAGAGCAAAATAAGGAAAACAAAATGTCAGGGAGGGGGAAATTACATGAAAATAAAAGGGAGATGGGGTAAGTAGAGGAAGGGGAGAGTGGAGGAAGTAAGTAAGGATAAGAAAATATGAAAATCCCATAGTGAATTTTACCATTATAGATATACATGCATGTGTATCTATAAAGCACCAATTAAAAAAAAAAAATAGAAATAAGACCAGTAGAGTATAGGTAGCTGAGCAGATGGAAGGATGAATGGAGGAAAGAAAGAAATACTGGAGACTGAAATGGAGAAAATTATATTCCAGGCACAAATGATTATGTCCAAATGAACTCCACTATTATTTAGAGCTATAATGCACTAATAAAAACATTTTTAAAAAAGAACTGTACACTAGGACCAAGTAGAATTTATTTCACACAGGCAAGATTGCTTTAACATCTGAAAATCATTTACCACAATGTATCATATCAATAGAATAACAAACAAAAAGAACATGATCATCTCAATAGATTCAGAAAAGAAATCATTGGAAAACCTAATAGGCATTTATGATAAAAATAAACTAGAAGGAGACAGGAACTTCTTTTACCTGATGATGGACATGTAAGCACCCCCACACACACACACACACACACATACACACACACACTCAAAGTGCTAACATCATGCCTAATGCTGAAAAACTGGATGTTTTCCATCATAAGTTTAGAAACAAGACAAAGATGTCCTCTTTTGCCACTTCTAATCAACATTGGACCAATGACTGTGGCCCAAAAAATGAAACAATGAAAAGGACTAAAATATATCCAGGTCAGAAAAGAAAAGATAAAACTATCTCTATTCACAGATGATGGAATCATATGTGTATACTCCTAGGCAATCCACTAAATACTGTTAGAACTAGTAGATGATTTCAGCAAAGTTTTAGGATGTGAGATCAATATACAAACACCAATTGTACTTATATCAATGTAATCTGAAGGGAAACTAATAATCTGAAAGATAAATAAAAAATTCAATTTACAATAATACAAATAATAATTATTATATTTTACAAAATGTAAACTCTTAGAACTATAAATTTTAAAAATACCTAAATAAATAGAAAAAATCTTATGTTCATCATTCAGAAAAGTAACATTGCTAAAATTGACAAGGTGATTCTTTGTGGTACTGGGATTGAATCCAGAAGCAATCTACTTCTGAAATCTCTCTCCAACATAATTTATTTATATAAAGGCAGGTCTAACTAAGTTGCCAAAGTTGCCCTTAAACTTTTGATCCTTGAATCTCAGCCTGCTGAGTAGCCTGTACCCTGCCGGCAAACTGATTCTAAACTTCATATGGAATAGCAAGAAAACTAAAATAGTCCAAAGAATACTAAATAATTAGAATAATATTTGTGTGGCTTATACTTTCTAATTTCATAACTTAGTCCAAAGCTACAGTAGTCAAAATATTGTAAGGCCAGAATAGGGAGCCCAGAAATTATATCTTTGAGCTTACTCCTTACCAGAGTGCCAATGGATTCTTAGAGAGGACACCAAAAATAAGAACAGCAACAACAAAAATAAATAAATTGAACTTTATTAAAACTAAGTTTTTGTGTGTTTTAAAGTATATTATCAAGAAAAGTAAAATCAAAAACAAGGAACATTCGAAGAATAATATTTGCAAAAATCATGTATATGAGGAAGGACTTATAGATAGAAATCTACTGAACTAATTAAGTAAAAAATAAAAAGACAATTCAGTTTTAAAAATGTACAATAATTCTGAATAAACAGTTCTCCAAAGAAACTACACAAATGGACAAGAAATTCATGAAAAGATGTTTGACATTATGAGATCTCAGAGAACAGCTAGTCAAAATCAGGATAAGATACTGCTTCACACTGGCTAACAAAACTAGAATCAAAAAGTCAGATAATAAGAAAAATTAAAATGTACCATATCCTTCAATGGACAATAAGTTATCTATAAAACAGGTGAAGTAATGACAGTTGGTGTACTTAGGTTAAACTTGAAAACACTATATTAAGTGAAATAAGACAAACATAGCAAGTCACATGTTATAATACTCCATTTGTATGAAATATGCAGAACAGGCAAATTTGTACATGAACTACAGTGTTAATAATGCAGTGGTAATGTTGGGTAGGGTGAAAGGGTAGTAGCTTAAGGGTATATTTTTAGGTGAAGAAAAATATTCTAAAATTGACTGTGGAGCTTGTTATATATCCCTGGGAATATATTGAAAATCATTGAATTACATATGTTAATTGAATACATTAATTTATTTGTTTACTTCTGCAGTACTGGGAATAGAACCCAAAGCTTCACACATATTAGGCAAGCATTCTACCACTAAGCCACTTCCTCAGCCTGAATCATATACTTTAAATGAGTGAATTATATGCTATGTAAATTGCATCTCTATAAAGCTGTTTATTTATTTATTTATGCATGCTGTGTTAGAAATTCAGGCAGAAGCCTAAGCCTCTGGGAGTTATCTTAAGTCACTCCACATTCTGTTAATTGATAAGGTCTGTGTAGTCTTTCAATTTAGACACCTTTCTCAGTTTGGAATAATCAAAGGGGCAAGAGGTTGACAGGATCTAGGAGGTGTAATTTTGATCCACTTAAGTTTTTTTCTTTTTTTTTTTTTTTTTTAATCTTCAACGTGATAGGGGCAGAAGAGTTGGGGACAGAATTCCTACATTATACCTGTGGCCCTTAAAATATTTGATAGTATTAGGCTTCTTAGATCTTACTGCATGCTATGAGGAGTACTGGTTCATTTCAGTAGTCTGCAGAGATCTTCAGGGCCAAGTGCTTTTTGCAGAGGACTGACCACAGACTCTGCATCCTGCTGGAGGGCATGCTGATTGTAGTACCTGTCTGTCCTTTAATTCAGAAAACTAACACTTACAGTGCCCTCACACCCGCTGAATTCTCTGTAGCTGCCTCCCTGTCATGTTTTAACAGACTACAATATTTGTGAGATCTTTTTGAGTAGTCTTATTTCTCCCTGAGAGTTCAATGAACAAAACTGCCTCCTTTGCTTCTCTTCCCTATTTTTGTCTCCACCCTGCTGAATATTTCCATTAATTTAGTTTTATAAGATAGGTATGACTTTGTTACTGGCTTAAATTTTCTTCCAATCTAGTACTATTTGGGCAGCAATTCCATTCTAGTAACCTAGTTGGTGCATAAAATGCATTTGGATATATGTTAGTCAATATCTGGAATATAAAGCAGTCTACAATTAGGATCCAATAGGCTAGGAAGACAGGGACAACATCATAATGGTTGTCTGTAGTGCTGGGAGAAATACTGGATCATAGCAGACTCTTGATTAAATAGAACTGAGATAGTATCAAGTGTGTGTGAGTCTCTCAAACTCCAAACGAATGGAGTTTGTGATGCCTGGATGCCACATTACGACTACATCATGACATCAGTTGTTAAACATGACAGTGGTACCCCTGAAGTAATTATAAAACAATCTTCAGGTTAATCTGCTTGCTGTGTTTATTTTTTTCCAAAACTTACCCGTAAGTGAGGGATTCATACATGAGATATTTTACTTTGCTATTGTATCTGGACATCAATTTTTTCTCCCATTGTGGAGTCTTGAATTACATAGCTACAGGCATTCTAAAAATCAATCCATCAATGAATAAAAATGCTGACCTTTTTTTTCCACCAAAATTGCTTTTATAATTAAAGGACATGTGTTTTTTTTTTTGCAAGTGTTTAGAAACTAAAGAACTAGCCTGAGGGGCTAAACTGGGACAAGGGTTGATTTTTTCCCCACCAAATAAATTAGTCTAAATGAGAAATTGATGAAGTAATTCATTAAGCATTAACTTTAAAATTCCAAATTTTCCCTGTGACTATGAATTCAAACTTTCAGCAGTCTATTATTTTTTTTGTTCTAATATAGAAAATGTGATAAAAGTTACCTCCTTAAAGTTACCTTTGGACTTCCAAGTCTCTAGGACTCTATGGCTTGATAGGCAGTGTTATTTAATGGTAAAGGAATTCTACTTTGAAGTTAGACAAATTTTAAGTGGAGGCCTGGCTCCACTACTTACTTGATGTGTGAATTCCAGAAATTATTTAACTTTCTTTGGATTTCAGTTCTTTACCATGTACTATGAAAAGGAAATAAGACCCCCTGCATACTATTAGTCTTGTGAATTCAATGGAGAACAAAAGTACAGTATTATTGTTCTGTGAGAACATGCCTTGTGACAGTCAAAGGACTGTCTCAGACATAAGAGTAGTAGGTCTTGAGGCCACACTGTGCCTCCTGCCCAATATTAACTTTATTATTAAGTCTATTCAGTTTTCATTAAATAAATTTCCTATTGAAAAATGCAGAAAACTGAAAATAAAAATTTCAAAAGCAGAGTCTTCCAACCTGAAAAGTGCCACTACCAATAACATTTTGGCATAAATCCTTTCAACCTGTTTGTTTTGTAATTTTAATCACAGAGCAAATACATTGTTTTAACTTTGTATTTTTACTTAATTTACTGAAATTTCTGCATCTTTACTTGCATATAGCATAGTGGGTTTTTGGTGTTTTTTTTTTTTTTTTTTTTTTTTTTTTTTTAAAGAGCTGGTAGTAATTGTAAAGGGTGAGGGGTCACAGAGCACAGTGGTTAAGGATGCTGGCTTTAGAGTCGGGCAACACTGGAGGTTCAAAACTCGCTCCGCAAATTTCCATTAGTGAAAATGGGTGACTTTTAATTATCTCAAGTCCAGTCTCTTTGGGTCAAGATTTGAATAGTATATAATTCTGAATTTGTAATATGCTCAGGAAATTTAAATGATATAGTGAATTTAATTCATGAGCATAATGCCCAATTCACTTTTCCATTAACAGCTGTCATTTACTATCATGATTTAATCACACCCAATCTCACTTATCTACTGTCTTCTCACATGACACCTCCCCCCCCAATGGAGAATCTTATTTTTAAGGACATAGAATTTATCAAAACTTTTCTGTACATTGTACTTATATGAGTCTGTCATTATGCAATAAAGAAAGCAAAGACCAGACAAGCAGGCAGTTTTCCCAGTGTCATATAGTTAGGATGATGCATGAGTGAAAATATGTAGTTTAGGACCTGAAAGGCAAAAATCACACCGGGGACACCGTGCAGCCAAGATATTTATTCACCAGCCTTTGTGGATGGTCAGAGGTTGAAGAGGCGCTGGGAGAGAGGATTCAGGGAGAGGGGAGTGTGCAAGCTCTGGTGGGAGTGAGGAGTCAGGGAGAGGGGAGTGTGCAAGCTCTGAACAGAAGGTAGGTGCCTGGTTGTGCTGGCTGTGGTCTCTGGAGCTGTCAGCTAAGGCAGCTGCCTTCAGGCTGGAGGCTGGAGTTTCGGCTGGGGCAGCTGCCATCGGGCTGGAGATGGTGGGTCTGGAGCTGGGGCAGTGGGCTGGCTCCTCTCAGCAGGGATGAGCTGTAGTGTGTGTGAGTCTCTCAAACTCCAAACGAATGGGACCCTATATAGGGATTTCTGGTGGGGAGTGCACCAGAGCGACCCCAACGCCACGGGCTCATTGCCCATGGAACAGGGAAACTTTTAGGCCTATTGGCTCTTGCCCTGGGGGAAAACATCCTGCCTGGAGAATAGAGTGATGTTGAAGCCCACTGGCTCCTGCCCAGAAAATGCAACAAGGTTGCTTTGCTCAGGATATGGAAACTTCCCTGGGTGGGGGATGGGTAGCCCATCTATCAGGACCTAGGTCTTAGCTTGTGTTTCTTGGCTTATTCCATTAAATCTATTCTGTATATCCCTGGAGAAGGACAGATGGTGCTTCACAACTTCCTATACATTGACAGCAACAAAAGACATTCAGTATGGTGAAAAATTTATTCACACATGCACTCAAATATCTTACACCCACATAAGTGAGTGAATGGTACAAACACTTGCCAATTCCACCCAGTAAAAATACCTTCACACTGAGATTTGAGAGAAAACACATGTCTATTAAAAGTGAACTGCCATTTCTATTCCTGCTCTACAGGATGTGGTTATTTTATTTATCTATTTGCTTTGTTTTGCTGTAGGGTTCAAATAGAAGAAATCAAAGGTCTTGATTAAGTCAGTGAGGAAAAAGATGAAGTTCAAGGTGAAAGACAGGGAGAAGACAAATATAGCTATATCCAAGGATCCCACCTACCCACTCGCTTAGTTTTATCTTTCCAGTCAAATAACTAATTGATTTAGTGAAAGAAAAGGTTGATCAATGTAGATTTAAAATTGAAATTTTGTTGTTGTTGTTGTTGTTGTTGGTTGCTTGAAAGATTGAAAACATATGATTAAAGATATCTCCTAAAGAACTGGAACTTCCCTCATTACTGAAGATGTGGAATCACTGCAAGAAATTCGTAAGAGAATTTGAGTCTTCAAAAAACAAGATCAGCCTCACAGAGTCATTGTTGGTATCTTTTTTAGTCAGCTTTCTCAATACTGTGTTGAAAAGACCTGACAAAAATTAGAGGAGAAAAAGTTTATGTTGGGACTCACAATTTCAGAAGTTTTAGTCCATAGATGTTGGACCCCATTCTTTGGGGCCTGAGGTGAGGCAGAACATCATGGAGGAAGAATGTGGTGGAGGAAAGTACTTCAGCATGTGGCACTAGGAAACAGAAAGAGAAAGTGTTCCCCTCATGGTAAACAAAGTATAAACCCAAGCATGTCCCATTGACCCATCTTCTCCAGCCACACTTACCTGCCTACAACTAACCCCTATCAATGGACTAATGTAGTGATTAGGCTAAGTCTCTCATAATCTAATCATTTTACTTCTAAAGTTTCTTGCATTATCTCATACATGAGCTTTGGGGGACACCTCATTTCTGCATCATAATAATATCAGACAATTATCTAACAACTCTTAATGAAGTTTCCTGCAAGGGCCACCTGGTGACTAAATGCCTCTTTTCTTCTGGTAAAGCAGCCATTTTGGAAGGCCAAACTAAAATTTCATGAGTGCTGAAGGAAGAGGGGTCCCATAATACCCACCAATTCGTTCATCTCAAACTTACTTTCTTTACCCTTATCAAGTTATGTGTTGCCTACTTATTACATTTGATTGAATTAAGTAACTAATTCAAGTTAAAGTGAGATTCTTGCCACAGTAGCCATAAATCCACATTAATCTCACAATTTTAGTGTTATATCTCTAAACAAAGATGGGAGGTGACGGAGAGATATCACAGTCCGTGATATTGGAGAAAATTTTGTTTTCGTGGTGAATGTGGTAAGTTTTCTCAATCACTAAAAGAAAAGTACAATTATCTTTCCACCAGAAACAAAAAACAAAAAAGCCATAAAGAAAAATTAAATATAATAAGAAAACATCCCTGATATAATGTATGTATTTTAAAAAATTAAATGATTGAATTCCTTTAAGAATTCAACCCTTTAAGAAATAAAAATGTTGTTTAATAAGTTGTTTTACTACATTGAAGACAAATTATTCTATTTCAAACTGTATTTTTGTAATAATAATAACAATAGTAAGTGTTTTGAATAAGTAATGGGTACTAGGCATTGCTTTAAGTGTTCTACATGTATTATCACTACTAATATTGTTTTTATTTTAACTAAGATATATTAATTTTACATATTTATGGGGTAGAGTATGACATTTCAATATATGCAAACACTGTGTACTAATCAGGTCAAAGTATTTGGCATATCTATCACCTCAAACATAATTTTCACAACAATCCTAGAAGCAAATATTATCATTTTCAGATAAGAAAGTCTTAGCACATATAAGTTAACTAACTAACCCAACATCACACAGTTTTCAGAAGTAGATTGGGAATCCAATCACACTTCACAATGTATTTTCTTTATTCATCTTGTCATTTGATTTGATCAGGATAGTTTAAGTTATGCTTCAATAACAAGTAGGCTCAAAATCTCTGTGTTTTAATTTTCAATTCCTAATATATGTCCATATGAAGGCAAGTAGGAGTTTTTGCTCCACAATTTCTTCACTCAGGACCTCTACCATCTTAAGTTACTTGTCATTAGCATGAGAAAGGAATGTGGGAAATAGCACACAGGCTATATATAATGCTACCCAGATGGGACAAATATTACCCTCCTTTCACTGGCCAAAGTAAGTCACATGGAAACACCCAACTTCAAGAAAGTGGCAAATACAAGTTCACCATGTCTCTGGAATGAAAATAAAGTAATATTTGTGGAGAACCCTTCTGTCTTCAACACTAAAACATACACATACACAAATATACTTGTATGTACACATTTACACATGAACACACACATTTTAAAGCTCTTTATTTATAATATCAACATACACAAGGGATTAACCTGAGTATTTTAGCCTGCCAGATTCTCCCTTCTTTCCATCCCTTCGTCCTTTCTTAAACAAATTGATCTTTACTGAGAATCAATTTTGTACTGGTTACTCAGAGAATAATAGTGTTAAGTATTCATACAGAACATCTTCTTTAAAACATAAATTTGATCTTTTGGATGTACAATTAGGAGTGGAATTTCCAGGTCATATGGTGGTTTCATTCATAGTGTCCATAGTGGTTTTACTAATTTGCATCCCCACCAACAATACCTTTTGTACCTCACCAGCATTCATTATTATTGGTATTCTTTATAATTGCCATTCTGACTAGTGTGAGATGAAATCTCAATGTAGTTTCAATTTCATTCCCCTTATTGCTAAAGATGCTAAACAGCCGGGCACAGTGGCGCACGCCTGTAATCCCAGCACTTGGGAGGCTGAGGCAGGAGAATCGCGAGTTCAAAGCCAGCCTCAGCAATGGCGAGGCACTTAGCAACTCAGTGAGACCCTGTCTCTAATAAAATACAAAAAAGGGCTGGAGATGTGGCCCAGTGGTCGAGGGCCCCTGAGTTCAATCTCCGGTACCACAAAAAAAAAAAAAAAAAAAAAAAGATGCTAAACATTTTTTTTCATATATTTGTTATCAAGCCACACCAATATTTATAGAAGCACAATTCACAATGGTAAAGTTATACAACCAAACTAGTGCCCGTCAACAGATGAGTGAACAAAGAAAATGTGGTACATATATACACAATTGAATGTTACTCATTTATAAAGAAGAATGAAATTGTGGATTTGGGTGGTAAATGGATGTAACTGAAGACCATCCGGTTAAGGGGCAAGACAAACCCAAAAAGTTAAAGATGAAATGTTTTTCTCGGATATGTGAAAGTGAGATCAAAATAAAAGGGGAGGAAATGAAAAGAAGAAAAAAGAAAATGGGGGGTGTTTCATCAAAGTAGAGGAAAGTTTAGTGGATTGAGGGGGCAGAAGGAGGGATGGGGTAAGGGAAGAACAGTGGAATGAGTCAGACCTAACTTCCCTATGTACACATATGAATATACCACAGTGAATTTACCTGTATGTATATCCACAAGGCTCATATTAAAACAACAACAACAACAACGCTGTAAGTAAATAGCAGAAAAATCAATAGAGTAGAGGAAGGGGAACTGGGGAAGGAGGAGAGGAAGGAAATGGGAAGTACTGGGGACTGCATTACAGCAAATTACATTCCATGCTTTTTAAAGTATGTCAAAATGAATCCTAATGTTATGCATAACTAAAAAGAGCTAATTAAAAAAACATGAATTTGGACATGCAACATGCCAAATCCCCATAATATGAATTAAAATTAATCTAACATCAAACTCTGATATTCAAATTAGTCTGTAACCTGCTAACTGCGGTCTGCTAAGGAGCATTATAAATTGATTTTTCAACTCAGCCTACAGATATTAAAAAATATTAAAACAATTGGGTATGTTTATCCTATTTTCATTGATATAAAAGCACATATCTATCTTTGTTCTTGGTCATTTAAAAAGCATATATGTTCATATGTAAAACTCATTATGTCATCTTCATGTAAACCAGGCGTCAATTGGCTGATATCTCCAAATTTTCATCCTTTAACATTTTCTTTTTTTTTTATTATTATTTTTTAATATTTTTAGTTGTAGGTGGACACCATACCCTTATTTTATTTATGTGGCGCTGAGGATCAAACCCAGGGCCTCACACATGTGAGACAAACACTCTACCACTGAGCCATAGCCCCAGCCTCCCTTTAACATTTTCAAAGACTGCCTTACCTTAGACTCTCTGAGAAATCCAGCACCTCAACATATATTCCTGGGAATTTGTTGGAAAAGCAGTAAATACCTATATTTTTCCAGGGAACCTCTGATTCCAAATTGTTATTCATATCTGTACTTCTTTCAGAGAAGTCTTTCATCTCAAGTATAGTAGCCATTTTCTTTTCCACAATCACCACAAAACACCATTTTGCAACACCAGAAACACTATAGATTGTACGGAAAATATATGTGAAAAATAAGGAGTTAGTATAATGTGGCACATCAAAAAAGCGTATTGTTTTATTTTCACTGGACTTCCTTTTTCTACTTTTGTTTTTGACATTAGAGACAACAGTGCCCTAAGCAGACAGATAACACTTAAAAATCAATCTTAGACAATGGCATTCTTAAAAACTTTTTGGCCATTTTGCAAACTCCTCACTAGCCATCCCTGCATTTGATATTCACCATGTGACTGGATGGATTCACCCTTCTCTCCTCTCTGTCCAGCTGTTGTCTTTAACCTAAACCTATATCTTTCCAGACCTTGTTTCTAAAGTTCAGGAATTGACCTTCAACAGTGATGGTTTCAGTGTCTCCACCTAGAACATATATACTAAAGATTCCCCCACCTTCCATCTTCTATCTTCTCAGGGTATTTTGGTTCCCCAAAACAGGTTCAAATAGAAAAGGAATTAATTCCTGACCTAGCAATCAAGATGGGATATAGTCAACTTTGATAAAGATTTTAAATAGCAAAATGATTTGGTGATAATGAGACTTAATATAATGTTTTGATTTTTTTGAGAAACTCAGAAGCATAAATGAATATGTCATATAGTATATGGAATTTAGCTCTTAAAACTAGTGATATTCAACAAAGTTTTATTCATATAATTTGTGATGAACTTTGACATTTTCTATTCCATTTCAGTTTTCAAATTTTACTAGAAATTAGATTGACATTACAATCACATATTGTTTGTGACTTTCATTTTATAAAATATTTGCTTAAAGAGGTTAAATAAGTTAATAAAAAATCCAAGAGATACTAAGTGTTGAGAAAGAATATCAACTGTGGTCTACCCAAACTTTAAACCCATACAAGCACTATAAAAAAAAAAAAAAAAAAAAAAAAAAAAAAAAAAAAACATGAAAAAGAATTGTTTCTTCTCTAGGGGATGAACAATGTATTCATGAAACTTCAGGAGTTCTCGATAACAGCAAGCAGTTCACAGAGAAGTAAAGAAAAAGCTTCCAACGTTTTACCCAGAACTGCTCATGCTTGACTGTGAAGGTGGCTGAATTCTCAGTGAAATAGAAATGCAGACCCAGTTAGAGTGAACTTTGAAGATGTTTTGTATAAATGCTGCTTCAAATCATTTGCATAAACTCCACAGTCATTAGAACTATGATCCTTGCAAAGTGGTGATATCGTAGCTCATTAATGCTGGGCATATTTTAATAAAAGGGAAAAGAACTGCCTGGCTTATTAATGTGGCAAGTTTAATGTTATGTCAAGTACACAGAGATTATTATTATTTTTCTTTCTTTTTTTATAACTGTACCAATCTTGGATTAGGTTCCTACACACATACAAACATGCACACAGGACTGCTTCAAGCCAGTGGATAGGAAAGATCAAGATATATTACCCCATTCCCCAAAACTGAAATGGTGAAAATGTGGCAAAATCTAACGTTGGTAAGGAGTAAAACAGAAGTAGAAAGAGATGAGCAAATAGGAATATGCCTCGTCCACACTTCTAAAATGAGAGCTCCTACAGGGTGTGGCTTACACAATAGAAAAGGAAGTACTGGGCTATGAAAAAAAGAGAACTATTCCAAGTACACACACACCTCCCACTGTTCCATGAAGTATGATGGGCGTCCCTGTCTTCAGTTCGACGTCTCTGCCTGAGATGAGATGGTGCTTAAGCCCCAGTGGATGGTCTCTGCTGTGGTCTACATGTGGTTCATGTGTTGGAGGAAGACTATTCTCCAGCATGGTGGTGTGAGACATGGTGACACCTTTAGGCGGTGAGGTCTGGTGGGAGACCCTTAGGCCATTGGTGGAGCTGTCTTCAGGAGGGATTCAGTGGTTCTCAAGTTACCACAGTTAGTCATGAGCTGTTGTGAAAGAGCACAAGAGTGAGCTTGACCCCTCCCTGCTCGCTGGCTTCCTGTTTGGCCATGTGATCCCCCTTCTTGCTTGTGTTCCCACCCTGATGGCATCCTCCAGGAGACCCTCACCGGAGGCCGGACAAATGGAGCTGCGTGATGTTAGAATTTTCAAAGTTTAAAACTGGATTAAATAAACTCCCTTTCTTTCTCTTCTTCTGTTATAGTTTGCAGGAGCCCTGTTTGGGGAGATGGCTAAGATTGCGGTTGACTACGAGCCAAGGAGATATTTGGCTGTTTTCGCCTTCCGTAGTCTCACGGGACTTGGCCCGAGATCTCGCGGGACTTAAGCGAGATCTGCGTCATTTTTTTGGTGGTGTGTGTGGTGCGTGTTAAAGTTTGTTGTTAGAGCCAGAGAGAAAAGTTATCAGAATAAAAAGGCTGTTTGTTTCCAGTTCGCCTCTGAACTTCTTCCCGCGGCTTCGTTGCTCCCAGCAGCCATCGCTTCAGGCGGCAACAATAGTTTAAATTTGGAATGCTCCTCAAGGCCCAAGTGTTAAAAGTGTGGTCCCTAGCCCATAATTCTACTGGGAGGAGCTGGACTTTTAAGAGGTGGGACCTAGTGAGAGGTCCAATCATCAATCATTGGAGATGTGCCAATGAAGGGGATAATAAGATACCAGCTGCTTCCTCCTGATCGCATTTTTTTACATTTTGGTCATGAGGTGAGATTTTTTTTTTTTAAATTCTACCACATGTTCCCCATTATGATGTACTGCCCTCATTAAATAAAAAAAAAAAATGAGGTCAAACAATCATGCACTGAAACCTCTAAACCTCAGAAGTGTAGGAGGAAGGAAGGAAAGAGGAAGGAAGAAATCTTAAAGTTAGCTAAAAAAAAAAAAAAAAAGGTAAAGAGAAATACTTTAAATCTCATAGAAAGGTCAATGTTCTGCATTCTCAGAATCGCCAGCCAAATTCTCACTGGTGTAATCTACCACACTCTCCTAATGCGATCACAGTGATGGGGCGCTGTGGGGCATGCTCACTATCAGGGCCTCTCACATCTAGTGCTAGAGCGGTGTGTGCCGCTACCCTCCCTGGTATCTTATGGTAAATAGGAGATCATGAATGTCGTGTGCAAACATGAAGTACATTCTGGAAAGGAGAGTGAATACAAGGTGGATGGAGAGGAGGTCAGGGCAAACCGATGTCCACCACTGACTTCACAGAATATCCTAGCCCCTCTTACACACGGCAGGGTGCCACTATTTGAAGAACACTTCAGGAGTCTACGGGGTTATTCAAGCCCGTTTTCTTTCACAAGTGCCCAGGTTCACTTTATGTCGTAGTACTATATTTAAAAAAAAAAAAAACAAATTTACCAAAATATTTCATGAAGAAAAATGAGAAATGAATACACTTTAATGACTTCCTGAGGATCTCTGAGAGTCAAGTTCAAAGTTCTATATGACCCTAAAAGTTCTATGTGATTCTGTTCTTTTCCCCAATCCAGCCTCTCCTCCTGCCACACACACTTGCTCCAAGCTCAGAAAATCCCCACTGTGCTCCCCTCTCTGGCTCTGTGCTATTGACTGAGTCCAACCCCGCCCTGCCTTGAAACACTGCATGGAAAGTTCTCTGCTTACCACACCCTTGCTCCTCTTTTGCCCTCCCTGACTCCACTCCACCCAGCTCATCTTAGGAACCTCAGGTTCCATCCTACTTCCTAAGGAAGCACCTCCCTCTCTTCAGCAGAGCTTACCTTCTTAGGGTATCTCAGCACTGCACCCCCTTGTTTTGTTCCCTTCTTTCCCCAAGTGTCTAATGAAAAACGGCAACTGGTAGAAACTGTGATGCTTGACTCCTGAACTACAGAAACAGTTCGATGAGAACAGAGACCTTGTCTCTTTGGTCTGCCTAGGCACGGCATCATGCAAATGAACATGTGAATTCTTCCACTAATATCAATAATAGTTAGAAATTCCCGAATACTCACCCCACGATACTTCAGATGAAACAAAGTAAGGCAAAACTAAGTGAGGTGAAGTGTTCCAGGTGACAGCTTAGCAAGCAGCAGTTGTGGGATTTGGAACACGGAGTACTCCTAGGCTCCTCTGACTTCAGTAAGGAGCGGAAACCCGACTCCATCTGAAAAGCAGTCCTGTCTTAAGACCCTCTGACTCCTACCCTGCTGCATTTTGCTTACGTCTCTCAAAGCCATTACCAAGATAGAAGAGAGGAGTTCGAATCAGAAAATTAGAAGCCTGTAGCCTAGAGATTCTTAGGCAGTTAATTCACCTGTAGAAAACGATGGCCTATGGTGACAGGTGAGGCCCGAATCTGAGGCTCTTATGGTTTTAACATGATGTGTCCCCCCATAACTCCTGCATTAATGCAGGGATGTTCAGAGGGGACATGACTGGATGGTGACAGCTGAAACCTCGTGAGTCCGTCCTCACGGATGGATTAACTGGTGGTAATTGGAGGCACATGAGGCGTGACTGGAGAAGGTGGGTCACGGTGGGCGTGCCTTGGAAGGGCTAATGTCCCTGTGCCTCATCCCAGCTGCTTCCCCACTGCCACCACTCTACCCTCGTGTTCTCCCTCACCCCAGGCAGGTTTTGTTGGGGACAATACATTAACAAGCTGATTGTGGAGGAAGAGAAAATTCTGACAATATGAATATTGGCAGGAACAAAGAATAGGAAAAGCTCAAGGGCCCTTCTAGAAAATGTCAGCCACTTTCTTTTGGCCTCAATGATAATAGAGAGTTCAGAGCAGGGCAGGCTCAGAAAGAAGCAATCAGTGGTGTGAGAAGTAGGGATTTAAAGTTTGAACCCACATCTCTCCATCAGGAGAAGCAACTAGCAAAAGGCCAAGTGGGAGAACGGTTAAAATAAATTTAAAATAAGGGGATGTTTAACATTCTATTCGGAAGATCTTGTGTAGCTGTGATGTGACCTCTGCCCTTCTTCCACTTCACCCCATCACAATTCCAACAGAATCTACTTCACATAGGAAGACCACATTGAGGTTTTAATTTTCTTTTTCTTTCTTTTTTTTTTTTTTTTTTTTTGTATCTTGTATGAAATATAGAAATGGGAGGTGCTTTCCTGGAGTGAGGTGACACAAGAAAGAAACAGCACAAACCAGTTGAACATCCCTTATCAGAAACGCTTGGGGCCACAAATGTTGCAGATCGTGAAGCCTTTTAGATTTTGGAGTGTTCGTATATACATAGTGGGATAACCTGAAGATGGAACCCAAGCCTAAACACAAAGTCCACGGATGTATCTCCTATGCTTTATTCACAGAGCCTATACATAATTTTAAACCAGTGCATTTGGTGTGTCAGTGTTTTGACTTTGACCCATCATATGAGGTCAAGTGTGGGGTTTTTTTCTCGTGGCATCGTGTTGGTCCTTTAAAAGTTTCTGATTTGGGAACATTTCATATTTACAGAGTAGGAACTATCAACCTGTAAGACATAAACAGTCATAAATCTGAGAAAACAGCCAAATTGAGTCCCAGTTGAACATGATATGATGCCCACAGGAATGATAAGAAATCCTGAGAAAGAAGTTAGACTTCAAGCTTGGCACTGTTGTGCACACCTGTAATCCCAGCGGCTCTGGAGGCTGGGGCAGGGGTATCGTGATTTCAAAGCCAGCCTTAGTAACAGCGAGGCCCTAAGCAACTCAATGAGACCCTGTCTCTAACTAAAATACAAAATGGTGCTAGGGATGTGGCTCAGTGGTCAAGTACCCTCAGTGTTCAATCCCCAGTACAAAAAACGAAAAGTTAGACTTTAGGACTGGGACTTGGTCCTGCTGATCTTATTTAGATCACAAAGCACTGGGAAATCGAGATGGACTCTGCCTAACACAAACTCAAATTAATGGTGGATTATGTGTTTATATTTATTTGCCATTCTGCTGAAAGATACTAGAGATAGTTCACATATCAAAATAAGGTTCCAGGGCTTCAAAGAGATGCTGTATTAGTGCCTTTGATGACTATGTGTAATGATTAAAAAACCCTGGAAGTGGCAGTCAAACCCTGTTGTAAATAAAAGTGTCAATTCAGGCAATCTTCACCAATCTTCTGATAACTGGAGAATATTTTTAGTCATACACATGGAAGTTTTATCTCTGTGTGTTTGCTCTGCTTATAGTTTATTAGCTCAAAATAAGCCTTAAAATAAAACATCTTTGTATAAATGGGACTCAAATACTGTTGCTTCTTAATAATACCTGGCTAGTATTTACTGTGCACTTACTGTCTCCCTGGAGCCAGGCTATTCCCTTTACACATGTTATCTGATTTAATTCTCAAACAGCCCATCCCACTTTCCAGTTTCTAGCTGAATATTCTGTAGCTCAATACAGTGAGTCAGTTAGGAGGATGGCCCAGATATTAGAGGATAGAAATAAATTTTGAATCTAAGTGTGTCTTTCACCAAACTCCATTCACTACTAAGGACATCTCAAGACAATATAAAAATAAATTCACAAAATGAAAACCTAAAAGCATTATTTGAATAACTTGCCTTGAAAAAAGAGATGACACTTAATCTCATTCACCTAAGAGAATAAGAGCCCAGTAGTTGCTCCAGATGTCCAAGATGGCTGTTGTTGTACTAACATAAGTTAAAGCTAAACATCCTGAGAAAAGAAAGCAACTTGGAATTTTTTTTCCTCTCTTTATAGGAACAAGGAGTTTTAGAACTCTATATATACAGTCATTTGCCACATAATTACCTTAAAGTCATGGACAGACCATATTTGACTGAGTGTTGCCATAAAATTATATCACCTAGTGCTGTCCTGGCCACTTGGTTTGCATAAGTACACTATGATGCTTATAGACCATGAAGTCAATTAACAACCTATCTCTCAGCAATTGCTTCTATTGTTCAGTGACCCACAACTGCACATGGACTTCTTGTTACTCACCTCTTCTTCCATTCTTGTGACAGAAGTTTCTCTTAGTTTGCATTCCTCAACATGTTATGCTCTATTGCAGTAGCATGAGACTATCTTTTCGCAGTGAGGGAAGGAAAAAAAAGATGGAAGGATAAGAAAAAAGGAAAGAAAGAAGGGAGGGAGGAAGGAAGGGACAGAAAAATAATAACAAGACAGACAAGACAGACAAAAAGTCCCTTTTTTTTTTTTTTTTTGTACCAGGGATTGATGTGCTATGTTTGGTGCATTTATATTGACAAAAAGGAAAAGAGGCACCAAACATAGCATTGAAACAAAAGATAATCTGCAATAATTTTTCAGTTTGTAAGGAGCAGAGGGTAGCAGTGTCACAATTCATTCCTAATTTATTTATACATATACATATATATATATAGTTATAGGTAGACACAATACCCTTATTTTATTTTTATGTGGTACTGAGGATCAAACCCAGTACCTCACTCATGTCAGGCAAGTGCTCTGTCACTGAGCACCAGCCAAGGCCCCATAGTCCTAATTTTGCTAACATTAATAAGTCTTTTTAGCCGGGTGTGGTGGTGCATGCCTGTAATCCCAGCATCTCAGGAGGCTGAGGCAGGAGGATTGCTAGTTCAAACCCAGCGTCATAATTTAGCAAGGCCCTAAGCAACTCAGCAAGACCCTGTCTTTAAATAAAATATAAAAAGGTTTGGTTATGTGGCTTGGTGATTAAATGCCCCTAGGTTCAATCCCTGGTACCAAAAAAAAAGGGGGGGGATGGCCGGGCGCGGTGGCGCACGCCTATAATCCCAGCACTTTGGGAGGCTGAGGCAGGAGAATCGCGAGTTCAAAGCCAGCCTCAGCAATGGTGAGGCACTTAGCAACTCAGTGAGACCCTGTCTCTAATAAAAACACAAAAAAGGGCTGGGGATGTGGCCCAGTGGTCGAGTGCCCCTGAGTTCAATCCCCAGTACCACAAAAAAAAAAGGGGGGGGGTGCTTTTTATCTGTCTTGTTATTAACATTGTGTTTTACACTGGTATACTATCAAAGACACAGGGTGTCTGTGAGATTAATGATAAACTTGCTCCAGTGTCACTCAGTGCTACCACTATGTGTCACTGAGCAGTATGAAACCCAGCTTGGGGATTCTTTAACCCTGGCTGAGGATTTCTGAGAGATGAGATCAGATTAGCATAGATGCAACTCATGTAACTCATAAGACTAAGCTCACCCTTGCAAGAATAGGTGAAGCTCCCTTTATGAAAAATTTTTAAAAAGAAAAAAATAGATAACACAGAATAAATAAAGATATAAAGAAGGGGGAAGGATTTCCAAACTCAGAACAGTCTCTGGATGGAGACTCTTCCAGTCAGGTGGTAACCAGATCCCCTGATTTTTTTTTTTTATTTATTTATTTTTGTGTGTGTGTGTGTGTGTGTGTGTGTGCCTATGTCACCAGCCTGCTCTGAATATCTGTGTTTTAGGAGCACTTTCAGAATTAAATGGCTTGAGTATGACAGTGCCTGAAGTTCATCTTTGATGCCAATCAACAGAAGAGGAGATGTTGTTCCTGGAAACTGGTCAGCTAGGACCTCCTGAGATCCCTGAACACCACAAATTACCATCATCTAGTGGAAACACTTCTTAGATTTATATACTTAGCAAACCTTTCCTCAAAATCATACAAGGACCTGAAGTGCACAGTTTAGACAAGTATCATCCTCTCCTCAGTCCCAAATCATTTATTTTTCTAAATTTGCAAGGAAATTGAGAAACTCTTAGATAACTCCCCTGGGGACAGTAGCAATTGTTTCCATGGTGTCTGACCAGTGGATACCATCTAAAAACCTGAAGAATCTACAAGCAAGAAATGCTTTATATTTTCTGGCACATCAGAATACTATTAGGCAACTCAAGTGTTTGAAAGAATATACTTGTTACATACTACATATCTCCCTAAAATTTCCATTCATAGATTTTAGCCCCAAAGAAACAGAGATCTATCTTATTTATTATTTTTTTCTTTATATGAGAAAGCTCATTGGGCTTTTCTTTTATTTTTCTTTAATTAAAAATATCTTTGGTTATGTCCCTTCTCTATTTTCTAGAATAACTTTTGAATACCTTAAATTCTGTTAGTGCTCTAAATAGATAAGCACTATGGTTTTGATAAGATTTTTTAGTCAACTAGTTGAGAGGCATCAAAGCAAGTACCTGCATCTGGAATCAAGACCCAAGGGGAGGATTAAGAGCTCTTTACACATACACAATTTTTCTGTGTAGCTAGTTACTAATAAAGCTTAAAGAAGAAAAATAGAAAAAAAAATCTCAGAAGGCAATAAGGAGTTCTGGAGATGAAGCATTTTACAAATATATATGGCATGGTCAGAGAAAATCTTTTCAAGAATGTGATGTTTGAACAAAGATTTGAAAGTTGAGAAAAGGATCTGGCTTTACAAATATCTAGGGGAAAGACATTTTAGGCAGAGAAATGCACAAGTGCAAAGGCTCTGAGTGTGGTTGACACCTCTGTCCTGGGAACCACAGTGAGGATGAGTGAGACTCACTTTGGGGAGCTGGAGGGAGAGTTAGCCAATTTTCAGAGGGATCCTAGTGCACCAGATACTGTGGAGCCTTTTAGGCCATTGTAAGGAATTTGGTTTTACTGTGAATGACATGGGAACCTATTCAGCATTTTTCACAGAAGAGTGACACTATCTAACATCAGATTTAAGAGGATCATTCTGACTGCTGTGTTTCAGAGTAGCAAGAACAGGAAAATTTATTCCAAGTGAGAGGCTTTTTGTGATAGTCCAGATGAGAGTTGATAGTGGCTTAAAGCAAGAGGATACTAAAGGAGATAGTGCAGAATGGTTGGAATCTGGAAATATTTTACAAAGAGAACCAACAAAGAAATCTGATAAATGGATATGGGGTTTTAAGCAGAGATGTGAAACAGAACTGAGCCTCTCTTCCATGCACCTATAAGTGGTGACTCTTTGTTACCTAAAGAGCTAAGGTTTGAAATGTAATGCTAACAAAGCACAGCAATTAGAGAATGTAAAGGAGAGAGTGCAGCATACAGACTACCCATGCCCCTTTGTTTTAGGAATAGGGAAACTGAAACCCAAAGAGTCAAACCCAATTACCTTGAATCCTTTTTGCTTCTTTCATTCCACTTTTTGAACTGTAAGCTTGTATCCAGTAGAACAGACACATCATGATATAAACAAGGCTGCAAGCTATACCCACACTGTACTCACACTCACACTATCTGCACAATGTTCAAGAATATCAGCTATACCTCGAGGTCCCTCATCCTGCCTCCTGCTACTCTCTTCCCTCCAAAGAAATCCACTCTCTTCGCTCTTTTAAATAATAGTTTTTGCATATTTTTTATTTTAAAAATAAAATCATATTGTATATCTTTTCATTTAACATTATTGCCAGAAGAACTGTATCTGATGTACAGTATGGTTGTCATGTATTTATTTTCATTTTACTAGATTGTTCTTTTGTATAAATATACAATTTATTAATCTGGTTTTCTATTGACAAATATTTGAGTTTTTTCTTTCTCTTTTTCTCTAACTATTATGATTAGTGATACCATAAATAATTTTGCAAATGTTTGAGGGGCTAGTTTTTATTCCTTACATGGTCTTATATGATGCTATCAATATAGCTTCATCTGTTTTGATAGGACAATGGCTCCACAAATGCATTATTATTTGATGATTTGGCTTTAGCATGTGATTCATGGGAGAACTGGTAATCAGTTATATTCTATGCAAACAAAAATTTATGTTCCTCTCCAAGATGGAACTTCTTCCAGCTCTCTAGTTCATACTGATTTTCTAAGAGGTGACATAATGCTCTTCTTACATAAGCATAATTGGTAGGTGAAGTGCATTGAGAAAGAAATGAGTCCCCTAAGGAGTGATTTAAGTACTCAGGCCTGGATATGAATTCAAGAACATGGTAAAGCAAATACTTTTAATTGAAAGGAAATGTTGGAAATGGCAAAATTAGCATGATAATAAAAATTATATAATCACAACAGTAACAATGACAGATATTTTTCTTATAGGTAGAATAGCACTGTATTTAATAGATTGGGATCTGGTCCCAAATTGCTTGGTTAGAATATCAATTCTGCTACTTTCTAACTATATGACATTGTTTGGACTCAGTTTTCTCATATGCCAAGTGGGAGGAATATATGCTTTTTTCCGAGGGCACAGCTACAATGGGGCAAAATGTGAATGACTAAGAATTATGCTTAGAAATAGCACAATTTGCCATAAAAATTATTATCATTATTTTTGAGTATGTACATTCATTATTTCTAATTATTTTTCTCTCATGATAGCTAGGATCATCCCTAAGTTTATGTATACTACTTCTTTATCTCATATTCAATTTTGTAGCCTTGTATGCTTAATGTGGCTCCCTCTTTTAATACAAGTGCACAATGGTATCATATGCATTAACTTGCCCTTTAGAATGCCTCTTTTTACTAGATACTTTGATTTAACTTGTCTTGGTGCATCAAGGGCAAATCTAAGTAGAAATTTTTATAGCACATTTTAGAGATTTAGTAAGGATACCCACATAAGTTAAATAACATATTCAGGGCTTTATAGCATATTAAGGAGCTAAATAGTTCTGCTATTTTCTGTAAGCCCAATGGTCTTTTGCTATTTCTTGCTGACTCCTGTGGCTTATTGGAAAAATTTAGTCTCCATTGGGTTCAACTCCTATCTGTTAGTTTTAATAAGAGTATACTCTGAGTTAGTTGGATAATAATTTCCTTTCCCAATTTAGATTAGGCTCTGATTTCAAATTTCAAATTGTTAACTCGCAATGTCCTGTTAGGGAACTGACTGTCGAAACAAAAATAAAATCAATCAAACAAACAAAAAAGCAATACATATAATGAAATGAAATTTACTATGTTCTTTTGTGCGGTATCTTTACGCTATATTGAAAGTAATTTAAATTATAATTTAAAATAGTCAAAGGGATATTAATAAGTGCAGTTCTAGTAAACAATGAGTACGATACAACGAGTCTCTTCCACTGAATGCAACTAAAAACCTTGAGAGATGCATGGAAAAGGGGAGGACTCCTAAAGTAAAAGGCAGCAGGCGTATTGGAGGAGAGAATGAGATTTTGAACTACCACAAAATTGATATGAGATCCTCCCTTCTTTATTCCTTTAGTTTTTCCTAGCTTGGACTTAAAGCCAGCACAATATTCAGACATGAGCACAAAATATGGATGCAACTTCAAAAGAATCTCTAGGTCTCTGGCATGAGCAAAGGGAGAGTGAGCATTGATGGGGGAGAGGCAAAAGAGGGAAGTTCATGGATTTTTTTAAAAAAATATGTTGTTTTCCTTTTACCCATCAACCAGGCAATGTCACAGTAGTGCAGAAGCAGTAACAACTGGGAAGACACCTACAGTTTCAGAGAATGAACACCTGTGATCTCAAAAATTCAGGTGTGTTTTAGTTAGCTATTTTGCTCCTGTGACCAAAAGACCTGACAAGAACAACAAGAGGAGAAAAAGCTTATTTGGGGGGCTCGTAGTTTCAGAGGTCTCACTCTCTAGACAGCCTACTCCATTCTTCGGGGCTCCAGGAGAGGAAGGACATCAGGGTGGATAGTGTGGCTGAGGAAAGCAGCTGGAAACATACACGGCACCAGGAAGCAGAGCTCACTGTGCTCAACAAGAACAAAATATAAGAACCCAAGCCATGCTCTCAAAGACCTACCTTCTCCAGCCACACCAGACCTGCTTACAGTCACCACTCTGTGAGTGGATTAATGCACTGACTGGGTTAAGTCTCTCATAACCCAATCACTTTACCTCTAAACCTTGCATTATCTCACCCATGAGCTTTTGGGAGACACCTCACATCTAAACTATAACACTGGGAGGACCGCACTGTCTTCTCCTGTTTACTGGCTGTTTGGTTCCAGAGACAGACATAGTCATAAAAGGTTTATGACAAAAGCAGAGAATTAAGTGCTGATTTTGTTGTCAGATCACAAAGAATATCTCTTATGCTCAAGAAAGTGAAAAGGAAGATACAGAGGGAAGGGATTTTAGAAAAAATTCTATAAAGTTGAAGGGGAAACCCTGAAGCATCTCATATCTGTGCATGTATGGATCTAAACAGCATACCAAACACTTAAAGAATAAAATTATACCACTGACCACTTCTCACATTCCAGATTGACCACTGAGGCTGGACTTGGAACAGATTTGAATAGAACTGTGAAAACTTTGAAAATTGACTTAAAATTGTATCCACAACGTTAGGGTATATAGGAACCCAGCCGGTGAACATAGCGTGGTCAAGTGTCTTTTATAATGAAGATCTATGTCTTCAACATGACTCTGAGACTCAAACATAGTCCTCAAAAAATTGAGATATAATCTATAACTTCTGATCCTATAAAGGAATGTGGAATAATGACTTCTTGAAAAGGAAAAGAAAATCAATTGACGTCAACTCTGAAAATATATAGCAATGTTGACGTTATCAAAGATTCTAAAGCAGCTAGTATTAATAGGGGCCAAGAAGTAAGAATGAATGCTTTTGGACATAAAAAGATACAACATTTCAGAAGAAAATATATAAATAAAACATACACATACACAATGTATAGGCCCAACAGAAAATAGGGAGAACAAAGATAAAATAATTAATAGCCGTGAAGATACATTAATAGAAACTTATCCCATCTGAAAAATAAAAGAAAAAAAAATAAAAATTTCAGGGACCTGTGAGATAAAAATCAGCAAATTAACTAACACTTATGTTATCAGAATGCTAAAAATAAAAGAGAAAGAGTAGGACTTGAGGAAAAGGATGGAAGAATGATGGCTGAAGAGATTGGTGAAATATGTAAGGTACAAGATAAGGGGTGGGGTTGGAAAAAAATTGGTGATTGAATGAGATGGATATCATTATCCTAAATGCATGATTGAAGATCTGAATGGTACTTATATACTTTGTATACAAGCAGTTGTATGTAAAAAGATACTATACTTGTGCATGATGAATAAGTAAATAAATAATAAAAAAATTAAAAAAAAAAAAAAAAAAAAAGATGCAACAATCTCAATGAATCCTAAGTAGGGTAAATTAAAAACAATCCAGGCTCTGAAGCATCATAAACAAACTACTAAAGGCTTTGAAATAAGAAGAAATATTTAAAGCAGTTAAAGGAAAACAAGGCATTATATATAAGGGAACAACAATTTAAAGACTCCTGGGCTTCTCAACAGAATTCAGGGAGAGCAGAAAACCTTGAAACCTCATTTCTGAAGTGCCACATGTAAAGAATTGGCAACTTAATATGGACCAACTAAAATATTCTTAGGGAATAAAGGTGTTATAAATATATTCTTAGATGAAGAAAAACTGTTAATATTTTTCAACAGGAAATCTTCTGTAAAAGACATACTAAAGAGAGTCATTCATATGGAAGGGAAATTATACCGGATAGAAACTTGGAAATACCAGACTGAAGGAAGAGCAACAAAAATGTGAAATATCCTGTTACATATAAATATATTAGCTTTCTCTTCTTATGTAAAATATGTAAGCAAAAAATATACCAATGTCTTCTAAGGTTTCCAATGTACATAGGCATAGAGCAAGAAATGGAAGAAACAGAGAAAACAACAACAAAAAATACTGATGTAGTAGGTGTGTTAGTCAGATTTTTTTAGTAACCAAAATAACTGACAAGAATAACTTAGGGGAAGAAAGTTTACTTTGGGCTCAGGGTTTCAGTAGCTAAGTCCATGGTCGATCAACTCCATTGCTCTGGGCTTGAGGTAAGGCGGAACGTCGTGATGGACATGCATAGTGGAAGAAAGCTGCTCCTTAGCAGCAGTGAGGAATCAGAGAGTGTGTGAGAAGCCAGTGACAAGATCTAGTCCCCAATGGTGCAGTCATTGCCCAGTGACCTTGTTCCTCAGCCATGCCTCACCTGCCTACAGTTATCATCCAGTAGTCTATGCAAATTTTAACTCATCAAGTGGATTAATCCACTGACGAGGTTACAATTTTCACAATCCAATCTTTTCACCTCTGAACATTGCTGACACTTGAGTTCTTTGAGAGACATGTTCAGATTCAAATCATAACAGTAGGCACATTATAGTTCATTTGATTTTAATATTTTTATTGGTATAATATAATTATACATAATAGTGGGATTCATTGTGATATGTTTGTACATGCACATAACATAATTTGGTCAATTTTATTCTCCTGTACCTATCTTCTCCTTCCTCTCCTGGATTTCTGTGGTGTTCTTGCTCTATGCAATACTTTCCTGAGATTTGCACCTCCGGCCGGGCCTGGTGGCGCACGCCTGTAATCCCAGCACTTTGGGAAGCTGAGGCAGGAGGATTGCGAGTTCAAAGCCAGCCTCCGCAATGGCGAGGCACTTAGTAACTCAGTGAGACCCTGTCTCTAATAAAATACAAAAAAGGGCTGGGGATGTGGCCCAGTGGACGAGTGCCCCTGAGTTCAATCCCCAGTACAAAAAAAAAAAAAAAAAAAAAAAAAAGGCATTGTGAGATTTGCACCTCCATTTTTTTTTTTCCTATATCTTACACATATGATAGAAAACATAATACCTCTGACTTTCTGGTTCTGGCTATTTTGTTTAACATACTGCTCTCATGTTCCACCCATTTTCCTGAAAATGACATAATTTTCATTTTTCATTATGATTGCAAAAAATTACATTGTATATCACATTTTCTTTATTCATCATGTGTTGAGAGAGACTTGGGCTGGTTCCATAACTTGCTTATTGTGAATTGTGTTGTTATCAACAGAGGTATGCATGTATTACTGTAGTATGTTAAGTTTATTTCTTTTAGAGAAGTGCTGAGAAGTGGTATAGCTGGATCATAAGGTTATTTTATTCCAATTCTTTTGAGGAATTTCTATACTTATCTCTATAGTGGTCATGCTAATTTACAATCCCACCAACAGTGATAAATGTTTCATTCCCCCTACATCGTTGCTAGCATTTATTATTGTTTTCTTGAGGATTGCAATTCTAATTGGAGAAAGATGAAATTTCAGTGTAGTTTTGATTTTCATTTTCCTGATTGATAAAGATGTTAAACATCTTTTTTATATATTTGTTGGCTATTTGGTATTTATTCTTTTGACAAATGGATCTTTAGATCATTTGCACATTTATTGATTGGGTTAATTGTTTATTTGGTGTTATGTTTTTGGAGTTTTTTATACATTCTGGATATTAAACCCCTAAGAGTAACTAGCAAAGATTTTCTCCTGTTTGGTAAGCAGGTTCTCTTTCCATGTGTTTTGTTATTTCCTTTACTGTGAATAAACTTTTTAATTTGATGCCATTTCATTTATTAATTCTTGGCATTATTTCCTGATCTTTAGGAGTTCTATTGAAGAAGTTGTTGCCTGCTCCTATAGGTTGAATTGCTAAACCTAAATTTGCTTCTAGCAATTGAAAATTTTCTGATCAAATGCCTAGCTCTTTAATATACTGTTAGTTGACTTTTGTGCAGAGTAATAGATAGAGGTCTAATTTTATTCTTTTATTTATGGACATCCAGTTTCTGCAGTGCCATTTGTTAGAAAGTCTGTCTTTTCTCTCACGTATGTTTTTGGCACTTTTGTCAAGGAGGAGATGACGGCTCCTGTATGGGTTTGTCCCTTTGTCTTCTAGTCCAATGGTCTAAGTGTCTGTTTTTATGCCGGTACCATGCAGCATTTGTTAGCATAGCTGTTTACTATATTTGAAAATCAGGTATTGTGGAGCCTTCAGCATTGCTCATTTCTGCTTAGAATTGCTTTGGTTATTCTTGGTATTTTATTCTTCCATATAAATTTTGAACTTTTTAAAAATTTTTATAGTTCTGTGAAGAATGTCCATGATAATTTGGCAGGGACAGCATTAAATCTATGGATCACTTTTGGTAATATGTCATTTTAACAATATTGATTCTGTCTACCCATGAACATGGGAAGTCTTCATCTTCTAGTATCTTATTAAGTGTATTTCTTCAGTGTTCTATACTTTTCATTGCAGAGGTCTTTCATCTCCTTGATTAGATTTATTTCTATGTTGTTTTTTGCTCCTTTCTTTCTTTGTATGTGTGTGTGTGTGTGTGTGGGGGGGGGTTAGTGGAATTATTTTCCTTTCTTTCTTTTCTTTTCTTTTTTTTTTTTTTTTTTTTTTTTTTTTTTTGGCCCCAGCAGACTCATTTGGCCCCAACAGCATAGAAAAGTTGTTGTTGATTTCTGTATGACAATTTGATATCATGTTACTGTGTTTGAATTTATCAGCACTGTGCTTGAACTTATTTTGGTGGAGATCTTTATATCTTCTAAATATAGGATTATATCTTCTGCATATAGTGAAAGTTTGACTTCTACCTTACCTATTTGCATCTATTTTATTTCCTCTTCTTGCCTAATTACTCTGGCTAAAGTTTTAATACTATATTGAATAGCAGTGGTAAGAACAGATATCCTTGTCTTGTTACTTGTTTTAGAGGAAATGCTTTTATTTTTCCCCCATTCAGTATGATGTTGGCTTGATTACAACACTGTTTAAAAGATGTGGGCACTCTAAGCTGAGTCCTCCTCACTAATAATCAACCACTGATATGCATAAAACATTACATCCCTTTATTGTTTCCTTGTACAACCTGGGGCTTAGGAAACTCATGAAAAAGAAAAAAAAAAAAAAAACACTGATGGTCTAGATATTATTGTTTTTGTGAGGCAAAAAGTGTCCTTTGTCTCCAACTCAAGAGTTTAGTGCCCTCCATCTACATCCTTAAAACTGTAGCAGGCTGACTATGAGCTCACAGATAGGACAAAAATCTCAGACACTAACAGATTTTAACATGGAGTAGCTACTTTAAAATTTTAAACAGTATACTTCAGAGCATGGAAAAGAACTGGGAAAAAATGAATATAAAATATGTCAATTTACCAAGAAGACTTCCTAAATGTTCATATTCTTACGAAGAGAAACTTGAAGCACATGAAGAAAAAATAAATCTTATAAAATAAGATAAAAATCTTATAAAGCTAAAAATGAAACAAAAAACATCCACACTTTTGTTGGATAAATCAATACCCTCTCACTAATAAATAAAACAAGAAGACAGAATATCAGAAAAAAATATATACATAAGAACTGAAAAATACTATTAAATGCAATTTAATTGACATTCCTTAAGAACATTCCATATAACAATATCAAAACACAATTATTGCTGGGAGGGGTGGCGCACGCCTATAATCCCAGCACTTGGGAGGCTGAGGCTGGAGGATTGCGAGTTCAAAGCCAGCCTCAGCAGTGGCAAGGCACTTAGCAACTCAGTGAGACCCTATCTCTAATAAAATAAAAAAAAAAAAAAAAAAGAAGAAGAAGAAGATCTGGGGATGTGGCCCAGTAGTGGAGTGCCCCTGAGTTCAATCCCCAGTATCAAAAAACAAAACAACAACAACAACAACAAAAAAAAAAAAAACCCACAAATATTTTCAAATGTATGTGAGATCTTCACAAAGATAAACCTTAACCTTGATTATAAAAATATTCTTAATAAGTTTAAATGACTTGAAATCATATTTAAATTGTATTGCCTGATTATAATGAAATTAAGAGAAATTAAAAACAAAAAAGTGAAAAATCTCAAAATATTTGGCAGTTATGTTAACATATGTAAATTCCATTCAACAAAAAGTAAGTCTTAATGGAGCTTAGAAAATATTTTGACCTGAATAAAAATGCAAAAGAAATATACTAAAATTTCTGAGATGCAACTAAATTTTATAGAGTGAAAAATTACAGCATTATTTTATTATATTGAAATGAATAAAAATATAATTTTTTATTTTAGGAAATTAGAAAAAGAAGAACAAAATGAACTTAAAGCAAAACAGACATTAAGAAGGAATAAAGATAAGAACAAAAGCATTAAAACTTTTAAAAAATGAAAAAAATCTACAAAATAAAACAAAACATGAGAGAAATACAAATTACAATGTCAGAAATAAAATTGGGAACATTAAATAACATTAAAATGAGTCTTCCATGCCCCTAAATTGAACAATTTAAATGAAATATACTGATTTTTTGAAAGACAAACCACCATCACATATTCGAGGAGAAATGGTCCAAATAATCTTTTATTTATTAAAGACATTAAATATCTAGCTATAATCCTTCACATAGTAAAGGTGGTCCAGGTGGTTTCACTGGAAAATTTTATCAAATCACAAAATAAATGGTTATATATAATAATATATTCACAACCACTCCATGGAAATAGAAGAGGAAGTTACACTTTACAGATCATTACAGGGTCCAGGAATACTCTAAAACCAAAACCAGGCAAGAGAACATAATGAAAGAAAACTATAGAAAATGTCTGTCATGTACTTAGACACAAAAGTATTAGCAAACTGAATGTATAATATATGTGATGCATTGTGATTAGATGGGCTTTTATCCAAGAATTATATAGCTGGCTTAGTATTCGCAAAAACTCAATTAAATACATCATGTTATAATAGACAAAAAAACCTCATATGATTACATGAAATACTGCATACAATATATTTGATAATGCACAGTTGTAATTAAAAACAAAAACAGAAGCAAAAGCAAACCAAACAGGGCAAAATACTCCTTAGCAAACAAAAGATATCAATAAACTGTCACAACCTGATAAATGGTCTTGATAACAAACCCAAACATTCTACTTTGTGGTAAAAGACTCAATGCTTTCCTCTTAAGATAAGTAAAAAGGCTAAAATATCCTCTCTCACTATTTCTATTCAACATCATACAAAACAATATGTGATAAAGGTCAATAACTGACATGTATTGAAACAGAAGAAACATAACTGTCACTTATCACAGACAATTTTGTTTATCTAAACAAAACATGTCAAGCAAATTTATCTTTAGCTCATAACTATATCATCTTGCATAGAATTTCGTGTCTCTTTAGAGAACAGCATGAATGGATCAACTTTCTGGAGATTGACAACAGTGCTATTTTTCCAGTAGAATAATGTAGTTCTAGCTGGTGATCAGAGGGCCTGAAACCCTAAGGGAAATTGAAAATGGCAACACTAACCATAAAGATACCAGCACACTGAATGCACTGGTCAAAGGGCCCCTGTGATTCTTACTGCAGAGATCCTATTGTATGGGGACTCTGGAGGAAATAAAAGACTCTCTTACTAGCTGATGATCTTGAACCATTAGCTGGCGAATTTTAACTATTACATAAAATCCCATAGTCGACTACCTCTCAGAGCTGTTGGAAAGAAAAAAAATTTAATCCATGCCTGAAAAAAAAAAGCAGGAACTCCATAACGGCTTCCATGGCAAAATGAGGAACCAAATATGTCCATGTCCTAATTTCCAACACCTAACAATAGGATACCTCCTATAACAAAAGGGATTTTGTAGATATTAAACATTCTGAGATTATCCTGCATCTTATCTAGATGGGGCCCACACAGTGAGAAGGGCCCTTCCGAATAAGTGGAAGAGGGGGGCCTGAAGGTCCTTGTCAGAGTCAGAGAGAGCTTTGAAGATGCCAGGCTGCTGACTTTGAAGATGAAAGGGAAGACAATGAACAAAGGAAAGCAGGAGGGCTCTCTGAGCTAGAAGCAGCAAGGAAATGGAATCCCTTTAGAAACCTCCAGAAGGGGTACAGCTCTGTTGGTACCTAGATTCTAACCCACAGAGACCATTTCAGACTTCCCAATTCAGAACTGTAAAATAATAGATTTGTGATGTTCTAAAATTTGAAGTTTGTCATAACTTGTTGCAGCAGCAATCAGAAAATTATATGCTTATTTAAAGCAAACAATGCATTTCCAGCTTTATTTTTAGCTTCTGAAACTGCTATATGACCACTTTCCAAATAACTCTTCAAAATTTACCATTATCTTTCTTACTGCAAATAGATGTTTAGACATAATAAATAAATGCAACATACATTCTGGTTAGAAACAAAGATTGTTTAGTTGTTCAGAACTGGATTCAGGCCCTGATTCCGACGTCTACCTTCCCTTTGACTTGGAAAATGTCACGTTAGCTGCTCTGCCAGTTCCTCAAGCCAGCATGGGATTTTATGACTGCTTGCTTCATGAGGCTGTTGTGAAAATTAAGTGAGATATTTCCATGAATCATTTAGTACTGAATCTAACTCTTAATTAATGATTACCCAATGAGAATGTTTATTTTTAGTGGCTACCCAATATTCTTACTTTACAAAATATGAGAAAACTAAAGCATATACAAGGCAAAAAAATGCTTTAGCAGGAGGGGAATTAAAGCCACTTTCTAGCATCTGCAGGACTAGAACCCACATTTTTTTCCCTCCCATTTCATTACAAGTTCTGCATATACATAACTGTATCTGAATATCCTTATTTTTCCTTTAAGGATTTTCAGGGCTTATGGGAGGTTCAGAAAGTTAGAAAGCTGTGCATTCCAAATGTCTTCCTGTAAAAATCATGTTCTAGACTTTCATTGGAAAATCACATTTTCCTTCCCCACTTTTCTTTCTCATTTGATACAGAAGTCTTTTCAAATTATTTGTTTCAAGTCTCAATTAAAAATCAACTCTAACTGAAATTGTCTCCTTTACGCTTAGAAAAATAAAAAATCTCTTTCTTCTCTTTCAAAAGTCTTCTCCTAAATGTAAATGACTCAAGTGTGAAATGAGAACATCATAATTCCCCAGGTAAAAAAGCATGCTCCTCTAAATCCTTTTTTACTGAAGGTGCAATAGAATAAATAGGGAGACAGCCCAGTTGGACCAGATTCACCGCTGTTGCCACCTGGTGGACACTGCCTCTCACTGCAAAACATTCTTAAATTGCTGTTTTTGAAAGCATCTATGATCAATAATCTCATCACTTTGGTTGTGTTTTCTGCCAGTGCGTAGAGATCTAAGGGTAGGAGGAGAGATTGACAGTTATAAGTGCTCTGCGTTATCCTTACTTTGGAAATAAAAAAAAATTACATTCCTATATTCAGTTAGTAATTAGTTGCCTAGCACTTAGAATGTGTGAGGTGCTTTCAAAGACAGAACTTAGATTCTTCCCAGAGGATTACTCACAAAAAACTTTATTTCTCATGGCTTTAAATAGAAACACTGCATTTTTTCATAATTTTTTGATATCCTTTGGTGGTATCATAGCCTCCAGGCTTTGTATATTTCTGTTTCCTTAAACAAACACTAACAGCCCCTTTGACAGCTCCTCCTTATGTCTTGGTTCTTATCTTTGATCATTTTCTCAAAGTCCTTTATATGTACCTGTACAATGTGCTTCATTGAAATGAGGTGAATATTTTGTCCCCCTCAAATTCTTGTCTTGAAACCTGTATTTCAAGTGATAGTTTTTAGAGATAGGGCCTTAAGGAGGCAATTGGGTCTTGAGGGTTAGCGCTCCTGATGGGGTTTAGTGGCCTTAAAAAGGAGGCCATCTGCAAACCAGGAAGTAGACCCTCCCCGCATCCACGACATTGGTTGATGTTGGACTTACCAGCCTCCAGAACTGTGGGCAATAATTGTTGTTGAAGCTCCCAGTCTCCCATGTCTTGCTATATATAGTAGCTCAAGGTGGCTTAGACATTACCTGTATATGCCATGCTTGCTCACACTTCCTTCCTGTTGCATGTGGTAGTCTCTCCTCATGTGATGCCATTTTCCCCAATGAAAAAAGTTATAGTTTATTTAACTCAAATATATGTTTCTCCATTGAAACAGTAGATAATAATAACAATAACAATAATAATAATAGAAGTAGTGTTTATCATGTGCTTTTTCAAACTAAGTTGTTAAAACAATGTACATTTCATTGTTTTAGGACATTTCAATTAAATAATAATTTTAATGCTTAGTCACATCAGCCACATTTTGCATGCTCACTAGCTGTAGGTGGCAGGAAGTAACCATTTAGCCCAATGCTATAGAATTCTGACATTGATACAATGTTACTTATATAGAGGCTATAACTCTGTCATAAAGAAATTGCCTCAGGGTGTGATGGAGCAAGCCTGTAATCCCAGTGGCTCTGGAGGCTGATAGAGGAGGATCAGGAGTTCAAAGCCTGGACTCAGCAAAAGCAAGGTACTAAGCAACCCAGTGAGACCCTGTTTTTAAACAAAATGCAAAGTAGGGCTGGGGATGTGACCCAGTGGTCAAGTGCCCCTGAGTTCAATCCCTGGTACCTCCCCCCACCCCCCTAAAAAGAAAGAAAGCACCAAAATTGGTTGTAGTGTTAAAAGAATTATATGATTCAAGTTAAATATATATTGTGTACCTTCCTAGATTGAGAGGGACCCCCGGAATTATTATTTTTACCTCCTTTAATTCTTACTTTTATTCTTGGCTATTTCCCATAAATTTCTCCACTCAGCTACAGCCTTGCTGTTTGGGGAAGGAGAAAGCAGATCTTGTTCCCACCATGTGGACTGGAGAGCCCCTTCCCAGCCTATGTCCGGGCCACTGTGTGATGTCACTGCATCCACACCCCGTGCTCCAGCTGCCTGTGTACAGGATGGTCTCTCCCACGTGATGGCATGCTTCTTGTAGACCAGCTCCATCTTCCTTCTCTGCAATCCCAAAGCCTTTGTCACTCCTGGCACAGAGCTATACTAATAGCCATGTAGTGAATAAATAGATTAGCCTCTTTTAATCATCCTTCATTGTCCCAGTCTCTGGAAGGTGTCTAGCTGAATGTGTTTTAAGGACCCCTGCCATGGAAAATTCCTTTTTGCCCCCATTCAAAATTCAGACTCATTATTTCCAGTAACAATAATATATATTATATATATGGTCATATTATGTATAACCTAACATTATTATGTAATAACATTATATATTATATGTATGTGATTCTATGAGTTTACACAGAAGTTTCACACAGAATATATACTTCAAATTTTGAATTGTAATTGCCCTCCACCCCACCTCCCAGCTGCCAGAGATACATAGTACGATCCTCTCTCTCCTTATGCTGGATGGTTACAGCATCCTGCCTTTCCAAATCAGGCATAGTGACCATGAAGGACACAACTGGCACTGTGCCACTCTGCAGTGTGTGTTGACAGAGGTTGTTTTTTCTTTTCTTTTCTTTCTTTCTTTCTTTTTTTTTGGATACAAATATCCAATAAATACCATGATGAATTCATCATTTTATTACAAAATAGGCTTTGTGCTAGATGATTTGCCTAACTGTAGGCACATTGAATGTCAGTTAAGCTAACTGTAACAAGCAGTGCATCAAGTGTATTAAATGTGTTTTTCAACTTAGGCTACTTTCACCTTACAATGGGGTTTGTTTGTCGGTAGCCCACTGTACATTGAGGAGGAATTGTATATATCTTTAAAGCAATTTTCAAACTGTATTAAAATCCCAACCCCTTTGAGCTGGAGTGCTCTTTGGACATTGTTAGTTACTGGTAAATGTACTTATCAATAGTAGCAGCCAGCAATATGGTCTTTAGGGTGCAGAACAACACGGGGAGGAAAGACTCAAATAGCAAAAGCAAAAGATAAACAAAAATTTAAAAAATGATGAAAACAAGTATTTCTAATATCTGAGCTTTGCTTAGCAACAGATGAACCTTTGCGCAAGGACTCAAATGGCTTGAATGGGTGTTTGGTTAAAAATGTACACGCTGACTCAGATCTGAATTCAAATCCAAGTTCTACCATTTCTTAACTTGGTAAATGAGGTAATGCTATTTATATTCTCGGAGCTTCATCTTTCCTGGCAGAAAAAGGGAGTCACATCAGTGACTCTTGTAGGGATATTTAGGGGTATGATGTATGCATGAGGTGTGCCTTACAGCATGCTAGAATCACAGTAAGAAGTCAATAAATCCTTCCCACCCTTTGCTCAAGACAGTCAATGATCTGGCAGCAGTTTCTCTAACCAGTATTTTCTCAAACTTCTGGCCCAAAATAGATGTCAAACTCTATTCCCTGTGTGTGTTTCATGCATGTGGTCACTATAGCTTTCCATATTTTTGTGTCAAAAGGGCTGAACAAATCACTCTTAAGCCTCCAGAGTAATAAATTATATATTATTTGGATTTTAGAAATCATATACATTCCCCACTAAAATGTTTGCCTAAAATATATGCACAAGAAGTTTTGTACATTTCACATTTATTTGGCAACTTCTGTGTACTAGGTTCAGAGCCCTGTCTTTGTTCTCTACCATTAGAGGGAGGGGAGTTAGTTGAAAGTTATACTAGGTTTTTACACAGCATTTCACAATCTCATCTGTCTTAAATTCTAAATGTAGTAAAACAGTATTCCAGCTTCAGCTCTTGGATATATCTATTGCTCAAGACAGATAGACTACATTCCAAGAAACTCTGACATCAGCTGTCAGGAAAAGAACATCTCAAAGGTTGAATTACAACTACAGGGTATATGGGGAAACACAGAAACACTGCAAGGGCCTTGCGTTTTTATTAAGAAATCTGCTGAGGGAGTTTGGTATGGCCTCAGCTTGAGCTGAGAGCTCATAATACCCAGTTACACTCAAAATCAAATACAGGTTAATCAAAAATTATTTGAGCCTGCACTGTGTGCAGTTGCTAGGGGAGGTAGGATGGGGATGCAATTAAGTCGAATAATGTGTCTTCCAAACTGCCTCCATTTTCCCAGCACAACTCAAAAAAAAAAGCAACTCCATGTGTGATATCTATGTAGCCCCATTTGGTGGGCTTGCTTCCTGGGTTGCATACTCCAAATATCCTGCTGGGAGGATAGCCCCACGGTAGTGTGGAATTTGTCCTTTTCTTTATCATCAACTGTATTAATTAAAGAAATAGTCCACCAGCAAGAAATGTTTCCTCACATCTGCAGGATTTACTAAATTGTGTGTGTGTGTGTGTGTGTGTGTGTGTGTGTGTGTGTGTGTATTTAGTAAAGAACCTTTTAGTTTCTGAATCTCTCTTTTGATAGTGTAAGAATACCTTAAAAAGAAAGGAGACAGCTGAAGAAATCATCAACTGAAGCCATATAATATCCATCTGGCCTAGATTTTACTGAGCTCATATGAAAACATAAATAATATCTATTCATAAAACCATCACTACTTAAGGCATATGCACACACATACACTGGCATACACTCGTATACACATGTAGGAACATACCTGGAAACCCTGGGTGTAGCATATTTTGGTAGTATTGAATGTTCTAGAAAAAATCCTGTGTTACCCATGTGTCTTAAGTGCCTCTACCCTAATGTATCCCTGCTGTGTATTTCTTCACCTATCAAAACATATCACATTTAAATTATGACAGTTACTCATCACTTAAGAAGAAGAATCCATTCTGAGAAGTGCACTGTTAGGTGATTTCATCATTGTGTAAACTTTAAGGAGTGTACTTACACAAACAAAGAAAGCTATGACAACTATGGAGGATGTGACCTTGTGGGACACAATGTCATTCACACATGTGATTCCTCATTGGCCAAAATGTCATTATATAGCATATAACTATATTTTTGTGTAAATCTGTATACACTTTTACCTTTGGAGGGCTTGGATTGTGTTTTAAACATGTGAAGTCTCTCAAAAATCATACAGGATTGGGCATACAGGTTGTGTTCAAAAAAGTTGCAAATAGTCAGGTGAATAAATGTTAGAGACCTCAACTGTGCACAAAATTCTGAGTACAAGATAATCAGTGTGGAATATCAGACAGGTTGCATTAAGGAATTGAGAACAGGCAAATTCGTGAGGAATTTAAAATTTCCCTGTGCCATTTTTAATCATAAGTCCATCCATTCACTCAAACACATACATAATTTCTTTTCCCTACCAAGTTCCCTGGAGAATTTTGGGGTTACAACAATGACTAAGGGAGGATGGGATTATGTCCTCAAGGAACACATAATCTAACGATTTCCTCTGCTAGTGACATTAATTTAAATGTTGTTTATTTCTAAAAAATGAAGAGGAAAAATTATTACCTTCAATTGATAGAACACAAAAATCCAGGGAAAGTCCTCTAAATCCATGTCATACCTCTAACATGAGGAAACTGGTATTCAAGCTCAAACCTGTCTTATGGCAAGCTGTGTCATGTTGCATTTTGACACAAAAGAAGTGTATGTAGAGCAGGCAAAGAGACCTGAGTTGACTGTGGTGAGAAATATGCCATTGCTATAACCGTGTGTAATAGCAAGCACTCATCAGGGTTCAGGTGTGATACATTAGGGATACACTTATTGACCGCTCTGAGCAGCTCCCTCTCCAAGTGGCCAATTTAGGCGCCAAGGTAACTAAAAATAGATTCTCTAGACATTTTCCTTTGCCCTATCTCCAGAGCTGACCACATCACCCCTCCTCACCCCCAATTAGTTCTCAATACAAAAGCACTTTGGCTACCAGCCATTTTGAGAACTGGGGAAGCAGACTTCAACCCCAGCCTGAGTGTAATTCCAAAAACAACACCATATGCGAACGATGTGGAGTGGAGAACTTGGGCCAATGGAGAGAGGCTGACTGACAGCATCGTCCACAGTTCATTTGCCATTAATAACAAGGCAGCCTGCTTTCCTGGGCGGTCTCCAACCTGCTAATAGGTGATCTCTGGGGATGGCCTCACCCCTCCTCCTCCTCCGGCTAAGTGGAACCACTGCAGAGCCTCCGTGGCCCTGAAGTATTGTTTCTAACAACTCAGGGCTCTGCAGAATTCTAATCTCTAGAGGACTCTTCCATTCAAACAGAAGAATGCCGGCTTCCGGGCACTTCTGCCTTCTGCATGGCCCTTAAATGAGGGCATTTAGTATGTCATCTTCTGAGTCTCTTCTGTTTTCCATTTAAACACTCCCTTTATTAGAGGCATAAGCAATTGATTTAATTAAAAGGTTAACACCAGGGCAATCACATCTTCACTCCCCACCCTTCTCATCTGATTTATCTGGAGTTGTCGCGTATGGTAACAATCACAGAGAAGGAAAGGAGGACAAAAGCATTCGGCCAGTTTTATATCAAGATAAATCAACGCACAGCTGGGGAGGGCTTAATGCAGCTGACAGAACATGCATTTGGAATTGAGAGTTTGAGATTTTTAACTCAGCAAGAATCTCATAACCGTGTTATTTTGGGCAAGTGCCTTCCTTTCTTTCAACTGTTCTGATCTGTTGAATGACCAGGGTTCTATGAATGTGACTGATTATGAAAATTATATGAGAGATTTGTCATTAATACAGATTTCTAGGACCCACCTCAGATGGACTAAGTCTGAGTTTTTAGAGGACATGGATGCCCCGAGGTGTTGCTTCGAGACAATCAAATTCAGGATACAATGGGTTCATAAGCCTAACAATCTTGTCTCTCTCTGATATCTGTCCACATCTGCCTTTGTTTCTAAAGCAAAATCATGTCTGGGTTGCAGACAGAAACATAATCAGCTTCGGGATTTTTCCAAAGCCCCTTAGAAGATACCCTAATGTAACAGGATGCTTATCCAGGATGTGATCACTGCTAGACAAACTTGAGAAACCACAAAAGCTTATTTTAAAGGTTGCCCAAACTCCTTTTTGTATATCCTTGCACAGTTTCTTTCTCTTCTCCATCCTCAAGGCATTCTTTAGCCCAGTGCTGGCCTTTGCCTCATCTACATTGCCCATCACATATGATTAAAGCACTTATGCCTGTTCATCTTGTTTCTTAAAACCATTCTCACTGGGTGTGGTGGTGCACGCCTGTAATCCCAGCACTTGGGAGGCTGAGGCAGGAGGATCTCGAGTTCAAAGCCAGCCTCAGCAATGGTGAGGCACTTAGCAACTCAGTGAGACCCTGTCTCTAATAAAATACACAAAAAGGCTGGGGATGTGGCCCAGGGGTTGAGTGCCCTTGAATTCAATCCCTGGTACAAAAAAAAAAAAAAAAAAAAAAAAATCTCAACTCTGTCTTGATAGACAATATCTGAGAACCAATGTATCAATGTGTTAATGACTACTTTTGACACAAACTTATTTCTTCAAACATTTTATCTAGGAATATTACCTAAACTAGAAAGAAGGATTTTGTTGAAACTGTTGGAATTTTGAACACCTTGTGCAGACTAATGTGGAGATATTTAAGACCATGGGTTGCTTCTGACACCCTAAATTACATCATACCATAACAGAATAAAGTGCACTAAAAGGCCTTTAGTTTTTCACACTTTGATGTGTAGAAAGATTTACCTTTTAGGCTAAAAATCTCTCTACTCTATCCACATGAACAAGCATTTTGAAATTTAATCAAAAATCCATTTAGCCCTTTCTGATGTTACCTACCAAGTAATTCTTATCCCTCAGTTAGGAAAATCCCTGTGCCTTAGCTTTTACTAACAATGAAGCCTGATTTCTCCCAATGCAAATCCAAGGATAAATTACAACCTTATGAAATATGTGCATCTTTGAAAAGTTTAGAAAAGAAATATGATTGTGTCAAAACCATAGGTAACTGCATTTGAAAATAATGTAGTACACATTTTTTATAAAGTTGAATGATCACACTTGATTTTTTTAAATGTTTGCAACATTAAAAACCAAATGCTTGAGGATTTTCCTGTTTGCAGAAGAGAAAACAATGGAAGGATCATGTTGCTGAAAGGGGAAATTTAAAGGACAATATTTTCATCAGGATTCATCCTGCTAACTTCATACAAAACCCAAGTAGGAAGACTATGCACAACTCTTTCAGTCTATAAAACAATGCACAGAGTGGCCCAGAGCCCAGTTCAGCATGCAGAATTCCTGGACTAGAATGGAGATCTTATTACCTTTCAACTTCAAGTTCCTGGGAAAGCCAATTGATTCCTCAGGACTTAGCTTCCATATTTACAAAAGGCACATGAAAATATCATCTATTCAATAAAATTTCTGTGAAACATAAAAGAGATTATGCATACAATGACTTAGAATAGTGCCCTAGTACCCAATTGTTAATTAATGCTAGTGACAAGCGTTTCTATTATTACCTAATTGCTTCTTACCTAGAGGGGTTATGTAACTAGAGGAAATCCTTTGCAAATGAAAGCTCTTATTTCCTGTCCTTCCCCCTAGTTCAAATAATAATCAGCATCCTAACAACAAGCCAGATCAACAAGAAAGTCTTAGGGATCCTTTTTACTGCCTGGTTTGAGGCCTGGCTAGAGGCCTGCCTAAGTGACCTGCTCCAGGCTTCATTGTCCTTCAACCTCAATCCAGGCTCGCAGGATTTTTGCCTAATCTTCCCTCACCAGTTCTCTGAGAAGGAGGAAAACCCCTGTGAGAAGAGCAAGAAAATTTTCTCCTGATCCCCCATGGTTTCCACCACGAAAAAAAAAAAGAAAAAAGAATGGACTGATGGTTCAATTGTTTCATTTTGTTCTCCTTGTCTCTATTTTTTATTTATTTTCCATTGATTTTTAAAATGAGTAAACCAGTGTGTTTCTCAATAAGTCAATAAGGGTTTGTTGAGTGCCAAATTTGTGGCAAGCGCTGTCCTGAGGATTGAAGGCATACTGACAAAAAGGATAAATAAGATTCTTATTCACGTGGCACCTGAGTCAAGAGAGAACATGCATATTTCTAAAACAAAAGATTACATAATTACAAGCATAAGTGCTGAAAACACACACACACACACACACACACACACACACACACACACGAGAAGGGCATTAGCTGGGGGAGATTGGAATAGCTTACGTAAGTGGATCATGTGAAACATAAGTTGGTAACAGACAGATTAAAATAAAAAGAAAAGCCATTCTATTCAGAGGAGAAGACTGCATAAGAAAGCCATACAAGGAAGGATGCAACAATCCAAATCATGACGCAAAAGAGAAGCTGGGTGTGGAACAACAAATACACCAGAGATAGAAGACGGGTCAGCTCATCTGTGGCCTGAAAAGCCATGTTGAAGATTTGAATTTTTCATGACAGTGAAGGAAAATCATTTAAAAGTTTTTACTAGGGTAATTAAAAGTTCAGAATTGCATTTTTAGTAGATCACTCTGGCTGCAGTATAACAAAAGTCTCTGGCAAGGGGACAAGTCATCTACTTAGGAGACTATCTAAATAGAACTTGTAAATTATTAGGGTGGGTCAGAGCAAGGGATTTGAAAGGAAAGCAAAAGAAGTTGAGTTTTCTGGAAGTGTACAGGGATCAGGACCTAAGGGATGTGGTAGAAGCAGATTCTGGATTTAAAAGCTCATTGGAAGGTATCGCTGTTTCCTGAAGGAGCCAACAGTGAATGAAGGTATGGGGAAATGCCGTCTGTGTTCTACCTATGGCATCCAGATGGAGATATTACAAAGGCTAAGCATGTGGGTTGGAAGCTAGGAGGGGCATTCTTGCAATAGGACATAATTTTCATCATTGAAACCGTGGGAGTATGAGAATTCACCCAGGGAATGACTATTCAGTGAAAAATAAAACAGCTAAAATTGAGCCCTGAGACACTCCAACTGTACAGACTCGATAGCAGAAAAATGTACTCTATAAAGAAGCTATCAGCAAAGCAGAAGAAAATGAATACTCCATAGAAGGCAAGAGCAAAGATAGCTTAAAAAAAAGAAGAAGAAAATATATAAACAAGAATGTTAAAGTGTCAATTACTTGTGAGATTAATGAGAACCCAGCATCCTAAGAGTTAGTGGTGTTAAGTGGTTTTACCATCACAGAGGCATGGTGGCCATATTTACAGCAATTTTAATAACTTGCCATGAGTTTACTTGTGAATGGGAAGTAAAGAAATCCACACAATAAACCTAGGATTTTTTTTTTCTTTTCTGCTTTGAAGGACAGAACAAAGAGTAGGATAGTTTTATGGGTATCGAATTCTAGGTTAAACATGTTTAAGATTCTAAATTATTGACTTTGTTTATAATCTGAGGAAGAGGATTTAATTTAAAGGTAAAAAAAAAAAAAAAAAGAGTCCTCAAAGTTTCTGAAAATCAAAGTGAACCAACAAAAAATAAGAGGAATTAGTTTTTAAACTGGGAAGAAAAATATCCACGCATCCTTCATTTTACCTGGAGAGGAAAATATAAAAATATGTGAAAAGTCTAGAAGTTTTTAGTTTCTTCCCTGCAGCTTTCTTAGTCATTGTTCTTTTGTAAACATATTTAACTTTAAAAGATAATTTCACATTTAAAAATACTTTACTTCATTTAATTTTGCTTATTAAATGCACTAAAATATTTTAAAATAACCTTGTATAGAACAAGAACAGCATTTATTTATTGAGTATTCATTCTGTTCCAGACAGGGTTTCCTGTGTTAACTCATGTAATCCAATCACATCACTTGACTCATGAGGATATCACACACACAAGAAAGTCATGCAATTTTTTTCCAGCTTATACACTATCATTTATCAGAGCTGGCCATTTCAATACAGTCATATTGATCTCAAACCATTACATCTTATTCCTTTCCATTCTTACCCATAACAGAGCTAAAATGAGAGATGCAATCTGTAAACTCAAAGCAATTAAACCAGCTTGAGTCCCTGTGAAGGTTCAGATTTTGCACTCTGCAGAGAAAGGTTGTCTGAATTAAAATGTCCAAGTCTTGGGCAACTTGTCGTCCTTAGGAAGTCACTGTAATTTAACACACATTCCAGATATCTTTAGAACGTCAACTTGTAAGGCATGGGTAAAATAAGGGTATTATGCCTTGGGCCTAGAATATCCCCCAAAGTCTGGTACCTTGAGGGGTTTGTTGCCATGCAGCAATGCTCAGAGGTGGGGCTTGGAAAGTGATTGTATCAGAAGGGCTCCAATCTCTTCAGTGAACTAATTCACCAATGGATTATTCATTTGATGGCATTATTAGGAAGTGATAGAAACTTTAGGAAATGGGGCCGAGTTAGAGAAAGTAGGTCACTGGGGCATGCCCTGAAAGGGTTAGGGGCAAAGAAGCCCCAAACCTGCACCGCCAGCCCCTACTTTCTGGCTGCCAACAATTGAACACCTTTGCTCTGCCATGGCCTTCAAATATGATGTTCTGCCTCACCTCAGGCACAAAACAATGGAGCTGGTTAACCATGGACTGAACCTTCTGAGACCATGAACCAAAACAAATCTTTCCTCCTTTAAGCCATTTGACTCCTTTAAGTTAATCTGCTTCAGATAGTTTCATCACAGCAATGAAAAGCTGATTAACCGGAAAGGAAACCTCCTTCTACTCCAAAAATGACAAGGATATCACACCTTAGATTACAACATGGTGACCACATTATCAAAGATTGATTAAAAGAACCAGCAGAAATGATGCTTGCAGGTGGAGGTGGAGGGTATTTTAGTCTTATTTTTTTGTTTTTTTATGCAGAAATTGTGTCTCATTTCTTTTCTTATTTCTTAATTCACACTGTGATACTTTAAGATTTTTTTTAAACAAGCAATGTTATTTTTTGTAACACTCTCTTTTCCAGTTTCTTCACATTTTCAGAAAAACACTGCTTAAAACTGACATTATATGTCTTAGATCTTAATGTACTCCAGCTTGTCTTTTGAATTTTAATCTCTTGCTGTCTGTCTTTCTTAAGCAACATAATCCAAATAAAAATAAAAGCTAGGGGCTGGGGTTTTGGCTCAGCGGCAGAGCGCTCGCCTTGCACGTGCGCGGACCGAGTTCGATCCTCAGCACCACGTAAACATAAAATGCATTGCATTGTGTACAACTAAAGTAAATAAATAAATATTTAAAAATAAATAAATAAAAGCTAATCAGTCAATCTGTGCTCACAATGTCTTAAATATAGGGACATGTGATGCTTTTAGAACACACAAATAATATGAACTATGATTTTCTGTTACACCATTTTGGTAATCTACCACTCTCCCCTACCCTTGGGTAACTGGTAATAATTGGTCATTTCACATTCATTGCCAAAATTATTTTCCTGATTATATGATATCTTAATGATGACAGATAATGTGAAAAAAATCAGCAAATTAGAAAAATCCCATAACTTAAAGAAAAATGCTTACCAATTCCATATTTATAATTTTAAAGAGTTATACACGTATTTTTCATATTTGCTTTTACATCTTGACTTTCTTCATAAAATACAAAGAGGCATTTCTCCTCCTCCTCCTTCTCCTTCCCTTCCTCCTCCTCCTCCTCCTCCTCTCCTTCCCTTCCTCCTCCTCCTCCTCCTCCTCCTCCTTCTTTTACATTTATAAACAACTAAAAGTTATTACTCTCAGATAAGGAGGATGGGAAGTTCAAATTCAATGCACATGTTCAGTATCTGGTGAGGGCCCACAGAGTAGACCAGGTATTGTTGTCTTCTCACTATGTCTTCCCATGGTGGAAGGCAAGGGAGATTTCTAAGGTCTCTTTTAAAAGGCCTTCATTTCATTTATGGGGGCTCTGTGGTCATGACCTAATCACCTCCCAAAAGTTTCACTTCTTAAAACCATCACATTAAGATTGTTTTTATTAGAGCTTTATAGTTATACAGAATAGTTGGGTTCATCACAATAATCTCATACATGCATGGAAACTGATTTCAGTTAATGGTCATCTGTTTTTCTCTTCCCTTGTTCTCTCTTGTCTCACATCCTCCCCTCTCCCATTCTCCTTCCTCTATTCTACTAGATTTCCTTTTGTTTGTCTATTAATTTATATTTTATTGACTCTTTATGTTATCCTATCCTTCCTTTTCCCTTTCCTTTACTTCCAATGTCTTTGTAAATATTTTAATTACTATGATTTTTTGAATCTGGCTTTACAATTTCTTTGTTGTAAATACAGTTCTGCTATGCTTATCTTCCTAGTGTAGTTTTCATAGTCTTGATCCCAGAAAATGGGATTGCTAAGTGAAAGTTTAGTGAAGTTTTCAAGACTCCAATACCCATTATGAAATTGTTTCCTGAAATAATCATATTTTTGAAGACTTTAACTATGAATGACAAGTAGTGGTCCCACTATAACAAATTTGGGTATTAATGTTAAAATTTCTTATACTTATAACTAATTTATGTTAAGCAACTATTGTGTGCTTAGCACTCTATTAACTGTTGTTATATTTTAAAGCATCTTACAGGTACATTGCTTCATTTAGGAAGCCAGTAAGAAAAGATGGTATATCTATTATTAGGCACTCTTTCAGGTGGGGTGTTAGAGGTGAATGCTTAAACAGGTAAATTGCTTCAGATCACTCAGGGGAGTTGCTGAGACTCTAGGTCGCATCCTGCCACCCCAGTGTTTGTCCATCTCCCTCTGTCTCAGCTGGCCTTGTCTACATATAGCACTCCTCTGCGTACTCATGCAGATAGTCACCCTTCCCTACAGCATTAGGACAAGCCCAAGACTTCCAGTGAGCTGACATTCTTTTTCTGTCAAACATATGCTTTATCATGGAACCCACTAAAACCTTTCAGAATTATGTCCAGGGACATACTAGTATCAAATAGTTAAAGGCTGACAAAATCTCCTACATTATTGAGCTCCCTCCTATATTTCACAGGAGGAAAATGAGGAAGGGATGTGTGGCAGATTCATGATCATTCAGCAAAGTGCTTCATCACTGCTCATCACTGTTAGTTAACCCAGAGAGACCAGGAAGCAGACCAAGCACAAGGCCACACCTGTGCCCAGCCTACAACAGGAACCCAATTATATTGGTGCCCTCCGTTTTCCTCTGTCATATTCTACCTTACTTGGTCACACGTTACTATTGTGAGAGTTGTCACTGAACACACATATGGTGAAATCTTGCTTCTACCTGTCAGTTCTCACAGGAGGCTGTTTAATTTGAGGATAGATTTTATATCATTAACCACAGATAATTAGAATGTCAACATTTTAATTTGGTCATCATCAATGGCTTTCTTATGCTCTGAGATCCATTTTACGTCATTTTAAAATTACCTTTTCAAAGGTGAATGTAAAGTTTTAAAAAATGAAAAGCTGCTTTGTAAATGATTGTTTATCTCATTTTATCTGCCCACATATACATAGAATGTACATGTTTGTATTAAACTTTGAAACCACATCATATGCTAATTGCCCTTGGCATGTAATGAAATTTTTAAGGACAATTTTTCTCCATAATTATCATTGGTGATGGTTGTGCAAGATTTTTGCAACGTGAATATACAAAATGTATCTGCTAGCACATGATAGTAAGAGGGCAGGCAATTATAACACTTCACTCTTAAAAAAAAGATAAAACGAACATCCTTATGCACTTTAAGATTCTATATTTAGAAAACTTTTGTTATGATAATCTCTATATTTAGGAGAACTTCCCTATGACTACTTCACAAGAATATAATTACAGAGCAAAAATGTGTGAACATTTTAGAGTTGGGAATGTATCTCAGTGGTATAGTGGTATAGCCCTTGTTTAGCACAATGTGAGGCCCCAGATTGCATCTCCAGCACTGCAAAAAAAAAAAATTGGGAACAGTTTGACAATTTTTGATACAGGTGACATAATTACCTTCCCAATGGACAGTGTTATTTTCACTGAGTTTGTTTATTTTAAGAATAATAATCATATATGTTTATAGGAAAAAATGTAATATTTTGTTGTAGCATATTCTTTTAGAGATATTTGAAGTTGCAGGTTATGATTAATCCTTTTTATTAATGGATTTGTTAGCTTTCTAGCATAACAAGGAAAGTCAGTTTCGTCATGTGCTAATGGAAAGCGAGCTCTTGTGCTGGGATGGTTTGAAAGAGATGGGAAAACATGTGGGGTTCTCCTCTTTCCAACTTTAAATTCCCAAAAGAGAAAAGTCTGAATAAAATAGTACTGTAGTCAGGTCAGAGCTGTAGAGTGTTTCTTGTTTTCCCTTCCCCCATTTTCACCAGACTGTTCCTCCAGGCTGGTAGATACCCAGAAGAAAAAGCCATCTCAAACCCAAATCCTGTGTTTCCTGACGTCTTACGTTCTGAGCACAATGAGACTGGTATATGCTTACAAATATTTTTATTGTTGTAGTTCATTTATTTATTTGTTGTTATTTTTGAGGAACTCTTCATGAAAGTGCTAGAATCTAGAGCAAACTTCAGATAACATATACAAACATAATCCATTATGCCCTGGAGTGGGTATGCAAAGAGATCTTTCTGTGAGTATACTGGTACCACTCATTATAAGCCTTTAATATTTATATATACAGCCGATTTAGAATTCTGTGTGTTAACTATAGTGTGGGGTTTCAGAGACAACAAATTTAGTTAGCACTTGTGCAAAAGTACTTATCCTAAGCCACTTCAGGTCAAAAGAATATTTTTGTGCAGTTGTAAACAAAGTGCAAAAGTCTAGGGTTATTTTTTATCATTTAACATCTCTTCAAAGAAGTGAACTGATGGTTTGAAAAATCATGAATAAGTTGCCAGTATTCTATGTGTTGTGTTAGGAATTTAAGAAGTTGGAGAACCAGAAAACTTTTGTTGAATTGCTTCCTTTCTTCCTCTTTTACATCACTCCCTAAACTGGTCAGATAGAGGGCTCTGCTGTCTTTCAGGCTAATACTGTGCACAGGCATATTTGAAAGGGAGGAAATCAACATGTAATTGCAAAGTACTTAGAAGTTAAGACACTTAAATATATTGTACTAGTCTTTATCTCTATTCTGATAGTAATATCTTTATAGTCTTTTCTAAGACTAAATATACAAATGGCCCTACTTCAAATTAACATTTTGTATGCTTCACCCAATCCTTTTGACCAACATAAGATAGAGAAGACATTGATACATTCACCAATTACTCCTCTTATTGCATCTGTATGTACCCCACACATGCAATACTCATTCTACTTCACAGGAAGTTCCCAGTTTTCCCTAGCACATGGATAACAGGTCACAACATAGCGCTTTTGACTTCCCCTGGAATTTCCTCCTTTGCTCCTGTGACAGATGGATGATTACCCATCTGAGTCTGGATTCGCCTAATCTTAGTCCCACCTACTTTCAGGTGGCCAGAGTTCATTTCTTCCTGCTTTAATTTCCCGTGTCCCTTCTTCATTCAGTATGACTTATTTTAAGGCCTATCTCACCATCCACATGGATAAACATCCTCAGGACAGGCAGCATATCTTATTCATTATATAGCCAGTTTAACTGTATAAACTCCAAATTGTTTCCTCCTCTTTACACAATAAATTCCACAGCAAAAAGCTTAGAATGTACATGAGTAACAAATTCCTTAGGACTCCATAAAACATTATGAGCACCAAACACATCCATGGATACTGTCCAAAATGAAAATAATGCAATGCCTTTATTGATGGTCCCATGGTACTAGACATGGACAGGAAAGAATACAACTGCGTGCCCTGCTTGCTAGTCTTGATGATAGTAGCCAACTCACCTAAATTCTAAATCAGTCCAAATGAAGAAATGGAAACTTTTGTGAATTAAACCAAATTTACTAAAGTCTTTAATTTCTTCTCTGTTGTAACACATTACTAAGTGATATTATCATCTCTCCATATTTGTCTCTGATCTATTTGGTGTAGACTTGCCATATATACATTTAATAGCAGAACAGATGTTAGTATGATTTTATAAAAATGGTTCAAAGATTCTGAGCTGAAATAATAAAAATCCCCATACAAAAATTTAGGTTGAGGGGCTGGGGCTATGGCTCAGCAGTAGAGCGCTCGTCTTGCTTGTGTGAGGCCCTGGGTTGGTTCCTTAGCACCACATAAATAAAATAAAGGTATTGTGTCCACCTACAATTAAAAAATATTTTTTAAAAAATTAGGTTGAAATTAAAATGGTTGCATACTTATTCATACACTCCCTTTCCCCCAAATCGGATTGAATTCCATCTAATCCCATAGATCTGAAATTGCAAAAAGACTCATGTTGAATCTATTTCTCATTTTTGCTCATTGGAAAATAGCTAAAAATATCAAGGTACAAATTTTGAAATTCATTAATTACATTTTATGACAAACAAGATAAAAGATGAAAAAAAAACACTTTATGTAGAATTTCAGGAGTAGAAGAAAAATATTCCTAAAAAACCAACTGAAGTTTGTCTATACTCTGTATTGCTATGGATAAATGCTTCACAGGGTTACAAAGGTAAGATGTCTTTTTCATTAACTAAGAATTATACCACATCAAAGAAAGGGTATAATTCATGGGAAGTGGAGATAGACTTGGTAAATTTTGGAGATGGAATTTCCTTGAGGAATAGTAAATTTAGTACCAAATAGTAAATTTAGTACCAAATTTTCAAATTTTAGGACATACAGTTTTGGTCATCCCTGATTTTTATTAATTTTGACCAAACTCAGAGCTACACCTTTTGTTCTAATAAGCAAATTTAAATAATTGTTTTCTATCTTTTTAAAATCTTAATACATCTTAAAGATAGGCCTTATTCTTCCTGTTTCTTATACCTCTATTGAAAACATACTGTATTTGAGGGTGACATGTAATCGTTTAGATTCTGATATTTGCTATTAATTGTTCAGAAAATAAATCATTGTCTGCAAGAAAAAAATTTCCAAATATCAAGTTTGTAGAAAAATATGAATTGCCCACATTTTAAACATTTTGCTTCCCCCTAATGTGATATTGATTATTTTTGACAATGATCTTGATCTTGCTATACCTGTGCAACTCTACTCTGTAAAAGACAATAAAGAGTCCCAAACAAGATAAGCTGAAAGTTGAATCATCACAAGTAATGAGACCAAACTGAATAACGGCATATCTGATGAGCATTTGAAACTGCATTTCATTTTCAACTTTCACAACACATTGTGAAACTGGATGTTATCCCATTTTACATATAAACGTTATTTAAGTAATTTGTCTTCTATGTCATATGCCTAAAGTGAGGTGAAAATTTAGTATGTGCCCAATATCCTGAACACCAAATCTCAAATCTATAAACTGTTATTTTTTTATGAGTAAAGTGTTATAAACACCTAATGTGAAAACATATGTTGAATAAAAGAGTAACACATTATTTCATTGTAGCTGCTAATGCTTCTAAGAGGATTCATTTAGCTTGAGAAATGACCTAACATTTGGAGCCAAAAACCTACAAAATATGAAAGAACTAATGGCTTCTCTCCTTAAAAACAAACAAAAAAAGCCAAACACCCTCTCCCATATATTTTGCCTTTTCCTACAATAAATATACATATCAAATTCTTCACAACTGTTGTAGTCTGACTCTTAGTTATATCACCTGTCCATTTGGAAGCCACTAGTAATTCTGGTTGCCTTTCTCCAGATATTCTGCTCCCTGCTCCCCTTAAATATACAAATACTGTCCTCACATAGTTCTCAGCAATCCACGTAAGCCATTTATTTGGGGGCATTTTCCTGATCCACTATAGTGTCAATTCTTCTAGCAAGTGTAGTTTCCTAGTGCCTTGGAGTATTTGCATGTAATGTGCCCTGAAGTGTCACATGCAATGATAATAAATGATGAATGACAGTGAGCATGTAATGAGCCCTTCAAGCACTAAGTATTGCATTTCATTTACCTCATCTCTGACTTTCACAGCAGTTTGTGATTTGGTGTTATCCCATTATACATATAAAGATAATTTAAATGTGAAATAATTTAAATAATTACCATGCAGTACAATTCTAATTTGTTATCCCACAGGGACAAAATATATTAGACCTTTAGTATTCTTGAGCCTTCATGGTTGCTCTCCTCTGCTGCCCACATCCTGGTTTTTCCTTATGCTGAACCAGATGTTGGGTGAATCAGAAAACTAGAGGAAACTGTAGATATTTATAAGCATAGAACAGGGAGGGCAGTGAGATAAAGAGTGAGAGAGTGAGACAATTATTAAGTAGATGGAACAAAATGCCTTTAATAAAGAATGAAAGAAAAATGTATATTGGAGTTCTTTATACTACTTAAGGAAGTTTTCTATAAGTTGAAAATATGTCACAATGAATACCACGATGAAAGAAAGCATCAATGAAAACACACAGTGAAACTGACACAAAGGAGTGTATTTTGAAAGGCAATAAATACTCATCAATAATCAATACTCAGCAGAGATAAGAGGAATGAGAACCAATATATAATCATGGATATTTTTAAAAGAAGTGAAATAGGCAATAACTTGAAGATTTAAATTTAATTTATTTAGGAGGAATGGTTTCAACCCATTCTAATTAATATCACCAAATCCAAATATACAGTCTTTATTTTCACAACTAATCAGATTATTTTATTATTGTGTTTATCCCACAGTATTTGATACATCAAAGTGTCTTGCTTTAAAAAAAAATTATGAACAGATAAATGAACCTTATCTTTTCCTATACTGTATAAACTTTTTGTTTCTTGTATCCTGTTCTACTATATTGCATTTGTAAACTACATCAGGATTCAATAAAATTTTCTGTTGGTAATTTAGGCTTTGTAGGACATGTAATATTTGTTTTGTTCTTTCTTTGTATATGATATCAGAAGGCATTGAATTCAGGGCCTTGTGTATAGTAGGCAAATATTTTACCAGCCCCCCACAGAATTTCTGTGACAACTTCAGAGCTACAAAATTCCCTTGCAAGAGTAGACATAGATAACACAAACAAATTAGCACAACTATGTTAATTAGCACTACAACACAAGATGGACATGGTGGTGTATACCTATAATCGCAGATACTCAATACCTAATGTAATGCAAATGGTATGTAAATGATTTTTGTTCTATGTTTCTTAGGAAATAATGACAAGAGAAACCAAGTCTATACAGGTACAGTAAAGATAGATTTTTAAAGTATTTTTTAATCTAAGCTTGATTAAATGGGCATCTGTAGAACCCACAGATGTAGAAAGTTCACTGTATTTACAATATAGCAAAATTCCCTGCTATTTGGTGGCATTGCTTTCAGTGCTATGGCATGATTTCCTCAAAATAGATTATTTCTAATTCATTTGGCATCTGTAGTGTTTTCAACAAAGCAAGCAGAGAGAAAGAACTTAGTAAACAGTGATTAAAATTATTTATGAAGAAAGAAGAGATTCATATTAGCTACATATACACACACATATACATATATATGCACATATATGCACATATATATATGCATATATATATATATAGTCAAAATACTATATCTTTAACCTTGAGGATATATTTTCTAAATTGCACAGCTTAAAATCATTAAAAAAATTAACTTTTTAAATGAAAGAAGCTGGTGGCTTATTTATTTTAAAAATAATAATATTTTTAAAATAATAAAAATAATAATAATAAGATAATAAATGTCATTTGATATATTGAATTACAAACATTTATAATGCTGGGTCATGTGTGATTTCTTAATAGACATAAAGTAAAAGATGGAATAAAAATTTGAAATAAATCATCAACAGTTTTTTTTTTTTTCTGCTTTGATGCCTTCTTCTGTATCCATTCCTCACATTCCCCCTAATGAATACTAATCCAGCAACCTATAAAGTCTCTCACACTGAAGCTTCAAATCTGTTCTGCATTTTTTCCTTTGTCCTAGTCAACACACCCCCTGCTGGCTCTAGGCTAACATTCATTCCACCTTATTAAAAATGTCAATGAAAAAACATATTATAGATGTTTTTCACTGTTTTCTATGCTGATTTAAATGTGAAAGGGCTATAAGGACAAAAATGCCAGGGATTAGGTTACATAATGAAATAATTCTTTGAAATTAGTTCTGTCTCCTCCCAAACATGTATTTCCTGAAGAAAAACACAACACACCATTGGAAAATGTTATAAATTTGTAGAAGTCTCATGGTAGAGTCTGTTACAGATCCTCTGTTCAGATGTTGGCCTGATTTACTTAAAGTTCAGGTATGCACCTGGGATGGAATGGTTACCCGCTGTTCCTCATTTATTCTAACAAGCTTAGTAAGAGCACATTGGCTGTGCAGCTATTCCCTGAGAGACAGTAGGCTTCAATAACCCCCAAGAAAAATAATTGTTTAAAATAAAAATCAAAATTGTCAGTCATGTTTGAGCTCAAATGAGGAAACAAATACGTCTACTAAACCCATATTTCACTTCTATGTATTCATGGCACTAAAGCAATGGCATGATAAGCCAAGATTCTAAAATCAGAAAGTCCAAGTTTGAATTTTTGCACTTCTACTTAATCACTTTGTGGTTTGAGCAATGTTACTTAAATTTCAGGAGTCTCACTATCATTATGTATGAAATGGAGCTGGTAGCACTAACTTTAGAATTTTGCTATGAATTTTCAAAGAGAGAACAAAGTCAAATTGTTAGGTTGATATTTTATAAGCAATGTCTGTTTTTTTCTCTAGAGAACCTAAATAGCCATTGCTTAAATATTATAAACCATTGCTCTTCCAGAATAGAAGTAACTCAGTGTTGTAATTAAAACTCAAGAAAATGTCTTTGTCATCAACAATATCATGCTCATGGGATATTGTACATGCTATGGGCAAATCTGCAAAGACACTAAGATTTTTATTCACAGGCCCCTCTCTTTTTTTATGAGAAGAAAATCTGACCTTAACCTGGAGTCTCATTGGTCATATCTGGTCCACACAGAAAGTACTACCCAGATAGCCATTCATGAAGAAGAATATAGTTGATATGGTAGGCTTACTCCAATCATGATTTCTTGATCAGCCTGTTTTGCAAAGTTTGAATTGGCTGTTGATCAAGAAACCAATATGTGCCACTTTAATGTACTTAAACAACAATAACAATAAAGGATGATACTGTTCCTCTCCTTCAAGCACTCATTACCTACACTTATAAATTTATATGTGCCATCTTCCCACCCAGAAATTGTGGTGAGTGTAAGAACCTTAAACACAGGACCAGTTCATTTTGGTATCTATTTAATAACCAAAGCAAATTATATAAATCTAGACACACTACTGTTAACTCAATAGGTTAACACTAGTTAGCTGAATTACCATGATATGTTAAGTAATGAATTATGCATATTTTCCCTAGAATGGTTAAGCTTTTAAAATTTTTGCCTTTATTTTTACTCCAGGAATGAATCAGCAAATAACATGCATTAGAATTCCAGTGATTATAAACTAAATAAATTGTCTTCTTTGGGATAGCATAAGGAATGTATAACATAGGTTTCTGTAACAAAATTACTTTTACATGTGTCATTGAATTAGGTATACACAATTATCAAAGGCAATGATTTTCATCATTCATAGTGGACAGGCATGGAAACTAAATATTGAAGAGACCAAGTTGTATACTAAAGATCTCATACGAGTAGGTTTCAAAATCAAGACTCATACTCAGAATTTCTAATTTTACACTCAGAAAATTTTTCATTAAATTATTCTAAACAGGTTTCTCTGAAAACATAAAATGTATCACAAATGACTCCTTGGTGATTATATGCAGAAGATTCTTCAGAAACGGACAGAAATAAGTGACAAAAAGAAATCCTTTTTGGCATCTGTTTCTAGATGTGGAGTAGATGGGTTTGTACAAATGTAATTATATAGATGCTTTAGAAAGTGACCTCCCCTTAAAAATAAATCCATATATTGAGACATATATAGTTGGGAGAGAAAACTATCAAGAATATAATCCAAAACATAATTTCCACTGATTTTTCATGTAGTTGACATCTTAATTTCCAAGGTAAATGAAGATAAATTTCCACCAAGGAACCCAGGCATTCTGGCAAAAGGGCTTGTAGGGAATGGATATGACTTCTGAAAGAGCTGACAAGCTCATTAAAGATATGTAAAAGTGTGCTCTATAAGTATAATAGGAAATGTAATACATTCTTCTCTCATTTCTAACAACTTAGAATAAAAAATAAATTTGAAAAAATATGTAACATTATTCATATATCAACACTTGTTGAAAACCTGTACCAAAGATGCAAAATTAGAAACTGATCAAGAAACTACTTTTGAGAAACTACTCAGGGTTAGGGAGACATTACTGTGTGTTAGCATCACACTGTAATCAAGAGACCTTACCAGAGTCATTCTGGCTGACTTTGGACTTGAAAATTCACCAGTGGAAAGGAGAAGTCCCTAGGAAAAGGAAAGAGCATTATGTGTAAACAGCGTTCATACCAGCTGAGCAGTGTGCAAGCCAGGCAAAGATATTTAAGTGGCTGTTTTATTGGCAAGTGTTGGATGATAGAAGATGACTATTTTTGATGTCAAGGATGAGTATTGTGATGATGAGCTTGAGTTTGACTCATATCTAAGTAGTGAAGAGAGACTATAGCAAATTTTTCTCAACATATGGTTTAAGTCCATGGGCATTAGTGTGAATGTCCATTCTTTTGCAAAAATAGAATTCTGCCTTAATATCTTGAGACTTGATTTTCTTGTTAAGGCAAATACACCTGACTTGACCTGGCCTGAATAACAAGTGCATGGCTCAGGTTGTCTCAATTCCCTTTACCCCCAAGAGACACAGAACTGATTCATTATGCCATCTGCAACTTTTCTTTCCCAGGTGGAGCAGTCTTTGTCAGCTTAAAAACTCTTATAATACTTATAATTTAGGAAATCTAGTGCTTAATCACATGCTAATTTGTATTATAATATTAAGTTTTAATGTATTTACATCTCATTTTCCCAAATTATGTTTAGCTCTATGAGAGGATTTTTTCCCCTGTTTTCTATCCTCTGTAGTATATTACTGGCCACATACTAAAAAAAGGACAAAAAGTAAAAAAAGGAAGAAAGAAAGCAAATACAAAGAAAATAAGATAAAAAGAAAAATAAATTAACTTTTTGCCACATCAATATTTTGAGAAAACTGTAAATTGAAGTTATGGGTAGAAACAGAAATTTTTTTGAATCACTTTGATGGTAAGTAGAACTTTCTCCCATGCATTCCGGTATTCATATGTTGTAGTGACTCTCACCTATAAGTTTTCTAAGGATAAAGGAGATAGGATGCGAGGTTTTCATTTTCAGCAACCTATGGCTTGAAGCCATTAATTCTGAATGATATTTAAAGTGTCAATATCTGTCTCCTCTTAGGATTCCATCAATAAAATGGAGATGACCGAATATACTTCTATATGCCTCACAAGAGGATTGCAAAATCAATGAGAAGAGCCACTTGTTGAATATTCGAAGGCTAAGATTCCATTTGATGAATGATTCTTTTCCTTCTGCTCCTTTAAGAGTAAAGCAGTGAAAGTGCTCAAGGGAAAATCAAAGAGACACTGAAATACATTCCTACCCAATTCCTTGCTTTATTTTTTCTTTTTCTTTTTTTGAGATTTCAGATAAAAATTTTGCTTGGGAAGAGGTTTAGATTTATTTAAAAACACATAGGTACTTTTGGATTTCAATTATCCACTTCCCATTTCCTATTAGTATTTGACCGACTCTATCTATGTAGAAATTTTTAAACTCTTCAAAAACAAGGTACTCTGTAAATATGAGTTATTTTAAATGCATCAACATGAGTAGAAAAGGGATACTATTCAGCTCTTATTCCACCATCTGAAAAAAGAATTTCAATAGGTAAATATCAATCTGGCTGAAGACAGTTTTAATAGAGATTAATATTCTACTGATGATAAAAAAACAAAACCTTGCTGCCAAAATGCCCCCAGAAGATGGCATTGTTTACACTATTGTCTGAGTGGAACAGCTGTTTACCCCTCACTATATTGAGAGATGCCGTATTCTTACTGAAATGTTAACAAATCTTAGACAAATGTCTGCTGTTTAAGGCTCAAAGTTGCTCTGAGAACAGGTGTGTTAGAGAGAGAGAGAGAGAGAGAGAGAGAGAGAGAGAGAGAGAACACAAACTACAACTGTAAATAGGATTTTAAATTAGCTGCAATTTATATACTCTATACTGAGCCCACATATGGACATCTAAATGCAAAATTCCAATATTTACTAATACCTTGAAGATCATTAACAGTTGGGGGACTTCAAAGTAGCAAATTTTCCTGATTGCCTTTTACTATATATTCCAAGTACATTTACTGGAACAGGGGATTCATTTTAAGTCATTTTGCCAAAAATAAAAACAGAAATATTAAAAGATCTTATTTAACCAAATTTTTTGAAGATATGTAAAAGCTTTGATTATATGGAGGGACACAAACTTGGTGACTGAATATCTGTGTTCTGTAACCATCAATTTCCTATTTGTGAAATAATTAGGCCTGAGTGATGGGTTAGGATGTGGCTCTATGGGAAATCTCACACACTGCTAGCAAAGGAAGGAGAGGTGTGGGTTGGTATTGCCATTCTATAGAATGACTGGCAATGCCTAGTAAAACTGAAGAAAAACATTTCTTATGATCCAGAAATTCTACTCCTATGTGTGATTGAAACTAACAGATAGGTACAAAATAATAGTTTTTATTGAGGGAAAAAAATGGAAACAATCTACAGATCATAAATAAAAGAATTAATGAATAGATCTTGGAATATTAATATAAAGAAATACAATACAGCAGTAAAGATGAAAGAGAACTTAATATATTCAAATATGTGAATTTTAACAATATAACATTAAATAAATTGCAAAGTACAAAATAAGAGTGTGATAGCATTTAAAGAAAAAAGCAAAGCTAATTCGTTCTTAGAGATGTATGTGACAAAAGTATAGAAATATTAAGTATAGGAATGATATATACCCAATGAACAGTTTACTAGAATATATGATGGAAGATAAATATTATGAAACAAGAATTCAGAAAGGCCTTAAATCATATTTTTATTTTTTTAATAAAATTTCCTTTGCATACATTTGGAACATACAAAACTGAATAAAGGTTTATTATATTTTCTCTAGATTTCCTCGTATAATAGCAAGATAGTATTCTGTACGGTCAGGGATAGGGTGGCAACTTCTGAGGGCCCAAGGTGGAAAGGAAAGCCAAGCCCAAGCAACCCACCTTTGACTCCCATTCCCCCTATCTGCAGTCCCCTGCCAACAGGATAGCTTCTTGGGTCACCTTAGTTTTGATATTTTGGAATTCATCATCTCCTGGGTGTGGCCTTTTGCCCACAACTACAGCTTTTGCTGGGGGAAAATCTACTGACTTACTTAATTATTTCCAGTTAGAAGCTTAGAGAAGATGGGGGTAATCTATTTAGGACTGATAGGACCTTCAGGAATCTTTCTTTAATAAAATAATGGGGTGACTGAGTCAGTTGTCATTGAACTATCTTTTAGTATTCCAATGATGTGAGACTAGTTCTAACCAAAACCACAAGGTTAACCTCAGGATTTATGCAGAAGCTGCCTAAACACAGCTCAATTTGCTGCAGTTGCACATCTGGCTGCTGAAAACTAAGGGTTGTCAGGAATCCATAGTGTAAAATAAGTCTGCATAATTGTTAATGCTGGGGGTGAGAAGAGAGGTAGACATCAACTTCCTCTGAAGTGGGTAGAGTCTATCAACTCTAACTTGATTGTAAGCTTCACATAGGAGAAATCATTATGGTCCCTCATTTTGTTAAGGTTTGACAGCTTTCTGACAGCTTCCAATAAAAACAAAATAAGTTGATTCATGGCAAAGCAAGAGCGTCCCCAGATACATACCAGAAGTCAGAGACAAAACCCGGATTTCTTACAGGGAGCCTCTAGGAAGAAATCAAAACCACTGGTTCCCTCTTTTTAAATGTAAATTCCTCCAGCAGAGCCCTCAGATTTCCAAAGCGCCAACCTGGGCTTCCACCCTGACTCTCATCACTACCACACCCATTAGCAGAGACTCTCATCTCTCCCGAACGCCAGCGCACCACCTAGGCTCCGGAACCCAAAGCACCGCGCACCCTGCAGTACTTGCCCGAAGCAATGTGCCAACATCGATGAGGGAGACGAGGACGTGGAAGGCCGGTGAAAAGATGAGCGATGGGAATAGGGTGCGGGGTCGGTAAAACAGGAGAGTGGACATAATGCTAAACCTCTAAATCAGAAATTCCAATAATATCAATATCCATCAGCCTTCCCTACCAGAGAACGAACGCAAGGGAAATTAAATCTCACAGTTCAAGCTCTACTTGCTCCTCCTTTCCAAAGGGAGGGAAAAAGGCATCTCGTTAGGTCATTACAAAGCTTTCCATGGGAAATTCTCTCTTCCTAATGCGTCTGTCCTTCAACTCCTTTTAGTATCCCTTCAGCAGCGTTCTTCGAAAACCTTGTTTAAATTTCAGTCTCTATTCATCCCCTTAGATGGGGGATAGAGAAAGGCACAGGGGAGGGGGAAGGTAAGGATGAAGGGAGAAAACTGGGTGGGGAGGAAGAGAGAAGAGACAGAGATTACGACTCCTTTCCCTTGCCCTCCCAGGTAGCCAAAGCGCACCGCAGCGGCGCGCCTGCTGGAGGAAACTCGCCGGAGCGGGGCTAAGACCCGCCCAGGCCGCTCTTATAGGCGAGCGCGGGGCGGGCCTGGCCGGGGGCGGTGCCGCGCGGCCCGCTCGCCTATAAGGAGCTGTCCGCCACCCCGGTGCTGATTCCTGCTCTCGAGCTTGGCGAGGTGGATTTGGCTGTCCACCGAGCTAGGAGCCTGTCTTTGCTATTGGGTTTGGATTTGCACCTTTAAGGAGGGGGGAAGAGGAGGAAGAGGCGGTCGAGGAAGGAGAGTACAGCAAGCGGCTGTTTCGGGGACTGTAGCCTCAGCCGCAGCTCCGAAGAAGCCCTCGCCACGGTTTCGGTGGAGCGTCTGGGCGCGGGATGGAGTGAAAGAGAGTGCCTCTCCAAGGGGGGGTGGGAGGGGGTCAGAAGGTGCGGAGGAGAGAGGCAAGCCGCGGCTGGTGACTGAGAATTTGGAATTCGATTGGAAAGGACCACTCACTCGGGGGAAATGGATTCTGTACCAGGGCTGACCAGCGTTTTGACTTTGCTGTTCTCTGGTTTGTGGCATTTAGGATTAACAGCGACAAATTGTGAGTACCAGGATCTGGGGACTGGTAGGTGAGGTGGGAAAGGATAAAATTCGGAAATGCAATCAAAACCCCAAGTGTGTCTGCTCTGGGCCCGGGAGGGCGGGAGGAAATGCTGATCAGTGTGGTAACATCGTCACTCCAACCATCCCAAAAGTTAGCAGAGCTCTCATGCGCAAGCCCTGCTAGATTCCCTTCCCTTCTCCCGTAAGCGCAAAGTTCCTTTCCTAGCCTATCTATCTCCGTGTTCTATGATTGCTTAATCTCAGCCAGGGCTTTTGCCCAAAAGGGCTCCTATTCCCATAGTATGCACTGGGAGCTCAGCTTCCAGGGATAGAGCTCCCAGCCACAGCGCACAGTGACAGCGACTCATCTCTGAATGCAGCTGCCTTGGATTTGCAGTGTGACCAGCTCCCCACAATACCTAGCTTTCTGCACTGCCTTAGGCAGAAGGTTTCAGTTGGGGTGTTTGCAACCAATGGGCACTGGTTTAACAGAATTGGGAGTTTTATCCTAAGAGTTATGGCCCGATGTAGTCAACCACAAGATCAATGGCTGCCCCTATTACAAGAAGGAAGAGCTTTGATGCACACCCCACCCCCAAAATCTTTGTGCCAAGGAAACAGATAATGAGTATGCACTAAGTGTGCACTCTATCGTTCACACTCTAACCTCGGCAAGTGCAGGACGACATTTAATTTAATAGGCAGGAAAGCTGGACACCCGGGGATCCACCACCTGCACTACGTATTTAAAGAACCCAGTTCGTCAAACTTGAATAAATTGCTAGAGCTATCAGAGGTTCAAGCTCAATTGCTCAGCTGCCTCTCCAGGCAGAGGAAAGGAAGTTTTTCCAGCTCTGGGAACTCCTAAATGAGAAAGAATGCAATTAAGCCATCTGTTTTGTTTCCAAGGATGGTTTATCATAGTCCCTTAAGTTTCTGGGTTTGCTCCCCTTTTCCATATCCCTGCTGTGAACCTCAGAAATATTACCCATATTGGAACAGGATTATCATCATCATCATCATCATCATCATCATCATCATTAGATTTTGCAATCTGTTCTACCCCTTTTAGAGAAAGGTGGAAATAATACTTCTACTTAGGAATCCTTCTACCTCACGTCCCACCTCTGTAGGTCCAAGAGGAGTTAAATATCTCTTTCCAGCTCCAGTGAGAAACAGTCATATATAATATACTGAAAACTGTCCAGAGCACAGTCAGTGTTTCTATCTGTGATCAGAAGTTTGGGAGGTCCATAACCTACAGTTAAGATTTTACTGAAGTTTGTGTTCTGAAGGAGGAATAAAGAGGCCAAACTCACTGGAAAGAAGGAAATTCATTTAGAAATTTTTTCAGGTAATTTGTAGGGGCAGGTTAGAAGCTGATTTTTTTCTTTATTTTTCCCTTTTCCTCTCACCATCTCCCTTTCTTCTTCTCTTCCTCCCCTTCTACCTTCTCTTCCTTCCTTCTCTTCCTCCTTCTTCTGTGAAATTATTCCCATGGTGCTTTAGAAAAAGATCTAAGTGGTTAGTAAGAGGAAGTTAGGTATGTTTCTGAGCTAGTTTTTCTACCTTCTAGAACACTAGAGGTCAGCATTGTTCTAATGATTCAAAGGTGTGGCTGTAAACTGTCACTGTTTTCCCTTTGGCACATTTGTCCAGAAGAGTGGATACTTTGAAAATCCACAAAGGTGGGGTGAAGAATAAGCATGAAGTAGATAGAACATACTCCATTAGATTATGGTTTGGTCTTCCTCAAATAGCACCTTTTCTTGAGAGCTTGGAGGGGGTGATAGACATTTTCTGTAAATTAATTGAATTATGGTTAATATGTTTTCATAATGCTCATGAAACCTAAATGGCATGGATTTAAGACTCATGCTTATTATTGCTGATGCAATTATAGAAATAATTCTGAACACTTAAAGTGAAATTTTGTGATAATGTGATAATGAGCTTTAGTATTTCATCAATGACAGTTTAATTTCCTCATTTCCAATCAACATCCCAATTGAATGCACATTGCTTGCTAAATATTTTGGGGTCAATGTTTTTAAGGAATAATGATCAATTTTTATTATGCTGTACAAAAGGTATTAATCTGATGAACAATAGAATAGCGGCAGAAAATTACTTCTGAATTCAATACATATTGGTGGTTTTCAGAACCTATGAAACAAAACCCCCAAGAAAAAGCCTTAACATTTCACATTTCCTCTAGACTGCTATTGTTCACACTTTATTCATAAATATAGAGCCTGGACTTACATCTATATGTCATTTAATACCATTTATGCACATATATTAAAGAATAACAGTTTCTTTTCAAATGGTCATTTTTAAAGTTTATTTGGAGAAACTATTTTTAAAGAATAAAAATGTATCTCATGTCATTTATGAAGTAGTCTTGAAAATGGATTATTGACCCAAGTTTTTCCATAAAACATAGTTATACTAGTAGCCTTTGTTCAAGTGATAATAACTTTAAATTGTTGTTTTTTTTATATTTTTATAATAATTTGTTGTTATAGTTGTGGTGAGTGTGTGTGTGTGTGTGTGTGTGTGTGTGTGTGTGTGTATGTGTTTAGTTCTCATGATCTGACCAAAACTTGGGAATTTATCTCTACGGGAAAAAATGAATGCTGATCCAATCATGGATTTTATAAGCTTCTAATTAAACAAAATTAAAATGCAATCAGTTTAGAAGGACTGGCTATAATATAGATATTAGTAATATCTGCTGAGAATATAATTACCTACCAATAATAAAAACTCTGGAAATTCCCCTATTCCAGATTTTTAGGCTATTAAATAGCTAGAACATTTCCTGTGGGTTCACCCTAAGGGGATTAGTTAATTTCAAATGTAGATATAACGGGCCAATGTTAAATGAAAAACCATTTTACATATAATATCAACTCCTTTGACACAGGAAGCAGCCCGTAACTTGATAGTTCATAAAGTGAAACCAGGAATTAGAAGAGCTAAGAAGTTCTAGTCCTAGTTATTCTATAGCTAAGGTGTCAAATACCCATCAGGTCATTCAACCTTCCAGTGCTCACAAGTTGGGTGCAAAGCAGAAACTATGATATACGTCTGCTCTCAAACAGAACAGCAGCTTGATGTCTTACTAAGGAGATTCTTCAAATATTAGATATGTTGAAAGTCTGTTACAATGAGAGAACTTGCATTCAGAAGACAGTAGGAATGGGAACACACACAGGCATACACATAGGGTGACTATTTATTTTAAAGAATAAGTAGATATTATGTGATTATAAATCACCTTAATTTTGACCAAAAATTTCTTAAAATTATTGTTCAGCACCTTATCTAAGTTTGCTGCTGAATATTAGAATCAAAGTATTTATCCTAGAGAGAGCAATGAAATTCTTTGCTTTTGCTTTTTCATATCATGCAGAAATCCACTCACAATATATGAGGATGTTAGTCATAAGGATTTTCAAATAAAGAAACCCACTATACCTTGAGTTATCTGAAGCCTACACACAAACCCAATCAATAAGTAGTAGTATAAGTAAACAAAGATTCTGCTAGTCTTTTCAGCAAGAAAATCTTGCTTCTTTCCATAATACATAGTTATACTAGTACACTTTGTTCAAGTGATAATAACTTTAAATTGTTTTTATAATTTGTCATTATCATTGTTGTGGTGTGTAATTTCATTGGCATCTACAGTTAGCAAAAGTGAAGGAAGCACTTTAATGCTCATTTAGAAGAGTCCTAAAAATGTTTTCCACTGCTGAGTTGACTTTCCTTGATGGTCCCATCCTTATGAACTCTCTTTTCATTCCCTTTGCATGTCTCCCTATTTCCAAAGCACATTGGTGTGTTTTACAATTGTAACATGTGAATTAAATGGTAGACTAGTAATTTTCCAACAAAACTCCAGACTTATGAGGAAATTAGTTTCTATATGAATAACCTCATCCCTCCCCACTTATTCTTGTTCTAATGACTAACTATCCTCTAAATTGCAATTTCCTTTTACTCAGCTCCTTTGCCCAATTGCATTTAAAATCTTTATCGAGTCCCGGTTCCTTGGCTGAATTGCATTGCTTTTCAGTGTCCATTTGTTATAAAACAATGTGGTAACATTCAAAAGGCTTCTAAACTTTTTAGTTGGAGATCCAAAGTCTTTTGGTTTATAAGCCAGAACTCTGTACGATGTGACCTGTACATTCAATGTGAATTATCCTCATCAGAAAAGAAGGCTGGAATGGATCTAGTTACCTGAAAGGCTGAAGACAATAGTGATTTACTTAATAGGATTTCATCAAGAGGTTGCAGTGTACTCATTAGAAGCCTATAATGACATTTTTAATTCTAAGGGAAGATATCTTCATTCATCAAAAGTCTGCCACTTTCTGACCAATGACCTTGTAAAGGTTACTTACTTATCTTGATGATCATTGTGTACTAAATGAAGAAATTGGATCAAATTACTAAGGCACTACCTACTTGTAATTTATTTTTATCTTAAACTGCTGATTTTCCCTATTGATCATTCCACATGTATACCTTGGAATGATTATGTTTCAAAATTGTAAAGTAAATATAATTAGAATGATAGAATAATAGGTTTTAATTCCTACCAACAAGATGCACTATATATCACTCACTTCATACACATAGTTTTATAAGGCTGCTCAGCTAGGTAGACATTTATAGATCCAGCTTACAGATAAGTTTTAGGTTAATAGAAGTTAATGATTTCCCTAAGATCACAAAGCTAAACAATGAAAAAATCAGCACCCAAAAGTGTATTTATCTCTCTTTAAATGCTAAACTCTTTGCATAATATGACTTTCATTCCAATGAATTTGGTTAAGTGCTACATATTAGCATTTGTAGAAATTGGGCATGGTTTCTCTGATGAGTAACTATATTGTGGAATAAGGCATAGATCAATATTTTTTGCGAGAGTCAACTCCTGAGTCTTACCTTTAAAAAGTAACAGTGGCGCATGCCTGTAATCCAAGCACTTTGGGAGGCTGGGGCAGGAGGATCGCGAGTTCAAAGCCAGCCTCAGCAATGGCGAGGCAGTTAGCAATTCACTGAGACCCTGTCTCTAAATAAAATACAAAAAAGGGCTGGGGATGTGACCCAGTGGTCGAGTGTCCCTGAGTTCAATCCCCGGTACCACAAAAAAAAAAAAAAAAAAAAAAAAAAAAAAAAAAAGTAACAAAATAATTGGGATCTAGACTTGATGTAAAATAATAAACATCACAATGATCAAAGATGAGAGGCCTCCCATCTGGATGGGCACCTGATGATTTATATATCTTTCATAAGTTTTGAGAAAAAAAGACCTTGATAAGGAAAGGACATAGAAAAGGAAATTGATAATTTGTGAACCCCTCTACCACATGTACACACTTAACGATACCATGAAAGGCACTCCTCCTAGAGAACTGTGTGGAACTCCAACACATTCCACAAACAAGCCAGGTAGTCTCAAATGTCTAGTTTATTTGTATAAACTACCTGCTTTGATTTCACTTTTGACTAACTAAACATGTGCGCGTGCGCACACACACACACACACACACACACACACACACACACTCACACTCACATTTAAGCTAGATCTGGCACCCCATACATTACAATTTCATAGCACTTCTTAAAATCCTTGTCTCCTTGACTAAGATGCTAAGGTCCCTGATGGTCACATTTTATTGGAACACCTAAAAAACTGGACAAGGGGGTGAATGAGAGAATAAATGAATGGTTTCCTATTAAGTTTTTTTTCTTCAAATTGGTGCTTTAGAGATATAAATAAAATTAGAATTCATTGTGGTATATTCATACATGTACATAGCATGATTCCATTAATTTTTTTTTATTTCTTAACTGAAATTCTTGATGTTCCCATTGCTAGTGTATTACTTGTTTGTTTGTTTTACTTTGCTGTGGTTATTTTGTTGTTGTTTTGTTGTTGTTTTGTGGTATTGGGGATTATACATGCTAGATAAGTGCTCTATTAGTAAGCCACATCCCTTGTTCTAGAGTTTTATTTTGAAAATGTATTTATTTGTGTTTATTTTTTAAACTAATAATTAGTACTTATTATCATTTTGGAAATCCAAGGAATAGGTTATCTGTTAAATGAAAGAGCAGATGCAGTTTGGATTACTTTATCGAATGTGCAAGCTGTGTAATGGGACCCTGCACCTGTATAAGCCTGCATGCCTTCATATGGAAATTATCTTCTTATGTGTCACTGGCCACATGTTTATTAAAGACAAAGTCTCTCCATCCATCTGACCTCAGTGCCAAGTTGGAACTAATTTTATTAACTTGCTTTATGCAATTTTAATGAGCACTTCCAATATAGTCTGAAAAATACATGGTCATTTTTTTTTTAAAGTCCTTTTCATAGCTCAGGGTTTGATATAAAAAAGTTTAGATTTTGTTCAATGGGGCTTTAGTATTCAATTACTGAAAGCTTTTTTTTATATTGCAAAACTACAACATTATCCTGATAAAACGAATATGAAACTCTTGTGACATCATTCATTTTATGCCACAGTCAGAGAAGACTTAAGTGATAATAGTTTGTATGTGTTACTCATTTGAAAAATTATCAGAGAAATATGTCCCAACTGCTGGTTCTTTTTCTGAAAGTCAAGTATTTATGTGAATCTGGAGAAATATACGAAAAAGAAGTATAGTTCATTATCTCAAGGAACTTTGAACACTGGGCAGCCAGAAAACTAAATCTTTAATGATGCTAGAGTAAAAAAAAATGCAGGTTAACAAAATAAAGGTAAGCACAAGGTGTCATATGAGGCATAAAATAAGCATCTAAACCTGGCTAGAGCATCTAAACCTGGCTAGAACATCAAGGCATGCTCTTTGAAGAAAGTGAAATTTAAACTACTAGGGTTTAAACAAGCTCTGACTCAACTAGCTGGAGAAGGAGGAGGAAGGTCTTATTTAGCATAGGGATAGAAGTAGAAACATTACATTAATGGATCTTTTATTTTATTTTTATTTTTAGAGCCATGGAGATTTATTGGAGGATTATATATATATATATATATATATATATATATATACATATATATATATACATATATATATGTATATATATAATATATAGTTATCATAATCAGATTTTTAATGTTTTTTCCTCCTTAATCATTCAGTACCAAGACTGGTGGTAAGAAATCTAGTTAAGAGATGATCATAGTAACTCAGAGGACTCTTACTTAGTAAGGATCTAAAGAAGGATTCTTTAGACTCTGCAGTTCATACACATTCAGAAAGAAAATAATGGCCAAGTAAATTCAAGACATAAGAATATATGAGCTAGTAAACTCACAGAAGGCACAGATTTGTGGTTAAAATGTATTCTATAGCTGCTTCCATTGTTTTTGACAAATGAAAGCTATAGATGCTAGAAAAGGTGCTCTGTTCTCTGAAATGAAGTTCTTCTCTGGGAATACCAAGCAACCATATTCTCAGTGCAGTGTATTTCATATTTGCATGACATTGTACAGCACATGCTGTCTGTATCCATCATCCTGATGCATCTTCTAGTCTGTAAATTATGCTGGTTTTTGTCAGCAGAGCGAGAACTAGTCATTAAGGAATATGTAATTAAACCTCAACATACTGGTTCTCATTCCCACTCTGACAGGGGGGTAAACCAGGAATCATTACTATTATCAGTGGCTGCTCAGTGGAAAGAGAGAAAAGGGGAAGTTGGGTGTGCCACGTTGATTTGCTATCATTGGTAATTGATTTTCAGGCATAAATTCCATCTCTCTACATTTCTAATTGCTTTTGTGCATATTCTTGGGGGTTGATTAATGCCATCTGTTCCCTGGATCAGCTGAATTGATTGAGTTTTAAAGGATGACAACAGTAATGTTGAAGATAGAAAGAAAGTGAAGGGAAATGCCAAAACACTACTTGTGATGTATATTATTTTTAACTACCCACCTTTGGAAGCAGAAATATCCCTTCAAAGACAGTGCAAGGCAAATAACAATCTAAAGAAATTTGCCTAACTGACAGATGTTTTGTAGGTGTTTAGTCTGGGCCACTATTCGCTGATATATATGTTCAGATCCATCTCCTCTTTCCCTCCCTCACTTCCTGTTTATTCCTTCCTCTCTTTCCCACCCCTTCTCTCTATCATGTTGTCATGCAGTTTGTGCATCATCCTTGACTTTTCCCCAAGCTCACTATTCTCTTAAGGATGTGGAGGAGGGGCATAAGTGTCTGTTGAATTCTAGTGCTGCCTTGTAAACTGCCTGGCACGATCACCAGTGTGAAACTTCTCCACAAAGTGTTACCCACGCAGGTCTGAAATACCAAGGTCCACCTCTAGGGCCCTTCAAAAGCCCACTGATTCCAATGCCCTATTCATCTTCCCCCAAACAACTCTTCAGCCAATTGCACTAATCCCCTGAATCTCTAATTATGGGGGTAAAAAGGCTTCCAATTCATAAAAGTAAGTTGTGAAACATGGAGCACCACTAGGGAAGAAGTTATAGAAATGCAAATCTATGGTGAATGATACTTAAAACAGGCATTAGAAGAAAAATTTATACAAATTTATACTGGGTATTGGTGGGAGGGGAATAGACCATTCTCAGTCAGGGAAAAGCAAATAGGAAAGTCTGGGATGTCTAAGGAAGTGTGATCTGTGTCCTCTTTACACCCAGGCTGACCCCCAGTCTCTCCATATTACAAGGCTGTAGTAAAGCATATAGGCAAAGGGAAGATAATAAAGGACAAGGGAAGGGCCTAAGTCACACAGTTCTGGATTGATTTAATTCTCTCTCTCTCTCTCTCTCTCTCTCTCTCTCTATATATATATATATATATGTGTGTGTGTGTGTGTGTGTGTGTGTGTGTGTGTGTGTGTATAGTTAAGTATCCTATGGATACTTAACTAACATGGACTTTGCACAGTTGGCACAAGTAGAATGAGTTACTCTATACACAATGAACATGGTGTGGGCATCTAATAATTATTCCTATTATCACAATTATTAGTGAATCTCAACATTCAATTATAATACAAAGTAGGACAAGGACAATGACATTGACACTGTCATGTCGAGATAGATTGCTTGCTTCCTCTTCATCTGGATAATCAGGGCACTGAGTGATTACCAAGGTAAATATAAACAAGCTCTTACTGTGACTTGTATGTCAAAGGGATGGTGGGCAGAATCTACCTCCACCTAACGGAGAAATATGACTATTCTGGATTCCTCACTTGGTTCCTGGACTCTAGCATAGTACATGTACTACTTCTGGACCTTGGCCAGTCAAGTTACTTGCTGAGAAACTCAAAAAGGGAGCCTCATGAAAGAGGGGAAACGAGGTTCATCTAGAGAAGTAAGAGGAGCAAAGAAACCTGAGCAACCCCTTGCAGTTGATGTCAGCAGTATGAGAAAAAGATTTTGAACAGACCTTAAGAAAAACCAGTGACCCTGCTCTGGGGTATGTAGGGATATTGCCATTTCCTATGACCACCATTTGCGGGAGATTTCAGCAGATGAAGGTAGAACTGGAAGATTGGAGAGATTCTGTGTACTGTGGAAGCTGCTTAACAGAGGTGTTCATCTGCTCTTGTTGATTGTGAGTTAACAATCAGTTGCAGATGCTATAATTTATGAATAATAAAGGCTTATTCCATCTGCAAGAGCCTCATCTTTCATTCATTGAGTCCATGGATATTTATGAAATGCCTATTGTCCATCCACTTCTCTGCACATTCACAAAAGGCTTTTGTTCAACAGCAATGTAGTGTATGGAAAGAAGGATCATGACCACTATCAACATAATTCCAGAGAAAGCACCATCAAAATAATTATTGTCTCAAAACAAACTCTGGGCACTGTGACACCCCATCTCTTCACTCCTGCTGAACATAGTAAATGCCTCTTTCTTTTTCCAAAGTCCTTTCCTTCTGCTCCCTTTTCAGTGACCATCCTCTCCATTCCAATATACTTTTTCTGTTTATACTCTTCTTTCTGTTTCTATTTCCTTTCCCTTCTCCTTTCTTCTCTGTCTTCCCCAAATTCTACTCTTCTGCTTTTTTCTTACCTATCACTCTCTCTCCTTTCTATCTTCCTTCCCTCACTCTGCTTGCTTCAATTGGTTTTTCTTTCTTTTTTTTTTTTTAATATATATTTATTTGCTTTAGTTGTACACAATGCATTTATTTACATGGTGCTGAGGATGGAAACCAGGTCACGCACGTGCTAGGCGAGCGCTCTACCGCTGAGCCACAACCCTAGCCCCTCAATTGGTTTTTACTAAATAACTTTTTTATGTTTTGTGGCCTAAGCTAATTATTTTCCAACTTTTCCACTAAAGTGCTGCTTGCAGGAATAAAGGTATGTATGAGAATCCAGGGGATTCAGACATTACAGCTGTAAGTGGCCACTGAAGTGTGCAATTTCTTGAATTTTATCTTAAACTCTAAGGCAAATTATCATTCAGCTCCATATTATATCCATGTTTATATTATGATAAAAAATACTTTCCCCAGATCTCTAAACTTCATGAGCAAAGTTTATTAACTTCACCCATAGAGAGGGCAGCATACATCCAGGAGCACAAGCTTAAGATTATTGGCTTTTTCTCCCTATTCATGTCTTCTAGGGTTCCTGTATTGAAGAAAACAATTTAAGTGTCTCCCTTCATCTCAGAACAATAGGTTGCTTCATTTCCCATTATCAATTGTTACTGATGTGTAAGCTACAGATTATGATTTATGAATAATGTGAAATAAAAAGGACATATCAATTCACAGGAAAGAAGGAAACCCACAAGCCTGCTTAGTGAACAAAAATGATGCTTTTTGGTTTCTATAACTAAGAATTCCCAGCTCTCTTCCCAGGTCTGTGCTGCCCCCAATGCAGTCACCTGGGCATGTGTTGTCATGTTCATGAGGTTTACCTGTGAGCAAATGAGCTCTGTGAGGAGCAGGATTGAGGTCAACAAGGGCAGTTTTTTTTTTTTGTTTTTTTTTTTTTTTTAATTTCACAAGCTGAAGTCACCAGGATACTGAAAAGAAAGAAAGAAAGAAAGACTAATGTATCTCCTTTTACAATAATCAGGAATCTATTGACACAATCAAAAGAAACAAAGGTAGCAGATTGGAATGTTGGAGCATTGGAAATTTGAGGTAACATTAACTAATGTGTTCCTTTATTGGCTGGGTTTCAAACTTGCACCCTGTGTCAAGGCTGGTACTTGATGAAGTTTCATTCTATTCCTTCTCATATTGCTATGGAACTGTTGTTGTTCTAGCTCCCCTTCTAGAGTGAGAATGTACTGGATTGAATGGTTAGAGAATTGATCTGAGATCATATAGTGGTCACATTAGAATTTCAATCTATTTTTCCTGACTTCAAAGCTCCAAGCTGTTTTCTGTTTTATTGAACCCAGTGCTAAGGCTGAGCTATTTTTAAACTTAAGGGGATGTGCATGTGTTCATCTTGCAGAACCTGTTATCTCTGATTGTGTGTGGAAAAAGCCTTGTGTTTCCAGGACCACAAATTCTGCCCCAGTGTTCAGATCAGATTGTTCCAACCTTGCAGAGTCTCTTCCCCATATCTAGAAGTCACTGCAGTTCCTGTTGGTCTACAAATTTATAAAAGTTGGTTGTTTCACTCATTACATCTTTCCATCAACTCTTTGTGGCCAGGTTGTAGTATTAATGGCCTTGGAGAGTCAATGATCAGTGCCCACTATTAATGTATCTATGTGCTTTGAGCTCACTAGAGACTCTTCTCATTAATTGCAGTATTTTCATCTCTATATTCCTTTATATCATTACCAGAATTTGTTAGATACGTGGATTTTTTTTTTGTCTTTTAATCCTGCATTCCCCTGTTCATTTCAAAATTGTTCACAATAGCCAGGTAAAAGAATTACCTAAGTGTCCATCAGGAGATGGAATGAAGAGTAGATGGTATACATACATGGTGAAATGCTATCTGGCCTTGCATAGGAAGGAAATCCTCTCATTGTGACAATGTAGATGAACACAGAAGATATTATACTAATGAAATAAACCAAGCACAAAAAGGCGTATACAGCAAAATTTCACTTATATGTGGAATCTACAGAAGTCAAATTCATACAAGCAGAAAGTAGAATGGTTGTTTCCAGGGACTGGAGGTGTAGGGAGGAAAGAAGAGGTGTTGGTCAAAAAGTATGGAAAGTTTCATGTAGGAGAAATAAGCTTCAGAGGTTTCTTGTACATCATGGTGACCATAGTTTTAAAAAAAAGTGTATTTTTTATAATTATTCATAACAGTGAGATGTATTGTTACTTTATTCATGTGCATATAACAATTTTACTTCATTCCCCAGTACCTCTAAAAATAGTGTATTTTGTACTTAAAAATTAATTTAGATTTTAAATGTTTTCACCACCCTGCCCCACCTCTGCCACAGAGAAAACCCAGGTTAACAAAGGAAAGATTGCATTTCAAGGATACTGATACAGAGAACCCTGGGAATCAGCAACTAAGTGATAGGAACCCTAAATAGCATGAGGAGGAAGGAAAGCAGCATAGAGAGAAGAACCACACTATCACTTCAACCTTGGCTCCCAGGCCAGGGTGGAACTCCACAATACTGGGATAAGGTAAATGGGAAAGTAACAGTAACCCCATCATAGCATCAGACTGGCAGGCTTAACTATAGGAGGATCCCACAGTCTTACAGGCTTTAGTTTCATTTTAGGGAACTAGGTGGGGTTTAAGCGACAGCTTTGCTCCATAATAGGAACTCAATTGGGACTCCCCAACAATCAGAACACAAATTGTTAAAATCGCCCCTTCTAGGCTCCATCCTGCCTTTGGGGCCACAAACAGACCTCTTTGATGCTGCCAGAAGCCTTGGAATTATAGGTACCTCACAGGAAGGAGGACCATCTCCTCGGAATGCTGCAGTTCCAGGACCTGTAGCTACTACAGCACAAACCATGGGGCCATGTATACTATTTCCTCTGGACCTAGGCAATGTCCTATCTGTGTTCTGAGGCTCCAGATCCATAGCCACCAATAGGATAAGCCTCACTGCTTCCCACATAGGCTCTAGAGACAGTTCAATCTGCATTCTGCAATTCCAGATAAAAAGTTTTTATTTTTATTTCTCTTTAAAATTTTTTAAATTACCCATTGGTCATTTAAGAATATGCTGTTCAATTTCCGTGTATTTGTATATTTTCTGCTGTTCTTTTTTGTTGTTGTTGTTGTTGTTGATTTTCACTTTTATTCCATTGTGGTTTGAGAATATTCATGATATTATTGAAACTTTTCAAAACTTATTGAGACTTGAAGAAAAGAGTGGTATAAATACGTGAGGTCAAAATATGTGAATTGGCTTGATTCAATAATTTCACTATACACACACATATATATGTAATATATATATATATATAACATATATATATATATATATATATAACATATATATATATATGTATATATATATATATATAACATATATATATATATATGAAAACATTAGGCAATGTGCCAAAAATACATAATTTCAGTCAAGTAAATAATAAAAGTTTTGGCAGTAATGAGAAAATATCCTATTCATGATCAAAGTTTCAAACAAGGCAAGGATCAGGGAGCATTCAGATATGTTCTCTGTCTTTCTAAACTACAGGGTTCATCTCGAACCCAGTTCATAACCTCTTTATACTCAGTAGGGATAGATGGTGCATTAGATGGGAAGGTAGTTGGATAAGCCTGAACCCCAAACTACTATTATTTTTTAATATATATTTTTTAGTTGCAGGTGGACACAATGCCTTTATTTTATTTTAATTTTTTATGTGGTGCTGAGGATCGAACCCAGTGCCTCAAGCATGCTAGGCGAGCACTCTACCACTGAGCCACAACATGAGCCCCAAAACACTCTTGTTAGCCACTGATTGCATACTGGCCTTGAGCATCCATTTGGTAGATAAGGACTAGCCCTTGCACTGATTTGATTCATTGTCAGTTGCACGGACAACTAGAACAGTACATTTTTTGCTTTGTTCGCAAGCTCTCATGACTTTCTTCCTTCAACTTAGGCTACTGGTTGGCTTAATTGTGCCGTCTATTATTGTGTCTCCTGTGTCTTATTTTTCAGCTATTGTCTTGTTTCTGTGGACCTTCCTGCTTAGGTCTAAGAAGTTAAGTAATGTGTTCAATATCCAGTGCCCTACAGCTATGCCTCCATTTCCCTATAAGTGGTTGCTACCAATAAAGGACATTGAGTATCCTGAAGTTATTCCACTGAGGCAATTAATAACTTGTGTGTTCTAGCTCTCAAAAAAAAAAAAAAAAAAAAAAAAAAAATCACATTTTGAAGAAATAAAGGCCTTAAATATTTAAACTTCATTTCAAAACCAGGATCTTTTGGCTTCCTAAATGAAATTGTCCATAAAATTTTTGTATGTAAAATAAATTACAAGGAGAATTGCTTCTGGGAAAATGGGAAGGCCCAGAATTCTGCTTCTCAGAGTATTATTTCTCTCCTGGTTCTTCATGAAGTTACCACATGAAGTGATATCTTATTCTAATTGCAGAAATCTCTAAATGTAATTGCATGCAGAAGGGCTTAGGCACATGAAGGTTCTGAGGAAGAGTGGAGAAGGTGTCTTTTCTTACTCAGAGCCAATGCTTGGCTAGTGTGCAGCTGTCAAACCACACTGGGAACACTGTAACTGTGATGGCTGGGATGGTCTATGAGCCAAGGTCCAGGTTATTAAATGCTTTAAATGTTACCTTTGCCCCTAATCACACAAACCCAATAGACACCTGTTTTGTAAGTCTTATTGACACATTATACTTGTACATATTTATGGGATACAATGTAATGTTTTGGCATTTGTAGAATGTAATGATCAAATCAGAAGAATTAGCTGGGCATGGTGGTGCATGCCTGTAATCCCAGTGGCTTGGGAAGCTGAAGCAGGAGGATTGTAACTTCAAAGCCAGCCTCAGCAATTTAGCAAGGCCCTATGCAAATCAGCGAGATTTTGTTCCTAAATAAAATATAAAAAAGAGCTCGGGATGTAGCTCAGTGGTTAAGTGCCCCTGAATTCAATCCCCCTCCAAAAACAAACAAACAAACAAACAAACAAACAAAACCAGAACAATTTGCATATCCCTCATCTCCAACAGTAGTCACATCTTTGTTGATAAAATAAAATCAATAAGTTCTGCTGTTCTACTGCACATTTAGGTGACTATAGCTAAGAATAAGGCATTGTATATTTCAAATAGCTCAAAGAGATGTTTCTATTTTTAACCTAACAGAAATCTGTTTTTTCTTGCTCCTATTTTATATGAGTGTCAGGGCAAGACAATCTTATTGGCATTTACTGATTTGAAAAGATAGTAGCTTGTCAAAAAATTGCCTCCTCACTGTGATCTCTAGTTCGTAGTCAACAGCTATTTTTATGTTAAAGAATTATCTTGTAAAGGCCCTTGAATTATCCACCTCCATCCCTGACATTCCCTTGGGACCTCCTCAAAAGAAGGGATCTCATGTTAGCTGTGATTAAATTGCCTGTGCATAGCACAGTGAAAGGCAAAATAACTACCTGATAAATTGAAGCACAGCTGGATGAAGTGAAACCCAAACAGAAGCAGCAACCTGGATCTGGGACAGTAGAGGTCCAATCCCTGAACGAAGACACAGTTGGTGCTGTGCCATGGTCTCATGCTTCAATCTCCTAAACTTTTGAATACAAGGGACCTTGGGCCACCATCAGTGAGGACCTGTCACTGCACCCTGATGTCAACTAGTGTGAGTAGAAGCGGAGAGAGCATACAAAATTTAAAAAAAAAAAAAAAAATTGCATATCTGGATTCAGCCTTGGTTTCTGATTCTGGTTGCACTGTTAATGACACCTTTAAGTGTTTGTTTAAAGTATCATCCATCAGAACATCCTTGCATTTAAATCTGAATGTGTTTACCCCTCCCTTTTGTGAACTACAAATGCCCCTGCTCTATATTTTAATAGAATTTAGTGTAATAAATAATTTAATATACTGTAGAATTTAAAATAATAAATAATTTAATAATTTAACATAGTGCAGGCCATGTAATAAATTATTAAAATAATTTAATAATGTAAAATAATATATTTATACACATATGCATACCCACTTTTTTAACAATTTATTTTTAGTTTTTTCCTATGGTTAGTATTAAACTAATACATGTAGACCTGTAGAATTGTACAATTGAATATCTTTTATGTAAACCACTTCTTTCAGTGACTGTCAGGATTTATTATACCCCAAAGTCAGTATTGATTTGGGTCTCACCTTTGTGAATATTTACCTTTCTAGATAATGAATTGAATTGGGCATTTCGATGGAAATTAATATCTATTTATTTTCTGAAACCAACTGTGTTTTGCCAAGGGGATGGACATAAGCTGTTGGGAGGTGTGTGGGCATGCCCACTGTGGACACTTTGTTTCAAGGTGCTGCGTGATAAGCTTGCTTTGCATTCTTATTTATTGTCTTGTTGTTGTAAGTTCTTTCACACCGTTCTGTCGTCCCATGGACAGAATGTGAACTTCAAGTACCTTTGGCTTGATAGTTTGGTAACATAATCTGGTGATACCCATGCTTGAGCATAAGGATGACAAGCATACATCAGATTAATGAGCACCTTGAACTGGGAATTTATTTAAGCCAATAAACATAGACCTCCTCTAACAATGACACCATTGGTGGAAAAATGCAGGAACAGAATACAATTACAAACTAGTTCCTTTGGTTTAAGATATTGATGGATTGTTTTGATACAGACTTACAGCTTATCATATGTCTAGGAAATATGGTAGGCATGGCTGTGTGTATGGCTCTGTTTTTGTGTATGCATCTTTGTAACAAAGCTCTTTTTTTTTTCTTGAATAAGTCATACCACATGCTTTTGGTAGATGACTTTGGTAGAAATTCTTTCTAAAAATGTGAGTCTATAATAGTGACATTTTCTTATTATTCTTGTCACCACTGCTGTACCAATTTTAGGTAGTGAGTCACAATATACATTCTGAGTAGTAATAGTTCATTTTACAAAGAACTGGTAAGACACTTAAATAAAAGTATAATGGAGACAGTTCTTATACATGCATAGATGCATATTTGCTTTTCTATACAAGTTTTCACACCCTGCATTCTTGATTTGTCCTTTACAAACAGGATGTATTAGTTTAGCTGTCATCTCAGCAAATCTTTTATAGTCATTAATGGTCTGATAAAAGACCTGGACTTAGGAAACAGTATCATAATTAAGTACTGGCTGTGGCTTAGTAGTCAAAGAAATATATACTGTGAAAATTCATTAATAAAATTAATCCAAGAAACATCTGAGCAAGTGAAACAAAATCAATTCAAGGGTAGAATGTATAACTCTATTGATGTTTTCACCCTTGTTGATACATTGTTTGGGGTAAAGATTTCTATGTTTTCTGCATAAATATCAATTTCTGTTGGCAAATTCGATTTGACTTATTGGGTTCCTATAGCTAAGTGTTTTGTGGATTCTTTGGTAAATCATGTCATTTTGTGTATAGAGAAATAAATATACCACACCTGATGTCTTATTTTACACATCATCCCATTTTCAGATTAGAAAACAAGGCCAAAACAGCACCACTGATGTTAGGTGCTTAGATGGTTTGATTCCCTGCAGGAGCCAAAAACTTAGGGAGGTTTCTTTGTCCACTATTGTCATGTGAATGTGCACACATGCCCACACACAGCACAATACCTCCTCACTGTTAGTTAGCTTAGTTCACTTTTTTTTTTCCCTAAAGAAATTAAACCCCATTGGGGTAGAATAGTCATTCTCAACTGGAAATGATTTTGCCTTAGGTAACATATGGCAATATCTAGAGACATTTTTGATAGTCTCAAAAGAGGGCTTGCTACTGGAATCTGGTGTAGAGGCCAGGGACCTTGGGAAGCAACAATTTACAAGCACAGGACTCCCCCAGAACAGAAAATTATCTAGCCCTAAATGTCAAGATAGCCAAAGTTTGAGAAGCTAGTTTAGATCTATTAGCCACTTATGAATCTTCATGTGTCTATTAAAATACAAAAAGAGGCTTTAGTTTAGCATCTCTTTCTATAGAAAGTGTACTAGTATAAAAAGAAGTAGAGTTTTGTCCTGATTCAGCCACTATTCACTGTATGAGTTGATTGTCACTGTTCCATATATTTTTCACAAATAAGGGTGATGACATATACCCTAACTATCTGCTATTGTGAAAATAAATAAGAAAAAGAAGTTATTTGAGAAGCTGTAAAGATGTTCTGATGCAATGATATTTATTATAATTTGTATTATTTGTGGGAGTAGTGGCCTCCCTTACTCTCCTCCTTGGCTTTTAGACTGACAAGAGATAATAGAGATGATGCAGGCACAGAGTAAAGTGGGGCTAAAAGGATATATCCTGCATTGGAAAAAAAAAAAAAAAAAAAAAAAAAAAAAAAAAAAAAAAAAAAAAAAAAAAAAAAAAAAAAAAAAAAAAAAATACTGCAATGGCAAATTTCAAAGCATTTTCCAGTTTTCCTAGGCTCCTTATGGTTCAACGTTTTGTCTCTTCTTAAAAATCATCTGGTCAGGGCATCTTTGGCAGGGCGCCATGTGCTTCAGGCAACAGCTACAGACGGTTCGTAGCATAGCACTTTGGGTCATATTTTCTTGTTATAAGCCCCTTTATGGACATATATGCCCTATAGATATATAGATAAGAACAATCTGAAATGAAAACTGAAGGTGCCAAAGTGACCTGAGCTTTTGCGGTGACGTAGCTGCATGTCTAAGGAAAAGCCATGAACCAATCTATTCAGATGACATTTTCTACCTCATTTAACAGCTCAAAGATCACTTAGATAAGGACCCTGGCTTTGATGGCTTATCTGCTTCACTTCAGTCTTCAATTTTTAAAATCAATTAAATCAGAAATACAGGCTTTAATTTGTCTTTTAAGTGGAAATGAGATGATCAGCCTTGGCCTCTACTACATGCCTGCCCTTTGAAAATAAAATAAAATAAAGGTAGGTTGAAAAATTAGAAGTCGGAGACTGCAGAGTTGGATGAGGGACCTCTGAAGGTTTATAGTCCAGTCACAACCTTCATAACGTATGTATGCAACTCTGATTTCTTACCATTCCTTAAAAGCATTCCAGATAGTTGACAAGTCCATCCTACTTGACTTCTCAAGTGTAAAAATATAACCTCAGAGGACAGCTCATTTCCTCAACATATATTGTGATTGATAGGATGTCCTTCCATTTATCCATGTCAGCCTCCAAGTATAAATAAATGACTCCTCTTATCCCTACTTACCAGAGCTTCTCAAGCCAAGTCTCCTCCTCCTCTTCATGATTCTTCTGCAAATACCTAAGAACAGCCACCATGCTTCTAAGAATCTTCTTATTTCTTTTTATTTTTTAAAGAGTTGAATTGGCTTTATTTTTTATTTTAGATTTGGGCAATACTTCATGGAATAGAATAAGTTTACTGATAGGTCTAGAAAAAGTTGCTTTTTATAGATGCAGAAAGACTGATGAAAGCAGAAAAAAGCAAGCAAAACAACAACAACAACAAAATGAGATGAACTGGTCATTTCACTGTTATTTTCCTTGAAAGGTGGAAAAGGGAGACAGAAATCTATTAACTAATTGGTTAATATCAGATAACTGCAGGTTACTTATTTTTTGTGTAAGATTTAAGGCAGAGGGAAATTTATTATCATGCCAATTTAAATTAGTCTGATTGGGAAATGTAGCTGTTTACTCTCTGATTCTGATGTCCATTTTCTCTCCCTCTTCAACTCCCCATAAGTATATTCTTTTTCTTTGTGCATATCCCACTTTGTCAGTGCTGTCTTAAAATGTCATGTTCAAAATGGGATGTAACTCTGATTTCTTACCTACCCGCAGAGGCCACAATCCAGGTTGTGAAAAGATGTGGATGGGAAAGGAGGTTTAGTGAGATTTTCCAATAACATGAACCCTGAAGTCTAAAATGAATCAAGCTAAAATCACCAAAAAACACTATTGTCAAAAGGCCATTGTGGTCTCTACTTTCTCTCACTCACTCTTTCACTTAATTGGCCCTACATTGACAGAAAGAGGTCTCTTCACTTCACTCAAAGATACCTGGCGAAATTTTGTGTTGGTGGTGTCTCCTAAAGTGAGTGAACTATGAACTCCTGTCTCACCTCTGTCCACACAGTTCTTCCCCATGGGCCTGTTCGAGTGTTCCTTTCTCTAGTCTTAATTAACATTGCTTTTCTCTAATCCCTTAAAGCCTGTACAATATATATTAAATCTTTAAGCCCTTAATTATATGCTACCTTTTATTGTCATCTACTTTTCATTAAGAATCTGTTTAACCACAAGTCAATTCTAAGAATTTCATTTTATACTTATTCTGTGTATAGTAACAAGATTTACCATTATAGACTGACTATTCTCGGCCATATCTTAGCATTAGTAAACACTACTGATATCTGTCCCCAAACCATGCTTTTAATATCACTATTTTTATTTTTTTATTTTTTTAGATGTTGATGAACCTTTATGTTATTCATTTATTTAAATGTGGTGCTGAGAATCAAGCCCAGTACCTCACACATACTAGGCAAGCACTGTACCCTTGAGCCACAACCCCAGCCCCTCACTATTTTTATTTTGTAGATAAAGAAATTTAAGATTAAGCTACTTATGTAATTTGCCTCAGTCTATGCAATTTTAAAATAGTTGTTCTAAAATACAACCCTGATTCCAAAGCACTCTATCTTTACTACTGAAAGATTTCACAGCACAGCTAGGAACTGAACTTCTATAAGAAGGTCTTAGTATCATTTGGGTTGATTGAAATTGTTTTCATTCCAAAATATTTTTGAGCAGTTTCTAAACCAGGAACTCACCTTAGCTTTTGGTAAAGAAACCTATTTAACTTGTAAATATAAACCATGGCTTTTGTTTTCAGACTGGAAGACAAGAGTCCCATGGTTCTCCAGGCCATCCTTGTAGAGATCATGTCCTACACTGTCCCCTTGTTGGTGGTCTTCCTGTGTGCTTTCACTTTTTCTTCCATGCCAAATGGTTGCTCTTAGGTCTTCAGCTATCATGTGGGTGGGTCCTGTGAAATGATCATGGTATGTCTGAAACACAGATCCTTCACGGTGACCTCCTCTCAGAACCCAAACTTCTCAATTGGAGCTTTAGTACTACACGTTACTGAAGAAAGTAATGGTCATGACGGAAACACTCACGTAAACACAGTTTCAAACACACACATACACACGCTCATCAACAAAGCTCATCTTTTTAGAGCAATAATTTCACTCAAAGCTTAGGAAATACACATTATTTCATAACAAAGAAAATACAGATCTGTTCTGTTGTAGACTAATCTCAAGAAATTTTCAAATTAAACATAAGATTATAAAACATCTCTCTGGTTTCAAAATGGGTCCACAACACTTTGATGCTAATAGGTTAACTGTTTCTAAGTTACATATTCCTCAGAAAGAACAAGAGTAACAACAACAACTTTTTGAAGAGCAGCCCTGAGGCCTAGGTTAAATCATTCAGTTCAGCCTCCAGTTGAAAATGGCTTTCTCCAAACTTTTCTTTCTTTTTTTTTTTTTTTTTTTTTTTTTTTTTTTTTTTTTTTTTTTTTTTTTTTTTTAGTTCATGAGATTGAAATCAGGCCTCCTGCATCTTAGGCAAATGCTTTCCCACTGAGCTACATCTCCAGCCCTGTTTTATTTTTTAATTTAAGGTAGATTATCAGATAGTGCCTCAACATAAAATAATGTTATAATTGTGAATGTCTTATCTCTTTAACACTCTCTGATAAAAAATGCACCATGCTGGCAATAATAATATTAACACTCATCTTTTTGAAAAAAAATTCTTGTACCAATGTTAAGTTAATCCCTTTTACTAGTTTTATATCTTGGGGAAGAAAGAAGAATAAAGTGATGTTGATGGTAAGACACATTCCTCTCCTGGTCTTAGGCTTTGCATAGGACACCCTACAGGGGTGCTACGTCAGGACTCTCAAGGGTTTCTAGTTTGTGTTATGAGGTGCTGTGAAACCTCTGAAATTGTGCACAAGACATTGTGTATGTAGGAGCATCTGTGCATCTTTCTTTCATAAAGTTCCCTATATTTCTCCTGATTTCCAAAACATGGCCAAGACCCAGAAAAGATGAAGGGGGAAGGCTCAGGGCCCCTCATTACACTCAAAGTCCTCAGGAGGAGAGAAGGGACAATCTTTTTCTAAATACTCATGATTTTTATCTAGGTGTGCATGAGCAGGTACCCTTTCTCAGCTCCTGACAGGATGAGTTTGAGCTCCAGGGGCTGAAGGGAGTGAAAAAGAACCCGCCAAGGGGAAGAGTCTTACAGAATGTAAAAGACAAGAACAGGAAAGGGAAACATTAAAGATTTCACAATTTTGCCAGTGGCTGAGTATGTGCATTGCAAAAATTTGGAATTAATAGGGATGAACAATTGTATTACAAAGAGTTGAGATTTTCATAAAAATTATTCAGATCCTGTCCCTTTGTCCTTTCCTCACCCTTCCCTGTCATCCCCTCACAAGAGATACAAAGAGAAATAAGAATAGTTTAATACCTAGAATTTGCAAGTCTCTGAATATTCACCTGAAAACAGCTGCTTCCTACTGAGAAACCACTGAACTTGATCATTTTCTATTGCATCAGAAGAAAGATGGCTGAGGGATCTATTTCTCCTTTCAAATATCAGGTGCCCACAGCAATTAGCTAATCATGTTCCTATCAGGTCAAGTTATAGGACAAGGCACATTTCACATGAGCAAAAAAGACAAATGGGTTGTTAATGCTAAGGGAACCTTCTAGAGATAAATGGAAAAGCATTTCACAATACCAAAGGCTCAACATTTCCTCAGTAACCCATGCTCTGTGCAGAGGAAGCAAAGAAACCAGGCTGAGTTTGGACCAGGGAGGGAAATAGAGCCTTGGCCGTGTGTGTGTGTGTGTGTGTGTGTGTGTGTGTGTTTTTTGTTTTTTATTAGATTAATGTTGGAATGGTCTTTAAAATCTGCAATCGTAAGAGATTTTTTTGGTGAAATCTCAAAATTTTCTAATACTAAACTTTGAGAAAAAGCTTTTCTAAATCATCCTTCCTCAGTCTACCATAGCACAAAAATTAAGTTCTTACTATAGGAAAGCAATAGAAAGGCCCAGAATGATGACAACAATATGCAATAACATGTATGTGACAGTTATTACCAGCTAGAAACAGTTCTGAGTTATTTGCTTCTGTCAGCACATTAACTTTCATGAAAATCGTATGTGGTAGTGTATGTTGAACCCTAGCTTATAGATCAGGAGACAAAGGCACAGAGATATAAAGTCACTTGCCTAAGGTCAGAGCTGGAAAGTAGAAATACTGGCTCAGAACGTCTGGCTCTATGGCTCACAATTTTAATATCAAAGTCAGTGTTGTGATCCTTATTTGACAGAGGAGAACGTGCCACTGTCATAAGTGAATGGTCTCATCCAAAAGGTCTTGTCACTGGTACACACAGAGCGTGGTTTGGACCTAGGCCTGCCTGGCTGCATACCCCTTTCCCAGTTCAATATCACTTTACATAGTCTGCATCAGGCATGACATCATATTGGAATGCACCCCAGCAAGGTTGACTTCTCTAACTGTGTGATGCCTGGACCTATGTAAATAATAAGGCTGCAGCCCAAAGGGACCTTATTGTGTCTACCATTATGGATGCATTCTGCTCTTCAGCCCTTGCCTGCGTACTGTCTCAATTTCCCCTAATAAGAATGAGGGCAGTCAGAACCTCAAGTCTAAAAGGTGTAAGGAAGTATTTTCACTCAGAAATGCGAAGTCTTCCACCAATTATCTCCTTTCTCCCTTCTCAGCCTTATCTGTTCATGAACCCCATGGGCATTTATCAAGCACCTATTGTGTATGCACAGGGTGCAATAGTGGCCAAGAGCCAGCACTTCTCCTCATGACATGTAGAAGTCAAGATTGGGGGCCCCTGGAGGATTGCTTCTGTTGCTCTCATTTGCAAACTATTACTCTAGCACATGCCCTTGTGCACACATGAGCATGGGCAAGCACACAGATGTACACACACACACACACACACACACACACACACACACCACAACTTCTTTGCTTATCTCAGTCCTAGCCATTCTCAAGCCTACACTGAGATATTCATTTTCCTTTCCCGTTTTGTACTATCTCATGTTTCTTATGAATTATTCTCTGAATAATTACTTTTTTTTTCCTCATCTGTATATATTTAGTCTTTACCCCAAAATATTGCTCCTTAAAGCTAGGGTCACTTCATACTCATCTTTGTTGTTCTCATTAAACTTCCAGCATGTGGTCATGAGGGCATGTTTTAGAGAACCTAAGGGAGTAGGAGTTAATACTAGCTCTACTCTAGGAATGTAACAATGGGAACCCCATTACCTCCTCTTTTCTGCAGGGAAATGTAAGTTATTTTCTCTCCCACATTTTTGAGCACTTCACACCTGATGAATATGTATATGTCATCTAATAGCTATCTATATTTTGTTGTATCTGAAGTTAATAAGTGTTAATAAATTTTACTGGTTCTTTATCTGTTTTTTTTTTTGTTGTTGTTGTTGTAATTGTTGTTTGTTTGTTTGTTTGTTTTTGCTTTTATACTGGAACATCAACACAGGTGTGCTTTGCCTCTGAGCTGTAGCTGGGATTAAAGGCATGGACCAAGGCCCTCTGCCTATTATTGGTTCTTCCTAAGCTATTAGCTGAGAATCAAAGTCCAAGTACTCCATTTGTCACTGGTTTCTATTTAGGGTTTTTGTTAGCCAGGTTGGAAAGGGGAATCCATAGATATTTAGGGGTCTCTGACTTTCTTAAATTCTTTGTAAGAATGTTTGTGTGTCTTATTTCATTTATCATACTTTCAGAGGGGAACAAGGTAAAAAAATGACAAGGTTAGGATGCTTTTATTATTTTTCTTTTAAATATGTTTTTATAATATAGGCTTTTATTCTATTTTGAACCTGATTCACCAAGATAAAAATGTTGTCAGTGTATATTTGCAGACAGGAAATAGATGATGAATGGTAAAGACCACTATTATTTGGGTCCCAAAGAACCTAAAGCATTTTGAATGGCCTAATAAACCTAGATTAAAAACTTAAAATGCTTTTAAACAATCTCGCTGAGGCAAATATTTATACATGTTTATTTTATAAGCATTGTGCAAGATATTGGGTCACATCAAATACAAGGACTTTTTGTTTGTTTGTTTCTTAATTCTTAATGGCAGGACTTTCCCAAGCTCTTGATACACTAATATTGAAGCAAGAATTTCCAAAACAAGTCTAGTGCTTTTCCCCATTCATTTGGCCACAAGTCTCATTAGTCAGAATTGCTGTTTAGCAAACATCACTTTGAGAAGTACAGACCTGAAGACCTTCTGACTTATCACTGCTGTAGTTCCTATGATTCCTTCTACCTGGTACCACCTCAAATGTCTGAGTCTGTCTTTTCATTTCGTTAGCATATTCCTCAGAGATAAATAGAGGTGCTGGTCATTTGTGTGTCTTAAAACTAACATTCTCACACAGGATGACTGTGTTTATCTTCTATCTGAACAGTCAAAAGATTGGTGTATAATTTTAACTCTCCATGTACAGACCTGCTATACTTCCTGTTGGTGGGAAATAAAATAATGATTAAAAAATATCAGTGTAAGGGGCAATTGTATCCGAGTTTAAATGCAGGCTCTATAACCCACTAGCCTTTTGACCTCCTATGGACTGCAATTTCCTCACTTGTTAAATGATAACCATAGCTACTCTCTTATGATTAAAAAGGAGGTTACAGAAGCTAACTTTCATGCTATGTCAGATTTAGTCTGATTGGGCTGCTACAAATAAATACTGTAGTCAATTATTTTTTGTAGTTCTAGAATCTGGGAAGCCACAGACGAAAATACCAGCAGATGCTGTCCAATGAGGGCCCATATTTTTGGTTCATAGATGGAAACTTCTCACTGTAACTTCACATGGTGAAAAAAACTAGGGGTGGGAACTCACTGGGGTCCCTTTTATAGAGCACTATTGCCATTCATGAACTTCCCAGCCTCATGGTCTAATCCCCTTCTAAGGACTCCATCTCCTTGGAAGGTGGAGTTAGGTGGGGGTTAGGATTCAGTATGAATGTTGTATGGTCACAGACCTATGGGCCATGACAATAATTTATGCATAGCACTTAGCATCTTGTAGGTACTCACTTAATGATAAATATCCTTAAAATGATTGCTATTATTAAGAATAAAGAGCTAGTTAGAATTTGTTAGCAAGAATTTAGGAAGGCAGGGTGGTAGGAGAATGACAATGCTAAGAATACAAACTGCTTTGCTTCCTTGGACTGTCCTGGTCTCAAATCCCCTTCCTGTGGTGCCTGTGGTCCCCTTCCACTCTCTGCTTGCCACCGCACACTGCTCTCTTTCCTGATGTGGTGCCTTGGGCACACTGGCAAGAAAGAAGAGAGATCTGGATACCTAATTCTTCTCAGATTCCAGGATATAGCTCCACACTTTGATGGAGAACACTTTTGACAGAATTTCAATTTCTCTGCAATATCCATCTCACAAACTACAGCTTCAGTTACACTTAGCATACTCTGCTTGGGGCTCTGGCAAGTGCTAAGTATAATTTATAGAAGGGACCAGTGCAGAGATGCAGGTTCTCTTCAAAGTGTGTTAGTTCTGAATGAAATAGGCACAAGCAGAACATCTGTGATGCTAAATCTTCAACATGTGAGAATTCTCCTGCACCATAGCAGGGTAGATTGTTCATAGTTAAAGCCTAAAAGAGAAATACACTCAATTGTTAACATAATCTAACATTATAGTTGAGGAGGAGATAGGATCAGAATAATGGCATGTGACAAAATGTTTCCTGGTTATATTGTAGCTGATGTGAATATCTGCAATAGTTTGAAGACTTAAAAATCATAATGCCTCGCTTTCTTTCTAGGTCTTCTTCTCAAAATATATGTAAACAGAGTTCTCAGAATTAAAGTAAAAATATTCTTTCAGATGCAAGAAGTGCCCTAAGGTTTTATTGTTTCTAGATGACAGTGTAATGTAAAGACCCTTCCTTCAGTAGATGCCATCACCTACTCATGAGCAGGCTTTTACTTCTTCCCTGGGCACTTGGGACTGCTCTTTAAGCACCAACAAAGCATGTAATATAAAGGGCAACTCCAGAATGTTGCCAGTCATCCGGAAAATATTGTAAATCCAGGTTGCTTCTAGTTCTATCATAAGAATCATGAACTTTTCTTATTTTGGAATTTTTTCATAATTATAACTACATAAAAAATTGCCCAAATTGGTAGGCTTTACTGTGATGTCTCCATAAGTATATACATCATGCATTGATCATGTCAGATCATCGACTTCTCATATGCATATGATATGAACTCTGATCTTAATGAGCGTATCATTTAGGGAAACTGCCCTGGGTCCAGTATTTAGGGCCTGTAATTCTAGCTACTCAGGAGACGGAGGCAAGAGGATTACAAGTTTGAAACCAGCCTGAGCAATATAGTGAGACCTTATTTCAAAATAATATTTTTAAAAAGGCCTGGGGATGTGAAAATGTAGCTTGGAGATATAATGCTCCTTGTTCAATCCCCAGTAACAACAACAACAACAAAAAAAAGTGTCTAATTTTAACACTAAATTACATGCTTGGTAACAGAGGAGCAGGAGATACCAAAAGAATATAGATTTGGGGATTACAGTGATTTGAAGACTTGACGTTTGTTTCCAAACTGAATGGTTTACACACTCTCCTATCCCAAATTCTTCCGTTTGCAAAAAGGCCATAATAATGTCCGTGCCATAGAGCTCTGGTAAAGGTTGACAAATCCAATTTACCTGAAGGACATATAGTAGTCATTCAAAAATTCTAGGCTATTTTGCTTCATTTTTTTTTTCCTCATGGCATTTATTTTGCTACATGAAGTTAAAAAAAAAAAAAAAGTTTCTCAAACAATCTGTGATAAGGGATCTGTTCTTTCCCAATCATTCCTCTGACCCAATCTATCACAGATTAGTACTTTTGCAAAATACAACTAAATGAACTATTAGAATAGTAGAATGAAGACAACAACAAGCACAAACATACAAGCCAAAATTTTCAGCTAAAGACAGATAAAATTATGCATCTAGATTTCTACAGGTCTTTCAGTGTTTACCCTCAAAGTTTGCACACACCTTAGGTGGGTGAGAAAGGAACTCTCAGTCCATCCTTTTTGTCAGATTATGTTTGGAATAGCATGAACTGGAAGGCAACAATATGACTCTTAAATTTAATCTGATTAAGAGTAGAAGTCATTGGGTTCCATTGTTGTAAGGCTTTGCTTCAAGCCAGTATTGACAGAAGAACTAACCACCATCTGCAACTGAGATTAATCTGACCTAAGAAAATGATCATATACACACAGATATCAAGGGCAGAGACCCGGGAGTACTCAGAGGAGACCAAGACACAATACCAGAGATGAGGGGATTAGAGGCAACTTGGGCATTTATCTTATTCCTTTTCTACCAAAGGTCTTTGTGTTTATAGCAGAGAGAAATTGGAAATGAATGCAAGCATTCTGTAATGTGGAACTTTTAGCAATTTATAGATTTCCATTCCAAAGTCCTCACTCAGTAATTATTAATAATCCTTTCACTTTCTTGAAGTGGTAGAGAACATTGGGCTTGTAGCCTGAACTTTCCCTTCCTACTTATCATTGCACCTTCCATCTCTGTTCAAATGATCCCCATAAATGCATACCTGTTCCTATCACTGCCCTTGAGGCAGCATGCAAGGGCCTTCTAGGCTCAGTTCTGCCCGACCTGTCAGTATTCAGCCCTCCTTCCTAGCTCTGCCATTAACCCTGTGCTTTATGTTCTAATCACCCTGAACATTTGGCAGTTAATTTCACACACCTCACTTTTTCATACTCTTTGGCCTTCCTTTGTTCCTGCCTTTTTGTCTGCTCAGCCCAGCATCAAGTGCTCCTTGCTTGGCTGACTTCTAGTTACCCTTCAATTAGTTCAGAAATTCTCCAGGAAGTCTTTTCAGGCCTTCCCTCCCCCAGCTGGACTAGACATCACTGCTCTGTGTGCCCATACTTTCCTCTGCATACCTTGACCACTGAACCGACTACATTATTCTGAAACCATCTGTTTGTCCTCATTTCTTATTCATCAGCAAATGCCCAATAAATGTTTGAGAACTGACCATAACTGAGTTAGCTCTCATGGCTGTGTCGAGAGGCACTCAAGAATCGACCTGCATACTAATAAGCAAAACACAAAATTTATTGTACAAATTTGGCAGAGACAAAGCAGAACCAACCTTTATCGGATTCACCCATCAGTAAAAAGAAGAAATGAAGAATCAATATCATTTCTCTACACACCTTTTCTGTTTCTTCTAGTTCCCTTTTGACATAAACTAAGTATGTCTGCATACATTTTGGGTAAAGCCAAGGAACTGCTGTCAGCTATCAGGACAAAGGTCTCCACTTTGGTATAGACAAATACCTTGAGAGAGATGAGACCTGGTCTAGAATAATGGACAGAACACCAGGTTTAGGTTGGAACTGTGTCCTTGCTATTTATAAGTTCAACAATCCAGTGACCTTTACGAGTCTCTGTTTCCTCAACTGGGAAGAAAATTAAAAACATAGTAATAACCTATGTCACATGATATTTTGAGGGCTAAATGGCATGCATGATTTGCATAAACACCTCCTATGGTGTCAAGTACAATTAATGGTAACTATTATGATCAAAGAGTTATTTATATTCTTCTTGAAAACTTTCTGGACCTGATTCTGCTTTGTAATTTCTCACAGACTAATTATAAGGAGATAGTTTGGGGGAGTGAACTCAAAAGACCCATCAAAGCATGTTTCTACTCATCTTAAAACCAGGCCCATTTGTTATAACAAACATCTGATCTTAGGAAGTGTTTTTGAGCCTGTCCATAATGATGTATATTTTGAAAATCTGAGTTTTTTCCAAAATGTGGAAAACCTTGAAGCCCATGCTGAGGAATTAGGATCAAATAAAATAAAAGCAAGGGAGGATGTCAAAATGATTTACTGGTGCAATGTGACTTCATGTAGGCAGTTGAGAGCAGCGTAGGTTAGGTAAGGAAAACCTTATTGCGGTTGCAGATTTTGGAGCACTACAGGTATTTTAGAGGAACACTAAGAAAGAAGGATAGGGTCAAAAAAATTCAACTGAAGCATGAAAGAGACATATGTCCTTTGCCATCTCCAGAGAAACTGTGTTCTTGTTTTTTTTTTTTTGTCCAGATGTTTGGGTCCATTGTGTTTTTAAGCTGTGTACTTAAAAGAAGGGAGAGATGGGCTTTTGGGCAGTGGGGAAGTGCTTATAGTTAGTTATTTAGTTTATTTATTATTTATTTATTTTTGTTCTGGGGCTTGAACCCAGGGGTGTTTAACTGCTTAGCCACCTCCCTAATCCTTTTTATTTTATTTTATTTATTTATTTATTTATTTATTTATTTTAATTTTGAGATAGGGTCTCAATAAATTGCTTACGATCTCACTTATTGCTAAAGCTGGCCCTGAACTTGTGATTCTCCTGACTCTGCCTCCTGAGCTGCTGGGACTACAGTCATGTGCCATCAGGCCCAGCTGCTTATAGTTTTTAAAAGAAATATGATGGGGGAAAATTAAAATTATTTTCCAAAACACATAAGAGCTAATACACTTGTGTTCCTGGACTCCCTGGAGTCCTAAACTCAAGACCTCAACAAATAATGTGGCAAGGGCCATAGTGACTGTCCACTTAGAATAACTGTCAATGTCACTAATCTTCCTTCAGTAGCTTGGATGAAAGTTGCCAGAGGCTAAGGCCTGCAAAAGCATGGGACAGAAGTCACGAGGAAGGAAGAATGTCAAATTCCTTGGGATTTTATTGCTCATAAAATCCCAGATTGGGCTGGGGTTGTGGCTCAGCGGCAGAGCGCTCGCCTTGCAAGTGCGCGGCCCGGGTTCGATCCTCAGCACCATGTAAACATAAATGCATTGCATTGTGTACAACTAAAGTAAATAAATAAATAAATAAATAAAAATAGTAGTTAAAAAGAAAGAAAGAAAGAAAAAAAAAATCCCAGATTTACTGCAGCAAGACTTGGCCCCAAGTAGTTTTGTTGTCCCTGACTACTTGTTTCATAGTTCCAAGGGCAATGGAAACTATATAACATACAGTATCCAAGCCATTTCCTGCTGTGACTTTGGAAAATTGCCTGCTTTCATGTCTTGTTACAAACAAACAAAAATTTTTTTTTATATTTTCTTCCCATAATAGTAACAGAATTTATCCCTTGATTTCCAATATCATCTTTCCATAAAGACAAAGAACTCTTAGCCGGGAGTGGTGGCGCACGCCTGTAATCCCAGCATTTGGGAGGCTGAGGCAGGAGGATTGCGAGTTTAAAGGCAGCCTCAGCAATGGTGAGGCACTTAGCAACTCAGTGATACCTGTCTCTAACAAAATACAAAAAAGGACTGGAGATGTGGCCCAGTGGTCAAGTGCCCCTGAGTTCAATCCCCGGTACCAAAAAAAAAAAAAAAAAAAAAAAAAAAAGACAAAGAACTCTTGTTATATTATATACAGAGGGGTTCTTCTCGGGAAGTTCACGTTGTTGAAGTCCTGCAAACTATGTCCCTAGAGATTTTATGGACTGCAATCAGATGTGTGGGAATGTGGGCTGTGATCTCTTGGCTTCCTACCTGAGTGACCTTGGGACATATGAACTCAACACTCACATTGCTGAATGTGTGCGATGTAAATGTTGTGTCTGTAAATCTCTTTCCAGCACACAGAAAAAGTTAACCAAATGGTCACCCCCCTTCCCCAACATAATGAAACACCACTGGATACAACTATTTGTTAAGTCTAAGGAAAGACACTTGGTAAATTCATGATCATTTTCAGTTTGTATAACAGCTGACCAAGTTTGAAATCCAAAGATTTCTCTTAGCCTGGAGTTCTCTGGCCAGGCAAAGACTTATTTAACTCTTATTTCCAACATTGCCCAAGAATTCCTCTCTACCTGACTCACCTCCTTCAACACCACATGCTGTTACCTCCTCAGGCAGTGATTTTCCGTGCTTTCTAGTTGCTCTTTCTCCCGGAAAGTTCTTTCTCCCCTCTTCACAAGCTCATATCCTGTTCAACATATATAGTCCTCCCTGACTCTCACATCTTTCATGAATCCTTCCTAGAATGGTCTAGTCCAGTGATTCCTAACTACTGGTGTTTGATCATAGAGGTTGTCAAAAATGGGTATCATTACTCTAAGTTCCTGAGAGTAACTTGAACATGGAAGCAGAGTATTCTATGTCCTTAGCCCCATCCTATTTTGTAAGCTACCTGGTACCGAAAAAACCGGGAGGAAAAACTCTCGGAGGCAGAGTTAAGCTTTTACTACTTTTACTTCTACTTTCTTAGAGCTTAGAGAGGGAAAGAAAGATTTTTAGAGAGAAAGAGAGCTTAGCTTAGAGAAAGATTAGAGCTTCTTTCTTCTCTCTTCTTTCTTCCTTCTTCTTTCTTCTGTCTTCTGTCTTCCTCAGGAGCCTCGGCCTAACTCTGACCAGTCATTACTTCTTCTATCTGGTTTCTCTTCTGTCTTCTATCTGGTTTCTCTTCTGTAACCGCTCTGCCTACGTTCTGGCCGCTCTGATTCTTCTGAGACTGCCTGACTGACTGAATTCTCCGTTCTCCTAACTCGGACCGCTTTCACCCGGTTATATACCTTCAGCTTTTCGGGTGCCTACAGGTGCGTCACATGCATATCAGGTGGAACTTATGGCTTCCAGCTAGCTGCAACAGCCCTTCCTAATTGGGGCTCCTTCACTATTTAAATTGCCTGGCCACATTTCTATAGGACCTTGGTTACCTGACACGCCAGAATCTTTCAAGAGGTTATTCAAGCCCTGATTTTATTTCATTCATGCCCTTCTTTTACCTATTAGTCATGCCCTTCTTTTATCCTATTATTCTCAGTAAATGCCTCCTAAGCTATACAGAAAATTGATCTCCCTCTAACAACATACTTATCTTTGATCCTTCTCCTTCACCACCCCCATGTCCACTGCCCTGGCTCTGAACTTGATTTTGCAGTGACTCCCTTTCCCTTCAACTTTTCCCTCTCTGTTGACTCTTCCCTTTTTGAATGGAAGCATGTTTCTTCCTTTCTCAATTTCATATCTCTTTATCTCATGTTGTGTTTCCTTTGCTTTCTCCGACAAGACTGAAGAAAGAATCATCAACATGCAGTTTTTCTATTCTACTTCCTCTATTCACTCTTGCACCTATTGGATTTAAGTCTACTGGAATTTCTTTCACCCCAGGTTTTAGGAAGATAGTCTGTCAAAAAGAAAGGGGCAAAGGATTCCAGGCAGGTTAGAAATCAACTTAGCCACAGAACAGGTTTCCAGGCAGGGTAGAAATCAACTTAGCCACATGAACTTGGGCCATTTAACAAATCCCTTTTGTACGTGGGCACCTTTTTTTTTTTTTTTTTTTTTTTTTTTTAATAAAACTGGAGTAATTGTCCCTGCATGTGGTCATGGTGAAAACATAAAATAGTAATATGCATCAAGTGGAATATAGAGGCCATTAAGCTGCTTGAGTCTTTGTAAATCTTTCATCCCAATAGTATTTTAACACTGTATGTATAACCCTCTTTCTTGGAATTCACTATGTTCTTGCCTTCCGTGATGCATTTCTCTCCTAGGATCTGGTCTTCTGTCATCATCCTTTTATAGGGTGTTCAAGTCCTTCTACACCTGATTCAGCTGCCATACTTGCTCATCAGCCTAGAAGTAGCTGGCATCAATCATCTATCCCTTAGTAAGGCTTCACTGACACAATTAACCCCCTAACCTTATACTCAGAGATAACTACATCTTCCAAGCTTTCTTAAGGTGAACGGCATCACCATCCCTTTCCTTCCTGTGCTGTCTCCATCGAGTATATCATTAAATATATGTCACTGTCTTTCATTGTTTGTTAACTCACCGGTATTCCTCGCCATCTGAGGAGCTTCTCAGAACTTAAAAGATACCTGACACATGTTAGGTGCTCACATATTATTTGTTCATTGAGGGGTTTTCTTTTAAATCAGTATGCTTATCAGGTATCTCTTCCAGCCCTGTGGGCCAAATTGTGTCCATTGATGACCTTCTAAAATTCAAGTGGTCACCTTGTAGAGAAGATTTGCATCCTCATCCCCAGTCCTGCTTCTTCTAAGCAAGTGATTTCTCCAGCTGCTTCCTGCGGATCCAATCTGCCAGGATATTTAATTGGCCTTGTGCCTGTTCCCCTAGTAATCTCTAAGGTAAATTACTGTCCCACCTCTTCTGGTGATAGAATTATTATTTATTATTTTGTAGAGTCTTACTTTTTATTATGTTTATTCTTCACTCTTAGTTAAGGAATAAAAGTTGCCCTTAGCAATATTCTTAAAAAATTCAAAAACTAATGGACTCGTTAGGTTTGTTTGTATGTTAATGCCATAACTATGAAACAGATATCACTGCTGTTTGGATTGAGGAGAATACATCATATTTCTTTGAACAATTTTTAAGACAACTGACAACCTGCAGTCATGTGGATGTCCGCAGAATGTTGTGCTTTTACTTCTTCTTGTCAAAGGGAAGCTTTGTGCACTAGCAAAAGCATCGCATTTAAAGCTAACCTGAGCAATTTGGGGGTCCTGGTCTGTAACCCATTATGGTCATCTATAGGGTATCTGTCATTCCTAACCTTCAGATCTTTCTTCTAGGAAGTTGAGATAACGACATGACCATTGCCGAGCTGATGCAGTAGAATCAAACTAAATCGTGGAGCTTGTTTTGATAACTGGCACCTATTAGGCACTTTAGAAATCCTTTTCCTGGTTTGCGTTTTTCATCTATTTTCTATCCTAGGTGGAAGATTTGTTTTTTTATACGACTATTAAGAAGGAGTTGGGAAACCACTTTTCTCATTACTCTGGCTCGTTTCTGTCAGCCTTGATGATCTTCTGTCTGTCTGGCACCATTGTAAAGTCATTCAGTATCTGTGTGACTCTGGCCTCCTCAACAAGATAGTGAGTTCCTCAGTGCAAGAGCCTGAGAATGCCAATGCAAAACGTGAACTCCCTGAATACAAAAACCCGATGGACACAATCTAAAACTATACAAGGGGCGCACTGTTATGCTTGGAAAATAATTTTCTTCTTATAACTGCAGATTCCCCAAAATTATAAAGTTGGGAGTAAAAATGCTTCAAATCTTTTGTGTGTCTAATAGTCCATGATTTGTAAGACTTTGGCTGTAGTTGGCTGAGGTCCATAACCTCTAAGCCTTGACACGTATGAGTAGTTTAAGCAGAATTTTATTTTGCTCTGTCTAGGGTGGCCCCTTTACCTTTTCAGACCTTGCTACTCTGGAACTGATGACTCAACACAACACAAAGTGGAATTAAAAGCTGAGTGGTGCCTGTATTCACTTGCTGTACCAGAAATTCATCCACTATGAAGACATCTGTCATGATTAATCAGGCTAAGCAATTCTCAATAAGAAAAGCATGAGTGAGTTTGTTTTGCTGCAAAGGCCTTCCCTGATCACATTAATTTGGAAGGCAGCTGGAGGTGGCATTGTACCAGGTGAAAACAGATTGGGGAACCCATGAAATTATTCCAATGCTCATGGGCAGCTCTTTCTATCATCCATGGGAAATCCTACATTTACATCCAAGGAGCAGAGTTACAAAAGACTCCTTTTGGAAGTTGCAACCTTGAGTAGTTGAAAATTTGAACGACAAGTAGCCTATTTAAGAGTACACCTGTGCATAAACCTGCTTTATGGACACACATAGGTGTGGAAGGGGCCACAGTGATTATAAAAAGAACAAGAAATTTGACACTAAGCAGACTTTAGTTTGGATCCTGGATCTGGCATTTATTGGTCTCCATTTCTACATCAAAAAAATAGAAATGATCAACCACAATTCAGTGTCCTAATGAATAATTGAGACAGAATTCGTATACCTGAGGTTGCAAAGAAGCAAGGTCATCACCTTCCCACCTATGGATAGGAACCTAGGTAATGTGATTTAACAAACATTTAATATTTTTTAACAAAAACATTTTTCCCACAATCTTACAAATGTCACCATGGTTATTTTGCTCCCCTGGTAGAGCAAGGAAGCTGCATGTTAAAAATTCAAACCTCCCATCAGGGGAGATGTGGCATATTGTATAATCACAAGGATTATACATATAAACTTTTTTGAGGCCACCTACTATGTGTCAGGGACTGTTGTGTTTCCATGAATGAGTACTCTCACACCTCATTTGAGTGTTCTCCCCAAGGGCTCAACCTCAGAAAAAGAAAAATGTGATCATGAAAGATGTAAGTACGTGTCTGTCGTTCAGAGAATTCTCTGGATTCTGTTCCTAAAGTTAACACTCCAAAAAAATCTGGAGGCTTTTTGCACTGGGGCATGGAGGGTAGTGATATTTATCTTTGCCTCAACGGAAACCTTACCTGGACAGGTCTGTGTGGTATGTTTGTGGTATGTAGCCCTCTACACCTCCAGATTATGAGCTTGACAAAGAAGGAAAATTTTCCTCCTCTGTGTCTTTCCAGTATCTAAACAAGGCCTGGCACAGAAAACTTTTCCATAAATAAATAATTGCTAAATTAGGTCAAAGAGGGGTGGTTTGTATGGAAGATTCCAGCAGAGATCTGTGGTCCTTTATTTACTTAAGAAAGCAAAAATCACAGCTAACACAATATTCCTAAGAGATTGCAGCAATAGACTTTCATCAGGAAACTTGTAGATTGTGTTCTTCTGATTTGTGTTTAATCTGATTTCCTCTGATATTTGTGTCATGGATGTTTCCCAAAGCCAAAGACTTAAGGCCAAAATTTTCCTCTTGGAACTCAAAGTCTTTTAAACCTGATTCTCCCCTCTTAAGCTAATTCTATATGCCATACTTTCTTCCAGTCATCTTGGTGTCTGCACCTCTTGCTTGCTTACATGAAGTTCAAGTATTTATCCAAGGTCTGTCTTTGCCCCAGATAGCTTCCTCCTCAACCCCTGGCCTAGGCTAATCAGATCCTCTTCTTCAACCAGAGTTTCTGTTCCATCAGGGTACCACATACCTATGCAGTCCACATAGCCCTGTATCTTCTCAGTTATCCTGCTCCTACCTGTACCATTATTTTATTAAGATTTACTTTGATTGGTGCATTATAATTATACATAATGGTGGGGTTCATTGTAACATATTTTGACATGCACATATCATAATTTGGTCAGTTTGATTTTCTAGTACCTCCCCTTTTCCTCCTCTCCTCTTTTTCCCTGGTCACCATCCTTTACTTGTCTTCCTCCTAATTTCATGAGAATCCACCCATAGTGCTAGTTTTTTTTTTTTCTTTCTTGTTTTTTTCTAACTTCCACACATACAAACATTTTCTTAATTGATTGTTCCTAAATTGATTCATGCTCATCAACCCTACCTCTCCAAATAGACGGGAAACAAATAATACGTACCTGTGGAACCGTAGTTAGACAGAGTGAAATGAAATGAGATGAAAATTAGCTCCCAAAATGAGCCTGTTCTCTCTCTTTCCCTTCCTTAAGACTTCACACAGACTTCAAAGTAGACTTTTGGATATCTTTTATGTCAGTATACATACAGAAATGTGTTCTACACCAGTGCTTCACACAATGTTTCACATGATATAAAAATAAAAATCACAGCACGATCCCTTAGGTAAAACAAAAAGGCAGCTAGTTATGAGTGGCTGTTTAAGGTTTGGTTCCTGCTTTTCTATGCAAGGACTAAGAGTATCAATGTCCTGATTCCTCTGTGACCCACTGGTGGCACATTACTCAAGCATCTTTATGACTAAGCACAGTACCTCCCTGACAATGACTCTGCTATCTAGCATGCTTTTATCTTCATTTGAATTATAGTCTCTGTGATCCATATACCCATACTTTGCCTTTCTCAAATACTTTTAGAAGGTAAGTCTAAACTCCTCCTCATATGCAAAATATTCCCTACATGAAAAACAACTGAGAGGTTCTCAAAGGGCTCACCTGTACTTCCTGGAGTTGGAATGGATAGCTACTCCATAGTCCCACAGCTACTCCAGAGCTCACAGTTACTCCAGAGCCAAAAACTATTTCAGTCACACCTTACAAAAGTCAGTTTCCAAACTCTCACCTCTCCACCTCATTCTCCCTTTAGTGTTTACTATATGTAGTCCTTTCTCTTCTTCACAAGAAGAGCACAAATGTCATGCAGAGAAGCAATTATTCCTCTGTTCAGGACTCTCTTCGGTACCACAACAACTCCTGATTCATCACATTAATGAACCCATTGCAACATTACCTTAGTTTACTATTGCTTTTATAACAGTCACCACAACGTGACTGCTTAAAACAATGTAAGTTTCTTATCTTATGCTTTTATAGGTCAGATCTGACATGGGCCTAAGAGGGCTGAAGTCAAGGTGTTAACAGGGCTCCTGTCCTCTGGAGGCTCAAGGGGGGCATCTGATCCCTTGCCTTTCCAGTCTCTAGAGGTTGATTGTGTTCCTCTGTGCATGGCCACTTCCCCCAGGGACAGCAACATTGGGCTTGGTCCTATTTATAATGTCGTTTGTCTAGTTCTCTCTCTTCTGTCTCCCTTTTCCACTTAGAAGGACTCTTGCAATTATATTAAACCCACCCAGTTAACCTAAGATAATCTCATCCCAGGGTCCTCTGATTGGCAGCCTTATTTCCACTAGGCATCTTAATTCACTTTTTCCATGTATCATAATATATCCATGGATTGTCAAGAGTATGGTTTTGGTGGCCATTCTTCATGTCACGTAGAGGAGTCACCCAATGTGTGGGATGCAAGGATTTAATAATATTATGTGCATAAGACTAAGCATAGTGAAGAGTAAACAAGAAATGTTAAAAAACTGAGTTTGGATATTATCCACGTGTGCTTATTTAATAATGTCTAGATTGCATATTACCGGCAAAAAATAAAATGTGATCCTTCTAATAACCTTCTGGGTATAAGGAAACATTGAGAAAAATGGGGAATGAACCACAACAAGGAAAATACTAATATCAACAATAATCCCTGAGGTCTGCTGAGTGATCTTTATCTTTTCAGCACTATTTTCAACATTGAATATATATAAACCCTTTATTTTCACAATGATCCTATAACATAGGTTCATTATTATCCCTGTTTGTCAGGTATAAAAGAGAAGACAGAGAGGTTAAGCATTTTACCCTAAGCTCCACACCTGAATCTCTACCAACATGGTTTTTTTTTTTTTTTAAATACAATTGTATGATTGAATGTCTGCATCGATAAACGAGTAAATAAATGATATAATGAAGGAATGCATAAAAGTTATTGAGTTTGCTAAGGAGTCTGTCCCCAAAATAATGTCATCATCTTTCTGGGAGCAGTGATAATCAACACCAAATGTAAGTACATCTTTTCATAATTGGCAGACTGCTATGTCTTTGATCTCAAGCTAGGGTAACAACCAATTTAAACTTTCTGAGGCATTTTTTGACTGGGAAACCAGTGCCAAGAAAACATTCAGATTAAGTTGATCTCGATGAACTCAGCTGATGTCAGGTCCAGCTTTATCCAAGTGGACTTCATGAGAGGTGTGCGCTTCCGATTCCGCTCGATCTTTCTGCTACTACCAAGGTCCTTTTTGTTTTTCCTGCGGATCATCTGCTCTCTCCATTAGGAGTGGATGCTCTCAAAGGTTAGGAAAACCCAGAGTAAAGCAATGTCAACTGTGACTCATTCTGAGATCTTCCCTTCCTGTGCCCTATTGCACAAAACTTCAATATTTACTTCCTGATTGCATTTCATCTTCAAAGGTGGGAAAATGCTTCTAAAGCAGAGACGCATTTAGCATTTAACATACATTTTTGTCTACACAAATCATTTGAAATTTGATTTTATCATTGACTGAAGTCTCAGTAATCCTTTTAGTTTATATCTGATCATTAACTGTTCTTCATCACTTCACTTTTTCTGATAGAAGCCAGTCTGACCCTTTGTCTATAAGAAAAGGTATATCAGGAGTCACGGAACTTGTGAAGGCTCATTTATTAATCCCTGTATCTATAAGACATGTGACTGGCCACTGTGTTAAAAGAAGATACTGGGGCGTATGTTCTTCTGGGTGCATTCTTTCTTTAGGAAATGAGAGAGAGAGGAAGAGAGAGAGAAGTGTTGTATAAGACACCATGATTGTAACACTATTTAATTAGGTTGTAAATCGAAGACAAACATGTATCATTTGAAAAATAAGGGGGAAAAAAAACAGTTCATTAAATAACTGAAGGCTCCCCAACTAAACAATGTCAAAGTTGAGTTTAGAACCTCTCTTTCCTAATCTCCTCAATGTGACCAAATTTAACTCTATCTCCTTTTTCAGACTTGCTCTTTCTTCTCCTGAGTTTCTGTCTTCACTATTAACATTATCATCCTAGAACAAGCAAATGGAAAAACACACAGCTGTCCTTTCCCCTCCCTCTGTGTGTATTATGCATGGAAATGTCCTCTACGACCTCACTGAGTCTTTTTCCCCATTGAAGTACCTATTACCGCCTCCTATCACTGTGTAGGTGATCAACAAATGCTTTCCACAACGTTTGAAAGGCTTCTTATGAAGATAGAATAACGAGGATGGAGTGGCAGCCACAGACTTAGACCTAGAAGTAAAGAAAATTCTAGATTTCAGAACTGTATGTGGGGAAATATTAATGCCCAATTGGAACCATAGAGTAGAACTCAAAAATATGAAGTCCCTCACTTCTTTGGAGAGCTTTTCTTTGTTGTTGTTATTATTGTTTGTTTGTGTGTTTAAAAACGGTGGGAAAGTCACAGAAATTTTTCCTGTCACTCTCCATGGAGGAATCCTCACATACATATGCATGGCAGCAGAATCTCTGGGTGAATGTTTCACATTCCTTCATTTGAGAATTCATCTACTTGATAGATGAATTTCATAATAAGTGATGTAGTTTGATAGTGTAGGTTGATTTTTTAATGTTTATTTTGCTATCCTTTGTTTGTTTTTTTTTTTGGCCTCTCATGATTGTCTCTTAATGATCATCTCATCATAGCAAAAAGATCAAGAGAAATTTGGGGCACATTTTCTGTTTGTTTCTTTGGTTTATAGCTCCCCACAGGGTGTGGGTAAATTATACATCCAAACTATGAGTTCCAAAGTTTAAATTTATGAACTGGCAGAAAGCACAACACATCACAAAGAGTCATTCAACACTTATCTTGGAGTTAGAAAATCAAGTTATAGTTTCCAGCTCTTGTACCTCTGTATATGTCATTTTAGGATAATTTGTACACATCTTTATGTGTTGCTTTCCTTTTCCATAAAATGGGAATAGTGATGTGGATGATTACTAAAATTTCTCATAAATTTGACCTTCTATGAATTCAAATTCTACAATTCTGATTTAAATTATTCCAAAGATATTTACTGAATGCTTTTTATGCTTAGCAATTCCAGCCAAAAATAACAGGGTCTGGTCTTTATTCATACTGAAATATGATTTAGGAGGTAAGTTTAAGGCATAAGACGCATTAAGTGAGAATTATGAAAGCACTTAGATTGTGTCTTATATAGACCATTTCACACACATTTCTTACATTTTAGCAAATATTTTTCAAGTCCTTCTATATTTCAGTCACTATGTTAATTGTGTATAATATAATGAAAAAAAGAAAAAAGTCTCTACCCAAGATCTAGTAAGGTAAACTATTTCCAAGACTGATACTGAATATGAAGCTGGAATAAGATCCAGATCCCAAAAGAGGAATAGTACCATAAAGGCAGTGGGATAAACACGAGACATTCCATCCTAAGTGAGGAATTTAACAGAGGCATACTATTTCCATAACTAGTGCTAGGGATTTGCTCAGGGATGATTAGGCTTACACCCATCTGGGCCAACGAGATGCTAAGCAAAATCTGCTGTATGAGAAGTAAGGCTCTTTCTGTTGCTGGAAATGATAAAAAAAAAAAAATATGTTACTTCTACTGCTACAGGCAGCTATTTTATGAACACACAAAGAACTAGACTTAGAATGAATATGGTGCTTATAGAAAACAGAAATATGGGAAGAAACTAAATACCCCATGATACAATGGAGTGACTAAATCAACTCCCTCTAAAGCTTACTCTTTGAGGGGGATTCCAAATATCTGAGATACAATCCTCCTTTACTGACTAAGTACAGAGTTCCTATAACTTAGTGCAGAAGAATGCAATAAAGGGGAAATATATATATATATATATATATATATATATATATATATATATATATATATATATATATATATATATGAATCAAAAGCATTACCGAATGGAAGACTTTTGTTGTAAGAATACTTCCATATATTTTTTAAGCATGGTAAGATTCTGGAAAGATCCAATAGTCTGACATTCCATCATTCATCATAGGCAAGTAGTTACAAGTTCTGTAAGTCCTATTATCTTCACACATTTTACATCCTTCTTTCTATTTCTTGTGACACCAACCCCCCAGTCCAATTCACCATCTTTGCATATGAGGATCACTATGGCATGTTTCTAACTGGTCTGTTGAATCCGATTCATTTTTGTCTCACATTTTTTATCCACCATACAGATCATATATTATCATTTGTGGACTTAAAGACCATGTTCGGTGGTAGCTCAATGCTTTTTGATAATGACAAAATTCCAGGAAATTGCTTATGAAGATGTCAATAATTATATTTATGTATACCTCTTTCTGTGACCATAGTTTCCAGAGGTACATTTAAGGTGTAAGACACATTAATGAGAATTATAAAAGCACTTAGGTTGCAAGTCTCCTTGAAATCCTACTAATGCATTTATGTCTGTCATGAATTAAAACCTTCGTACATGATTTTCACAGTGCTGGGAATGCTATTCTCTCATATCAGGCATTATCCTAGTATCCTTAAGATTTAGCAACAATTCCACTTCCTGCAGAAAGTCTTTTTGAACCTAGTAGAGATTGCTTCCTCCTGTTATAAGCTCCTATAATCTTTCTGAACCCACCTTATCCCACTGTATGGTTTCAATGTGAAGTGTCCCCCCAAAGCTCATGTGTGAAACAATGCAAGAAGGTTCAGAGGAGAAATTATTGAGTTATGAGAGTCTTAATCTAATCAGTGAATTAGTTAATCTCTGATGGGATTAACTGAGTGGTAATAGGAGGCAGGTGGAGTGTGGCTGGAGGAAGTGGTTAATTGGGGGCTGTGGCTATGAGGTAGATATTCTGTATGCTCCTTTAAGTTCCTGTCTATCTTGTTCATAGTTGTAGGGCACCCGTGCGATCTACAGGGCATACTCCATGCTTACTAAAGAGCTAAATCATAAGAAGGTGTGGAGAATTAGGCCACACAGGACCCAGGTTAGGATACTGCTGAAAAAGCAAAGGTGATTAAAATTCAGACAGAATAGCTAGTAATTATTCAAAATTCTGTTCTAAGGTGGAGCAAATAAATGGCTAGAGATTGTATATGATTAAGAGGCTGATAAGCAGGACTAGCAACTAAAGATAAATATACATACAACATTCATATATTTCCTCATGGAGAACTTGTGATATATACACCCTGACCAATTCCAACTTGTCCAGGCTTGTCCTGTAAGATAACAGAGTAATGTATTTGACCTAATTAGGTGGGTATGAAGAAGAGCAGAAGAGTAAAAGTGTCAGCAGAGAAACGACTGAGTCACACAGTGCTAGTGTCAGACGCCAGCTCCACTGAGTTTAAGCTCACATTGGCCTACATTCCAAATCCCCTTGGGTGTCTGTTTCCACATCTTGAAAGTAGAATAGATATTAATTCTTTCAATAGTTGTACAAATCCAGATTTTGTATGCAGAACAGCAGCTATAATGCCCTGAGAATGAAATTTGTCATTATAATAACAAAAAGGATCCTAATTTAGAACACTGAAAGAAAGGCGGTACCCGACAACAAAAATAGGCATTCAAGTGATGAGCAATGGCCACCTCCTTTCAAGGTTGGTGTTCTCAGTTTATCATGGTGGAGCTACAACCCCAAAATGAGATGACTCATGATCAAAAGTAAAAAAATCCCATTTAGTTCACAGTATTGATACTAATGTTAGTCTCCGTCTGGAGGTTTATCAGCTTAAAGTCCATCTGCTTTACAAAGCTAAAAAAGGATGATGTATTCACAGTCTGGCTTGAGTTTCAAATTGAGAAATACTTTCTGAAGCTACGAACAGTAAGTGGATATGCTCTCGAGGTAGAATATCAAAGCAGCCAGTGCAAAGAAACAGGAGGTTCCCCCTGCTGCCACCAGCCTCAGTGCTGAGGTTCAGGAAGTCTCCACTCTGCTGGTACAGGACCTGGGGTGGTAGCTCCTCTGACAGTGTGTGTGTGTGTGTGTGTGTGTGTGAGTTGGTAGGTGGGGTACGGCATTCACAGGCAACAATTCTTTTTTTTCAACAAACTTGGACTAAGGTTTCAGCTACTCAAATTCTGGAATGCTTCTGTTTAATCCAAAGGATTTCACTTAAGTCTCCAGGAGAGCAAATTCCAGATTACTTTTTTTGAAAACTTACAGTTCCATGAATCTATGCTGGACTTATTTCACATTGCCATATTTGGAGGTTAGAGTTTGCATTTTTAATTTGCTGATATTTTTTCCCCTCTGAAAACTTATTAATTTTATGGTATCCCATTTGATTAATGGCATCTAAGTATTGATATTGTGCTGAGGACCTTCCATGTGGAAGGATGTCAGCTCATTAGATTTCCTAGATCCCTTCTCTGTGTTATTTTCACATCCTGAATATGCTTCTAACTGGCACTGAGCCCAGACAGTTTTTAATAAAAAATACTTTTATTGTTGTCTTATTATTAAAATATCAGGATATTGGAAAACAAAACAAAATGAAGATTAAAATAAACATCAGAAATCCACTATGTAGGCAAAACTATGAATAATGTCTTGGATCATATGCTCCCTGATCATGTTTTATGGACTGTAAAAATGATTAAATAGTACTATCTTTTTAATATGTCTTTATGTATCAATGTATCTCTATGTCAATGTATCTGTTAGCAACCTTATTTTTTTAAAGTCAGATAGTACTTCACTATACAAATATGTGGTTGTTTTTATACCAGGCGCCAGAATTTGAAGTAATGCACTATATTGTAAGAATTCTGTTTACCTGTTTGTTTAGTCTATAAGTACACAAAAGGCAGGAGCTTTGTCCTATTCAAACCTGACACCTTGTACTTGGTAGGTTCTCAATAAACATTTGTTGATGTTTTAGCTTTTTCACTACTGTGACTAAATGACCTGACCAGAACAATTTTAGAGAAGGAAATTTATTTGGGGGCTTACAGTTTCAGAGGCCTCCATTCCTCGGGTGAGGCATTGCATCATGGTGGAAGAGTACGACAGAGGCAAGCAGCTCACGCAGTGATCAGGCAGAGTGAGAGAACATACCCTCCAGATACAAAGTATATACCCCATAGCCACGCCCCCAATGAACCACTTCCTCTAGCCACACCATACCTGTCTCCACTGATTAGTTTAAGGCTATAACCCAATAGTTGCTCCTCCAAACTTCTTGCATTGTCTCAAGTAAGAACTTTTAGGGGATACCACATCTGAACCATAACAGTTGATTAGGATAAGGTACAAATTCTTGAAGGATAATATACTAGTTTCCTGAGGTTTATGTGAAAAATTAACATAAAATCAGTGACTTAAAAACAAGAAAGTACTTTCTGATAGTTCTAGAGGCCAGAAATCTGACATAAATACCGCTGGGTTGGAAATCCAGCCCTTGCCTCTTCTAGCTTCTGAAGGTTATCAGCATGCCTTGGTTTGTGGCCACATCACTCCGATCTCTGCCTCAGTGGTCACTGTGCCACCCCTCTTCTGCATTTATGATCTCTCTCTGACTCCCTCTTATAAGCATCAATGTGATCACACTTAAATCCCACTCTCATAATCTAGGACAATTTCCTCATCTGTACATCAAGAAATCATTCACATCTGCAAAGACCTACTTTATATAAGGTACATGGATAGGTACCAGTAGCACGGGGCATCTTTCATTGAGGGTGGCATTTTCCACCAACCACTAAGAGAACAGAAATTCAACTGCAGCATTTAATCATAGATTGTTCATTTCAGGAAAAAAGTAACCAGTGGAAAGAATAGAGGTGGAACAGAGACTGTTATTCGAAACATGCCTTCCTAGACAATGCTTTGGTGTTTGTTGAAATTACTTCTTATTGTTGCACTGATTTAAAAGCCTGAGTGACAAAATTATTACCCAATTTAATTATTTCAAATAATAACCTTACTTTTTAATTTTAGGTTTTTTATTTACACATGATAATTGTACATATAAGGTGGTACTGTGTGATATTTCAACACATGCATCCATTGTGCATTAGTTGAACTAGGAGATTTAGCATCTCTCCCTTGTTATCATTTCTCTAGCTTGGGAGCCTTTGAGTTCCTTTCTTTTCTATCTTCATAAACTATATAATAGGTTATTGTGAATCATAGCACCTCTAGTATGGGGATAACCTGAGCAGAAACAAATAGTCCTATGGTATACAGCTGGAGAAAGTGGGAAAAATAAAACCAAGTAATATTCACTTTACATCTCATTTAATCTTCACAAAATTCAAGCATTTCTATCTTTGTGAAAGCCAAAACTGCACAAAGCAAATTCAATAACCAAAGAAAAAAAATTACAGTTGTATCATCACTTTTAAAAGTGAATATCAGCTGGTCTTGGTGGCACATGCCTGCAATCCCAGTGACTCAGAAGTCTGAGACAAGAGGATCACAAGTTCAAGGCCAGCCTCCACAATTAGCCAAGCCCTCAGCAACTTGGGGAAACTGTTTAAAAAACAAAATAAAAATAAAAATGTCTGGCCATGGTGGTGCATGCCTGTAATCCCATTGGCTTGGGAGGCTAAGGCCAGAGGATAGCAAGTTCATAGCTAACCTCAGCATAAACGAAGCACTAAGCAACTCAGTGAGACCCTGTCTCTAAAGAAAATACAAAATAGGGCTCAGGATGTGGCTTAGTGATTAAGTGCCCCTGAGTTCAATCCTTGGTACCAAATAAATAAATAAATAAATAAATAAATAAATAAATAAATATGACTGGAGACTTAGCTGTCTTCATTCCAGGTAGCTAGCATCTCCTCTTTTATAGTACCAATGTGACCACTGTCTTTTATTTCCTATCATTTTCCAAATGAAATAATCACAGCTTAGAAAGAATGACTGGTTGTTCCCACCTGGTGGTCTAAGTTGGAACCACATCATATAGAAGAAACTGGCAGATGCAAAATCATAGACCTGCCTGTGAAGTTCAGCTCTCTTGTCTAATGACTGAAACTTAGGGCAATGTGAAACATTTCAGAATCCCAGTGTCTTATTTATTGATTGATTTATTATTTATTTATCTGCTTTAAAAATTGGTGCATTATAATTATACACAATAGTTGGATTTATTACTTATTCATATATACACACAATAGAACAATACAATTTGGTCAATTTCATTCTCTAGTACCTTCACTTTCCTCTCCCTCCTACCTATCCCTGTCCCCTTTCTATTCTCTATTTCTCTCTCTTCTAGTTCATTAGATTTCCCCTCCCTCTTTTCCCTTTTCTTTCTGGATTCTACATATGAGAGAAAGCATACAACCCTTGACTTTCTAAGTTTGGCTTATTTCACTTAAGATAATGCTCTCAAGTTCATCCATTTTCCTACATGTAACATAATTTCATTCTTCTTTATAGCTCAATAAAATCCCACTGAGTATATTTACCATATTTTCTTTACCCACTCATCTGGTGATGAACAGCTAGGCACTTCCATAATCTGAATTGTGAATTGTGCTGCTATAAACATGGGTATGCATGTAAAATTATATTTTGCTGGCTTTAATTCTTTAGGATAAATACCAAGGAGGGGTATAGCTGGGCTTCCGTACCTAGTCTTTTGAGGAACTTCCTTACTGATTACTATAGTGATTGTACAATCCTACCAACAGTGTTAAGTGTTCCTTTTACTCCACATCCCCTTCAGCATTTATTATTTATTTTTATTATTTTTTAAAAATATATTTATTTATTTGTTTTAGTTGTACACAATGCGTTTTATTTGTACATGGTGCTGAGGATCGAACCCAGGCCACACACGTGCTAGGCGAGCGCTCTACCGCTGAGCCACAACCCTAGCCCCTATTTTTATTCTTAATGGCTGCCATTCTGAGGTGAAATGAAATTTCAGTGAAATTTTTATTTGCTTTCCTCTGATTAGTAAAGATGTTGAACAATTGTTTCCTGTGATTTCTTGGCCATTTGTATTTCTTTTGAAACATGTCTGTTGAGTTATTTTGCCCATTTATTATTTTGATGGTAAGCTTTTTTGTGTTCTTTATATGTTTTGAATATTAGTCGTCAAAAGAGTAGCTCAGAAGGATTTTCTCCCATTGAACAGTTCCTTCTTCTTAATTATTTTTATTGCTGTTAGGAAGATTTTGATTTTGGTGCTATTCCCTTTATTAACTCTTGGTATTATTTTCTGAGCTTTAGGAGTTCTATTGAGCAAGTTGTTTCCTGTGCTTATATGTTGGAGTGTTTATCCTACATTTTGTTCTAGTGGTTACAAAGTTTCCTGTTTTATCCCTAGATCTTTCATCCATTTTGAATTGACTTTTGGGCAGAGTGAGAATTAATTCTCCACCAATATAAAATAAAAATGACCTCTTTATTACTATCAATGAAAATGAAAGGATAGTTAATATAAAGCTGCTAGTACATATAAAATTCAAGAAAAACCAAATATTGGTATCAAGGATTGGAACTGTGACATTGAAAACCATGAATTTGTACAATTAATATGCATTAATAATTATAGTAAGAATAAATCGATTTTTGAAAATCAGGAATGGGATCAGTGAGACACCAAGACATGTGAAATTATAAGCAAAACTTTTGCCTTTAACTATGTATTTATTTATAGCATCCAGATGATTTTTATAACCTCTCCTAATACCTGTGTTCCAAAACTATTTAAAAAGTCACAGGCCAATTTATTGATGACATCCTGGGTAACATGCTTCCAAAAGCATCTCCATATGTTTCTTTCTGTTTGATAGAGGTAACCAGAGATTTGTACTCAAATTGTAATCCCTTTTGGGGAAGAGATCCTTGGTAGCAGTTTATCCACCTAAACTGTCATGTGACAAACAGATACGCTCTAAAATTCAAACTCCAACTCCAGTTTGCTGACATCTGCATTGTCCCATGTTATTGAAAAGTCTTGACTGAAGAACACCTTATGTATTTGTGGTGAATGAAGACACATGGGCAAGAACAGAGGCAAGCTCCTCCCCCACAAACTGTTCACTAGTGGAACCACAACCTTCTGGTGCCCAGACTTTAAAGCCCTTCCCCTTCTTCCTTGAGCTGTATTTAGTTTTCCCTTGACATCACCATGTCTTGGGGTAACACCAGTACTCCTGATGCTCTTTGTCTCTGATTAAGCAGATGGGTGAATAGGATTTAAGTCTCTGATAACACCTTTACAGAAAGTGGGTAGGATCAGACAAAATTATCTCTGGTTTATAGTACAACCTGACTCATATGGACTTTCGGAAGTTAGGAGTTTGATCCTGCTCTGTAGATAGTCATACTGGGAACTATTCCTTTGGGCAACATTGTTGTAAAGGTCACAGAGCATGAGGGCATTTGGGCACTGTTCTCCTCTTCTCCATTGCTTTGCAAGGCCCACCACATGACTGCATGGTGAGGTTGAAGAAGCAATGGCAGTAGAGCCAAAGGCATTACTTGTTGGGTTAAATTAGTAATATATGTTGACTCAAAAAATAAAACATTAGAAAATACAGAAAAGAATAAAAAAACAAATGCCCAAAACAAATATAGAGAATTCTACATTTGAAAGACCATTATATGTGCATTTAGTCACTATGATGGTATGTTTACAAATGGTATCATGGTCTGCCTGTTCAATGACAACCTGTGTTTTTTATTCACCAATAAGTTTTGTGTCTTTTTTATATCTGTAAACATGTTTTGTAGAATTGTAACAGTTTATTGTATATAGACACACTGATTTCTTTTGTATACATCCTTAACTGTTCCATTTGGATAAAGTTATAAAAAATAATTCTGGGTTAAAGTCTTTAAAAAATAATTTTAGCTGCAGATAACTATGGACTGGCCTGGGCTTGAATTCTAATTTCTCCACTTACTAGGAATATATTAGTTCTTAACTTCAAATTAATTTTAGCTCCAACACATTTGCTTTCCATTCTCAAATTTCATTTTCATACTGTAATAGAATTTTCAATCTGAAACAACTTATAATTTTTGACCATGTCTAAAGTACAAGGCATTCCACTAAAGATAGAATTTTCTTTTGTCACCTAATCCTTACAACCATCCTTATGTCAATTTTGTTCCTTTTATTTTATGTGGCTCTGATAGCACAGATGGAGCTAGAGGTTGGGTGCAGGTAGTTTATTCGTGAGGTGGTCCCAGGAAGTTGAAGTAAGGTTGTGGAAGAGTGTTACAGAAAAAGAGGAAACATCGATAGAAGTAGAAGGCTGCAGGGACTCAATTGTGTGGGACCTCTGGGAAAGGTAGAAAATAATTTCCAGATCCGTTTCCTCCAAGGACAGGAAGTTGAAAGGTTTATTCACTGGTTAAAGGTTCACTTCTTGGACCATAATTCCTCTAAATTCATGAGGTTGGATGAAGCAGTTCCAAGAGCTTCAAAGAAGCCACACAGCTGTGCATAGGAATGGAACTCCATTTGTATAAATTCGTGTTTATATAAAACTGTCTGCTGTTAGGGTGACTGAAATCACAAGGAGAATGAGGGTATAAGATTTGGGACAGTGGAAACACCTGCTACATCATTCTAGTATAATAGGCAGGAAATTTGATCTCAGAGAGATTAATTAATTTGCCTGAGAACTCTCAGCCAGTAATGAGCAGATCCATGCTTCAGACTCTGGCTTCCTGGCCCCCACACACCTGCTCACACACACATGACCCTGCTCCAGGAAGCAGCAGCACTCTGCCCGAGTGTAAGCTCGAGGCACTCAGCTCTCGTCCCTAGCTGCTTGGGCATAGCAGGGTGGCTTCCCTTATTGGGTATCACCCATCAACTTATAAATTCTTTACAGTCCCAGAACTGGACCATAGGGAATGCATTTAAAAAAAATCTTTTGCAACTCTTACTTCACAAAAAAAAAAAAAAAAAATGTTCATTTACTGTCAATGTTAAATGGTGGATTTCAAAGTCAGTGGTGTTGCAAAATCAGTTTAGTGTTGACTAGCATTTAAAAAATTAAATAGTTGAGAAAAAAAGTATCAAAGGGGCATGTATCTGTCACTTTACAAAGGAAAGAATGTTTACTAGTTTTATTCTGTGTGTGATGTGTGTGTGTGTGTGTGTGTGTGTGTGTGTGTGTGTGTGTGTGTTGAATCTCCACAAGGAAATGATTTCATCAGATGGACAATAAGTAGGAAGCTTTGAAAGTCACTGACTCATATGTTTGAAACCAGGTTTGATAATGTTCAAAATGTAGAGTTAAAATCCCAACTACACCACATACTAGCCAGACCCATTTCAGTCATTCTATCAATAAAATATTATTAACCTCAAGGGATGTTGTGAAGAATACCTAACACACACTAAGATTACTCAGTAAATTCTACTTATTATTAAAAATGTATAGTCAATTGACGAAATACAAAATTTTCAGGTAAACTTTGTCCAATATAGAACAGGGAGAAGAAAATTGGAAATATATACAGGAAGGATTGAATTAAATTTAAAATTTTCTGCAATTCTCTTTGAATTCTCTTTCAACTCTCCCTCACAACTAATGTTTGAGATCTATAAATACAATAGTTATCCATTTAAGCCATCAATGTCTTAGGAAAATCAAGTTAAAAGGTTTATATTAGTAAACTAAATTTCATTCAAAAATAAGCATTGTGTCCAGTACTCTGGAGACTAAATGCACTGTGTAATATGGTCTTATGCTGAAAATAGTCTTTCAGTCTAAGCAATTGACTCACAATTGCTATAAATTAAGATATCATTATCAAACCCTTTAGCTCAGAAAGAAAACTGCATCCCAGGCTTTGGGACAGCAACAGTGACTTTGAACCCTTGTGTGAGTATGGATGTGTTCTCTTTATGTAATCTAGAGAAGTCATTTCTGAATTGATTGCATGCTGAATTCTCTCAGGGGCTCACTGAACACCATCTTCCAGTTGCATGGGGCCTATTACATAAGAAACACTGACATTGCCCCAAATTCATTGTGTAAGAAATACTCCTAGAAAGTGACAATGAATCCATAAATAAGCAATTTTGGGATTACTTGGACTAGAATTTGCTGATTGCTTTTTCCTGGCTTGAAGTAATGCCATTAGAACTATTTTTAGTACATCTGCAGCAATTATACAATTAGTTGGTTTTCACTGCTACTTAAAAAAAAAAAAGGCAAAAAAATCATGAATTCTAAGATTCTAAAATGTCAGAAAAGGATCCAAGACATCATTTTTTTTCCCAGAACCCCAACAGTGATAAGAATCCTTTTGCCAGTATCCTTCATATATATCCTTAGATCTGATTTAAGAATTCTAGGAAAAATTAGTCATTTTTCTTTACTGAGTATCCATAGTCAATTTGTAAACAGTCTCCAGAATTGTTGCAGCCACTATCCATCTATAATTGCATTACATTTCTCTCTTTTTTTAATGCCTTTAAAAAATTAGGTATTTTTAAATAGAGAATATATGCATATATATATATATATATATATGTATATGCTTATCCATGTATATCTATATGTGTATGTATCTCACTATAATTAAAATTTTGTATTGCTAGATGTACCAATTTTTCTAATACACATTTAAATGACAAAGTAACAATTAACATGAAATATGTTAGTTCTTATACCACCTAAAATCATCGATTAAAATCACTCTTTGGGAAACACTCTTTATGAGCAAGAGGAAATAAGCCTCCTATTTGTCTCACCTAACAGCCCTTCAAATACATGCACCTGCTAACATTTCTCTTCCCCGGGCTAAATCTTCATAACTCCTTTAACTGCTGCTTCCTATGTGAAATTACTTCCTGTCTGCTTTCCATCCTAGCAACCTTCTTTTACATGCTCTCTGGCTTGTGAAAGTAGCTTTTAAACAGTGGAAGCTTCTCTTAGGTGTTAATTTCTTACTTGTCTCTGGGAAATAAAAGCATTGCACTACCACTGCCTTTCCTGAGCTACAGGCCTTAGGGACTCTCTTCTGAAAAGTGTGAATGAATCAGCTGTCGGATGTGAAATTTCTCATGCTGCATGACTGTTCTCTTTGTTTCTTTGATAAGGGATCTGATGGTGAGGGTTTGCCTTTATATGAAGACACTGAACACAGTACTAAACAGTATACACACACACACACACACACACACACACACACGCATATTCTAATATGGATGAAGTTCAATTTAGCTTTGTGGGTTATGGATTCTATCCATTGTATTACATGCCAAAGTTTTTCTGTGTTTTTTTCCTAAAAGTTTAATAGTTCAAAAGGTTATTTATTTTCCCTCTGTTGCATTACTTTTAAGCCTTTGTCAAAAATCATTTGAGTATGTTTGTGTCTCCTTCTCAGTTCTCTATGTATCATTTATTTGTCTATCCCTCCACCATTACCCATAAATTTTATTACTGTTGCTATAAATTGTCTTAAAGTCAGGCAAATCCAATCTTCCTTCCCTCCCTCCCTCTCTTTCTTCCCCCCCCTCCTTCTTTCATTCTTTGTTTTTCTTTATCCTTTATTTTTTCTTGTTTTCTTTCTTCCCCTCAAAATTGCTTTTCCACTCAGGTGCTTTTACCATTCTACGTAAATTTTAACCTAGTCTTATCAACATACAAATAGATTATACAAATAGATCAAATAGGAATCTGTTACAAATTGTGTTACATCTGTCTGTCAGTTTGGGTAGCCATAGTGTTCTGTAGATATTGTTTATTAAATTGAGAAACTTCTCCTCTGCTTTTAGTTTTCTGAGGGTTTTTATCATGATTGGGTATTGAAATTTATCAAAAGGTTTTGCTGCATTGATTGATATTATCATGAGATTTTTTTTCTTCCTTAGCCTGTCAGTAAAGAGGGATACATTCAATGATTTTGTATACTTAATAAGTTCAACATTATTTGAGGGGAAAGAGAGGGGGGACTCCACTTGTAATAGCACATAATTACATTCATATATTGCTAAATTCTACTTGCAAAGCTTTTAAAAAGATTTTTACATCTATATTCATGGAGGATTTTGAAATATTTAACAAGTTTAACATTCCTGAGTGAGGAGAAAGGGAACTCCACTTCATAATGAAGTATAATTACTTTTACATATTACAAAATTTCTCTTGAAGATTTTTACATCTGTTTTCATGAAGGAATTCAAGGTAACTATGTATTTATGAAATGAATTTTGAAGTATTCTCCCTCTTCTATATGTGTCATTCTAAAAGAGGTTATATAGAATTGGTGTTAATATGTCTTTTAATTGTTTGGCAGAATTTTTCAGTGCAAACATCTGAGTCTGCAGATTTTTTTTTTCTTTTTGAGGGGACAGAGTTTTTACAAAGTTGGAATTTAAGTCCCTTAATAGTTATAAAACTATCCAAACCATACATTTCATATTTGTTGAGTTGTAATAATTCTTTTTAAGGAATTGCCATTTAATCAAGGTATTCCCTTATCTTCCTCCTGATGTCTGAAGTGATGTTTCTGACTCTTTCCAGATTTTGTCAATATTGTTGATGTTTTTCAAAGACCCACCTCTTTGCTTCATTGGCTTTTCTCTATTTTATTTTTCAGTTTCATTGATTCCTGTTCCCCCTTCCACTCTACCCTGTTCTGTTTCCTGTGCTCTCCTTTGTGTAAGTTCTTGAGGTTTAACTTTAGAGTACTGATTTAACTCTTTAAATCATACATCTAGACCTGTAAATACCACATTAGCATTATTTTAGATGTGTTCTACACGTTTTGATATTTTGTGTTTTCATTTGCAATCTGCTCAAATTAATAACAGTGATTTTCTCTTTGACCCAGTGGATTATTTTGAAGTGTATAGTCGAGTTTCCAAGTGTTTGGAGATTTTTCTATTTCTTATGTTATTATATTGGGATCAGAGAACATATGCTACTTTATTTTAGTTCTTTAAATTTTGTGCAGATTAGGTTTATGGCCCAGTATTTGTTCTATCCTGAAATATTAAACCGGAATTTGGAAATAATGTGCCTTTGGCTATGGTTAAATGGAGCTTTGGTTGTAGTTATTGAGTTATTCAGTAACCTTGCCAATGTTCTGTTTAGTTGTTGTATTAATTATGCACATAATGATGTTGAATTTGTCAAATACAATAGTGGATTTATCCATTTTTCCTTCCAGTTCTATCAGTATTTATTTCACATATTTTACAGATTTGTCCATTTTTCCTTCCAGTTCTATCAGTATTTCTTTCACATATTTTACGGCTTTGCTGTTGGATTATGCACTTTCACAATCACTGTATCTTCTTTCTATTTTGATTCTTTTATCCTCATGTCATGTCCTCTGGTTCTGGTAATTTCCATTGCTCTGAAGTCTACCAAGTCTGATATTAATGTAGCCACTTATGTTTTTCTCATTAACGTTTCCATACTATTTTTTCTTTCCCTGTTCTTTTAATCTGCCTATTTGTTCATATTTGTCATAAGTTTTGGAAAACAGTGTATAGTTGGGTCATAGTTTATCATTCACCCTTATAACTCCTTTCTTTAATTTGTTTGTTTAGACCATTTATATTTTATTTCAGTATATTAGAACGTAACACTCAATTTTTTTTCTCTTTTCACATTTTTATTGGTACATTATAGTTGTACATAATGATGGGATGTGTTGTTACACACATTTGTACATGCACATGATATAACAATGTAATTTGGCCAAAGCACTACCCAACACTTTCCCTCTCCCTTCCCACCCCAGTTCATTTCCTCTACTGATACCCCTTTGATTTCATGAGATTACTATCCACCCCCCGCCACTTTTCCTTTTCTTTTTCCTCTCTAATTTCTACATATGAGAGTAAACATATGACCCTTGACCTTCTGAATTTGGCTTATTTTGCTTAACATAACGGTCTCTCGTTCTATCCATTTTCATGAAAATGATATAATTGCATCTTTCTTTATGGATGAATAAAACACCAGTATGTGTGTGTATATGTGTGTGTATGTGTGTGTCATACACACACATACACACACATATATCAATCATATTTTCTTTATTCATTCATTTGTTGATAGACACCTAGCTGTTTCCATAATTTGGCTATTGTAAACTATACTGCTATAAACATGGGTATGCACATATCACTATAAGATGATGACTTTAATTTTTTAGAATAAATACCAAGAAGTGGTATAGATGGGTTATAAGGTGATTCCATGCCTAGTTTTCTGAAGATCCTCTATACTGATTTCTATAGTGGTTGTACTAATTTACAACCCCCAAGCATCCTCTTCAGCATTTATTATTATTTGTACTCTTGATGACTTCATGAAAAAAACTACTTTTACCATGCTTAAAAATGTGACTTTAACTTTAAAAAAAAAAATTTTTTTTTTTTTAGTTGTGGATGGGCACAATACCTTTATTTTATTTATTTTTGTGGTGCTGAGGATTGAACCCATTGAACTCATGCAAGACAAGTGCTGTATCACTGAGCTACAACCCCAGCTCATGACTGTAAATTTTAAAAAGAAATACATAAATGGAATCTATGACACTTTTTAAAGGTTTTTTATTTTGACATCAGGATCATTGATTGGCTTCACAGCTTTTTTTTTTTTTTTTTTTTTAAGTGTTTCAGCTTCTATGACATCCAGTGCTAAAACAGAACAAAACAAAAAATGACAGTATAGTCCTACCAACTGACACTTTCACAGTCAACCAGAGATTAGCAAATGGGTTTGAGAATGAATAGCGATGAGAGTTAATTCAAGAGTTTGTGAAGCTGAATATAGGAGCACACAACAAAGGTCTTTGTTTGGATAGGATCACCATCGAACTTATTTAAGTTTTCTTTTTTTTTGAGAGCTTTTCTACTTTATTACAAAGAGAAGAAGCCTTTATGTGGTAATAAAATACAAGATTGATCTTCTTTTTCTCTTCCTATGAAACGCTGCTGTTCGAACAGCCAGAGTGAACTGTCTCAGTTCACTTCTTTAAAAGTCTCATCACATTCACTTGGGTATGGATGTCCTCGGCCGCTGAAAATCTGGCCCTTTAGTGCACAGGGCGACAAAGTCCCCTGACCAGCATTTCCAGAATGTCCCATTTTCATATATTGTATCCATGCACACCTCCTAAAAATGAGGTACAGCAAGGCAAACACTTTCCAAAATAGATGTCATATATATAATATGTACACATTCATACATACATACCTTTATTCATGTGATGTCCAAAATATTTTTTTTAAAAATGTACACATTTATTACAAAATCTTAAAAAAGACTGGACAGTGTTTTATACTCTTTTTGCTTAAGATTAAAATTCTAGGATGGTAGAAATCAATTGGTTTATTTTGGATAATATGGTCTTTTCTTGACTAGAGAAGAATATAGAACCCCTGAATTTTAGTCCTAGGAAACTATAATGAGGAAGAACTATTTCAATAAATTAAATTATGGTACTGTTAGATATAGGAAATTAGTACTAATCCAGTGAAATGTAATTGATTTCCACTGTCGGAATTCTATAGGACAACAGTTCATTTAGAAATCAATATTGTTTTCTATTTTATCTCTTTTTCAAATCTTTTTTTTTTTTTTTTTACTTTTTCTTCTCATGTAGTGAATTACTTGATCTTTTATTTATAATTTTTTTTTTTTTTTTTTTTTTTTTTTTTTAGGCACTGGGGATTGAACTCAGGGGCACTCAGCCACGGAGCCACATCCCCAGCCCTATTTTGTATTTTATTTAGAGACAGTGTCTCACTGAGTTGCTTAGTGCCTCGCTTTTGCTGAAGCTGGCTTTGAACTTGAGATCCTCCTGCCTCAGCCCCCCAAGCCACTGGGATTACAAGCATGCACTATGTGCCTTGTTTAGAATTCCATTTTGATATATTTATAGGGCTTTTGAGTATATCACTTTATGTAGCTGTATTAGTAGTTTCTAGGTATTATATTATATGCAAGTAATTTATCACAATCTATTGGTGCTGTCATTTTACCGCTTTAAGTGAGCTATAGAAATTTGCTTAGTTGTATCTCCCTTCATTCTCCTCTTTTTATAATATAAATGTTTTAAATATTTTACATATTTGTCTGCATACATTTAGAACCACATATATAGTGTTATTATTTTTGCTGCAATTGTCAAACAACTTTGAAAATTCACAAGAATAAATGCTTATTGAATTTACTCATGTTTTTGCTTACAGTATTCATTCTTCTTTTTAGGTATTTTAAGTATTTTTTTTTTCCTTCATCATTTCTTGCTGTCTAGATAACATAGCATAACCATTATTTTAGAATTGGTTTTCTAGTGCCAAGTTTTCTCAGTTTTCCTTTATCTGAGATTCTATTTATTCCTCATTCTTGAAGGATATTTTTGCTGATTAAAGGATTCTGGTTGACTGATTGACAGTTCTTTTCTTACGCACATTAAACGTATTCCACCACTTCCTTTTGACCTCCATGGATTCTGATGAGAAATCTTTCATTTTTTCCCCTTTATGAGTAAGGTGTCATTTTCCCTGGCTGCTTTTTTCTTTCAGAAGTTTAATTATGATGTGTTTTATTATAGATATCCTTGGGTCTCTTTTTATCTGGCAGGTTTCTGTCTGCTGTGTTCTGTAGGTTTCTGTCTTGTGTCAAATATGTTAAGTTTTCACCATTATTTAAGTGATTTTTAGGTGCCACACTTTTTTTTTTTTTTCTTCTTTTGGGACTTAGATGACAAAACTTTAAGTCTTCTGATATTCATGCCATATCACTGAAGCACTATTCATTTTTTTCCAATTTTTTTTCTCTCTCTCTCTTTTTTTTTAAGCCCAGCAATGTTTATTATTCTTTTGTTTTCTGATTTTTTCCCTCTGTCCTCTCCTGTCCCAAAGCCTATCCACAATATTTTTATTTGTCATATTTTTTCCATTTTAATATTTCCTTTGATTCTTCTTTGTATCTTCTGTTTATTTACTGATAGTACTTCTTTCCTGAGGCCTTTCAATTTTTCCTTTATGTGTGCTCATAATTGATCATTGAAATATTTCCATCAGGCCTGCTTTTGAAACTTTGTCAGGTGATTTAACATTCTTTTTCCAGGTGCCAGTATTCATTAATTTTTTTCACTCCATTTTTAATTTTTCAGCTTTTGTTATGATGGTGATCTATAATCAAAACTTGTATATTTTCATATTATGTTGAGGTTCTGGATTTTCTTTAAATCTTTTAACTGTATTTTTTTATACTACTCAAAGAAGGAAGAACTACCTTGCAACTGTTAGGTGGATGTAGAAATTCAAGCTTCCTATTCAGCCCTCACTGATATCTGAAGACTGGATCCCCCATTACTGCGGAGTGGGATGAGAATTCTGACTGCCCAGGGGTCTGCACTGAATCTGTGAGTGGAGGATGCATTGTTGCCAGTGGGGTGAAATCCAAGCTCCCTACTTGACCTTCTTAATTGTCAAATGCTCCATTTTTGGTGGCAAAGACCAGATTCTCTTTGCATAAATGGAGATGGAGGTCACACTTTTTTCTGTATTTTTTTTTTTTTTTGAGCAAAAAAGTAGTTATTTTTGATACGTTTTCTAGATTGCTAGGATGCTCTTTTCCTGGCCATTTTCCAAGGGAGAACAGACTTTTAGTCTACTGATATCGACATTTTCAGGTTCTAGCTCCTTCATCTCTAAATTTGTGATATATGAGAAAAACAGAAAATTCAGAGCATTTGTGGCTATGTCTTTTCAGTCTCAAGCTCTTCAGCCACTCTGTTTCAACGTTTAGAAACTTCTTATCCCCATTTTAATTACAATGTTCAGAATTTTCAGTTGTACTTAGTGACAGGAATAGAAAAATTATGTCTATTCTATCTTCTCAGATGCAGAAGTCTCTCAGCCTTTTTTTAAGCCTTAGAGAAGGAAAGAAACATTTTGTTGGACTAATCTGCACTGAGCGTTGGACAGGCAGCATATCATTTCATACTTTTTAAATTCCTTTCTAATTTTTTAAAGGAAGGATTCAGGACTAAGAAAGCTTAAAGAACTAGCCCCGAGTCATGCAGATGGAACATGGAGTAGCTGGAATTTAGGGCACCCAGGTGGCTAATTTACCAGGCCCAATATGCTTGATATCTTCTTTCCATGTTCTTTCATATTTTCACAGTCACAAAAGTTTTGCAAAACCAATTTAAAGAAACTATTGTTTTAAGTGTTTAAAATAACAATGCCAGATTAATCAGAGGAGAAATTTAAATCAAAATTATAAAATTTGAGAATAGCAAACATAAGTATATTTGATTAATCTGAAAAAATAATTATTTGGGTTCAACGCATGTGTCTTAGTTCAGATCGCTGCTCTGTTGTGCACTTCCTGCTACAGTAGATGGAAAATGAATTGAACCACTTGTTAATGAATGAAACATAACTTAGTTGAGAAGAGCTCCTAAGTGATAATAGTGGTTGCAGGGGATCCCTGGAATGCCTGGCCCCGTTTTTATCCCAGTCTTCCTAACTAATTCATACTCAGCCTTTGAATCTCAGCTCTGGGATGTGGGGCATTTCCAGAATTAACTGAGCATGTATGACACTATGCCGATTACTTCATACTACCAGGGTTCCTCTGCAAGTCAGTCTTCTCCTCTGAGAGTCGAGCCATTGACGGAAAGCAATCATTTTGTCTTTACATTCCTAACATCTGTATCATCCACTACATAGTAGGCCCTCAAGAAACAACATTGATGTATGGATGAGGGAAAGAAAAACTAATTAGCAAAACTACCATTACTATGGTTGTGAGAAATTATCCCCTGATTAAATAATTCTTTTTTTTTTACTTTATTTATTTACTTATTCATAATGCACAAGTATAGCATCTTTTTACATACAACTGCTTGTATACAAAGTATATAAGTACCATTCAGATCTTCAATCATGCATTTAGGATAATGATTCTTTATGAAAAACAAAATGTCCATGTTCAAAAGTAATATCGTATGATTATAAAGCCACATGAATGATCAGTCTCAGGATGCTTTAAGTTTTTCTGAACTTTCTCAAAAACTAAAAAGAAAAGAAAAAAAAGAACCAATGATGTGGATGAAGATATTTGCTTTTGTTTAAAATTTTTTTGAATAAAGAGAACTTGCAAAACACTGCCTGAGGGCTAACTTTCCCAGGGGGTTATACTGATTACATTAGCTGAAATTGATGGTAAAACAATGATTTTCATCCACTAAGATATAATAACCAATCAAAATTATATATTTTCTGATTAGTTCCCATATGCTCAACAACATAATAAAATAACACCAAAAAGAAAACCACTAAAAAATACCAAAAAAAAAATAGCAAAAGGTGTGGCCCCTTCTTCCATGGTATTTGCATTGCCCTTGAAACCCACAGTATTTATGGAAGAAATAATGAGAAACACTATTTGAGAGTGGAGCACTGGTATGCGTAAGGCATATTATACTATCACAGTGACAGATGACAAAAAGAAAATAAAAATAGGTATTATCTTCTATGCATTGGCCATTATATGGGACACTTTTAAATGATATCCTTTAGAAATACTTTTTAAAATGGTATTACCTCCCATTTATACATAGGAAAATCTGAGACTTTGAAAGACTGAATATTTTACTTATTTCTACATAGTAACTAAAAGAAGCAAGATTCAAATAGAATTTGAAACAAAACTTGTTCTCTCTCAAGTACATCAAGCCCACTGAGATACATAACCAGTATCAATTTAATAAATGTGTATTTTAAAAATTAAAAGGATAAGGATATGGATGAGAGGGAAGAGGAATCTTATACATGGGGAAAGTATAGAGATCACAACTGAGTAGGATTTGGAAGCATGGTGAAAAGAAAAGGTAGGGCCGGGAAAGAGGGAAGAACAGTCAATCAGGATAGAAACTCAATGGGAAATAAAGGAGGCCTCACAAGTAGGGTGAGGTCAAGAATAGTGAAGTGTATGTTGGATCTGATAGGGGACAGAATGGATGGGATTAAGGTGTTTCAATGAAGGAGAACAAGTTGGGGCTAGGGCAGTTTTTTTGAACCATGGAAGTACATAAAGGAGATAGGAAGGGAGGAATTGATAACACTCAGGGATTACAAATTAAGGTCCTAAGGGATTCCTTCCCAGGGTAGGTGATAGATGGCTGAGTGTGAGGGAAGAAGAGAAATCACTTACCTCACTCAAAAGGGGGTGGTTGCTACTAGCATGGTGGAGAAGCCTGACCCTGCAGTCTTGTCTCTATGTTAGTCTGTGACTCTGGGAACATTATTTTACCTTTCTCAATCTCAGTGTCATTGTCATGAAAATGGGAAGGTCTGACTGTCTCCACATGATGGCCGTTAAATTGAATTAGATAAAATATATAAAGGATGTATCCCATAGTAGGCACCAAATAACTATGATTTACATCCTGAACGAGTAGCAGAGAGAGGAGAGCACAGAATGGAAGGATGAGTTTAACATAGGAGGCCTAATATGTGTTCGTGTAGGATCCCACACACATTTGGAGGAAAACATTTGAACTGGACCCTAGAATAATGGGTCCCCAAAGAGTGAAATCATACAAGTTTTTTTGCCGTGAGGTTTTTCTGGTAAAAAACAGTTCAGAGCTGTCTGTGCTGTAATACTGCATATGGGTTTTGCTGAGCCAGCTAACTGAATTGAAAATCCAAAGTAGGTCAAATATATACTACCTGGAATTTCTGGGAACCAAGCAGCCTTCAGTTTTACATCTGGCATGTTCTTGGCTTTTGTGCTATCCTGGTGTCAGTCTAAGCAATGTCTTTTTTAACGTGGATGGCATCCTCTATGTTAATCTGATGCCCCCTTGTTTGATTTCTGAGAATGCCCTCATTTTCTTTTTATGACCTCACAATCTCTTTCTTCAATGTTAGATTATTTTATATCATTTTACAGGACATCAAGCTAAAATACAGGAGGGTAAAGGGATTGGGGAGGGGTCAACTCCCTATTAAAGTGAAAAGTATGGGGGGAAATGGAGGTCCTGAAGTGATGATAACTATCAACTAATCCGGGGGTTGGAAAACTTTACAAAAGTTTAGAAAGTGTATAAGGTAGGTTTTATAGGCTCTTCAAAAGTGGCTAATGGTTTGAGAACAGAATTATTGAAGTTCTCATGTATATCAGTGTGTTAGCCTTCTGTCACTAACAAATACCTCAGAAAATCAACATATAAAGAGAAAATTATTATTTTGGTTAACCATTCTTGACATTCCACTCCATAAATTGACCTTACTGTAGTTAGATTTGTGGCAAGATAGCACATCCTGGCAGGAGCGTACGGCAGAGCAGAACACCTCACCTCATGGCCAGGAAGCAAGGAGAAAGAGTAGAAAGGACCAAGTCTCACAATCCCCTTCAAGGGCATGTCCTCCACCCAATGACATAAATATATCCCCCTGGGGCCTAACTCTCAAAGATAGCACAGCCTCCCAAAAACGTCACTCTGGGGACAACGTCTTTTACCCAAGGGCCATTGGGGAACATTTAAGATTCGAAGAATAGCAGAAAGGTTGGCTTCAGAACATTCTGATGACTCATGAGATCACAACCAGTGTAGGGTGGCTGGATACAAGGCGCAGAAGAAGGAGCCTGTCTCTCCTCTTCTGCATCTCCACCCTCGCATTCCACAGCTTCTCCTCCCTTCCCTGGCCTGTGTTCTTCTAAAGGAAGATTTCTACCCACTTATTGGTTCCATTTTCTCAGTATACACTCATGCAAATCATGGCGATTGTCCTAATTCGTTGCTGATCCTTCAAGGCCTGGCTGCCTTCCTTTCAGTGAGTTAAACTCAGGGCCATAGGCCTTATTTTGATTTTTCCATCTGGGTTTCTCACAGCTTTCTCTAAAAGCTAAACCTCAAGTTATGCAGTACACATAGTTTTGAAAGGGAAATAGAGATCAGTCATTCCTTCAGTGAGTATTTATTGAGTGCATCCAAGGTCTTGGGAATAAAAGAGCAAACAAGACAAGAACTAGTGATCCTATTCTAATTACAAACAACACTACCCATTGAAGTATTTTCAAGCCTCTACATTTAATTATCCACCTTATTGAACCAGTGAAATAACGGAGATTTGACCTTTACTTACCATTTCAACTTCCGTACTCACTTCTTCAGGTGGCTTGTATCCCTCTGTCCCCATTAAAAACCTGGCACTATGAACTTCCAACAGCCTTTCATTTTATTTCTCAGAATATTTGAGATGTAACTTTATTTCCACTCACAGAATGAAAGGCATAATCTTTTCCAACAGAATCCTTGTTAAGTGGAAATAGGATTAGGGAAAGGAGGTCATTCCATATAAAACAAATCCAGTCCACACAAAAGACTGAATTTACAAGGTCTTCATTTTGTTCACTTTTTTATTGTGCAACTGTTATTACATAAAAGAATACATTGTTTATTGGCTACACCAAGACATATGGAGCCAGACAAGCCTGAGTTAAAAACTTATTCTGGCACATTATTACTATATGATTTTGGCAAGTGCCCTGGCCTTTCTTATTCTCCATGTTCTTATCTCTGAAGTGGGAAAAAAGAACAGCTAGCTAAAAGCTTGTGGTGAGGAATGGTAAATGCATGTGAAGCTTCTTGAGGAGGATGGTATGTGATCAATGTTCAATAAATGGTCCTTGTTATGATTACTATCTATATGTTTTTTGCTTGCAATTTGAAGGCAGGATGATTGTCGAAGCATAGGCAACTCAGTACTGGTTTGGAATAAAATGAATGCCTGATGATTCTCAGTAAATGTATTGAAATGAATGATTACACAGTAGATGTTTCCGGTCAGTATATGAGATAACAGAATATTTTTTTCAGTTAAGAGGGATGTGTTCCCATAGTCACATTAAAATTAGAACCCATTTGACATTGTTAAGGTAAAGCCTAAGAAAGCCACAGACAACGGATATTTCATCTTTTAATTCTCTGGCTTGATTTTTTTTTTTTTTTTTTTGTACTGGGGATTGAACCCAGGAGCACTTCACTAATAAGACACATCCCTATTTCTTTTTTTTTTTATTAGGTTGCTGAGGCTAGCCTTGAACTTGCCATCCTCTTGCCTCAGCTTCCTGAGCTGTTGGGATTACAGGTGTGCACCATGGCACCCACTGGTTTGAATATTTTATTTTCACCTTCTCAAGTATCCATACATGGTTTAAGATAAAATATCATGGACTCTGGGACAACCATATAATTGCATTGCATTTTTATGTGAGCTTGATAGGGGTGAAAATAAAGATGCTTATTTCAACTCAGTATTATCTCGCATGATTTGTATTACTGATATCACAGTGTCGGTGTTCAAAACCAAGCTTGGAAATTTGCAGATGCTATTAAATTATGGGGAACAACAAATAATGAGGCACTATGCATTCTGACAGAGGAAAAATTTGCTCATTTGGGCACCTCGGGCTAATAGAGAGCTAATGCATGGCAAATACAGTTTGGTGTAGATAAATGTTGAATAATGAGTTTTGAAACACAGACTAAAGAGAAGGAATGCCTAATGAATTGGAAGTGCTTTAACACAATGAATCAAAGAAAGTTGGGGAGCTATTAGAGGGGATGTTCTGAATGTGCAAACTTGAATTGTTTCTTCTTTGAAGTGACGGGCAAAAGTGGTCACCAGAAGTAACTAACATTTTCTAATAAATAGCATTTCACAGAGCAGAAGAAGTAGGAATTTTGAAGTCAGGCCTACATGCACTTAATTTCTGCCATGTCATTTTATAAAGTTATATGATTCGAGACAATTTTTGGCCTATCTGAATTCTAGTTTTTCATCTGAAAATAGGAATAGTAATATTTGCCAAGACTTCTGATATGGCAGTCAGGTAAACACTGCAGAAGGATCCCCAAACAGGTGCTGTAGGGTACCACCCATATTGGAGACATTGCAGATTTGTACATTTACGACAACAATGTTAATAAGTAGTCTGAAAGATTCATGTGTGAATTAATATATTTAAAAATACTTCTGATATATGGAGGGAAAATATGTTGAAAAACAGGCACAGTTGTTCTAAATTACCACACACCCCCCAAATAGGAACTAGTGGAAGTGCTAAAGGTGACATGGACATAGCCATGCACAGTGCCAGGAAATGCTCAGTGCAGCAGCTAGTTTTGGAGAAGATGAGACTAACTCTGATGGAACACCACCAAGATTGGCATTGCCCATGGATGAGACAGGACTGCCTCCGCAGTAATCAGAGTGAGGCTGGGGAATTTTCAAGGGTAAATTAACTCCTGGGGGAACACAGAAATAATGAGCCAGGGTGGACCCAGCCCCCCTCCACACCCCTAGAGCACACCACCTTTCTAGTGCAACACTGCTATTGTCAACTTACTAGTGTGGCTCTTTTCCTGGAGTGTGGGTTCTTTGAAAGACTAGGAGTAAATCTCACTACTCCACCCTTCACAGGGAAGGGCCTGAAGCATGGTGGACACCTGGAACCTTGATTTTAAAGGGATCATGAGTGAATCTCATTTCTGCTGCTTACAGCTGAGGTCAATTCTAGGATTAGTTCCCTGTACTTGCCATTTTTTTTAAATATTTTCATAAGCATATTTTTGCCCTCTATACTTTATTTTTAATTTGTGTCAGTCAACATTTATTGAATGTACACTGGAGGTAGTCATAGTAGCAAGCATTTTTCATTTTATTTAATTTTTGAAACATCCTGATGGGATAATCACTATTGGCCCCATTTTCCAGATGAGTTAATTGAGAATTATATAGAAAAATAAGACCTTAATCAACAGCACACAATGAGCAGATAACAGAACAGAGATTTAAAGCTAAATTCACCTGCCTCCAAACTGCTCTTAAACTCTATTGTGCAAGATCCTTTGCAGTGCTATCCCAAATATCCTCCCTCTTTTACCCTTCAAACTTAGATAAGGGGTTGGAGTTTATGCTCAGTGGTAGAGCATTTGCTTAGTTATGGGGTCAATCTCCAGAATCAAAAACAACCCAAAAGTTATATGATAATTCCCTTGTCACTTCTCTTGTTTTTTTTTTATTTTATTACATAACTACTAAGTAAATCCAGTGTCCTTGTGCCCTTGCCTTGGGTAATTCAATATTCATTATTTGTCTTTAGATCCAACTTGTGCTTATGTGAATAACCTATCCCATCAGCCTTAAAATTTCCCTCTTATATATCTGCCCATCAAAATTCAGTCAAAGGACCATATGAGGACCCAGATGAAAGGACTGAGGTAGGGCCAGGTGTGGTAGCATATACCTCTAATCCCAGCAGCTATGGAGGTTGAGGCAGGAGGAAATTCAAAATCCAGCTATAGTGACTTAGCGAGGCTCTAAACAACCTAAGGAGATCCTGTCTCAAAAAAAAAAAAAAAAGTTTCAGTGATTAAGTGCCTTTAAATTCAATTCCTGGTACCAAAAAAAAAAAAAAAAAAAATGTGGGGTGGGGACCTCTTTGGGGAATAAGTGTTCATGAGAAAATAAAATTTGATGCCATTGGTCTCATGCAAAAAAAAAAAAAAAAAAAAAAAAGGAAAGGAAACCAAACAACCTCCCCATTAGCTTCTTCTTGCCAATTTAACTCACAATATTGCTTATGATTAAGTATCCATCCTTGTGAAATCTAGAGACCCCTTTCTTTCTTATCACCTGACACAAATTATCTTGTGTAGCACTAATTTGTCTTTCTCTCTAATTTGCTGGTGCATTCTTGAAGCAGAGAAAGCATATCATATCATATTCAGTCCAATGACTTATTCGGTGAACTTTATTCACAAGCTGGTCAGATTTTTTTTCTCTTTATTCCCCAAATAAGCCAACTCTTTTCATGTATTCACATTATTTTTGTGACTGCATCATCCGTCTACTTCTCTGACACCCAAACATGACCCATCACTAGCAGTAACTAGAATTCAAATACTTTTTGGAGCTTATTAAAGCATGTCCACATATATTATCTCATAGTCTCACAATATCCTTTGGGAGAAAAATGGTTATGCATGCTTCTTTGTCAGTTGAAACATGTTGAGAATAGATGGCTTGCCCAGGAAGGGACAGCCAAACTAACAAAGGAAATCTCTGCTTGGGATGTTTGATTCTAAAGTTCACTTTTTAAAGCTCTGTCATATTACTTCATCCCAATTCCACCTTCACCCTGAAGATTTTGCTTTCTAATTACCCTTTCACTCAACTTCTATATTCAGCAATGAAACCAAGAAATCACTGTTTTAGTCAAACATCTTGTTACCATATTAATAACCAAGTAAATGCGTAAAGTGAAACAGAATACATGTTCTGTTAATACAGACTAAAACAAGTCCCCTCTCTTTCCCACATTCTACCCCACTCGCTTTCAACTCAAGCTCTCCTTTGAAGACACCCTAGCATCACTAGAGCCTGTGTGATATGGACCATTCTGGTACACGTGGGAGGCAGCACTTGAAGTGAATTCTGTGGTCTTACAGGAGTAGTTTCTCCATGTTCTTTGGAAGAACGGAGGAGATGACTTCTGAAGCATATACCCAAAGCGGCACAACTTAGGGCATTAAAAGCAATGAAATTCACTGAATACTCAGTCTATGCTAGAAGGTTTCAATGTTATTTCATGTATCACGTTATTTCATCCTCAAAGCAACTCTAAGAGCTGATGTATACCATTATAGGCCCAATTAACAGATTTGGAAACTAATGCAGAGATTAAAACGTGTCCAAGGACAAAATTAATAAGTGTTAAATTTGGGATTTTTTCTCCATTCAATCCAGACTCTGAGCGTACACTTTACAATATTCCCTGTTCCTGGAATAGGCTAGATTATCAGGGGGAAAAGATAGTGGTAAGATGGCAAAATGAAGAATGATTGATGCCTTAGATGGGTTGACTTTATTTCTTTGGGAACCGTCAGAAAAGGGAACCAGAATCAGAAACTGCTGCAGGAATATCCCATGCATGAGAGAGTCGAACCTGTCTAAATATCAGTTACCAGCCTGAGGATACTGCACCATTAACTACAAGAATCAACATGTTACCTATCATTTACTGAATAATTTCTGTGGCTTTCAATGCCTCCGTGTTTCCTATGCTCTTATGTGCAGCACTCAAGAAACTCCATGAGGTAGGACCTGCTGATCTCTCCAGATTTATCTCCCACATCTCTTACATCCCTTCTCACACTATAAGCTCTGATAATATCAATGGAGCCATTGTCCTCCTCTACCATTCAATTTGGAGGCTTCCTTCACACTCTTCCGCCACCTGGCATGCACTATGGGAAGCATTTTCAGCCTCAATTCAACTATTCACTAATCCAGGAGACCTCCTCTCAGCACGCAATGAGCTGAGATGCTTCGTGGGTCCATAGAGCACCAAGCACTTATGTCTGTCTGGATACATACTGTTATGATTTAGATATAAAGTGTCCCTCAAAAGTTCCTGGGTTGGGGCTGGGAATATAGCTCAGTTGATAGAGTGCCTACCTCAATGCACAAGGCCCTGGGTTCAATCCTCAGCACCACACACACACACACACACCACACACACATACACACAAGTTCCTCTGTCAATGCATGACTATTCAGAGGTAAAATGATTGGGTTGTGAGAGCTGTAACCTAATCAGTCCACCCTAGTTTAGAAGGAGTAACTGGGTCATAACGATAGGCAGGTGGGCATGGCTGGAGGAGGTAAATCACTGCAGGTGAGTCTTGAACGGGTTTATCTTCCCTGTGGTCCCTTTCTCCTGCCCTCTCTCTGTTTCCTGGATGCCATCAATGGAGCAGCGTTCTTCCATAATGATTTTCTGCCTCACCTTGGGCCAGAGCACAGGCTTAAACCTCTGAAAACCAGGAGCCAAAACAAATTTCTCTCCTCCAAGTTGTTCTTGTGGTATTAATACTACAAGGTCACAGTGTCTTCCAGTTTAGCAGAATCCCTGGTACATAATGTGTCCAAAGTTACAAACTGAATTGTTAACAGACTCATTGTTAACAGACTCAGTTTGCTACTTAAATTCCAATGTTGATCTCAACATGACCTCATGAAGTTTACATCATTTCTGACTTTATAGGTAAAAAATAAAATAAATGTAATAAGTAAGTGATCAATTTATGACTCAGACTTGTCCATGTCCAGAGCCTGTCACTGATTCCTAAAGCTGTATACTGACTCTCTCAAAAGAAGAGGTGAAAGTTGAAATTAGGGGAGCTCAGCAGAAGATTCAATAATCATGATTCTTAGAATTAGGGGCATTGCACAGTGGTAAAAATTGAGCTTAGCATGCAGGAGACCCTAGGTTCAATCCCAACAACAACAACAACAACAAAGTAGTGATTCTTGATTCATGTTCCATGCTTCTTGAATCAGTGGAGCAGGAAAATAGAAGAGGGAGCATTTAAAGATGTCTAACGCAGTTCTTTCTTATCACTCATGGTTTAAAGTTCCAGGGCCCATAGAACTTGGCCAAACCTGGATCACAGTTATTGGTGAGGTTCAGAAAACTGTGAGATGAGTCACTATAATGATGTTATTAAGGATAATGAAAAAATTATAGCTAATATTTTGATCACTTACTGTAAGGCATTAACTAAGGTTTCAACTATTTTGCTATGTGATCCTGTTCTGTTCTTCTACCAATATATTCGATCCTCCTTTCTTTTTGGAAAGAGGAAACTAAGACACATTTAGTGACTTGCCCACATTTGCATTGCCAGTCTGCCCTCTATATCCATGGGCTCTAGATCCGTGGACTTAGCCAATTGTAGATTGAAAATATCCAGAAAAAAAAATTGTGTCTGTACTAAACATATACAGACTTTTGTGGTCATTATTCCATAAAAATACAGCATAGCAACTATTTATATTTATATTTATATTGCATTAAGTAAGTCACTTAGAGGAGATTTAAAGTATATGAGAGGGTGTGTGCAGGTTATATGCAAACACAAAGACATTTTATATAAGGGACTTACGCATTCACAGATTTGTGTATTCACATGGAATGTTGGAACCGATCCCCTGCAGATACCACAGGACGATGTACAAAGCAGATGAAGCAGACTTCAAACTCAAACCCAGACTGTCTGGCGTCACAGGCCACAGTCATAGAGAGAATCCTCCACTTTCTTGATAGTGTTGACCTTCACCAAGATGCTGCTTCTGGGCATGTCAATCCGGAAGGCCAGAGCAGGAAAGCAGTAAAAGAATTCAGGCAAGGTATGATTCAACCAGACACGGAGGTGTGTGTGTGAATATGCTTCAGGAATTTCCAGGGGGAATCCTAAGCATTAGTGTGCTGTGCTCTTAACACATAATTTGGCTCAGGAGTGGGTGATACAGAAGAAATCTAGATGGGACTTTTCTCTGCTTAGAGGACAGATCCCCAACTTTATTTTGAAAAGTGATTTAATTCAGCTGTTCACTCACTTCAACCCTAATAAATCCATGCACCAGAATGTCTGGAGACCATGCCAACTGCTCCTGAGGTTTGGACTGACAGAAACAGCAAGTCGATGTTAACGACACTGGGTTCCTAAATGGCCACTCCACATTGATCACTTATCTCAGGCTTTTCTCCAAGTTGAGAAGGTTGATTTTATTAGACATGTACTCTTTTTAATGTGGATCAGTAGCTCTGGCTCATTTCAACTAAATCTACCTAGTGTCTGATTAGTCTTTATCATGAGCTGAAGGGTCTCAGAGGGGGTGTTACTGACAAGTCATGCCTATCTCGAGAGAAGCTTGCCTGTTTTAGGACCAACTTAGATGTTAAAAACAATCACGACTTCCCCATGCACTAAACTCTCAAACACTAAGCTTCCCAATTCCTTCTGCCACTCCCTAAATCAGAATTAATTATCAAGGAAGTGGAAAAAAGTGTAGTGTATATAAAAAAGTGACCTTTGAATTTTCTTTTGCAAATATTAAAAAGCAATACCATGGGCATAGGAACTAATCTGTGTCCCTACGGCCATTTTTCAAAGAAATAAAAACACAAAAATGTAAGTCACTGTATGAAATAAATGAAGAAACCACCAGCTAAAACTGCTGAATAATACAATAAAGAAATGCAAATCATCCTCAGGGGATAATTATATCCTGGACTCTGGCTAATTTTGCGGAGAAAAGGAGCACAGGGCCAGAAGTTAAGTGAACAGGGTCTTCATTCCAACTCTGCCATTCATTGGCTTTATGCCCTCACCTCAGGCAAGCTACTCAATCTTTTTGAGCCTTGGTTTACATTTTTGCTACAGAAAAATGGCAACATCAACAAAAGTCACAGAGGCAGACCTGAAAGCAATGAAAAAGCTAACTATGTCCTGTCTATAACTCTAAGCTCATTACATTCAATAAAATGAGAACCAATCCCCATGCACCAGTCCCAAGAATAGAGTTTCTTCCTTCTGAGGAAATTGGGTTGCATTAGTCAGCTTTTTGTCACTGGAAAAAGGACCCATCATGAACAATTTATTTTGGATGACAGTTTCAGAGGTTTGAGTCCATAATTGGTGGAATCCATTTTTCTGGCCCTGAGGAAAGGCAGAATATCATGGCAGAAGGGCATGACAAGAAAAGATACTCAGTTCGTGACAAAAAAGAATGCAGAAAGAGAGAGAGAGAGAGAGGAAAGGGCGGAGAACCAGAAACACTTCCCAGACTGTTCCACACCCCAACTATGTCCACCTCCCAGTAGTCCATTCAGTCAAGAATGAATTATTTCACAGATGAGATCAGAGTCCCCATGATCCAATCACTTCTCCCAATACCCTTTCTGAACACAGAAGACATTGAAGGGCATTCCAAATCCAAATCATAGCATGGGTCTTTTCACTGGTGCTCCGGAACCACCTCCCATTGGTTGATCTGGTCTGGGAAGATTGCTTAGATTCCCTGAGCTTCAGTGTAGTCATTGATGAATCTGAACAAAAAATATCACCTACCACACAAAGCCAATGTGATAATAAATGGAATAAATTAGGTAACGGTTTAAGGCAGTACCTGGTAACTTCAAAGTATACAATAAATGCTAAAACTTTTCTTATTTTGATTTTCATTTCTTCATCTAAGAAATTGTGAAGTGTCTGCCATCTTAAATATTTACATATGATAAAAATAGACTATTATATATAATTTAACTGCAATAATCACTATTATATTTTTGAAGTTATAGTTAGAGAAGTAGACTAAGTTAACCTAGGGCCGGGAACGCCATTTTAATAAAAGGGAAGTTTATTAGGGACCACGCAGAAGGGTAGGGAGACGTGGAGAACAAGGGAGAACAGGGGCGAACAGGAACAAGAACAGGAACAGGGACAGGCGCGGACAGAGAGAGTTTCAGTCTGGAGCAGGCTTAAAGAGCGAACTGGTGGTCAGAGAGACCCCCGGAGCGAGTCCCTGTCTCCATAGGCTGCCAGAGGTCAGGAGGCAGTGGTGAGGGCACCTGCTGGCCAGGTTCGCTGACCAGCCTGAGGTACCTGGGAAATGTAGTCTTTTCACAAAGTACCTGGGGAGGTATGACCTTCTACCTGGGAGGCACAGCCTCCCTGCCCGGAATCCAACAGGTATAACTATTATATACACCATATATATACATATGTATATATTACAAAAACTTGTGCCATCCATCGTCCTGTAGCTACTTGCACTCTTATTTCTCAACTTTCTGCATGGCCAAATTTCTTCTCTAACTGGTCAACATTTACCATTTTCTCTTTCTTTCTGTTTTAAAGGAAAAATAAAAATGTAATGAAGTCCATGTACTTGTCACACAGCTTCATCTACCTCACCAACTTTCCGTTTCCACATTATTTTGAAGCCAACTATTGCCGTCACATACTTTCGCCATAAATTTCAGCATGTATCATTGACAGATTGAATTTATGCTTTTTGAATTCCCATTCCTTTTCAACATGGGAACATGTGTACACTCCAGACGCAGAAGTGATGACTAGATTGGTGGTCCATCCTCAATTCTCTGAGCAGTATTTCATGACCTCCCTTTCTTAGGAAGGTGTTCTAACTGTTCCATATTGTATCCCACTTGCCCTCATTTTATTAAAAGATTTTCATTTGGGTCAAGGTAGCTAATGACCTCCACATTGTCAAATCCAATGAGCCTTTATCATCCCTAATTATATTTGATTTTCTGAGGCCTTTTGATAGGTTACTGTGAAGCAGATCTGAACGAACATTAAATCTAAGTTGCACAGCCTGGGTAATCTTTGTTAACTCATTGAGGGGGCAGTTCTATTGTAGAGCACATATTGTAATCAGTAGCAGTAGCTACTGTATGAGAACTACTATGGCCAGCTCGCCCTTTGTCTTCCATTGCCTTTGTTCTCCCTGCTTATTCCTGATCCATCACAACTTCAAGCCACTTTTCTCAACGCCAGGCTTCAAAGAGTGTGATGTATTCCAGAGATTTGCATGTAGCCCTTGTTTCTTGGCATTCAGAATATTTTCCTTGGGAATGAGAATTAGGAAAAAAAAAAAAGTACTGATCTGATTTTCTTGCTAATGACTCTGTGGTAGAAGAGCATCTGGTATTTCTCAACTGTGTTCTAAATACTTTACTCTGTACCAGCACTATTTATGCTCAGTCATCACTGGGCATTTGTCTACTGCTCCCCACAGACTGGCAGAAAAATCCTTTTCCAGTGAGCAAGTCTTTTCTTTTATTTTAATAGTCCTAATGTCTAGCCTAGTACCTGATACACAGAAGTAAATTAATGCTCAAACTGTATCATTTTTATATTATACTGCTTTTGGAATTAAAGAAGAAATATGGAAATAAATAGTGAAGTTCTGATTTAATTGCTTTTGTAGCTGTAAAGAAAGAAAGGAGGAAGAAAAGAAGGAAGGAAGAAAGGAACGAAGGAAGGAAGGAAACATGTGAATGTCTAGGTTATATGATTTGAATGTGGTCTGAGTGTGTCTCCCAAAGATTGATGTTTTGGAAGTTTGGTGCTCATTGTATTTATGTTGACAGGTGGTGGACTCTTTAAGTGGTGGGGCCTACTGGAAGGCAATTAGTTCACTGGGGTGTACTGCCCTCAGAAGAGATTCATGTAATTCTTATGAAACCAATCATTACTATTCTGTTATAATATTGTCCTTTACTTTCAGCCTCCTAAACTGAGTTAAATAAACCTCTTTTCTTTATAAATTATCAGCTCAGGTATTTTACAACAGAAACAGACTAGCACAGTGGGTTAATTATACCTTCAAGTTAAAAGGTCAAAAGGGAGGGCTACTTGCATTTCATTTAAAAGAACAGTAACTAAAATTTTGGCATCATCATCAAAACATCAGATTTAGATGAAGAAAACATAAATATGTGTGTGTATGTATTTGTGTGTGTGTGTGTGTGTGTGTGTGTGTGTGTGTGTGTAGACAGGTTTATTTGTTCCTTTATTCACTCAAAACATTTATTCAATTTTTAATTGGTATAGGGAAACACATTAATCAGTATTAAAAATGTTAATTATATTCTCTCTTTGACCTGAAAAGATCTGTAAACTTAAATAAAAACTTATATATGTGTGAATATATGATAATATGTGAAAAGTGCCCTAAATTGAATATAAAGAGTGACAGGAGTTTCTATGGAGTAAGCAGAATTATGAAATGTAGAAATCAGGGCAATTTGATAGTCTAGGTTAACCGGTCTCTAGTGTTGGGGGATATTGACATGCAGAGATAGGCAAAGTAGGAATAAATGTGAGAATGCATATACAGCCTCTATCATGATAAAGTAGGGGAATCAAGAAAGCAAAGTATGTGACACCAGGTGGTATTTCTGTATAATTATAGTAATATCCACATGGAATGTGTATGTTGATTCTAGATGCATGGTCTCCAAGACTGCAGATAGTCTTGGATACCAAATGAGGTAGATGGTACTTTAAGGAAAGTGGCTGATGTGATGTAAGAATAAAGACAGTAGAATGAATTGGACATAACTTTTTTTATGTTCATATATGAATACCCAACCAGTGTAATCATACACAACTACAGGAATGGGAAGTTATAGTCCATGTATGCATGGTCTGTCAAAATTCATTCTACTGTCATGTATATGTAAAACGAACAAATAAAAAAGAATATTGCATGTGCATAAATGTACAAAGTTTTATATGAGTGATTAGATTCAGGAAGTGATATATATCAGAAGTCCTTATTATATGATATATAGGAACACTGATGACAAAGTACTGTTGTTTTCTATGATTTTGCTTTATCCTCCCCTGTACTCCCTCAACACATTGGTGCTGTTAGTTTCTGATAATTGACATAAATGAGAGATTTTACAAGTTGTGCAGAATTCCTGAAGTCTGACACTAGTTCTACCAAATAACTCTCTCATTCAAAAGAGTATAGAAACTTATCATACTGTTAGCTTTCATAGTTGGTATAATAGGACTATTCTTGTCCTTGTTGTAATTTTATTTTTTGAATAATTAATACATGCATACTATGCACAGTTAGAGGTGTGCATAAAGGTATGTAATTAAAAGTCTACTGATATTCCTACTCTCTAGAAAACCAGTCTCCGCTTTCCAGGTCACTGTTTGTCTTTCTGAAATGTTCTGAATATGCACAAACACATATAAAAGAGTATTTTTCATTTTCACAAACACATAAATAAGAGTATTTTTTTTAATAAACACATATTGCTATAAAAATGAGCTCTTCTGCACTTTTTCTCCTAACAATATATTTTGGTAATCTTTTCAGATTACTGCATGAAAAGCTTCATTTTTTGAAAGATGCACAACATGAATTGTGTGTATCATAATTTTTTAAAACCATTTTCCACTGTGGGAATGTAGATTATGACTAATCACTGCTATTAAACAGAACGCTGTAGGCTGAGGATGTAGCTCAGAGGTAAGGCACTTGGCTAGCATGCACAAGGTTTGGGGTTCAATCCCCTGTAACAAAATAATTTTGATGATGATGATGTTGCAGTGAATAACTGTGCACACTTGATATCATGTAAATGTTTGAGTACATGTATAAGAATGTTTCTAGAAGTAGAATCATTACATCATACATAAGAACAATTATTGCTTTCAAAGATAATATCAAATTGTTCTCTAGAGAAATTGAACCAATATCCAATTCAATCAGCAATTAAAAGAATGACATTTTCCCAATACTCGCATGAAAATACAATTTTATTAATTTTTCTAACCTATTCAAGCCTACTTAATGAAAAGCATTATCTTGGTCTAACTAATTAACATTTTCTACCAGCCTTACTTTATCTGGATCCTTTAAATTTTAATATGGTTTGTGCTCATCATTGACATTTTCAAAATATTCTGCATTTTCTGGCATTAATCATTTTCTCATTAACTTATGAGATGTTTTAACCTGATCCTGTTATAGTTTTGGTTGCTGTTATTTAATATCTAGGTGCATAATCAGTTGATTTTCTGACTTTTATATTGATTCTAGTTTTATCCCATTGTGATTTGATAAAGTCATCTGTGTCCTTTCTGTGTTTGAAGCTGTTTTGACCCTTTCTTAGTGGTCATTTTTTTAGGTGTAGTCTATGGATCATTATAAAAAATGTTTATTCTCAATTATCAGACCACAGGAAGTAAAATATATCTATTATATCTGATTTTTAAATTATGATATATAACTCCTCTCCTTATTTTTTTTGCCCACCTGATCTTTCATGGAATTTGAAGAGAGGATTAAAATATTATTTTACATTATTTTCACATATACATATTTACATATATACACATATAAACATAAATATATGTGTGTGTGCTCTTTTTTTTTTTTCTGTTTATCATTAAGGTTTGTATGTGAGGCATCCCCCAAAAGCTCATGTGTGAGACAATACAAGGAAGTTTAGAAGGGAAATATTTAGATTATGAGAGCCTTAACCCAATCAGTGAATTAATCCCCTGATGGGATTAACTAAGGGATAACTGAGGGCAGGTGAGGTGTGGCTGTAAGAGGTGGGTCCCTGGGTCATGCCTTTGTGCAGGAGCCCTGTTTGGGGAGATGGCTAAGATTGCGGTTGACTACGGGCCATGGAGATGTTTGGGCATTGCTGCCTTCCGTAGTCTCACGGGACTTGGCCCGGGATCTTGAGAGACTTGAGCCGAGATTGCTGATTGGGTCTGCGCCGTTTGGTGTGTTGGTTGTTTGGTGGTGTGTGTGGTACATGTTAAAGTCGTTGTTAGAGCCAGAGAGAAAAGTTATCAGAATAAAAAGCCTATTTCCAGTTGGCCTCTGAACTTCTTTCCACGGCTTCGTTGCTCCAAGCAGCCATCGCTTCAGGCGGCAACAGCTTTGAAGTGTATATTTGTATATGGCTAGTGGAGTCTCTCAATGCTTTCTGATCATTGTGTGAGCCACTTCCCTCCACCACTCTCTTCTGCCATGATGTTCTGCCTCACCTAGAGCCCTAAGGAATGGAACCAGCTATCTATGGATTGGGACCTCCAAAACTGTGAGCCTTCAAATAAACTTGTTCTCCTCTACAATTGTTCTGGTCAGGTCTTTCAGTCACAGCAGAGAAAAAGCCGACTAAAACATATACATTATTACTACAGGCATTAGACTGTGTGCAAGATGGGGAAGCTAAGGTCAAGAAGTAGGCTAGGGATGCATGGAAGGTGTCTCTCCTAACACTCATGACAATAAAAATTAAATATTTGGGGTCTTGCTTGTCCCCAGTTCCTGGCACACAGCTTTTAAAACCCTTGGAATCTCCAGAATGAAGTGTTGTTTATATGTTAATAAACGAAATGACGAATGGCTGAGGGCTCTTGGGTAAACTCTGTTGGGGGCTGGTCACCAGAAAAATCAAGGCTTGGTCGAAGGCTGGAAATTTTGGCCTGCCCCACCCCCACCCCTGTAGAAGAGATGGGCTAGAATTCAGTTAAATGCCAATGATATAATTAATAATGTCTATGTATTGAAACCTTGAAACCTCCCCCCTGCAGCAAACAAGGTTTGAAGAGATTTTCTATGTGTGAACACATTGTGGTGCTGGGAGATGATATTCCCCAGGAAGGCATGGAAGCACCTTGTCCCTTTCCCAGTGCTTTGTCCCATGCATTTTTTCCATTTGTTCCTGAGCTATGTTCTTTATAATAAAGTGATAATACAGGTGGTCCCACGTTTAGGATATTTAACCTGCCATTCTTCAACTTTAAATGTGAAAGCAATATGCATTAGACAGAATTTATACTTTGAATTAGATTTTTATCTTCAGGCTAATGATAAGCAGTTCAACACTCATGACACAGGGCAGCAGCAGTAGTGAGTGTGGCTTCCAGGCAGTCATGCAATCACTAGAGGAAACCAACTCTCCTCTATAGTGTAGTGTTGCTTAGGTAGGTCCCATTGGGTAGGTGGATTCAATGCATTTCAACTTCAAATGAGTTGATGGAGGAGACACAACTCCATCAAAAGTTGGGGAGAACCCATAGTAGTAAAATGCTAACCTGAGTGCTGTGAGCTATTTTAGCAAGTCATTGAAACTGAATTTTACATCACCTGAGAGTTGGGACTGGCATCTGAAGTAGTGGCAGTTTTGTGGGACTGAGTTCTTATGCTCTGAGATCTGTGTAAAGGAGAGTGTCAGAATTGAAGTATAGGACATGACATGCAGCTGGTCTCGGAAGAGTTAAAAAATTGGTTGGTGGAAGAGAAAACTCCATACATTTGGTGGCAGAAATGTTGTGGAGTTCAGCAGTTCAGACCAGCCCTCTTAAAGCATCAGTGGTCAGGTTGGGGCTTTCCTATATCCCTGAGAATTCAGCTTCTTAGGTCATCTGAGCAAGGCTGTAAAACAGCAGCTCATGAACTGAGGAAGCTAGTGCTTTGGGGCAGTGACCACCTAGCTAGCTTCTGATGATGGGTCTGGGGTCTCTGTTAGGAGGAAAACAGGATTTAGGACTGAGGACATTGGGTCTCACTACATCTGTCTGTTCTTGTGTCTGATCATAAAACGTTATATAGGAATCCAGACAGCCTACTGAGACTGCTCCAAGTGATACTTCTATCTTGAGAATCTACAAAACTTAGCTTCATCAGGTACTCAAAACAATCCAGCCAGCTTGCCTTTGCTCATTATTATTATATTTTCCAATTTTTCTGAATCATGTGTTATACATGTTTTCTTATAAACAATATAGAACCAAGGTATGCTTTGGTTTGATCTCATATATATATATATATATATATATATATATATATATATATATATATATATTTTTTAGTAAGTAAGTGTAATGAGATAAATTTGTGTGGCAGAAACATTTGTTTTTAGATAGTCAAATATTTTCTGTTCTCATTTTAGCTGTTGTGCCTTTATAAAAAATATTTCTTCATGTAGTCAGTATTTTCTTGGCTTTGTTTTAACAATGGTGTATGTGTGGGTGTTGTGTTCTTTATTTATTTCAAATTGGAGGGCTAATACTTTTATTCTTGTGGTTATCTTTGAGGCTATTAAATTTCATACTATGTTTAATCTTCTTAAACATTGTGTATCAACTTTTGGTTATAACCAATGATCAAATTGATTTCATTCCTCTAGTTTATGCTTGCTTGTCACTTGATCTTATTTTATCATGGCTTCCCTGTGTTTACTTTTGTGACATTTAATATATTTATTCCTCTGTTACTTTAAATCTAGGGTTCAGAGACCGTATCCAGAAGGTGAGGAATTCAGAGAGGACTTCCTCCCACCCTTTAACCTCTTTGATATCTCAGTGTTTTCCATATTGCTAGTGTTTTTAACTTAGCTTGTACTGTAATATTATTACTTCTTATACTCTGGATCATTTCTCAGAAAAGAAGGGTGAAATGACTCTGTCATGCATCCATTGGAAGTATGTGAGTACTTTTTAATATGTTCAAAATAGATGACTCTCAAATTTAGTCCATTAAATTATATTAAAAACAGTTTATTTGCCACATGGCACACTGTTTTCTGTCACACATTAGTTTTTACAAACCCTACACTGGAGAACCACTTGTTCAGCACAGGCAGAACGGCAATATTCTTGATGCATTTCAGAACCAAAAGGCAATCAGATTTCTTTTTTTGCCAATTGAGGTCATAAAGCTCATACATGTTCTTATAGGAGATATCAGTCATACCTAATCCTGTACCCTGTTTATTTCCACAATTCTAATGAAACAGATTATTAATAAGTCACCACCACTGTGAAAGTTTAAAAATTGAGAAATTTGGAGATAAATATTAAGTCACAGTTTACATCCTGGCCGCAAGCTGGGGGGTCCCAGAAAGCACCACAGTACAAAGCAACCAGTGACAGCTTCAGGAGCCTACAGCCAGTGCAGCCACACATTCCAGTTTGCAAAATTGCTCCTACCAGGGGACCCAAGAAACTATTAATAATTTCATATTTCTTTTCATGTATTGTAACTGATATCCCAAAAGATAAAAGAACACTCACTGGGGTCTTAGAGTCTTGGCTCACAGGGGCTTTTCGGTTTCTAATGTCCCATTCCCTGATGCTCTGACTCCATCTAGTCTCCCCCTCCTTACAGTCACACAGTGGCAGCTGTTATACTCCACTGAAGTTGTGACGTTGAGCCTATGTCTAGGGAGAGTTGGGGAGGGCCACACATTCCCCTGGCATCTTGGGCCAAGGCATGCGAGTGTTGCCCCTCCCCAGACTGGCAACACCAGGTCATAGTAGGCATGTGATGCAGCACAGGCAAACCTCTCTCTCACTCTCCATTCAGATGACAAACATTCTAGGAATAGAGATTGTAAAGCCCTGGGGGTCACCCATACTCCTTATATTGGTGAGCAGGACCATGGGAAAATGATGTTGACTTTCCTACCTGGGCAAGGTATATCTGTCAGGAGAGGCAAACTGATACTTCATCTAGATAATATTAGTGTTTGTAACCTAGTTTATGTTGTGATACTATTGTTCCTATGCTGTGGGTAATTTCACAGAAAAAAAAAAAAGATGAAATATCTACATGGTCACAACAGTTGGCCCTATGGGCTCACTTGCCAAGTCCCAAGGGGTCTCCTGAGCACCTAAGAGAGTCTGTACATACTCTGTGAGTACCGCTTTCCTGAGACAGTGTGCCATTAAATATCAATTCAAAAACACCAACAGAAATCAAGATAAATACAAAGAAAAATTATATAGATATACACATATATATGTACATGTGTATGCATATATGTATAATGTGTGTAAATATATGTATGTATATATAGATAAATGGCACTTTTTTCTGATTTTTGCATGAAGAACCCAGATTTTATTTTACACTGGCCTCTGCAATCATGTATACGGTCCTGGAAGTAATTTAGGTAGGAAAGAATTTTACTACTGATTCTAACTATTAAGGTATAACTATATGAAGTTAAAATAAGTGCGGAAAGGTAGTTATTCTCAGTCAACTGAACGCGTGGAAGGTGTCGCATTCAACCTTTTCTTGTCTCCATGCTTCAGGACGTCCACACATTCTCAGGCCTTGACAGGGTTTGACTTGCTCTGTGAGGTCATGTAGGCATGTGCACACCTGCCTGTGGCATCTTTCCATTAAATCATCAGTACATAGGCACTTGACACCTCCTTTTACTGAGCACAGGGATTCATATTTGGGGATAGAGCTTCCATTTTTGAGCTAATACATGCAATGTCAATGTTCATATGTTTGACCCTAGGAAGGAAGTTAAAACAATAAATATTTATCTTTCAGGCACTTAGAATTAAATTGCCAGTCAAGCACATATTCAAATTAAAGAAAAATGAACAAAATGATAAAAATGTCCATGATGACTGTCAAATGCACAATGCCAACAAACAGCCACAGGAAAGAAGTCTGTCTTAAATACCTGGGATAGGTAAGGCCTGGTGCTTTACCTAGGACTTTATTTACATGTTTTCTTGTCTTCCTTCCACCCATCCTGAGTGTGAGCAATTGTACTCATTCTCTAGATAATCAAACTGAGGCTCTGAAAGCCTAAGTTGATGCTGAGGTCACACAATGGTTGCTATTCAAAGGTAAGGGTAGGTGACCCTGAATCATTCTATTATAAGAGAGTGCATCCCAAGGGTATGTTTCTCTATTTATTCAGAACACTTACCACTCAAAGAACTTTTACATCTATTACTTCATTTGATCTTCACAAAGGTCCTTGACAGAGAGTTCACCACCAGAAAGGGGAGTAGAGGGCATAGAGTGGATAAAGAGCCCAAGTTCATTATCTATTCACAAGTGTGGCTCCTCTGATCTCCTGTGAACTCTACTTGTCTGATAAATGAATGGACTGAAAAATGACTGTATAATCAAAGTGTGATTTGTCCAGGGTGGTAATATATGAATAATTTATGTAGCACAAATACTGCTGGATAGAGCACTTAACTAAACCCTTGATCAGATGTCTCTTATTATCTGGCTGGCAGACAATCAAAAAATAAAATAAAATTTGGGCAAATTCTATACACACTTGGGAAAGGCCGCAGAGAGCGAAGGAAGAGCACTAAAAAAAGGAAGGGAATTCTTGAGAGTTTGGAGTGAATTTGAATGCCTGAGACATCTGGAAGCTCATTATAAAAAGAGCTAATATGCAGTTGCATATCTTAGAGTGAAATTACATGTAGTAACTGAGATTTTAAATGGGAGTCTCCTTTTGACTAAGTACGGTAGGTGGGTTGTTTCATAAGTTCTCAGCCTGTCGTGACTGATTCTGATATTGCTAATGGGCTTAATGTCATTTGTGCACTGATACATGGGAGCCTGTTGCAGTGTGTGTTCAACACCTCATGGGACAGAACATTATTGATCTTTCCTTGCATCCCCAAATATTACCTCAGGCTCCAAAACTGATGTGGGTAACTGAAAACAGCCCACAGTAAGAAGACGCAATATGAAATAAACCCAAAAGGGCAGCTACAAGAAAAAAAAAAAAAAAAAATAACAAACATTCAGAACTCCAAAGCCCAAGGCCAATGATTCATTGGAGGTAATGTAAACATTTCTGTGACACCACCTTTTCTTCTTTCTGGCCCTTCTTCACATGAATCAAACATCGGTCTTTGTTCCAAATAATAACTTTCATTTCTGATTTCACAGTGTCTCCAAATTCAAAGCTCTTGAGTCACCAGACTGTGTCTATTCAGGTTTTTTTTTTTTTTTTTTTTTTTAATCACTGCATAATTCAGCACACACACTGCTATGCTTCTGTCTCAGAAGCATCCCTGAGGGGACGGCACACCTTCCGTGACTTCTTCCTAGTTAGGCATAACTGCCCCACCCACGGGAGCTTTCTGGAATTGTATGCTGCTCTAAATATAATGATGGAATTTCATGTATTCCCCCATACAAATTGTAAACTCATTAACAGCAAACATAAAGAAGATTTCTGACCATTCAGGCTTATAAATATGACTTGTTTAATTTCCATGCATAAGGAAAAAAATGGTACCTTTCACTGGATGACTTCTTAACTACTCACAAGAATTACCTTACTATTAATATTGGTTTTCCATTTCTTGATCTTGTTTTCCTTAGTTCTCAAAGACTTTGACTTCCCACTGTCTCAGGTTTTCCTTAAGTAGGTGATCTAGATATGGAGATCCAGGATTCTGCCTTAAACTTGAAAGTTGGCCTGCCCTTGACCAGAAGTCTGGTCATCCAAGAGGAGTTCTGACAATTGCTTCCTTCAGAGGACCCAGGCTGACTGAACCAACTTGTCACACCCCCCTTTTAGAAAAGAGACAGCAATTTGCTGCTTGTCTGTTTCTCTTATTCTTTAGTAGCATAGTTAAGTATAGTTTTCCTTTCATGTATCAACCAAGTGTATTTGTTGATTTTATTTTTCTTGTTTTATTTTGATTAAATTTTGTGTTCTTAAAGATAAACCTGCAAGAAAGAAAATGTTTAGCTTAATGATTTATTGCAAAGTGATGACTTGTGTAAGTATCATTCCTGTTGAGAAAACAAACATTAGTAGCACCCAGAGTGAGGCCCCTGGTTCCCCATCACCCTCCCACCCTCCCCAAACCCCTGTCAAAAAAAAATAAATAAATAAATAAAAGTCCCATCCTGATGCTGCAGTCATGATTTATCTGCTCTTTTGGTGTAGTTTTACTCTACAGTAAGCATCACTAAACACTATGTATTTTTAGTTCCTATAAATAGAATGTATTTTGTGTTTGGCTTCCTTTTGCTCAATATTATGTTCTTTTGAGATACTTTCAAGTTATATTTGTAGCAATGGTTCATTATTGCTATTAGGATTTAGAAAAATCCACATGAAGCCAAAATAAGATTTCATATGCAAAAGATAGAAAGCCTAAAAGTTTTAAAAAACTAATGCTATCAAGAGTTAACAAGGCAGTGACACCCTGCCATAAGAATGTAATTTAATACACACAGGTTGGAGAACTGTTTGCTACTTACTACTTACTAATTTTTAAAATGAGCATATCCACTTGGGCATGGTGGAGCACACCTGGGATCCCAGGTTCTTGGGAGGCTAAAGCAGAGGATCACAAGTGTTAGGCCAGCCTCAGCAACTTAGTGAGACCCTGTCTCAAAATAACGCGGTCCGGGGACTGGTTGGTAAAGTGCCCCTGGCTTCAGTCTCCAGTACCAAAATACATACATACATACATAACATGTGTGTACCCATGTCCAGTGACTCAGAAGTCCCTTGGGGACGTATCTCTGAAACATATGCACATCATTAGAACAGCATTATTCATAACAGCTAGGAACTAGAGATCCTCAATAAATATGAACAGTAAAATGAAGAATCATTTCATGTGCATACAGTGATTATGATATACGATAAATCTTTCTATTTAAGTTTTTATGTGTACTTTTCTGTGCATGTGTTTTATCTATCACTCTGCCAAAAAAAATTTTTTTTAAAAATCTTTATTTAACAAATGTAAATAGGACTCTCTATAACTTCATGCTAGACAAATTAAACACTAGGCCTGTTCAATTCCTTTTTTCATTTTTATTGAAATATTTTTATTATTGTTTGGTATGATTTTTTTTAATATTGTGGTTAGCACCCTTGATCCATTATGTATAGCAAATACCTCCCCATCCCACCCTGTGCCTGTTCCTCTTCTTAATTAAATCAAACAGAAGTTCTTAATGCTTTAATTCAGCAGTGTTTTTCTTTATAGCATCTTGCATCTTGTTTAAGAATCACAGGATATTTTCTTATCATTTGGAAGCATTATTGCTTTTGCCTTTTACATTTATATCTATAATCTTTCTGGAATTCATTTTTGTGCATGAAGTGATATAATGTAGTGTTTTATCTTATTTTTTCCGGTTGTTCCAATACCATTGGAAAGCCCATTTTTCTCACTACAATATAATCCCCATGCTATAAATCAAATATCTCTTTAAATATGCTTATTTCCATGTTTTTAATTCTGTTCCACTATTCTGTCTGCCTAATTTTGAGCCAATATGATATGGCCTTATTTCTAATAATTATAATTTTTTTAAGGTAAAAGAATAATTCTTACCACTTGAAGAACATCATTGGTTATTATTATTTTTTTAATTTTGTATATATTTAGAATTAACTTTTCAAGTTAACAAAAGAAACTCACGTTGGAATATCAGTGGGATTACATTAAATCAATAGATCAGATAAATAATAACTGACAACTTTACAGCATTCAGTCATAAGTCAATGAGTCTTGTCTCTGTCTTCATATATTTGTCTACTTATATATTTCCCTTAATAATAATTCTACAACTTTCTCAATTAGAAGACTATACTTTGTTAGATTTATTCTTAGGCACTTTATATTTTTGTGATATAGTATAAATTATTTTATCTTATTTTCAAATACAATCTTTTAATTGTTAGTTTCTAGTATTCAGAAGTAAATTTATTTTAGTATATTGACCTTGAATCTTATCAGCCTTGCTAACCTCATAAATCTTTATGATTTATTTATGGTCTTTGTCAGATTTTCTATGTGTATAATCATACCTTCCACGATTAATGGCATTTACATATTTTCTTTTCTGATACTAATGTTTAAATCATTTTTTTCCATTACCCACTGCCATAGGACCCTCAGCACAATGTTAGCAGAAGTGAGAATTATAGAGAACTCTCTCATTCCTGATCTCACTATGAAGTATTTCAAAATTTTATCAAAAATATGATGTCTTTCTAGATATGTTTGTAGATATTCCTATCAAATTAGAGAATTCCATTTAATACATGCCATTCAGCCTCTATATGCATATAAATTAAGTATATGTGCATATTGTGTATATATATTGTTGAAAACAAAGGTCATCAAATGTTATTTCTATGTCTAAGATATTTTATTTCATAAACATATCAATTACACCAATTTTCTGGTAAAACTTGCATTTTTAAATAACCCAAATAATTTCTCTATCTCTACTTAGCTATATACCTAGATATGTAGAGATGTTATATTGAAATTATGATAGCATATAATTAACATAGTTTGATTAGGTCATAATATATAACAAGGTTCTATACTTCTGTCTTTATATTATTAAATTTAGTTGACCAATACATTTTACTGTTTACACAGATGCAACAATTATAGATGCTCAACTCAAGGAACAAAATGGACACCTCCACATAACTAAGTTTGCTAACACTTCACTTCAGATTTTATTAGATTCATAGCAATGAAAGAAGCCATGAGCACATTAAAAGTTAAATGAGGTTTAGAAATCACCACACTTAGGAATCTTTAAGTAAAAGCCCAGGAGTTGGAAGAAGACATCCAATGTTTGAAGATTATTTATATTCTAATCAAGAGTCAGCCAGGTCTTCAGTTTAGGTAATACATTTTGAAAACAAAATAAAGTAGGATTATTAGAAAATTCATAGTCAATCCTCAAGGATGAAATAATCAAAGACGTAAATCAGGCTGATCTGAGCATAACATGATGCTGCTAATATTATTAACCATGTGAACCTAGAAACTTACTTAACATCACTGTATCTCACTTTTTTCATTGACCAAAATGAAAAATCATTGCCTTCGTTCAAAGATCACTAAAAGCTACTTAGTGAAGCTACTTGGTGAAGTCCAGCATTTGGCACATGGTGTTTCATTAATGTTAATTTCTTTCACTCTATATCTGCCTTCAATAAACACAAACCTACAATGAAGAAAAAAAAAAAAAAAAAAAAAAAAAAAAACAACATTGATGCCTAACAGGGCCATTTAAAAAAAAAAAATAATGATTTGTTTTTTAGTTGTAAACAATAAATTAATAAGAAGGAAAATGTAACTGCAGGTACCACAGAGGTGAAATCCAGTTCAGACTGTGGTTCCTCCCTCCCCATTTAGTACTCCTTTAGTAAGGTGAACACCAGGTGTTCCAACTATAAAAAGTGGGGCAGGAAGAACTGCCAGCAAAATCATAATTCATGGTACCACCATTCCACTTAGCATAAGAGAGACCATTCCCTTAGCATAAGAGACAGACCCATTACTTTTCGTGGAGAGAGAAAAAGGGCATAGGGGCATAGAGTTAAATTCTCTCCAGCCAATTATTAGCACAAATGAATGAAAGAGAAAGGAAGGGAAGTTCAGAACAGTGCTAGCCCTGTCAATTTATTCAGGCATTTGGACCCCTAAAGTGAGCTCTGTTGTGTTTCTTCCTTTTGTGGCTAAACCATGGATCACTGTCTATACATGAAGCAAAACAGATACTTGAGTTAGTCCTGGTGATTGGACTTTCCCTATATGATAGTTTGGATCTAGGAATTCCCTGAAAAACTGACATGTTAGCAATGCTGCAAGGATTGGAGATGTGGGTCGTTAGGCAGTCACTGAAGTTGTGACTCAGTGGATTAATCCATTTGCTTGATAAATCAATTGATAGTTGAATAGACTACAGGATACAAATTGTAGGCAGGAGGGGCATGGCTAGAGGAATTAAGTCACTGGGGGAGTGTCCTTGGACTCTATCTGTACAGCTCCTCCCCCCTTCTCCTTTCCCTCTTCCTCTCTCTCTCTCTCTCTCTCTCTCTCTCTCTCTCTCTCTCTCTCTCTCTCTCTCTCTCTCTCCCCCCTCTCTCCCTCTCTCTCCTTCCTGATTGTCACATGCTGAGGCAGCCTTCCTCTGCCATGGTCTACCTTGAGATTTTCTGTATTGGAGCCAGCGAACCATGGACCGACTTAAAATTGTGAACCAAAATAAATCTTTCCTCCTCTAAGTTGTTCTTATCAGGAATTTGGTCACAGAAATGAAAAGTTAACATACCCTAGAAGAATTGTTTCACTTATGCACAAATTTAAATGTATAATCCAGAACTCCCAATTTGGAGGATGTTTCTACTGAGAATTCTGTAGTTATCTATTAATAAATTTCAGATGCTAGAGTTTCTATTAAGAACATGTTAAAGAAATGGTCATGCTTGATAGGGCATTCTCTTCTGTCATCTCCTTTGGTCATGTATTTCAAAGTTGCATAAGTTTCACAGCCAATCTTAATCTTTCACCTCAATATACTTTGTTGCTTTTGAATTAGAAGCCAAGGTGAAATACAACTGGCCAGGGTTTTTAAGAAAATGAAACTGGTTACAATTTTAAACAGAGTCTTTGAGTTGGCCTTTCTCTGTTTTTCTAATGTTTACATTTTCTTGCCCTTGAAGCCTTGAAAGACTTGAAACATTCTCTCCCCCTGCCCACTTCTCCCAACACAGTACTACAAAATAATTGTGGCAACATTATTACTCAAGAATCACTACAGCTTAACATTTCTTCATTTCCATTTGATTTTCTGGCTCAGTTTTCAGGAAATACAACACAAATTTACAATTTATATCTTCCTCAGGCACAAATTTGAATCCTTCTCTGATCGTCTTATCTAAAATTTCCACTTCTCCTCATCACTTCCTAATTCCATTATCCCACTTGATATTTTCCCATAACTGATGTATTGTATAGTTTATTTGATGAATTTGTCTTTTGTCTGTATTCCTTGTTAGGATGTGTCCCCAGTCCTCAAACATGCATGACACCTAATGTGCGGTCAGTACATTCTTTCTTGAGATAATTTATTGTGTTAATTTATAACAAGATGCACTGAATTCCAAATTATCCAGGCTGGTTTTGGAGAAGGAATTAGTTTGAAGGATGAAGAAAAGCAATATCCAAACAATCTTTAGTGAAGTAAACTAATTTAATGAGTAGTTAACCCTGAATACTTTCTAATCAACTAAAACTCCTATGACAAAAAGACCTTTATCAGAAGAAGCGAATTCCCTTTCATAATCTCTGTTCCCTCACACACCCTTACTGACCTACTCTTCTGTTCTGCACTCAAGCACAAAACTGAACAAATCATTGGAATTATAGTTCTGAAATGCAAATTCTAAGCACCCGACTCCCTATCCCCAAGCCAACTAAATCAGAAATTCTAGGAAAAAGTCACAGCAACATGTCTTAACCGGGTTTCCAGTGCATTCTGATAGGTAATGAAGCTTGAGAATCATTGATCTATGCTTTCTTTTTTAAAAAAAATAAATCTCTATTTTATCTTAAAATTGTTTGTTTTCTAGTTTGTCTAAGAAAAGATGAAAAAAGGAAGATCATTACCATGCAACAACATAATTTAGAATGTATCTGTATGTATTTCTGTATGTATTTGCACATACAATTCATGCATATATATATATATATATATATATACATTAAATTCATGCATGTATACATACACACACACACACACACACATACACACATGAAAACACAGTTTATTTAAAAGCCATATGTGGATCATCTATATTTGTTAACTTAAGAGCCTCACATGCCACAATACCTGCTTCAGATCATTATTTATTTAAGCCACATGGCTTGTATTCAACTTACAGTGGTTGACAAGTCATTCCTAGACATGTACCTTCCAGAGGATACACCTGTCACTGGGCAGATTGAAGGAGGAGGAAAGTGGATTAAAAACTAATGAGGCTTGTTTCCCATAAGGAAACGGCATGACAGTAAGCCACTGACTTTGTAAACCACCACGACCCAATCTGCTTATGGGAATTCTGAGTTTTAGAGCGAGTGCTTTGGAGGGAAGAAAGGTCATAGAAAGTAAAAGAAACACAGCTCATGCTTCTTAACCCAGAATGCCTGTGGTGACCTGCTGTTGTGACAGTTCTGAGACATGTGGTAAGAAAGAAAATCAGCATCTACTAACATGTTCTATGGGCTGAGTATATAGATATCTCATTCGTTCTTCAAAATAACCCACAGGATAAAAAATTCCATCTGTATTATAAAGAAGGAATTTGAGGTTCAGAGAGTCCATGTAATTTCTCCCAGCATCCTATATTATCTAATAAATGCAGTGACAAAGGTTCGGTCTGGGTCCATCTAGTTCTGAATAGTTTTTTATGCCTCTGATACTGCCCAGGCTCTGGGCAAATGCCAAATATCAGCATTACTTCTGTCTTCCCAGTGGGTGCTGTGGAGCCACATTGGCCTTCTTTCTGTTTGGGGAGCAGTTCCTCCTCTTCAGGGCCTTTGCACTTAACGTTCCCTCTGCCCGAAGCATGCTCTGCCCCAGGTCCTATTAGGCTAGCTGACTCTTCCTGCCCTTCTTCTGTCGGTTCACTTGCAAGTCATCCAGAGGGTCACCTGACCACACAGAGAAAAGGAATGTTCCTACTCACTCTCCTCAGATCACCTGCTTCTTTGTCCTCCTGGTACTTATACAATGAAATGGCTCTGTACTAATTATGCTTTTGAGCACGCATTTATTGTCCTCATTTTCCAATTAGAATGGACATGCTCAAAGAATAGGGGTCTTTCTTTCTTGCCTTGTGCTTTACACCTGATCCTTAGAGTGATCTGTGGTAATCAGTAGGCACTCAATGTGAAATACATATTTTCATGGAATGAATAAAACCTACTCCATCAGTAGGAACAATACATGATTAATTTTTAAAAATTCTATCTATAACATTATGGGCTGAGTGAATGATGGCAATTTTCATCCAAAACAAGTTTACCAGTCAAATTTTATGTGGATGGCACCATGATATATACAGCAATAATTTAAGATAAACTACAATATTGTTAATTAAATCAAAAACTTCAAAGTGTAAGGGTGACAACTGCAGTGAACAAAAAAGGAAGAAACCACTACAGGGAGTAATTTATTCATTCCTTAGCAAACAGGCGTTGAATACTTTAGTGTTCTCCAACTTAGAAACAGCTGGAGAGCTTAAAAATACTGTTGGCTGTGGTCTGTTCCATAACATCAGATTTGATTGTAATAGTAATTGTTTCTCATGTGATGGATTTAGATCACTCCCCAGGTTCCATGGGTTCCTTGCCTGGGCCACCTCCACCTTTGGATAGCAGTTCTGTGATTTGAAAGAAGAAAAACTTCAGCGTTACGCGCGTGCGCGTGCACACACACACACACACACACACACACACAGATGTGTGGTCTTAAAAAGTTAGAATCTTTAAGGAGCCTCCTCTGAGTGTCTTAACTCAGTTCATTGGCTAGACTGACCCTTTAAATCACACTTCCTCAATGCAAACAATTGACCAGAAAGTACAGTGCTTCCTGCCTAGCCTGTCTACCAGCACCCGTGTATACATTTTCTTTCCTGGTTTTCCACACTTATTTTCTGTCCTGAAATGTTTCAGAGTCTTTCCTCTTTTTCTGTCATTTGGTTTCATTAAAGTCAGCACAGCCAAGACAATTGAGCTGCAGGGAGGCTGCTGTGCGTGACTGGTATGTCTGCATAGTCAACACAATTATTGCTTATGTCTGGCTTCCCGGACTTTTATCATCATTGAGGAGAGACGCAAAACTAAAATCCCATGCCTTTGTGGTCAAATGCTGAATTAGACTTTGAGTGTACAGATGGGAAAATTACGAGGTTTTCTGAGCCATGAGATGCACCTTAGGAAATGGGTTAAGGAATTCCTTGCCCATTTTCTCAAACCCTCCCTGAATGATCCAGTGTATCCAACTTTTGTGACACATACCCAAAGTTTACACTATCGCTGCAACCCACGTTGATCTTTCCCTTACATGAACATCAGCTGAATTTTATAGTGTGTACCAAACAATTTAGCACTTAACGCTAATTAAATGAGGTTAAATAAAATCACTTTTGCAGAAGTGCCTGCTGTGAACTATACGAGACAGATGCATGGTACTATTACCACCATTAATTAGATTAATTGGCTTTTGTGTGTTCATTTCTCCTCCTCAGCTCTTTTGTAAGCTTGCGACTGGAGCTTCCATGTCAGCTAATTCATGATGGGAAAAGAAAAGATGCTAAATAGCTGTGGATTTATTAAAGATGGAAAGGTGGGCCAGACTCATGGGTTGTTATGCACCGTGGTCTTATTTCTTCCTGCCTCCATTTTCTCCTTGAATGTTCTCACTCATCTTTGCAAAGGGAACAATGCCAGAACCCAATCCAGCTATATTTAGACAGCCAGAAATGAAATAACTGTAACATGATTGATAACCTTAGGTCCAGGGAAATGATATTACTAATTAAATCGTGAAACATTAGGCATGCTGTCAAGCACAGATATATTTAAAGTCGTAACAGCTCTTGCTTATTTTTAAAGTGTTTGCATATTGAACGATTCTGGTAAAATTGTTTCTATTTATCAGACCAAGTATAAAGTGCTCATCTCCATGGTATCTGCAAACATAACAGTCAATCTGAGATAAATCTAGGCCCAAGAGAACAATTTTTCCTTCATCCCACATTCTCTCTTTCTCTCTAACCCTTTTATGAATATGAGCGACATTCAATTTTAGTATTAGCAATTCCAAACTTTACAACTTCTAGAAGAAAAAGTATGTGATAAGGAAGGCAGAAGGAAAAGGCTGAAGCAACAGAACTACAATTTGCAGAACTACAACTTGTTTTGTACCAGGTTCATTGAGTCTCTGGATTGCTATCCTTACTTGTCCCATGTTACAGATGAGAAAATGAAGCACAGAGATGTTCAAAGAAACCAACACATCCACAAAAATAACCTTCCCTGCATCATCCTTTGTAACTATATTCAGTGCATTATCCTTATTAATTATAAGTAACAGATTACATATTAAACTGAGGACTCTTTAAAAAAAACAAAAACTTGTGCACCTTCTACAAAGTTTATTGCACTTTCTCTCACCTGTATTTTCACCCCTTTCCCACACCTTTTATATCTGTGAAAACCCTTCAATTTGATGACAAAAATGGCTATGAAGAAATGGAGTAGACGAAGTTATAATTCTTCTCCAGAGATGGTCATTGTTGTGACTAAGATTGTTTTTAGGGATATATCTCTAAAGCCAGTGAATGATAAACAGAACTCTGGGCTTAGATTGAAGCTGATCGTTTGTCCCCATGGCCAGGTCATGTGGCTACCCATGTGGCCATGAGCACATTGCTTCCCGTCTCTAGGGATCCTCATCCCCTCTCCACAATGACACAGTGATACCCTATTGCCTGACTGAAGAAAATGGAATGGAAATAATTTTAAGGAATCTATAAGTAGTCAAAGAGAAGGAGAGGGAAGAACAATAGTGGACCTCAAAATCTTTCCAAAATTGCATTTACATGTTACATATTCTCTTAACATAGGCTTAAATATAGTATGTTGTACAAATTTTGGCAAACATAACAGGCACATCTTGTCCAAACACAAGGTATTAGACTGAGCACAATACAATTGTGGGTTTAAGATAAAAAGCCTGAAAATCATGTTGAATAGTATTAAGGAAGCCTTAATTGAAGTTCTGAACTGATTACTTTAAAATGTCTTTATCTCAGTTTATTATTTTCCAATCTGATTGTGGAGAGAAGAGTGCCCCTAGCTAATTTCTACCTTGCATTCTAAAAGACTTTCCATCATTTTTGCAAATGAGTAAACAGATACTGTTTCTAAACCTGAGAACTTATAACCAATCAGGGTAAGTTACATGCACAAAGGAAAAGAAAGGTCTTCTGGCATTAAATCCCAGCCTGGGACCTCATCTTCATTCCATATGGATTTTCAACTTGGCAAATTCAAGGCCACATGCTATTGCTGTAATTAGACTTTGAAAACTTTTTTCTTTTTCTGATGACAAGGATTTGCTACTTAAAATTACAAATTGCAAATATATTGTCAGAGTCTGCATCTGGTCATCTTTCATTTCATTCCTAAGGTCTCAGAAATTGCCTTTGTTTTTAACGTTGAATTGGGGTGGCTGTCTAGTGCTGACTCTGAAGGGAATGAATAGGAGATGGAAAAGAGGAAATCACAGACTCTTTTGTCCTTTGTCTTCAATCCTTCTCGAGCTCCAGGATGCATTCCCAAGCCTCTGAGTCCACCAAACAACTTAGCCTCCTCTCCCCAAACTCTGCTGTTCATTCTCCACCCAGCCACACCTGTCCCCTTCTTCATCAAGGTGAATTGTTCACATGGAATGACTGCCATTTGGTCTATTCATAAAGTGACGATATAATTTTTGAAAGTGACAGGAAGTTATCATGCCTGAAGAAAATGCAAAAAATGAGAGTTAGTTGGGTCAGGCAGAACATCTGGTCAATACACTTATACAAATCTATCGTCTTTTGGGTTCATCCAAGAGACCCTGCCTGAATGCTTCAATAGTGTCTCCATTATCCTCTGAGCTTCTCCAATAGTACCCGTGAGCCCCAGACTCATTTGATATTTAATCTTTTCATTGTTCGTCTGAATTTTTATATGCTTTGAATATGTGCCTGATCTCACAAACTAGGTTTTCAATTTTGCCATAGAGATTTCATTCCTTTAGTGTCTAGTAGTGCGCTATGACTTAAGTAGACCTTCAAATACTGAATGAATAAATAAGAAAAATGCACTAATTCAAACCACAATTATGGTTTGCCTTCAAACCATAATGATGACATAATAGTAGTAATCCTCAAAAGTAAAAAGACTCCAAGAATTATATTCCCATAAACATTGGTGACAGCAGCCAATTTTGAAGTTTGATTTGCTTAGAATTTTAAAAAATTAGATTATTGCTGTTTAACGAACTTACCAATGATTCCAGCATTTGTGCCTCAGTGGGAGTATCATTGTGTAAGATCCTGGGTTGACTTGGATACAGCACTGGCCCTGAAGGAATGGGTGTGTAGTCTTCCATGTGCTATTCGAAGCTGATAGTGCCTTATCTTTCTGACTTGTAACTTGGGTTAATAGAGCAAATATTAGCCATTCTGTAATGATACATTTGAGATCATGACTTCCTTAAGAAAACATTCCGTAGAGGAGGAACCTATCATTCATCCTGGAAGGAAGTGTCATAAGATGATTCTCACCACGACACTTTACTCCTATTAACCTTCTTACAAGTATCACTAACCCCATTAAGGAAATGGAGATGGAAAGGGTTAAATGGCGAGCTGAGCTTCAGTCTCAAGTTTGTTTGACTCTGCAATCAGGAATTGAGTAGTGTCCTTGTTTCGGCAATACAAGTGATTTCCCGGTGGATAGGTGATTGGGAAGTAATAGATTGGAGATTGATCTCAGGATTCATTTACCTTTGATGATTACATGCAGATTTAATCCAGGTGTGCTTTGGCAGTGCGGCTATGAGACATTGATATTATTTATTCAATGAGGAAAGTGGATGGTTTCTATGCAAATGCTAAATGAAAGAATTTAATAGGGAAAACAGTCCCAAAGTTATGTTATAAACACCATTTTGTTTACATATTTTCCTTTTCTCTATACAAGTTTTAGAGAGAAATAGGCTTCTTCTCTTACAAACTGTCCCCCTTTAGATTAGTGAGCACAAGGACAATGTTTCATTTAGCTTTATGTCTTGGCACTGTGCCCCATGCTTCAGCATGACATCATTGTGTGTGGAGAGTGAATGAAAACGGAGAGCTTGGTCCTGCCCTGGTAAGAGCATCAAAAAGGAATCAGCAGAAGTGTATTAATAAGAATCTATTTAGTCTATTGGATATGTTCACACTATCTCAAGAAAAAGGGTTACACAGAGAGGTGCATTTCCACCTTGGGGAAGGAGAATGTTTAAAGGTGCCACCCAGCAGGGCTTTTAGGTGTAATAGGGTCCCTTTTTTAGATCACATGAGATCAGGAAAAATGTTTTCACACCAAAGGGGCATGCTGATCTCTCCCAAGGTGGTGGTCAGGGGAGACATTGCCACAAAGATGCCATCTTAGGGAACCCATTAAGAGGAAGGTGAAGCTAGAGAGAGCCACGGAATAGCAGCAGCCCTTCACAGGGTCAGCCTAGAAGGACATGGGTATTAGCAATCAGAACCTGGAGGAAGCAGCAGACCATCCTGGCTTGGAAGAGGCCACAGACTAGTTGTGAAGTGTGCCTTGCTCAGACTGGAAAATCAGTTATCATTTGTTCCTTACTGGAAAAGAGTGGCGATCTGAGCAGAACCCATCTCTTCTCCTTACAGTTTGCTGAATAAAAGAATACACAACATTGCAAATGGTGCTCATGATAGTGACTGGTCAAGCCTGTTCTCAACAAATCTTTGTGTTGTCTTCATATAGTGCAGAGTTAATAGCCTGTATTATTACAGGTAGATACTTAGGTGAGGTGAACTATGCTGAGCTATTACAGTTGAGATTTTCTTGTACACATAAACAAATAACTTCTATAAGCTATGGTCTTACTTTAATTTGTATTTACCTAGCTACAGTAGATAATATAATTTCAAGTGGGACATGTGACTTTAACATTAGCATAATCCCATGAAGAAAAAAGAATCAACCTTATTAACCCCATTTTACAGATAAGCAACTTGGCTTAGAAGGGATAATTATTATTGCTTCTATAGCTATCTGATAGTCAAACCATATGGATATTTGATAATTATGATATATTTATTAATTCTTATATAAAATGTTAACAATGGCTAATATTTAATGAGCTTTTTTTTATATACTAGGCACTCAGCTAAATATCATCTCAATTTTCTCACCTGTGAATTGGAGCTATAATTTTGTCCCATTCACTTCATGGGGTTGTAGAAAAAGTGCAATAAAGTATGTGATAGTGTCTGGGCATGTTAGGTATTATTAAATAATAAAAAATAATAAGTGTACCTTCATTAGCCTATTGACTAAACAAATGAATGCCTTTCTGTGGCACACTGAACCACCCAACCCTGGCACTCCTGCCTATTCTACTTTTCACATACAACTCTTCTTACAGTTCTACCTTTAGTTCTTTAATAACAGGACCTATAATGGCAATAATAATAAGATCATCATTATTATTATAGAGCATTTCTTCCATCATAAAAGTCTGCCTGGTGTACAAAATATTTTCTATATTTGGTTTGCAAAATGCTCCTGAGATCATTCAGGTATTGTTATTCTCAGTTTTCAGAAAAAAAGATAGTTAAGATTCAGACATGGATATTTCTTTTTTTTTTTTTTTTTTTTTTTTTTTTTTGTGGTACCAGGGATTGAACTCAGGGGCACTCGACCACTGGGTCATATCCCCAGCCCTTTTTGGTATTTTATTTGGAGACAGGGTCTCAATTGCTAAGTGCCTCACCTGAGGCTGGCCAATTGAATTTTACAGGCACCCACAGATGGATCAATCCACCTTGGTGGCCAATTGACTGGATCAATTCACTGCCAGAGCTGTCTCTGCTACAAATGACTGTCCTCCCTTTCAAGTCCTTTTGATGGAAAGAAAAGAAAAAGAGGCCTAGAAGAATTTTTGACTTCCTTGAAGATTCTTACCTTCTCAGCCTCTGCAATTCTTTGCTGCCTTCAGGTGGTCTGAGCTCCATGGAGTTCTGTGACAACTATCACTAGTGTTATTTCTTTTTGTAGGTCCAGGTTACACAGTTGGGGCCAAGGGTTAATATTGCTCTCTCCATGGAAAAGACTCTTCTTCTACTCAACTTTCTGGGGCAGGAGAATATTCAGTACTGGCTAAGTTGTCCGTCCTGTGAAATCTTCCCCAATGTTCTGAGGAGCACTGTTATCTTTGTTTCCTTCCCAAATTCAGGACCAACTTTCCATGAAGCACCAGCAATATCTTCCATCCTCCACAAAGTCACAGATTTGTTTCAACCAGCGGAATGTAAATGTGATCATGTGTGTATGTCCCTATTCCAGCACACTCAATGAAATGACAAGCAATAAACCCACAGCACATTTTTTGAATGAATGAGAAATTAAAAACCAAGACAAAATAAATAAATAAATAAATTTAAAAAAAAAAACATTGCATCTGTTAAAGGGCAGAATATCTGTTGTTGCTCTGAAGCAGCTGTGCTCTGCTGGAAGTTGAAGTGGCAAAAGTAGTTGCCTCTTTTTCGTAGGTCCTTAATTGCTCTTCTTTCCCGCAACATTACCAGTGTAATGTGCTAATTCTTCCTCTGTGTCACCCAAACACATTGTGCAAATGTATGTGGAGCCTAATTCTGGTTTCACTCATTTGTAAAGGTCAAAGTTGAGATGTTACAAAGTCTCACCTCAGCGCATCAGGGAGAGCTTCTGGGGGTTCATTTCACAGGGCCATTAGTTGCCTAATCCTACCTTCATTCTCTGCCTGGAGTCAAAGGAAAAAAAAAAATCACAAGGAGAATGAGACTATCTCCATTAAAAGAAAAGAAGGGGACACAATTAAGAAATACTCTTCAGAATAATTAGCCCATAGAAAAGAAAACAAAAGAATTTGTAAAGCTTTGTTTGCTATTTACATTAATGAACTTAGGTTCCAGACAGAAACTATGGGGTCTATTAATAAAAATTACTTGGAAATAACATTGCATTCAGTTCTATTATATGGCAATCTCTTCTTCAAAAAGCTTGCTATCAGTAAAATACCCCCAGCAAGGGGTCTGGCGCAATACTATTTCCATCTCATAAAATCCATATTGTCTGCTTCAAGTCAATATAACACACTATCTAATAAAACCCAATTGTGCGTGGTCCTAGGGCCCGGAAATCATGTGGATAATTTGAAATGAAAGACACAGAAGTGAAAATAATTGGCTGTAGTCAGAAGTCCTAAGGATCACTCCCATCGTCTGCATTTATCAGCATTCTTTCCTAGTCTTAGCAAACACTCTCCTCAGCACAACCCCTGACCTTACCCTCCCCAAGACTTTACGCTTCCCTGAGTAACATTCCTCTGTTCCAAGACCACTGGGCCTTGTGATCAGATAAACTAGACTTCAAAATATAATTTTTCCTCTTCCTGGTTGTATGACCTAAGATTTTATTCTGGCACATTAGCTTCCTCATTTGTATAATTGGTATAAAAATATCTGATATACAGATTGCTTGCCGAATTAAATTAAAATGAAAGGGATATGGGATGCTCACAGGCCTAGTATGGCTCCATATAAATCCCCATTCTTCTCAACGGTGAGGCCCCAAATAGAAAGGAAAAAGAAGACAGCTTGAAAAGTAATTGTAAAAATGTACCACATTTCTCTGCATAAGCTTATGATTAGATAAGGATTTTCACCTCTTATAAACTCTGATAATTTGCAAAGTTTCTGAGAATTCCTATCTTCTGGAGATAAATTTCTCTCCTAAGCCAGCTCTAGACAAACCTCATTGCATATTTATAAATCAGTTTGACTTTTGCCATCAGGTTCCCATCAGAGCTCAGCAAAGGGGGAGCAGAGGAGCCTGGGCCGTCTTCCACCCTTTGGGGCCTCATTCTTTCCACCTACATATGGAAAGTGTAGATTGTTCTTTTTATTTTCTTCGTGTTTATATGGCATAAATCTGCAATGGATTAGAACCATGGGCACAAAAAGAAAATGGTCAGGAAAGTCGAGTGCTCAGAAGAACTTAATTTATCCAAGGAGTGTCCATTTCACTCTGATGCTACAAATACTGCCTCTCCTTGTGGAGTTGCCAAGCTTGTTTTCCCTGTGAGTAAATTCCTCTTCTACTCCTTTCTCCACAGCTACATACACCAATATTTACATGTAGGTCTACATCTCTGTGCTCATCCACACCTATGTCACCATCTTCCTCTCCATCGATATCTAGGTGTGGAGACCTAGGTTTTGTTTGTCCACTTCTTGGGATTTGTTTTTATTTCTAGTATTTACTTAGTCTGTGATACTTGCTTTATCTCCTAATTCATGCTGTTCCTTGCTGTATAAACATTGTTTTTTTTTTTTCTTTTCATCCTCTAAAACTAAGACAAGCACAACATTTTTTCATGAAGACAGATGTACTGCCTAACATCTCATGAGGAGTATTGAAATTATGTCATACAAATAATTCAGGGCATATGGTTTTCATCCTTAAAGACTGTGATTGTTTTCCCCCTTAAGGTGAATGTTATGGTTTGGCTCTGACGTGTCCTCCAAAAGCTCCTGTGTTAATGCAGTAATGCTCAGAGGTAAAATGGTTAGATCACTACAGCTGTGACCTAATAAGTCAATCCTCGTTTGAATGAACTGATGGGGTGGTAACTGTAAGTAAGAGGAGTGTGGCTGGAGGAGGTGAGTCCCTATGGGCAAGCCCTGAAAGGGTTCATCTTCCCTGCACCCCCTTCCCCTCTCTCTGTGCTTCTGGGCTACCATGAGGTTAAGTGCTTCCCTGTGCCACCACCCTTCCACCATGATGGTCTGCCTTACTTGAAGTTCAAAGTGAAGAAACTGGCCAACCAAGGACTGAAACTCTGAAATCATTTGCCAAATTTTCATTCCTGTATGGCTCTTATCGGGCAGTTTGGTAACAATGATATAAAGTAGACTAACACAGAGGAATCTTATCTGTTAATCATGTGAGAGGTCATTTGAGAGGTCAAAGATAGGGGCCAGGTCTTTTCCATGGTATGAATACCCAGAATTGTAGCTGAGTCAGAGAAAACCTGAACAATCGTCCCAGGCCTTTGGGTTTTGAGCTTTCTCATTGTTACAGCAAAAGGGTAACAAGAATGGGAAGGGGAAGTGATGACAGGGGGAAAAGTGAAATAACCAGTGTTACCAACAACACTAACAACACTAAGGAGTGCACATATGTTGTGGGTGTGTGTGTGAAACACACCACATTTGCAATGGAAAGAACTTGCCACTTGAACTCAGTAGACCTCTTCTCTGTATTGCTTAGATTAACTGTCATATCACTTAGGAAGTGACCCTTCAACAGGAAAGCCCTGGCCAATACGAACAACAAGGCTCTGTCTTGAATATGCTTGTTAGTTTTGTGCTTCTGTAACAAAATATCACAAACTGGATCATTTATAATAAAAAAAAAAAACTTATTGGCTTATAGTTCTGGAGACTGAATAGTCTAAGAATGAGGAGTGGCAACTGGTGAGGGTCTTCCAGCTATCATCATTCCAAAAGAGAAGGCAAAAGAGGGCCAAGCCTACCTTATGATAGGGAACACTCACTCTTGTGATAATGGCATTGATTCATTCATGATGGTGATGACACATGACCCAAACACCTCTCAATAAACTGTACCTCCACAAAGTGCCACTTTGACATCAAGACTTTTGAACTTTGAACATGAATTCTAGGGGACATATTCATACCATAGCAGTGCTCTGTGCTGTTTTATTCCCGTGGGCTCTCCTGTCGCCCAGCTTCTTTGAAGATTTCTATACAACATCCTCTAAGAGTGTGACGACTTCTAATCAAGGCTGGATGCACCATCCCTCCCTTGGGTTCTCCTGTCCCTTGCTTTTCCCTTCAGCATGACGCATGTGCTGTGTTTTGTGTAAATGTCAGTCTTCTCCTCACCATGAATTCCTCAAGGTCTAAATGGTTCTTTCCCTCTCCATATGGTATTGCCCAGAACAGGCTTTGACTCAGCACTGATGAATCATCAGTGTTTTCTGTCAATGAATGAATGAAATTTTTAAAATGCATAGTACACTTTTGTGAAGTCTTTTTTTATTTTGAGATTTCGCTTGCACATTTGCTCTGCCTTTTACTCTTTTTTTTTGGCCTGTTACTTTTAAACAGATTTTTTTTTTTTTTTGCATATAAATGATAAAGGAAAAGAAGGATAAAAATCTCTATTCTGTCTAGATCCACTAAAGACTTGGTAGAGAAACCCCCAGTGGAGTCTGTTGACCTTAAATAGTAATCTAAAATAACCTTCGAGTCCATTCCCTCTGATTTAACATCTTGGAACAAAATTACAGGAGGACGTCTAATTCCAGTGAAAATTTTCATTCATCCTACTCATATATTAATACAACAAAAGGGTTTGCTATGAGTGCTTTAAGAGAATAAAAATGGAATCAAAACTGAATTTTAAAGAGCTTGCATTTTATGAAAGAGCATGTCTCACACACACACGTGTGTGTGTGTGTGTGTGTGTGTGTGTGGTAAGGTACAGAAACAGTATCATAACCTATAAAGAAAACTATGACTTGCCATGAAGAGATGCAAGATCTGAAGATGTGAAAAAAAATTGGCGGCCTTTCTGGATGGAAGATAGTGGGATCCAGAAGGCTTTGAACCTGGAGGCAGCATTGGTTGAATCAAGTAAATTATTTGTATAGGTGGGCACACTAAGCTATAAATTCAGAACACAAGCCAGGAGGATGCCCTGCCTGTGCCCTTTGTGCTCCCATAGGCCCCATAGTTTGGAGCAAGTCGGTTTTGCTGTACTTCATGGAAGATTTCAGCAGTGGACACCTGTTTTGCCCAAATTAGATTCAAAATGAAAAAAAAAAAAACAAAAATCACAAACAGTACTATAAAGAGGAAAGTTAAAGAGTACCCTTCACAGACAAGAAAGTATAGAACAAAAAGCTGGAGGAACTGAGGCCAACCACTACTCCACCTCTGCCCTCCCTGTTGTGTGTCTGTATCTCACAAGCTTTGCTGATAAGAACTGAGAGAGACCCAGAAACAGACAGACTAAATGCATCTAAGCTCTGCATTTCCCCCAGGCATGTGTCTTCTCCTTTACAACTAAAGCAAGAAAAGGAGAGAAGAGCACAAGCCCACACCAAGGACCAGCAGTGCTCAAAACGTGCCTGTCATGTTTCAGCCCCTTGTTTCACTCCAGCCATTTAATAGGCCTTTCAGATTAAAGTCCTAGGGAATCCTTTGTTCTTAATGGACCAGTTTGATATGAGACTTAATTCACAAATGTTAAGAGACTGTGGTTTTCAGAGATAAGTATGTAAGCCTTTTTCACGAACCCCTCAAACTTTGTTTATTGTTCACCTGGGGGCTCCTCTCAGATTCACCATTTTATCCCTGCACTGCCACATGTGGAGATTTCAAGTGCTCCAGGGTGGTCACAGCATGTGGAGCTGGGGGCCGAGTGTGCTCTGCACTCAAAACCAAATTGAAGAATTAGTCCCTGAGGCTGAAAGAAAACCTATTTAATTTGCTTATTGACAGAAGAATAAGTAGCTCCATTACTTCCATTTAGTTTTCTTAATATGGCATGTAAGAACCCACATGATTTGGATCTCTCCAGCTCCTCCCTCTCTCTCTCTCTCTCTCTCTCTCTCTCTCTCTCTCTCTCTCACACACACACACACACACACACACACACACAACTGTGTGCCAGCCTTCTGGGATTGTAGGATTACTTATAATTCATGCTTTGTCCTCCAATGCCATGTACTTTGTGTAGGAAAATTCTCCTCTGCAGAACACTCTTTGTCTAACTATTAGGAGCCCTTCAGGACTCTATTAGGGTGCTACCGATTGAGTCCTCAGGGTATAATAGATTACCTTGCACTATATCTCTTCAACTGTTCAGATCTTCATTCATCCTGGGAATGAATCTGTAGGTTAATTACCTATTTATTTGTTTCATTTTGCTTTACTTTTTTCTTATGAGACTGTGAGCCTCTTAAAGATAAGGGTCATGATTTTATCTTTAATCAGGAAATCCTAGTGTATCCTCAGCAAAATAAATGGTGTAGAAAAAACATTTAACATAAATGCTCCCTATTTCCACTGACACTAGACCATACACATGCAAATGCATGCACTCTCATACGCAGACCCAGAACATCAATCCAGGAGCTGAAGGAAGTTCTCAACATGCCATCTGGTCACCTCATGCCTCCAAACAAAAAATTATACCCATTCAAAAGATGCTAAAGGGGCTGGAGTTGTGGCTCAGTGGTAGAGCGCTTGCCTCATGTGTAAGGCACTGGGTTCAATTCTCAGCACTGCATATAAATAAGTGAGTAAAATCACTTATTTATTTCCATCAACAACTAAAAAATATTTTTTTTTAAAAAAAAAGGTGCTAAAGACAGAAGGAGTAAAATGATGTTCCCTGGAGTACATCAAGCCACTACAAAAGCCCTGGACTGACTGAGGTGCACTGTGATCCCCGTACTCTTGAATGCCCTTCGCTACTTCTAAGGAAGAAATAGGGAGACTCACTGTTGAAGCTCAGAGACAGAATCCTTGTCACTTGAGTTAAGCTTCAAAGTGCTCATGTTCGTGTTCTCTGGAGAGTGGCAAAGGAGAGTTTGCTCTATAATTATCTATTCCCTTTGGTCTCTCATTAGTACATGCTGTCGCTGAATAGAGAGATAAGTCTATTTTTGAGAATTTTGTGCCCAATCATTGTTATTAATTTTAGGGAAGGTTCAATGTCTTAATATGTATTCAATGTGATTTGCAGCTTTGAATTTTATGGTGAAGACTGAAATTTGATCTTTCATGGAAAAGATTGAAATTTTGTAAATAGAACATAGCTGAAAAAATTTTCATTGCCAGGTTGTTGAATTAATAACACCCTGCTATTGTACAGCAATTTTTACGTACAAGCACTGTCATGAACAATATTTTGTTTTATCTTCAGAACATTTAAAGTAGACAGGGAAGAGGCCATCATGCCTACAAACAAAGAGAAAGGGAAATGGAAGCACAGAAAGGGCAGACAGACATGAAGACAGAAGCTGTTGCCAGAGAACGCATCATCAAACTGGAATACTTTCCTCAGGAAGCTGCTACTTTAGTGTGGTTACAAGCTGCTAAATGCCCAACTGCTTAAATGTGCACCAAATCACTGATTCATTCATACTGATACATTTTGTTGCAAAACACACACACATACACACACACACCCCACACCTCTTTTCTTGATCTTTCTTGAGGGAATAGTAAGAATCAGGAATAGGAGAAAATTTCCAAGTCACATTTAGTATCTCAAAGTGCTAAGGAATTTAGCACACTGGCTCTTTCACCTAGGAGTCTCACATCTAGAAACCCAAGCTAAAAAAAGAGAAATGCACTTCCATTTATGGTGAGCAAAGGTATTCATCTCAGAATTATGAAAAAAGAAATGTTTTAAAATAAACTAACTCTCAAATACTAGATATTAGTTAAGTAATTTGTATTGTATCCATATGCTGGAATTTTACAAAGCTGTTGAAAATCAGGCCAAGAAATATTTCATAAGTTGGGGGAATGCTGGTGACTTAACCTTAAGTAAATAAAAAATAAATAAGATTAAAAACATATATAAATTTTTTAAATAGATGATTTTTATGGATGATTTTCAGGTTGTTTTTTGTTTTAGTTATAGAACTGTAAAATGATTTCTTTGGGTGATATAAAAAGAAGACATTCTATTCTAATTATTTTTTGGTAAAAACGATAAACTGAATGAATGCATTCTTTCATTCAGTATGATTTTTTGAGCTCTCCTATGGAGATAGCTCTTTTCAAGAACTTGAATGCACAAGGCCCTAACCTTGTGGAGTTCACATTTGTCTCTTGGCATGTCTGGGGGGGCTGGGTTGTAGAGCACAGACAGACAGTAACCATAAACACACTGAGCAAATGATTTAAGATTTCTTCAGTTAACAATCACTTTCTAATACTATCTTTGTACCAAGTACTACAATATGTAGCCAGAAAGTTATGTGAGAAAAAAAAAATAAGAAAAGAAAAAAAAGAAAAATCATGTACAGGATATCGAGCTTGGTGAAGGAAAGTTGTAATTTTGAAGGAATGGAATTTGAATGAAGTCTAAGAGGAAAGGAGAGCCTCGGCTAGGACACAACTCTTATTCAAAACCATAATACCATGTTTGTTTTTTTGGAATTTGTTAAAATTAAAAGAAGTAATTCCATGGATGCGCTATGATCAGGTAACACTCTAGTGGGGTCTGAGAAAATGCCTTGTTTTAGTTAGATTTTTAACCACTGAAACTAAAAGATCTGACCAGCACAACTATAGAGGAAGAGAGGTTTATTTGAGGGCTCACAGTTTCAGAGGTCTTAATCCATAGAAGGCTGGCTCCAGTCCTTGGGGCTTAAGGTGAGGCTGAACATCATGGCAGAGTGTGTGGGAGAAGGAAGCAGCTCATTTGAGATGAGGAAGCAGAGAGAGAGAGAGAGAGAGAGAGAGAGAGAGAGAGAGAGAGAGAGAGACTCCACTCTCCAGATATAAAATGTATGCCCTATAGCCACGCCCCCAATGAACCACTTCCTTCAGCTTCACCCCACCTGCCTCCAGTTACCACTTAGTTAATCCCATCAGAGAATCATTCACTGATTTAGGTTAAGGATATAATACAATCATTTTGCCTCCAAACCTTCTTGCATTGTCTCACACGTGAGCTTTTGGGGGACACCTCACATCCAAACCATCACATTCTGCCCCTGCCACCAAAAGTTCACACTCATCTGACAATGTAAAATACATTTAGTCCATTCCCAAGAGTCCCCATCGTCTCCACAGTTCTAAGATTGGTCAAAGTTCAAGTCCAACGCCTTCTCTGAGGCTCAAGGTAATCTCATATTGTGAGCTTCTATGAAATTAAAATTAATTTACAATATCCAATATATAAAGATACAGAATAAACATTTTCATTTATAAAATAGGGACAGAGAAAGAAGGGAGTTTTGGGGGATATCTCATATCCAAACAATAACATGCCCTTAATCAAACACACTCATATTTCTGTAGGAAAACACATGAATTCACAAAAATAACAGGATACATGAAAAGTATATTACTTCACTTTACTTCAGGTTAGGTTTCTCCACCAAATGAATTATGGGGAAAAATTTTGGATTTCAGATCTTCTTGGATTTCAGAAATGGAAATAGGGAGTTGTGAAACTGTAAGACAGAGTTTTAGTGAAGTGATGCAATTGGAAATAACCCTTCGTATTTTTTGCCATCTGGGTTTGTACATTTTGCTTCAGATATCCCTCTGACAACCTGTAGATCCTGGGGTGGATTTACAACATGTGAGATGCTTGTTAGTGGGATAAGCTCTTCCTAGCTTGCTGATGAGTCTTTTAGCTCATCATCAGATGGGTGTGAACGGCCAGGCCTCAGACTACACTGCTGAGGTGCATGGGCTAGGGTGCCCCTCAGTGTTTCTTCACTCTAAGACAATGCAAGGCTGTATATACAAAACTCTCTCAACTAATGTATTTAACAGTGACTATTCCAATGGGAGTACATTTGAGAGATGTCGAGAAAACCTGGTCATTTGTATTTGTGGACATGATGCTGATACTTGCGATTCAATAAGTATGCATTGAAGGGAGGTTTAAATGACTGAAGGCACCTAGCTACATGTGATTTTGCCCACACTACTCTCATTTTGCTCCAAAGTCTGCCAGGATAACTGTCTTACGTGTTTAAGGGTTGTAAGCTAGTTTATTACGCTATTATTTACTTTTTAAGTAAATCACTTGGGTGAACATAATTTTCAACATTTCTAGGACAGTATGATTTTAGACATTTTCATTTTTATATTTAGTTTTGATTTACATATCCCAAAATATAATTCAGAAAATGTTTTGCTGTAGAACTACAGATTGTCCTGAGTTCAGGATTGGAAGGGTTTTGTTTCTTGCTATATCTTCAGGTCTCTGAAGTATGCATACAACAAACCATGCATGGTATATCTCTGTATGCAAATATATAGATATAAATAGATAAATGCATATATATATACATATATATATATATGTGGTTAGCCTTTATTATCTGGACTCAGCTAATCTCAAGTCAAAAATATTGAAAAAGAATTGTATTGAATGTGTTCAGATTGTGTGTCATTGTTATTCCCTAAACACTACACTAAAACGACTTATGTAGCATTTGATTGTATTAGATTCTGTAATTAGAGATGATTTAAAGTATATGAAAAATGTGTGTAGGTTCTATGCAAATACCATACCACTTTATATGAAGGACTTAAGCATAACCAGATTTTGGTTTTCTTGTACAGCCCTAGAAACAATCCTTTGGAGACATCAGTGGACAAGAGTGTGTGTGTGTGTGTGTGTGTGTGTGTGTGTGTGTGTGTGCACAAAGGTATATATGAATGAATATTACCAATAGTATTCCTTCAATTCCATGATATTGTATTGAATTCCTATAAAATAGAGAGCAAAATATGTCTTTTTAATTGTGTATATTCCAAATTAATCATACATATTTTATATTTCCTTGGAATTCTTTAAGGTCATGGGCATTTTATTAAATTTTATTTCCAACTGGGACATCATATCCCCTTTAATGAGTCTGCTCACTTGCTCCACTCCATTCTACTCTTCTTCCCGTCATTATATTTTAGATCCCTATATTTCACATTTAATTTTGATAAATGAGAAAAGAGGGAATGTGGCTTGTTCTGACATTAAATTGTAATGCTTTTCATGACAAAGAAAAATTAGTTGAAGGAAATTGAGGAAATAGGAGTTTGCTACCATGTCGTCCAAGGTAGTGTCAATCAGGGAGAAAAGAGTCCAAGAAAGCCTCAACTAGCAGTGAAAATGGAACCTACTACGGCAAACAAATGGGCTTTATAGTTGTATTATCTGGATTTAGAACTCTTTAAGATGTGTAACCAGGGCTAATAGCATGATTTTTTTGCGTTATTTATACTTGGCTAAGAAATTTTCTTCAAACAGAAGGGGGAAAAATTCACTCCAAAATCTCTTTTTAAGGGTTGTCACAGTTCTGAGAGTGGCTGCAGGATGAACAGAGAGATAGCAAAGAGAGTAATGGTCAGGCTGCCAGTGCTCCTCCCCTTCCTATGGCCCTGACTATAAAAATAAAATGCAGTGTCTTTATGGAGCCAGCAAATGCCTGGCACGTCACATCTGGCCAGGCCACCTGCTCATATTTTGTTGTTGCCAAAACAATCCCCTTGGCATCTGTGAGCATCCTGGATATAGCTTCTTGACCCTCCCAGGCCATTCCTGATAGACTTGATTAAGTTAGGGAGGTTTGACCTTTCACCTTCAGGCCAATGCTGCTGTTTTTTGAAAACCTTTGCTCTAGCAGTTGGAAATCCAGGCCCCCATCTCTTGCAGTATCTCTACATTACTTAAAAACAAACAAACAGACAAATAGGATTATTGGGCCAGTGGTGGATTGGGAACAAAGTCCTTAATTCCATATGCTTTTAAAAATACTGTGGAAATTTGCCATGTGTGGTGGCACGTGCCTACAATCCCACTGTCTCTGTTGGCTGAGATCAGATTGCAAGTTCAAAGCCAGCCTCAGTAACTTAGTGAGGCCCAAAGCAACTCAGAGAGACTCTGTCTCTAAATAAAATACCAAAAGGGCTGTGGATGTGGTTCAATGGTTAAGGACCTCTGGGTTCAATCTCCAGTACTGCCCCTCAATACTTAAGAAACTCTCAATTAGAATTCCAAATTTTTCCACAAAACACTAAATGTATTCTTCGTTAAGAAAAAGCAATACTAAAAATTATATATTTTTGTGTCAAAATATAAATTCATTAGCATCTACAATATTTAAGTTAGTGTATTAAGTAATTGAGACTTGAAATACAGAAATACAGTTTTAAACATACACAAGATGTATTTTAGCATCTGCTTATTAATTGTGTGCATTCATTTACTCATTTACCCCACAGAGATGATAGTTACAAATGAATGTCTCAGTAGATAACTTATATATTGGTTATAGACATGGAAAATTGGAAGAGATTAACTAGAGATTTTAGATAATAGATTGCCTTTGACAGTTAAGAGTACTGTCACAAAAATACCATAGACTTGATTGCTTAAACGAGACATTATTTCTCATGGTTCTGGAGGATGGAAGTTGGAGATCAAGGTGGCAGTGGGTTCAGGGTCTGCTGAGGGCCTGCTCTGTGGTTTGCAGATCACTGGCTCCTCCTTGTATCCCCACGTGGTAGAGAGAGGTGGGCAAACGAAGACATAGGGAGAACGCTCTCTTATGTCTGTACTTGTGCGGACATCACGTCAACTCCTCCATCAAGACTTGATTACTCCAATGGCCCCATATTCTTATATCAGTACATTGGGAATTATGGTTACAAGATAGGCATTTTGGGGGAACAAACGCATCCAACCCATAGCATAGATACTGGAGAGTTGCTACGTGGAGCCCATTTCTCCTGTAGTGCAATATGCCCATCTTCTGACATATCCAAGTATATTCAGTCATTCTCTTCTCTGGGCATCCACCTGAGCATTGTTACAGGACTTGGAAGGTGTTGTGGTCCCAGTTGGAAGACTTTGGAAGCCCGATGAACTGGCTTAAAAATCAGCTCTGCCAGTGACTACTTTGTAATTTTAGACGTTACATTGCTGAGACATTGTCCCTTAAATGAATTTCCTAATAGGCTACTAATTAAGTCTGTGTTTCAAAAGTTTAGAGATGTTCTTCTCTATTGTCATAGTCATATGAATTTCAATTAAATGTCTTAACTCAGTGGTCAAAAGTCATTAATTAGACGTCCATGATTAATTCATTAAAATAATGTGTGTGTGCGTGTGTATGTGTGTGTGTGTGTGTGTGTGTGTGTATACAGACACACATGCACATATATATTTGAATACAATTATATATAAGCAATCACACAGGACCTAACTCTAGGGAGTGGTCTGGCATAGTAATCGTGTACCCTGGTATCTTTAGCCTGGATAATCCCTATGTATCCTCCTTCCCAGGTGAGGAAAGATTTCAGGCCCAGGAATTAATAACAACTACTATTTATTTAGTTTGCTTATACAGTACATGTCTTTGTTCAAAGTGTGTATGTGTCATGAGGCATGTAACAATGCATTAATTATCTGCCAAGCACTAAGCATTATTAAGGAAATTACAACAGTTGAAATGCTGAGCGAGAGGATAAGTGGGATAAGGAAAGTATGTTTATTGGTCACCCACTAAAAGTACGTTGACAACTGCTTCTCATGCAATGACCCATTAAACTACATTTGACCCAAACCAAGGGAAGTGGATAGTGGCGAACACATTTTATAAATAAGGAAGTGAGGCCTGAGAAAGGTATACCAACTGCTGGATGTGGTCTGGTCCTATCTGCCAGTGCACTTACAGGGTAGCCATAGAGCAAGGCTTGTCTGACTTTACCATTTATGCCCCTTACATGAATATTCCCCCAAGAAGTCACACAATGAAAAATGTTGGCGATGATTTAGCAATTATGTACCGAATGCATGCTATATTCCAGACACTGTGCTGAGTACATTATGTTCATTATCTTATTGAATTCCTTACATAAATTTATGTGGTAGATTCTATAATTATCCAGATTTTTCAAATGAGAAAACTGAGATTCATGCATAGGTAAGCAAATTGTTCAAAGCCTCAGTGTAAATAAGTAGCAGAGCTGGAGTCACATATCCGCCTGTTTGCCAATACCTTTGTTGGTGATCATTCCACTTATGCACAATAATATGATCATATATTTACTACACAAAATTAAAATTGGTGTAACATTTCAAAGTTGATATCAGTTACTAGAGCAGGTTTGGGGAAGGGAGAGAGCAACAGACATGAGGGCTGGAAGACAGAAATTCAAAGGGGTAGAGAGGAGAATGGAGAGCATTGTAAGTAAGGAAAGATTACAAACAGGTATTGGAAAAGAGCATGACAGATTTTGGAGACCACAAAGAGAAGAGACCAGCAGGAATCTAAATTTTCACTTTTAAGGAAATAGCTGGTAAACTTATCCAATTATAGCAAATACTACTCTGCTTGGCAATCATAATTCTTCTCCAGTTTCCTATTAAAAGAATGTTGTAACTCAGAGACAGGCAAATGAAAATCATCCTCATTCATCAGTGTTAGTTGCTATGGAAACTACTGTTGAGGCTCCATACAGAATCCTGGAATCAAGGTCATCTGGACTATCCCTAGGGTTAGTGTTGCTTAGAATATTCTGGGAGTGATTAGCCAACCTAAAACTGCCCTTAGGCTAAGGCTGAAAGGGGGGTCAGGATTCCTGGTGGTAGATTTATAAGAAACTTAACCCTTCATAACATAATGACATGATTTAAATAATTCATATCATTCATTGATTTTCTGGAAGAAGGGAGAAGTAATTGTGACATTCGGCAAAAAAATAGAAAAAAAAAAATTGAAAACTAGAAAATACAAAGATCAAATGTGAGGAGGACGTGCATAATAAAAAGGCTTACTAAATATTTTAAAGAATCATCTCGAATACCATGGGGATACAAAACGTTGGTTAAGAGCCTAGCTTCTGGTATCCAACCTTGCTGGGTTCAGAGCCGGACGAGGCTGCGTGTCAACTGAGTGCACTGGTCAGTGTATTAGTTGGCATGCATTGCCCTAACAAATTCCACAGACGTCGTGGCTCCCACCACACCTGTTTATTTCTCACAGTTCTGAAAAATAAATAAATGAATAAATAAATAAAATACTTGAAGTTCAAGATTGAGTCAAAAACTGATTTGGTTTCCAGTGAGGGCCTGTCTCCTGGTTTACACACAGTCCTCTTACTGTATCCTCCTATGGAGGAAGGCACAGGGGGGATGCTGAGGCCTCTTTTAAAAAGGCACTAATGCCATTCATAAGACCCTGCCCTTGTGACCTAATCCTCTTCCCAAACACCCTCATTCAGATATTATCACATTATGGATTAGATATCAGCATATGATTCTGGAGGTGTGATACGCATCCAATTTGTAGGAGGTACGTGCATAAACTTCCTAACCTTTAATAGCCTCATCTGAATTGTTTAGGTATGATCCTTAATTAAAAGTTTTATTCAGTTGTTGGCTCTCCTTTTGGTTATGGTGTGGGTTTTCCTCAAACCAGAATGAGTCTAGCAATGATATGTTTACTTGGGAAGTTCCTAGAGCAAACCTAAGACAAGAATTCAAGGGTAAGGACTTTGTTTTGGGAGATAAAGGGAACAGTATTAGCAGCACAGAGGCAGGGAGAGGAAAAGCCATCACACAATGATTGTTTTCAGCAAGGAGTGGTAGGCACAGGTGGGACTGGAGATTAATTTAACTGGAGAAATTCTGAGGGCCGTACACTTCAAAGTCAGATGCCCTTGTCAGAATGGGGAGGTTCCCACCAATCTTGGGTTGCTGGATGCTTCCTAGGAGCAATAATTCTCCTGCATTTTTGTCCTGCCACATGATGGACAAAAAGGCCTCCACTGGGAAGAGAAAGTTTTCAGGTGAAGAAAAGCAGGTGCTACTATGGGAAATGCAGCGTACTGAAGTTCTAGGAAGAGATGGAGACAGGCATGGGCATAACCTAGATCTACTGCACTCCCCCTAGTTCAGAGCAGAGGAATAGGCATCTAGTATGTGCGACATCAATATCCATCCAGTGAATGACCAGTAAGATGGATGGTACTTCCTCTAGCCCCGTGCCTCTTTATCTGGCAGTACATGACAATCAGATTGGGAACTTTCAAACATCCAGATGTTCTGGATACACTGCAGATCCACGAAATGAATCTCTATGGTTGGAACGTAAGTATTTTTGCAAGCTCACCAAATGATTCACTGTGTGGCTAGAACTGCTCTGTTTGAATGAGATGTATGGATTCTCTCTGCAAAATCCTTGACTGATAACTACATACATCTGTTTTTTAAAATTCTTCACGGGGAGGGACTTTGCTATTCTCAGAAGCAAACCATTCCCTTTTTCGATGGCACTAATTGTTCCTTTCTTTTTCTCATATTGAGCCAAAACCTGCCTCTGTCCCTTCCTTCAGTCATCCTAGCTCGACACTTTGGAACAATGCAGAATGAATCTATTCCATTTTCTATATGACCACCCTTCAGATATTCAAAGGTGGCAGTAATGCCTCAACTTGACCTTCTTTTTTACACTCCAAACACTCTCAGCTCCTCCAACAATGGCTATTCAACCTCTTCTAATCATATCTGAGTTTGCCAATACCACTTTTATCCTGTGGAATTCTCAACTGAACTCAGGGTCAGTGACTTAACAGCAAAATATACAGTAGATCACATGTTAAGTAGATACTATGTGTGTGTATCTCTGTGTGTGTGTATGCATGTGTAGAAAAAGTTATTAGTGATGGACCTGCTCAAAATATATTCACTAGAATGTGCTTACTTGGAAAAAATAGAATTTTCACTCTTCCCTTCTCCCAGAATTTGTCTTTTTAAACCACGTTTATTTTTTCCTCTCTTGGTTAATTTGTTTGAACAGCTGAATCCTTGTTTTGCTTTGCAAAGCAATACAGATATATTTTTAACATGACTATCATGGAGTGGGGAATTGAGAATGTTGATATTGGAGGTTTATCACCCATACTTTTTGTGAGTGCTGATCCACAGGATTCAGCAACCACAAAACATAACAGAATGAAAACTAGCAAGTTTACTTTTGAGAGAAAGGGAGTAAATGGCTGTGATACTTTAGGGAAAGCAACTGTTATGTCAATGGCCATGTCTACTGCAAATTTAGAAGAGGAGTATCTGGACCTCTTCTGCCTGAATGGGATAAAGTACGCCCTTGGTCCCCTGGAGACAGGAAGCAGGCCTGGCTGCCCCCACCTGCACAAAATAGGACTCCAGGTGGCTTGGCAAAGTGATTCTAAAAGAGGGCTCAGGAGGAAGGCAGTCTTTTGCCAGCAAAGTAACATGATCTCAGAAATGACAGACAAACAGAGTTGGCAAGTAGCCATGATCTGCAATCTTGACCTTGAAATAGGATTCAGACTTAGAGACTGGTCAAATCTGAAAGAATTGTAAGAGGATGTTTTGAGTCTCCCAGTAGGGTTAAGGGCTGGGCAGTAAGAGGAACATAGACATGACTCAGGGACAAGAGGTGAAACTGGAATCACATGAAAGTCATTTTGACTCCAGCTCCATTCCTGGTCATCAGGCTGACCTCCAGGGTGGGCTTTCCTTCCGCAGACTCAGTCATGCACCTGTGAAATGAGGGTAACCATCATCATAAGGTCAATGTCTAACCAAAGAACTACTGTAGGAGTGGCATGAACTCATGCCTGAGCTAGGTCTAGATGGAAAATCCCGGTAAATGTGAGCATTTTGCCTACTGACTTGATAATAGTTCTTAAAGCTTGAAGACCAAGGTCACTCAGCTTTCACCATGAGCATAGTGCCATGACTTACAAAAGTCACTTATCCTCTTTGAACCTCAATTTTCTCTTCTGTAAAATTGAAACCATAAGAATACCACTTTCTGGGGTTCTTACAAGGACTTATTATTTTATATATGTAGAAAGCCAATGAAGTAGAGCCTGGCACATAGGAATCATGTAGCTCACAGGAAATGATGCACTCTAAACTCTTTCCCACTAGTCTAAAACCTATAAGGCTCAAATGTACAATAGAGGATATCATTGTAGAGACTGGCTCTTATTCTGCATTTATTGCAGCATTTACCAAGTTGTACTGCAAGTTTGGCTGCATATCTGTCTCCCTTGCAGCCACCTTCTTCCCATAGGCAGACCCTGATTACTTTAATTTTTCTTTTCTGATTTTTAGTTGTTAGGTTACATTTGGTACCTGATCTTGAATGAATGAATGTATATATAAATTCAGTAACACCTCTTCCTGTGGTATGGGGGCTTGGCTTCTGTATGGTTCTACAGAAACAGAACTGTGTTAGGTTCTTGGAAACAGGAACTGAAAGGTGAATCCTGAGTCTTCTGTTTCCTAATTTCCCCCATCTTATTTTTCTCTCCTAGTATCTTATCCTCATGACTGCTTTACTGAAGTTTCACAATTACTTTTTTTTTGGGGGGGTGGGTGTTGGGTGTAACCAGGGATTGAACTCTGCAGCACTCGACCACTGAGCCACATCCCCAGCCCTATTTTGTATTTTATTTAGAGACAGGGTCTCACTGAGTTGCTTAGTGCCTTGCTTTTTGCTGAGGCTGGCTTTGAACTCATGATCCTCCTGTCTCAGCCTCCCAAGCTGCTGGGATTACACGCATCTTATATTATAGGTATAATTCTAATAGTACTATTCCTTATAGAAGAAAGAAGCTCTCCATTAAGGTAACAAATACTTGAGAATAATCTACTTTAAAAGGAATAAAGTTTATTTTGACTGACTCACAGTTTTGGAGGTTTTAGTCTATAGTCAGTTGTTACTTTGAAGCCATGGGGCAATACATTTTGTCAAGAGCATATGGTAGGATAATGCTGAGTACCTCATGGCCAGAATGGGAAAAGAGAGACAAATGAAAACATCAAGGTCCTTTGGGGATGTTATGGTTTAGATATGAAGTGTCCCTCAAAAGATCATGTGTAAGACAATACAAGCATTTTCAGAGGTGAAATGATTAAGATTAACTTGGCAGTAAGTATATGCAGGTGATATGTGGCTAGAGGAAGTAAGTTTCTGGAGGTGTGTGTTTGAGGTTTAAATTTTATCCTTGAGAAACAGAATTCTCTCTCTCTCTGCTTCCTGGCTATCATGTCCTGAGCTGCTTCCTTCTAGCACACACTTCCACACTTCCACCCTGATGATCTGCCTCACCTTGAACCCAAAGCTATGGAGTGAGCTGACCATGGACTGAACCTCTGAACCCATGGATCAAAACAAACTGTTCTCCCTCTAATTGTTCTCTTCAGGTCTTTTGAGTACAGCAACATAAAGCTGACTGGCGTAATGGGCATGATCCCAATAACCTAAAACCTCCCATCATGCCTCAGCTCTTACAGGTTCTACCATCTCTTAATAGGGCCTATTTTGAGGAATATAACTATAACACATGGGCCTTCAGAGAACATTGCAGATTTAAACTATGGCAAAAAATATATATAAATTCAAAAATTTTCAAAAGAAAACTCCAGTTTATGATTTAGAATACATTTTGTAACATCTCCAGTTCTTGTTATTCATAATTTAAATGGACTCTACAGTAGGCACTTTTAGTAATTTATGCAAAATATATTTCTATCCACGTTTCCTTCCTGCTTAAATTCCAGTAGTGTTCAAGCATTAAGCCCTCTCCACCCAATTGGGTGCTGATGGAAAGAGAGCGCCTATTCCAACCCCAGCACCAAAGTATAAGGTACTATTGGAGATCTGGAAGCTCTTCATGCCCTGCTCTGGCAAGGGTGTGTGATAAAATTCTAGCAGCATGAAGGATTTCCTTTCTATAAAGGGAAGTTCTTGGGAATCATCAACTCATTTTCTTCCATTGGACATTCTTATGAGTTTTGACAACTTTGAAAATGAAGATAGGCAGAACATGTTCAGGGGCAAATAAGAGAAAGTGCATGGGTGGTTGTTCATGCTATTGAGTCATTGGATTAAACCATCCTGAAGTCACTGCCCCTTTTCTTGTAGCGTGTGATGATGAATTTCCTTTGCTCTTCGTGACAACTTGGAATTTTCTGTTACTGCCAACCCATCGTGCACTCTCTGGAGAGCATTATCCATATTATGGAGTGATTGAAAGAGCTGATTAAATAATGTATAAAGCCAAATATTTGCTTATTTATGCTAAGCATGTTTGCATGTTCAACAAATGCTAATGACTCTATGACAGCGTTTATTTTTCCTGCAATGAAGGGATATTTTACTTGTCTTTTACTTCGTTGGTAGTTATATGTCTGTTCTAGACATAGATTGTTGGCTTCTCCTAGCCATCAAATAAAGAGGTAAAATTTATCAAACCAAGGTATCCCACCAGAATATCATTTGGTGTTTCTTTCTATTGAAAGTGTGGCATACACCACACCTTGCAAGCGTGGAGCAGGTGTGCTAGAGGCATGTGTTCTGTCAACTGCTTGTGCATCAGTGAATGTAGTAAGTTGTCCTCAGTATTCACAGGATCTTAGAGTTCAAATTCCAACATATGTCCTGTAAATGGTCACTGCAAACCTGCAGGAGAGAGTTTATGCGAAGCAACTTTAAGAGAACCGTTCTATCACATTGTTTTCATGACTTTCTCTCCATAGTCACACTTCCTAATGGGAATAATTGCCTTTAATAACGACACTGCTTATGTGACATCGTGTGTGTCTCTTGCTGTGTGAAACAAGCTTAGTGCAAAAACATCAACATAGTTTGTTGTTGGCTGTTTGCATTCACTCAGATGAAAGAAGATGTGAATGATATCTCATTTTATGAGTTGAAGTTTGGGAACTGTTCTCTTTTCTTAATCAAAGGTCTGCAAACTTTTTCTGTAAAGGATCAGATCATAAATAATTTCAACTTTGAATGCCATATGGTCTCTGTCACAACTCCTCAACTCTGCTGTTAGATAAGCAAAGCTATACCATATGTAAATGAATGAGAATGTGACTGTATCCCAGCAAAATTCTATTTACAAAAATAGGTGGCAGGTCCTATTTGATCTTCAGGTCACAGTTTGCCAGGCCCTGACCTTAATCAGTGCAAAGATCAATTTGAACACGTTATCCCGGTTTTCTCTCTAACCAGCTGCATTGCTAGTGATCAAGTGATTTTCCCTTTCTGTATCCTGCTTTTTCTGATTTGGAAAAAGAAATGTGGTCAAGGTTATCCCAGGTTTACTTCTATGACTGATATGTTACATTCTGTGATTCCAGTGTGACATTTCAAGGGTATAGCTGAAAACTATGAAAAGATGAACAAGAAGCTTATTATCTTGTTTTGAGTGAAAATCTCACCTCTAAAGTCACTATCAAATATCAGAACATGGTATGTACATGTATATGAAAAAAAAAAAAAAAAAAAAAAAAAAAAAAAACAAGGCTTCTAGGGAATTCCCAAAGAAAAAGTTTATCCAGGCTTTGAAGAATTTGAGGGATTAATACATTTGAAGGAGGAGGATAAGTAGATCTATACTTATTAAAAAATCTTTCAAAAACTAAGTAATGTTATTATTCTTCTCAGATAGAATTTTTTTCTTAGAAGTAACCTACAATATAGTATATTAACCCGAGTTCACAAGAGAAAGGGAGAAAGTGCACTTATAAACAGTAGGCACAAGATTGTGGAAACTGAGAAGCCTCCAAATCTGTAGTCATTGGTAGAGAACTAGATGGTGTAATTTCAGTCCAATTCTGAAGGCCTGAGGAACAGGAGATGGTCCAAATTTCAGTAAGAGGTTAAGTTTGAAGGCAGGAGAAGACCAATGTTAGGCAGAGAGAGAGAGAGAGAGAGAAAGAGAGGGGGGGGGAATGCTCTCTCTGTCTTTTTGTTCTGTTCATGTCTTCAAAGGACTGGTGAGGTCCACCCACATCGACAAGGGCCATCTGCTCCACTCAGTCTACTGATTCAAATTTTAATCTCATCCAACAATATCCCCACAGGCACCCCTAGAATTGACCAGCACAGGCAGATCAGTATTCCTATTTGAGGAAGCTAAAAATGAAAATAGTTAAGAAATTATCTCAAGTTCACCCACCAAGTAAATAAAAGAACTTTGAACCCACATTTACTTATTTCCAAATGTGTTCTGTTTTTACCACATTAGACTCTCTTAGACTAATGGAGAAGATGATTAATATCACACTATGGGAATGGAAAAATATTAGCTACAGTGTTGGGAAAAAAGAGGTCAAAATTAGGGTTATCAAATTCATAGTATGGGTCCCTCCAGTTCCCTAACAATGAACTCTTCAATGGTAAATCCTATGTACTTTAGTCCTCTTCTCCCCACTCAGTGTGTGCTGTCTTTTCCATTTTTTTTTTAAAGTTAAGATCAATTGACCATGACACATAAGCAACAAACTATAAAAACTGAGCATGCAGGTGTGGAGAACAGTGGCATAATCAAATAAAACTTACAACAGAGTTAATTTGACACGCACCTAATGATATACATAATGCAGTTTTGAGGCATGGTAATTAGGTATAAATGGTAAGCTGTTGACATAAATGACTGCAATTAGTATTGCTTCTGCACAGGCAATCCCTGTGCTAAATTTTACATTTCTCACTTTGTTGGTTCTTTGGGGTTTATAAATAATCATCACTGTTGACAGATTGTATAACTAGAGAACACAAGGCTTAGGAAATTCATGACCAAAAGGCTATATTTATTTATTTATTTTTATTTGTTTGCTCATATTGTTTGTTTGTACTATCTCCTGCCAATTTCACAAAGGCTGTGGGGTTCATCTGCAAAAGTTATAAACAATCCAATAGGAAAAAAAAATCATGTATAATTATAAGTAGAACATTAAGATCAGAGGAATATTAAGGAAAGAAGGAGGAACATACAAGAAACTAATATCATGCTTCTTTTAGCAGTGACTGAATGACGATAACTGAGTGCTTAATATGTCAATTTATTTCTAATTATTTTAGCAACCCTGAAAAGTAGAGATCTAATTTTTTAAAATTGTTTAGATACGGTAAGACAGATGAAAAATACATTGACTAGTTTCATTCGGTTGAAAAGGAACAGAGCTGAGATTAAAACTCATAGTCCACTATTATGGGTAGGAAGGTGTTTGCAGTATGGTGAAGATGAAGAAGATGATGGGGTTGGGTATTTGGAGAAATAAACTTTTAATCCTTATCATCTACAACTGTGAAGCAGACAGAGAAGTCAGGAACAATTGAAAGGCCTGCCTGACCACGTGAACATGTACTCAAACAAGGACCACACAAAAGCCATTCCCAGCAACTACTAGTAACTAGCAAAAGCACATGGTATTTATTTGATGACTTAGTGAAAGGAGAAGACATTTCAAAATGTATGTATCTAAGTGTCAATACACTGGTGCTATCTGTTCATTTGAGTGTGGACACCTTACTTAAAAAATATACCCATTCTTTAACAAAAAAAAATTTTTAAATGATCATCTTTGTGCTTATTGTAAAGGCAAAAAGAAAAAAAGTAGAAAATGAAAAATATGAATGCTTCCTTCCTTAGATAAAGAAAAGCAAATGAAAATCAAATGACAATGAAAATCTTTTCAAAATTCATTGATGATTTAATAGATATTTTGGGTGCATTGGAAAATGTCTCATGGGTGTGATGATACTTGAAACACATTTTAAATCATAACTTAAGATTTCAAAAGGTAAGAAAACAAATTAAACAAAGGAAAAACGGTAAAAGGAAAGGCAGCAAATATACACTGCATGTGTGGACATTACAATGGTGAAGCTCGCTGGAGTGGAGTCTTATTTCCCTGACTACCTGCAGAAGTTGGCAGATCATTTACTCATCTTTCTAGACATATTCCTTTGTGTAAATCTGACAAGGTAGATTAAATAACGGTGAGTTCTAATTCATGACACTGAGCCTGCACATAATAAATACTCAATAAATGTTGGATATTTTTACCATAATTGTTGAAGAAACTAGCATATGCATTTACATGGGTAGTCGGACACCAGAGTTGGGACTTGTAAATATGTCCGTAAAAGAGTACTTTTTTGTAAATAACATGTTAGTTGTTCTTGATCCTCCTCCTTGTAAAGGTATTATTATTATTTGGAGACAGGGTCTTACTGAGTTGCTTAGAGCCTTGCTTTTGCTGAGGCTGGCACTGAACTTGCAATCCTCCTGCTTTAGCCTCCCGAGCCGCTGGGACTACAGGTTTGTGCTGCTGTGCCTGGCTAAGGCATTATTATTATTTTTTTTAACAAAAAAAGTGTTCAAACCCACATTAAGTATAGTTAGTGTATATTGCCTATTTTATTTGTGCCAACCATTGTAGTATTTCACTGGTACTACATTGTTTTCATTTACCTTGAAAACAAAATTATGAGGTAGGTCCTTTTATTATCTTCATTTTATACTGTATAGGTAAAGGTGGCAGACATGGCTTTACACCCCTCTTGTCCAGAGTAAATGGTTTGATTACTGGTTAGTTTTTCTCAGGTTGTCCCCAGAATACAGATACAATCACCACTGATTTGGGAATGATGGTTCTAGTGTTAATTGAAGAAACATAATTCTCCCTTTTGTTACCATCCGACCCTTATCCATAGTGTGAAATGAAGCTTGAAAAACAGAAATGACAACAAGGAAATGATAATGATTTTTTACACTAGAATTTTATCTAAAATTAATAGAAAAGCACTAACTATTCCCATTTTGAAAAGTAAACTAAGAATTAATTTAGTTACTATATGTCTTTATGAATTAGTAACTATAATAAACATAGGAAGAGCAAACATATCATAGCCTATATTTCAAGGTAGGTTTCCTAAGTATGCCACCATGATTCCTGCTTCTCACTACACCTCCCCACTTTCTTGAATATCATTAGCCAGGTGGAAATCCCAAAGATAGCTTAAAAGTGAACTTTTTCTAAAGTAAATAAAATCTTTCAATGTTGACTAATATGGGGCTTCAAGGTACTATTGGGAGCATTCCTCTGAAATATTATTTAACTGAAACATTCTTAAGCCATTTCTCCTATGATCAATTGCTGATTTAGAATTATTCAGTTCTAAATTTGTGAAGAGACCACAGGGTTTATTCAGTCCATCCATACTTTCATTTCACAAGAGGGAAAACTGAAGTCCAGAAATGGGATCATGAGGAATTAAAAGCACAACCAGATCAGAGCAAATTTATCGTGATCTGAATGTGATGTTCTCTGTTTTGCCCAGAACTCACCATCCCTCAGGTGTTACTGCGGATGGTGCCAGGCTGTCTACAGCCCTCAAGAACAGAGTTTTGGCAGTAGTTACTTTGTTTATATCAAGTCCCCACCATTGGAGACCCTCAGAAAGGAAGCATCTTATCTACCCACCCACAGAGAGTTTTCATTTGCTGCAAATGTCAAGATGGGATTAGCATGCTTTGAGGAGCAGGCATAGGGGGCTCAGTCTGATCCACATGAAAACGCTTTAGGACAGAAATGCTGCCTTTCAAGGCTCCTCATTCTACATGAAATTAAACAAGCAAATGCTAACCACCTTCCTCCCTTAAAGGTTAACAAAAGCAATGCTGAATTCACTTGAAGCTCCATTTTGAAAGCAAGATGGCTTCCTTCCTCACACCTTTAGTACAAAAAAACGACTATCTCTTTGACAGCCCTTCCGATGTTACGTCGCCCCCATTCTCACCCAGGTATCTCCTCTCCATTGTTCATCTCATTTTTCCAAATCAGGAGTGAAAAAAAAAATAACATTTACTTTTCTTCCATGAAGAACCCATCTCCCATTTCTCTTGGATTTCTATTTATCCCCTCTGCATGCCTTTTGTTTTAAAGAACTAAAATCTCTCTTAACACCACTTATGGCTTAATCATTTTTAGTCTTTGTTCCAAGGTCTATGACTTTGTTTACATAGCTGGAATCCATCCAAAACTTTTCTGTTCTAACCCGTATATATCCCTTGTATTTGTTTTCAGTGGATTTCAAAACGTGACTGTTCTAGTGTTTTTGGCTCTGAAAACATTATGATGCACGCCAAATGTGAGCCAATGTGCCTGTGTCCTGGAAGTCATTCAGCCACTCATTAGAGATATGCTCTGTTCCATTTCTATAGACCTCCTTCTAGGTGGCCCAGCTGTGAGCATGCCAATACCCCTGCCTTCATGGAAGTAGGACTCCCATGAAGGACACAGACAATAAGAAAATACATAGATAAAGCCATGATATAATTTTAGTTGGCTCTATAGGTTAGAAAGAGAAACAAGCCTAGGTGTTTTGAGGGACTTTATTTTATATTAAATAAACATATTTTTTTTTTCAAAAGTAGTGTCTCCTTGAGTAAGCTATATTTGAACAGACACATAAATGAAGAGAGAGAGGAAGATGTATGAAAAGAAATCTAAGTAGAATGGGCAGTCCATAACATTAAGGACCCTTGATTTACTGAAGGATCTGTAAGAAGGCAAGAGTGGTTGAAATAGCAAATAGGACAGATAGAGGGGGAGAAGAGGTTGGACAAGGATGGCTTACAAAGGGATATGAATCCCATTCATATCAATGGGGTAAGCAAATCCTTTCTGACTCCCCTGCAGAATATGTATATCACCCATCTCACATGATTGTTTTGAGAATTAAAACCACATAGGGAAACACCTAAGATATAGGGAATATAGTTTACTAGCTGAATGATTTTGGACTGATTGCCTTAATCTCTATTTGCTGCAGTTTCTTATATAAAATGGAAATACCTGATATGTTTGTGAAGATCATGTAAGAAAACATATCTGTAATTTTTACCAAATTGCCTGGCATGTACTCTGGGCTTGAAAAAGTGAGATAGTATAATACTCAGCAGAAGCACTTTCCTCTCTGCTCCTTGCCCAATGCATCTGAATCAGATCATCACTTTAAATATCTAGGTTCTCAATGATTTGAGGTTCTCTGCCAAGTGAAGCCTGCAATCCTCTCTCTCCAACATAGCTTCATCAAAACTTACAGGATTTGCTTATTATATGGTAAAGGATGCGAGGCAGAATCTGAAGGCATCTATCTCTGCTCCTGTCACTATCTATCTGCCTGTCCATTCTTGGTCAACCTCATTTTTCCTTGGTACAAATACATTCGTTGGTATTTTCATTAATTCATTTGACACATATTCTCTTTCAGTGAAGTAGACATTGAAAATGTATTTAAAAATATCAAAGGAGAAGGAGAGAAAGAGAGAGAGAGAGAGAGAGAGAGAGAGAGGGAGGGAGAGAAGGAAGGCCTGATAGCCTGGTATCTCATCTAAATATGTATAGTTTAGAGCAGAAGTTCCAAACTGATATATGGTTCATAGGTGACCTTATTTGTGGTCAGTGAGTAAATACATATAAATTATTTCCTATATTTTAAGTCAAAACTTTTCCATATAAAAATCCCATCTGACTTTTTGTAAAAGTCTAAATATTTCGTAACAATTGCATGGTGCAGTACAGAGACTGGCTCTCTCCATGAGGCATGTGCCCTTCACCTAGAGAAAACTCCCTCTTGCTCTCACATCCAGCCCACTCACTCATGCATTTTCCTGAGTGAGCATGCAGAGGACTGTGAGTGCAAAAACTTGATCAACTGCAAGGAAAAATAGGCCATAGAGACGTGGAAACTCTCCAAACTTCCTGATCCCAGAATTCATTTTTCTGTTTGAAACATGAATGTTAATGATCCAGACCAAAAAAAAAAAATCTCAAAACAGCCAATTGTTTGGTCTGTGATGTGCCTGATTTGTCTCATCATCCATCCTTCCTATGGTTTAACATCTGTGAGTTTGTAAACAGGACATGGATTGAATTACACGGGCTGTTGTTTTCCTTAAAACGGATGTGCCATAATCCTGATTAAAGCATCATGTGGGAGATTTTATAATAATAATTACATGCAGTTCTCATTAGAACCAGAGAGAGCCTAAATCACATTTAATAATCTAAAGCTTGGAACTAGTTACACCTACTTACACTGGGATTTAAGTACAGAAAACCCAAAGATGAGGAAATGAGCATGGCTTCCCTTTAGTCTTAATTAGGTCTCTAACAGTAGATCAGCTTAGACAAGTTGATATTGGAGGCTTATCTGATTGAGCATGTCGCTAGTTATTGCCCATCTCCCATTTCACCTTGTTCTCTTATTGGCTCCCACTTTTATTTGTTCCAAATGGCTGTAGCAGTTCTATTAGTGGGCTAATAACTCAAGTTAATTAACAGAAACCTCCAAAAGAAAGAGCAGTGCCACTTCCAACATCTGGAGCTTCTCTTCCATGTGGTGATGCCCACCAGGAGGAGCAGGTGGCACAACCAGGATTTACAATTAGAATCTTTATATTGACAAAGAGAACAGGGTCACTGAATGCAAGAAGTGCCCAGCTGCAGATTCAGCTCCCTCTCTTAGTCCTTCCACAAAACTTTCTCAAATCCCTCGTCCTACCTTTCCTCAATATGGAGTTGGCAGATCAAGCCCTACTAGGTTTTTGATTTCTGTTCTTTTTGTGGTTTTCTGTTTATAGTGCTATTTACAAATGGAAGCAGTCTGTAACTGACACAACAGAGCCATGGCCATTGGTAATTTCAGTTACATCTGAGTCTTCCCCTCCACATGGTAGAATATCAATGGAATATATATATAAACTACATGTGTGTGTGTGTGTGTGTGTGTGTATTTGCTCACTTTGTGTATAGGAATATAAAATTTTTCTTTCTTACCCTTTTTATATTATATTCTGTCCTTCCATCTTTCCTAAATTCTCCAAGTTAACAGATTCTACTTGTAAACTATGGCTCTGTCTCTTTCAAAATCAGAGATATCTTCAAATCAATACAGAGGGACACAGCATTGCTGGTTTTTCCTGCCTCCTAAAAATTTTACCATTAAGTGAAGTTCTAATGTTAATGAAAACCATATGTAACTTGATAAAATATGTGTCTTCTGACCCTCAAGGTTGATGTTTGTTCTCTGTTTTATATATTACCACATATGACTGTAGATTTAAAACCATAAGAGATTGAAAAAAAATTCTTTTATGCTCCATTTTTACTTGGTAATTTCAGCTTCACTTATCACCGGAAGGTAGCAAGTAAAAACACAGAACAATTTTTAAAGAAGATTCTCACTTTGTTTTTCTGAAACAAAAAGTGTCTTTCTCACTTTTTTTTTAAGGCATAAGCAGAAAGCAGCTGGTTTTATGCAGAGAAACTGATTCCATTACCATGTACTCTCCCTAGTGTTCTGAACATAATAGAGGGTCATTGCAGAATAGATTGTCTCTTTGGGTCTCCTGGTCTGCTGTTCACAGAGAGCCTGTCTAGACAGAATCTCAAGGACAGCTGAGCTGCATCCATGCAGGGTCAGAATTACTCTGCAGAATCTGAGGGCAAGCCCAATAAGACTTCAAGAGACCATGGAAGGTCACAGATATGAAGAACTACCTTGCCTTCCCTGGGCCCATTCTTGATACCTCAAATTTGCTGAAGAAAGGCAAGGAGATACTCAAGTCCTATAAGGACAAAGCAGGGAATTAAAACATTGATATCAATGAAGAAGAAAGATAGGCAGCAAGAAAAGAGGAAGAAAAAGTAGGAGGAAAGAGGAGAAAGGAAGAAGGAGAAGAAATTTCATTTTACTTCTTGGATTTTTCTGGATGCATGACCTGGGAAAAGTCAGTTCCTTGCTGTAAAAGAGGCAGGAGAACAAAAACTTCATAAAACTGTTGTAAACATTTTAAAACACTGCTATATAACGTGTATCCATATATTAGTGAACTTATCATAATTGGTTTGCTCCTCTTCTAACAAAGGTTTCCTACTATAAATTATTAGTCTCATCAGGGAAAAAGAACACTGGGGCTCTGAATCTAGACCTCATACTATCATGTAGACAGGACTCTGATTTTTCCCCTAAAAGTCTATGGACTATGAGGCAGCAAAGAAAAGAGCTTCCACAGACCTCGAACTCTCAGAGCAGGAAAGAAAACTCCAATGCTAAAACATATTTCTCAGCCTTCAGCATGTCGCTACTGTGAAATCTGTTTACACAGCACCATTTGTGGCAAACATCAACCCTCTCTGTTCTTTCACCCACGTGACTCACTTTGTTGGGCAGAATTCCTTCATTCATTAAATAATAAAGTGAGTATTGAGAGAGAATTCGGAGAAAAGCATCCCTGCTATAGTTGGAGAACAAAATGGCTAAATTTGCAAATATTGTCTTGATTTGCATCCAATATTCTGTGATAATCTCCTGTGAGGATTAGGTGAGGACTGAAAAGAAAGAACAAAAAAGGAAAGCAACTGGAATTTGTTTAGCCCTATGTTGCAGAGGTATCAATATGTTTTATCAGCTCTCTCAACATTTTTGTATATAAAAATGGAGTGTAAACTAATGAAAATAGTTAGGGATATTACCATGACCATTTATTGAAACTTATTCCTCACACAATCTGAGCTGCATTAGTCAGCTTTGCACAAAGAGGTTTATTTAGCTCACAGTGTTGGAGGCTGAAATATAAAGAGCATAATGCAGGCTCCATAATGATCCCATTGCAAATGGCAGAACACTTGCAGTACAGTGATCAGGAAGCAGGCAGAGAGTGCAGGGTCAGGTTTACTCCTTTTCGAATAATCCTTTCTCAACAACATGGGTCTCAAATGATAAACACAGTGATCCCTTTTATGACCAAGTCTCCCTGTGACCAAAGGACCCCACACTCAGCCCTAACTCTTAATGTTTCCACAGCATCTTGCAAAACCATCACTCTGTGTACCAAGCCTTCAATCAAGTGGACCCTTGAGGGACACTCCCACCATTTCCAAACCATAGCACAAGCTAAGAATTTATTAATCAATATTGACTGTGAGTTGGGGTGCCAACTATCTATGTAGCACTTCAAAGTTGATGGAAACTTTAAAAGATAACTCTGTGTGACTTTCTCCACCATCCACACAGCATAGCTAACAACCCCACACTCCTCAGATGGAACCAAATGTGCACCTCCTCCCTAATCCCTATGAATCTTCCCCCCCCCCCCCCCCTTGGGACTCTCTGTTTGAACCATAACCATGCCTTCTTCTGCACTGGACTAAAAATCTTGCGGGTACAGGTCACTGACCATTTTTCTCAGAGTCCTGACTCTTTCACATGCAGGATGGGAGGACAGCATGTGGAGAAACTGAGGAGTAACTGTGCACAGTTCTTTTCCTCTGTGTAGGTCAAGCTGAACTGGGGTTCTTGCTAGTCTGTATTTGGAATTAACACAGAGATTATGGACACACCAGCCAGGATGCACTGAGCATCTATCCACTCACAAAGGACAAGTAGACACATCCACAAAGAAGGATCTATTCATCCATAAAGGAAAGCAACTGTGGAGGAGGATGGAAAAATACAATAAAGAAAAAAAAAAAGAACTTCCTATTGGAAAAAAAAAAAAAAAAAACTTCAATGTGGGCAAAGTTTCTAAAAAGACTCAAGTTATGAATAGAAACTGCAAAGACTTGACATTTGCTGTGAACTTTGGAGGAACACTGGACAAAATGTAGTGATTTATTTTTAGAAAATAATAACTGGTAATACAATAGTGTACTTCCAGAAAAACCCAACCAGAAGACTCCATTTTTAAGATCCAAGAAGCCTAGCCTGTTAGATTTATAATGCTTCAATAGTAAAAATGCAATGTCCAGTTATTAGTTCTTGTTTTTGTTTGTTGGTTGGTTTAAGGAGCAGGTTAAAGTGATGGCACAGAACTGTCACTCAAGCTGAGGCTTCATGTGACTGCAGCGAACATGGAGGGAAACAAGTCAAAGCGGCAGCCCCTTCTTCTAGGTGCCCGAAGCACCTGAATTGGCTTGAGCTAAGTTTTAACACTTGCCACACCACATACATCTGCCTCATTTTTTTTTTCAGGTGGAAAAAGATAACCAGCAAAACCCTGATCAGGTGAACATTAGTGTAGACTATATCTATTGACACATAACTGCATATTCAGGGGAATTGGTTATGTATTCACACTTTGTAAGGAAAAGGGGCAGGATAAGAAACCAGAACAGCAATACTCAAGGGTGACCTGGAATCTGAAGATGGGAACTGCAAGCATAAAAAGAAGCAGGCAGCATATGGAGATAGTTATGAAGAAATAGACTTTCAGACATTATGTCTTAAATATTCTTTTTCTTTTTTTTTCCTCCCCAAAAGAGCATTAGGTTGACTACTGTTTCAGTCATCGACATAACCTTTGCTTTTCTCTCTGAGGACAGTTACCTTGGGAGAAGCCCAATGCGGCTTTGACTTGTTCATTTGGCATGATTTAGTACCTGAGTTAGCTTTTCAGAAATCTTGCCAATATTAGCATTGTAGGCAGACGCTTCTCAAATGAGTGGCGCCCTGGGACATCAGTGGAGACGGTGCTATTAAATCACACAGCAGTGTCCTCTGCCATTGTAGGAAAGGCAGTCAAGGGTGCCACCCGCTCCTGGATGCCCTCATCTAGGTAAACGATGGGGCTTTTCACCAGAGTTTCTGGGGACAACTCCCTCATTACTGAGGTGCTTTGGGTTGAGTGTGCTAGACACAGTCAGGGCAGGCTCGGGACACAGTGAGATATATCAGCCTTTCCCCAAACATGTGCTGGCTACCTGCCTTTGTGGTGAAGGGTTGCTGTGGGTCAAATAGGACAAATGATTTGTAAAAAGGGTGGGAGCAAGAAAAAGGATAGAATCTGCCCCATGAGACAAATGATCACAGAAAAGCAGACCGATAAAGTAGAAAGTCAGTGTTCATAGACCTATACCATGTCCCTTCCAGCTTGTATCAGTTACCCTGACTTTTCTGAGCATTAGGTTCATCACTCTTAAGTAGGAAATCCAGCAGGGCTTTGTGGGCATGCTCTGATCCCTTACCCATTTGAGAAACCCCTTCATTTCTCATTCTACTTCCTCCACCTCACCATGTGTGTTGATTTTTTTTTTTCTCTTTCATTTCTAAGTTACTGAGAACTATAGTAACAACCCCATATGGCTGTCACTCAGATAAAAAGAAGGTTATTGCTTTTTCAAAACAGGATAGAGTTACAGCAGGGATATAAAATGTTGGCTTCCATCAGGTAATTTCAGATGTCCCGTTGGCTCTTCTGCACTCTGCAAATGTTCTTTCCCTGCCCACTGCCCTGAAGCTATCTTGTCTCCTTGAACAAGGTTAGAGAAAAGGCTGAAGTGTCATTCCTGCTAGGTATTGAATGCACAAGTCATGGTACCTCCCTCAATTGACCAGCTGCAAATTGCCATTGTGACCACGAAGAGGGGCAACAGCAAGATCAACCAAGACCTGGCGTGTGTAGCTCGTTTGGGTTCTTCTCTAGATATGAAAATTGTGGTTGGCTCGTGACAACAGCTTTTGGACGGACCCCAAGAGTCATAAGAAAGCATAGGAATTATGGGATGGGCTGACACTAAGCAGGTATTCCCAGAGGCCCTGGGATCAGTGTCCTAGCTGGAGCAGCCCTCAGAGGACATGTTCCGCACACAGTTGACATTATTGTCTGAGACTTGACCTTCTCCTGACTCTGGTGGTGGGAACATCCTGCTTCCCTGGAGTGAAGGCCTGTCTGCCAGAGTGAAGGGCAACTGTCCTTGTCATACTGATGTTCAGTAAAGGTCAAGCTCTTTTGTTTATCTGGTAAAGACTGAAACAGGACTCTCTGAGGAAAAGAGTCCAGAAAACTTTTTTTTTTTTTTTTTTTTTTTTTTTTTTGTCAATCATACTTTGTTGTAAGTTTCTTCCCAGCAAATAACAACACTATGACTCCCTCCATCATTCGGATTCAAGCCAAGGTCTCCTTGGGCAACTTGCGGGCTCCCAATCTATGCTCATTTGTCCTTGTGCTCTCAGTGCCCAGTCACATCCCCTACCCACAGTGACACAACAGCATTCAGGGACTGAGGAATTAGTGGTGTGACCATGCTACTTACTTTTCTCTGTCAGGATTTGACCAAACATAATCTCATTTCTTTTAGGCTTTCAACATTTCAGTGTCACTGGAGCTCATATTAAATACATTCTGTAGAGAAGGCTTAATTTCCCTCTCAAGACGCAGTGAAAATAGCAGAAATTCTTAAAAGAATCACAAAATGTATACTCCATGATACGGACATTGTTCTTAGTTTGGGACAAGTTATGAAGTAAATACTAAAATATTTCTAGATTTATTTGACTGTAAAAGTAACATGGATTCAGTTTAGATGTGTATAAATCATAAAAAAGTTAGAAAATATGTAACCCTCCCTACAAAATTAAATATCTGAATACTAATGATTTTGACAGACTTTATGCCATGGTCTTTACCTTGTTCTGTTTATTTTTTATTTTCATTTTTTAAAACTGTTTTTGTGATACTAGAGATTGAGCCCTAAGGCATTCTATGACTAAGGTATATCCCCAGCCCTTATTTATTTTTTATTTTGAGACAGGGTTTCCTAAGTTACCCAGGCTTACTTTTTTTTTTAATATTTATTTATTTGTGTTAGTTGTAACACAATGCGTTTATTTATTTATATGTGGTGCTGAGGATCGAACCCGGGCCACGCACTTGCTAGGCGAGTGCTCTACCACTGAGCCACAACCCCAGCCCAACCCAGGCTTATTTTGAACTTGTGATTCTCCTCCTTCAGCCTCCTAAGTAGCTGAGTGGCTGGGATTATAGGTGGCATGCACCATTGTGCCAAGCTGTTGTGTTTTCTATTCTCTCTCTCTCTCTCTCTCTCTCTCCATATATATATGTGTGTGTGTGTGTGTGTGTGTGTGTGTGACACACACATATATACCCATATGTGAGCGTGTATATATACGTGTGTATATACACACTCACATATGGGTACACACTATTTCTTTATATAAATATGTATATGCACTATGTATAAATGTATACAAATACATTTACACACAGTTAATATTTCATATAAATTGCAAATATATCTATCACAAGTGGAATCTATATATACATGCTTATTAAAGCTTACCTATTTGTAATTCAACATCCTGATTCTTCTCAGTTTTACTTCCATTGTGATCCTTCCCATGTTTAAAAACTTAAAGTGGTCATCAAAAATGCTCTACAAGCCTGGCACAGTGGCATGCACTGGTAGTGCCGGTTGCTAGTGAAGCTATGGCAGGAGAATCCCTTGAACTCATGATTTCAAGGCCAGTCTAGGCAACATAGTGAGACCCTGTCTCGAAAAAAAAGTTTTAAAATACTTAAAATGATTTAACTAGATCTTTAGATTATACTAATGGAAACTCATGCGAGTTCAAAGTCTCCCGGGCTGAGAACACAGAGTCCTCAGGAGAGCTTGCTGTCCTTTGCATCTCCTCCTCTGGGGTTTCCCCCTCCTCCCCAGTCTTTTCATGGCTCCCCACATCCCTGGGCTGAAGGAAGGGTTGCACAGGCCAGCACACATTCTGCTGGGGTTCAGTTCTTGTAAATCACACTGACTGGTCATGAGACGAAGGCCACTGTCCCTACTTCCACATCTCATTATTTGGGGGCATGAACTAATTGCCTGGATGACTGAAGGGGACGGAAGTCACCGTGCATTGGTCTTAGTCATGAAATAACTCTCAAAGTGGAAAGCACAGAGCTCTGGAGCAGCCTTCCTCTCCAAGGTTTTGTCATCTCTACCCCAGGCAGCACTCTTGTGTAAATATGCAGACAGCTATTTATTTTCTGCAAAAATGACCACTGGGTTCACTGTTAGAAAACAGGTGGAAAAAACAGAGGTCAAGCAGGTCTGGAATCAAATCCTGCCTTTTCTGCCTGAAATGCATGTTTATTGATATACCATAACTTCCTTTTATCATTGTCACTTTCCTCGAGGTAAAAAGTGTCAAGATCCCCTATTCATGCTGGTAGATGGGGAGAATGAACAAATGAGCAACCCAGGGAATAGGGTAGATGTTTAAATTAATGTTCATTCTACTGTGAGTGTGCATATGGGTACATGCGCGCGCGCACACACACACACACACACACATGTGCACACACACACACTTCCCAGAGAACCTCACAGCAAGGAAACATTTGGGGTAAGAGCTAATATCTATTCAGTGACTGAATTAAAAAAAACAATTTTTACTTTCTATACTAATTTTTTTTTGTTTAGTTGGTTTTTGTTTTATTGTATTTATTTTGTTTCGTTCATAGTTTACTTTATCCTTATTAATTTTCTTCGGTGTCCGTTCTTGTCATGACTGGGTTACTGTGTACACCAAGAAACTCTCCTTAATTGAGTTTTTCTTTTTTTATATTGAAGACATTATATATGTAAAAATTAACACCCTAAGTCAAGCATCTGCTAGGCTATAAAATCAATTCATTATTTCTTACTATCAAATTTCTTTCACTTTTAAATATAAATGTTGTTTTCCATTAGATGCAATCCATATTCTTGATATTCTCATTCATTGCTAGAATTAGCCACTGGAGAGGGCAATCTAATTTTAGTTTAACTATTCTTACTAAAATTTGGGAATGATTGACAGTTCCCATGTGCTGATATCTCCATAGTAGATGTATCATTTAGTTTATACAGTTTCAGTGTAATCTTGGAAACTATGATTTAGCTTGTATTCCACTAAGGAGTGGACGTTCATTTTGTTCTCAGTTCCTCAGAGACTCTGCTCTTCCTTTACCTTGTATTTGAAATGCATTTTGTTGTGATTGTGGTGGTGGTCTCATACTTTAGGGTTCTGTTGTTGTTGTTGTTAAACTCCTGAGGCTAACCTTAAAAGTTGCTTTTAAGATTCATACGTTTTGCTAGGCATGCTGACTGTAATCCTAGAGGCTAAGGAGACTGAGGTAGGAGAATCTTGAGTTCAAAATCAGCCTCAGCAATGGTGAGGCACCAAGCAACTCGGTGAGACCCTGTCTGTAAATAAAATACAACATAAGGCTTGGGGATGTGGCTCAATGTTTGAGTGCCCTGAGTTCAATCCCTGGCAGCCCCCAAAACAAAATATTCACACATTTTTTCCATTTTGAGATCTTAATAGCTTGCTTATTATCAAGAGATTGATACATCTCATAAATAGATGTCAGCAGCAGTAGGTTAAATAAGAATAAAGAACTTGAGAGAAACCTCAATGAATGTCACACTCACTCCTCCTGTCTCAGTCCTCACCAGGGCCCAACCCTGATCTTGGATTTTCACTCACATGAGTTTGTCTGTGCTTATACTCTTAACTTCCGACAGATATGGAACTGCATACACTGCAAGATCAATTTTATCTAGGAAAATATATAAAGGTTTTCCTTTTTTCCCCCCCTTCTTTTTAAAAATTCACAAAGCAATAAAGTTAAAAGTTTAGCATGCTTGCATTATCATCAGATGTTGCATTCTACAATACTGGGAGCTATCAACATTCAAAATAAGATGTTTCCTTTAATTACATGAAATGTCAGTCTGCAAGCTGTGTGGAGTGGAAGGAGGGGCGGTTATTCCAATTCACTCAAAGACAAATGCATTTCCCACTTCCAGCTATTAAAATCCAAACCCTGTGGCTTTAGCAGAATTAATAGGATTTCTATGCATTCCTGATAGGTTTGACTTTTAGATTTCAATAGTTGGCCCCATGCCTGTGCTTGATGCTGCTCATCTGCTTATTTCTGTTCCCTGAAGACAAGGCTATTTCAGAATACACACTCTGTATTTCCATCAAAACTAGAGAGGGGTTCTTTTTTTTTTTTTAAAAAAATAAAACTATGGTCATTGTCTTTCTTTTTCTACCATTGTGATTTGGTGATTCCACAGTGAATGCAAAAGATGAAAAGATATGATTTGAGAAGCGTTAAGACTGTAAATACAAAGAGAAAAATAGTGTTTGGCTACTGGTGTCTTATCCAACAATTAATTTCATGAAAGTGTATTCTGGTAGCTTACAAACAATGCATGAAAATGCACAATGGTCTTTGACAGGACTTCAAAGAGACTGCAGGGCTGAAATGATTTCCATCACAGAAAATCAATTTCCTGTAAATGGTGAAGAAGCAAAGATTTTAGGCCAACATCAGATATGATTCTCGAGAGTCTATTTTCTGCTTGTTTTCTGGAAGCGCTTGATGGAAAATTGAAATAGATATTTTGCCCCATCATTTAATTTCTCTTTTTCCATCATCATCAGTGATATCAAAGTTAATATTGTACGTATATATATATATATATATAGACCTCGGTTTGTTTCAACAGTGCCTTCAATTCAGTAAGTAAAGAAATAAATAAATGTTGGTTGCTTCCAGTTTGTAATCCGAATGTAAATGCTAGTGAGAGATGCTGATAAAGATTCAGTAATAAGTCTCAGTTACCCTCTTGCAATCCTCTGGTTGACAAGGACCAAAGCCTAAATCTACACAAATTGAAAATAAAATGAGAAGTTTAGAAACATTTAGATAAGGTTAAAATTGCATGTAAGTTCAAGATGAGTTTTATTATCACTCATTATAACTAACTCCAACAATTGATAGAAATCATTTAAAGAATTATAGTACTGTTTGGAAATGTGTTATATAAAAACTTAGAGTTAGGAAATGTTATTATTTTCTCAGTTCTGGATTTCAGGAAATGAGAATTGCCCCCTGATAATTCAAGCTCCACTCTGTAAGTTATAGGAAGTGCCCTCCCTTGCCAGCTCATTTCCTCTTATTGTTCACTTTGAATGAGCCCCTTAGCGACATTTTTGTACTTCTCTCTCCTAATGCATTGAGCCCCTTAAAAGCCCACAGCTTCCATGGGAGAAGAGCTGGGTCACAGATGCCTATAGGCACCATGATTTCTCCTTCTGTAAGAGAATGTCAAGGGCATGTTTAGCAAAGCCAGCATTTCTCATCTAGCCAGGACTACTCACTTTCACTGATAACTGACATTCTGTCATCCTATTTTTTAATGCAATTTTATGTTTCAATTAATTTAAATATTAATTTCATATTTTTATTATACTTAATATTATATGTTTTCTAAAACCTTGTATATTTCTTTGGATAGCCATAACCAAGAGGTATCACTTTGCTTTGTGGTTCAATTGATAATTATGGAAAAACTTAAGGTAAAATGAGTGGTTTTATTATGTTTCTGAATCCAAATGGTATTCTATAGGAATTCCTTCCCTTTTACATATTCATGCTGGGGAAATACAGAATTCAATCTGGTGTGTTAAGTATCATGAAGATATTCTAGGATGGTTCCACAGTTTAGCTATTGTGAATTGTGCGGCTATGAACATAGATGTGGCTGTGTCCCGGTAGTATGCTGTTTTTAAGTCCTTTGGAACCAACCTAGATGCCCTTCAGTAGATGAATGGATAAAGAAAATGTGGTATATATACACAATGGAGTATTACTTAGCAACAAGAAAGAATAAAATCATGGCATTTGCAGGTAAATGGATGCAGTTAGAAAATATAATGCTAAGTGAAGTTAGCCAATCCCAAAAAGCCAAATGCCAAATGTTTTCTCTGATATAAGGAGGCCGATTCACAGTGGGGTTGGGATGGGGAGCATAGGAGGATTAGAGAAACACTAGAATGGCCAATGGGGAGGAAGGGGAAGGGAGGGGGCAAAGGGGTGAAGAAAAAATAAAAGATGGTAGAATGAGATGGCTATTGTTACCCTAGGTGCATGTATGAAGTCACAAATGGTTTGAATATACTTTGTATACAACCAGAGATATATAAAAATGTGCTCTACAAGTATAATATGAAATGTAAAATGAATAAATAAATAAAATAAAAAATAAAAAAATAAAGAGAACAGATTAAAAAGAAGAAAAAAAAAAGATATTTGTAAGCTGCCTGGTACCGAAACCCGGGAAAAACTCTCGGAGGCAGAGTAGAGCTTTTACTACTTTTACTTCTACTTTCTTAGAGCTTAGAGAGGGAAAGAAAGATTTTTAGAGAGAAAGATTAAAGCGAGCTTTTCTTCTTGTCTTCTTAGCTTAGAGTTAGAGTCTTAGAGAGAAAGAAAGATAGAGCTTAGCTTAGAGAAAGATTAGAGCTTCTTTCTTCTCTCTTCTTTCTTCCTTCTTCTTTCTTCTGTCTTCTGTCTTCCTCAGGAGCCTCGGCCTAACTCTGACCAGTCATTACTTCTTCTATCTGGTTTCTCTTCTGTCTTCTATCTGGTTTCTCTTCTGTAACCGCTCTGCCTACGTTCTGGCCGCTCTGATTCTTCTGACCGACCGAGTGACTGCCCGGCTGACTGAATTCTCCGTTCTCCTAACTCGGACCGCTTTCACCCGGTTATATACCTTCAGCTTTGCGGGTGCCTACAGGTGCGTCACATACATATCAGGTGGAACTTATGGCTTCCAGCTAGCTACAACAGCCCTTCCTAATTAGGGCTCCTTCAGATATTCTAGGAATATGTATTACCCACATGCAAATCATATCCAAATTTCCCTGTTTGCCTTTTCACTTTTTTCTTCCTTTTTTTCCAGCTAGTGAGCTATATATCCCCCAATATATTTTTCATTTTGTATCTTATAAAGCTACTTGATTAACAAATGAGTCAGGTGAAAAAAAGTTTTCCAGTGAATTACATGAGGGTCATCCTGGACTATGGGACATGAGTTTCCTTTCAGTCTGGGTTCTGATCTGCCCTCTATAATAGTGCATAGGCGAGTCACTTCCTTTTACATGCACTATTCCTCCCTTATCTAGCAAAGGAAAATACTATGTCTCCTGTATGCATCATGAGCTTATGGTAAATAAGATCATCAGTACATTCTTAGAAGAGATATCAAAAGTTATATACATATTTTTCCTCCTATATGATGAGATTGTTTATTACCATGGGGTAAGATACATATCAGTTATGTGGCAGTTTGACTTAACAAATGAAGCAGAATTCTCTCTAATCTTGATTCAATCCCAGCTCTAAGAAATTTTGACTTTCAAAGTTAGCAGTGAGAAAGAAAGGAATGTCATGAGTCTAAAATATTTTAGAAAGAAATTCATTCAAATGGGTAAGTGTAGTTTGGACTTGACTCCTATAGGCTTAATGATCAACAACTAAGACAACTAAGGAAAAGCAGATTTAACATTCAACCTTTTCAGATATGATTCCTTCTCAAAAGAATCAGACTTGGAAGCAAAATTCTACTGTGACAGAAAGATAGAAACATGTATGTTCCTTATTGGATATTATTTACCAAAACTGGAAATATCATCCTCATATTCTGTTCAAAAAATATGGAAGATAATTGTCCCTACACATAATTGTGTAGCTCCTCCTTAAATTCACCTTGACCTCCATTATCCAGAAAACTTAAAGTTTGTATCCATCAAGTCATGCATGTCTTTAACACCAATTACTCCTTGGTTTTGTTTCAGAAGAAAGTATCTCTGGAAGAGGATCCCGTGGAGTTCCCTGGGAAAGGGGAAATTGAGACTTAGATAAGTAGAGGTCCTTGGCATTTGCAAAAGAAAAGAATTCCAACAAGGCTCAGTAGAGGCACAGAGATTGATTTAAGAAGGCAAGGCTTATACATTCAAGGAAGGGTGCAGGATATCCTGAGAGTTGAGAAGCAGGTTTTGGAGGTTTCCAGATCTTCTTTGGGAAAAAAAAAAAAAAAAAAAAAAAAACAAACTTGCATGGGTTTGTGTAAGAGCCCTAATTGAGGATAGCTAAGATGGCGGCTAGCTGAGAGCCATAAAGGTGTTCAAGTATTTTCACCTGATATTCATGCATTTATCTAAGAATCTTTTTATGCCCGTGAACACTGTGTGACGCACCTGTAAGCTCGAGCTGTTAGCATTTGTCCGTGTTAAGGCAAAATGTATTTAACAAGGGTGAGGTTAGTTAGAGGGGTGGTTGGAGTTGGAGAGGTTGTTGGAGCCGGAGAGAGAAGTTAGAAGAAAGAAGAATAAAAGAACTTTTTCATTTCCAGTCTGCCTCCGAGTTTTCTCCCGCGGTATCCTTGCTGCAAGCTGCAATTGCTGCAGGCGGCGACAGGTTTGGGAAGGTATGTGTGGATGATATCAGTTTGGTGATCTCTAGACAATTTATGGTTGTCTGATCATTCTCAGGATCCTTCAACACATAATGCTGGAAAGTCCCCTAATATTATGGGTTTCTTAAAATATCATATCAGTCTTTGTTTAATCTAATTAAACAGGGCACAAGATAATTTTCATAAATGATGAATTTACACTAACTTCAAGCCATATATTTCCCAGAAATTTGAGAGTGACAGACATAGGGGAAAGACTGGATAGGGAATGGAAGCCCTAGAAAAGCATTTGGAACTTTAAATTAAAATTACATTTCCTTGTCTTTCCTTTAGGCCTTATTTCTACCTGGTTTTATTTCTTTTATTCTACCTCAGTTTCATCATATTTTCTGCTTTCAGTCAGAAATTTTCTTTTATTTCATTCCATAATACTGATGTTATTTCACTTTTACACACACAAGATTTTGTGCTTAAATTTTGCCCTCCTTAACATAGAATCTCTGCATACAGATAATCCTACATTGATGTAAGATTTTTGTTCTTCATTTTCATCGGTAGCAAATAAATCCCTCGGCATGGAAGATCTTCTGCATTTTGCTTGTCCAATCTGCAGTTTTACTAGTCTCTCAAATAGTTTGTGATGACTTCTCTTTTATCGGGAAGTATGTCTGACACATCAGGATGATTTAGAGTCTTTTTTTTCTGTGGCCAAAGCTTCCTGTATACTTACCACTGGGCAAAGTAGCATTTAATAAACATTCCATTAACAAATAGGTGAGTGATGTTATGAATTAATTAAATGCATGTTTAGAAGCAAAGTGTTGTTTCAAAATTCTCTTCCTTTGACCTATGTTATAATGTCAGCTAAAAGGAGGCACATTCTCTACTAATTATTTTATGGTAACCTTGAAAACCTGAATGGTTCTCTCTTTTAATTTTTTTTTTAAAAAGTAGTAAAAATGCCTATCTTCCTTGGAAATATATTCACATCTTACAAAAATAAAATGTGCATTTAGTGTGTTGTAATCCTGTAGACTTAGCTAATGTTGAGATTATGTCATTGCGAATGTGCTTGGTTGAATATTCCTTTCAGAAAACATCACCCATGGTATTAATCAATCCACTCAAATAGTAAATCACAGTTTATCCTTTCTCATGTGGTAATGGGTAAAAAACATGGTTCATGTTCTTCATTGCTACCCTCAAATGTCCCTAGTGTTTGCCTTAGAAATTATTATGATGAGATTGACCTAATTTATTCAGACTTTCTTTGAAAACCTATTTTTTTTTTCAGCATAATGTACAAACGAACTCCCAAAGACTGGGGGCACAAAGGCATAAAAGATAATATACACCCAAGGTAGAGGCAGATTAATAATCATAAGCGATTATATTATCGAGTCTCAGAGAGATAGATGCCCAGGTCCTGTGACAAAGAGAAGGGAAAACCATGAGACCAGAGGATGTGGAGGACATTGGAGAAGTCATACATTGGCTAAGTGGTAAGGAGTATGGTAGGGTATTGGCATGCTCCTGAGGAGCAGAAAACAGCTGTGTAAAGACATAGTTACTAGAATGGCAGAGTTGTGTTTGGGGGACTGAAGCATTGGCTGAATGATAGGAACACTGGATTTCCATATCTGAGAGAAGGGTGAGGATAAATCTAGAAATGTATGAAGGAGCAACTTCAAAACAGATCATATATGCCTCCCCAGCTTTGTGGAGAGAGGAGCTTTAAATAGATGAGTGGCGTGATTAGATTAGCATTTGGAAGCAGCTCTCTTAGTATAAGGTTGCCAGATAAAGCATGGTTAAATTTCAGATAAACAGTGATGCTTTTTAAAAGTATAAACATGACGTAAATCTTGCATTCTGTGTGTGTGTGTGTGTGTGTGTGTGTGTAGGTTCAAAACTACATTGAAATCCTGAAATTCAGCTTTAACTGGGCCTCCTGTATTTTTTCTATGTTAAATCTGGTGAGCTCTAGTGGCAACATGGAAAATTAATTGGAGAAGAAAGGACAAGACATTTGGGAGGAGTAAGTTGTTAAGACCTGGACTCATCCCCTGATGAGTTCAGGACGTGAACCTCTACGTTGCCATGCCTGAGACACAGAGAGGTCCAGCCTGGAGAGAAAGGCTATCTTTAGATCTTACTCAGAAGTTAGTGAATATTTTGAAATTAATGGGTAGTTTTAGAGTCCCGAGTCTTTCTGGAGCCATCAGAGCTATGATGGAGATATATGTTAACCTGAGAGGATATAGCATGTGTACATATTGTTCTGAAACAGTCACTTTTGTAAAAAAAAAACAAAAACAAAAACAAACAAACAAACAAAAAACTATGATACAAAGATCCAAAGGTTTTCTCTTGGGTCTCAAAGAAAAGTTTTCGGACATGCACCATAGTGGTGTTTTTATTGTCATTTGAATGTTTCAAATTTGTCTCATGCTCTTGATGCTCTATTGCCTTTCAATGGCTTTGCAGTCAAGGGACAGTTATCGTGAATCCACAGTGACCCATTAGGGAATTTACTATATAAAAATATTCTGCCTTAAGTTCCATCATGAAATACTATTTGCTCTTCAAATCCCATTATAAACCCCACATTTTCTACCAAAATGTTTGTTCTCCACATTCTACTCTCCTTGCCACTTAGAATGAATATCAGCACATTTCAGTCCAGTACAAGGTCACTCTCTGAGACCAGGTTTAGTTTTATCGTGTGCATTTATACTGCCACCCATTGAACTGAATTCTGGCAAAGAGCAAGGATGAATTCTTGCATTTTCTAAAGAAACTTCCACAGTATTTTAGTGAATATTGGGCATGTACAAGACTCCTAATAAATATTTGATTGCCAAACCATCAGTGACAGAGCAAGAAATTAATAAAAAAGGATCTAGTACCATGGTATGAAGCCTTCCACTCTTTTGAGTTATCCTCACAGCCATTATTAATTCATTCCTTTTAGAAATATATGGAGGTCTGGTTTTAAAAACAGTACACCCCAAAATTGGACAATGCTATGCAGAGGATGCTCATGCCCCACATTTCTTGCAGGATTGACCATAAACTACACTAAAAAGATGGTGTTGTTCCATCCAATGATTGAGAGAGACTTTTCCCCTTGACACAGGCTTACCCTCCCAGATACCTTGCTCTAGTTCTTGTACCTCTTTGTCTGACTTGGAGATTGTGAGTTCAGCCACTGCCCAGTTTCTGTGCAATGCTGGGAAGATATCAAGAGGATCTGTCTGCAGGTCAAAGAGTTTAATGCACCAACTGATTCATCTGTCTGTAATTAATGGGCTGTTTGCTTTGTATTTATGAATATATTCAAGTTTTCATTTTACTTGGTAGCATAGGGCATATGTATATATTCTCGTATGTAAAATATGTGCAAAGTACATTTATTATGTACTGGATATGAGTCATTCACATGCTAACCATGCCAAAGTGTATATCTGGGTCCCCTGGAGGACTTGTTATAAACCAGCTTGCTGGGCCTCAGCTTTTCTAATCCAGATGGTCCTGGATGTGCCTGAGAATTTACAGGTTTAACAAATTCCCAGGTGATGCTGATTGTGTTAATATAGAACCACACTTTCAGACTCATTGATATAAAAAATGTATTTTCATATTTTTCTGTTCATGCGTTTAGGCACCCCACTAATTTATATATGTGTTCATCTATTCTGTAGTTGTTTATTATAGAGAAACATTAATGTAAACAGACTTATCTATAAATCTACCCATACACATATGAAACTATACAATGAGTTATCTATTCATATATGAGCATACATGTGAGTAAATGTTTATAAAGGGTTATAAACCAAAACATATAATTGCCCCCTACACACACACACACACACACATAGAGGCATGATTGTATATGGAAATACAGTTACAAGTCTATTTATTTGCAACTTTTATGTGGTATATGTATATGAATATATCATTAGTATGTCTTTTCCTTTTATAACAAGGTCTTTATTAATTGCACATCAAATTCTATATTTTACGTTAAACTCATCATCAAAAGCAGTTCTTAAGTGTTCGAACCTGAGGGCAGACATGTCTTCATGTGGGCTCTGTTAAACTTTATTAATAGGATGATTTGTTTTCATTTTCCCTAGAGAAACTGACACATTTGCCATATTTCACCTCTGGACATGCCAAACTAAATAAAGTCCATGTTCTTTCAGAACCACCAGGGTCCTCCTATAAAGTCAAATTTCAATCATTTTACTTCTTCTCCTTCCTCTTCTCAGGTAGATCTTAACTCCAATTCTGGCTCTTCCCTTTTTAGCTGAGAGTCCTTGAGCATATGACTCAAACACTCTTTCCCCCAAGTAATACAGCTATCCATTGAGGATGGAATGTATGGCAATAGGGTGGCATGAGGCGTAAAGAGAGTGTGGTCACATCTGTGAAATACAGTGGCTAGCAAGGCATAGCCTTCTCTCTGTGTTGCCTTTTCTTCATTGGGGAATTCTTCTCTCTCATTTTGCCTGAAGAATTTTGAGTAGGGGAGGATAGTGGTAGAGGGAAGAGTAATCTGGATAAACTGGTGCTTTCATTTGTTTTTCTTCTAATTTTGCCCCACAGCAGGAAAGGATGTGCTGTGATTATGCATTTATTAGGAATAAAATAAACTCAGAATATGGAATACAGGCAGTGAGCTGTTGGCAGCAGCCCTTCCAGATACAGTGTGCTGGGTTTCCCAAGTAGGAATCTCTGTGGAGTGAAGCCTGAGGAAGAAGTCCATTGATATCTACAGCTTTCATCAGAGGTTTTGACCTGTGTCAGGTCCTACACTCTTGGCTAACATTTCTTCTTCCTCCAAAGACAAAGTTTGCCTTTGAAGAAAACAGACACTTCCAGCAGAGGGAAGGGATATGACCCAGGAGCATGCCACACATTGAGTTTGTGCTGTGTTTTCATTAATTTTGCCAGTTAAGTGCCAGAAGAATTGCACTATATCTCTTTTTTTTATTATTTATTGACTTATTCATAATGCACAAGTATATCATCTTTTTATACAAGCAGTTGTATGTAAAAAGATACTATACTTGTGCATGATGAATAAGTAAATAAATAATAAAAAAATTAAAAAAAAAAAAAAAAGATCTACCTGATTCCAAAGCTCAGGTCCAGAAACTTACATCTTTTCTTAAATGAGCATTAAAGGAAGGGTCAAATGATAAAAACTAAATTCCTGGGAATTCATCAAAATACATGTGTCTCAATAAGGGAGGTGTGAAAGAGTTACCGGGCTTGTTGCATTTTGGAGCATAAGAGTAAACTTGGGATACCAAGGTATGGGCAGTGAGCTGTTGACAGCAGCATTCCCCAAATGCGTGGTGGTGTGCTGTCCAAGTAGGAACCTTCATGGGTAAAGTCCAAGGTTCATGCATATTTATCCCATAGCTTTCATCAGGGTTTTTAACCTGTGGTAAGGTCACAGTCAACCCTCTTTGAATTAATGGCCTAATTGGAGATGGCCCTGTTGCAAATTTGACTTCCCTTTCTAGTCTTCTAGTGACTGATTATTTTTTTTTAACAGGAAGTAGGATTTTGTTTCAAAATCTGAGATAAGATCAGTGGAATGTGACTCAGTACCTGAATATGTAAATAACCAATGGCATATAATCTTTAGGGATGATGGTTTATTAGAGAGGTGGAGAAGGTCCCTGAAAATTTCTGGAGTGGCGATGAGCACAGAAGTGAGAGAACTGGGTGCTGGCAGGCATATTGTACTAATTTTCTGTCGTTTGGTCTTTTGAATAGACTTTCCACGGAGGAAAACTGAGAGGTGGTTTTTGGAGCTGAGAGGCACTGTGTGTAGAATCCTTCCTGGAAAACTATCTTTCTCAATATATTTACATTTTCCCCGATGAGAGGAAAAGATAGTAATGTTTCAGTACAGAAAATGGGATGTCCTGAAGATAGAAACAACAATGGTTAAGAGGTGTATTAGTGAGCTACAAAAGTGATTTTCAAACCTGTCTGTTTTCAAGGAAGCTTGGGTGAGATTGGAAATGAAGTTCTATAACAAAACCTAGAGTGCTTCTTAAAATGAGGCAAGTTAATGGAATGATCCATTCATTAAAGAAAGAAAAATGAAAAATAAAGGAGGAGAGAATAAGAGAGAGAGTTGTTACAACACAAACCATAAATGAGAATGGCAGCTACCATTATCTCATGCTTCTGGCCTTCTGCCATCAAGAAGAATGAGATCAGTTATATCCTAAGGGATTTTACATCTGAATAACTTAACATAGGTCTCTATGAATGAACCCAAGACCATGTATAATACAGTATTCATATTTTGAAGGTTAAGCCATTCGTAAATTTTTCAATGTTTCCTTGTACCCAACAGTCAAAGGGAAATGAATCAAAACAGTTAGGAAATGTATACTCTAGTCAGGTGCATCATCTACGTGATTTGAAATCATCATTGTGAATTTGCATTTTTCTTATTCAGGCAATAAATATTTGTTGAGCATCAGTGTTAGACATTCTTGTAGGTGTTGGAGACATAATGGGAAACAAAACAAAAATTCCAAACTTATGGACTTTATATTCTAAAGAAGAAAAAAAATCTCTCCATAAAATCTATTCATAAAGTCCATTCACAGGTCTTGTTAGCCGGAGTAAACACAGGAGCCAATACTCACTTTTTGGAGATAGGAGACTGTGTATCTTTGTGTGGTCATCATGTACTTGCTCTGAAATTTACCTGTTTCTTCAACTTGGACAAATCACCGAGCCACACCAGACTGAATTTGAGCAACTCCCTATCTTGTGGTCCTCATATTTACCTTGAAAATTGTTAAGAGTTTTACACAAGATGATATAAATAAGATGCTGTGTATGTGACTAACAATGAGGAAAGCCATGGTACTCTTCATTACCATAATTTTACTCTCAAAAATTAACCAACCACATATCAACCAAGCACAATCTTGGTATCCCAAGCACATATCTTGGTATCCCAAGTTTATTCTTATGCTCCAAAATGCAACAACCCCAGTTAATTGGTTAATTTTTTATGTAGGGAAATTTTTTTGTTTTGTTTTGTTTTTTAAAGTAAACTGGACAGTTATCTATATTTTTAGAATTGGTAGGGCTTGCCATTACTTCATAATACATTTCTGGACACCTTGCAGGGTCTCAAAATTGCTATTCTAAATATGTAAGTGATAATAAATTTTTGTAAAGGACATAGAGATGCAAATATAGCTGGCTGAGCTATTCTCCCCACTTGCAGTAGGAAAGACAGTAATACAGAGAAGAAGCTGCATGTCTGTTTTTTCATTTTCTCCTTCATTCTAGCTTTAAACAAGGCTTTTAACCCCCACTGAGTTTTTTTCATCTGGAAAATTGGAAAAAAAAAAATCTACCTTGCTGACTATTTGTGGAGCCTGAGAATTGAGGCTTTTCTCCAAAGGGATAAGATACAAAACTTTCATGCTTGAATTAAAAATTACAACTTTCATCTGTTTTGCTAGACCACTTTTCCTAAGTATTCTTAAGGGTGAGCTTTATCTCTCTTTGTTCCATAATGCATATGTTATTTAAAGAATTTATTGCTTTTGTGGTCTGTCTGAATAGGAATATGATATGAGCTACTATTAGCCTAACAATTGGTAGCAATTATCTTTATAAGCAAACTTTAAGGGTAGTTAAAGAAGAAGTCTACCATCAAGTAACTGTTTTCTGAGTTAAACACAATAAAGGATGGTAACCAATGTTCAAAGCTTTATTAGGGAGTAGGATGAGCAGTTCCCAATAACATACCTTCACCACATGTGACTTGAGGACTCAATTAATCAAATTTATCCCACTGGCCCTACAGGACACTTACTGAATCAAAAATCCTCTCTTAAAATCAAACATATCCCAACCTTGCAATAATAACTTCCTGGGTTATCAATTACTAAAAGAATATATGTGATAAGAGAATTTAAATAATCTCATTAATGTATTCATTCTCCCAGAAAAGAGAAATGAGTGGAAATTTCTCTCTCTCTCTCTCTCTTTCTCTCTCTCTCTCTCACACACACACACACACACACACACACACACACACACACACACACACAAACACTTCTCTAAAGCTGACTGTTCTTTATTAAAGCAGGAATAAGCAATTATAATAAATGTCTGCATTGTTAATAGAGTCATGTGACATCTGTTAAGAGATATGGTCATTAACAATATGCTACATGTATATGTATAGATGTGAACCCCATGTCTGTGGGCATTTTGTTCTAAATATTTTCTCCAATGGTCTCAATTTAAATAAATTATTGACTGTTGTCTCCTCTTGCATGCACTTTTCAAGTCCTCTTATTTTATCTGGGGATCCTACTTATTTTTCATTCTGCAAAGGTAGACTTCTTCTCATTGAATGATAATGATACTGGCCTTTTGTGGTATACTTTGTTGGAAATTCAAAGGGTTAAATATATTGTAATACCTCTTTGTGGATTGTGTTTTATTTTTGAGTGTCTTCAAGTGTATTCAAGAGCAAATTCCAAAATGCACTTATGTCTTCTAAGGCCTCAAAAAGGCTTTGAGTAATCACTTTATTCTACCCATTCCCAGGTCAACAGGTATGTACTACACATATGGTTCATGGTTGTGTTAATACACTTTTTTGCGCCCTATGGGGAAGATGTCAGGGAATGGGGACTCTAGAAACTCATCTGATGTATGTTTTAACATCACCCACTCTTTTGGCTTACTGAAATTTCATGTGTCCGCATGTGCCTCTTTAAGAAGTCTTACTTGTTTGATATTTTTGTCAAACTTTCTAAAGTTGCTTCTAGCCCTTGCAATTTTAAAAAATCTTCTAATTTGTGATCCATTGCAGAAAAATTATATTAGAATCAGCCAGCATATTAAGAACTATTAAGCCAGGAGTGGTGGTACATGCCAATACTGACTACCAGTGACTTGGATGTCTGAGGAAGGAGGATTGCAAGTTCAAGGGCAGCCTCAACAACTTAGTGAGGCCTTCAGCAACTTAGCAAGGTACTGTCTCAAAATTTTAAAGAATAAAATAAAATAAAGCTGAAACCCTACAATTTTTTGCATGGTCTCTGGTTATAGGAGTGGATATAATTTGAGGTAGAAAAGATCATGGGATTTTTCATGTGAGATATAAATGCCTTAAAGTTCTTAAAGGTTTTTTGTTTGTTTTTGGTGCTAGAGATTGAACTCAGGGATGTGTTTCAGTGCTTAACACCCCTAAGTTCAATCACAAGTACCAAAAACAAACAAAAAATAAGACACTTAAGATATTTGTATCTTATTTCAATAATCCCAACATAAGATCTTTCCTTAAATTATGTCCATTTCTATAATCACAGCCCAAGTAAAATTATAGGGTCTCAGCGTTAGCTTACTCGTCCATGATTTATGACCATACAATGATCATTAAATCAAATTATTTGGGATAATTGAGCTCACCCAAAATCAATCTTTTAAATTCAGTCTCTTTTCCAATTAAAAATGCAAAGACCACAGATTTATAGGAAAGAGTCTTAACTATTACTTAGCCCCGGTGCTCCATTTTATCTCTGGGCAAACATGGCAAAAAGGAGGCCACCCTGGCTGAAGTCACATGGCTTATCTGCAACATGAAGCAAAGACTCAGGTCTCCCCTTTCTGGCTCCATATCATTATACGATTTCGATATTTCATCTATTTTTTCAAACATATTACTAGGAATGCATTATTGTTTTTCTTGCCTTAAAAGGATGAGAAATCCTCCAGAGAAAGGTAGCAATGCTGTGCCTTTTACAAAACCATATTTCTTTGGCAAATGTAAATATTGATTGAAATAGATGTCTTGGGGGGAATCTATTTAACAAGTTAGTAATGGGCCAGCCAGTGTAATTATTTAATACAGATGATAATTTTGTTCAGTCTGAAGGATAGATGCTTTTCTTTTGGTACGAGATACCTTTACAATATGGACCTACAACACCTTTAGAATATGGACATCAGTCATTATTGAGAAGATAGAGTTTCTGATCTAATTGAAATCTAGGTAATTTGAGACAGTATTCTTAGCATTAACAACTTAGAAGCAATTGTTGTATACCTAAAAATATTTTCAAATAAAAACTATTACAAATATAGATTTCCTGCCTGTTTTGAAAGGTATTTAACAGACTTACGGAGGCAAACGAACTTGTGTTTTCTTCTTCTATTTCATCTTATAATGAATATTTAGAGTTTTTCTCCAGAAAGAAAATAAACAATAGCTAATTAGTATATATAACTTAATAGCACTAGCTAGCATCTTTTATTCAAAATAAATTTTTTGATGTATACAGATGCATAATATAAAGTCATGCCTATTTATTTTTTTCTCTTTTGTCATGCTGGGAATGGAACTCAGCATAGTAGGCAAGCTCTTTCCCACTGAGGTACATCCCCAGTCCCATGCTTATTGATAAATCAATATATTTTTATAAAGTCAAAACTAGACACAGAACTTGTTCGATTTCATAACCTCTAATGTCTGCATGTTTCCAAGGAGTCATTTTAAGCTTCTATGAATAAAATAAACTCAACCTCCACTTTTTAAACAAATATTTACTTTTTAGTTTTAGGTGGACACGATATTTTTATTTTACTTTTATGTGGTGCTGAGGATCAAACCCAGTGCCTCATGCATACTAGGCAAGCACTTTACTACTGAGCCACAACCCCAGCCCTCAACCTCCACTTTTGAAGCATTGCTGATATTTAACAAGAGACTTTATTTCTAGTTCTGGTTGGCTTTATCTTGCTTGCTTCACAATATTGGAACAGGAATGACAATGGTTTAAAACTGAAATGAGTGATTTTGAAATAGGCAAAAGAAACGTGGCATTTTTATAGCCAGACAGTGAAATTTCCCAATTGGAGTCTGACAGTAAACTTATTATATAAGTAACAGAAGGGAAAAAAAAAAAAAGAAGAAACGAAAACTTTGCCAGTATTGCATAGCTTCTTTGCATGCCTTGATATTTGAGAAAATATTTTTCAAAGGCCCTTCAGATGATGTTGCTAAGAAAAGAGAAGGCTGACCTTATCTTAGGGTACTTTAAGTGACAAAACATAAAAGGTATTGTGGTTACGTTTCCTGAAGGAACTAAAAAGGGAACTAGATACAGAGCAACAGAAGGTAGACACAACATTCTTACATTCATTCAACAGTGAGGCACCAGATGCTCTGGATATACAAAATCTTCAAATGGAGAACAAGGCGCAGAGGCTACAGACCCAGCCCATGTGAATTTACAGTAATATGGAGAAAGACCAAAACATTTCCTAATAGGACAGGGCAATAAGGCCAAATAACATAGACAACCATAGAACAACAGAGGCCCACACTAGATCACCACACTGGTGTGGACTTGGGGGAGAGGGAATGGAAGCTCCATTTAGCAAGTACAGAGCATGGTTTTAACCTCCCCCTCCCAGTGGGCTGGTCTCCAGTTATTTGAACTTGTGACCTCTCCCTGCTACTGCCTTCCTTCTTGGGAAGATTGGTTCTTATGAAGACTCTTTGGGAAGGATTTTTTTTTTTTTTTTTTTTTGTACCAGGGATTGAACTCAGAGGCACTCGACCACTGGGCCACATCCCCAGCCCTTTTTTTTGGATTTTTTTATTAGAGACAGGGTCTCACTGAGTTGCTAAGTGCCTCGCCATTGCTGAGGCTGGCTTTGAACTCGCGATCCTCCTGCCTCAGCCTCCCAAAGTGCTGGGATTACAGGCGTGCGCCACCGTGCCCGGCTCATGGGAAGGATTCTTAATGGAGATACTGAAGTGATATTTGGTGAAGAAGGTGGCAAGGACTTCCAGAAAAGAAAAAAAAAAAAAAAAAAAAAAAAAAAAAAGAAAGAAAGAAAGAAAAAGAAAAAGGAAAAAAAAGAACATTCCAAGAACAAGGAGGTTCAAAAGAACAGGCCCTTCAAATAATCTAACATTATTTGATGTGACAGGTAAGAAAAGGGAGAAAATAGAGTAATCAGGAAAAAGGGGTAAACAAAAGCATCATTTTTAGGTCAAAGATTTGAAGTTTCTCAAGCTAGGAGGTGCCATTGATGAATTTTAACATGAGTTCCCTGATGAGTAACTTCCCATGAAGAGTAACTGCTAATTTATTTTTAAATAGAGGGGCTGCAAAAACCTTCTTCTTTGACCCTCTTTAGATGCTGAAGTGTGTTCAGTTTGAAATGTTTCTAGCACCAGGTAGATGACCTGGTGACCTGGAGCCCATGGGATTCTTTTATTCCCACCCTTGAAAAATAACTGTAGTGCTAAGGTGTTAAGCCTGTCAAATTTTTGTTGTCCTTGCAGCTTCATGCTTTACCTCTTGGAGCCTAGACTTCATAAGTTGGCTTTCTTTATCTGCTTATTTCCACGCACTGGAGGCACAGGAAGAATATAAGACTGGAGGATGTGAGGTCAGATTGTTTGCTGCATTCCTGCCCTCTGCTATTTCAGTTGGTTGCTGCTCCTTAGAGAATACAATAGCTCCTGCCTGACTTTCCCTCTGTCTTGCCCCCTCTTGCTTCCTCCACCGCCCTGGCTCCTCACTTGCCCCTGCATGGGAGTGAACCATGCTGAGTGTTGCCCACTGTGGCTAGCCCAGGGCAGGTTTCCCTCCACCCTGTCCACACCTTTGGGATTGTCCCTTTGTTCTATTCTCTTCCTTGTGTTTGAAAGTGTCAACTGCTTCCTACTGGCCCCCAGACTGACATTATATTTATTCAATAGCTCAGATTCAAGATGTCAAAACTGAACTTTCCGATATGCTTTGACATTCTCTGAGTTGTGGCGATCCCATCCTGGCTCCAGTTGCCAAACTCACCAAACTCAAAACCTCAGGGCCTTCCCTGACTGCCCTCTTTCTCTTATCAACCACACATCATCGGTAAGGAAATTGCATTGTCTCTACATTTAAGACCCATCCAGAATCGTGTCTCTTCTCATCAGAAACTTGGCTGCCTTTCAGGCTCAAGCTATCATCATTCCTTGCTCAGATTAGTTTTCAGTGGTGCTTTAAAAGGTTCCCCAGTCTCCAATGCCCTATTCTCAATATAGAAGTTGTACAACCAAATAAAAGTATAAAAGAGATCACATTCCTCAGAAACTCCAGCCACTGAACCCCATCTCAAAATTCTAGGCCCCTTAAATGGCCAGCAAAACTCCATGATCTGATCTGGGAGCCCTCAGGACCCATGTCCCCACTGCTCGGTCCCTTACTCTTATTTCTTTCAGCTATAATATGCTGAACGGTTGTCCAACAGTCCCCATGCCTGTGTATCCTTGTTTGAGATGGCCTCTGGGCTACTATCCTCACCTTTGTCTCAGATGCTATGACTGCCCTACTGAGTATTCTATCTTACTTTTGGTTTCTCTACTCCTTATCTTTCTCTATTTTTTTTTTTTTTGTTGTTGTTCCTTAGCATTTATCATTTTCTAGTATGCATGCCATATTATTTCTCTCAGGTTGCCGTAACAAACTATCAAAAATTGGATGACTTATACCAGTATTGTATATGATGTATAATTAAGGATTAACTTAACATGAAATTTTACTCAGAATGAGGAAAACTGTCCCTGAAGCTCTAATTTCATATCCTTGGTATTGAAAAAGCAAATACTTTCATATGATTAATATATATATATATATATATATATATATATATATATATACACATATATAAGTATATATATTATGCATATACTATATATAATATTATTTTACAGTTCGGGAGGCTAGAAATTTGAAATAAAGTTGTCAGTGCCATGATGTCCTTTAAAGTGCTAGGGGAGGACCCCTCTTCATCTTCTCATTTCCAGCCCTTCCCTGGCTTGGGGATGTGTAACTTCAATTTCTGCCTCTGGCCTCACTTGAACACTCTTCCTTCTGTATCTGTGTGGGTCTTCACAGGATGTTCTCCATGTTTCTGTGTCCAAATTTCCCTCCTCCTATAAGGATAAGAGTTGTATCAGACTAAGACCCATCCTCCCTAATGACCTCACCTTATTTAGATTAAATCAACAAAGACCCTATTTGAAAATATGGAGTGATTCAAAGATGCTTACATTCAGACTTCAAATTGCAACCTATCTTTTCTTTTGGGGGGATACAACTCAACCTATGACATGTGGTTGACTTGTTTATTATAAACCCTGCTTATTACCTGCCTACAATGGTTAATACTTAGGATTTTTGAAGGAAGGAAACTTTGTCTGATTTAGATGCATCTCAAACATCCAGAGCTGATAGAAAAGAGTGGCTGTTCAATAAATATCTTTTAATCAGAAAAAAGTCTGCTTTAAGGATTAACATGACATGAAATTTTACTCCAAATGAGGAAAAATGTCCTGGAAGGTCTAGTTTGACAGCCTTGGTGTTGAAAAGCAAACACTTCATTATGACTTTTAAAAAGATACTGAACCTTCAGCCTTTCACTTGAAAAACAATACTCTACTGGACACTTGGGGATTGACATTTTACTTTGATGATTTTTCTCCCTTATTCCACAGCCAATTCATGAAATTTGACACGCTTATTTTTCAGCTAATCGCTATTAAATCTCAAGAATGTCAGACCTGAGGCTTGACTCTAGCAGATGGTGAATGTGTACCTTGGGGAGGCAGAGGAGGTAAAGAGGCAGAAGATGGAGAGAAGAGGTGTAAAAACGGCTGCCAGACCTGAGCCCTGAGCAGACTTATGCAGATAAACAGAAGCGAGCCCCAGTATGATTGGGTGTGACACTCACTTTACTGTCATTACTGGGTTCTGTGTCATAAGTGACTGAGGCAACCTTAGTCCACATCTCCTTGGCAATAGCGTTGTGCCTTTTCCCCAGCATCCTCACCTCTCACTAATCCCCAGCCGTAGAGGGCATGTCCAGGTCCCTCTATGTGGGCTCCAGGACACAGATGCTGCAAAATTCCCCCATTTCAAATTACCTCCCAATCACTCTCCCATTTGTTCTCTTCTCAAGGCGATTAAAACGTCAACATTTGGTACATTAGCATGCTCTTCATACCATCCCCAAATCTCTGAGCTGCATTTTACATTGAGGAAGAACAGCTGTGGAAGAAAACAAGTAGGAAAAACCATTTGCCATACATGTTAACAAAACCCAAATTCCACATATTACAGATATTCACTAGGTTCCATGTACAGATGATCCATGTTCAGATAACACAAAGAGGCCTTTATTTTCTCCCTTAGAACAGGTGGTCATTTGATAAGGATGTATCTATTGATCTTCTATATGCTTCCTGTAGGTGTTGGCAAATATTTATAATTATTTGGAAGTTGTTTACCTCTAATCAAATCAGTTACTAATATACATTATTTGCAAACAAAACCAAATCAATAAAAAAAATTTTACTTAGAACACTTTCGGTTGCTACATTTTAATAATAATATACTAATAATGTAATAATAATATAGCATATTATATTTAACACTACATCCAATGTAATATTATATAATTATATGTAATTTGATATAATAATAGTAACAGCTACTCTAATTTAGCATTGATATTCCAAAAAAGAGTACCTTTTCTGTATTGGAAACAAGGAATAAAATTGATAAATGGATGGCAGTTTCCTATTTCATCTAGAATTTTTGGTAAAATATGTGAGGGTCCTACAGACCAAAAATAAAAGGACAACTACATCAGTATCCATATGGCCAAATAGTTAACCGTCACTTTCAGAAATAATAAAAAAGAAAAACTCAAAAGTACAAAAAGCATCTAAAGAGAAGCTCATTCATACTAAAAATCAATAATATGTATTTAAGCAACAAAGAGAATTCACTTAACATCCAATACTTTAGCAAAAAGCAGACAGCTGAGAATGACCAGGGCTGGTATGGGTGGGCAAGACCCTGCTGGAGAGCTAGCTGGCAGAGAAAGCAGGGTCCAGGGATATACATGCCATTAAAACCCACCATTCTTCCCTGACCATATGCTCTAGAGATTCATATACAGTTTCTTAGGGGAGTAAACCTGAGAATGCTCAAGTTAGTACTTTTGGGAGGATTAGAGAATGTGTAATGGGCATAAATGATGGTCATTAACCTCCTAGTGCAGGAGTCAAAAAATGAGGTCTGTAAAGAGCTTGAAAGTAAATAGGGAGAGCTAAATCAGAGACCTTGAGTCTGTCTTGCAACTACTCCTTAAAGTCCCACTGCACTGAAAGCAGCCCACATGGGCATGATGCAAATGAATGCATATAGCTATGCTCCAAAAAAGAAGCATATACGAAAAAAAAAAAAAAATCCAGCAATGGGCTGGATCTGGCATGTATCATCATGTGTAGTTTTCCCTTTCCCTTATAACCAACCCCCCCCAATTTAAAAATTATGCTCATGCATAGAAAGAAAACAAGCCCAATAAAATACAACACACACATCAGCCATATATGAATAATAGCTTATGAAGAATGAGCAAGGGAATGGGAGTGAAGAGAAAGAAAATAAGAGATGGTGAAGGGGGAGAATGATGAAACTGATCCTAGTAAGATGGAATTTCATTGACTCATAATTTTCATGTGGGTCCAATTGCATTCTTTTTAACCCCCTAAATGAGGGCAAAAAAAGTGCTATGATTTTAAATAAGAAACATTAATTTGCTCACAATTTTTCAAGAACCAAGTTTCTATGTAGCATGCAGCCAAATTTCCCACTGTGAGTTAGTTAATATAAAATGTGGGCATCTGGTTTGATGATGTGCCTAATTGTGACTAGGATTCATAGTACTTTGCACAATGTCTTTTTAGTGCCATTTTTTTTTTTTTTGAAAAATAAATGGCAGCAGATAAAAATAGCAGCAGTTTTTTCTTGATCAGGAAATAATGATTTGAAAAATGCTCAAGGGAAGAAGAAAATTGTCAAGCTACATGTACAATGGCTTAAATTGTTCAAGGTATTACCTTTGATAAAGAAGTAATGGAGATCTGTTTTACAAGAAAGCCTGTTCCTAGGTGAAAAGGATGCTATAGTTGATAAAATCAAGAGAATGGGTTAATTTTGCATTCACAACTTGGCTCTTCATAGCTAAATTCCTTATCCACCATCAGCCTCAGTTTCTTCATGTTACAATTAGCATGATAATATCTACTTCCAAGAGTTGTTCTGAGGGCATAGGGCCTAATTTAGAAAATAGGAAAAGTACATAAAATAACACTTTTATCATGGAAGTCTGACCAATAGTTTGTATCATGAGCAGTTCCCAATTTCTGTTGCTTTCCATATTTCCATGCAAAGATAGCATACTCACTTACCATCCTCATTAGCAAAGAGATGACAGTTGCCACAAAATGGCACATTTTTTGGAATGCCACCATGTATTGTCTTGAACTGTGAAGTCTCTGACAGCATCCCAGTTCCCACTGAAAACACTCACAAAACGTTTGTATAAGACCTCACTTAAAATGAAAAAGGCAAAGTTAGTAAATTAGTAAATTAGTTCATTAGCAACTTAGTAAAATACAAAAGAAATACACCACAAGGATCCAAGTTCATACATTCTTATCTGCTTTACTCCTCAGGTTCTAAGCTTCAAGTTCAATGCTGGCACTTTCTGCCCAAGTCTAATTCCCAGTCATTTCCTGTGAGTCAGGCATGATGCACACACCTTCCACACATTTGCTGGGTGTAAAAAGGGGGTGGTGTGAATAAATGACCTGAGGCAGTGTCTCATATACCAGTCAGTTTAAAACAATCTATATACTTCCATTCACACATTCAATATTTTATTTTATTCTTCAAAATTCTTTTTAGTAAGTTTCAGATGTATATATGCATGTATTAGTTGTGTGTAAAGTATGAATATTAATAATGAGTATACATATGTATATGCTCACCACCTCAATTTAGGAAAAGTACTGACATCGTGTAAAAATACCCTTTCCAATTCTATTTATTTTCCTCCTTTTTTGCAGTACATATATCCTGATAAACTGTGTGTTTATGATTCCCTTGCTTTCCTTTAAGAAGGATTTACACCTACAAGTCTAACATTGAGTTTTGTGTAATTGTAAATTTCATATAAATAGATGCATTCACTGTGGCTTCTTCTAGGACTTGACTCTCCCAGTAGGTATTATTTCTTTGATTTCCAGTGATGCTGCTGCATGTAGCTATGGTTTACTCTCAGTGCTGAATGATTTTCCTTTGTAAGAAAATAAAACAGTCTATCTATCCATTCTATTGTTAGGGAATAGTTGGGTTGCTTCCAGTTTTCTCTTATAATAAACAAGGTCAACAAGAATAATTTTGCCACTTCTTGGGGCACATAAGGAAACCATTCGTGTAGAGTCTACACTTGCCATGAGACTACGTAGTCATGAAGTGTGCAAACACTTAACTTTATTGATAATACCAAATCTTTGTCTGATTATATATTCACATTGGTACATAATCTTCTTGAGAACATCTATGGTCAGAAATCTTGTTTTGTGTCGGTGAATGGTATGAGAAGTACATTTCCTTTCTGTTTTAATTTTCATCTCCCTAAATACTCCAGTGAGGTTTGTTAAACATTTAAGCCATTTGGGGCTCTTTTTTTTTTTTTTTAAGCTTCTCTTCAGATATTTTGAATATTTTTCTGCTGAGCCATCTGCCTTTTTATTGATTTGTAGAAATTAATTATGTATTCTGAATTCTAATATTTTGTCAGTTATATAGTTTCCAAAATTATCTTCTGATGTGTGGTTTGGATTTTTACTCCCCTTTTATGTATACTTTTAATGAACAGAAGTTCTTGATTTTTATATAAGAAAATTAATCCATCATTTATTTGACAATTTGGATTCTCTGTATTTTTGTAAAAAAAAGAGTAGTTTTCTAGCTTAAAGTCAAAAAATGTTATCTTGTACAGTTTCTTGGGAATTCTGTAATTTTATCTTTTACATTTAAATCTTTACTCTGGAATTTATTTGTGTGTGTGTGTGTGTGTGTGTGTGTGTGTGTGTGTGTGTGTTTGAGAGAGAGAGAGAGAGAGAGAGAGAGAGAGAGAGAAATAGAGAGAGAGAGAGAAGAAATACGTCGAGTTTCATGTATTTCCACATGGATATTTTTCAGTACCATGTATTGTAAAGTCTATTCTTCTCTTATTTATGGGACTAATCGAATCACAAATCAAGATGCCATATATTTTTTTAAGCCTATGTCTGCTTGTTTTATTTTATTTTATTTTTTACATTGGTCACATTCTATTGCGTGCCAATATACACACTGCCTAAATAACTACAATTTTTATATAATATATATATATTTTGTATCTAGCAAGGCATTTCTATTCATTATTTACTCCTTCAGGAATATTCTTCAGATATTCTTGAATGTTGGTTCTTTACTTGATCAACTTCAGTATCAGCTCGTCAGAATTAAAACAAGTTAAAAAGGAAGTTAAAGCAAAGTTAAAAAGAAAGCCATCCAGGAAGAAAAGGAGTTAAGGAGTGAAGGAAACTCAAACATGGAGTTTGGATTGACAGTAAATGTATGGACCTATTTAGGGAGAATCACCAGTGCAAACTTTACAATCTTGAGTCTTCTCTCCAAGACCAGAGAATTCCTCTTCCTTTATTTAGTTCTTTCCAAAATGTTTTATAATTTTCTCACATACCTTATCAATTTATACTACAATTCTTGAAACTGCATATCTTCTGTTTTTTAAATCATTATTTATTTGTAGCTCATATGTATTAACACGATTGATTTTTGTACATTGATTTTAGTGTATCAACTTGACGAACAATTTTATTAATTCTAATAATCTCTATGTAGATTATTTTAGGTTTTTAAAATATTCAATCAAGTCGCCCATAAATAAAGACTTATGCTTCTTGCTTTCTAATGTCAGGGGGGAAAAAATTTATCATCAGCTCTCATAAATTAGCATTTGGAACACACCCCTGAACAAAAAGTGGATTAATAGCAGAAAAAAATAGCACACTTTTATTTACAAAAAAAAAAAAAAAAAAAAAAAAAACTTATATGACTTGGAAGCCTTAGGAAATGATGACCTGAAGACTCAAGGAAAACTGTTGTTAAGCTCCTCCGTAGAGATACGATTAGACCAAGAGAAGATCAAATGCAATTGACTGAGGGGAAATCCTGCAAAGGCCTGCTATTCAGCTTCTTGGACTCTGCAAAGTTAAAAAGAAAGCCATCCAGCCATCCACTTTCCTTCCTCTCAGGTTTGGGTCAGAATCTTTTTGGAAGGAGCACCTTCCAGGGAAAGGGGAGAGAGTGAACTTTCTTGCTTTCACGGCTTACTCTGAGGAAGAGTTTAGTTTCTGTTCTGTCCTTCAGGAAGCTTTCTGGTTTCTATGTAGAAAGAGGGGTGAGAAGATATCAGGAGAAGATCAGAGAATCCTTTGCCTGAGGTCGCACCATCTCTTTTTAGTGGAATGTACTTAACCACGCAACGCACCCATTCTTTGAGATATCATTTTCTAAGTTCCAACACCAATTTCAGAAATTTTCTTTCCTTTTCTTGTGTGCTCCGCTAGCTGGGCCTTCCAGTATAGTGTGGAGTAGGAAATGTTCATGGTGGGCATGTTTGTCTTTCTCATAATTCTAAGGAAATTCATTCAACATTTCATGATTTAGGATAATGCTTACACATGTACCTCTTTATTCCTAATTTGCTAAAAATTTTGTGAATAATAGAAGTTGATATTTTATATTTTATATTGATTTTTTAAATAGATTAAAATAGTCATTTTCACCTTTTATCTTTCAATGTGGAAAATAATATTAAATAATCTCCTAATATTAAGCCATTCTTGTCCTGGCGACTATTGCAGAATTCTACTTAGGATTTACTCTCATTTATAAATTGCCAATCTCGTTCAAAGTTTTCGAGACACCAACAATTGATTACATTTTTATCACAATGTTTTCCTTTAGCTGGTGTGAACTTGTTCAGACTCTCTTCTTAGTAACTTTTAAATTCTTCTACTTCCAAAGTCATACCTCATTTTATTTTATTTTTCAAATCATGTAACATGATTTGACACTCAAATGCTGACAAACATGAAATCTAGTCTTTTAAGACATTTAAAAAAAAAAAAAAAAAAAAACACCACTTTTAGTTGTAGAGGGACATAATACTTTTATTTTGTTTATTTAGTTTTAACTGGTGCTGGGGATCGAACCCAGGGCCTCACACATGCTAGGCAAGCACTCTACCACTGAGCTACAACCCCAGCCCTTTTAAGAAATGTTTTATAAGAAAGTGTACTACTGTCATCTAAAGACGCAATGCTGTACAATAGATCTCTAGAAGTTATTAAATCTTGCATCAATGAAAAACTCCATAGTTATTGCGTATCAACTCCCTGTTTTCAGTGTCCAGCATCATTCATAGGCTGCAGGTCCTTCTCTCTTACCTTGCATTTCTTACTTTTCAAGCAATCCTGAACTCCTGGTTCAGGGGCAAAATTTGTCCACAAACTGTCTGCTTTCCACTTGTTTGTCTATCACCCAAATGTTAGCTGGAAGCTGAATTTCCTGCAGCTTTTCTCCCTCTCTTATGGAGCCTTCTTCATTTATTCTCTGAAACAGGGCCATTTGTGGGTAAAGACGCCTCTGAGATCCACAGGTCCCGTGGAGTCAGCCTGTGTAGCGACACCTCACTCAGCTTTTCCCTTTCCTAAACTGTCCCAGGGACTAGCATAGGCTTAGGTGGAATCTATCCAGTTACTCTTCATTTTTATGGTTTACTCAAATATCTCACACAGGTTAGAGAACCCTGAAATCTACAGTACTTCCCTACCTCCAGTCAATCTTCCCAAGCTTCTCTTTCAACTTAGAAAACTATCGGGTATGAAAGTCAAAGTAAACTCTCTAGGTCAGGAAATTCAGTAAGGCTTACAGAACTAATGTCTCTAGTTTCCCCTGAACCAAAATTGCAGTTTTCAAGAGAGTGAAAGCAATTAGTTGTGGTCCTAAAAGTAGAGGCAATAGAGAAAACACAACACTAGTTGAAGGTAGTTCTCTTTATGCCCCACCCCCTTGCATGCCATGCTGAATCCAGTGGGCCCTGGGGAATTATGTGTATGCTGGTAGTATTTTCCAAACTCTGATAAAAGATCTCCAAACAAACTTTTCAGAGAAGGTCTCCTCTTAGAAATTTTAATAGTGGGCCTTTAGTTCCTACTTGTTAATTTAAAGGTTGGTTTAGGTATACTCGGATATTGTGAGAGCGCTGGGCAGAGTGTATATAGAAATCACTTGTATTTTTTCTAAATGTGCTAAGATTGGCCCCAAGATTGAGAACAAATTAGTTGAAGGAACTGACATTGTATTTGGGGTCAATTCATCAGAGTGGTAACTCTGTAATTAACCCTAAGGAGCTTTGGCCAGATCTAGGGCCAATCCCAGCTTTGTGATCTTGAACAAGTTACTTAAATACTCTGATGCTCAGGATTTTACATAAAACCAGGACAACAAGGCATCATTAAATAACTTAATTGATGTAAATCACCTGTAGCAGCAGCCCTCTGTCTGAACCCAATAAATGGCAAGTATTATCAGAATAGTGGTGATGGCAACTGGGGCAGGACGCACTGGAGCTGCATTGCAGGATATTTTGAAATGGAGAGGTAAACTTTGTCCATATAATGCAATGGTTAAAATCACCTCATTTTCTCACCTATCACCTCTCCTGCCTTCACCATACGGCTGGGCACAATTACCAAGATCTCTGTGTGCTATTATAAGGGTTTTGTAGATTTCAGAGGTCTAATTTGGCCAGAGGGGGCATTTTAGTTAAGTAGTAAAATAAAGGAAAGCCAGACAACAGAGGCTTCTAGTGCCCTGGGCCCTTATTGATCCAAATGTAGCTTTTGAACCAGCAGCATCAAAGACAGCTAGGACCTTGATCCTATGTCAAAATATGCATGTTACCATGATCATTCATGCTTGCAATAAAGTCCAAGAAGCCCTGTCCTAGGGAGAACACTAGGAAATCAAAAGCAAGTGCCTGGTCCAGTAACAGGTAACAGACACCTGGTAGATACTGAAATGGGGTCAGGTATTACCATAGTAGGGAGGTGACCCTGTTAAGGATTTCATCAAAGTGCACCTCTTTTGAAGGTACTGATTATAAGCAGTAATAAAAGACCATGCAGTTTAAATATAAATAGGTATCAGACATGTGCACATAATTGAATTTTTTCTTGACTTTTCAGTATTCATATAGATTTAGTCCAAGGATTCATGGTAAATATAATGTCTCATATCTAATGGTATGAATTCACTTGTTCCTAGTACACTAGATTTATTCTAAATTAAAATCCAATTTAAAGAAATCAGAACCCCTTCCTAGCACATTCTATAGATTCTAAGGAAAGAGACTCTCTGTGACCTAGTTCATCCAAATGCACTTGAAACAGTCTGTCTGCAACACTGAAACCAATGCTATGCACTAAAGGTATTATTTTCTTCATTCTCTCTTTTCTCTTCCAAGGCTTGACTCCTAACCACTTGAGATAGAGCTAAAGCTGACAGAAAAAGTGAAAATCCTTTGCCTTCTTGCCTGGAGGACATGCATGGCAGGAGATTTCCAAGCTATGCTGTCATCAAAGTTAAACTTAACCTTTCTCAGGGAAGAAAAAAAAAAATGAACTTTCAAACCAACTTCTTGTCAGGATCATTCAACTTGCAAAGTATATTGTAGAGTGGATAAAAAAAGAAAGAAAGAAAAAGCAATGAATGCATTTCAGTTTGAGGTTATTGAGACTTAAAATGATGACTTCTCATGTTTTGCAGTGACATTAAAGTTAAATGTCTCGGTTCATGGCCACTTACCACTCCCTTCATCTCCATTAATCTTTGCTCACAGTTTTGAAATACACCACTTTCTGTCTTCAGCAATAAAATGAAATTTTCCCGGGGTTATAATTGCTTTCCAGTGTGTCTTTTCTCGTGTTATTTGATTGCTAAAGATTTTCTCCAAAATGGAAGATATTTAGTGAACACAATGCAATGTATTTTCCTGCAATTTTTAATCTGTTCATGCATAATTTGAAGGGTTGGGTGAGGGAAAAATGGATATTGAACTCATCTGACCGTGACAGATTTGCAAACTCTGAATACAACTTAAACTTTATTGATGCTTTTAAATTACAGAACCAAATACCTGGACACGTACATATAACATTTATAGCATTTTATGTCTTCATAGCTACAGCCAACATTTGTTTAAGAATCACAATTGTAATTTGGGATGAGCAAGAAGAGTATTTTATAAGGAGAAGTAGAACATGCTGGAGCATTTTGCCTGGAATGAGCTTTTATTTTTAGCCTGTCCCCAAAAAATCATTATCTAAAGGCCTGAGTTGTCTCAAAAAATCATTATACTTGAGTTCTTGGTAGATCATTTCATAGAGTCCTGAAGGATTCTATTTGATTCTACATGGGTGGGCTCTCAGGACCACAGTGCAATTGGAACTTGGTGTCTCCTTCTGTTGAGATGCAAACTTTCTCCGGTGTGCAAAGTTTTAACAAATGGCAGAACAACACAGTCTGGTCCAATAAATTACACCCAGGATTTTTGAGCTATTGTGAAAAGTAGTATCTCCAAAATTGAAATCTGGTAGTCTGAGGATATCTGAATTTTTACCTCCATGTAATACATTATTGTCTTCTCTCTCATCTTTTACCTTGGATATATTTTTAAGAGCAATAGTATATTAAAGAATGACAAAAGCAAAAGGGATGAACTTGGGATTCAGCCCTGAGTTCTGCCCAATCCCCTTATTTCCAGTAAAGAAATAAAACTAGAAAAAATATTCTTAAAAATAATACATAAACTAGATCTATCCATCACAGATCAAACAGAACCAGAGGGTGAGGGGAAATCACCCATAGCAGATTATTGGCCACAGCTGGCCAATAAATAATTTGCTCCCATCCTCCAAATACAGAAATTCAGACCAAGCGCGAGGCATAGTGATAAATTGTGGTGGGGATGATAATTCAAATCAATAGTATTTTAATGTTACAACATCAGGATCCAAATACATGCACTTTCTAAACATTGTTTTCTTACTCAAAAATATTTTTAGAGGTTTACAGGACAATTATAATTACAAAGTTAGAGCTACTATTAACTGAGCATTTTCTGCATGCTGTTGATGATTCATGATTATCCTCATTTGTCATGATCGCCTTGGTTGGGGGAAGGGAGGCAAGTACCATCATCTTCATTTTCCAAAGAGGAAGGGAGGGATATTGAAGCAGAGGAAGCATTGGATTTGCCTAAATTTACCAGGCTAGTCAATACAGTAACCAATGTACAAGCAGGGTGATGGTGGTACCCACCCATGTGATCGTCTCCTTCTACATCATGTGGCTTACATGCTCATAAGACCCCCAGGCTACACAATCAGGGATGTCTCCCAGATTCTTAGGTGTGTCCCCAGCACTCTCCAAGACTTTGTTTCTTCACTTTAAAAGTGAGAAGATGTTCATGAATGGGATAAATATTTTGGAGAGAATATGTCTTTGGCTCCCCAGGTAATACTGTGGGACCTGGATACTCATACTTCCTCTTCTCAGTGACCATCTTGACTGTCTCTACCTGCTTGATACATTTTGGCAAAGACCAAATAAAGAAGGTATTTGGAAATCTTCCTCATGTAAGGGATGATAATGACAATCTCATTAATATTGTCTTCCAGAATGCATAGTGTTGCTTTCATTCCCCTATGTGACACAGGCAAATGAGATAAATATTTCTCAGATATTTTGCATTTTAGAAAGCTGCCTAGACGTTAGTTCCTACATGGACTTTAGTCCTAATTTGTGATTGTCTTCCACTTATTTAAAATTCTACCTGATAGATAATTATTGAATGAATGCTTACTGGTCTTCACTGTAAAAGTCAGGGAAGACAGGATAATGACTAAGACAGGGTCTTCTCTCAAAGAGTTATCTGTCACTATTTGACATCATCTTCCAAACAAATGTTCATCATTGTGTTGGTCCTCCTAGTGAAGGGAGAATACAAGACACAAAAGATCTCAAAAGCTGAAAGGGGTTCTCTTCTCTGGAGACATCAAAGTACACCTCTGAAAGTATGTGCATCCTGTGTGGTAGGAAAGAGTTGGTAGGTGTGCAATGGAAGGGGAGGGACAGAGAACAGTCAAATATGGACAGTCACAGTGCTGGAACCTAGCATATCCAAAATACTGCCTATAGATTGTCAAGTCTCAGCACAGACTGAGAAATTAGTAGTCTCAGAAGACAAAACCGCCAAGAGTCTGCTCACAATAAAACTTAGAAACTGGAATTTATGCCAAAGGCATGAGGAACTACCAACCTCAGACCAATGTCATTTTAAATTATCTTAAATATAGAACTCATTGCTCACCTGTCTTTGGACAATTAAGAAAGCATCACCTTATAATGTCTTATGGCTTGCTATCTGATAATAAACAAAAACATGGGGATATATAGTGTTCAGTTTCATGACAATACTTATTTTATTCATCTAAAAGATAGATGAGGAACTTTATAATTTGACAGTTGTTTAAATGTGTGACCATTTATCACTTCTGTATTCCTTGATTTAAAGATTTAATTTTAGAAACTGATTTGGGAACTTCCCAGTTCTCCAGAATAATAAAACGGAGGATCAATGAAACCAAAAATCTTGAAGAAATCCTTCAATTATACCTACCTTTCAGTTCACCAGGTCATGATTATTTCCATACAAGATAGCTAGATTTTCTTACCTTCTTTCCATTCATATTGTCATTTTAAAAAAATTCAGCCTTTATTACATCTTCTTTACTATTTCTATACCCTGATTGGCTCTTTTTGCCACAGATCTTTCACCCTCATTACCCTGCTGGCTTATTCTCACCCCTGCCACAGGCCCACACACACATAGCCCATTCTTCACAGTGGAAGAAGAGCCAACTTTCCTAAAAATCAAATTGATGTGTATCTCTTGCATGAAGCAATGTTTTCCTGCTTTTTAAGCTTAGTATCTAAACTCAAAAACGTGGTGGATTATTTAAATATTTCTGCATTTTAAATATGTATATGGGCTACAAAGATTATCCTACCCTCCAACAACTTCTATAATGCTGCCCGATAGCCATACTTCCTCTTCTCCTTAAGAGTCACCAAACTAAGTATCATACAGCAGGAAGTCTAGACTACTGTGCTTAAGTGATTATTTGTTGTACACAAGGAAAAAAAAAAAAAACACATGATAATACTTGGAAGTAAGCTCTGTTCATCTTGGAGCATAAGTGATGCATAAACAGAATAAAGAATTAATCTATGAATTTTGAACAGATAATAAATTGTTAAAACCATGCAGCTGGACAAACTTTAAAAGATACAGTACAGGGTACAAGGAACATCATTTTTCAAAGACCATGTCTGAAATTGGGGATGTTGCGCCTAAATCTAAGGCAGGGAAAGTTATTTTAAAAATGAAGGAAACTAATGTATACCCAATTGAAACTAATGTATATTCAATTGTTTTCCAGTCACTGGGATATTTTATATGAATGCCTCTTACTGTCCTCACAGAAATTTCATACATAATTTTTATTCCCATTATACACAGAGAAAATTGAGACTAAATGACTTCCCAGAGGATATATAAGTATTTAAATGCATGATCAGGATCTGCATTCAGAATAAGATGGATTCCAATGTTGAGCACTTTACAAATATACTAGAATCCCCGACACACACTTGCACACATACATGAAATTATCATGAAGGATCACTTCTCTGTCTCTGGCCTGCCATTATTTTCTCATCTACAAAAACCAATAAATGTCAATGCTTGTTCAAACTTTCAGTACATGTTTATCACATTCACTCACAAATGGCTGTCATCACTGATTATGCTAGAAGCCAGCTGGCCAGTCCTCTACTCAACCCTGTCTTTTTAGCCAGTTATTTTCAATGAACAGATTGTGACACGCAGAGATTTCAATGATTTTTTGAGGAATACTATAGCTAGATTCATGTAAGATGAAGAGAATTTTATGACTGTGTATGGACTGATTGAGCTGCACTTTAAGATCATGGTTTCCTGAGTAACCAAGACTTTTAGAGTAATTTAGAACCACTCAGTGCAGGATCATGATTAGCTATTGGAAGTTTAGCCCATTGTATTAAAAAAGAGAATAGATATCTACTGAGAAAGACACAGTTATAGAGAAAAATTTTCAACTCTGATGAGGACTGAATCGAAAAGAACACTATCTTTAAAATTCTCCCACTGTCTCTTTTCCTTCATGTTAATATTCCACACATAATCATTTGAAGAATTCACTTTTTAAGGTGAAAAGAAATCGTCTCTACCTGTAAACTTTTAAAACTTTTTATCTTTTACATTTTTCCTATTTTCCAAGTCTTATCATTCATACTATCCCATTCATTCATTTATTCAGCTTGCTTAAAAATGCAATAAATTTTAAACCAGATTTGACACTGTATTTCCTAATGCTGTGTGTGTGTGTGTGTGTGTGTGTGTGTGTGTGTTGTGTAATGTTGATAAGTGGAAATAGGGAACATAGGGTTGCGTAGAAGCAGAGTTGAATTTAGGAAACAACTTTTAAATAGGTAAATTTTTATGGTTTTTGTTTTTCAAAGACTTTTTTTTTTCTTATCAGACATTTCTAAAACCCTCTAAAGTAATCTAGACACAACTCTCAGCTTCTCGTATTCCAGAAGTTTCTAATCCTTTTCATTTACAAATCTCACCAATTCTACCCCCTAAGACAAAAGGTGCCATGTTCTTTAGCTAATTTAGTTAACCCGGTAAGGACCATTCATAACCTTAAGGGTTTAATAACTTGGTCATGTTTGAGTTTAGACGCCATCAGGGTGGTACTTTGGATGGCAAGATTCTCAGCCTTCTCAGCAGCAGGCCCATGACTCCTGACCTCGGCCAGTTGGGCTCTACTCTTTGGCCAAAGTGTGGTACCATAAACAAGGCTTTGACCTGTGCTCAGCAGGGACTTACCCAGTGCGAATACCCTTTCTCTCCTCTTTCATCCTCATGGTGCCACCTCTGGAAGCCAAACGTAAGGGTGGCATGTTTTATCTTCCAGGAAACACATTGAAAGCATAGTTCTAAGAGGAAAGGTCTGATATAAGCTCAGCTTGATGTCTACCTGAGAAGACTACTGGAAAAAATCATAATATATGTGAAAAGTCTAAATTAGAATCGAATTGTGAGAAAGAACAAAAATGTGAGCTTAAATTTGTGAGATCTTTTTAAGGAAAAAGAAGCCAATAAGCCGGGTGCGGTGGCGCACGCCTGTAATCCCAGCACTTTGGGAGGCTGAGGCAGGAGGATCGCGAGTTCAAAGCCAGCCTCAGCAATGGTGAGGCACTTAGCAACTCAGTGAGACCCTGTCTCTAAATAAAATACAAAAAAGGGCTGGGGATGCGGCCCAGTGGACGAGTGCCCCTCTGAGTTCAATCCCTGGTACCAAAAAAAAAAAAAAAAAAAAAAAGAAGAAGAAGCCAATAAATTTGATAGGACCTGAGTCTTTTATTTAACAAAGATTTATTGAACATGTGTAAAAAAAAAAAAAAAAAAGAAGAAGCCAATAAATTTGATAGGACCTGAGTCTTTTATTTAACAAAGATTTATTGAACATGTGGGTTCCACATACTAAATCCTAGGGCAAAAAATAAATAAATAAATAAAATTTAAATCCCAGTTCAGCATTACCCTTTGTACTCTCCACATATTTAGTACATTTTGTGCCTCACATATGAGAGGATTAAGAAACATTTGTTGAGCCAGGTGCAGTTGTGCACACTTCTAATCCAAATGACTTGGGAGGCTGAGGCAGGAGGATTGTGAGTTCAAAGCCAGCCTCAGCAAAATCCAGGCACTAAGCAACTCAGTGAGACCCTGTTTTTAAATTAAAAAAAAAAAAAAAAAAAAAAAAAAGGGCTGGGGATGTGGCTCAGTGGTAAAATGCTTCTGAGTTCAGTCTCTGGTACACAACGCCCCCCCCCCCCCCAAAAAAAAAAAGAAACATTTGTCGAACTAAGGAAGTCATTGATTAATTTAAAGATAGAAATGGAAAACAACTAAATAAAACAGTTTGATCTGAACAATATATCTTTATTTTTAAAGAGAGAATTAAAACAAAACAAAGCAAAAATGAGTGGCAGTATGGGAAAAAAAAAAAAATGGGTGGGGAGACTTTAATACAAGAGGAAAAGGTATTTGAGAGCCAGTGAGTTTGATCTAACTCTAGGACATCCATAGACAGATGTTCTTCACAACTGAAGAGAAGGGCAATATTTACCCAAAGTAGTCATTCCAACAGCAGCTTCCCCAGCCAGTCTGTGACAAATGCCTACATTGTGGCGATCTGGAGCAGGTTTTCAGATAAGAAATATGCAGCGTCACAGAGGCTTTGGTTCAAATTCCAGTTTCAATACTGATTGGCCTGTGAATGGACAGAGGAATGTTTCTGAGCCCTTGGCCACAAAATACAGATAATGGTCTCCCCTGTGCAGTCGCTGCAAGGACTGCTGACCACTGAGCTGAGCCAGGAGCTCCCAAAACAACTAGGGCTGCTGGGCTGCCTTTTCATGATGCATACTGCGTTTAACCACGATGTAATTCTGGGAAGCCACTTAGAAGAGAAGGTTAGTTACTCCAGATCAGATCTTTCCTAAAAACTGGGGGAGAATTGCTTTGAATACTTGGAAAGAATTCCATAAGCCTCTTGTTAATGCCTAGATAGGACTAGACCCTCTTCTGGATGTTCCTGCAGGCTTCAGTGCCCCCATTTGTCTGCTGAGTGGTATGTCCACCTCTACCATGATTGAGGGATTTGCCATAAGCTTTCCACTGTATTGAAACTGAGGAAAACTCTGGTAGCTACTATGTGCTCAATTAAAGTATGCTAAGGGAACAACTGAACAGTAATCATTGTCGTTTTCCAGTTGAGGGATCTGAAATGAGTTTTAAAGGTAAAGTGAGACATATTTACAGTTCAAGCAAGGGGCCCAGGACTCCTGGATTCCGTCCAAATGTTATTTATGTGTATATACATGCTATTGTTCACAAACACAGGCATTTTGTTGTTGTCATTATTGTTGTTGTTGTTGTTTTGTTTTGTGCTGGGATTGAATCCAAGGCCTTATGCATACTAAGTGCAAGTTCTATCACTAAACGAGACGTTTCACCTCTTCTTTATTAAGAAACACAGATGTTTGGTTTCTTGAGCTCAGTTCTGTATTTGACTTTATTCTGTCTTGGCATGGCAAAAGCTTCACCTTCAGTATCCAGCAGATGATCAGAAAGCAAGTGTTGTAAAGACTTAGAGATGAAGACCAGTCTAGAAGTGGTCTGACCTTCTTTTGAGGACTTATTTTAGAGAGCTATTGTTTTCTGGTCTGCTCATTATGAAGCAATTTATCTTTTGCGGTTTCATCGTGGAAAGGGGGGACAGGGTCAAATTCAAGCGTAATATTGTAGTATTTATTTTTGTTGTTCACTAAGTAAAATTATAGGTAGCAAGGGGAAAAATAAATGGAGCTAAAAGCATGAGTTATCACTTTTAAGCACCATTGTAGGCACTCTACAAAATGCATGCTTTATGTCTTTTAAACAAAGTAGGCCATTAAGTGTGCGATGCTAAGAGGAATTTTATCTTACCTATAAATACAAGTGAATCTTTTAAGCTCCAAATCCCCATATACAGACAATTTACTGTGGTAATCAAGAAGGTGCAAACAATTTCACTTCAGCACCATCTGTAACTCAATTGGTATTTTAATAATAATGAATAAAAATATATGCTGGCAACAAAAAAAAATGTTACTTAAAGTGGAATCTTCTTAAAGAGTCAATGATAATTTCTAAGAAGCTGTGTAAATATTGTAATTAACCCAGATTTCTTTTTGTGTGTGTGCCTTCATCTTTTAATTAATGTGAAAGAAGACCTCTAGCATCGAACTGTACACATATATTAAAGAACAAATTATCCCCACTTCTTCAGATTGCAATACTAAAGTGCTTAAGTATCCATGCAAATATACATTCATGTGCAATCACATTAAGTCTCATTTATTTTTCTGTTCTTACCTCTTTTTTTTTTTTTTTCCCATGTGCTTCCCTTTTTGTTTGTTTGCCTTTGGGAAAAGAGGGACTTAGGAAAATGTGATGAAGGAAGACATTGGAATGCAAAAAGATTCAAATATTTTGAAAGTGATAGACTATCCTTTGTCAATGTTTGTTGTCCAGGAAATGAGACGTTTTTCCTTTTGAAAAAAAAAAAGAAATTAAAAAGTCACCCATTAAAACAATTCTTCTGAAGAATAATATAACTAATGATTACATGCCTTATGAAAAATAGGCAAGTAACTAACCCTGTTGTCACCAGGAGACAGTGAATGAACTTGAGTTTTGGTCTACCAGTTATCTGTATAATCCTGGACAGTGTTGTCCTCTCCTTAAACCAGATCCCTTCATATGTGAAGCAAAGACTTAGATTTAACAAATGCAGATGTGACTTCTCTTAGTCTATGAATACAGGGCAGATTATCTGCAAATAGCTCCGGGGTTACATAAACAGCTACAAAGCTGAAACAGCAGAGGTGCCTCAGTCTCACCCACGGGTTTGGGTTTTTATCTGCACAAGACAGTGTGCAGCAGGCAGGGACTTTGTGTTATAAAGAAAGGCAGTGAAGATGGCACTGCAGTTATTTTCTGAAGAAAAATGGAGAATCATAAATCACATTTGAATCAGGGTTTGCATTTTGAAAATTGCCTTTTAATTTCATCTAAAGTTTGGGAGAAAAGGCCCATGAAGATTTTTGAAAGCTAATTTTGAAAATGTTCCATTACACCAATGCATCCATAACTTTTTGGAAAATCTCTTTCTCTTAAAAGCAATTTTTGGGAAAATGCTTAAAGTCTATCCTAAGTGGTCCCACTGGGAGTGGGTAGGAGAGAAAACCTGATGTTTAGTCCCTCAGTAGTTTTTCCTTAAACTTCAAACACCTCCCTTTGGACCACAGTTTCTTCACATTTTCAGCTTTCTCTCTAAATACAGATAAACACACATACACACTTCTGGGGGAGAGAGTGATGGAATTAGCATTGTGCAGACTCACTAGTGGAACCTGAAATGGAAAGATAACATAGATTTGCTTATTTGAAACATGCAGGCGTGGTGGAGCAGATGGTATTGCCTTTCCTTCCTTCCCTGCCATGTGTTCTGTGTGATGTCGAGCCAGCCTCCAGGAGGCTGCAGATCCCTGAGATCTGTGACCCTTCACCCCCTCATTCCCCTCCACTTCATCTTCTACTGCTCATCTGGCCCATTGTAAGCCTTTAGTGCAAAAGAGCTCTCTGTGATACCAATTCTTGGGCAGGTTTCACGGCACAAAAATGAGGTCCCAGAAATAAGATGGTTAAAATAGTTGTTCTCAATTGCAGCAAGATATTATCAGCGATTCATATACCACTTTCTGTTCTCATTTTGGGCTTCATACTTGACAAGAAGTTTTTTTTTTTTTTTTTTTTCCCTCATCTATTTTAATTTCATCTTTAAAATGATTCTATGAATGGATACAGCAGAGATTATTCTTTATTTTACAGACAATGAAAATAAAATTGAATTCACTTGAATATGTTATATAGAATCACTGAGTCAAAAGAAGAAGCAAATCTAGGAATCGGGATCTCCTAGTTCTAGATGCCCAGATACTTTCCACTATCCCAGGCTATCCCAAACCATAAAATAAAATAAACCCAAACCTGCTTATTGTTTTCATGTATACTGGGTCATTTCTCTTCTGCTTTAAGAATAGGAACCCTGTCTAAAATCATGCCCACTTTTATATTTAGAATGCTTATATTGTAAACTCTTTTGAGAAGAGTCATGTTCTCGTCTCTTTTAGGTGAGGTTATCAGGTAATTCACTTGATGTAGAGATGGCGGAGAGAACTAAGTCTCTGCTCTAGATGGAGAGCGAGATCATCTTTTTTCCTTTCTAATTTGAAAAGTTCCCACTCTTATCTTATTTTGACCAAGGAATTGAAGTTCAGATAGGTTCTCTCCCAGCCACTGTTGGAATGCATAGAGTGTGTGAGGAGGTTCACCCTAAAACAATAAAAAAATCTCCTCTAAGTGTTTCCCTTAGCATAGATTGTGTTTAATGGATTTACTTCTGAAATGGAACTGTTGACCTCAGACGCTGAGACGCAGGGCAAGCCGTTTTCGGAGGAGGAAGCAAGGCAGCTTTGTCATGACACCATTGGGCCCCAGAAGCTGAGTGTTCCCTAAGGCCAGTGCCTTGTGAATGCGGGAAGGGCAGAGAGCTGAATGAGATGGCAAAGATCACTTGCCTGAAAGTCTAGACAGTGAGTACCAGTTTTAGTAGCTGGGCTCTATGCATAGTGAATATTTTCTAAACTTCCCCATCACTTTATTTGTTTACATCTTTATATATCTGAGAGGTCTGTGAGCTCTATAAGATTTGAAAGATTTTTACTCAACTATGTCCTTAATGTTTCTCTGAGGATAAGCACAACATCAGATCAGATATTTGCACTGAATTAAATTTAAATGATCGGGTTACATCTATTTCTAATATTTCATGGGCACTTTAATAGTTAACATATTCATCCCAAAACAACTATAATATGAGGAGAAAAATTATAATCCAGGGTTGTTTTTTGAGTGAGGTGTGACTTGAGTTGACCTGAAATTTCTACAGAAATATAGTTGATTCTGCTGCAATATAATATATGCATTTATAAACACAACTGATTAATTGTACAATAAAAAAATCTTATAAGAAAGGGCTTATGACATGTCGGATGTGATTCTACAACATGTACAATCAGAAAAATAAGAAATTATACCCCATTTATGTATGATACATCAAAGTGCATAGATGCATTTTACTGTCATGTACAACTAATTTAAAAAATAAAAAAAGAAAGGGCTTAAGGTAAAATAGGGTTAGGAACACAATACTCAAAAGGCATGTCACATAGAATCAGTTTTAAACATTTTAGAATACATAAATGCTATAAAAATATGCTTCTTTGACTTTAAAAGATTCACAGTTTTCTTGTGGATTTGGGTGTCAGAAGGGCTTCAGTTGTTGCAAAGTGATGGAAAGGTGTTTTTATGAAATGGGATGATAGTGATGACTACAGAGGTCAATGGGGGAAGCCCATAACACAGCTGTGAATTTTAGATTCTGTGTATATATTTGATAACTCTGTGTGTGCGTGTGTGTGCATGTGTGTGTATGTGTGTATGTGTGTGTATGAGTGCCCATGTGTGTGTGTTTGGAATATACAGCTAATGTTAATTTTTCTGTATTTATCTGATATTTCCTGATGATAAGAGCCAGAAGCAAATGCAAGATCCACATTATATTCAAATTGTTTCCTAATATATAAATAAAGTAAAAACATATTTTCAAGCAAGTGCTTTGAGGTGAGCAATCATCATCTATCATTTGTATTTTGCACCAGGAGTGAAGCAGTCACATGATTTGCTTTCTGTTCACAGAGTGACTATAACTACAGAGATGCCAAAGCAGTGACTTCTATATTCTTCCTCCAGAGAGGATCTGGTGTTGTCTCGTGTTTGTCAAATACCTCAAAATATTTTTCTAACATTTCTGTTTGGAGACAACTCAGAATACACTTTGCCAGTTGATTATTTTAGCACTCTTAACAAATAAGAATTTAATTCTTATGTTTCTAATTAATTTTTCCTGCAATTAGCTGAAATGCAGGTCTCCAAGAATTTGCTAGATAATCAAGCATGAGCCAATGCAAATGTTCTTTAAAAACATATCAAACCATAGTTTTCTAAGAAGTTTACCTGAAAACTGAACAGCACATTCTGATTTTGTTTTGAATGAGGTATGTCTAGGTCTCATGAAGTCATTTCTCAATGCTCTGCAGAATCAATTTTGTACAAAATGAAAAACACACAGGAAAAATTTGTTGGTACTGTGAGGCTGATGATTGATTGATTGATTGATCCTTTCTTCTCTTCTTTCCTTCCTTCATCATTCACCATACTATTCTTTTCACAAACTTTTCTTCAGGACTTATCATGTTGCAGATTCTTTGCTAGGAACCCACAGAGAGTATGCTACCTAGTGGAAGATAAAAACAAAATAAGGGATTATTATGTAAGACTGAGATGATCTATTGTTCCAGCCATTTTTGTGCTGCTATAACAGAATACCTAAAACTAGGTCACTTATAATGAATAGACATTTATTGGTTTACATTTCTAAAAACTGGAAAATCATATATAAAGTTTCTAGCATCTAACAAGAGCTAATGGCTGTGTGATCACATGGTAGAATGCAAGAGTGTAGGAGGCTGTATTCCCGAAAGCCCTTTTTAAGGCATAAAACCGTCCTGAGAACTGAGCCTTCACTGTTTAATCATCTTTTGAAGGTTCCTCCTGTCTACATTCCTAGAATGGCAATTCAATTCCAATATGATTTCAGAAGGTACAACATTGTAACCAAAGTGTCAATATGCTAAGAGTGAAGGACAGGGTCCTCTATATGAAATTGGATGGTCATGGCATTAGTGTCAATCTAGAGGGATGTATATATGGAGTCAGGATCATGTCTATGTCTGTGCTATCACCTGTCTCATATTTGGATTTTATCAAAGAAGCCTTAGAAATCATGCGTATCACATTTAGAAATGGCTGGAATGGTAGCTATTAAAGTGAATATCAAATTCAAGATTGTAAAAATAATCTGAGACTATTCTCTAATGCTTTATGGACTATAAATGAGATACTAAGATAAGTAACTTATTTTCCAGTGGTGTTCACGAAACAGAGAGTAAGCTATTTAAAACAGTCTTATACCTCTAGATACAATTACTATAGAAGAACTTGGGAACTGAAGATGAGAAAATAAACATTTACATCTATAACAGTCTCCCTTCCTATAGAATAAGTACGAGAGCAATTAATTTATGCTTTGCTCAAATGGTCAATTAAAGGAATGAATGGGTAGCTGGGCTTTTGAGTCAGACACACCTAGGTGAATGAGACACTCCTAGGTGAGTCTTGTGACCACAGACAACCTACATGAAACCTCTGCATTTCATTGTGTCCATGTGTGAATGAAAATTACACTTATCCTTCATACCTGTTGTGAGAAGTAGATGCAATAACACAAGGAAGCAAGCAATGCCTGAATGCAGAGAAAGTGATTAAAAAATGATGGTAGTTAATGTCATGATTGCCTTCTTCATGGGCAATCTAATCTCTTTTTCTCTCTCTTCCTACCATTTTAGACAACTGTGATGACCCATTAGCATCCCTGCTGTCCCCAATGGCTTTTTCCAGCTCCTCAGATCTCACTGGTACGCCCAGCCAAGCTCAACTCAACTGGAGAGTTGGTAAGTGGAAGGAACAAAACCCCTATTTCCAAGTGCCAAATATGAACACCATGAACATGCAAGAAAAAGTGATCTTTTCGTATTTTGGGTTCAGGTTCAAAGGCAGTGTTCAGAAGATGTGGAAGGAGAAGGGTTAAAATCCAGTATAATCATACTTCCCATCACATAATGGAAATCCAGAGAATGCTGACTCATGTTTCTCTAAACCACAGAATTCCTTTTTTGATTATAAGAGGACTTTGCAAAAGTTACTTTTAAAAGGAATTTGCTTTATTTTTATACTTTATGCACCTAACATAAATAGCTACCAAAACATGCTATTACAATAAGAAGTTTATAGAATAATGAAGTTTATTTTGAACTTTTCAACTTTAATTTTACTATAAAATTAATATTGCTATCTTTAAGAGTATTCAAAATACCATTAACTCAAAGTAAGAAATCTATAATCGTAGTAGTAGGAAATAACTGTGGTTAAGAATCTAGTATGTAACATTACAACTGCCAACAGAAGTCAGAACTCTGATCTAGTCTCTGATATAAAGTGCCTTACAAATATAATATTGAATGTCTGGTACATATGCTTTAATTATATGTGGGTGTTGACTTTTATAATGTGTATGAGAGATATAAAGATAGAAAAGGTGATATTTGAATTACTTTAGTTTTAAAGACTAATAACTGATAATATTTGAATATCTGATTAATGTTATGAGCTTTTTGAACACTCAAAAATATTTATTAAAAACTGCTTATGTACTGAACATGTGCAGACTTTCTTTTCTTGTCTTTATTCCCTAAACATTGTAGGATAACAAGAGTTTACCTGGCACTTACAACATACTAGGTATTAAAGATCAAAGAGATATTGTACATCATCAAAGAGATTATTTAAAGTAAATGGGGAAATATGTACAAGTTGTATGCAAACATGACAGCATTTTATACCACAGACTTGAGCATTCATGGAATTTGGTACCAGAACAGGACCATGAACCAAACTCCTGTGGATTCCGAGGGATGGCTGTATTATTCTAAAAGCAAAAGAATGGCCAATTAGAGAGACAACCAAAAAAGTTAATAAAATTTTATAATAACACTGACCTTTGATGATTATTCTGTGCTATCATTTTATGAATAATTTTACTAATATTATGATAGAGGTAACAAAGTTGTTTTAGAATAAGCAATGTGACCTTCAAGTAGGGTCCCTGAGGCTCAGAGAAGTTGCATGATTTACCCCAATCACACAGTTAGGAAAGTAAATGCTTGGATTCAAACCTAATTAATCTGAATCTAAGTGTTATTTTCACAATCAGCACATTAGCAAATTGATTCACAGGTACAGGTTAAAGAGGGTGAAGTAGAAAGAAGAAAGAGAAACTAATCGACTACAGTTCAGACTGTACCACTTATAAAAGTTACAAGTTACTTTGAGTTACTTCAAGTCACTTACCTGCTCTTGATTTCAGCTTTTTATCTGTGAAGTAGGCTCAGAATGACTGCCTTGCAGCATTATGTGTAGAAAGAGACCAGACTTGTATAACCAAAGAGTCTTTCCCACTGCAGAATAGAGAACTGGAGTGAGCAAGGAAGCCTGCTATTCTTTCAGGAAGAAACATACTGTCAACAGGGCTTGCTGGGATAGTCTGTCTCAATTCCATTCAACCCAGGGGCATTTCCTGAGAAACTCTGGGTCTGCTCATAGCAGTTCCTTCCTTATTGGGCAGGTAGTGACTAGCAACAAGTGTCTCCACTGCAATAGATAATAGTCCTGCTCCAGTTCATTGGGAGTCTGGGTGCCTCAGCCTAAGGCCACTATGACAGTGTGTATAGGGAAATTCCACTTCTCTCCTCTAGAGAGAGGAGGTCTAAATCCTGAAAGTTGACTTGATTCAGTCCCAGTGATGGGATGCATTGACCTCATCCTCCAACACCGAATTCCCTTCTTTGACTGGGGCCCAACCCTGCCCTCAGAGGAGAGTAAACCCAAGCTCTAGCCGGTATTATACCACTGGTTCTCATTCCAGGGTTGCACAATTGAGTCATCTGGAGAGTTTTACAGGGAGCATCACCTGAGCCTATTTCCCAAATATCTGAATTAATTGCAATGAGACTCAAGCAAAGATACCAATAATAAATAATGCTTTCTGAGTGATTCTAGAATACAATGAGCATTGCAAACTGCTACATAGGATGAATTCATGGGTAACAAATCCTTCTATGACTATTTACTGAGCACCTTGTATTTGTTAGTCATCATGCAAAAACTCTTATCCAGAGTTGGCAAGAATGAACAAAAACACTATCTGTAAAGAGTTGACATAGATAAAGCAGATTATAATTAAAATCTGCAATATTAATTAATACCTAAAATATGTCATTAGTGATAATAGTAATAATGATATTATAATATTGTTTTATATGGATTCTATTTATGGATATATATGTATGTATAAAATAAATCATATATATCTACACATATATACTATCCAGTATATTTTTAGTAGGGCATTAATATATAAAGATAAAAATATACACAAATAGTTGAATATATACAAAGTAGGAGTCATATAGAAAAGTGTATATATAGGGTTTGGCATGGATACACACACATACACACACATGTGGTAGAATGTATATGTGTTATATAGTTGTCTTTCAGTATCCACAGGGGTTTGGTTTCAGGTCCCCAGTGCATACCAAAATCTATGGATACTCAAGTCTCTTAGATAAAATGGTGTAGATTTGCATACAATCTGTGCACATCCTCCTGTATAATTTAATTAATTTTTTGATTACTCATAATACCTAATACAATGTAAATAGTTATGCTATATTGTTTAGGGAATAATGATAAGGAAAAAAGTCAATACAAATTCAGTTCATAAGCAAGCAATGATTTTCAAATATTTCTTGTCCCCATTCCTTTGAATCCTCAAATGCGGAACTCAAGGATAAAAAGAGCCTACTATATATGTATGTATGAATGGATAAAGTAATATGCACATGTATGTACAAACATACATAAGATATATGCATATGTTGAATATATACCATAATATACATGTTATTATAAAACATACAAGTGATTATGTTAATGTTATTAGAATATATTTTATGACATGATTGGATAAACAAGCAAAATTTTAATAAGTTATGGAAAAAAAACCCATAACATTAATTAATATTTGACGTATCAGTAAAAGTAGACTTAATTTTCTTCTTCTCAAACTAGACTTATGTCCTTTTTGTCTACTCTCAAGATCTAGAAGCAATTATAGCCCTGAAACTTCTTTTCTTCATGGATTCCTTTAAATCTTCCCTTCTATTTTGTGAGTAGAAAGACATCAAATATACCCCAAGAGCACATTGTACCACAAGGTATAAAATCTGTGATGCTCTCAGATTTCTTTGGAGATGTCAACCATCTTCTCCCTGAATACAGGGATTATGTATCTAGGAATTGAGACTTTTATATCAGCTTATGCTACCGGCATATAAATGACAACCACTGCACACTGGGCACTTACCAGGCTGGAAGCCTCACTGTCCTAAGCCCTTAAGGTATATCAGTTCAGTCTTCACAACTGCTTTCCATGTGGATGTCATTGTTATCCCTGTTTTAAAAGTCAAAATGTTGTGGCACAGAGAGCAAAACTGATCACAGTAGACCGTTACCCCATAAATCTTATTACTGGTCCATGATCTTATCCACTACATCATACTTTGATACTTTAAAAGAAGGAAAGATGGGGGCTATTTTCATTAGTTGACTTGATTTCCCCATGCACCTCCCGCCGGTGTTATTGAGGTACAATTGACAGCTGACCTGTAGATATTTAAGATGTGTGATGTGGTAATTTGTGTGTATATTGTAAAATAATTACCTCAGTCAGTTAGTGAACATATCTACCACTTCCCAGAGTTATCTCTATGTGTCTGCAGGGTTGGGGGTGTGAAGATAACTTTGGACCTACTCTCTTAACAAATTTCATGGATATAATAAAGTTTTATTAACTAAAGACACTATGCTATACCATTAAATATCTCAGAATTTTTTCTTACAAATGCAAGATGGTATCCTTTGACCACCATCTACTGATTCCCCCCCATCCCCAAATCCTTCATACCACGAGTTTACTCTCTGCCACTGAGAGTTCAACATCTTTAGGTTCCACAAGAAAGTGAGATCATACAGTATTGGCCTTTTTGTGTGAGATGATTTCACTCGGTATAATACCCACCAAGTTCATCTGTGTTGTCATAAATGGCAGGGGTTTTCCTTTTTATGGGTGAATAACTTTCCATTACACACACACACACACACACACACAAATGCACATGTGCACACAGACTTACATTTCTTTATAAATCCCTTCATTAACAGACACTTAGGTTGTTTTCATGTCTTGGCTATTGAGAATAATGCTGCAGTGACCAGGGTAGTACAAATACCTCTTTGAGATGCTGATTATTTGTATTATTCATACATATACCCAGAAGTGGGATTGATTTATCATATGGTAATTCTATTTTTAATTTTTTGAGCATTTCCTTATTGTTTTCCATAATGGCTATGCCATTTCCTACTCTCAACAGCGGCACACAGGATCCCGTTTTTCCACATCCTCACCAACACTTATTTCTTTTATATTGGTAATAGCCATCCTAGCAGGTGTGGGGTAATATTTCACCATGGTTTTGATCTTTTCATCCCCTCTATCATCAATGCTATTAAGAACCTTTTCATGTACTTGCTGTCCATTTGAATGTCCTCTTTGGAAAAATAAAATCTCTATTCAGATTTGTTGCCCATTTTCTAACTGGGTGATTTGTTTTTCATTATTGATTTGTATGTGTTCCTTATATATTTTAGATATTAACTCCTTATGAAATAAATGGTCTGCAAATATTTTTTTTCCATTTCATAGGATTTCTTTCCCTTTGTTGATTTTTTCCTTTTCTGTACAGAACTTTTATTTTGATATAGTCTCACTCATTGCCAGTGTGTCTCACTCTTTGCCTTTTTTCTTAATGCTTTTGGTGTCATGTCCAAAAAATCATTACTTACCTTGGAAATCAATGAAAAATTTACTGTGAGTGTACTAGCTATTTTTCCTGTGCTATTTTCAATACCCAGGGTTCTATGTCCCCTTCAACTCCTAAAGTGTCCTTTTACTCTACAAATTTTCTCATAGTGTTCAATTGCAATGAGCTGCTTTAGTTAGACTCATTTCTTTCTCCTACAAGGGGGCTCTGTGAATCTGCCTGTTTTAATTCTAACATCAAACTCCTTCCCCTTCTAAATATCTAAACACCAGGTTTTTACACACACATATACACGTATATACACACATAACCATATTTTCTAGCCTGGATTTAAATTCTTAATGAGCTGGGGTCAACATATACATTCACTATTTTTTGTCCCCAGGAAATAGTTTAAAATAGGTGAGCAATACTTGATGTAAACGTATGATAGTGAATAAGGTTAAAATCATAGCTCTCATACAAATACAGAATGAACCCATAAAAATTGCTCAGCTTATTAAGGAGGGAAGCAACAAGATAGTGAAGCTTCAAGGAGGGTTTTGATAAACCATGTATTCAGATATATTTTGAGAGGAAAGCAAAGGATATTAAAACAAGTAACTACGTAGATACAAAACTAGCTAATATCTACATGAGTCAGGGTTTTCCAGAGGCATAGAACCAATAGGCTATGTATAGGTATGTAAGAAGAGATTTATTATGGAAATTGACTCACCACGGGGGCTCAGAATGCCCTGTTATGCTTTCTGCAAGTTTGAGAACCAGGAAAAACCAGTGGTATAATTTAATCTGAGCACAAAAACCTGAGAATCTGGGGGCTGCCTATGCGAGCCCCAGAACCCAAGGGCTAAAAATTCGAACCCCTAATATCCAAAAGCTGAACACTTCATAAAAGACAGCAAATTCACTTTTACTCTGCCTTTTAATTTTATCTGGTCATGCAAGGGATTGGGGCTTCTGGGAAAACACTCACAGCTATAATGGAAAATAATATATTACCATTCCTTAGCTTTTCCTTTACCCAATCAAGTTGACATTTTAAACCAATGGTTACCATGTCTTATATGATAATGAAATTCAGGAGTTGATTTTCTCCATTAGATGGACAATTTTAAGTTAACAAATCTACCAGAAAACAGCAAAAAACAAAGATAGCTGTATGGTCTAGAGAATTAAATGATCATTAATTTGATTTGATAAAAAGAGGCCCAGGGTGATATTGACAGGACACACCATACTTATGATTTTCAAAATTATTTTAGCTTTTTATTAACACATTCTATGTATTCATTTGTTCATTTTTCACAGCAATTAATGAATTCCATCTACTATCTGCCATCCAACCTCCCACCCAAAAATCGTTCTGGTGTTCTCTTGGAGATGAACTCTAAATTGTAAAACCCATCACTTTTACAGAATCACCTCTAGCTCAATAGACTCAAGTGTGCTCCATGGTATGATTGCAGTTCATCATTGCTGAGCTATTTCACATGGATAAAGTTCCTCGCAGGTCTCTGGGCAACATGTAACACTGGTGAATCCCCCAGGAAGCATAGAAAGTATTGGGATACATTGATCATGGATAATCAACAGATGCTTTGCTTCCAGTGTGTTCAAGGTATTCCAGTATATACAGCTGACTACACCCAGGAAGAAAGTGTACTTGGCTGGTAAATTTGTTAGAGGCAGAAGTAGTGATCCATTCCAAAGTTTAAGAGAAGAATATAGGAAGGGCTGTATTGAGCAAAGACAGCAGATGAGCTTCCTCCAAGCTCCAGTAAAGCAAGTGTAATGAGTTCCATCAATGACACGCTAATCTCTCTGAGCAACAAAAAATAAATAAATAAAGCACCCTTGAAAACAGCTGTTGACCTGAGCTATTGCTGTGCCAATCAAGATCTGGGAAGTCCACAGCATGAGGAAGGGGATTAGATGGTTAAAACCCAACTGTAATAGTCTCTACACTGCTATCTCATCTGTGGAAGGGATTTGCCAAATGGAATTTTTGTTCTCTCTCTTCCATACACCCTTTGGCCTCCAACTCATTTCACACGAAGAAAGTGAAAAGCAAGAAAGAGAACTAATTACTTTTGGTTAAAAAAAAAAAGACAAAATACATTAAGCTGGGGGTCAGATCACCATTAACTTAGGTTGCCAAGTCAATCTATGTAATTGTGGCTTAGGAAGGATCTGTCTTTGTCAGATGTGATTTGTTTTGTGGCAAGAAAGCTTTTGATGTGGGCATTAAGTCAGCTGGGCTTTGAGAAGCACTTACTGTCAGCGGGAAGTGCAGGAGCTGGTAGCAGAGCATGAAGCCGCTGAGCTGAGCTGTGGCTTAGACCTTGAAAATGAGGGGAAGGATTTAAGTTGCTTCACATGATTAAAAGGCAAATAGGAAAAGACATCTTTTGCCCCATGAGAGGAAAGGTTTACATTTCTCTTTCCCATCCTCTTTTATTTTTTTCCAAATACAGTTTGCAAACAGTCATGTTTACCATTTGTCCCTTGAAATTTTAATCCTTCTTCCTCTCTCGAATATATTTTGTTGAGATGCTTGCCTGTGTAAGTTGAGATTGTATGTTTCTAGCATGACAATGTTGTTGCCATGGAGAATTTGATTTCTCATGTCAGTGCATTTTCAGCTTCCAGGGCTTGTGGATGGGCGAAGAGGCTTAAAGCCCTTTCCTCTCCCTTTGGTGCAGAATTCATGCATGTTCCCCACCCCCAACTCCCTTTGGGCAGCACTGGTTACAAAGCACTAAGGATTCAGAAAGACCTTTGGAAGTTGGTTTTCAGTTTGACGACTCCAGACCATCCATGAGAGATGGGAATTGGCAACAATGCAGGAATCAGAATTCATACACACAATTAGCATGATATCAACTCTCTAGGGACTTGCTCCAGATAACCAGGAATGAATACTGAGGGTACAATTTACAGCAAGTCTAGAATGTTGATTGCTAATGAGAGTACCAGACTCTCATCTGTCCTGATTGACGGACATAGGCATGATACAGACATAATTTGATAGGTTCACAAAGACAGTGGAGCCAAGCTTGGTGGTGCACACCTGTAATCCCAAAGGCTTGGGAGGCTGGGGTCAGAGGATTGAAGGTGCTAAGCCAGCGTCACCTCAGCAACTTAATGAGGCTGTAAGTCATCTCAAAGTAAAAAATAAAATTAAAAAAAAAAAAAAAAAAAAAGCTGGGGATTTGGCTCAGCAGTTAAGCAACCTTGGGTTCAATACCTGGTTACAGGGGGGAAAAAAAGACACTGGGATATGCAGAAATCATTTACTGGATTCCCTGTTCTCCCCTTGAAATGCCCTTTCATTCTTTTCAGGACCTCCATTTCCTTTTATCATGTCGAGCTGCCCCAGGCAAGGTATTCTTTAAAACCTGTTCTTCCCTTTCTTGCCTGGTATTCTCCCTCACTACTTGGTGTTTCCACAGGGAGCTGGTTAGAAATATAAGACCTGAACTTTTACCCAGAACTATCAGATCAGAACCTGTGTTTTAACAACTGTTGCATTTGCACATTCAAATTTGAGAAGCATCAATATGATACATTCCCACACCTGTGTTCCTTCAATTATTACCTCCATGCCTTATTTACCCTGAATCTGCATGGTAAGGGAGGATGGAAAGTGTCAGAATTGGCCAACTTCTTATGGTAAGGAACCATGTAGAAGCTTCAGTTCTTTTATTTTATTTATTTTTTATCATCACAATAGTACTCTAAGATACTTGATATTACTTTAAAGATGAGGAGAAAGACTCAGAGAAGTTAAGACACTGGCTCAAGGATACACAGATAATTTGGGAAGGGCTTGGATTTGAATCTAGCCTTTCTACTGTACATTGACCAATATATCTATTGATGTAGATATGAAATCTTAATAAAAGTGTACATTTGCAAAATAGTCACCCCTACAGCTAATTCTAACATTCCAACCAGTGTATCTAGCATTTTAAGTACAAAAGACTGGAGTTTTTAGACATCCACAGGAGAAAAGATTCATATGTGTGAGCCTTCTAAATGGCTATGGTTCATACTGCAAGCTCATACGCTGATGGGAACAATGAACCTTGACCTAGATATATGAACAGCATCCTAATCATCTTCTCTTATTAGGACACCTATAGAACATCAAGAAATGGAAGGCAGATCCATTGCAATGGCCATGCTATTTACAAACAAAACAATGAAAGTGGAAGAAGGAAATTGGTTGTATGAATATTTTTGCTCACCAATAATATAGTGCTTCAAAACACCTTAAGTATAGGTTGAACTAGGGGTGGTGGCACATGCCTATAATCCCAGCTACCTGGTCGCCTAGGTAGCACAATAGAACTTTTTACCCCTGTCTAGATACAATTTAGTAAAAAACAAACAAACAAAACAAACAAGCAAACAAAAACTCTAAACTCACCATTTGGCACAACAAAAGTGATAGAGAAATGAAGCTACTTTACCTTTAACTTTTTATTTTTCCTTCAGGGCTGATCATTTCCTTGAAGGTCCAAGTTGACATTATTTCTAAGTAGCACCCCATAATATGCTAGCTCAATGAATCACGATCCTGATGTCTTTAATACTTTGCAGAGAGACAAAAAACTTCTTCAGTTCACCAGCTCATTGTATTTAATTATAAACTTAAAAGCCTTATAATGGAATTAAGAGAAGGAATATTAATGTCTTATTTTTGTCTAGTGATTGACAGTTTACTACCAACTTTGCAATATGTGTCACAATCAGGAGTAAGTAAGATACAGTCCTATCCTACTTAACAAGGACACATTCTGAAAAGGGGTGTCATAGTTGGTTTTATCTTTGAAAAACCTTTTAGGGTACACTTGCCCAATCCTAGATAGTAAGATCAGTCACTCAACTGGCCTCTCAGTGCAATCAAAAGATGCAACAAACCCTAAATGTATGAGGATACTACTAGTATGACATGGAGAACTATTTTACAGTAAACTTTTGAAATAAGTATTCTACTTATTTAGAGTACACTCTAAAATAATAATGAAATATATAGAACATTACATACATAAGCCAGTAACGTGGTCATTTATTATCAAGTAGTTTCTACTATATGTGATTCTTTGTGTTATATGTTTATGTGCCTTGGAGTGCCATAGGTTTGTTTATAACAGCGTCACCACAATGATGTGAATAATATATTCTACCACAACATGACAAGGGCTATGATCTCACTATGTACTAGCAATTGTTAGCTCCATTATAATCTTAAGGGACCACCATCATATATGTGAGCCATGGTTGGCCAAAGGGCTGCTACGTGGCACAGGAATGTGTCTTTGAGTAGCACATTGCATGGTGAATATTCTCATTTTGTCTAATCTGGAGTAGTTAGGTAGGAGCCACTGGATCTGTTTACTCTACTAGAAATCTTTCACTTAAATGTTTCAAACTAACTGTTCTCAGTTATATTAATCAATGCAATTGTTTGTTTATATTTGTACTTTATTGTTCTAATCAATGTACATGTTTGATAAAAATCCAGATTTTACCAAAGACTCCTTATCATGTGTTTTGTGAAGAAATTGTTTCTAATGAATCTCCATCAAAAAAATATCCATAACAATAAGATGGTTTTCTAGGGCATCTTTATTAGCATCCATCTGAGTTCAGATAACAGAAAATCCAGTTCACATTGCTTCAGAATAAATCTCTGAGATTAAGTATACAGAGATTGATAGACATCCCTAGTTATAGTTCTGGATGATGGAGGTTACAAGAGTGCTTCTCCTGTAATAGTTCATTAGAATGAATATTCCTTTTGTGAAGTTTTGTTGCTTGCTTGAAGTTTTACTTCTTTTTGAGTTTTTTTTTTTTAATTTGTTTTAATTAGTTATACATGACAGTAGAATGCATTTATGCACTTTGATATATCACACATAGATGGAATATAATTTCTCATTTTTCTGAATGTACATGTTGCAGAATCATATCGGTCATGTAGTCACATATATATATTTGTTTTGTTTTTGTTTTTGTTTGTTTCCAGTGCTGGGATTGAACTCAGGGCCTTGAGCATGGTAGGCAGACATGTACCACTAAGCTATATCCCAATTCCTGTTTTGTGAGATTTTTTTTTTTTGCTGTATCTCTATATTTTTGCATTATAACAATATAAAATATAAAATTTATTACTCTTCCTAAAAGGGAGTTCTCAGGGTCAGTCCCTGGCCTTGTAAATCAGTTCAACAATGCTATCCTCAGTGTCACCATCATCCTGGAGCAGACATGCCTGTCTCCTCTCAGCCAGGCACAACTGGGCTCTGAATATGCTTCCTGGATTTTCTTTCAAACCACCAAAGTGGTACACAGCAGCACGATGAATGTCATTTAGGAACTTGACAGAAGCGCATGTTATCTGGACTCATACAAACCAACTATTCTAGAAAGGGTAGGGCCTGAAACCTCTTTTCCCAAATTTCCCAAGTTATATGGATGCTCAGAAAAGTTGGGATTCATCAATTAGAACATTAAATTCTTCCAGGTCCCCAAACCCAACATCACCTTTCTCCCACTTCACCAGCAGGTTGTTCTCAAGGCCAAGTACTCATCAGTTGATTGTATTTCTAATCCTGAAACAAATCAGCTACCAAGGGTCAATGAAGTACCATGACTAACTTTAGTCTTATCATCTCATAGAAAGTAAGAGAATAATTATATTTATAGACAATAATGTTTATAGAACCATGCCTATAAATTTGCATTTTCTCTCTTTTTCCTGTCTTTTACCTTTCCCTGTCTGCCATAGCATTGCTTGTCACATGACTTTAGTGGGATGGCTTTTGATTTGCATTCTACTCTCTCCTTAGCTCTATCCACTGCCCTGCCCTGTGCCCATCTCTTTAGGTTATATTACACATCTTCAAGCCAAAAGGGTAACTTTCTGATGGAGGTTTTAGCTGATGACAGAGTTTCTCCTCTGTATACTGTATACAAAGGTTATCCAAAAGGAATATTTTGTTATAATACAGCTAATCACATTTATGTTTAATCATTTTGTATCCATAGTGATGGATGACATCGATGAGTTGATATATACTATTTTATTTCATCCTTGGTAGGATAGACACCCAACACATTATTTTCATGGAAGTATAATAATAGCTTGTCCACAGTCCCAAAGGAAGAAAGCGACCCTTTTAACTCAAACACTAGACTAGACTGGGTCCTGCCTTTCAAACATAATTGCTTCAAGAAACTAAGTTAAATGTAGTATGCTCAACTGTGTACAAAGTATGTTGCTCATGAAAGAAAGGCTTTAAGTGGCAATTCTAAAAATATGATAGATGCACTTTCCAATGACTTCCAATTCCACTTCTTGGTTTTCCCTTGAGAGTATTTTTTTCTCTAGATGCCTAAAAACAGGAAGCCTATCTTACCTTGTTGTTAAATCTTCTATAGTATTTTACTCATGGATCGAACTCAATAATTGTAAATCCATTAAATAAGGTATAGATAAGCCACTAAAATCCACTAAGAATCCCTTAGGCCTGAGCAAGAGATGGATAGAGTGAGAGTATATTGATTTGACAAATTAAAGTAGAGCTAAGCTTCCACCCATTTTATGAGAGAAATCTTAGAGCAACATTGGTCAATAGAAACTTCCGTGAGGACAGAGTCACTAACTGTACCATCCAACAGAATAGCCATTCATCACACAGCTATTGAAAACTGGAATGTGGCCGATGTGCCCAAGGTATCAAATTTTCACTTCATTTAAATTAGTTAGCTTAAATTTAAATATCATCTGCCATTTTGAACAACCAGCTCTAAAATCTTCAATATTTATATACATGACCCTCTCACCTAAGTTTTTAAAAGTGTCTGTGTTTTTTTTTTTTTTTTTTTTTTTATTCATATAGGAATTAGCTGTAAATCTGAGAAGGCATAAATGTGAGATATTCTTCCATGGGATTAAATTCTAAATCCTCTGAGCCCCAGTTGTCCTTTCGTGATCCATCAAGACCTTGGTGTCTCCAGTCTTCAAAAGGAAGGTCCTTTTTGGAGGACAGAACTGCCAAAGAGCCTGAATCATGAGAATCCTTCAAAATAATACATCTTTCTGGCTGTATTGAGCGATAGCTTGGCCAGTTTTTTTTTTTTTTTTTCCAATCCCTAAAATAAACCCTATAAGGTACAAGTGTCCCATTCACATGTTTTCACTCTCATTTTACAAGATTCCCTATAGACTTACATACATATTCTCACAAATGAATGACAAGCAAGCTTGTAAGGCTTGTTACATCTTTAGTTATAAAACAGTTGATGCTCCTGTAAACTAAGGTGTGGGATTTCTAAGGAAAAAAGCTGCCTACTAATGGTAATGAATAAAGCAGGGAGGTTTTCCCATAAATATTTAATATCATATGGTGCATGCAAGAGTAATAATGCCATTCACACATGCGCTTACTGTGCTGGTAGAGTGCTTGCCCAACATTCACAAGGTCCCCTTGATTCAATTCTCAGTACCACAAAGACAAAACAATAAAAAGTCAAGAACACTATTGCTTTCTCATTACAGATATAAACAGGTGAGAAGCCAAGTACATGCATTGTCAAGGAGGCTGCCCTTGACCATATTCCTTAGACTTCACCACATCATTCCAAAGCCAGCATCTTACAAACTGAACTGTTTTCTTTCAGAGCTGAACTGAGATGAACATTCTTCTTGAAGTAATTTATAATGGGTGTTCCACAGGGACCAAATGTGAGGATAACACTAGGATGGGGCAGCGGTTGGGGAATCTGGCAAGAATGTAGTCTCAGCTGAAGTCCTCTGTCTTCTGGATGCCAAGAGGAAGTTCGAGACCACACACTTCAACCTGAAGTCAGTCATGCCTTAAGACTACGGAACTGATATTTTATTACTTCTACTGTTCTTAAAATGGTTAAGATGGGGGGTAAAACAAGAGATGGCTTCTCAAGGAAGAAGTCTTCTTTTTGGTCAAGGGTAAATCTCTGCAAAGGGTATGGCTTGGGTTGTCAGATAGCAGCACCCATGGCTGGGGAATGAAACTCCCTGTTAGGGACGGTCTTCGTGGATCCCCATGAACATCAGTAGCAGAACCCCTTCCCACCCCAGTGGTTCCATCTTCTCCTTTATGCCAAGATCTTTGTCTCTGTGCTTTCAACACTATTTCTCCAGCAGGCCTCAGTCAGTAACCAACGAGAGCTGGATTTAAAAGCTACAGCATCTTCCCCCTCGTGTGAGTTAACTCTCAGGAGCATCCTACACGGGTGGACATATGCTCACCCACAGACATGGGAGCTTAATGATGTTCCATGGGTTGCCCTTGGACTCCTCTATGTCTCATCTCTGTCACTCTCTCTTGGCTTTCTGGGGTCATTTCCCAAATGAACTACATGCATTCAAATCTTTATCTCAAATTTGACATCCGTGGAAGTTAAACTAACTCATACAAAGAACCACTCCTCCCAACCTTGTTCTTGAAGCATCCCTCAGGTATGATAACTGGGTCTGATTCAAATCCCAACTCTTCTTTCCCTTACATGTATTTCCTCTTAGGAATCCCTATGTCCTTCCTGAAAATTGGCCTCAATACTCCAATCCTTCTTACAGTTTTTCATCTTTTTTGAATCCCATGGTGTATCTGATCAAGATCTAACTTTCTTTCCTTTTTAAAAGTCCTTGGTCTTTAAGTTATCTTTGGATGTAAGTGCAGGATCCCTGGCTAGTGCCAGGCTGCAGCATCCAGTTCCGTTGCACCTGCCCAGTTGCAGGAGAAAGATGCTACGTGTTCTAGCTAACATCTTTCCAGTCTCTGAGATCCCTGTCCAGACAAAGATCCTGTGACACATGGTTGGTAGAAATCTAAGGGAAGAGCAGGAAGCCTTCCCCAGCACAGTAAGCACATGTGTGAATGGCATTATTACTCTTACATGCACCATATGATATTAAATATTTATGGGAAAACCTCCCTGCTTTATCCATTACCATTAGTAGGTAGCTTTTTTTCTTAGAAATGTCACACCTTGGTTTACAGGAGCATCAACTGTTTTATAACTAAAGATGTAGCAAGTCTTACAAGCTTGCTTCTCATTCATTTGTGAGAATATGTATGTAAGTCTATAGGGAATTTTGTAAAATGAGAGTAAAAGCATGTGAATGGGACGGACATTTGTACCTTATTGGGTTTATTTTAGGGATTGGGGAAAAAATAAAACTGGCCAAGCTATTGCTCAAAACAGATTGTGTAGGAAAATGCTACACATTGTGTGTGATTATTTCAGCTCCATCTGGTCTTATACTAAATGGACTCTTTTTGAATGATAGAGTTGAAATATCTCTTCAGAAAGACCTGTATATAATCCATTTGGTGCCCATTTTCAACGTGTGACATCAATCGATTATCATTTCCTTTGCTTAGCTAGAAGTGGAAGTAAGTGTAGAAACAGAAGAATTTCTGCTTTTTCTACGAGTTATTCTGTTTCATGCTAAAATCTACCCTGGAATATGAAGTTTGAAAATTCATTGGTCAGGAGTCAGGAGATTTAGTTTTCTTGGCTTACCTTAAAACATGCTTAAAATTCACCATAAGAGTTTTCCCTTGCTTGCATAAGACTAGTTAAAAGCTTAGAAACTAGAAATCAAAAGAACTGGGTTGGGTTACTTTCTCCAGCCATATGACTTGGACTTACTCGTTGTCCCTAAAAAAAAGGAAATTAAAAATATTATTGCTGTTTGCCATAAGAATCCAGAGAGATATTGAAAACAACTTGAAGTGTGAATTACAGCTCCAGTGAGAATGGCTATTAAGAGGGAGAAAGAAGATGAGCATGAGAAGGATTTGTCACTGCTGTTGAGAAGCACTTTGCAGCAGAGTCAAAGCTTTGGTGCTGGCTCTTCTTTCTTGGATTTGAGTCCCATGCTTGGCCCCTTATTGATTGTATGGTCTGGGAAAAGCTTCCCATCCATACTGGCTATGCTATTGAGCAAAGATGAGAACAGCTCATCTAATATAGTAACTTCATGAGCAGAACTGGCTTTTGTGCCAGGTCTTCTGACTTTATGGCCATCATCTCCTTATTCCAACTTTCCCCAAAAGTGAAATTATCAAGGGCACAGATGATGAGGCTTAGGGTGTGCTAGAAATAAACTAAGACATTGCTTCCAAGTCATTCCTAGAAATCCATATGCAATAAAATGAAACTAAACCTCTATCTCTCACCATGCACAAAATTCAACTCAAAGTGGATCAAGAATCTAGGAATTAGACCAGAGACACTACACCTAATAGAAGAAAAAGTAAGCTCTAATCTCCAACATGTTGGATTAGGTCCCAAGTTCCTTAATAAGAATCCTGTAGCACAAGAATTAATACCAAGAATCAATGAATGGGATAGACTCAAATTACAAAGCTTCTTCTCAGCAAAAGAAACAATCAGTGAGGTGAACAGAGAGCCTACTAATTGGGAACAAATTTTTACCACATGCACATCAGATAGAGCACTAATCTCTAGAATATATAAAGAACTCAAAAATCATAACACCAAAAAAACAAATAACCCAATCAATAAATGGGCCAAGGAACTGAACAGACACTTCTCAGAAGAAGATATACAATCAATCAACAAATACATGAAAAAATGCTCAACCTCTCTGGCAATTAGAGAAATGCAAATCAAAACCACTCTAAGATTTCATCTCACACCTGTCAGAATGGCAGCTATTAAGAACGCAAACAACAATAAATGTTGGAGAGGATGTGGAGAAAAAGGCACACTCGTACATTGTTGGTGGGACTGCAAAATGGTGCAGCCAATATGGAAAGCAGTATGGAGATACCTTGGAAAACTTGGAATGGAACCACCTTATGACCCAGCTATCCCACTCCTTGGTCTTTACCCAAAAGACTTGAAAACAGCATACTACAGGGACACAGCCACATCAGTGTTTATAGCAGCACAATTCACAATAGCTAAACTGTGGAACCAACCTAGATGCCCTTCAGTAGATGAATGGATAAAGAAAATGTGGTATATACACACAATGGAATATTACTCAGCAATAAGAGAGAATAAAACCATGGCATTTGCAGGAAAATGGATGGAGTTAGAGAATTTAATGCTAAGTGAAGTTAGCCAATCCCAAAAAGCCAAATGCCAAATGTTATCTCTGATGTAAGGAGGCCAATTCACAGTCGGGTTGGGATGGGGAGCATAGGAGGATTAGAGGAATACTAGAATGGCCAATGGGGAGGGAGGGAAAGGGATGGGGCAAAAGGGTGAAGGAAAAAAAAAAAGATGGTAGAATGAGATGGATATCATTACCCTAAGTGCATGTATGAAGTCACGAATGGTGTGAATATACTTTGCATACAACCAGAGATTTATTTAAAAAAAAAAGTGCTCTATATGTGTAATATGAAATGTAATGCATTCTGCCATCATTTATAACATCTTAGAATAAAAAATAATTTAAAAAAAGAAAAATCGTGAATGCAATAAAAATCTAAGGTGAGATGCTTTTTCTTTTAAATTTAAATTTCTATAACATTCTTTTAATGCAGTATTTATGGGAATATTTGTAATTAATAGTTATGGAGACTTAAAACACAATTATAGACAACACTGCCTTTGTTAACATCTTCAACTTACCAAATACACACTTTTGCATATACGTTTCAACCCCAGTTTAGAAATAACTGAAAAACAGGATGCTAGTGTGCGTGTGATGTGTCTTTAAGAAACTACAAATAGTATCTTAAGGCCACTCTGGTCATTTGTGAAAACACAGTTATTGTTTGGTGGAAGGAACAAAATGTTTGCCATAGCAACCACAGCAACCCTGGGTATTTCTCCTATTAGCTGTAATGCAGGGAGCATCTTCAACAGAAGGGAGAGAGTCTTTGGCAATTATCATCTAGGGAGCAGCCCTTCATCCTAAGCGCTTAAGCTGAAGCTCTTGGGTCCAGAACATTCTTAACATGACGTGTTAATGAATGCTAACAGCAACTATTCCACTTTGGTTAATTTCAGGAGGATTAATAAGCTAAGGTTTTTTTCCTCTGGGCAAAAGGTAGATGTGGTTTTCTTTAGACAAATTTGAACAAACCTTTTAGCAGTGAATCTTCCTCTATTTTTTGTTTTATTTTGTTGTGGTTTAGGTTTGGGTCCACTTTTTGTGACTTTATTGTTTTTCCAGGGAAAATTCTTATCACATCACTTTCTCCTTTCCATTCTTAACATAAATTTTTATTACATGATAATTATAACAAAGAAATTTTAAAAATGTAAAACATGACCAAGAAGTCCAATTTTAGTCAATTGGAAGAAAAGGAGAAATGGCTACAGCTTGAGGATTTTTAATTCAAATTAGTGACAATCACTCAATATGGCAAAAGTCCTATATTTTACCATCAAGTCTCAAATTCCTGTACATATAATTTTATTCTTATTTTTTGTGTATTTTTCTTATGCAATAAATCACATGTAATAAGACTATCAGTTTATCTAAAAGAGACATGCTAGAAAAAAATATCACATGCAAAAAGCATAAAAGGACAAAATCATTAATATTTTAACTACTCAGAAGAAATCACTTTATAAATTCATTTTCTACCATATTCTAATATTGTTAAGATAATGCTGTTTAAACAACATTGCCTCTCTCTACACACAAACATAGTAAGAATACAGAAACTTCTAAAATGGGCAGCAAGATGAGTAGAAAGGATAATTTTGGATTTCTTGGAAATATATCTTCCTTTCTGTCAGCTTTAACTTAGGGGAAGATGGAGGGGATTGGGTTTGTAAACACATTGGACAAGACAAAGTTGGTGGTAAACACATACTTTTGTAGCTGGTACTTTAGAAGCTGGTTCAAATACCTACCCCATTAGCTTTCCACCTTTACCGGTTTTCTGGGTTTTAGAAGTATTATTTTGGTTGCAGAGTAATCCCAAATAGTTCAGTTACCCCTGTGTTTTAATTCGAGTTGCCAAGTGTTCTAAACTTGCTAGTTCTGAGTTTCTTCAACTGTACAGTGTGGATAATGATATTTACTCCTTTGGACACTGTGAAGGAAACTAATCTGCAGTATCAAATAAATTTAAAAAAAAATTTTAGTTGTAGGTAGACACAATACCTTTACTTTATTTATGAGGTGCTGATGATCTAACCCTGGGCCTCACACATGCGAGATGAACACTCTACCACTGAGCCATAGCCCCAGACCCATCCAATAAATTTGAATGCGCAATGACTTAATCGCTGTAGGTGTTCAGTTCTTTTCCATGGCATAGGTCAGTGCAGGGATGTGCAAGTTCCCAGATACTTTCCTTCATGGGCCAGGATAGGGATCCAGGTTCTTTCTTTCCTGTTGTCCTACCAACACTGTAAATATCAGGGGACAGGGAGGGAGATTGGGAAGAAGCAGGCTTCCTAGAAGTGACATATCTTATTCCCATTCACATTTTTATTTGAGGGAACTTGGGCTCATGGCTGTGACCCTATTAATACGGGAAACTGAAAAATATCATTAAGCCATCCACCTAATACAGTCCTATTTCTACATAAGGAAGAAAAGTAAATACTGTAGTATCAGCAATTCTTACTACTATGTACATGTCTTGTAAAACACTTGACAACACACATTCTACTGTAGGTGCTGAGTACTTTCCCTTCTTTTGCTTTTCCAGTATTTAAATATTTTCAGGGAGGATGGGAAAAACAAAAATAAAATATACTTTTATAAAATTAGATTCCTGTTTACAGAGTACATTTCATTTCATATTACATATAAAGAGCACAATAAACATGTATAACAAATTAGAGTAAAAAATGGAAAAATAAATAAATAAATAAAATTAGATTCCTGATGGCTAGCTATTTACTGAAAGAAAGTCAGCCATACATACCTTGTCGTATTTGCCTGATGGTCAGAATAAGCTCTACCATATGTCCTCTGCCTCCTGTGTCTGTGCCTATCCCTGCCCACTGAGAGACTGTCCTGTGGGCAAATGGCTCAGAAAATCACTCAGTTGCCAAGAAGAGGCCCAAATGACCCCTTCTCCAATGGATGGAAGGAAAGTAGACCAGACCATCATTAAAAATTATTTCCAATGACAAGGTTTCAAAGGCAAATTAATTTATAAATGATTCTTCTAAATTAAAATTTCAATGAACTCTCTAAACCCTAATGGTTTATGCAAAGTGGTTGGTTAGGGACCATCGCTACCTATGGTGTAAAACAATCTGTAATAGGCTTTAGAGTATTTGGGAAGTAGAAGTGCATATTGACTTCTTTTGGCTCATATAAAATGGAAACGGAAAACTTAAGACCATAAGTCTTCCAATTAAGTGAGAGTGCATATTGATCTTCTGAAAAGTTCAAGTGTGATAAGTAATGAAATTCTGGAACCAAAAGCCTTTTGACATGTTAGAATGTTCCTGTGTCTCAAGTACGCTGAAATACATGTGGATCCCAGGCTCTCTCCTGTCTCTGAGATTTGTGTGTGCTGTTCCCTCTGGTCTGGTTGATGCTTATCTAACTTTCCCCTTTATTTCTGGATGCGTTGTTCCTTGCCTCAAGTTTTAGCTCCACTATCAATATCTTTAGAAGGACTTTCTCATCGTCTCCTGAGGCATTTTGTCCTCTTGGCTCCTAAGTAACTTGCACTTTCCTCTGATGAGGGTTTCTTTCACATCATATTACATGTTTTTGTTTCCATAATATCCATCTCTCTCTCTCTCCCCCAACCCTGCACCACCTAGTATGGTCCTGTTATTCAATAAACAAATGTGGTATGAATGAATGATGCCCCTCAAAGGCTTAGTCAGTGTCCTTTTATCTTTGTATACCAGGTACACATATCTGGTCTATGTCTGGTTCATAGAACACATTTGAAGAGGGATAAGGACTGAAGAAAAGAAAGGAGGGAGAAAAGGAAGGAAAGAGAGAAATGAAAAAGATATCAGTCGGAGAGAGAGGACATAGGGCTAGTTTGTGTCAGGGTAGAGTTTTAAGAAAGACATAGGACAAACCCCTCTAGGAATTCATTAGATGGAAGCTATGGTGACTGGGGGAAGAGGGGAAGAAGTATGGCAGACACAGCATTCAAAATGAATCTTAAGCCATAAGAGCTACAGGATGAAAATTTGTTGTAAAAGTAGCAAGGGGATAAATACAGAACAAGGGAAGGGGAGGGCACATGTGGAGGTGATGGCATCTTAATTGAACACTGTTTCATTGATCTTTGACAGTTGAAAGTTGTAGCTATGTGAGACGTGACTACAAGTGTCAGGGTAGAGTTTTAAGAAAGACATAGGACAAACCCCTCTAGGAATTCATTAGATGGAAGCTATGGTGACTGGGGGAAGAGGGGAAGAAGTATGGCAGACACAGCATTCAAAATGAATCTTAAGCCATAAGAGCTACAGGATGAAAATTTGTTGTAAAAGTAGCAAGGGGATAAATACAGAACAAGGGAAGGGGAGGGCACATGTGGAGGTGATGGCATCTTAATTGAACACTGTTTCATTGATCTTTGACAGTTGAAAGTTGTAGCTATGTGAGACGTGACTACAACTCTCTCTCTCTCTCTCTCTCTCTCTCTCTCTCTCTCTCTGATGCTGTTCCAGGAACTGGCGGCTGGTCCCCAGCAGATTCCAACGCTCAACAGTGGCTCCAGATGGACTTAGGCAACAGAGTGGAGATTACAGCAGTGGCCACGCAGGGAAGATATGGAAGCTCTGACTGGGTGACAAGTTATAGCCTGATGTTCAGTGACACAGGACGCAACTGGAAACAATACAAGCAAGAAGACAGCATCTGGGTAGGGCATTGTTTTCTCTCCCCATGAATAAAACTGAGATGTGCCGATAGTAACTAGTGGATGCTTGTCATTTTCCTACACCCAGATTGTTGGTGGCTTAATAACCGTCAAGTGCCAATTCAGAAAGAGTTTGGTCATGAATCAGCCCTATCTCCAGCATGGTTGTGTTGTTCCTGGGGACTGGGTGTCTGCTGTGCAGTTTACTGTGTTCCTCCATTTCTGACAACTTGAGTAATCTGCGGCCTGCGTCTCAATTCCTTCATCTATAATAGAGAGATACACCAACAACGTCCAATTGTTAATGAGTTGGTATTAGTTTACTATTTATCTGTTTGTTTATTATGTCCCATAATACCTTGGAACAACCTAATTGACTCAGTAATGTAAGTTGGCCAAAGTTACCCAATTTGTGAACTTTGGCAAAAGATTCGTAATTCTTGTTCGACTTTAAATATCAGTGATGAACAGTCTATACCCAAGATTTGAAAATGACTTGAAAGGGTTAGAAATAGGAAATAAATTATACACTTTAGAATTATACTGAATTATAAACAATCTTCAGCTTCGAGAAGGAGTGTTTTCTCCAAGTTGCAAAGCAGAACTTTCCTCCCTTCTCTCAAGCTTCACACTCTTGACCTCAGTATTGTTATGAGGTTGTCAGCAGATTGTAAGAGGAAAGGAATGAGCAGAGGCACAAAGAAAACTTGCCTGCCCTTAGAAACTCTTGCTCATGAATAAAACAGTGGGATAGTCTATGCTACTTTTAGTTTACAGGAGAGAAAAATCATCATTGCTTTCTAAATGCACACAAAATGTGAAGATTTGGCTGTTGATAAAAAACTCCTTCCTACTCAGAATCTCCCTAGTTGCCTCCCCGTGGAATCAATGACAGCTAAAATTTTAAATTGCTGTTGTTTTCATGTGCGTGTTTCTGTATTAACTCCACTTTCTGAAAAAAAAAAAAAAAAAAATACTCTCTGCTTTGGATTCACTGTTATTTGCCAATTGCCTTTTTACCACTAAAGATTCTAATTGAACATAGTAGTAAATTAAGATTAGTCATAGCAGAATCTTGAGAACATTACTATTGTTATCTTTTTATTGTCACTAGTACTATTAGGTTCTAATATTCATAGAAGGCATGGGTTTTCTTCAGTTTTAAAAATAGTTTTTGAAGACCCTTTTTTTTTTATTTCAGTGTTGAAGTCACCATAAATTTTTACAAATTTCTGTTTTGTTTTGTTTTTATTTTGAACTGAGAAATGAACACACCTTCAATTTTGAGGAGCAATTTTGAGATTTTATGTTGGCTTTAGAGGGACAAATAGATGTGAGGTTATTTATTTTCTCTGGCATTTTCAATCAGAACCAGTTGTTTTTCAGATGGAGTTGTAGTTTTTGAGTCATCTAGTCTCAATTTTTTTAAAACCCCAAGTTTCATTTTCTTCAGAACCAAATGACCTGCTTTCAGCCTACCTCTGGATCAGGATGTATTTCAAGGGATGACAATTTCTCTGGGCTTGGTGACAGCTGGCACAAGGTCTCTTCCACTTCCATGCTCCTATTACTTACTTGTGTTTCCTAATAATTTCAACTAAAGGCAGAAGTCTCTCTTTCATGTTTCCACACAGCCCCTGGGCTGATTTTACTGGACATGTGAGACTCATTTTTGGATGGTTATTAGAACTGCAGGATGACTGAGGCTCTTAAAATTGGAGAGGGAGTGAAAGGAGGAGACTATCCCATCCCTTACTTCATACCTCAAACAGTTTTTGACATTGCTGAATAGGTAAAGGATGCTTGGTAGAAGGGCGGGGAGGTACAAGATCCTGTGTACAGCAAGGCAGAGAATTCCAGTTGCAGCGTTCCCAGAGGTGTTCACAATGCCTGCAGGGCACTTAGGAAACAGGCAGCTTTAGGACCAGCTTGTCAGCTGCAAACACTGGGAGGAACAGTGATTCAAGAAGAGATTATCACGATTTCCAGTTTAAAGAGTGAAATGCATAAGTCATGGTGTCATGGTGTCTGCAAAAAATGGGTGTCCACTTATACTAACACTAGGAAAACTAACAACCATTACACCAATGACATGCTACATTTGCACACTAATGTGTATGTGTGTGTGTGCATGTGTGTATGTGAATGTGTGATTCTATAAACTCTGGTGATTTGCTATTCATATCTCCATAAACAAGGGGATTGTCATCACAGTCATCAATCCAAGCTCAAAACTGGTGGCACCATAATTCAAAACTAAGATTTGTTCTTAAATATATTTGTACTTTGTTTGTCCTTTACCCTAATTGATTTTTTAAATTTTTACATATACATGTATATATGTATATACATAAACCTCTCTCACCTTAATTGTTACTTTTGTCAGGACTAATCTGTGAGATAATATTAAATCCCATTGTTTAATTTACATAGTAATGATTATAAAAGTGAGGAAACAGGACTGGGATTGTAGCTCAGTGGTAGAGCACTTGCCTAGCATGTGTGAGGCACTGGGTTTGATCCTAAGCACAACATAAAAAAATAAATAAAACAAACAAATAAAATAAAGTTATTTACATGTATCCATCTACAACTAAAAAATATATATTTTTTTAAAAGTAAGGAAACACCATTAACAACTAACTGTGTTTATATATGTTGTAAATGTTGCCTAAAGTGTCTGAAACTGTTTAGCAGCATCTATTGTATCCAGACTGAGGATGTTTTACAAACGTTTCACAAATATATGTAAAATCTCCTTTGTGACTAATGCTCATTGATACTCGCATTAGATTATGCTGTTGCATAAAAGAGATTACAGTTTTTCTTTTTACTTTTTATTTTTATTTTCAACTTACAAGGGTATGGATTCACAAAAGCTAAGCCTTACAAGCAAAGTAAAAGCAACAGCCAGACAAGAGGTTTAGGTAAAGCTGTCTAAATGGTTCTGTTTAACTTTTCAGAAATAAAAGCCAATACTTGAAAACATCAATATTAAGTACAAACTTAATTAAGGACAGTGTACCAAGGAGAAAGATAAACTCTTGAACACATATTTTCACTTGGTCTTTTGCAGAGCCTTAGTTTTAGATGTGATGGAGTTTATAATGCTTTTTTTAAAAAATTCATGATTTATCAAATAATACAAACATAGCACATTTTTTTGTGGATGAGATGTCAATTTGACAGTCCTTGAAAAATTTTTGTTTTTATTTCACAAAGTTCATTTCAGGACAGGAATCTTTAAAAGATACCTTTCCTACATATAGTAGCAAATCTTCATGCCCTAACAATTCAATCTGGAGAGTTTCTGATTTGACACTGAATGAAATGTTCAAGAATGAGGCCACCGAGCAGCTGTTCAGTGATGTACCACGATATACAAACAAGCCAGAGTTCCTGCCTCATTAAATAATCAGGTGTGACGGTGTCACCAAGGACAAACTTAGCAACAATTCTGAGAGTATTACCAGATCCAAAATCTCTTCCCGTTTGGTGTGAAGACATTTTAAAGCAAGACAGATACTAAAATTCTAACTCCAAGAAGCAATGTAATCCTGTGTTTGGTAATGTGGATCAATGTATTTGGAACAAGAGAACCTCTTAATTAAATCCTCCCAGACCACTTCCTGTCTCCATTCACCTTGAAACCTACATCACAAGAAACACTTACGGTCCCTGTTATACACACACACACACACACACACACACACACACACACACACTCATGGAGAACTTTTCCCTAGTTCTTTGTGTGTTAGTGTCCAGACCCTTCATGAATCCCTGTATGGATCCTACATACAAAGGGTGTTCTGAAAACGCTTTCCCCTCTCTGTGCATTAGCAGTTTATTTTCCAGTAGTTATCAGTCTTAAATTTCTGACACTTATTTTATAATAATCCACATTACTCATGCTTTTAGGTAAGCCTACTAGGATCTTTTTCTCTTCTCATATCAGACTAACATAACTCTGATCTCTTCTCAATCTATTATAAAATTTCAGGAACAGTTTTAATTGTTATTCCTACGAATTTTTCTCAAACTTTTTGGAAAAATCAATTACGCCAAGTATAAGAGGTGGAACACGAAATTCTTATATAAAGGTTCAAAAACATTATGTGTTTTATTTTGAAAATGCTACCTTAATGGCTCTCATCATCTTACAACCATTTTGGCTGAATGGCAAATTGATGCAATCTTCCAGTGAAGGAACTCATGGGTACTTAATAAGTTCTTAGTATGACTGGGAAAAGCAATTTTTAGGAAAAACCAAGGATTTTCAGCCCATAAAGTAGACTCTATCACTAACTGTTAAGTGTGCTTTTCTGTCTCAAGATCGATTATTATCCTCAACTTTATCACCCTTCATCATGTTTCTTGAACTTGAACTTAGATCTGTATCACAGTCTTCTTCCCTTTTATATCCAGGAACTCACCATGAGAAACACAGTGGAGTTTACCAAAGAGGAGTTCACACTACAAAGTTTTTATTATTGATCCCCTTCTCAATGAAGTTTAACATTCAGGTCTTTATTGATGTATAATAAATGTCATATTCACCTTGACAGCCTCCTTTTACATATGTATCAAAAAACTCATATAAAAAGTTTCTGTAATACAAGTTCAACTCTATCCTACTTAGAGACTTCAATGTTACCTACAAACTTTGATAATTTTACATTCCCTTTCTTCATTGTATATGCAAACATAACATGAAGTAGATACTGAAAGCAAATTGTGAGAAACCTGAATTTTCAAATATCTCTTTTGCCCAATAATTTGCCTTCTCTTTCTAAGTACGATCTCATAGTATCCGTGACAAAGTTAGTCCCATTTTTGTAAAACAATTTACTTTATTTGACTTTGTGATTATAATCTGATGAACCCCTTTCAGGTACTGATTGGAAGCAAACATTTGATGCTGGTAGATTCTTCTGAATTAACAGTGAAGATATTAGCTGATTCTGTTTTACTGATGTACCCATTTATGTCTTCCTAGTCTCCATTTAATTAATCACTTTCAAGCAGTCTCTGCTGCTGCAAGCCCATATTCCAACATGGAACAGTTCTAATCTTCCCTATGTGATAACATGGAGAATCCCGAGGGAGAGATGCAATGATCATAGTGACATGGGGCACTGGGGAAGGAAGAGAAGCCAAAGAGTTGTGTCCATCACTGAAATAAGGCATTTTGCAAGGCTGGTACTTACAGAGGAAATGCTAGCATTTCGGAATTCAACATTTAAACATTCATAGTGAATTCTTTTGCTTCTTTTGAGTGTCTGTATCCTGGGATTCTGAATGCATTGCTACAGTTTCTCTTTATCTGACACTCATGATAGGTAGCCACTCTGCTAAGAGAATGAAGGATATTAGTTAAGTTTGTCTCCTATGTGATCCTAGTGAGTTGCTTCTATTTTACAGAAGAAGAAAATGAGGTTCCAAGAGGTCAAGATCTCAGCCCATATCTCATAAGTCATAAGGTGATGGGGTCAATTTGCAACACTAGCTCTGTCCATAAAACCTAAGCAATTAAATTACTAGATAATATTTCAGCCATTGTTGAAAACATGACAACCGTCAACTCATGTTCTCTTATAAAAGAGCTGGTACAACCTGAACTGAGATTCAGAACACATTCTGCTCAATGGGGAAACAGTCTGATGATGTAAGCCAAAATGGAAACTGAAGGCCGCCTTGGACTAAACTGACACGTGGCCTTCATAGGAAGACCTGGCGAGCAAAGAGATACCTAGAATGTATCCCTAATATGGTGTACACTAGCCAACTACTTCGAACATTTTCTCTTAATGGTTTGAATATAGTGGTGTGGTCATGATGGTTTGGAAGTGCACTGGGAGCAGTTTTCTGACCAATCATGACTTGTGATGATTTTGTAAAGCACATCATTAGGACTAGAGGACATAGAGATAAAAATCCATCTCCATCCAGTGTTTGCACATGGAACCCCAGTTGGTTTCTCACACAACGTGGACACAAAAGTGTTTCATCAATATCTCCTACAGAATGGTTCTTTGCTTCTTTTCCTAACAATGGATGTATATCCCTTCCCTTCTCTACCACAATTCCCCTACTACTAGTAAAGCTGTTCCCCTCCAGCCCAGTGTCCCTGCATACTCAGCAGCATTCCATATGGCTGATTTCTAACCCTACCCTGGCACCTCACTTGCCTGTGAAGATCTTGTATTTTATTAATGTTCAATTTGCCTCTCCCCAAACAAGACCCACCAAGTCTGTGCCATGGAATCTTTTGGCCTGTGCAATATGATGGCCTCTTCTCTCCTGTAGCTGTCTGGAGTCTGTCAACAGAGAGGGCTTGCATTCATTACCCAGTATATTCCCACACAGAGGTCAATTGAAAGAATAGATTATACATTTTAGTCATCAGTTCCCCGATTTCATCCTTGAGTGACTTCCAAATTCTCTGGGAGATGCTCTCCTATCTTCGTGATTTATACACATTTATTCTGCCAATTTGGCTTAGAACATCCTGAGTATTGATCACTGTTTGATATAGTATTTTAAGCCTACCAATTTCAGAAAACAATTTGAGAGGGAGAATCTCATTACCATCAACATATATCTTTTAAGCTCTCATTATACGCCAAGCACTGCACTAGGTGCTGGGCATACTAAGGGGCTTAAGATGTGCTCTCTTTCCCCCCCAAATGCATGGGATGATTAATGAGACAAATAAATGACACTTCGACACAGCATGTGCTTATGCGAATAGTGCTGATGGAAGTTCACATGTGCAAAGCTGTTGGAGAGGGTGTGCCGGGAATGCATGATTGGCAGGGACTTAGAGAAGTCTAATGGGCAGGGACCATGTTTAAGTCACTTTGGCTTCTCAGCAGTTACAGAGTATTTTATGCCTAATAAAAATTCAGTACATGTAAGAACATACAAAAATAAAATGGTAGGAAGGGAGGAATAGTCACATCAAGAAAAAATAGTATAAGAAGCCCTACAGGAAGATATCTAATTGAATTTGAAATACAAAGAAATAATAAATTCAGATACAAGATTTCCCTGACCAGTTATACAAGATAAATCTAAAGAGGGAGACTTGACAGAGTGTATACTACCAGTACCGTCTTCCTTAGCTATCATCTAAGAGTGTTGTGCCATTTGTTATCCATTTTGTTTTAAAACTTTGTTGTTAGACAACAAAGGCTACATATAGAAATCTGCTCTCATAGATATTTGCCATAATTTTCATAAAAGCTCTCTCATTTGTTCTTTCACACATATAAAAACTTTAAATACAGAGATTAATTAATAGTGGGACATTATTAAAAGCTCAATTAAAAACTTAGCATACCCAGGATCCAACTTCAGATTTAATGGAGTCCTCCAGTACAAAAGTAATTCATGACCATGTGACAGACAACAGAAAATAGGGTCCGAGGGAAACACAGAGGCTTTTGATTAAGGCCAGCTTCCAGTTGCACTATCAGTTGCTTCATAGACCTTGGAAATGTAACTTAGCCTCTTTATATTGAACCTTTCTTCCCATTCAGGGAAGAAATATATCTAGAATCTTCAAGATCCATTGCATAAATTCTTCTATATTGCCTTGCTTAGACTCCTTGGTTTAGGGACCATCCTGTGAGTACAGTGGGAAACACATGGAAATGAAGTTTGGACTTCTCCATGGATCCAGTTTAAGACAATCAAATAAAGACCCGCAAAGTCCAGTATTCTCCTTGAGTCACCCCAGTGGTTCTGTCCTTAGCTCTTTGGCTGACCTTAGATGCTCTTATTACTGGATGAAACACCCCAGAAAGAAGGAAACGAGAACAACTAGCCAATGAGCACAGAGAAAGCAACAGCTGGTCTTTGCCCCAGCATCAGCAGGGGTCCCTGCAGCCCTCTGGTTCCACACTTAGCCCTAGAAACTTCCTCACTGAGGCCCATCTGTTTCCCCTTCTTAATGTGAGAATTTGCTGAGAGGTTTCAGAGAACTTCCCCACAAGGGGTCTATTCCTTTTAAGGAGAAAATGCTCTCATACATTTTCACATGTGGCATTTAAACACATCCCATGGACAGGGAGTCGACATGCAGTGCTCAGGATTAATATTCATATGGACACTTTCTAGGCGAGAGCAGATGTTTGCAGTCCCCTATAAACTGGTTGCATTTGTAATGGGATAGGATCCAGCAGCTGATATCAAAGTAAGAAGGATGATCTGCTTAAAATTAATTCTTCTAAATCCACTGCTATTAAATTAATCTTATTGTTAAGGTACTTAGTGATTCACAGGAAACTCGACTTATAATTGTATTTGCAATATGTATAAACCTGTTAGCTTTTGGAGACACCCACCTTAGATTAGGAGAAATCAGAGTTAATATTTTAAATTCTACATGCAGAAGCGTTAGTTTTCTTTGGGTTTTAAAAATGTAAATGTATTGAGTCACGTTAGGTATAATGAATGAAGAAAAGATCTTTTAAGTTATCCTTTATTCACTGAGTTTTTAACTGTTGTGCAAACTGTATTTCATTGTTGTTGTTTTCTTCAATATATTATCTCAGCTTTGAAGGCTAACAGAGATTCTGTGACTCTGATAAACTACTAAATCCCTAGGAGGCTCACTTTCCTCCCTTGAAAAGTGAGTATAATGAGCATGATGATCCATGTGATCTATAAAGGGGAGATTCTCAAAAGTGAACATGCATCAAAATGCCCCATAGGGCTTGTTAAGACACAGCTTGCTGGGCCCCACCTGCAGAACTTCTGACCCTGTAGGTCTGGGGCAGGATGAAAATTTGCATTTCTAATAAAATCCCAGGAGACATGATACTGGGGCTTCTGGTTGGGACCTCAGTTTGAGAACCATTGTGTGAACTTTAAATGGGTGGTGTTACACACTCTACAACAATAAGGGCTATTATCTGTTAAAGGTGGGTGCAGGTGGGACACCTGGTGAAGATACCCAGGGGACACCAGCTCTCAGAGCTTGCTTTCTTTTGAGGTTTGTATATAATGTAGAAAGCAAGCTTAATAAGTCAGCAGTTTTTAATAAACTAAATGCTCAGTGGAGAAGGTAAGATCTCCTTGTGGTTACAGACTAAGATAGTTACCCAAAACAGGCTCATTAAAGACAATTAGCTCAGAGTCCTAGTACTAGACCAGAGAGGTAGAAGAAGAGCCCGAGGGAGTTGCTGACGCCTAAAGAATAAAACTCTAGGACCAATCTGAAGCCCCAGGTGTGTACTGGGCTGTAGCCAGATGGAAAGAGTCCAGGCCTTGCAGAAACCTTGGGAGCCAAAGAGTCTCTCCAGTATTAAAAGAAAAAAAAAATAAATAAAAATTTCAAAGAAAAGCAATCTTTAATAAATTTATTAAATTCATTGTCACAACACAGCAATTGATATTAAGGAGAAAATCATAATATGGTAACAAGTTTCTGATTACTAACTAAGACTTCCAGTTTTGTTTGTCTAATTAGTTGAAAATAACATTAACTAACTTATAGTCAATGACTATGTGATACTAATAAAAGGAGAAAGCCCAAACAAAATAAGGTGAGCAGAGCGGATAATGTGTTTCACATACATAAAGGATTTCAATTGTTCATGTAGGAGATTGTCTTTCCCTCCTGCTGCTGTAAACAAAGGGAGCCTTTGCCGCCATGGTAGATTCTGAATTAAGACACTGTGTCTCACATCCTACACTTGCCTTCAAAATAATTCTTTGATTTAGTGTTTTGAGAATTTTTCCAGAAAATTTTCCCTCACCCAAAAGTATTACTAGAACAGAGAAGGAGCCCTAAGAATTGGGCTAGAGTTATTTTAACTAAACCCTGAACATCATAGGTACTTTATGTGTGGGAAGGGAGATGTATTTAAAAAAACTATCCCAGAGAATCATAGACCTCTAACATCCTGTCTTATCTGATTGTAATTTAGGGTATCAAGCATCTGCTAAGCTCATTCTGCATGCAATAAATTAAGGAGGCTTTAAAAGTAGATGTGGACATCTCTCCCATAAGAGGTAAGATAGATGTATGGAAAGATGTTCAATGAGACTGTGCACAGATGCGCATACAGGTGAAAGTATGAAGTCTCCAACTTGTCGGTAGAGTAAGTGCTATAATGTTTTTCCCAGAAGTGATTTGGACTTTGCAACACTTCCAGTTTCATCCATCTTCCTTCTTCTGTGGTGAAACAGAGTATGAAGGATGGATAAGGACCAGGAAAGTCAACATGGGTATGTTAGTGCTTTGTTCCAATCCACGTAGCTGACTGGCAGTCCACCTTCCATGAATATAGACAACCGGAGTGTAGGTGGAAAAAAGAAAAACTCTGTGTAGTTGTTGACATCATGATCCACATTCATGTTACGCCAAAGAGGTAGAACTTTTCTTCCTTTTGCTTCCTTCCATGCCTCGGCCTCCCCGATCTTTCTCAGCTAGTTCATGTTTCTGTGAGTCATTACATTTTAACTCAGATATTATGCCCATGTGACTTCTATAGGAATGTGAGAATTTAAGAAGGTGTGTATAGGAGAGGCATCTTAAGCCAACTTAATGAACAAATAATTTAAAGGGACAGCCAGTGCTTGCTTAAGAGCTCTGCTTGGAGACCAAACCCTGGCAACCCCTTCCACCAAGCCGGCTGGTCCAACACTGCTCACACACATAAATACTTGGCTGCATTTGGTAGAGTAGGTGTGCACATACAAGTGCGCTTCTGGTGACTGACAGAGATGATCAACCACTCTTGCCTGCTCAGTCCATGCCAGCTTCCCTCTGAGATGTATATGGGGAGAAGCAGCTGACTAGGAAGGTCTAACTTACAGCTTATGCTTCTTTATACACTTCCCTCTATTCCACATAACATGTGGGAGGTTTTTTTTTTTTTTTTTTTTAATGGATTTGTCACTTAATGAATAATTTCTGAAACAATTATATGACAACTCAATAAATGGCTTTGTCAATTTTCTGTAATGGAAAGCCAAATTATCAGGTGAGGAAATGCAAAATCTTTCTTTGCATGACATCCTAGAGAGGTTTTAAAAATAACTGCAAAGTTGTAAAAAAATTTGAGGATTCTAAGTTTGCAAAATCAATAGGAATTCATCAAAACCATTTTTTCTGGAAACTTGAAGTCATACATTTGGCTTTATTTAATGTGAGGATGTTGATGAAAACTCTATTTTTAGAATGTGATCCTAGTATTTAAGCTAGGGTGGATATATTATCATATACATATATATGTATGTTTGTATATATAAACATATACATACATTTTAGTACTTAAAGATACATATGTATATAATTAAATTACATGTATTCATGTTGATAAATTTAAATATATTTTTATATATTTAAATAAATTCTAATAATATATATGTTCTATGTGTGTGTATACATATGTATCACTAAATCTCCTCATGTTTCACCTTGATTTCTCCTTAAGTATGAATATGATCTTTCAAAAAAGTTTTTAGCTATTAAAAGATTTTGAAAATTTCGGGTCCATTTATTTTGTATTAAAATCTTGATCTTGTAATTAAATATCACCATAATAGTTGCATAAGTGATGCCAAATTACTGCAAGTTTGTGCTATTCCCTGCCAGTATCTTAATGAAGTGCAGAAATGAAAGAGAGACAACATAGCAATTTATATTTACTTCACTCCTGACTCCAAGGACATTGACAATTCTCAGGTGCAAGGAGATAACATTTGCAATGGGAGTTACATGAACATTGTTGATAATGGACATGAAAACTTCATGAATTAATTCCTCTGCACATTAAATTTATCTTAATAAGGACATGTGGAACCAGGCATGGTGGCACACACCTGTAATCCCAGCAGATCAGGAAGTGGAGACAGGAGAATCAGAAGTTCAAAGCCAGTCAATGGTAAGGTGCTAAGCTACTCAGTGAGACCCTGTCTCTAAATAAAAATACAAAATAGGGCTGGGGTTGTGGCTCAGTAGTTGAGCATCCCCAGTAGTTGAGTCCAATGCCTGGTACTAAGAAAAAGGACATGTGGAGGTTGGTCTGTTTGAACTATTTAATGACATTGAAAATGGGTTTTTGTTATTTAGTTTGATTTTTTTTTTTCTTGAATCAGCCTTTTTTGAGCCTGTTAGAAACAGTGGTACTAGCAATACATACTAAGCATTTATAATGAGTTACATTTGTGCTGAATACTTTTCTAAGATCTGTCCTGCAAAGGAGAGATTATCCCCATTTAAAGGTGGGCAATAGGGCTCCTGGAGTTAATCACAAGCCTTGCTGCAGGAAGAGTAGCAGGGCTGAGATTTCAAATGGAGGTAGTTGAACTTCTTGCCTTTGTCCCAGGCTACACAAGACACAATCATAATAAACAAGACAGTACCTTACCCACAAATACAGATATGCCAGCAACCTTACTGTAAAAGGTAATAACCACAATTCTTGGACACAATCATAATTCTCTCTTCCTCTAATCAGTATAACCCCTGATAAGAAACATATTAAGCATTTGTTGATTGTATTGCTCTGGTGTTTAATGACTTATGTGATTTTCTTATTTAAATAAGAAAACAGTAGATAAAGAAAATAAATTAATGCATTTATAGGCATAATTGGATACTACTTATGCTTGGTGGACTGGATACTAATAAGCATAGTGGATTCTGAATTATTTTCAGTTTGAACTACCTTTGTTTATTCAACAATAAATACAGTGCTCTTGGTAACCTGTGACTGTACCCCAGGGATTTAGATAAGAAGATGATGGGGAATGGAGGATTTTTTTTTTATTCAAACCAGAGCAGGATTATATTGTTTCATTTGAAACTCTTTTAATTTAAGTGTACTTAATAAAACTCTCCTTTATGAGCGGATTTAGAGCATGAACTTTGGATTTAGGCAAATCTGAGTTTGAATCTCTGCTTTGTACTAATCATATCGCTCCAAGCAGCATTTTGTATCTCTGATTCTTAGAGTTCACATGTGTAAAACGTTTATAAAAGCTACAACAGAATAGTATTAAGAATTCATAGAGTTGATCTATTTAGACTTCCAATGTTCCTAATATATAAGAAGTACTCAAATAAACTGTGTTTGAATCCCAACTTGAAATAAAGACTGAATGCTGACCAAGACTCTGTCAGAATTCCAAAAGACAACTTTCTTCCCTAAAATGTAAGATGCCAAGTACCTTAAAATTAACACTACTTATGTTCTATATTCTTATGTATTTTGTATTTTGTTAGGCCAGTGACATTTGCAAATTCCAGAGGCTATGGCGTGCAGGTGCCTGCTGGTAAAAGAAGCTAGTAGGGCCCTTATGAATCCTGAACACTTGAGCATTTCCCTGTTGGGATAGTGCAGCTTTACTTGCTCTCAGGATGGATGAAACATGTGCCATCCTGTGGGTGGACAGGAGTTACTAAGTAACATGCCAGGAAATGTGAGTGGGTTTGGAAACAAGGTAAACCTCCTGGAGGGCCAAGAATTTAACAGTGAGCAGATTTGAAGCTACTGGCATTTTGTTTAAATCAGTTCTCAGGAAAATCATTTCAGCATAGCTTTACAGTAAGAGCTGGGGACTTGGTTGAGGAAAGGATACTATATTGGGCATCTTGCTGGAGGCCTAGAATCTGAGGAATCATTTATCAACATCTTTCTTGAAACACTAAGTAACAGTAGAGCAGTTGTGCATTTGTTTCAGAACAGATTGTCTAGGTGGTCAAAAGAAGTGACTCAAAGTAACGACTTTTGACTGATTTCCAGAAGCACAAGACTGTTTTGCAATTTGTCTCCCCTGTGGACACAGATTCCTTCTCTTTTCACCAAAGATATTATCTAACAAAGATTTCCATTGAAGGAAACATATTGTTACTCAAAGGCTTACGTAGCACCAGGTTTTAGGCCTAAAGGTAGGTGATAGGTTCTCTCCAGTGCAGCCCCTGCCCCAGGCCAGAAAAAGGCAAGGTAACACAGAGAAGCCAGGGAAGAACAGATCATAGACCTAGAAGAGAACAGGAATGAGGGCTAAGAAAGATCTGACAGTGTTAACTTCAGACTCATCCCTATGTGATGAAACTTAAAGGACCCTCTATGAGAGGTACGAAAAACAAGTGATGCAGGATTTGAAAAAGAAGATGTACCCCCGTCCCCTTTTTTTATTTTTAAAATCACTTCATCTCTCTGAGCCTCTAACACTGAATTTTATTCAAATGAACAAATTCAATGGAAGCACATAGCTGTTATTCAGTAAATGTTGGTTTTTAATAATTAAAAGCCACGTCATTTTCAGTGAACAGTAGATATGGTGACAAGTCCTAAGATTGAGTGGTGGAAAAAGTACATATAACATCATTTAACTGCCCAGGAATTCGTAGAAATGCCATCAATTTGACTGAAACACAGAACTTAATGTGTTGGGGACATAAGAGATCAGTCAATAGATTTATTGACTGGTGTATCTTCTGAGTTTACTCAGCAAAATACCATGCTCATACCTAGCTTTCCACTGTAACTAGTAACACAGCCATTTTTTTTTTCTTTTCTTTCAAAAATGTGTTGATTTTTATAACAAATTATGTGACCAATGTCCTGCTAGCAGCAATCAATTCAGAGTGAGAAAATTATAATTAACTCAGCAAGAAAATAAATTAAGGAAAACCATTACCTTTTGAATACGTGTGACTTGAGGATGGGTAATGATATTAGTTGATGCTGGATGTTCCTTAACTGATGTTTAATTCAGGAGACGGTGAGCATTTTTTAAGTTTAAAGTTTAAGCATACCGTGAATGAAACTTTGGTTGTAAGCCTCCAATGACTGTACAAGTTCATGGTCTTTAGGAACTTATGACTTAGAGTTTACAATAATGTTGTAAATAAAGAAACCCTAATATCTAAGTAATTCCTGCAGAAGGCTTGTAAAGATAAACAAGCAGGGGCTTATCTGCCTCAAGAAATTTTTTGTTAAAGACACACTAGTCTATTTTGAGGAAACATAGTCCATAATGTGAAGCAGAAATCAAGAGAAGATTCACAAAGTCACTCTTATTCGATGGAAGTCTAGTTAGAAACTATAAGACTAAACTCTTTTCTTTTTGGTCACTTTTTAACTAATTTGCAGAAAGTTTTGCTAAGGTAAATTGAAGTGTGCCCCTATAAAATTCACGTGCACCTGAAACTTTAACCATGTTATTTGGAAATAGGGGTTTGTTGATGTAATTAGTTAATCTCAAGGTGAGCTCATTCTGGAATTAGAGGAGGCTCTAAATCCCATCACCAATGTCTTTATCAAAAGAGGTTATGATGCAGACATGCAAAGGAAAGATCATCTAAAGAAAGAGGCAATGATTGGAGTGATGTGTCTACAAGCCAAGGAACCCCCAATAGTGCTGGGAGCTATGAAACCTAGGAAGAGGTGAGGACAGATTGTTAACCTGAACTTTAAAAGAGCCCGTAGCTTTGCTGGTGCTTCAATTTTGTATTTCTGACCACCAGAATTAGGAGAGAAATTTTTCTTTTATTTGAAGGCACCCAGTTTGTGATAATTTGTTATGACAACCCTAGGAAGCTAATACGTTGTGTATTTATTATTTAGTGGCATCTGCTATGACTCCACACGTGACTCTAAGCTTCTCTGCTGGAGTTCTGGTAGCGGTCCAGATATAATCCTGTCTCGTATTCCTCCAGGGCGCCCAGCACAGCGAGGGACACTGCGGGTCCATTACACCCACAACTGGATGAGCATTTTTATGGTTCTTCATCTTTAAGATTTTGCTCATGGTGACACACCTTTGTCTAGAGTTTTCTTTCAGTCTCCCCACACAATCTCAACATACACATATCCACTTCTGAAAATTCTCTCTTCTTTGAAGATCCAGTTCAAAACCAATCCCAGTCCACAACCACATTCTATAGATTCAATTACATCAAATAGAAGTAAGTGATCTCTTTCACATCTCTGCTCCCTTTCCAGTTCATTGGCCCATCTGCTAGGACTTGGAGAAATTCTTTGCTGTATTGTGTTATAATCCCTCCAATTGTTGCTCCATGTGAACCAATCTTGTCCATGAAACTAAACAGAGTGATCTTGGAAAACCCAGCCCAGTCTCATTTTTATCTCCATCTCTCTACTTTGTCTTGTACAAAGTGAATGTTCAATAGTAATTTGTTGACTATTTGCCCTGGCTGCCTCATTCCACAGTGATAAAACTGAAATGTTCTCCAAAATTACTTTTCCATCATTATAAATTTGACTTGAAAGCCATGCAATTGATGCATTTGCTGGGGATTATCTTTTGCCCATAGCTCATTAAGGCTGTCCTCATATAGCACAAATATTCATAGGAACAGAGAAATGTTAACCCCCCAAGTGAGAAAGTGACCCATACAAATGTCTGGCTGTAAGACAATACCTAGAGCAATACAGATCATGTGATGACTCTGCTAGGTTTTTACAGATTCGGGATATGGAATATGGGATATGAAAGCAGTCGCTACTTGTCAAGGGAAAAAAGAGGGTGCAATTCCTCATTAATTTTTTCCAAGAGAAAAATTTTTCAAGGATTAGCAACATAATATTGCCCCTAGGATGTGCTTTGTAAATTACCAAAGATTAGTAGACAAACATTTCAGAACAATGATTGTTGAAATGATAATACTGTGGAAGAAATAAAGACTGTGAATATGTTGCATAAAAAGGTGACAAAGTTGATTTTGGGCAAAAGGGGCAAATACAAAACCACATTATAATGCTCCATTGGGTATTTTTAGTCATAAAGTACCTTCTCTCACCATGTATATTTAGATAATATGAAAAAAAATCCTACATATTTATAAGCACAAGTTCAAACTGGGGCCATCTGTGCACTGTGTTACAAGAAGAAATTAGCCCTCTGGTTGGAATCCAATACTTCTGGAGAATATGAGTTTGCGACAGTGCTGTCATGGTGTTTCACTTAAAAGAAATCCAGTAGGGCTCAGGATGTAGCTCAGTGTTAGAGCATTTGCCTAGCATGCATGAGGCCCTGGGTTCCATCTCCAGCCCAAGAAGGAAAGAATGAAGGCAGACAGACAAGCAGGAAGTAAGCAATCCACTAGACAAAATGCAATATTTTTGCAGAGAAGATTTCATTGCATTTGCCTTCTAAGACTCACATACCTTCCTACAATAATGTAAATATGCATTAGAGGTCATAGGACATTTTAAATTGCTGAATTATTCAAATAGTTTTAATAATTTCTAAAATAATTCTAAATGTATATATCAATATATAATAATACTCCCAATCATCATAGCTTAATATGCTTCAAGAAGAAAACATTTTGGATAAGACAAGTAAGTTCTTAGCTGTAAAAGGAAAGGTTAACTCATTCACAGAGAAAAAAGCTACTTACTAAATCCTAATGCAATTAAAAAAAAAAAAAAAAAGTAGAATTCTTTGCCTGAAGATTTTGTTCCAGGTAACATATTACATATCATACATGTGAATTCATACACACACGCATGCACACACACACAGATGGAGTATCATTTTTACATCCTAAGTAATTTTGACAAATGACTGTATTTACCAAAGAATTACTCCCTTTCATTGTATCATTTTGAAAATACCTTTAGAGGTAAATTTCTATCTTATTACTTATTTTTTTTCCTGTGATTACATCTCAAATTTTAAAATAAAATCAGCAAGGGCAAAATGTTCAATGTATCAGAAATTCCTTTATGGCAATTTATAAATGATATAATTATTCTGAATAGTAATGCACAACAATACTAAGATCCATAAGGGCATATTCATCTGATGCGTCAGTTTACCTAATAACTGAGAAGATGGTGAGTTTCCTATGTTGGGACTCATTAAAACATAGAGGCCTCTAAAATTCTCCCTGCATAAAACCCTTCAGTGCATTCCTCCCCACCCAAACTTCCAACAGTCTTTGTTGCAAAAACATTAGTCATCTTCATATTCTTCCCCATGAAGAGGACCTATCACGCTACTGTAATAATCTTTGTTTTCTCTCTCCCAAACAAGAGTAAACTTTGAGAGGAGACAGGAACTATACTTTATGCAAAAATAGCAATAATGATTGATGATAAAATGCTACAAAGTGGTCATAGCAGTGGCAATAACATTTTCAGATCTCCTGACCCCAGATCCATACAGGAATCCACCTCATTACCTTCTGATCTCGCAGCATCCAGGTGTATGGCAGAAGGAAGCCTCCTCTTCAGGAGGTATTTCACCAGCAGGTTATCTGCCACAGTGTTTGCCTTGTAGCCAGGCTGTTCTGTACTTGGGAGCAATAGGCAAGACACTATTTCTGCAATGACAAATTCTTTTTTCCTTGGCTTTCAAAAACTGAAGCTGTTCAGTTACTAGTCCTCATGCACTTGAATAAAGAAAACCTGCCTCCTCTGTAGCTGGAGGGTTCCAGGGTCAACCCAAGCAGGAAACTGACAGGAAAGTATTGATAGATTGGAAAAGACAACTATTGATTTCATTATGATTGTTGTAGCTGCTTTTTAGTTATTTATAACCTACATAGATCTAAGAAGTGAGATATCTGTTTCAAAAAGTATATAATAAAAAGTACAAAAGAAATCAATAAAAGAATAGTGGAAAAGATGAAACCACCAACCATAAATGAAATAAATCCAGTGTGATGTTAATAGGACAAATAAAATTGAATATATAGCGAGTTTTCCTATGACAACAATCACATCTGCTAATATTGCTATTGCATATGGAAGACACTTTGCAAATTAAATACATGAAAATAGAAACATTAGGATTTTATTTCCCATTCCTCTTTCACTTTCAAATTATAGTCAGATTTTCAAACTGGCTAGTTTGAAAAGAGACCAGGTTTTTACTTTCTCTTTTTTAGTATATATTTTTATTTTACATCCTAAAAGTGGACTGTATTAAAATTTTATAAATTCCTACTTATTTTGAAATATGAATGCCACTAAACCGGAAATAAAAGTTTGTTCAGTTTTCCAATATGACAGGCAAATCACTAAATAAAAATAAAAATTTAGAGTATACTTTAATTTTGTACTCTTTAAACACAAGTTATTTCAACATGAACTTTATTGATGAGACTTGTTTTCTTATTTGATGAAAGAGATTTTTGCAAAAGCATTCCAGCAGGGGTGGTAATGCTTTATCATTCAATAAATGGGCTAGAATGCCCACACCAGGAAGAAGCAGGAGACAGAAGAAGCTCGCAGGAAACCATGGGCCCTGTGAGTTTAAGCTGTCCTTCAACAGATTTGACCTGAATAGAAGCTCTTATTTTAAAAATATGCAGAATGTGAACTATTTAAGTATTTATTTCATTCAGTACTACTGTATATGTGTTAAAAGGTCCCCATGGAAAAACCCAAGGACCACTCCATTATTTCTTACAAAAAAATAAAATAAAATAAATGGTTTCATGATCAACTTGTCTTAGTGACCCTCGTCAATTTTTCAAAGATCATTTAAGACATGGAGGCCCATTGCTCTCTAATGACACTCTTTGTAAGTGAAAAATGTACCCAAAGCCCTTATGATGATGCTAGAAAGAGCATGAGTTATATAAACATAAAGTTCTGGCTTTGAATCCCAGTTCCATCACCAAAGAGTCCCCTGTGAGCTTAACCTAGTGAATTGTAAATAATAATGAAATAATAATAGTGATTAAATAATAATAAAATCTAAATAATTTGAAATGTAAGCAATAATGCTTTCCTGTTGGATTATTGAGGGATTTTAATAAATTATAAAAAGTGTTTCACACAATGGGTAATAAGCAAACTCTTAACATTACTAACCACTCTTCCTTTCATAAACTCACGTTGCCATACACAAAAAGATGTTTTCAATTCCTAGATGCCACAGCAATGGAAACTTGGGAAATATCTGGATACTCAAATGATAGTTGTTCATAAGAAACTTCTGATCTGATTAACAAAATGAGTACATTTTAACCATGTAAATTGTTGAGCCTCTTATAGGTAACAAGAATAATCAGGCTCTTCCTGTGAAAAAAAAAAAAAAAAATACAGAAGGAGTCCTCTAGTGGAAACGTCTTTCAAGTAAATGCAGTGATGCTCAAGTCTACACACGCACACTGATTGCCATGGCCAATATCAGGATCGGGTTCCAAGACTCCAGAATGATGCTCACTGGCCCATCCAAAGCACATGGTATGGAAAGCAGAGAACTAGTCTAGTCAGGGTCCTTGGGGAATACTCTACAATCAGATATCTGAGAGATCCCCTTTAAACACCAAGGGCAAAAGAATAACTAATTTTAAGTTGTCAATTAGAGAGCTCAGGCTTGTGTGGGTTTGACTAGAATGAGACCATTTCTTCTTGTCCAAGGTCGGAGGATGCTGGCTCATCACCTCCAACCATCTCTAGTGGTTTAGTGAACTTACTCAAGAACCAGAGAAAGAACAGACAGACAAGCCAAAGGCTGTCCTAGGCACCCCTGCTTCTTTTATCTGCATTATTTCTTATACTGGAATCCCTCTCTAAAGTTATGGGTGTCTGTGTTTTGATTGTGTGCATGGATAGGCACACATTCAGAACACACAGCTGTCGGAATTTGTACCTGATGTCATAGGGTAGGAATTTTGGGGTTCACACCCAAACCCAGGTGACTCTTCTCATCCGTAAGCGGTGTTGCTAGAAGACCCAGTGGGCCTTCTTGTGTAAGGTGCTTGAGTGGGGTACATGCCAATGCACCATTTGGGGAATGTATGTTTTCAGACAAAGACTATGATAAATACCATTCAGCAGCTCTCACAGTTTGCGCCACAAAGCCATCCCTTCTGCATCTAGGCAAAGAAAGGGTCATAAATAAAGCTCCCACTGTGCATAGCTTTGCCATCTGGAATCCCTTAAGTGAGAATGGTATCTTTCCAGTGCAGCTCATCAATGCTCATTTGCCTCATCTCTTAGTGTCAATTTCACCTTCTGCCTCTATTAAACTCCAAATGAATGGCAGGGCACCTCTGCACACTCTGATTATGGTAATAATGGCCTGCTGGCTACACTAATGGGGTCATTATCCCCCCTCATGTTCATGGGTTGCAAATCACCTCTAGAACATCATTGCTTCTGTCCTAATCGATCACTACCCTTCACACCAGCCATTCTTAGAACCCAAGAAATTGTATGTAAAAAGGGGCCTTTGTGCCTGTACTTTCTGGAAGCATTCTGAGATGAAAGAATGAAGGTACGAAGGGCAACATGCCTGAGAGAGATTATAGCAAGACAGGGAAGAGAGAAGCCCTCTGGCAAGGTTTTGCAATGCAGCAAATGAAACTAATTCACGGGTAAAGTATCCTGACATGAAATTGGAGCTGGTGCAGTGTGTGTATACACTCTGGCTTATCTAGGTGACAGAGGGCTGGTCTGGGAGCTGGGGACCTGTCTTCTGCTCCAGCAGCCCTGGCTGGACTGCACAAAATTAATGGGCCTTCACGTTTCCATTTGCAGCGTGAGAATGGTAAAGAGAACAGAGTCAGTCAGTGAGGTTTTGGGTCAGTGCAAAGTCAAACATCCAAGCGGATGATCCAGTAGCCACAAGCAGATAAACCACAAAGTCCCAAATGTGACCTGTGCTGACAGCTTTCTGCTCTCACTGCACAGCTTCTGCTAGAGTTCCCCCTCTGGGGCCACACAGTAAGGCTTCAGCACTTACTAGCTGTGTGACTTTCAGCAAATTGCTTAATCTCTCCAAAACAGTTTCCTCACCTGTAAAAAGAAACAAACAGAATTATTGACCCCGTAAAATTGACACTTTAAGTCTTATTCCCTGAGCCTTGTTCATAGTAAGGACCCAACCAATGGCCATTGATATTTTTATCCAATTACATAGAAGTAACAGAAGTTTGAGTATGACAATTCACATTACCATGGGTACAAACCAGTTGAGTTCTCCAGTCTATGTGACTAGAAAATGCCATTTTGAATAACCAAATTGATATTTTATTAAACCAGTTAGGTGAAATAAACTACCTGGCATTTGTGACTACAATATCAGTTGCTTTGCAGACGTCAGAAATTGATTTGCCTGGATTAGGCTCTATGAGAGTTAAATTTCACCTTCAAAAAGAAAAAAAAAGTTGGGCACCCCTCAGAATGATTTATGAATGGTACTCTGATGCATAAAATCTCATTTTCTTTAGTACATTTGTCAAAAGATCTCCTGATGTGTGTCTTGTGTAGGACTTGGTTGTGGTAACCCTCCCAGTCTACCATGCAGGCTGAATTTTACTGAAACTTTCTCTTGACAGGTCTTGAGATGATCATATTTGACTGATGTGCTGGTGTTCTTCCTTTAACTCCGGCACTATGAACTTTATATCATGTTTTACTTCTCTGCATATTAATGCCTGGATCTTCATGTGCAGATGAAATGAAACCATAAAACTCAGCCCTGTCAGCCAATTAGGATTCATCTGACAAGCAACACTTTGTCTTTTGTGTGCTAACCCGGGAATGGTGAAAAGACAGCGTCGTGTTTTCCTTTCCCAAAATACACCCCCATAGAATAGAAATTACATACACTTTTGCTGTCTTAAGCATAATATGGATTTATTATGTGGAGAAGATAGATGAGAGATTTTTTTTTTTTAACATGAGGCAAAGGCCTTAAAATTATTTACTGTCCTCATTATCATTAGGAAGCAGGCGTTATCAGATCTATCTCCCCAGTTTTTTTTATGGTGGAACACTATTTTAAGATTCATAATTTTTAAGCATTGCCTACTCCTGCATGGAATATGCTCTCTATGCAGAGAAGAATGATGTCTGACGGAGACTCCACTGCCATCCCAAAAGCATATTTGGAAAGTTGTTTTCTAACAGTACACAAAAATTGGGTCCTGAACAAAGTGGATTTTTGGAAGGGAATGAGTTTACTTCTGAATTTATGTAGTGTGAACATCTAAAGCAAAAAAATTCAAATCCTCACCTTTGGGGTCATGGTGATTAATTTCCATTCCAAATGTAACTCTTCTTATAGGCAAGAAATCCAGTAAATATTCCCCTGTGACCAACAACCCTGTGAGCTGTTGGCAGAATTAATAAAGCTGTCAGGATTTCTTTGGGATATTGCACGTCTCCCTCTATGTCATTTAATTGTGAAGTGTAAATATGCATATGGCACTTCAAGAAGGCTAAATATATTAGTCTTTAGGGTTTCAGTTCCTGTTTCTGTACTCATTTATCAATTTTGATTAAATTAGAGGAGAGCACTTTGATACAAAAATATATAAAATTTATGTAGTTTTCTAGGAGAAAGACTTGCATTGTTTATACAGCACAAGTATCCAGGGAGAAATATATATATTTCTAATATGCAACTTTGGATAATATAAAATGTTCTGTATATAAGATTATGTTCACAGCTTGGGAGAATTTGAGGAAAATGCTCCTGGTAAGCAAACTGTTTTTAGGAAGTAGAAGACCCAGGAGCAGAGGGAAAACAACACAACTCCTAGTTTTGAATACTTTAATATATGCAACTTTTATGACTGACTCCCAATCCAAGTGAGACCTCTCAGGGAGAGTGTGGGTAGGTGAGGGAGAGGAGTATAGATTGAATGAGAATGCTTATGGTGATGTAAAATCTGGCTGGATTCTTCAAAGGATTATTTCAGCAACAGTGAAACATTTATAAGGGTATCTGCTTCCCTTCAGTGTGTGAACTTGGGGCTTGACTCCTAGGCTTACCCAGGCTCTCTGTCTTCAGACCCATTGTGGCAAAGATGGGAATGAGTCAGGGCTTTGTGACTGTTCATACTGACTTTGCTTTGAAGCAGTCAAGGAAACTGGTTGTGCTTTTTAAGAAAGAAATATTATGTGTTGAGTGTTTGTAATTAAATATTATTAAAACCCAAGTGCTGTGAATTTGCATTGTTTTTCCTCCCTTATTATGTCAATCTAGTGTAAAATGTTTATATTTTATTTACTGACCAGTTAGTCTCTGTCATTCTGGATATTATAACATTTAGTGCAAGTAAAAGATAGGTATTATTATATCTATTTTATAGATGAAGGGATTGTGATTTGCAGAGATTAGGAAACCACATTAAAGCCCAAGGTGAGGCAGGACCCTCTTGGAAAAGGTAGGGACTGGGACACATTATTAATGATTGATACAACATGGATGGACCTAGAAAACATCATGATAAGAGAAATAAGCCAGACATAGAAAGATATATGACTTATGGTCTCATTTATATGTGTAATCTGAATAAAACCTGACCACATAAGGTACAGTAGAATAGCAGTTACAGGAGACTGGGGAGGGAAGGAGACAGGGGTGATGGGAGATAGGGGTCAACTGGTATAAAGTTTCAAGTAGGTTAGAGAAATTTAGGCTAGTGTTTTATTTCACAGTAAGGTGACAATAGTAAACAAGAATAGATTGCATTTGGCTTTTGGGGATTGGCTAACTTCACTTAGCATTATATTCTCTAACTCCATCCATTTTCCTGCAAAAGCCATGATTTTATTCTCTCTTATTGCTGAGTAATATTCCATTGTGTGTGTATACCACATTTTCTTTATCCATTCATCTACTGAAGTGCATCTAGGTTGGTTCCACAGTTTAGCTATTGTGAATTGTGCTGCTATAAACATTGATGTGGCTGTGTCCCTGTAGTATGCTGTTTTCAGGTCTTTTGGGTAAAGACCAAATGCCGAATGTTTTCTCTGATATAAGGAGACCAATTCACAGTGGGGTTGGGATGGGGAGCATAGGAGGATTAGAGGAACACTAGAATGGCCAATGGGGAGAAAGGGAAAGGGAGGGGGGCAAAAGGATGAATGAAAAGAAAAAAAAGATGGTAGAATGAGATGGATATCATTACCCTAAGTGCATGTATGAAGTCACGAATGGTGTGAATATACTTTGCATACAACCAGAGATTTGTAAAAAAGTGCTCTATATGTGTAATATGAAATGTAATGCATTCTGCTGTCATTTATAACATCTTAGAATAGAAACTAAATTAATTTAAAAAAAAAGAATAGATTGCATATTCCAAAATAGCCAGAAGAAAAGTTTTGTTGTTTCTTTCACCACAGAAAAATAATAAATATAAGGAGCAATAGATATGCTAATTAACCTGGATTGATGATTACATAATATATGCTTATCTTGAATGATCACATTGTACCATAAATATACATAATCATTGTGTGACAATTGAACAATTTTGCTATTACTATTAAATAATAAAATAAGAAATGGAGGTTCATCTACCATATGCTTACATATGTAAAATTTAAAATCATTCCAACAAACTGCATATAATTTATGAATTTTCATCCTTTGTTAACAAATATACTTTTATAATATGGAAGTCTAGAGTTACATAAGAACATGTGATACAAACATGCCCTTCCAATCCCTGATACACCATTCCTCACATCATGAGGGGCTGGGCTCGCATTTCCAAGATGCCATCTTCCCCCAGGTTGCTCATGCCTCAATCCCCTGGGAGTACACACTAGTCTTGTGGCCTGATCTCTAGCAAAGGCCTTCACATACCCAAGATTGGGCTTGGGGCCATTTGGCCAGGTCTGGACAGCTGCAACCGATTTTGGGCTGGAATGAGGGAGTAAGATGGGATGCCTGGTGGGAGGGCAGGGTCTACGCACATTCATTGCCTGCCAGGCCCCAGAGTACCCATTACTGGGGGGATCCCCAGGAAAAAAGGACCGAAGAAAGGCTCTTTAAAGCACAGAACCCAGGAGAGGTGCCTATCTCACTTTGAGCTAAGAGGCTATTTGGCCTGGAAATTGGAAGTCTAAACAAGACCATGCACTCAAAAGCTGCATGTTATCCACTCCACCTAGCTGACGCACTAGTGTTTTAAATTAAAACATAAGGAAAAATGAATAGGTCACTATAGACACCTGACTTTCTCAGGAATTCTTTTCAGAGGGATAAAATAAAAGATTCTGGAAGTCAAGCCTTAGTATAGTCTCCTCAGTTTCCTTAGTGCCCTTGAGAGTGGCCACAGGTCCCCAATCAGGGTCCCCATTTAGCTGAGTGAGGTTTCTTTTTTGGGGGTCTCCTTGAATTGGGCCTTCACCGCTCACCAGGACCACTTATCTGGTAGTAATGCCTACGATAAGACGGGGCAGGGCTCTGCTGATGTCCCAGTTGTGCTTCCAGTGAGTGACAGGAGCTTTGGGCAGCTTCCTGTGTGTGATCATCATGAAAGAGAGGCCGTGATCAGGACCAGAGGGAGGGCTTTTCTTTCCAGGAGTCTGAACAGGCAAAGTGATAAGAGAGGAAGGCCTCTGCAGACTGACCCGAGAAGCTAACACAAGCTGAACCAAAGGGAGCGCCTAACATGAAAAGATAAGGCTGCTGCACAAGGGGAACTGGTTGCAATGAGCCATACATTGAAGGAACAACTTTATTCCACAGCCTGCAAGAGAGCAAAAAATAAAAATATGGACATTAAAAAATGTTTCAAGATTTCCTCTATTCAAATAGATCAAAAATATCAAATGTCTCAAGGTTTCCTGTATTAAAATAGGACAAAAGATCAAGTTAAATTGAAATTAAAAAAAGGTAAACATCTGAGTCAATTGCTGGGTGAGAGAGATATCATGCTTATTCAGACCAACTCTACAAGTATTAGGACAAACCTAGAGGAGGAGAGGAAGCATTACAGATATTAAATTTTAGACAATGTGCAAGTTTAAACAAGATGTCTCTAAATAGAGACATAATAGTAGCACTGCGTAAAGAGTTTCAGGTCATAGACTTATATCTCATTGGAGAGATTACAGTGAAGGTAAAATGATAAAAGCAAAACTAGTCCCAGGTCAGGGACTAGCAGAGAGGAGAGTGCAGAACAAAGAGACCCCATCCGCAGCTCTCTATCAAGCAGAGCCTTTGGGTTCTATAAATGCTGAAGGAAAGAGATGAGAATGTCTGAGTGTGTGATTTGGACATGTTTGAATTAAGTGAGTTTGTGTGTATTTTTTTAAGACCAAGGCAAAATGTTACCACATCAAAATTCTCTTGTCAAAACTGTCACATCAGCAGGGTATGGTGGTGCTCGGCTGTAATCCCATGACTCAGGAGGCTGAGGCAGAGGGATAGCAAGTTCAAAGCTAGTCTCAGCTACTTAGCAAGCCTTGTCTCTAAATAAAAGATATATATATATATATATATATATATATATATATATTTTGCATATAAAAGGTTGGGGATGTGATTCAGTGGTTAAGTCCTCTTGGGTTCAATCCTTGGTGCAAAAAAAAAAAAAAAAAAAAAAAAAGCCATGTCAGCGTGAAATGCCATATTCATTCACATTCCAAATGCCACTATGTTCACATCAAAATGACAGTATCAAAAAGACAGATCTGCTTATCTTCCACCTCAATTCTGTCACTATTAGAATTTGTATACATTTATGACACTGCCTACCCCTAGTTTTGGTTTCAACATTATGATCATCAATTCCTTGAAACAGTGCTTTCACACTGCTCCAATGTGGTAAGGATGGGTTACTTTTTTATAAAAGTCACTAAGCCAGGTGACCACACCTACATACCCAGAGACTAGAGAGGCTGAGATGTGGAATACAAATGCAAAGTCAGCCTTGGCCTAAAATAAAGAGCTAGGATGTAGCTCAGTGGTAGAGCACTTACTTAGCATTCATGAGATACATGAGGCCTTGGGTTCAATCCCTGGAGCCACACCTACACCCCCTGACATACATATATACATATATATACATATGTATGTGTATATACATATATGTGTGTGTGTGTGTGTGTTATATAGTGGAGGTGTACCTCATTGGTAGAGTGCTTGCTTTCTATGCACAAGGCCTTGAATTTAATCCCAAGTATTGAAAAAAAAAAGATGCATAAATAAATAAGGAGTCACCGTTCTAATCCTCAGAGCTGCTGGGCAGGGCCTGTCCCTATGGCTGTAAGTAACTTCCTGTGGTTCTGTACAAATATAATTCTTGAGTACTACAATTTTAAAAAAAAGATTGAGAAACACTACCAGACAACTCTAGAAAAGAGAGAGATGAAAATTCTTTGAATAAGTCAGAAAAAGATTACAGAGGAGATCAATTTTATGGTGTATATCCTTGGGAGAACAGGATTTAAAATTAAAGAGGAAAGAGAGTAGATTGCACAAGAGGAGAACCAGAATGCAACAGTGAGGTGGTGTGCAGGACGGAGCAGGGCAGCTGACCTTCCGGAGGGGTATATTTGGGATGGGGGTCAGCAACCCAGGCCCAAACTGTAGTTGAACAGGTCCAGGGCATGGTGTGCTCGAGGGCAAGAGGAAGAGGTCTTGGGGCAAAGATGTGGCATGATGAGGGCGGGGCTTGGTCAAATGCATCTCTAACTGCATCAGTACTGATGGGGTAAGGAAAGCCTGAGTAGGGTCCCTCTTAAACTACAATTTTTTTTGGTTTTCTTTGGAAACTTTGCATCAAAAAAATATATGCATCTTTAGTTTCTCACCTGCATCTCCAATTGATTTTATGTATTTCTGAATAAAAATATGGTTTTCTGTTTGACAAATTTCTCTTGTCTTTAGGTTTTAATTGCATGTGCATGTGACATGGGCTTTTTTTATTTTTTTTGTCCTTCACATTTGAGATTTTGCTATAGATAGCTATCATAAAAAATTAAACAGAGAAAGAGTTTATTTCTGAGATATTTTTAGTTTTCCTAGTCCCTGGACCGGACTTCCAGTTGTCATTTATTTTCTTTAGTTCAGATAAGATGGATTGCTTTGTCTTATGAAGTAGATACTTTTCCTAGCAATAAACTACTTTTTCTTTTTACAAAACAGAGCACAATTTTTCATTCTCTGGTTGTACATGATGCAGAATCACACCATTTATGCAATCATACATGTACATAAAGTAATAATGTCCGTCTAATTCTACCATCTTTTAACTGTTATCAAAGTGGATTTAAATGGTCTTTAATGGGAACTAGCTATAGCATATGTACATACTAGACATCTTATACAGAATGTGTTCACAGAAAAGGAATCTGAAGCCTAAGAACTTCACAGAAACTATCTGCTCTCTCTTCCACCTCTTCAGAGGAGAGCAGACAGAGATAACAAGTTAAATCCTATTATTTGAGAGTCAGGATCATATGATACTACCTTTATCATTGCACAAAAGAGGAAGATAAAGTTGGCAAATTAAATAAATTTGAATGAAGCTTATTCATCATTCATTGGCTGTGTGTCAAATTACTTCAAGTTTTCGATGATTAAATGATATACTCTATGTAAAACTCCAGTCATGTTGTGTTCAATAAATAGTACCCATATATAATAATAGTAGTAATTATTATTAAAGTAAAATTGGAACATACACCACAAAGATTATTAAGTTCTATTTGAATAAGTAAAGAATTTAATGCACAAATCAGCTAAGAACTAACTTCTTAGTCACAGACAAGCAAATACATGACCTAGTAAGCCATTTCCTTATGAATCTTAGCTCCTGAACTTTTTCTCCAGAGGCAAGTGCTAAAAAAATATAGAAAGAGTGGTGGTAGTCTTGATTCTGATATTGCCTAAATAGAAAGTCATTTGAATTTTCTGGCTAAGAGATTTTTTTAGTATTAAGTAAGATATGGTGCTCAGCATACCCAGTGTAGTGCCTCTCACATATCAGGTATTCAATAAGCATTGATCCTCTATTTTTAGTACTTCGCCTGTAACATTACAACACCACCCATCTTTCCTACTTTTGAGGGTTATTTTTGATTCAAAATATTTAGTGGGTGATATAGGAAAAACCACTACATGTAATGGTTCGGATCTGGAATGTCTCCAGAAGTTCATGTGTTGAAAGTATGGTCCCCAATGCAGCATGGTTCAGAGGTGTGGCTTTGAAACAATGATTGAATAATAAAGGCTCTGACCTCACCAATGCATTAGTCTATGCAGTGATGGCTAAATGTACTACTGGGAGGTAGGACCTGGTTGGAGAAAGTAGGACATTGAGAACATGCCCTGGAAGGGTTCATCTGTTCACAGGACCCTGCCACCCCCCCCCCCCCCACACACACACACCTCTCTCTCTTCTTTCTCTCTTTTTCTCTCTCTCTGCTTTTGGGCTACCATGAGCTGTTACTTTTCTTCCTTTCTGCCTTCATAACCTTCTACCATAACCTTTCTTCAGTAGAGTCAGCTAACCATGAGCTCAGACCTCTGAGACTGTAAGCCAAAATAAATGTTTCCTCCTCTAAATTGTTATCAGGTATTATAGTCACAGTGACAAAAAATAAATAAATAAATAAAAGCTAACTAACATTGTGTGTGTGTGTGTGTGTGTGTGTGTGTGTGTGTGTGTATGAAAATTAAAAGCAATTATCAAGATCACTGTCCTGATATGGAGCAATAGACGAACAGTGGAAAGCCTCATACCTCAAGGAGAAAGATAGACTTCCAGATCCCACCTTCATGAGTGCCTGCTTTGTTTCCTCATTTATTCTGTCAGTGTTCATGGCTGATACTTGAACAGTTCTCCTCAGTTGCTGTAATTGTTTTCTTTCCTTCAATCCCCTGACCATTGGAATTTCTGACCAGAACAACCCAGATTTGTTTTCTCAAGCAGAACAGGTATAAATTGTGCTTCCAGGTTGAATGTCCAAAAAGGAACAAAGGGAATGAAGCTTTGCCCTTACTTGGCACTGCCAGGCTGTGAACCCTGGTTCACCTGAGTGTGACTAGAGCTCAGGTGAATATTGTGGTCTCCCAGAGAAGCCCAAAGGGAGCTGAATGGGGGTGTTGTTCATAAAACCTCCCTCATAATAGAAAGTCCATGTTCTTTACAGATTAGTTATCATCTCAGTAACTTTTAATATTATTTAAACAGTAACCCACAGTAATATTACCTACGCAAATATTTTAGATGTTGACACCGAAGCTCAAAAAATGTCATTGATCGAGTGAATATATTCAGTTAGCAGAAAAGGTGGTGGAGACATGCAAATTTGTGTAATATAGGCTGGTAGTGGCCAAAAGAAATAGATTGTAATATATGGACACAATGTTAAGTTATCTAATTTACTCATTAAAAAAACACAAAGAAATTATTGGCATTAATTTCATAATATATCTTACTTAATTTCATAATTTATTTTCCTTAAGTTAATATGGCCAAAACATTACTAAATAAATAATGCAAAGTTATTGATCAATTATTTGTATTAAGTCTATAAAGCTCAGTGTGTATGTTATACTGAGTGCACATCTTGATTTAAAATAGCCATATACCAGGTGCTCAATAGCCACATTTGTGACAGTCATTTCTCCATTTTTAATACTTTTCACATAGAGCACCTAAGTTATATATTACAGTGATTCTCTAAAGTGGTGCATATTTGAAAGGGATCAGTAGTGACAGAACAGAAAAAGTCTTCCCTTTATATATTTTCTCTGCATTTTCACCAATGCTGAGTGTCTAAATCTCATTATCAGAATATGAATAGTACCACCATTATTCTACATCACCTGGTACAATAAATTGTAGTAACAGTGGCTTGTTAAACACTAGTTCCAGGATGCTTACACTTTGACCTAAATTCCTACTTTGAAATACAGGACACATCTAGGTGCATGGGCACGGGCGCGTGTGCGCGCGCGCGCGCACACACACACACACACACACACACACACATACACTATCTCCAGCATGGGCAGAGAATCTGTCTCAGAATCTATATGTGGCTGCACTATCTCCTGGACATCAATGCCTCCTATTGGTATATTTTTGTCTATTTCAATTTCTGACAGGCTATTTTTATCATCACCTCAGGTCACTATGCAATTCATGATTCTTACTCCTTCAGCTTCCTTGCTTCTCAGTTCCCTGTCTTTGTTACATTCGGAGAAAAGCTCCTCTTTACTCTGATTTTTAAACATGATATCAGACAATAACTCACTTTAATCAGAAGATGATTCTTTGGTTTTGCCCATGAACTCTATTTTTGGCACCAGTTGCTTATTCCCTGGGTTTCGGACTCCCGTGTCCTACATGATGTGATTGTCATTAGATGAATCCCGAGTGACCTGCCAGGGGCTCTAGTCTTGTACTTGGTCATCAAGCTTTCTTCTTACTCACACTCCCCATGTGATACTTAGTCTGCCCTACATGACAAACTCTTCTGCCAATGAAATGTCTAATGTCTGCCAAGTAGGAAGGCTTGTTTGCATGATTTCTTTGTTGGTGATGTTATTGTATTGTTTTTGTTGTTTGCTTAATTCCATGTGCGATAAAATTTGCTCCCAAATGAGGTTAGTATACACATCCACCAAACTTCACACTGAAATATTCTGTACTCCTGGGAAATATTTTAAGAGCCACAAATGCCATAGGTGTATGAACAAGTTCTTAAGCAAAAATTTTCTACATGAAATTAGAATTACTTTATGTGTGATAGAATGCAGGTCTGAATGTAGGAAATGAAGATGCAAGAAAATTATTATCCCATTCCTGAGACCACTTTGGGCATGCTGCTGGCACGAAGTGATTTAAAAAGAAAAGACCATGTCTGACAAGATTTTATCTCTGATTTTAACTTAAAGGAAGTATTGATGGTTCACATTAAAAACCTAATCAAGAGGAGAAAAGGTGTTATCAGTCTATCTTCCAGTTGGAATTTATGGGCTATGGTTGGATATGAGTTGACCCCCAAAACTCCTGTGTTAGTGCAGGAATGTTCTGAGATGCAAGGATTGACTTGTGAGCGCTGTTACCTACTTAGTCCATTGTATTTGAACGTACTGACTGGATGGTAACTGTAGGCAGTGGTGTGTGGCTACAGGTGGTAAGTCACTGGCGATGTACGCTGGAAGGGTGATTCTACCCCAGTAGCCCCTTCATTCGTTTCTCTGCTTCCTGGTGGCCAGAAGTGGATCATGCCCTTCTGCAGTGATGTTCAGCTTCAGCTTAGGCTCAGAGCAATGGAGTTAGAACTGTGAGCCCAAATAAACTTTTCTTCCTCTAAGTTACTCATGTTGGGTGTTTTTGGTCATAGTCACCAAAAACTGACTAAGACATTATGCAAATATCTTTCTTGATTTATTTAAATCACATCTGCGTATTTAAGATGTCATAATATTAATCCATCAAAATCTGCGCGTATGCTTACATGATGGGTTAATCCAAAAATGGATATTTGAGCTTCCAACATTTCGAGTTCAGCATCTAGGTAAAAATTCTTTTCTCACTTGGAGAATTTTAGTATTTAATCCTAGAGTTGATAATAGTTAAATATGTAATGTGTACTTTTCCCCAAAATTCATCCATGAGAAGATCATTAGTATTATTCTCCTATTGGTCAATCAGGAAAAAATCTTAATTGGGTAGTATAATTTTGGGTATAACAAATTTAATTTTAAGGCAGTGTATATGTACATTTAAGTTTAAAGAGTATGTACTCAGGGTAAAAGCTCCACAATAGTAAACACATTCCCACCAAATCACAAGAAAAAGAATGAACAATATTACAGACTTCCAGTCTGAAAGCTATCACTTTGGTAAGGTCAAGAGGGGATGAAAGGTGGACCCCATACCAAGAGCCCAAAGCTAAAGAAAGGGGGACTCAGGAAACATCGGCATGAAGGACCACCTCTTTAGGAGTTGTGCAGGTGTCACAAATGGGAAGTTGAAATTAATGACCTTCAGAGCCCCATTCCATCCTTGAGATTTACTCATCAACTACTTCTCTCCCACAGCCACTTGTAAAATATAAATGTTGCCCAACGAAGGACAGATTTTATTTGAATATGTCAGAAAGGGGAATGCTTGCTAGCAAGAAGTTTGTGCTTTGACTGAGATTTGCTTTTCCATAAATAAACAGTAATGCAAATCACTTTGCAAAGTGGGCTTGGTCTCAACATAAAGTAGGGAAATTCAGGCCCTCTTTGGCCCTCGGTAAGGAATCCTTTATTGATTGCACTTGTCATGAGTAATTTGCAGCCAAAGAAAAGAAAGCATCAGAGTCCTATAAACTGTAAGCACTCATATTGCATTTTCCATGTTTTCAGAATGGATACAACAAACAAAAGCTATACCTAAACCCAAACAGTCTATATGCTCTCCCTGTTTCCATGAAACATGTATTCCATTTATAAATAATTGCATAAAAGCCAATGCCTATTAACGTTAGTTCTAGAATGTTTGCTATATACCACTGTGTTATGTTAAAATAAATATCAAGTCAATCATCCTTTATTCTTAGTATTAGAACTATCATCATCAATAATAACCTTAGATCCTCAGTTAGGAGTAGGATTAACCACTAGTTCTAATGGGAAGGAGGGGTTGTCTTTTTTTTTATTGTTTTTTATTTTCTGTAATTTATTAGGCAAACATATTTACATGTCTTAGTGGTTATTTCATCCCTTATTATTTTGTATAGTTTTTCCCCCTCCTCTTCTTCCTCCTCTTCTTTTTCTTCTCCTTCTGATGAAATTACTGGCAGTTTGTCTACTTCATTATTTTTTTATAACAGGCTTTTGAATTATTAGTTACACTGATTATTTTCTATTGTCTATTGATCTCTTATGTTTAATGATTCATTTCTTGAGTATACTTTATTGTTTTTTTTAATTTTATTTTTATAATTTTTAATATGTACAACTCATAGTGCATGTATTTAGCATCTTTTTAGATACAACTGTTTGTATACAAAGTATATTCATACAATTCAGCTCTTCAATCATGCATTTAGGGAAATGATATCCGTCTCATTCAACCACCTTTTCTTTTTTTTTCTTTTCTTTTCCCCCTCCCTCCCCCCTTGCTCCCTCCCTTACCCTCCCTTCCCTTTGACCATTCTAGTGTTCCTCTAATCCTCCTATGTACCCCCATCCAACAATACTACGAACTAGCCTCCTTATATCAGAGAAAACATTTGGTACTTGGATTTTTGAGACTGACTAACTTCACTTAGCATCATGTCTTCCAACTTCATCCATTTACCTGCAAATGCCATTAATTTATTTTCTTTTATTGCTGAGTAAAATTCCATTGTGCGTATATACCACATTTTCTTAATGGGTTGTCTTTTGTCATCAGAAATCCTGTAAATCCAGGCCTGAAGCAACAAATGTTAACTCACCAGCGAGTACAAGAGTTAGGATGTGAATCCAGATTCATCTGCAGTCAGGCCCACGTAGTTGCCATAATCACATGTTCGTGTATAGGAAGATCCTGTCTCAGGAAATAGGTCATTGTGCACTGACCTGTTACCTCCTGCCAGATATCCCTCTGCTCCTAGAGAATGTAACAGCATTGTCCTCAGTGTGTTAAGCTGGCAGTGGCTGTTCTTTCCCTAATGGATATGCAGCATCCGCATTAGATGTGGTTATAGTAAAGAAAGCTGAAGGACGTGTTAGGGCCTAGACGGAAGATTTCACAAATCTATTTTTTAAATTAGAGAGAATCAGATCACTGGAATTGCCCAAAGTATCTAAAATCATTAGGCTTAACAGACCCAATAATACATTTAAGGAGAAACGTTGAAAACAATGAGTTCATAATAAGGAATAAACAGATTCTACCCATTTAATTAATTCCCAGCAAAGGAATCACAAATTATTTTCACAAGGAAAAATACTGAAAAAAGGTGATAATTCAATAAAAGTGTAAGGCATTTACCCCTACAGAGATGTAATCCAAACAGATTTTAGAAAACATGTACCTTTGCATAATTAGTCATTATAGTCAACTTTGTATGGAAATGACCCAATCTTAATACCCCAGGTGGCTAATCATGTATTCAGGTGTCTGTCCACAATCAAAACAAAGCCCTAGACACTCAGGGACTTCAACATTTTCTTTAAATTAGTAGAAATTTTCAAACTGGCCTTGTGAGGATGATGCAGTACTTTTACTGAGTGATCAAGGGTTGAATATGATGTAGAATGGTTTCATCAGTCCTATTCTTCTCATTATATGCTGTGGTTTCTGCCTTTAACAGATAGCCCAAACTAATTTGGAAAGTTATCCAGACACATTGGATTACAGTTGGTGTCTATTTCTTGATTTTCATCCATGTTTTGAGTGAATCTCTCCTTCTTCCAATTCTCTTATTCTTTCCCTACTGTTCCCTTTTTAATAAGGCCTTAAGTTCTATATGAGGAAATACATACCTCCTTGAAGAGTGCATCTAGCATGATTCACTATTGGTCTCGCTCATGCTTCAGGCCATGCTTTATGTAAAGTCTGTTTCTATGCATTATTTATTTTTATATTCAAGATATGCTAGATGCTTGCTCATTGTCATCTTTTGAGGGAACTGAAAACCAGATGCTAAACTTACCATTGTTTCCTGTCCCATAGTCCAGAAAAGTTAGTACAAGGATTTCCTTGTGTCCAGTTGTTTCTGGAACAATGTGTTTATCATCTGGGTACAACTATTTTTACTGATTTTTGTCATCTTCAAGTGTTCTAGTTAGGAGGAAAAATTATATGCTTTAAGATCTTTTTTTAACTAGTAAGTTAAAACCATAAGAAATAGGTTTTCTTAAGTGAATGACCATGTGAACCTGTCTTCCACGTGTGATTTCCAATAGGCTAAAAAACCTCAGACCCCATGCTTGACAAAGTAGAATTGTTGTTCATGTTTGGAATCCAGCTCCAATGGCTACCAGGAAAAAGAGTAGCCACTTAGAGATTTCTGTGTAGTATTAACTTATATAACAGAAGCACTGATAGGTGCATTCATTGTCTCTTAAATACTCTGTGCTAAGGGTTCTTAGCCATCACCCATTTCTCAGCAACAATTCCATAAGGTCAGCACATTTACTTGTTTTATTATTGAAAGCTCTGAGGTTTTGACAAGTGAAGTGAGCTGCCCAGGAGACCAAGCACGACCACACTGGGACTGAACTAGGGGATGACGCACATTGATTCACTGTGTTACAATCAAGCTACTCACAGATTTCAGAAAATCTCTTCTCACATGGTTGTGGATAGGGTGAGAAGAATAAGCGGGGACAGAAGGATGGGGGAAGAGTCACAAATGTTGTCTTCGATGAGCTTGTGTGGTTCTACATATCTGATGGAATCTGTCGGGTTCAGAGGTTCAACCCATGATTCCCTCTTATCACCTCCCTCTGTACCTCCAATGTCCCTAATTCCTATATACACATTATTTATTTGTTACCAAACATCACTGTATATTTAATCTTTTTCCTTTCTCTTCAGATTTCTAGCATTTTCCTTCACTTAAAATCCAAAGATACAACTAAAATATCTCTATAGCTTTTGCTTCTAGAAAATTTAATGTTCTTCCATGAATATCAGAGGATTCTTATTGCATGTGTTTCAAGACCCAATTGTTTCCCTTAACTTCACTCTCTTTTAAAAGTCCCAGCTCCACTCACTGTGTTCACTTCTTGCTGGAAGTTTTCCACAACACCATGGCTGTTTGATTAGTCAAGAGACTGCTGAAGTTCTGACCATGGTGGAGAACAATCACAGTACCAGAGACCACAAAGCACTGAACACTGAGTGCTGCTCTCCCTGTGTGGGCCAGTTGTTCTCTGGCTCTGGAGACCTGTCATCTCCCTTCAGAGGCCTCAGTACACACAAATACTGTTTCACAGCAAGACCCTTCTCTTAGTCTGTTTTTACACATAGAACCAGTTCCCTAAGTTAATCAATAAATATTTTCATTTCGTGTGATTATTGCAAAGATCTTTAAGTAACAAACAAAAATCATCTCTACAGCACACCTGAAGAAGGATATTACCTTCTTCTATTATCATACCGAACCTTTGACTAGCTTTGTCTAGACCTTTCTATAACTATTTAGTAGCCATTCATTAATCTGTTTCCCTAAGTAGAGAAGCAAACTATTTTCTTATGCTGTCACTCCAGAACAAGAAAATGCCAAAATCAGCTTTAAAAACTAACAATTTTATTCTAATGCTAAAAATGAAATATATTGGACTAATCATTAAAAATGCATTTATTGAGTACCTGTAATACTTGAACGATGTGGGGGAAATTATAGGGCTTTAAAGCAACATAATATATCGATTCTGGAGGAGATTTGCAGCCAGTTAAAAGGAGCTCATTCTTGAAGACAGATAAAATGGAGAGAGAGACAGGTATGGTGTTGCATGCCTATAATCCTAATGACTCAAGAGGCTGAGGCAGGAGGATTGCGAGTTCAAAGCCAGACTCTGCAACTTAGTGAGGTCTGTCTCTAAATAACACAAAATAAAATTTTAAAATGGCTGGAGATGTGGCTCACTGGGTAAGTGCCACTGGGTTCAATCCCTAATACAAAGAAAAAAAAAAATGGAGAAAGAGAGTAAAAAGCTAGGTCTTTCTCCCACATCCAGTTTTCCTTGCCCATTAAAGTGTACTGGTTTGAAGATCAAACTGAAAGAATCTAAGGAAAAAAACACATTCTTTAAAATTTAAGTATATTAATTGAAATTGTTTTAATAGTTATTTCCTAAACACCTATTTTTTTGAGTAAGTTGCAGTATGCAGAAATTTTGTGAAGAGTATTCTAGATTGCCTGAGAATTATGTTATTCGACATGGTCAAAGTAGAAATATAGACTGAATAAAAACATGGTACTAGGAAGAGTTTAAAGTGAATTTTTTTTCTCAAAAGTATTGCTTTTGTTTTTGCAGATGGAGGTATTCAAAAGATTTCTGTCTCTATAAGGCTAGTGTCATCATGCCAGTCAACCCTAAGGAAAAATAAGCTGAGGACACTTAGCAAATGTGGATTCTCCTGGGACTAATTAGATAAGAATAGGAGAAATAAATAAGCTTTTGCTTGCTTTCTTCCTTGGTGGCTTCACATACCATCTACAGTGTTATTACTGACCAACTAAGATAGCAGGATGGGACCTTTGAAGCATGAAAAGTTAAAGGCATCTCTCACAGCTCTGCTTCCCCAGGCTCAAGCCAAACAGCGTGCTCTTTCTGTAACTAACCAGAGCACTTTCCTTGCTTCTTCTTGTAATTCCTCCCAGTAGTCCCAGTGGCATTTGTCTGCAGGCAGGTGATACCTTGTCTTTCTTTCAGTAACTGCCTTCCCTTCCCTATCCTTTCCTTTTTTCCCAGGATAATCAGTAGTCCCCTATGTTTGACATGCAAAGATCCAGCACAGTGTGGATTTCAGGCTATAAGACAGAGCTGCCTTGAAGCTTAAATGAATCACCTATGTAGAGAACTCCAACAAGCATCGGTTCACAGTAAGGGCAAAACATATTACTGGCAGCAGAATAAAAGACTTTGAAATCAGATGCACTTGTGTTTGAATTCCAGCTTTTTGGCAGAATAGCTGTGTATCTTACATTTAATGTTTAGCCTCTATAAGCCTCCATATACGTACTCCTAAACTAGGAATAATGACATTTTCCATGGTTTAGAACTGAAGGGTGAAAATAGGAAGCTGCTCAATAAGCAATGGCCATGTGGTTAAATAAAAATGATAAAATCCCTGGAGTCATCCTCTTTTCATTTATCTTTAGAATTCACAGTCATAGATAATTTATGCTCTGCACAAGATTGTACACAGCCAGCCTTCTCTGACGGGTACAGATGCCTCTAGTGTGTACACTAATGGCACCAAGCCTCTCCCCACTATTGGACACAGTTGAAATTTTCTGGTAATCATGTATAGATTTAAAATGTGTCTTTTATCAGACTTTAGACACCTTCAGGGCAGGGACATTCTCTTTTCTTCTCTTTCCTTTCTTTCTTTTTTTTTTTTTTTTTTGGCATGAGCATCCCCAGAGCACACAAAGATTCCTAACATATACATATAGTTGGCACACAACAGATATTGATCAAATTAAATTTAAAAAGTAGATGTTACAAAAATTATGATTAAATTATAATTCTCCATTTCACTGGTGAGAATCCACTTCATGGGTAATAAAGTTGATGATTTGAAAGAAAAATTTTTTCTAAAGTCACAAAGGGAATACATAATGGGACTGAGATTCAGACCTAAAAGTGATGCTTTAGAGTAGATAGAGTTGCTATTGAGAAAAATAATATGTCATTATCATCCTCTTTTTAGTGGATAAATGCATAGAAAATCAGAGGATTTTAAATAAATTTCCTAGCTGGGTACTTGATGAGTTGGGGTTGAATCCTCAGACTCCCATTAGATATGCAATCCTCCTTTTTAATTTGCTTTCAGGTCACCATGAAAACCATTCTCTGGATACTCCAAGAGCTTTAACTGTCTTCTCAGCTAGCTGCCCAGGATTTGTTTGGCCCTGGCAGGAGCAATTCCTTTTTGTTCCCCTAATAAATCGAAGGAGTGAGTCCTGCTAAAGACTTGGTTTGGTCTTGGAGGAAGGAAGTTTCAGCTTCCACCTGCTGTCATGTTCTGGATTTGCTGGAAAGCATTTTTTCTCAATATTAATGACGGGGCTGCCAGTCCTTTTTATTTTGTGGAAGTGTGCTCCAGGACCTGGATGCATCACAATGGAGTGTGAAGCTGTAGGGAGGTTGAGCTATGACCAGCTCCGGAGTGGAGAGGCAGGCCATCCGACTGTGGTACCTGCTGAGGCACAGTCCGGAGCATTGGAGCTGGAGAGATCCTATCAGATATACTTGGGGCTCTTGCTAGCCAGGCAGGGATGCAGACTTCAGTCAAATACTTCAGAAATCATTCCCAAAGACAACACAGAAAGCATACTCTGTCTTGGCAATATTAATTTTTGCTGGGAAGCTTTGCTTGACCCCTTGGGAATGGAAGAGGGTGTCTTAATCTGTTCAGGCTGTTATAGCAAAATAGCTGCAACAGATCACAAGATACCACAGACTAACTGACCTGCAACACATTCACAAGATACTGTAGACTGGGTGACCTGCAGTGGATTCACTTACTTCACACAGTTCTAGAGGCTGAGAAGTCCAAGAATAAGACATCAGCAGATCGGGGGTCTAGTAAGAACATTTTAGGTCATAGAACATATGGTGGAAGGGTGAAGGAGCTCTCTGTGACTTGGTTTATGAGGATACTAATCCTCCCAGTTTCATCACCTCTTGAAGTCATACTTCCTATTTATATCATATTGGTGATTAAGTTTCAACATAGGAATACTTAGGGAGACACAAGCATTTACACCATAGTGGGGTTTGTCCCCTGGTCCAGCCCAGTACTTGTACTATATCTTTCTTCAAATTGGGGATGAACTGATAATAGCTGAATCTGTATAATGTTGTTGTATATTGTTGAATCTGTATATATGTTATTTGCAAGTAGTAAAATGCCTATGCTATCCAAACAGCTTCCATAAATTTTGTGGCCATTCTGACCTTCCCCGGGATACCTGGAATCTTACCAGGACTGAACATACAGAATGGAAAATAAGGAAACTCCAAGACCTATCTAAAAACATATCCCCAGGGTGTGATACCAGCCAATGGTAGACAAGGATGTGTTAAATATTTTGAATGCCACCCTTACCACCTATTTTTAATAAACTAAAATAATACAGAGTAGTTTTTCAGAATACTTTGTTATTTGAAAAATAAGTTGTGTGTTGGAATAGGAATATCTATTCAATGGTGCGCATGTGTTTTACCTTTCCACCATGGACCATGACTGATTTTAGTTTGTAGGATCCCAGGCGGCATTCTCTACGTTGATCGGTATTATCCAGATACTGTTGTAATACCAGAGTCAGTACACTTTCAAAAGAGTTCCCGAGACAATTACTTTCTTAAGCTATGGTCACTTTGGCAGCTTTTCCCTTCCTTGGCCCTCCTGGGAATTTCTGGATATAGTATGAACTCTCTTTCTATACAGTTATCTTAAGAAGCGAAATTAGCTACATGCTATGTAACACATGCACCGTAGAAGAAAACATTATAGTCATTTAAATTTGCTGGCCAATGTTTGTGTATTTGCTTTCCTCAAAATTTACAATTCTGGACTTTCTGTCCTTCCATGTGCTCATCAATGAAATGCTGGATATACACAGTTCATTGAAACTGTTTCAGACATTGACACTTTTCCAGAACATCATTGAATGTAGTGAGTTTTGTCTCTATTAAGAACTTATTCAGATGCCCTTTTATCCTGAAAAATAAAATACCTTGTTAGTAATAATGCTTTTATTCAGTCAATATTTATTATGTGTTGATCATAGCACCACACGGCAGGTGCTTTATATATATATATTGCCTTTAATTTTGATCACACCACTGCAAACGAGGTATTTTTCATCTTCAGTTTTACCTGTGAGGAAACCAAAAGTCAGAGAGGTTAAATCATTTCCCCGAGGCCACTGAGCTAGTAATTGGTGTTCTGGGATTCATCTCTGGTCTGCATGACTCCTGCTGCTATCTCTTTCATTTCCTACCGACTCATGCCTTATCAGAGACAGTCTGCTTTTTCTGTCTACCTCACGTACTTAGAGAGTTGGAATAACACTGTCACCATCACATTCCAGAGCAGTGGTTTTCAAATACTGTAGAACTTTAGCATGACTTGGGCGGCTATACAAATGAGTGTTATTCACATTCCACTTCCAGATATCCTGATTTCCTGGGTCTGAAACGTGCCTGGACATCTGGATTTTTGAAGGTTTTCTGGCCATTGGAATGTGTGCTGAAGTTAGATAGAAGTCATTTTACAGCATATGTATATGTGAACCAGTTGGGAATTTGTTACAGAGGATCCTGACCAGTGGAACTAGAATTTGGATCTGAGTTTCAACATTTCCACAAAGCCCCTAGTGATGTTGTGCTGCCAGTCCAAAGACTCACATAATGTGAGCAAGACCCCAATACTGCCCCTTTCCTCTACAAGATAGGCCAATCTCCAACTCCAGCTCCTTCCCCCTGGGAGAAATGTATCAGCCTAGGGGTTCACACTGTACACTCCAGTTAGCTATTCTCTTTTGGCAGTCCAGGTAAGACCTGTAAAAGCTTCAGTGTCAACCACAGCACTCTACTGGGGAGTGGCATTGTGGGTGGCATGTAATGAAGTCCAGGTCACAAGTTCAGTGCCTGAGTTTAATGTCTGCAGGGACCAGTTAGCTCTTCCTCTCTCTAGACCAGCCAGAGCACTGCTGATGTGTGAGATTGGGCCTGTGGGAGGGATCCACCCACATGTGTAAAATACTCACCAATCCTGGCTCCAACTCACCAAGAGATCAATAGCATCATCTTGATAGGAAATAGAAAAACAGCAATATTAGCTGTAATTTTGTCATGCCAGGCACTATGCTAACCATTTTAGAATTCCCACAATATTCTGTGTGGTAGATAGTTTTCTTATCCCTGTTAGATAGAAGAGGGAACTGAGCTCATATTTTTTGCCTTCTGATAGCAAGTAGCCTGTAAATAACCCAAAATGTAAGAATTTAGGCCAGTATGCTGGATGTGGGTATGAGTAAATTAGGGATGATTAATGAGTTGCACGTTTAGTTTTGTTAATTTAAAAAAATCAAATTCTTCTTTCTAACTTGGGCCCTATGTTGATTCTTGTTTCCTGCATTGTTCCTTTAATTTATATAATGAACATGGAAAACTCATCAATTCACTGCTTTTAGAGAAACATGTATCAGATAATCCCTGTTTAAAAGAAAAAAAAAATCTGCACAAACATTTAATGTTAGAGATATATTAACTATATCCAGTATGAACAGCAAATTTATCTGCAGACTGAATCACTATTATATAGCTCTGGTCCTTTTGATGTGCCTTTTGACTTGTCAGCAGATTATAAGATAGTACTTTGGGGCTAGAATTTAGCAACTCCCCAATCAACTCTGAGCTAGTGACAATATTTCTCTTGAGTGACATAAAGACAAAAATAGTTTAGCTTTAAGGAAAAAAAATAAAGAGGAAACTATATCTGTTTTTACTTTAGGGCTATAACTATACATTTTAAAAATTTATAGTGAATATTGAATAGCAAAAATAAAAAAGAGAAAAAAAAAAAGTCATGATTTCAGTAAGGCATAAGGACTGTGTAATTTATAGTACTGACATATGCTAAAACTTGAACATCACATACCACAGTTTTCTGGAATGTCCCTCATTAGCTTTCTATGCTCTTCGGTTTTACTCTCATTCTAAATCAAGCCAATCCATTCATCAACTGATTTTTATTGACAACTCTATATACTGGGCACTGCCGTAAGCCTTGGGAATTGAAATCATCAGACATAAGACCTGCCCATATAGTAATTTGACCCTTCCTTGTACATAGAAGATTTATTTTTAATTGAGTATTTATTTAATTTTTTATATATTTTTTTCATGGTGCTTGGATTGAACCCAGGGGTGTTCTACCACTAAGCACTTGATGACTTTGTCGAGCCAGGCTCTATCTTGTCATCCTCCTGCTTCAGCCTCCTTCGATTGCTGGGATTATAGGCATGCACACCAGTGCTGGGCTGTTTTCTCCCCTTTTAAAGGAAAACCTATATATTCTAAGAAATTATTTGATTTTGAGTTAACATCATTCAGGGTTCTTAGATAATAATAAAAAATGGAACCTATGGGTCACCAGTATTTTAACTTAAATTTTCCCCTAAACCTTTTCCAAGTGATTTTCCATCCTCCTTCCTTATAGGAATTTTATCTCACTCAAAAACTATTTATTTATGCTTTTGGCCATCTTGTCCATCTTTCCTGGATTGGATGTAAATTCTATGGCCACCAAAATTTGTGTCTAGTTTGATGATATATCACCAAAGAAAAGAATATGAGCTGAAAAATGGGAAACAGTAAACAAATATTCCTTCAACAAATGGATGAATATAGGCCCTGGATGGAGTAAGAGAAAATTCTGCACTGGATGAGAGGTCACACATAGATGACTTTTAAATCATAAGATTTTATGATTTCATGATTCAATTTCCTGGTTAACATTAATAACTAATGTTTGAACCTGCTGCTATAGGGTTACTACAGTGAATGTGTAGCTAGTAGTCGAAGGACATTGTAGTTATATAAAAACACCATATGGCATTGGCATTTTATCTAGTGTATTGTTCTAGTTTTCAGTCTTTAAAAGATGTCTGGGTTTTTTTGTTGTTGTTGTTGTTTGTTTGTTTTGTTTTCATCCTCTGAAGATTACTTCACTAATTATAGATACCTTCAATTTCTGCTAAGAATCCAAAGTTAACACTCATTAAATTTCTTTTTTATCTTTAAAATGATTGCTTTTAATAAAATACAAGACCAAAATATGGTTAGTAATTACTAGAGGAATAAATGTATTGGGAGTTTTCAGCTTCTAAAGAGTGAGTATAGATTTAAAATTGGTTTCACATTACTTAAAACACAGATAATTAAAGAAGTATGTTTCAGGGGAATGAAAAAATATGAGTTTGTGAATACAAACTTGTAACCAGGCCTAATAATATAAAAGCAAGGGCCTGTTTCTTGAAGCACACAAAACTTCATTTGGTTTTGAAACATTATAAAGAAATAAAATCCACAGGGCTGAGGATGTAGCTGAGTGGCACAGCACTAGCCTAGCATGTGTAAGGTCCTGGATTCAATCCCCAGCACCACAATTAATTAATTAATTAGTTAATTAATTAATTAAAGGAAATACTAAGCTGAAAAAAGAAAGAAAGAAAGAAACCAATTTATAACCAATTACCATTTATGAATCTCCATTATTTAGTTAGACAGTAGATTCGGTATTCAAAGTATGTTATTCCCTTTAAATGTTGCTAAAACCCTGTGAAGTAGATATATATTGTCATCACCATTTAACAGAAACTGACAACCTAAGAGATTAATGAGAAGATGAATCTGGAGTTTTGACAAGTTATGTTTACTCTATCATCCTCTGTGCATGCTGCAACACTGCCCCCTGTGGGGTAGACTTTAATAGCACTCTTTTACCGTGTGATTCCAATAGGGCCTGGCATGGTGGTACATGTCTGTACTAGGCTGCTGAGGCGTGAGGATAACGAGTTCGAAAAGTTTTGAGTCCAGCCTTGGCAATTTAGTGAGAAAATAAAAAGCAAACAGGATTTAAATGTAGTTCATTTGTTGAGGGTTTCCGGGTTCAATTTCCCAGTACTGGGAGAGGGGGAAAATAAACAGATGTCAAATATGTATACCCTTTTGCTGAGTAGTGTTGTTTTTGAGATGCTATATTAAGATTTTAAATGCATATATTTTTTATGCTGGTGGGATTATTTATTGTTCAAAATTTCGACATAAAACAAACTACTTCTTTGCCTATGCATTTTAAAATATCCATTGAGCTTTTCTGATGGTGTCCGCAAGTATTTTGGATACTCACAGACATGCCTTTCTATACTACCCCTTGGAATAGCTGTGAGAAGAAGAGTCCCACGTTAGGAGGACCCTGGCCTCACTCGGCACAGCATATCTAAAGATAAAGTACTCATCATGTCCAATTCAATGTGCCTTCCTCTCCTGTTGCAAGTCCCTGAAACTCAACAGCTAATAGAATGTCATATTCAAATGGCATTGAGCTATTTAATGTGTTTTCCCCAGTGCTTTGAGTTTGGAAATCACTGTATAAGTTATTACTACAATTATATTCCACCTTTATCTGCCAAAAGAAAAGGAAATCAATTCAGTCCACAACTTGACTGCAAAGCTGTTATAAAAGATCTATTGTCTGCACCTATTCTGTACATGGATCTTTGAAATTGGACCTAGTAATGCAACATAAATTTCAGAAAAATGATATTCCACAGTAGAGCAGGCCCCAGAACTATTTGAAAGTGATTTGGGGCCCTCTATTTCAATTTCCATTACTCTCAGGTCTTCACCTTGTTTAGGCAGGTTCTAGAACCAACACTCTCTTAATACCGCTGCCGTCTTCCCCAAAATTCTTGGTCTCTTCATGCCAGTTTCTTTTTCTATGAAATGGGAATTGTTCATTCTGTGGTTCACTCCACAGGCATGCTACAATCACTGTGGGTTTTGGTGGTAGTTGAAGGAACCCATGCATGTCACAAGGTCCTGAACAGAAATTATCCCATCTTCTTCCTGGCTCTACTGCTTCACGAGCTACAGGAGTTAGTGAGAATGTGGGCCCCACCAAGCTTAAGTTCTCCTACCCTCAAAGCAGGAATATATATAAATCCCAAATAGAGTTATGGATAGGAAAGAAAATAATTTAGGTTGAGCAACCCTTACCAGAAAATCTGAAGTGCTCCCCAATCTGAAACACTTTGACCACTGACATGATGCCACCAGTGGGAAATTTCATCCTGACCTTATATGACAGGTCAGAGTCAAGAACAGGCACCCTAAAGACATTTGTAAAATTATCTCCAGGATGGGCATATAAGGTGCATATGAAATAAAAATGAATTGCATGCTTAGACCTTGGTCCAATCCACGCTACATTTCATGATGCATACACAAATATTTCCAAATCCAAAACAAACTGGTCCCAAGCAGTTTGGATAAGGGGTACTTGATCTGTGTGTGTAAAACACTTGCCACATTGACAAGAGTGGGTGCCTTGTGGACAAATGATGTAAGTATATAAAGACGTAAATTATTTTAAGTATTAAGTCAGTTATTGTGTTTATTTTGCTGATGTTGTTTTTCTGTTAATCGGTATAATAAAAATTCTATCTGCATATAAATATGTATATAGATATAGTGCATATATGTTTTTATATACATTCTTATTATTATTGAAAAATAGGTAAAGAGAAAATGAGAGTACAAATCTATAATGCTATCACACTATTACAACTGCAACTACTATTAACATTTGGCATTTTTCTTTTCCATTTTTATTAATTCTATAAGCATTTTATAGATATAATCACATAGATTTGTATATGCCTTATACTTTTTCACTAAGTAATAAAAATAAGTACATGATATTGCTATTATAATACTATTATAAATACTGGAGATTAATATTAATATAATAATTGTTATATTAATCAATTAAAATATTAGTTGATATTATAATTATAACAAATTATGCATATATTTTAGATCTGTATAAGTAATTATGCATATTTTCTCCATTTGGAAACTACAGAGAGTAAATTTAAGTTATAAGCATTTGCATTTCTATAGGTCAGAGATAGGCAACAGTAACATTTTAAGATATTTTCTTCAGGTGTATATTTTATGGATATTCAGTCTAATTAAAACTAGTGATTGTAAGACTCACAATTATTTTATAAGAAAAAAAAGAATATGCTTCCAAATACACATTGACACAATACTTTATTATCACTTAGAACTTTTATGTCATATGTCTTGAAATGGCTCTCTTAAATTACATACGCAGAACTTTTTATTGCACATCATTCTTATGCACACATAAAAATAAAATAGATGCAAAACAAATTGGATCAGATATTCCTGAAACTCATCCACAATCAGATCCTGTCTCTCTGGAACCTCCTTTGGTACATCTATGTGTATGAGCCCATCACAATATCATCTGGGCTGCTCATTTTCCATGTAAACAATGCCTCCCAATAGTGAATCAAAAAAAGTATTTTAAATAGCAATTATACTCAACATAGGTATTATAAACAATGCACATGATTCGTCCAATGACAAAGATGTGCCAGCTCTGCTCATAATTATAGAATTCTTATATGGCCAGGCACAATGCTGTGATGGCCAATGATGACTTACTTATTGATGTGGAGATGAACCCAGCTGTCAAGTGTGCTACAGTATGAAAAATATATACAGGCTAGCCTAGTAAAAAGTAATGTTTTATATAATTTTCTCTTAGGGTGCTTTATTTAATTTTATCTTTTCTCCCCATTCAAAATTAAATTGGAAACATTTCCCAGTATCTCTGAAAGTCTTTAAAATTTCTTTCTTTTAAAGTATTCAACAAATATTGAGCCAAAAAGCTGTAGTTTTTAATGCCTTTAGAAAATTGCTATTATTGAAAACAAAACTATAAAAAAAGGAACACATTGAAAATTATCTCAACAAAAGCAAGGGAGGGACTAGATAAATTAAATGATGATCACTTCAATGTGTACAAATTTAATTTTTAAAATCTATAATTGTATGTTAGACTCTCTTGACTTCTGGGAAGAATATCTTAATGGAACTTTTGTTTTTAATTAGATAAATTTATATTCTGAACTAGAAATGAAGAAGATTGAGAATTCCTATGATTTCATATAAATCTAAACCCAATAAAATATTCAAAGAAATCACAAAGTCAGTTTATTTGACAGATTCTATGGTGTAAATAGTTTATCAGAGAGAGGGAGATTGTGTCAAAAAGGCAAAAACACTGCATATGTAAAATATTTGACTTAGCTATACAAAAATATTAAGATTAAAAATATCCTCAGTCTAGTGCATTTGCTTTGAATGGGTCAGAAATCTTAGCACTTTAGATAATTACTTTCAAAATTAAAGATATTATGGTCTACAGAGAAGATTCAACTGAATAAGTCAACTATTTCCAAAATATGTTATAAACTAAGAATAAAATTATAGAAACTTTTTTTTAAAAAATAATATGAATATATTGAGAAAATTAAATTTCCACAAATGTTAATAAAGAAATGCCATAGAAACGGAAAAAAAAAAAAAAAAAAAAAAAAAAAAAAAAAAAAACTAATCAAAGCAATCAATAGGAAACAGGAATAATTATTTTGCTTAAATTTTCAAATAGACCATACCAAGCTTTTGAAAAAATTAAATATATTGTTATTTTTGTTTTGTTAGAAATAATTTTGTTATTAAAATTGGTTGTATTTCTTAATTTTAAAAGGCCCACCAGTAGGATAAAATTATTATTTAGTAAATAAACATTTTTATAAAATATTTAAAAATTTTATTCATGCCTACAAATAATCATTCCTATGGAACAAAATAAGGTTATTTCACCTTTCCCCTAAAACAAAGCATTAAGGATATTGCCCATTTCCTTGATTGTACTCAATGCTAAATGGGTCCCCTCAGCCTGCAATCCTGATCATTTTGTCAGGATACATTCCAAGTAGTAGAACTTCTGAATCCTATAATATAAAATATTTTAAACTAAATGTGTTGAAGTCTTTTGAAAAGGTGCTTTCTGAATATCAGGAAATAATAGTAATAAAAATCCAATGCATAATTTAAGAAAAAAATTAATAGGTTTTAAATAACTAAAAGAATAGCAATAAGACTTTGTTGGAAGATAATGTTCAGCAAATTACATGAATGGTACTTGTGAAAATTATTTGAGAATAATTCTATTTCTTTTGTTCAGTCAATTACATTTTTAAATCAAAGGCAGTTACTGGGTCTTTGCCATGTTTGAGGCATTATACATAATGGTGTACTTATCAAGGTAAAGAGGACACAGACCTTGTCCTTATAGAACTCTGTCCTCAGAGGCTGAAATGCATACATGGAGATAATTACCATAAACTTGTACAATTGTTCTAACAGAGTCTTGAGGACAGTGAGTTCTGAGGGTGATTCTATTTCTTGGAAAAGTAGATTTGCATGGCACGGATTTCAAAGGAGTCAGACAGTTCAGCTGAGTCTGGGAAGCAGGGTAATTTGAAGGTAGAGATAGGAGAGAAAGTAAACAGACGGCAACACAGACACAGTCCTCAGGTTAGGAAAAATCATGGGTGTCTGAGAGACAGTTGGAAAGTTAATTGTAGGTTGCATGGGGCTGGAAGAGATGTGGCAGTATAGGTATAGAGTGTCTGTGGTTAAAGTGGAGTAAACTTTATCTGTCCCTGATATGAATCCTCTCATTGTATCTAAATTGCACTTTTGTAGCAGACACTGCCAGTTGTGTTATTATTCTACATGGGATAGTCACTCAAAAATGTTTAATGATATCTTTTTATCCATGTGTTAGATACTCTGCTGATCCTCAGAAACAGGGCCATGGGCACAATAGATAAGCACAATGGCAATAAGAAGTAAAATAATAGGACAATTTTAGGTAATGATAAGGGTTCTGAAATAAAGCAGGTAATTTTAAATAATGTTTGGGCTGACATTAGTTGTGGATTAAGAGGTCTGGGAAGTCCTATGAAAAGGTGATATGTGGACTGAGGCATAATTCTAAGAAGAGCACAGTCTCTTTAGTATCAGAGGAAAACCAGTCTGGGCAGAGGGAACAACAAAAGGGCAAGTGCAAAAGTCCTGAGGCAGGATAAAGCTCAGCATGTGGTTTGTTTGATGAACTGGAAGAAAGCCGGTGCCTGATATTTGAAAGTAGAATGAGAACCAGAGGGATATAAAAAGAGGATATAGAGATATATAAAGGCCAAAATCCGTCTAGAGTTTATAGGTTTTGTTGACAAGCTTAAATCTTATTTTCCTGTAATAAAAAAATTAGTTTATGAATACTGTTGCTCCAATCTGTAAGGGACTACATGTCTCACGTATTTATGTTGTTACAATGAGCCCCTTGATTGTATTTGATATTTAGAAATGCTATCAAGCTTTATATAAAACTAGAAAGTAGAACTTCACATGGTACTCACGTCCTCCCTTCCCCCATGCATTAGCTCTGAAGATCATTTCAACATACTTTTCATTGAGAAAGATGTTTGCCACCAGGGTTTATTCTGGGGAGTCACTTATGTCAAATGGATGGTGTGACATAGAGCTCAGAAGCTTTGGTTTCAGCCTCATACTCCTGAACATATACTACAGCCTTGCGTTTAACTTTTTGTAAAGCACATTATTATTTCAGAAATGAGTTAATTTTCCTTCTGATTGTCCGTATGTCAGTGGTTACTACCATTTTGACTTTGATTGATTTTACCCCAGCCTTAGTCAAGGTGGTAATCATCTGCAAGAAATGAGCAATTAAAGGCATTCTGTAGGCAATTAAAAATAACAGAAGTTTGTAGATGCTTCTCCCCTGTGTAGTATATTATATTTGTATATTCAAAAAATAAAATCTTGGGGTTGGGAGTGTAGTTCAGCATTAAGCTCAGAATGTATATGCACATATACAAATAGATATAGAGATAGATGGTATACCCTTCCCTTCTATTAATATTTTGGTCTCATCTTGTTTTTTCTATGTGTATGCTTTATCAGCTTTGTGCATGTCATGTACATTGTAATTCAAGAGATCAGAATGCCGGTGAGAGGCGTTTTGTTGTTTTTGCTTTTATCAAGGTAATTAATGTCAGCTTCCCACAACGGAAGACACATTCTTGAAATCATTGAATTATTTATTTTATGTTTTTGTGATGCTGGGTATTGAACCCAGGGTCTCACACATGCTGGGCAAGCTCTTTACCACTGAACTAGGTCCCCAGCCCTAACACCCTTGAAATCTCAGTGGCTTAATGCCACAAAGTCCACTCAGATGTGAATGGATGGCCTTCTGCCATCTTTTTCCATGTCATTTAGAACAAGCACCTACAAAGGCATGATGGCAGAGGGAACAAAACAGGATGTGCACAACTCTCAGCAGGCCAGAATCTATACACAATGCTGGTGCTACCAGTGCACTGTGCAGAGCTGGGTTCATGGCTAAGAACAAGGGAAGACATGAAATAGTGAGTACTGCCTTTGTCACCAAACAGTTGCCCCCATTCCACATACATGCACTTGTGCATGCTCCTGTCTCAACTCTCATGGGACATGGCACACCATAAATTGGTCATTCATATTTTTGGAAGGCATTCCAAAGTCCCATCTAATAGTACATCTATTTCCAAGTCCAGCTGTGTGGTTGTTTACAAAAAAAAAAAAAAAAAAAAAAAAAAAAAAAAAAAAAAAAAAAAAAAAAAAACCTCTCTTGGGACGAAGATCTTGAATACAAAACATAAATCAGCCAATAAATAAAATGAACTGATATCCTATCCTCTCCTCAACACCCTCCTCTCTATACCCATATTTACATATATATCCAGTGTTTGAAGGCAGAACAGGAACAAAATAGCTGCCATAGACATCCACATTTTTTCAGAGATGAGGAGACAGTGGCAGGAGACAGTGCCTCTGCTATAGATGGGATTTGGAATTTTGCTCAAAGATCCATGTGCTAAATCTACTTTGGCTCACAGTTTCAGAGGTTCCTGTCCAGGGTCAGCTAGCTCCTTTGCTTTAGGACTGAGGAGAAGCAGAACATCCTGGCAGAAGTGCATGGTGGAGGAAAGTTGCTCAGCTCATGGCCTCTGGGAAGAAGAGAGAGAGAGAGAGATAAATGGGTCCCAGACAAGATGTAGTTCGGAAGGGCACGCCCCAGGTGGCCTACTTCCTCCAATGATGGCCCACCTGTCTGTAGTTTCCATCTCCACCCAGTAGTCCATTCATCTATCAGTGGGCTTAGTCACTCATGATGTCAGAGTCCTCATGATCTAAACCTTCAACACATAATGAGCATGAGGTTCTCTTCCTTCATCTTACATTTTAGCTATGAGGAAGGCATGTTCTCTGAGATTATGGTGAAGGGAAGGACAAGGATGAGTTGAAGTGACTTTTCATCATCTTGCTCTTTAAGTGTCACTCCACATGGCCACTGTGTCTTCCTGCTAGAACTAAATTGATGACAAATTCAAGGTGGCTGGTAAATTTAGGGGACACACATAATATTTGGTAATATTTACATCTCTTGTCTCACACTATTGATAATCAGTTTTTTTCTTTGTAAAACCATTTTCTCATCCACAATTTAATACTCATTGAAGGAAAAATGAAGGATAGATGAATGCACGCTGAAACCGCCGTATAGGAAAAGGGAGGGGGGTTTATTGATTCACCAAAAGAAACACGTGGAGGGGATGGGGATGAACCGCGAAGGAAGAATGGGGGACTGACGGGAACAGGGGCAAAGCGCGAACAGAGAGCGATTTCAGTCCGGGGCTGGCTTAAATAGAGTGGGGGTCAGAAAGCCTTCCCTGGAGTGAGTCCTTGCCCTATAGGCCAACAGAGGTCAGGAGGTAGTGGACAGGGCACCTGCTGGTCAGGTTTGCTGGTCATGCTGAGGATCTTGGGAAGTGTAGTTTTTTACAAAGCACCTGGGGAGGTGTGGCCTTCTGCCTGGGAGGTGCAGCCTCCTGCCTGGAATCCAACACTCATTTCAACTTTCTCCTGGAATTGAGGGAACAAAGTCATGGCTTATTCTAGCTTTGTGGCTGAGAAAACAGAATGGGTTGTCTTTGATTTCCCTAGCTTTCATACCATTTCCTCTTATCTTTAGTGCATGCAGAATTTTTTTTTTTTTTTTTTTTATTCTTCAAATACTATCATGGAGTCCGACATCTCAGTAATCACAAAGGCACAGAATTACCAAGATAGAAAAATAATTCTGATCAATGTTGAGAAATTTTGAGAAAACCCATAGCAGAGTCACCTTGCTGAGTCTGCTAGGGAAGAAGGGCTTTTAGGGTTGACACAAAAGACCACATGGAGATAGAAGAGGAGGAGTGTGGTTCCAGTTATAGAGCTGAGGAGAGTAAGCTGGAAGGAAGAAGAGAACATGAATCCTGGTGTAATGAAGCAAAGACAATAGGACTCAGAGCCAGCCATAGAAATGGCAGCATGGGACAGCATGATGGGCAGGCAGTGGAGATAGAAGAGCTAGTAAGCCACATTAAGGAGTTTGCAGTTTAACCTGAAGACAGCCATTTTAAGGAAACAAGTACAGGGAACCCTTTCATTCCTTTGTCTTCCTGAAATGCATTGCAGGCTGCAGGGACTTAGGTCTTGCCTGAGGCCAACAGTAGCTTTTTAAGCAATCAGATCTCCAGCTGGTCCTACAAAATCTACTGGAGGTTCAGAGGGGTGAGTGCAGTAGTTGTAACCTTGAACTATTGGGGGGAAATATACTTACCCAACAGATCCAGTTATGGGAACCATAAAACCCAGGGATTTTTTTGCCATGATGCATTTCTGCTTTAGAAATTTTTATCCTATGTGCATGTATGACTGCACAACTGGTGTGATTCTACATCATGTACAACCAGAATAGTGAGAAATTATAGTCCATTTATGTACGATGTGTCAAAGTGTATTCTACTGTCATGTGTAATGAATTAGAACAAAAAAAGACACAAAAAATAAGTAAATACATTTTTCAATAAGTATCAGAGTGAAACATTTTTTAAAAAATTATGTCTTTTCCAAAGAAAATAAGCTCCCTGTAGAAGTTACAGTGTCTAAGTTCATACTTTCATACTTGTTTCTTTCCAATTTTTGTTTTAATAATTATGTGATTAGCCATGGCATGTTTTACAAGGACATCGCTCTGCAATTTATAAAACTACTCTTTTTCTTGGATGATGAACTATATAACACTTGAAAGTGATAGTCTGGTTTCTTTTTGTTGTTGTTGTTGTTTTGCAGAGGCAGTTTGCAATCTCCCCAAATTGGACAGCTGTACTTGCTAAATAAAGAGTAGCACTGAGCAAACTCTTAAACTTGCATGCCTTTTGCAGTTTGTGAACTAACATTCCCCTTTACCCATCACAACTTCATTCAGTCCCATGCCTTCTCCCCATATATGAAGGGAAATGGTTAATGAAGGATTTATGCATAGTATGGTATTATTGGCTCTCCTGTTATTAATGTTATTAATATTTTTGAAAAACAGTCTTTCTTTACTTATATGCCTTTTCTAATAGATGTTAACACTCAGCTTAGTTTACAACATTTAGTTTACCTTGACACCGACCCATACACTATTCCATAAAAGCACACATATCCCCTTTATTTCAGGGATCCTACTGTCCTGGTCTCAGCAAATTCTATTCGGACCATTTCCATTCTGTCTCAGTTCTTAGTACTCTTTCAGGCCCAAGGTGAACCTGAGGTGATACTTTTGAGGCTTTTCTCTTGACATTTTATCATGATCTTTCTGGGGACTCATGTGTGGATCCTCTTGAAGGATTTCACTTCAGATTACTTGGGGAAGGGTGAACCCTTAAATGAAAATTTCACTCAGGTAGACAATTACAAATTGATCAGCGTCCCCCCAAGTTAATATGTTAAAACCCAAACTCCCTTATGACTATGTTTGGAGATAAGGAATCTAGGGATGTACTTACAATTAAATGAAGTCTTACGGTGAGGGTCTAATCTACTAGGAAAAGGGATAGTCAACAGGGGTGCATACACATAGAAAATGCTATTTGAGGTGATAGCTAGAAGGCCACAAATCAGCTGGGACCTTGATCTTGGACTTTAATCCTCCAGAACTGTGATAAAATAAACACTGTGGTTTAAGTTGTCCAGTCAGTGGCATATTTTATAGCAGTCTTAGCAGATTATTGCATAGACAATGAATGAATGAATGAATGAATGTACTCTACATGGAGTGCCAATTTTCTCCTTCTGTAAATTTGGATTCTTTCTCTTTCAAACTCATTCTTAAACCGAGTGAGCTGAGCATGTTTTAAGGTGTACTTGATTTATAAAGTAGTTACTCTAATATTGGCCCTTTTTTTTTTTTTTTTTTTTTTTTTTGCCCTATATGCAATATATCTCGTCTTCATATCTTTGACCTGGAGCTCATACTTCCATTGCTCGTTATATCTTCCTAGAAATTGCATTCTCTTTGTTGTTTCTATTCTGACTCTAATTTTTTGATCTTTGCCCACATGAATGTCCAAATACCTACCTACCTGTCATTCTTCCCTCAGCTAATCTGTCTTGTATTTGACTGCAGATCACCATGAATTACATTTTCTACTAGCTTTCATAGTTCTGTGACAACAGCCTCTCTCCTTCTTGTGACTATTTGGGAGTTTTTTTTTTTTTTTTTTTTTCTTTTTCTTTTTGTATAAAGCATGCAGTATTCTTTATTCGTATGTAGGGAAGAGGGAAGTAGAGACAAATTTCATGCCTTGGAGTCAACAGCAGCAGGGAAGGACCCATGAGGACACACCTAACCAGAGTGTTAAGGAAAATATACATGTAAATCTATGTATTCAGTCATGGCATATTTTTCTAAATGGTGGTTTTTAAAAATAGATGATTCCACTTTGGAAACTCTTGTGCAGATGTTTATAGCAGATGAAGCAGCAGCTTACCCATGGCAACAGCCACGGAAATGCCTGACCCTTCCTCTGAGGCTAGAAGCAGCTGTTGATATAGCTCACAACAATTAAGACAGGTGTTCCATTTAGAAACAAACAATTGCCAAAATTTCTACTTCTGTCTGTTTCCATAAAACATGAACACATTAAAGTAGGTTGTGGATTCCAGCTATTCATGGCATTAAAACTGTAGGTTACTGGAAAGAAATGAGAACTATTGAAAGGGCATCTTCTTGGAGCCCAATTATTTTGACACAGTGAGGCATGACCTAACTCCCATTGTGGATCATCGTCATAATCACGCATTCTATTTGTGCCAGGAACTATGTTCGGTGCTGGAGATAAATAGTGAGCAAGTTAGACAAGGGCTTTGATTTTACAAATTGCATACTTTAGCAATGGGAATGATTAAGAAAATGATTAAGCAAATTATTAGAAATATAGTTGTAATTACTATGCTAGAGAAGGAAGTATACTTCATGAATTGAAAATTCATCATTTGAGCATTTGACCAAAACTGGAGGACCAAGAAGAAGTTCTTTGAAGCAATAACCTTGATGCTGACATCTGATACAAAATAAGGAATCACCACCAAGAGAAATGGGCAAGAGCAGATGCATGGAGGGAAGAGACTGTGAGAAATCTCTGAAGCAAGAGGAGCTCCTCCGAACTTCAGAAGGTTAGAGGAGCCGGGTAGGAAGGGCTCAGAGCCCTGAGCCTTCTGATGGCAATGGGACATAATTGACCACTTAATCTTCTGAGATTCATGGGAAAGCTGTCAAAGAATCCTCAGTGGGGAGCAGTACCATCAGACACCCGCTTTAAAAATAATGGTCTGGCTGCACTGTTGAGAATTAATTGGAAAGAGATAAGAGTATTTACAAGAAACCCAGACAGCAAACTGGTGTCGAATAAGAGGGGTCACTGATGTTTCTCACGTGTTCCAGCTGTGGTGGGAATGTGCCTCTTCCCCCCATGCCTCGTCCCACGCTCATGTGTTAGCAACAGTTTTGAGAGGCCAGACCTTTAAGAAGTCAAGAGGTGATTATGTCATGAGGGATCTGACCCTATGAACAGATTCATGATGTTACGGCAGGAGTGGATTGGTTATCTCAGTCATCCTAGAAGTAGGTTCCAGATGAAAGGATAAGTCGTCAGTCAGTCAGTCTATCTCTCTCCACCACCTCTTCTCATGCTCTTGTGTCCTTCTGCCTTATACCCGTGGGATGACTCCTGTCAAAGATGGGTGCCGGACCTCTGGACTTCTCAGCCTCTAGAACTATAAGAAACGATCTCTGTTCCTTATACATCATCCAGTCTCAAGTGTCCTGTCACAGCAGCAATAATGGACTAACACAGTGCCTCTGTATGAGAATGACCTAAGATTTCCTAATTTGATTCCTCTATTTCTAAAAGTATTTGTGGTCCCTGAGGTATTTCTTGGGAGCTGACCTCACTCACTCCTTCATTCATTCTACCCATTTCTTATGGACTGGCCCTATGTGAGTCACTGGAGTTCACAAGGGAAGGCATGACCTCGGCTCCCACTCTGTGGGGCAGGTTCTGCATGCTGGTGTGATTGGTGTCATCCCAGGTAATTAAGAAAGCAATGGCCATAGGGCAGCTAGCCAGAAATGGGGGGATGGGGCTATGTCCTCACAGGCCATGCTGTAGATAAACAGAATTGAGGGAAGAATAAATTTTAGCTAAGTGTCTCTGATGAATATTACTTGTTTTATATAAGCTGTCAGTTTGGGACTTAGGAAAAACACACCAAACACTGTTTTTCTTAATATTATGACTTTTTCATGGAGAGAAAAAAAAAAATATATATATATATATATATATATATATATATATATCTTTATGCTTATGTCCCTTGTGGCATGTTATTAATTTCCTATACAATTGGTTCTCCTTGACTATCAGCCCCATGTCTGTGGATTTTACCAACTGAAGTAAAAAATGTTTCTTAAAAAAAAAAAAAAAAAACACAGAGGCTGAAGCAGGAGGATCACAATCTTGAGGCCACCCTCAGCAGTTTATTGAGGCCGTAAGCAAATTAGTGAAAACCCATTTCAAAGTTAAAAAGGGCTACAGCTCAGTGGTAAAGTGCCCCTGGGTTCAATGCCAATACAATAAAAAAAAAAATTAAAAATCATCTCTATTGAACATTACAGACTCATTTTTTCTTGTCATAATTTCATATGCAATACAGTATAACAATTTTATATAGCCTCTAAAGTCTATGTAGTATTATTAGTTATCCACAGATAATTTAAACTATATGGGAGGACACTCAAAGGTTATATAGAAATATAATGCTGCTTTATATAAGAGACTTGAGTAGCCATAGATTTGGGGATTTATAGGGCAGTCCTTGATACCAATTTCCTAATGAATACCAAAGAGTAATCATAGCCGGATGTGGTAATGGATGCCTATAATCCTACCACTCACGAGGCTAAGGCAGGAGGACTGCAAGTTTGAGACCATTCAGGGAAACTTAGCAAGACCCTGTCCCAAAATAAAACAATAAAAAAGGACTAAGGGTATAGTACCATGGTAGAGTGCCCCTGGGTCCAATTCTCAGTAGTATACCACCCAAAATAAGGATAATAATAACAACCACTTGACATTTGTTTCTCGTGGTTCTGGAGGTTGGAATTCTGAAGTGAGGGTCCAGCATAATCAGGGTCTTGGCGAGTATCCTTTTTCCAATGATGCTTTCACATGACCTTTCCCTTGTACCTGCATGCATGGAGAGAGGGTGGGGGGAGGAGATTGCGTGTTTTACTGTTTTTTTTTTTTTTTTTTTTTTGGTACCGGGGATTGAACTCAGGGGTACTCGACCACTGGGCCACATCCCCAGTCCTTTTTTGTATTTTATTAGAGACAGGGTCTCACTGAGTTGCTAAGTGCCTTGTCATTGCCGAGGCTGGCTTTGAACTCGCGATCCTCCTGCCTCAGCCTCCCAAAGTGCTGGGATTACAGGCATGCACCACCGCGCCCGGCTTGTGTTTTACTGTTTTGTAAAGATACTAATCCCATGATGAGGCTACAAGTGATGTTTCAGCACTCAGAATGATGGTTATTGACACTTAATGCTTCCATTCCCCCTTGGTACTTCATCACTTTAGCAGTCTTCTCTAAAATCTGACTTGGAGCTGATAAGAAATGCTGAATTTCAAGTCCCACCCCAGGCCTGCTGAGTCAGAACCTGCAACGTATGACAAAGCTGCCAGGCAATTTGTAATTTGTAAGAACTTTAAAGTTAGAGAAATACTGTTGTGAACATTTCAGTCCCAAGTTCACTGTGCTTCAGGGAACTGGGAAAGACAGAAAGTGTACACTTGGCCATAATGTTAATGGTGCATAACTCTTTAGCAAGTTATTCCCATAAGCAAGGTGAATTTCAAGGGAGAAATGTTGGGTCTACACAAATGTCCCTTCCCTGCCTGAAAAATCCTCTTCATTGCCAATATTGGAAGGGTTTTCTAAAAAGGAAAATCAGAGCCAGGTGTGATAGTGCATCCCTGTAACCTCAGCTAGTCAGGAGGCTGAGGCAGGGGGATTGCAAATTTGAGGCTAACCTGGGAAACTTAGTGAAACTCTGTTTCAAAAACTAAATAAGTAAATAAATAAATAAAAACAAAAAAGAACTTCAGGTTTTATTGTATATAGACCAGTGTTACTTGTCATAGTGTATACCTTCAGTGCCAATCTAGATCAGTCATCTACAACTTCAACTTTACTCACAAACCTTTCCCCAGTCTCCACTCTGGTTTCTAACATTATTCTACTACCTGCTTACATAGAAGAATAAATTTATTCAGTTTCCATTTCCTTTGGTTATAGACAGCCAATCCCAATGTTGCAAGCTAAAATCAAACCAGATGTGCTAAGAATTTTATTGACTATTTTATGTAACAAGCTGAATTACCAAAAGGCTCAAACCAAATTAATCGAAAATTAAAGCATAGGAGATTTAAGCCACAGACTATTTAAACAGGCTTAAAAGGTTACAAAATGAAAAGAACAGGATCAGTTTGTTTGAGTTATAAAATAAGAAGTTAAGCTAAATCAAGGAGAGAAAAGTTACCTCTTGACCTATAGATTTATCTTCTAAATGAAGTATCAGCTGTTTTACTGCTTTTGGAATTAAAAAATGAACTCATACATATATAAATATGAAATTGGCAAACTTAATGCAGATTGTACTGAAAAAAGACTCTTTAGACTTGTAGAATTTGGAAACAGAGGCTTTGGGAAATAGAGAAAGAGCATGTATCTGTGGATCAGACTGAATTGGCTTCAAATTCCCATGGACCACACGCTTCCCGTGCTGCAAAAGTTCAGGTGTTTCCCCTTCCAGAGCTAGGTTCCTTATCTCTAAAATGTGAATTGTAATAGAACCTATAAAGGGTGGTGGTAGAGATTAAATGAGAATATTTACTTATCGAGCCTGACGTAGACTACAGATATTCAGTAAAGAAGAGTCAGCCTCATTGTGGGGAGAAGCTGACAGAGGAGTCGTGGCAGGAGTGGGAGATGGCACGATGCTAGGGAACATCTATTTGTCAAATCCATTTTAACTGAAAATAAGAGTCACCTCTGTGTTCACATTTTAACTTCATAGGCAGCCGGCAGAGTAGGAAAGTTAAATATTTTTCCAAAGTCATAGAGGCAGAGGGAACATGAAGAACAGTGAGTTTAAGTAATGACTTAAGGCCCCCACCTGACCATGCCCGAGCAAGGGCCGAATCTCAGCTTCCACATGATGAAAACCTGGGGCCTTTGTCAGGAGACAAAGCTGTGCTTCCTCCCAGGGCCATCTATGCTGCAATGGATATCCATTAGGGCTATGCCCCATAACCCTCCTTTCCATCCAAGTTTCCCAGCAAGATCAATAAGATATGACTAACAAAGGACTCTTTATAGGATCCACAGAATACCATCCCACCAGGCAGTAGATCTTTGTCATTCCAAGGATTTATCCAGCATACCTGGAATACAGTCTTGCAAGCAGTAGTCATCAAGGATATTGTTGGATTAACAATGTGTGTGCTTTTATATCATAAGGGGAAGGTGGGTAGCTTAAACAGTCTGCCTGCTCTACAAAATTTCCATCTCTTGCCTTCTATGAGCATTACTGTCAGATAGACAAGTTGTTCTCAAATGAAATATTAGTCTATCTGTAAGTATCCCCTGAGGGACTTGTTGAAACTGTAATTTCTATTTCAACCAGCAATAAGCACATCTGATGTTCAAGGTGATCTCCAGAACCTTGTGTTGGTATTAATGTCAGAAAAGGAAGCCTACATGTCCAGAATCCTTAGTTATGGGCTCGTGTGTGTGTGTGTGTGTGTGTGTGTGTGTGTGTACTTGTGATTGGGTATCTGTGTGCTTTGGTGGTTAGGGAAGAAGGGAGGAAGAAAGTGCTTTGCTGAGTAAGAAAGAAAAAATGCAAATGTGAGGTGCTTCCTACCTAGTGAGCTAGTAAACTTTCTCCTTTATTAATAATAAATTTTATCTCTACATCCCATCCAAAGGAAATTCAAGATTGGGTAGAATCATAACTTCCCATTAGAGTTTAATACCCTCACTTCCTCCACTGTCCCCTTTACTGTACCCAAACTTGCCCTTAATAGCCCTTGGAGAGAGTAAGAAAAGAAAACAGGCCTCATCAATTTCCCTAATGACTCTTTCAAGAAGCTTTTTTTTTTTTTTTTTTTAACTTTGTATTTTTAGATCTTTTCAAACAATGTTCCTATTAGAAGGTTGTCCAAGGCCCCATGGGATTTATGGAAACTTTCATTAAGAAAAATTGAGATGATTTCAAGGACAGTGTCAAATGTCATAAAAAGAGCTATCTTTTAGAGCTATGGATAAGTAGAGTCTCATTGCACAGTTAACCACATTCAGCCCTGGATTTGAGGTTGACAGGAGTGTGGCTGACAGAGATAGACTTATGCTTCAATCCTTGCACTTACTAGCCCCGTGTCCTTGGGCAAGTAAGTGTGCTCTGAGGAATAATGCCACTTGAAGGGCAAAGAAACCCATGCCAGAAACTGCCGGGTAGTAAAAGGGGTTTATTAACTGGCCCCTAATGGCTGGTGGGGGCTAAAGGGGCACGTGGAGGGAAAGGGAGCTAAAGGAAAGGAAGGAAAACCAGCGGGGAGGAGACAGGCGTGGATGGGGTGAAGAAAAAAGGGACAAAAGGGGAAAAGGGGGAAAGGGAAGAAGAGAAAGGGGATCTGGCTGGGAGGTGGCTGCGGAAAAAGAAAAAAGGAAGGAGTTCCGGCCTGGTGGGGGTTTAAGTAGTGACTCCTCCGGGGGTCAGAGGACCCCTGACTCCATAGGTTGGACAGGGGTGGGGTGTCAGAAGTGAGACTCGTATGCTCGGGATTGACTCAGAAAGGGAGAGCCAGCCCCAGGGTGAATTCCCGCCAGAGAGGCCAGTATTCCCTGGATAAAGGGTGGGAACTCGAAGCCGACAAAGGTGGAGAGAGATGGGCACTTCTGGGAAGGCACCTGGGCATGGCCAATTTAAAGGCACCTGGGGGTATGGCCTGCCTGCTCCAATTTTATCTCACACCACTCCTTGCCAACTTCTTTCACTCTTAAAATTATGTATTAAAAGTAGACAATATATGTAAATAAAACTCAGCCTCTGTCTCTGATAGTTAGAAAGGAAATCAACAACCGCTAAGTACTTTATCACTTGGATAATGCAAGAGGACATCAAGCCTTATTACTTTACTTCCTCTAATTGTCCCTTCAGAGGACCTGGCCTTCATTTGCAAGTGAGAAGGTGACCCTTTGCTTCTTAGACTACACCTTCATTTTCCCCCCTCCAGCTGTATCTCTAATACACTATCATTTTTTGCTACCTGCCTTAGCTTGTGCAGTCATAAGACATACCATAGAGTGGCTGGTTGTTTTAGTCAGCTTTTTTGTTGCTGTCCCCATGAAACCTGACAAGAACAATTAGAGGAGAAAAAGTTTATTTGGGGCCCACAGTTTCAGAGGTTCAGCTCATGGTTAGCAGCGGACTCCATAGCTCTGTGCCCCAGGTGAAGTAGACTATCAAGGCAGCAGGACAAGGCACAGGAAAGTAGATCAGGACATAGCAACAGGAAGCAGAGAGCAAGAGCATTCCAGTCACCAGAAACAAAATATAAACTCCCAAGTTACACCTCCAGAGACCTGCTTCCTCCAGCCACACCCTACCTGCCTACAGGTATTGATGAGTTAATCCATATCGGCGAATTAATCCACCAATTAGTATCCACCTATTATAATCTAGTCGTTTCACCTCTGAAAATGAGCTTTTGGAGGATATCTCATATCTAAACCATAACAATGTCTTAAACTGCAGAAATTTATTTTCTCGACTTGTATTGGCTAGAAGTCTAAGATCAGGGTGCCAAAAAGTCACTTTCTGTTGAGGGCCCGCTTCTTGGCTTGAAGAAGACTGTCTCGTCCCTGTGTCCTCACATGGCCTTCCCTCACATCCTGACCTTGAAGGAGTGAGAGAGAAGGAGAAAGGGAGAGAAAGAGGGAGGAGGTAGCACTTTCTCTTTGTATAAGGCCAGCAATCCTATCATATTATGGAACCACCCTTACGACTTCTTTTAACATTATTATCTCTTAAAACTTCTCTTCCCATATATGATTACCTTGGGTGTTAAGGCTTTAATGTAAGAATCAGGAAGACACAGTGCAGTCCATAGCACTACTTAATTCATGAACTGCAGTCCTTGTGTTACACAATTCTCTAGTGTTCCTACAGAAAGACGTGAACCATTTGTGTGAGTTACCTGATTGACACAAGTGTATTCATTCAATAATACTATCAATAACCTACTATATAGTGATCTTCATACTAGTGTCTGGGATTCCCCAAATTACTAAAACATAATCTTAATCCTTGTGAAATCTCAAGAGACACAGACACTCAAAAATGATAATATTGTAGATATGGTCATAGAAATAGGGTCATAGTACTTCAGGGAGCAAGGAGGGGATTCCCACCTATGACTGCAAATGAAGATTCTAAGGAATCTTGAATTAATAGTAGAAAGAGATGTGGAGAAGAAATGGAAGGCAAGGAACAGGCTGGACAGGGAGGGTAATAGGCAACCTACAGTTTATATGAAGACTCTAGACTCAGGTTTAGAAGAACATGCCTCAGTAGCCATAAAGCTAGCATTCAGACAGGGTGTGGTCAGTAGATGACCTTGTGTTTCTCAGTGAAGAGCAATTTCTTGTCCTTGAAGACATCATTTTCATCATAACATACAGGACTTGAAATAAGAATCTGGCTGGAGATACATGAGATTGGAGCAAAAAAATGGGTTTTGCAAGTGAGTAAGAATTTAACGCTGTGATTACTTGTGATCAGTCTTTTCGTCAGGGGACTATTGGGTGAATAGGACTCAGGGCTCTGAATGGGCTGGAAATTACTGTGTGTGCATCCGTAACAATGCATCAAGAACATTCATTACTCTTTCTCAATTAACCCTGTGCCATCATTGATATTTAAGAGTCATTCAAGCTTGCACATTCAACATAAACTGAAAATAGGCTCTAAGGTGAATACTCTCCATTATTATACGATTAATCACCAGTCCAGGATGATTGGAAAAACTTTTTAAATTTACTTTCTGAGATCATTAAATACATTTGTACCGAAAAGGTGAAAGTTCTTGTACCTCCCTGTCATGATAGGATATTTTCAGGACATCATACCTACATTTTCAGATGATTTGACAATGGGCTGGAATACCAGTCACCTGGGGTAGATGGCAACAACAATCAACAGAAGAATCAAGCTCCAGTGATGCTATTTCTATTGATAGAATTGCCTAAAAACCCAAAATCCAGTTTCTGCTTTCACACACCTTTTTCTTACCCTATCCTTTTTGTATATTGACCTAAAAAGAGTAAAATAAAATCTGAGCTTTTTTTTCAACCCTTTGACCGTAATTAGTTATCGAGAATTTGGTTTGTGTGTTTATCTGGATCCTTCCATTTGTGTCCATGTAACTCACTGAGAATATGTCATAGGGTCAGAAAGGCCAGCCCCAGAAAGGCATTCAGAACTCACCACAGCAGGCAGAGGAGTAGTGGTTCTGCTGGGAGGGACATGGAGACCCCAAATCTAGATCATTCCTGTTCTCTATTTAATTGTTAATGGTTTGCCAAGGATGTAAAATTGTACCTGTAGATGAACTTAGTGATTTCCTTCATAACATGATCTTTACAGTTAGAGTTAAATCATAGACTTCAATAACTTTTCTTAATAACTGTAAATATGCTGCATTATATCCCTCGTGCTTCAACGTAGCTTTGGATTTGTTGCCCCTACGGATCTTTTCAGAAATACTGTGGGTAGGTGATTTGTAGGAAAAGCCGAGATGCAGTATATTTTCCAAGTACAGGATTCGCAAGGAGTAATGCGATAATGATACCATGCTTTCTCCAGCTTTCATACGTTCAGCCCTGGAGTTGGCAACGTACAATCTTACACTACTGCATTTGAATTATGGAAACATGAATTTTTCTATCTCCATTCTATTACTAATTTTCATGTTTCACAACCTGCAGTTTCTTGGACTTCAAAAGTAAAGGAAGCATAGCTCAAATTAGAAAGCACCTTGCCAAAGCCAGTAAGAAAAGCCATTTCTCCTTGATTTGCAGTGACTTGTTTGAATCTCCATAGTGAGCCCTAAGAGACCCATATTTTGTCTTTGGGAGCAAGTGCAACACTGTGCTGATTCATGACTTTGGTGGAAGCAAGGCACCAGATGGCTGAATTATTTTCATGTGTAAAATGTACTTAAGGGGTCCACTTGTTCATGATTACCTTATTCTCCTCCGAACCTAAGATTCCCATTTTTGTTTTTTTTAATTAACAGTTTATGGCTTTTTTTTTTTTTCATTTAGAAAAATAACACATGCTCACTTTATACAACTCAAACTATGTACAGAAGAAAAAGTATCTCATAATTTCACCATAATTACTTGTTTAAAAAAAGATGTTTAAAAAATCTGTATGTGCATTTATGTAGCCATTCATTTATTCATTCATCAACTATCTCCATTAATCCCTCCATTTACTCTCATATATCCTGCTCTAAGAATGTATTTATGACAGCTTACCTTATATTACAAAAATAGTCCCATTTAGTAAAATACATATCAAATACACAAAGTTTTTAGTGTCTCCAGCAATTTTGACTTTGGAGATATTTTTAATGCTACAGGAAATTTTCCAAAATGTGTATATAGTATATGTACATAAATGATGTGTATCATGCATTCAAAGGACAAATAACATTTCTGTTTGGTTGGTTTGTTTTGGATTCTATTTTGTCAGTGTTATCCTTCCCTCATTAGAGGAAAACTTGATTATATAATATGTATAATTTGGAGGTTGAATGTGAGCTCACAGAACATCCAGCCCTGTGATTTTCAAACTTCACAAAATCTAAAGAGGTGCTTTAGGGGTTGCTGTGGGCCAAGGTAGAAGCTTGCAGAATAGGCCTTCTCTCTGGACCTGCTCTACTTCTTTGTTTTATAAATAGTGTCAGGTTGACAAGATGACATTTTATTTAATTTATTTTTGGTATAAACGTTTTTGTGACTTAAGAACATTTACAGAAATTATGAAAGTAGGAAAGTATATGAAATTTCCCTTCTATTCCAAAAACAAATTTCTGAAATACATTTAATATGATTTGATATTCCACAGTCTCTTAGAAGATAAGGGGCATAAGTATATTAACTGTCAGATTGAAGACAGAGGAGCCTAAAAATGCATTCAGCAAGCAATGGTTAGCTGAATGGTTAAGAGACAGGGCTTCTGACAGATAGTCTGGATTTAGTCATAGCTTTTCCACTTAAAGTTGAATGACCTGTAGAAATTTGTTTAAACTTCATATGCTTTAGGGTTTTTTGTTTGTTTGTTTGTTTAATATGTAAAAATGGGATAAATACTCTGTGGAAAATGTTATTTGGTCTAAAGTGACACTAGACACTAAAGTCTAAGAGAGAGTGAAAAGACAAATAAGTGACTATTTGAAAACCACTGAGATCACTGAGTTAAAATGCACACACACGAACACACACATTCACATAAACTCACAGACACACATCCATTCATCCTTATACTTGCAGAATGTGTGAGTGTGTGTGTGTGTGTGTGTGTGTGTGTGTGTGTGTGTGTTTGCCACTCTGTACCAGAACCATTTCTGGAGATGTGATGCTGACTGTGTGAGGCACAGATAAGTAGAGAACACACACTGCCTGCCCGCCCGCCATTCCTTCCTTCCTTCCTTTCCTTTCCTTCCTTCCTTCCTTTCTTTCACTGCAGTATCTGTGTTAGGCTCAAGAGTTGAAATGTATGCAAGGCTTCATAGCAGAAATGAAAAGGGAGCTCTCCCAGTCAGTGCCTCTCATGAGACACAACTCTGCAGCAAGACTAGAGAGGAGAGTGGAGACTCCCTGCAGGAAGAGGCAATGACAAGAAGGGGAGGAGTTGTAACCAGCCAGAGCTCCAGACCCAAGTGGATTCCTCAGTGGCATTGTGGGGCAATTGATAGGGGACAGATTGTACAGGTTCCTTTTGCTGATGTTTTTCTTTTAAAATTATTTAATGCAAGGTCTGGTGAATATAATCTCCTTCCTCACCCATCACAAGGATAATGGCCAACACTCCTATAACAGAAGACAGGTTACCAAAGAAGAGCATTCCAAATGTATTTAATCAAAGATTCACATGACCTGGGCCTGCAGAAAAAAAAAGACACAAAGACCCAGGGGAAAAAAAAAAAAAACTTATTTTTATGCTCATTTTCAGGAGAATGGACAGCCATGTACAAACGTGATTAGAGCAGTGGTATAATTTAATGGTGGTAGACAGAGGGAAGAACCCCAGCAAGACCTGTCTGTTCAAATTCTCCTAGGACTTTCTACTCATTGTTCCTTCCCCCCCTTCATATGAGGCAGGGCCCTCTGGAGAAAAGGTCTTCAAGGGAAAAGGAAGAGACTGACCCCAGGTTTTATGGCTTTGGTTTGGGAGAGACAGGTTCTAGTTCCTATGACCTTCCTTGCAGAATGAGAATTCTGTTTTCTTTTGTCTCACATCAAGGGAGAAACCAGGCAGAGAAGGTAAGAAAGACCTTGGGCCTGGGGCCTTTTAAATTTCCTCAGTTCAAAGCATTTAGCCCACCAAATTGCCAGACTTTTGAGTATCAAGTTCTGAGCCCTGACAATATCTAAACATTAAATAATGCAAAGCTAGAAACCACTGTTTAAATACACCTTCAGTTCGAACAGAAAATATTTATGCCACTAATTTTTATAAGACCCTGTGCCAAAAGGATGGCTTATAAAATCAGTAATTCCTCAAAGTACGGATGAATCTGTCTCACATTTCAGGTACAGTGCATAGACTCACAATCAGAAAATAATGAGATAATTATATTACTTTCTGCTCCACAGTCAGGCTTTATCATTTTTAAAGAATGTCTGAAATTCTATTAAGTTTAATTGTTGAAGCTATTAATAAACTAAAGGAAAAGCTTGGAAAACACCCTTTCTATTTTATTTTAGTGATTCAGATCATGTCTGACAATAGAAAAAGGATCTTTATAAAATCCTGGAGCAGGATATTTTGCAATATTTTGGTTTATTACAATATTAATCACTAGCTACAGAGCTACTTTTTTCCCTTAAGCAAGAAGCCTAGGAGTCTTCTTCTCCCACCTCCCACTTCCAATCAGTCTGCCATTTCTACATCCTAAATGTCTCTGTCCATTTCTCTCTAGTCCCACTTTCACTCTTACTATTGTAAGTTCAGAATTCATTTGGCCCTTATGCATCAAGATCCCACTTCCCATGAAACTTCCCTATGCCTTCACTCCTGGGTAGAACTGATCAATCCCTCTTTAGGTCCACACCAGAGTTCCCAGGACAGTTTTGGAGGTGCTTTTTATTGCATGTCTATCTCCACTCCTGGACTGTCTATAACCTGCCTTTTGAGAAGAGTGATGGCGCTGTTTTCACTCTTGCTGTCTATTCTTGGCACGGGGCAGACAATACAGCCAGTACTTTCTCAGTGAATAACACAATGCCTATAATGCTTCCATTGCCCAGTTTTATTTATTTTATTTATTTATTTATTTATTTATTTATCTATTTTAAGTAGCTTTTTAAAACTGTCTTGCTTCTTCATACATAATTCCAAAGCAGATTGCAAGTATTTGCTTTGGGGATTTTTAGCATGCTGATATGTCAAATAGTGAAACTGTGTACCGTAACAACTACTTTTCCAGATGATATTAGGGAAATGAAAGTTTCTCCTTCCCAGTGAGGTGTAGTGAAGACTCTTTCCTGTCAGGATTCTGCCTTCTGGCCATGTGAAGAAAGGTTCACATCTGAACTAGGATAGTTTAAGTATGGACATGATCTCACATTTTAGTTTAGCTTTCCTTACAAAAGGATATCAGACTCTTGTCCAGGCTGTTCCTATGTATTTTGCTAATGCTCTGTTTGCTTGGTGTATGTTGGAATACACCACTTTTAAAAAATTATATAATCATTGTTCTTTTTTTTTACATAACCTTTATTTTTCTCATATTTCCCTTCCCCCTTCCATCTTCATGCTCGAGTCCAAGGTTTTTAAGCTCTATCATTATGAACCAATACTGTTTTGTGCATTGTAAGATGTTTTGCATCCATGGTTTCTAGCCACTAGATGCTAGTAGCATCTCCTCCCAAGCTGTAATGACCAAAAATGTCGCCAAGAGATTATCGAATGTCCCCTGTGAAGTAAAACCAACCTCAAGTAGAACCCACTGCTCTAGAAAGCCAATACTAGGATACCTCTTAGAATTAATTTCACATAGTCACATTTTAGAAGGTATCAGAAGATTTTTAGTTATTCTTGCTTTTACAAATTGATGCCCTATTATATTCCCTTCTTTGCTTCCTCAAAGATGGCAGATATGACACCAACATTTCCTTTTAAAATGTCCACATAATCTTCCGTGTATATATGTGTTGCCAACTTTTTAGCCAGTACTCCCATTGTGAATGCTCACTCCGATGCTATTGCAGACCAAGCACATAATGCTATAAAGAGCATCATTCCAGTTATATCCATACCGGCTGCCACTATGACTCCTATGGCCTACCTGCCCTGGAGTGAAATTTCTCCCCTGTTAAGTGTATTCATAATTTTTGAAGTGAAAGTTGATAGATGTTTTCTTTATTTTTTTTTAATATTTTCTTAGTTGTAGGTGGACACAATACTTTCATTTTATTTACATGGTGCTGAGAATCGAACCCAGGGCCTCACACATGCAAGACGAGTGCTCTACCGCTGAGCCATAGCCCCAGCCCCAATAGATGTTGTCTATAAAATGGTGAGATCAAAATTTTCCCCATCAGTGTGGAAGACTCCCTATCCTTTTCCCTACCTGCTTGACCACAGAAATTGTCAAGTCTCTGCTTTTTAATAAATCTAGAATGATACCCCACCATTACTGTAATTTGCATTTCCCTAAGTGATAGTGATGATGCTGAAGAGTGCTTTAACAAAGTATCTAATTGGAGCCACAGGCATCTGACACCCGCGGGACTTCCGTCACTATTCCACTGCCCACTTCTGAATTTTGGAGCCACCGCCTTGGACATTTCTGTGCAAAATGGACATCCAACCTCAAACGCATTAAAATAACTCTCTGGGATATAAGTCTTCAACTTCTTCATCAAACATGCTTTCCACATACCAAAAATTATGTAAAAATCTGCATATTTAGTTCAACATCCATTCAGAGAAATACAATACTTTCCTCATAACTAAATTTTTGAATGTTCCTCATATTTTACATGTGTTTACCCTCCATACAGAAATTTTGAGACATATTCCCCCAGTAGAATACGTGTTTCTGATGTCATATTTAGCATCTTCAGTTTTTTAGGGATGTGTCACAATGGGAAACAAGTCAACTGGGAAATGAATGGCTGCCTGGGTTTAGTTAAAGGGAAAATGTGAGGGAGATCCGAATCCCTGTATTCCAAGGCTCACATGAGCAGTCACCTTGGAGCTGTTGTAGAGTCTTTAAGGCAGCTCCTTTAACATAGCACCGCAGAGGGCAAGCTGCAGGAAATAGGTTTGCCATGCAATGGGGATGCAGGGGAAATTCAGTGTCGGAGCTGAAAATAAAGGAAAACACAAGAATATTTTTTTCCGTGTGCTTTTTTTAATCTAGCAAAAGGGAAAAAGGATTAATTCTGTTCTGAACTTTTTAGAAGACTTTTCATTATAAAGTAGCATATGTTCTTAAAAGAAAATTTGAAAATATTTTTTTTAATACAAATTCTGCAGTGGTTGTCTAGAGATTGTGGTGTTCAAGCAAATGTGATTGGAAGTTAGTGGAAAAGCTTCCCAGATTCGGGTATAGAGTTGATTGTCAGTTCCAATTATCACTATGGGTCCTGATGTATTCTGGATCTTTTATCATATTAAAAACAAACAAATGAGCAAACAGAAAGTTAGAACAGGTTTTATTACTGCCTCCTAAATCTGAGGCACTAAATTTAAGCCTAAAATATTTATGTGGCTTTGAATAAGATATATTTTTTATGTTGATCTATTTTTCTCAAAGAGTCTGTGAAGACAACAAATTATTAATTTGGTAGGTGGCAATCTCAGCATTTGTCAGAGCCTGGCACATACTATATAGGTCACTGGTGATATTTGTCTCCAGATCTGCCAGAAGTCAGGCAGATCACTTGGTAACAAGGATTAGTCTATTTCAAACTTAAGAGTTTGTCATCTATAGATAAGTTAACCTAAAATACTCTATAGCTAAATACCAGAGAGAACAGGCAAGAATTATCAAGGGGTAAAGGAGTAAAATGATAAGACCCAGGTTTTGAGAACCTGTATTAAGGTAAAATTAATGCCAATTATGACAAATCAGGACCATGCATGTGTCTAAAATAGTTATGTAGGAGAGTTGTCTTGATTTTACTTGGGGAGTCTTAGTTGGAAAAATGACCAATGATAAGGCATGTTATTAAGTACTTTGCAATGACCTCCCTGGCTGGAATTTTAAGGAATACTTGTTCACAAAGCAGTTGCTCTGACTATGAAAGCAGCATATCTTTCCAGATCACAAACTTGGCCAGGTAGAACTACAGTATACTTGTATCCTCTGCCAAGCATGCACATGCATTTGCGTGTTGCCCCTCTAAAATTCCAGGAATGCAAAATTTCTCTTTGAACAAATTAGCTGAGTATCTAACATGTCCTGTGACTGGTGCTGTCATATATGATGATTAAGGATGAAAGTAAGTTCCATCTGTGGAAATGATGGTGATCTTGAAAACAAATACTCTGAGACATTTGTTTGTGTTATCATAGAAGTTATTGTACAGGGCACAGAGGAGGGAGCTGACATAGTAACAAGCTGGTGCAGTGTAGAATTCTGGCAGCAGTTATATTTCACCCTGAAGTCCTGACCCCACCTCCTGGGCAGGCTGGGAGCCCAAGACTCTGACACAGAGGGAGTTCCCAGAGCCAGAATGGATACGAGGTCTGATTATTACAGACATAACCCTCGTAATCGAATTTCTAGGCTCATAAATGTGTATGTCACACTGGGATTGGGCTTTAGGAGGGAAAAAACAAGGTCAGAACAGGTAGGACTGGAAGAAAGATATGAGTGTAAGTAGATTTGCAGCAAATAGGAGGTGGGACCCTCAGGAGTGCCTGAGCCTAACAAACGGGGACTTGGGTACCTGGAGTTTATGGATATAGGCCAAAGGTGGTGAACTTCTTAGATATGTGCTATTAACCACAGGAGGTTGTGGTGAATGAGCTTCAGTAGCTCGGCAGGCTTGTAAATCCAACCCTAAAACAATGCAGTTAATGAAACAAGAGGAGCAAGTCTGCAAGATCTCTGAGAAGACCAAGGTAGCAGGCTGGAGGACTTCCTGGAGCAGGACGCAGCAGGGAAAGAAGAAATTCAACTATCCACAGATGTAAAAGGTGCATTTTATAAAATAAACTTCTACCAACCTCAGGGGTTTAGTAGTTCAAGGACTTTGAAGGCAACTAAAGATAATGTTGGAATCTTGAGTAGGGATGAGATAAGTATAACTTTTGTGAAATACTGTATATTATACTTGTAAGTAGAATAGTTTGAAAATAAATGCGAATGAGATATAGTCATGCATTCAATAACAGGGTGATTTGGTCTCAATGTTTGTGTCACCCTGAGTTCATATATTGAAATCCTATCCCCAGTGTGATAGAATTAGGAGGTACAGACTTTGGAAGGTGAAGAGTTTCTGAGGATGGATCCCTGATAAATGGGAGTGCTGTACTTGTAAAGAGACCTCAGAGAGCTGCCTTGCCCCCAGCAAGAAGGGGCCACATATCAGCAGGAAGCAGATCCTAACCAGTCAAACTGCTGGCACCTTGACTTTGCCCTTCTCAGCTTCCAGAACTATGAGAAATAAATTTGTTATTTATAAACCACTCAGTTTGTGATATTTTGTTATAGCAGCCCGAATGGATTCAAACACAATTTCCAGGATAGGTTTGATGCAATATTGAACCCATATAGTGACTTCTAATATGGAAAAGAATAGACCAGTTCCCCCAGAAAATTGTGGAATCTTGGAAAAACTTTGTATCTTTGAAGATTTGTATGTAATACAGTGTGTCTTCATGAAATGATTTCTAAAAACTGTTTCTATTTTAGGAGATACTGTAAAATTGGTTAAAAAGCACGCACCTTGGAGGGAAAAAAAAAAAAAAAAAAAAAAAAAAAACACTTTGCTGGGAGCTTCAACTCCATGCAACATTGTTCAAGTGACTCCTGCTACCAGAGTTTCCATTTCTCCATCACTAAAATGAGAAAGTGAGATGAAGTCATTGCTAAGCTGCTTTCCCAGTTGAATATTTTATAATTATTCTCATCTTGCAAATAAGGATAAGGATTTATAGCTGGGAATCTGGCTGCCTTAACACAAACTTATTCATAGAAATGGAAGCAACTGTGAGTGTAAACCTCCACTGGGCACTAGTCCTGCTGTGTGGGTTCCATTCTACTCACAGTACTCTTAGGTGGGAAGATGTTCAGGGCTTTGTACAGGAGCTTGAGAGTGAAGCACATCGGCCAGGGGCTTCAGATTTAAGCAGAGTCATGCTGGTTGTAACAATGAGAACACAAAATGAGGATAAGGAGGATAAATGTAGATAACAAACAAGTAATAAATAGGATTAAATGTTTGCAGGGTATACTACAGTGGAATGCAGTCCTGGGAGAGAGCCAAGGGAACATTAAGTTTAGACACTGGAGGGTAGAAGACAATGATGTATCTTTGTTGAAGGCTCACAATGAAGAATTCATCCCCAGAGAGCCTGATCATGGGGCTTAACATCCTGACAGACTATATGCATGGCCTGAACAGAATACTCTAACTTCTTAAAGTTGTGCAGTAATTATGCAGTTTTCAGAATGATTTTTAAAGCACTAAACTTGTTTTTTAGCCAAGATCTAGTGGTGTGTGATTGTGCGTGCCTGAGTAGATGTGTGCCTGCCGTTGGCAGGAACTCCTAACATAATACATAAAGCTTTGTCATGTGTTGCCCCTGCTATGAGTGTAAATCCTGTATTTGACACAGAAAAGACTGAATCGTTAAGAATAATACTATATTTGAAAGGTAATTTATTAAAGCAGTTAAAACATAAACTGTGAGCCAGGTATGGTGGTGCACGTTTATAATCCCAGCAACTAGGGAATCTGAGGCAGGCGGTTTGAGGCCAGTCTCAGCAACTTGGCAAGACCCTATCTTAAAATAAGAAGCTATAGGGAGGAAGCACAGAAGAACACAGTTCACGAGTTCATTGAACCCATGAACTCCTGGGTTCAATCCCCAGTGAAAACATACACACACACACACACACACACACACACACACATACACACACAACACATAAGCTTTGGAGGCAGATTCCTTCAGCACAAAAAACCCTGCTCTCAAATTTAATATTAGTCGTGTGACTTAGGACCTCCATCCATTTTCTTAACCTTAAACTGAATACTATACAAATAACTCATTTCATAAAATTGGCATGAGAATTAAATGAGCTTAAAAAACGTTAGAGTTGGGCCTGCTGTTAGAATGTGCTCAAAATTGCAAACTTTTATTGAAAATAAATTTTAATGAAAATTAAAAAGGAAGAATGGTCAACAGAATATAAGTAGTAGTTTTTAAAATAATTATTAATAGGTCCTACGGTTTATAATTTTGAAAGACTAAATATTGCTCTCATTTTTCATGTAATATACATAAGACATGTGAGTTCCAGAAAGTTCCCTCTTCAGAGTAAAAATTCCATAGGGGAAAGATAGTTTCTAAATTGCAGGTTTTATATTGCTCTTCACTGTTCTTCAAACTAGTAATTTTGTTTTCATCCCTTCCATAGAGGCTGTGAGCTAAAAGTTCACATTGCTAGCATCATAGATACTGTTGCTTGCCTCTTACTCAAACTTCTTTGAATCCTTTAGGTTCTTGGTCTTATCTCAGGGTTCTTTCAAAAGTCTGCTCTTTACTTCTCCAAGTTAATCCTCCTTCCTCCTCACACACCAGGAGGGTGATTAGAGTTTCCTTCTTCCTATCACTCCCTTTAAATGCTTATGGACAGTGGCCTCTGACAAATCCTCTTCTCAAAGAAATGCAAATGATCAGAGACAAGTATTTGCTCCCTGCAGAGGAAAAAAAAAAAAAAAAAAAAAAAAGGATGTGCATTATCTCTGGAAGAATAAGATTTTTACTGAAAAATTCTGGGTGAGGCAAGTATTTCTACAGCACAAGAACAAAAGAAAAGTAAGTAGGTCTAAAAGAAGAGATTTTCATCTGAATTTGGCAAGAATAAAAAATTTCAGTGGAAAGGTGCTAGTTGAGACCAAACGTAGAATTTGTTCATCTGAGGATAGGTATGCAGTGGTGTTCTAGATGTGGTATATGGGGAGGATCTTCTGAGTGGGTGAGATATCATCAGCAAGTCCAGAAAAAGAAAAGGTGATCATAGATCTTATATTACAGAAGAGCCATAACCCTGTCGGTCTAGAACTTAGGGTACATATGGAAGGACAGATTTATCTAAGACAAAGAAGTGGATCATCTTCTTGCAGAGTAACTTATATTTATTCATTTTTATTCCATAACACCATAACTTAAAGAGCTAAAATTCACACCAATTTATGAATGAATTTCTTGGAGTGTCAAAAATCTGTGGAACATTCCTTAGCTAGGAAGTGTTCAAACTGTCTGAATAACAAGGAAATATTCTTGTAGTATTTGCAATGACGGGTTCACAGGAGATCTTTGATAATTTTAAGCAGTAAAATAATATTAAGTTGTGGATGAGGAAAATGCAGAGGAAGTTATTGATTAGGTTAGAGAATAGAAAAGAAGAAAGAAAAACCTTATGAACTGTAATATTATGGTTCCAGGATAATGTAACTTGGAACTCAACTAGCTTAATACATGTGGAAAAGGAAAATAAAAGGATTATTGAGAAAAATGTTTTATAGTCTCCAGTGTCTTTGTATTTATTTAAAGCAATCAAAGCCTTAGATTTTTTTCAAATTTATTTTTTATTCTAAGCTGTTATAAATGACAGCAGAATGCATTACATTTCATATTATACTTGTAGAGCACATTTTTACATATCTCTGGTTGTATACAAAGTATATTCACACCATTTGTGAGACTTCATACATGCACTTTGGGTAATGATATCCATCTCATTTTACCATCTTTTTTTTTTCTTCTTCACCCTGTTGCCTCCTCCCTTCGCCTCCCCCCTTCGCCTCCCTCCCCATTGGCCATTCTAGTGTTCCTCTAATCCTCCTATGCTCCCCATCCCAACCCCACTGTGAATTGGCCTCTTTATATCAGAGAAAACATTTGGCATTTGGCTTTTTGGGATTGGCTAACTTCACTTAGCATTATATTCTCTAACTTCATTCATTTACCTGCAAATGCCATGATTTTATTCTCTCTTACTGCTGAGTAATATTCCATTGTGTATATATATACCACATTTTCTTTATCCATTCATCTACTGAAGGGCATCTAGGTTGGTTCCACAGTTTAGCTATTGTGAATTGTGCTGCTATAAACATCGATGTGGCTGTGTATTGGTAGTATGCTGTTTTTAAGTCCTTTGGGTAATCTTGTAATACTTAGCTATAACTAGTAAAATTTGAGCACACTTTTTTCTTACATATTTTGACTCTGTCAGAATACACATTTTTCATCATGTCTGCAGAGGGATGACCAGGCAGATATCAAGAGTTTTAAAGGCACAATTTTCTCACTTTTATTTTCTTTTATTACTGTGTTCCAAATAAAAACTCAGTGGAAATCAGGACAACATCATAGCAAGCTCATTATCAGTTGTGTGGAGGTGGAGCCCTGCTGTCATTAGCATGGGGGAGGACAGATGCTAAAATTCTGACATTCCCAAAGTGGAATTATACAGTCACATGGAGAAGAGATTTAGAATTGGACAGAAATGAACACTACTTAGCTCTAAAAGAGAATAAAATCATGGCATTTGCAGGTAAATGGATGGAGTTGGAGAAAATATTGCTAAGTGAAGTTAGTCAATCCCCAAAAGCCAAAGGTGGAATGATTTCTTTGTTTTGAAGATACTGACTTATAATGGCAAGGGAGGGGGGATGAGAGGAATGAAGGAACTTTAAGTAGAACAAAGAGGGGGAAGGGGAGAGGAGGGGGCAAGGGGATAGGAATAATGGTAGAATGAATTAGACATCATTACCCTAAATACACATATGAAGACACAACTTTTGTGAAAATACTTTATGTAAAATCAGTGATTTGAAAAATTATGCACTTTATATGTAATATGAAATAAACTGCACTCTGCAAGCATGTATAACAAATTAAAATTAAAAAAAAAGAATTGGACAGAATGTAAAGAAACAATTGTGAAATTTTCAGTGTTCATAAATGAAGTCACATATCAATGGGGTAGATGTAACTCTCTTTATGTGTGTGTTTTCATGTTTATATGATGATCACTATTTTTTCTAAGTGTTTTTCATATCTACTGTCTCATTTGCTCATCATGACTAACTGGAATAGAGAAGAAGAGAAAGTTTCGACCAAAGAGTTGAAATGGCTTTGTCAAGAAACTGCTAAATCTCTTTATGCATCTGTATGGCCTTTTTTCCTTTTTATATCCAGCACACTTATCCTTGCCCCTCCTATTTCCAGGCTTTCATCCTTCTGCTCACTTACATCTACTCAGAGCTCCAATCAGTTTGTACTAGTTGCTGAGCCAGAGAAATAACAATAAAATACCAATGAGTTTGATCTTGCAGATCTCTAAAAGTAAATGAACACTATAATAATTAATAATTATTATAATTATTATAATAATTAATAATTATTATAAATAATTCAAACATGTGAATTTAAGTGATGGTTTTAAATCAATAATTTGAAATACCAATGACTGGACATGATTCTAATGTGTGCTGCAAATATCTCATTATCATAATAATGTGTTGAAGTTTGTTAATGATTTGCTGTTCAAAAATAAATTCAGGTGTATTCAAGATTGCTCTAACAGTATCTCTAGGATCCCATTCTCACACACTTACTTAAATTCCAACATATGCTTACTTGAGTAACAGTAAGCAAAACAGACAATTTCTGAGAACTTCAGCCTTGGGTCAGTAACTGTCACTGATTTCATAGTTCATTATCCCCCTTCATCCATATTTTCATTTTCCGTGGTTTGAGAGTCCCTTATCAACTACAGTCAGAAGATATTAAACAGAAAATCCCAGAAATAATTTTTCAGTTCTAAATTATATGCCATTCCGTGTAGCATGATAAGATTTGCTGCCATCCTGGTCTATCCCCACCTGGACATACTCATCCTTTCACCCAGCATTAACAACACTGTGTACACTACCTGCTCATTAATCACAGAACGACCCTCTCCATTATCAGATCTGCTATCATAGTATTGGAATGTCTGTGTTTAAGGGACTCTTATTTTATTTAATAAGGTCCCAAAATCTAAGAATAGTGGTCCTAGCAATTTGAGTATATGGCAAAGAAAAGACATAAGGTACTTCCTTTAAGTGAGAATGTGAAAGTTCTTGACTTAAGAAGAACACATATTCTGAAGTTGTTGTATCTATGATAAGAATGAATCATCTATCCTTCGTGAAGAAGAAAAAATTCTTGTTTTGCTGTCTCACTTCCAATTTCACAACTTACAGCTACAGCACATTATAAGTGCTTAGTTGTAAGGTTCTGTACTACCCCTGGTTTCAGGCATCCATTGGGGGCTTGGAACTTTATGTTGCGGCATTGAATAGCAATAGTTAGTGCAAAGAATATTTTGCTTTGAAATTAAAGAAGAACTACAGTCACTTATTCACTCATTCATCACATGTTTATTATATTCCTCATAATTTAATTTCTGGAATTACATTACTGAAGTGAAAATGATAAATGCACAAATCCAAGAGTTACTATTTGCATGAAGGAATTAAAAGGTAACTCATTTAACAGAGTAACTGCAGTGCTAGAGGTAGGGAGGAAAATCACTGAACCTAATTTTGGAAGTGAGGAAAGAATTCCAAAAATAGGTGATGACTGAGCTGTAGTAGTGAATAAAAGCTGTCACTTTAGAGAAAACTCCTAGGAAAACATCAGTGCACTTTTGCATTTGGGTACACAAGTAGAGTCATGCAAGATAATATTGTGCAACAATAGCCTTGCCCATTTCATTACATACACCTGAAATAAATGTGGCTATGAAGGTCCATTTTTTGTGTGATACATGAAGTTTTATAATAATGGTTACCTTGTTGTAGAAAATTATTCAGAAAGAGAAAAGAGAATTCATATGAAGAGTTCATTCTGTGTCCAGCACTGCCTTACCCAGAGGGAGTCTCAATCATATGACTATGTTCCAGATGAGTACCAGAAGCATTTTGCACAGGAGAGAATGAGATTCCAGTGAGTGAAAGCAGATGAGTGCTACAGCTTTCTGTAAAAGAGAACGCGGTACGCGAACACAGAAATGCAGGTGTGGAGAAAGAGCTCTCAACGTCCTCAAAGTCTGGACATTTGCCACTGATTAATTGTGCTAGTTTTAGGAAGTCATGAGTTTCTCCAAGTCTCAGCCATCTGCTTTATAGAACAAGGGTAACAACCAAAAAGTGCTGATAACATCGAGGCATAGAAAAATGTTTACTTTTTAGCATCAGTAATGCAAACTCTGATGTGATAAAACATTTCAAGATAAAAGTTCCAGCTTCTGGGTCTTAATATGGGTAAAACTGCTTTGTTCATGAGACAAGAAAAAATAATTTGGCATTGCTTCTGAGTGCAAATACAGGTAGCAGGATAACTGAAAACTGAAAATTGAAAAATTATCCACTACATACAATTCCATAAGTCTTGGGCAAAGATATTAAACTCATAAAATACTTGAACAGAGGCATTAGCTTTTAAAGGATGGAGGAACAGTCTTCAGGCCTCAGGTGAGAAGAGGCAGAGCTAGAGAAGAATGTCTAGGCTCAGATCTTTAACAAAAAGTAAGAAATGAGCACTGGATTCTGGCAAGGCCCTAGCACTGGGTGGGTCACAATGAGCTAGTTTTCTAGGCAAGGGATAACCTAGTTAAATCTTGTAAAATGGCATAAAGATGATAGATACAGGAGGCACATCTTTAATATAAGCTAATACTACCATAAATCAACTCAGTCAATGAGAACACCTCATTCTCAGAGGATGTAGGTGGTTGATGTGAATCTTGTTCAACCTTTGGTCCCTTCTTTCCCAATCTCTCAAAACATCAACAACAAAATCAGAAAGAAGAAAAGGAAAAGATGAAGGGCATGATAGCATCATAGGAAGTGTATGGCATTTAATTTAATGGCCAATACCTAGAGATACTTTCACAGATCAGAGTCTGGTGGAGAGGGAGAATGGATTGAAATTGTAGAACCATTCATGCACTGTAAATAGCCAGACTCTCTGCCTGAAGAAACATGTCTTTGGGTCAAAAATATGATGGGTGTTTTACACAGAAATCTACATCTGTCCTGTTGCAGGTCTGATTCAAGGCAGGCAAAGTTACATTTTGCACCATCCTCCCTCTCTCTGTCTTCAGGATAGAGTCTCTAAAATCTCATGTGAATTTTCTCATTTTTAGAACACTGTAGAATAGGAGCAGGGAAGTCTGTGTAACTTGGAAGAAGATAAAAAAAATTAGACATGGAACATTCCCTCTTGGGATTGGTAATTTATGACAGTTAAAAACTGTAGATAAGGCTGGAGACGAGCATTGTCAGAGGAAGACTTTGGGGTCATTGGCAGTTTTTCTTGCACTCCATCTCAGTGTTCATAGGGAGGTTGTAAAGGCAAGGAGGATCACATTTCAATTAAAGAGAAATGCATTTGATAAAAGTAGACTTGAAAGTTTGTCTAAGAGAGACAAATGACAAACTGCCACCTGTCGCATAGATGAAAAACATCCTCTCCATGAGCATGAAGAATAAAAGCTTCATAGGCTTTCAGAAGACATGACCACAACAAGACATAATTATACAAGAGGGAGATAGGAATAAAGAAATACTGCAGGTTGAGACGAACAAAAATGAATTAAATAATGAAGGATTAAAAGGGCATTAAAAAAGGCCACATCGAATTTGTTAACTCTTTTTGCTTAACGTAGTGGAGAACATAAACAACTCTGCAGATATTTAAAAACAAATGTGAACTGAAAACACAAATACCCCCCCCCAAAAAAAAAATAAAAAAGAATCTTGAAAAGTTTGTTCAGAGTACAAGAGACCCAGAGATGCAATAATGGCTTAAGATTTAGCAGTGTCTACTGACAACTCCTTGAAAAGATAATCTCAAACCTCGCTTCTCAGAAAGCTAAGGTATGGGACCTACTACAAGGAGGAAGAACCTCCCCTGATCAGTCTCAGCAGGGTCTGGGAGGCAGGGGTGGACACTTGTAGGAGTTGAGGTCCTATAATAGGATATTTTTAAGCTAATTTTGCAAGATGGGGAACTGTTTGGAATCAAACAGAATTTGTGACTCAAGACCTTGGAACTATGAACACAGACAATCAAGAACTTTAGGGCTGGGCATACAGTTCAGTGTTAGAGCCCTTACGTGTTGTGTGAAGTCCTGGATTCCATCCCCAGCACTGAAACAAGCAAACAAACTTTTAAAGTGAGTCATTTTTAGTTTTGTTTTGTTTTGTGCCAGACATTGAACACATGGATGCTCAACCACTGAGCCACATCCCCACCCCTTTTTTATATTTTATTTAAAGGGTCTCCCTGAGTTGCTTAGGGCCTTGCTAAATTGCTGAGGCTGGCTTTGAACTCTCTATCCTCCTGACTCAGCCTCCTGAGCCACTGGGATTACAGGTGTGCACCACCACTCCCAGCTTAAAATGAATCTTGATGAGTAAACTGCCAGTCTTGATCAAAAAACTATTTTAGGGTGTTCACAGCTTTATTTCCTGAAACATTTCATTTCCTGGCACAGGGACTGTCACTTTTGCTTATTATAAGTATTAGCTTAGCACAGAATAGTTCTCAACTGGTCACCTAGTTTTTACTTTTGACTAGATATTTCTTCGTTTTGTTTTCTAATTTAGAGACATGACTGTTTTTTATTTTCCCTACACATAGAGTTTTTGTCAATAATAGAAAGTACCCCCTGTCTGATAATCATAGTAAGAATAGTCATCAGTTTAGGAGGTTCTCTTCTACTGTGTTTCAGAGATACCTCTTGTCTCATAACATCTTTCTTCTATAGGAAGAACCATTTTTAAATAAAATCCATGTTCTCTGTACCCCATACATATAATCCTTTCCTTGTTCTTTTTTCATATCTATATAATTTATGCTTTGTATAAGTGGCTAGTACTTTAAAAAAATAAATATAGACCATTAAATATGTGTATTCACAAAAGAATCAGAAAATAAATGCTTCAAAGTGTTCACAAAGTTTGGTTATCTTAAAAATGGGCCAATTGGAGAAATTTTTTAGAAATCTACCTTTCTTATTTTCCACATTCCTTTGACGAACAGGTAGAATTTTTTTGCCATAGAAACCTAATTTTGGCTTGGTGTGGTAGAATATGCCTGTAATCTGGAGGCTGAGGCAGGAGGATTACAAGTTAAAGGTGAGCCTGAGCAATTTAGTGAGACCCTGTCTAAAAATATAAAGTAAAGCAAAGGGTAAGGGATGGAGTTCAGTGGTAGAACACCCCTGGGTCCAACCCCCAGTACTGAAAACTACATAAAGGAAAAATAATTTTGTGTATGTATGCCATCTTTTCCTACTGTTATCTCTCACAAGTGTCTAGTTTGTGCCTGGCAGAATGAGCAGAGCTGGTCACTGTGATTGCAAAGGGCCCTGCAGCCGCAGGCAACCCAAGCATCTCCCGAGACACATGTTAGCCTTTTGTGCCATATAGCCATCTTTGGTAGAAAACCTGGAAAAGTAGAATGACTTTGAATTTGTTCCATAAGTAAACTCAGAGGTTCAGTCTCTGTCCCTCTCTTGGGAACTGAGTTTCTCCTGCTTCTATTTTCTGTTTTCTTTTTGTTGTTATTTGTTTGGTACCAGGGATTGAACTCAGGGTTTCTTAGCCACTGATCCACATCCCAGATTCTTTTTTCATTTTTTATTTTGAGACAGGGCCTCCCTAAGTTGCTTAGGGATTTGCAAAATTGCTGAGGCTGGCTTTGAACTTGTGATCCTCCTGACTCAACCTCTGAAGTAGCTGGGATTACAAACATGTGCCACCACACCCAGCTTCTCCTGCTTCTACTTTTAAGAGTGAATTCAAAGTCCCAGCAGGCAAGTGTCTACATAAAAGTGTGGGTTTTATAGCCAGGGTCTATTTTCATTTTGTCCAAGAGAGCTAAATATAGAAGTCAAAGTTGGAGATTTCCAATTTGCATTTACTGAAGATGATAAAATGCCATGGATATTAAAGAAGAAAGAGGGCATTTCTATGGTTAGAAAGGCTGACCCTTAGAGATTTGTTCAGCCTTTGGACTATCCAGTGTCAATGACAGATGTCATCTCAGGATAATATATCTGCAAATGAAAGGGAAGGGCTATACTTTCCCCTCACAAATTTTATAATTCTGAGGGTGGTAAGAGTGAGAGAGAGTAAGTAATGCTTTCATATGAAATACAATTAAACAAATTTTTTTCTTTCTGAGTCTTGGCAGTCATACATTATGACCAAATAACAAATTCAAGATTGCCTAATGATTTGAAAACTGTATTTAGAACATCCTTATAAAAGTAGGATTATGCCATAGCAAAGTTCTAATAGATGTAAAAATAAAGATAATATATTGCTTTCATTAAAATATGTACATACTCAATGATTTTAGCACTGCACCTCAGAAATATGCCTTAATAGATGTCAATCCATAGAATTCCAACACCTTAAATAACATCAACTAGAAACAGCAAGGTAGCTGGGCGTGGTGGTGCACGCCTGTAATCCCGGCACTTTGGGAGGCTGAGGCAGGAGGATTGCGAGTTCAAAGCCAGCCTCAGCAATGGCCAGGCACTTAGCAACTTAGTGAGACCCTGTCTCTAAATAAAATACAAAAAAAAAAAAAAAAAAAAAGGAGGGGGGCTGAGGATGTGACCCAGTGGTCAAGTGCCCCTGAGTTCAACCCCCCGTACCACAAAAAAAAAAAAAAAAAAAAAAAAAAAAAAAAGAAAGAAAGAAAAAAAAGAAACTGCAAGGTACCACTAAAAGAGATAAGGATGATCTAAGTTCTAAGTACTATTGGTTTCCATAATTTTGTCTTACTGTTCAGCGTCTTGACATACATTAGATGAAAGTTCTGCTGATCTTTATTTCACTACCTACCATGGCAAAAGCTACGCTCCCACTCTGATTTTTTAATCAATAACTTTGGGGATTTCTTCTAGCTCCTTTACCATACATGGTGGTGCATAAAGTAAGAAACAGAAGACTGTTGTTTACTGGGCATGAAGGAATGAACGTGATCCCACTGCCTGGATAATGACCTGCAGTGATTTTAACTAGTTTCAGCCTTTTTAAGAGCGCATTCAGAACTTTCTCAGGTCAGCCCCCTGAGCTAGGCAATACCCCACTGGTAAGGGATGGATACTATGCTGAGCTGGGACATATCACACTCTCAATAGGTCATTGATTACATTCCACTTTTTTGTACACTGTCAATCACTGTTCGATAAATATTTGTGACCACACCTGCTGTGAGTCAGACTTTTCTAGGGGCTCAAGATATTTCAGAAAACAATCAAAGGATGTGGTTTGGGGTAAGGTGGAGGAGACAGGCATTAAACTAGTACACCGATAAATTTCACTCACTACAGTTGTGGCAAGCGACAGGAAGGTACTTTGGTTAATTGTAATGCCTCATGTATAATTGCACTGCTGCTGGATATTAATCAGGACCTGCCCAAACCTAATTCCACTGTAAATCTCATTTGATGCCTTCACTCTTTAGTGACTTCCTGCATCACTCACCCTTTGGGTTTTCCTCCTACCTCAGTGGCAGACCTCTGTCAGATTTTTTTTTTTTTTCCCAGAATGATTCTCATTCACCTGACTTGATATTATCTATTCTCAGGTTCTCATATGCACATCACCAACTAGACCCTCCTCTGGATAGGTTCATCTGTTTTCTCAACAGCCCTCTTTCACTTGCAATAGCAATCCCCCAAACACACCTGCAGCAAACTAACTTTATTTCTAATTTGCCCCACACTCAGCCTTGAAAATCTCAGTGGATGTAAGCTCAATTCTTCTTGTAACCCCAAACCTTCTATCCTGACTCTTCTCTCTCTCATATCACATAACTGTCCATCAGCTCTCACTTCAAAAATACTTAATGAATCTGCTATGTAAAATAACTAAGTTCTAGAAATTTGCTGGACAGTATAGTGTCTATAGTTAACATTGAACTGTGCACTTAAAATCAGTGTTATGAAGGCCTGTTTCATGTTAAATTCTCTGATCATCAAAAAATGCAAAAAGAAGAAAATATAGACAAATTAAGAAGGGGATGTTGTGGTTTGGATATAAGGTGTTCCCCCAAAATCTTCTGTGTTAATGTAGAAATATTCAGGACTGAAATGCTGGGATTTTGAGAACTATGACATAGTCAGTCCATCCTAGTTTGAATGTACTGACTAGGTAGTGACTCTAGGCAGATGGGGTGAGGCTAGAGGAGGTGGGCCACTGGTGGTGTGCCATGGAAAGGTTCATCTTTCCTATGGCCCCTTTCCTTCTCTCCCCCCACCCACCTCTCTCCCTCCTTCATAAAGCATACTCCTCCATTGTGCCCTTCCCTGTAAGGTTCTGCCTCATCTTGTGCAGAGAGCAATGGACGCCGCCAACCATCTATTGAAACTCTGAAATCATTAGCAAAAGTAAACTCTCCCTCTAAGTTGTTCTTACCAGGTGTTTTGTCACAGTGATGAAAAGCTAACACAATAGATTACCTTCATTGTGGCAATGATTTTATGGATGTATTTATATGTTCAAACTCATTAAATTATATACAACAAATATGTCAAATTTATATATATATAAGTCATGCCTCAAGTAAGCTGAGATAGGGATTTATGATAAAGAGAGAGAGATACTGAGTCTTAAAGGAAATATTCATGAGCCATTGAGATGCAGAAAGCACCGTTGTAAATCTTGGGTGACATGCCCTTGGCCCATGCACTTACTTGTAAAATGAGGGAAATACACGAGCACAGGAAAAACTGGTGGAACGCTGTGTCACTCCACCCTGGCTCCACCTCCAGTCCTGTCCCTAACTACAGCCCTTTTATAAATATTGGATCCCCAAACTAAGGAGTAGCTTCTTACTCTCAAGATAGCCCACATTCTCCCTTGAATGAGTCTACTTCCTAAATAAACCTTTGTCTGGCTTGTTCTGAAATTCTTTTCTTTCTCCATATTCCAACAACCCCACTGATCCTGAGTTGAATTCCCCTTCCCTTCTGGAATTGCTCAAACTCTTCTCAGGAGACATCTCTTCTCCCGTGTCAAAGCTATGTATAATCCAATGCAGAATCCAAATAATTTTTACCACTTCCACCACGGCCCAAGTCACCATCACCTTCTCCATAAGAGTGTTCCTGCTTCTATCTCTTATCTCCCTGGATTCTATTCTCAACCCCAAAGTCACAGGCAATCCATTTAAAGTTTAAATTGGATCATGGCAACTCAACTCCAGGCAGAGGTATTTTAGTGAACTCAAAGTAGGAAAAAGACCAAATCTTTATTATGGTCTACAGAGTGGTACGCGACACATGAAACTTCCAGAAACCACTTAGATCTCATGTCTTATTGCTATTTTGCTCTTTCCAGCTACATTGGCCAATTTGTTGTGTAACTTGTAATTGGCGTCGTGATAAAGGTCTCAGTTAATCTCATGGAAAACTCTTTAACATTGTTCAGAATGAGAAAAAAAAAAAAAAAAAAAAGATTGAGCCTTGTTTTAGTCAGCTTTTTCACCACTGTGACTAAAAGGAACTGACCAGAATAATTTTAGAAAGAAAAGTGTACTTGAGGGCTCACAGTTTCATAGGTCTCCATCCATAGATGGCCAGTTCCATTCCTTGAGGCTTGAGGTGAGGCAGAACACTGTGGTGAAAGAGCATGGCACAGTGAAGCTGCTCACATGGTGATCAGGAAGCAGAAAGAGAGTGTCTTCTCTCTCCAGATACAAAATATGTACCCCAAGGCCTTACCCCTAAAGAACAACTTTCCTTAGCCACACCCACCTTCCTCCAGTTACCACTTGGTTAATCCCAGCAGGGATTAATTCACTGATTAGGTTAAGGCTATAACCCAATCATTTCTTCTCCAAACCTTTTTGCATTGTCTCACATGCCCCCCCCCCCCCCCCCCCCCCCCCCCCCCCCCCCCCCCCCCCCCCCCCCCCCCCCCCCCCCCCCCCCCCCCCCCCCCCCCCCCCCCCCCCCCCCCCCCCCCCCCCCCCCCCCCCCCCCCCCCCCCCCCCCCCCCCCCCCCCCCCCCCCCCCCCCCCCCCCCCCCCCCCCCCCCCCCCCCCCCCCCCCCCCCCCCCCCCCCCCCCCCCCCCCCCCCCCCCCCCCCCACCCCCCCCCCCCCCCCCCCCCCCCCCCCCCCCCCCCCCCCCCCCCCCCCCCCCCCCCCCCCCCCCCCCCCCCCCCCCCCCCCCCCCCCCCCCCCCCCCCCCCCCCCCCCCCCCCCCCCCCCCCCCCCCCCCCCCCCCCCCCCCCCCCCCCCCCCCCCCCCCCCCCCCCCCCCCCCCCCCCCCCCCCCCCCCCCCCCCCCCCCCCCCCCCCCCCCCCCCCCCCCCCCACCCCCCCCCCCCCCCACCCCCCCACCCCCCCCCCCCCCCCCCCCCCTGAGCTTTTGGGGGACACCTCACATCCAAACCATAACAAGCCTTGTTGTGTCATTGCCCACATACAGTTGTCTTGGGTTCCAGGCCTTTGGAAGGAGGAATGACTTTATCCAAAGAGGTCTTTATCCAAATGACTTTATCCAAAGAGGTCTCAGCTGAAGGTTTCCAGCTGTCATGAATCCCATCAACTGAGTAAACTGCAGCCTCAGTCCTGTTGAGGGGAGGGGGTCTAGGCTGCACAGCATGGCACCTACCAGAGATGTTCACAGGTTTATGTCTTAGCAATACCCATACTTGATACAAAATCAGGGAAAGGAAAGAAGTAATTACTAGTTTGCAGTGACTCTCCAGTTTACGTTTAACTCACAAGGATAATTATCAGTTTCAGTTTTGAACTGTTGTTTTATGAACAGCGACACATGCATTTGAACTGGTGAATGCAGAGAGCAGTAATCTTTATGCTAGGGTCAAGAGGCTTGGTTTCCATTTCTATCCAGCTGCCCATGATGTGACCCTGTACAAGCTACTAGCCCTCTGGCCTCCATTCTGCATTTGAAAACCATATGTTGGCATAAATTGATATTTGAGAGCCTTGAGGTTTAAAGTGTACTTCATCTGAACCATAGGAAGAATTGGACTCCCTGATGTGATGGAAAATTATAAAATTCTCAAAACCTTCTAAAATGCTAACTCTTTTATTATGACTGTTAAATGACCTTCACTCAAAGTGCAATTTATTTAGGGAGAGAAATCAATTCTTGGAAGGGACTAGCAGATAATTTCTGAATTCACTTGCTTTTCAGTATTGTTCACCTGAGCAGGCATCTACTTTACATCAAATATGTAGTACCTGCATGATGAGGGACAGAGCATCACATACATTTCAAACATGTTTCATCAACATTAAATTCATTTCAAACATGTTCTCATGATACAATTTTATGGAACTACAGATGATTTTTTTTTCCCATATAAAGAGTGATGGAATTAGATTCTCAGGCTAGCCCATGAATTAGGCTTTTCTGCTCATATGGAAACAAACAATTTCAGTAAAAAACATCAAGTTTGATTAGCACAATGCTGAGAATTACACAAACAGAAAAAATATGACTTTAAAAATTGTTATCTGAAATTTGTATGTAATAAGAAATACATAAAACTATTCTGGAAGGCCATTTCCATTTGTTTGATTGACATACAGATGAATTTTATTTCTTTTTTTTTTTTTTTTTTTTTTGTGGTACCGGGGATTGAACTCAGGGATACTCGACCACTGGGCCACATCCCCAGCCCTTTTTTGTATTTTATTTAGAGACAGGGTCTCACTGAGTTGCTAAGTGCCTCACCATTGCTGAGGCTGGCTTTGAACTCGCAATCCTCCTGCCTCAGCCTCCCAAAGTGCTGGGATTACAGGCGTGCGCCACTGCGCCCGGCCGAATTTTATTTCTTTTAACACATGGTATTGATAAAGATACTAGGAGACACATATAGATAGGATGTCCAGAGATCAATTTGAAAGTTACAAATATCCACAGAATATGGATATTCTGATCCAGCAATTGCATTTCTAGAAATCTTCCTGAGAAATGTACTTCACAAGGGTAAACTCATGGAATAAATTAGTTAAGAGTCTTGTCCATAATAACAAACTATTTGGAACAGACCTGGAGATGTAGCTTAGTGGTAGTGTGTGTTTTGCTAGGATGCAGGAGGCCCTGGGATCTATCCCTCACACTATTAAAAATTTAAAAAAAAAACAAACAAAAAACAATTTGGAACAAACCAAATACCTATCATCAGTAGAATGGTAGAGCATAATTGAATATAGAAAGATTTTTAAAATGAAGAATGAAGAAGTATGTTCTATATAATATGGAAAGACATTCAAAATTTATTAAGAAGTGAAAATAGCAATATGCAAAATAGTTGACATAGTGAACAACATTAGTTGTTGTCTATTTAAAATAATTATCACATTTTTTTTCTTTTAAATATTTTACAGTTAAAAGTTTGAAGAAAAGCTAATTTAATTAGAAAAGGGGAGAGAGAGGAAAAAGCCAGGGGGTTTGGAGAACTTGCTGGGCCTCTTACTCTATACCACTGTGTGATGGTAGCTTGGTTAGGCTTCTGGGATTTTCCAGAGCACTGGGGGAAGTGGCTGAGTTACAGGATTCTTGGGGAAAGGGAAAGAGGGAACTATCTCCACCCCTCTAATTGTGTCAGGACAGCCAGGGACTTCTAAATGCAGACACTTTAAATACCTTCCTATATTTGCATAGGAAAAAACCTGGGAGGCCTCTGGGCCTATTGCAAAGATAACTTGGGGAGCAATCAGGAGTCTCTAGACCTAATTGTAAACAACAGTCAATTATGTGGTTTTAGTCAAATCATCTCATCTCATGGTTCTTAAGTTTGGCTACACATTGAATTTAACAAGGTTGCTTTAAAAAAATATACTCCTGGATGGGGTACGGGAGAGGGGAACCACATCAGATCAATTAAACTAGAGTCTCTAAAGAAGAGACAGTTTTTTTTTTTTTTTTTTTTTTTTTTTTTTTTTTTTTTTAGTTTTTCAGATTGTCACAGGAAAACAGGGAGCTGAAACTTCAAACCTCGGTTTTTGTGTTCCAATGAAAGAAAATTTAAAGTCAGACACCAAAAATCATGTAAGACAACTTTATTATAAGTGAAAGTAAAGAGAAAATGAGGTGAAAGTAAAGCAAAAACAAAGTGAAAATTAAGCAGATGGCACTCTCAAGAGAGAATGGACCTTCTCTGAGCAGAGAACAACAAAGGAAACAATACTGTCTCCAAGTGTATTACTGTTTGATATTTTCCAGGAGTACTGGGGACCACCTTCTGTACTCCTTGTCAATCAGGTGTTCATTTCCTCCTTCATGTCAGGTGGTGGAGAGTTTGACCTTAGTTGGTCCTCTCAGGAACTGTCATGGTGGCCATCCCTTTTAGGGAGTTTCATTTACAAGTCAATCCCATGTTAACGTAGGTGCTGCGATCAATAGCTGGCCAGAAGTTACCTTGGTGTGCCTGCACTACTAAAGGAATCTTCCTTCCCAGCCAAATAGAGACACCTAGAGCTATAATTCCTAGCTTTTCATCAACATCGGTGGACCCTGTCAACAGTTAGTCCCATTAATTCTTTTCTTTTGATATATTTTCGCATTAGCTTCTTTGCATCTGTTTATTTATTTATTTATTTATTTATTTTTTACAAATTAACTACCACCCTTTGCTTTCTCATCTACTTTGGAAGTAGTTTAAAGAAGAACCCTAGAGTAATTTAAATAACACTTTATGACTGTACCATGCATTTCACTGCCAATTGCTAGCTACCACTTAACCAGATGGTCCCAAATCAAAGGTAGGGCTAAAATATTTTCTTTCCTTTTTATTCTTTTTAATTTTTTTTTTTTTTTTTTTTGCGCTTTGATTTTATAACATTTCAAATTGTGATTTATAAGTCTGAAATGACATTATAGATGGAAAATGACACATTTTTAACCTCATGACTTATTCTAAGAGTAAAGACAAGGTTTTCAAGAGGGATCTGACTTGTCCCACAAATGATATGTGCATAGATCACATGTATGTTTTAAAAGTCCCCATTGGCCAAATGTAAAAAGGTCCCATTTGTACCTATCTTCATCGTAGCATCAGCATAACAAAACCCAGGAAAGGCAATTCCCTAGAGCTTCATAGAAAGAATCTGATTATTTAAAAATCAGAGCAACCTGGGGTCGGTCTTTTCACTTTTGTGTTACATGGCCAGGAGCACATTTCTGTTCAGCATCAGTTCCCTCTGAGACAAAGCAGCCATGATAATACCTACGTGGCAAGGTTATTGGAAAGGAAAGAATAGAGACAATGCAGTTACCTTTAGATGATCAGTACTCTCTATAGTTAAAGGCATTATATAATGAATGTATGAAGAGTCCTAGGAGGATAGGATTGGTATTCTAGGAGAAGACAGAATGTCAAGAATTGAGAAGAGAAAGGATTTGGAAAATGATAAGGTGGGACAATACTCCACAAAGGAAAAAGGAAGTGCAAAACCTGAATGCTGAGCTTTGTAGAGCTGAAACCTATCTAGACCCCTGTGGAAGAGGTTGTTCTCTGTGGAAGAAGAGGGCAAAGCAGCATGGATTAGAGGAATGATGTAATGGCTGCAGGAAAAAAGAAGGGAATCCTGGGGCTTCTGTGGTGCCCTGTGCTTTCCAGTGTTCTGCCAGCACTCTGTCCCAAAACATAGCATTCTATGTTAGGACTTCTCTGCTGTGCAATAAGCAAGGTAAGAATTCCTCCATGAGGGTTCAAGGTCAGGCCCTCCAACATTTTTGTCTGTAGATGGATTACACTGCATGCGGTTTGTAGGGGAGGAAAACATCTTCTCCTTAACCCATCTCGGTCCATGATCAAAATCCCTGTAATGAAAGAGAGAGTAACAACAACACATATTATTAATTTTTTAAAGTTACTTTTATGTCACATGAGATACTTCATAAGGACACAAAGATCTGAAGTAACAGTTAAACCTAAGTGTTCAGTCTTGTTTTAGTGTGGGATGGATGAAAAGTGGGTTGTCATGTGGAAATAAGTTGAGGCAAAAAGTGTCTGATCCATTGCAATAAAATGATGAAAGCTTAGCAAAGTCATTTTGTTCAGAGTCCTCCGTGTGTCCCTGTGTCTTAAGATATAAATATGCTCCTTTATTCCAGTTATAGGAAGAGTGCCCCTCACCTGCAGATACTATGACACACTTTGGGAGAAGGTCATTTTTAGTAGGTTTAAAATCTGTTTTAAGAAACAGGAAGGGGGTGGTGAGAGTGACCTTCCTACTTTACTATTTTCTTAAACTCCTTCAGCTTAAAATAGCAGGTGCTGACCCCTATCAAGTGTGGGAACTGTACATTTGCTCTGACATCTGCAAACTTGTCACAAGTTCTTAGTCTACTAAAGGATGGAATGATAGATGAAATTTCTGATTGAAATAACTAGTGTATACATTAAAATAGCTTTCCCCAAAGCATCCTCCTTGAAAATTTTATAATCATAGGATTCAAAGAGCTGATATGAAACGAGAGTTTCATGATACTGTCAGTTTGAAGAATGAGAGATTCAATATGTGAAAGGGAACTTTTATTTTCAACCCCAAGACTTCTATCATTGACTATAGCATTTTAATATGCTTTATGAATCACCTCAAAGTAGATATAACAAGTGGCATCTCATAAATTTGTAAAATGTATGCAACAGAAACAATCTGAAAGAATGTTGCAATAGCGTGTATCAAATGAACCTGAGTGACAGTCAGTGTGGAGGAGGATATGAAAGTAGACGAGGAACTGTACATTGTCTCAGTATACTATCTAACAAAATTGCACCCTGTGGGTGAAGAAGGAAGAGAAAGTGTCTACACCATATCTAGTTTCAGTAAAGGATCCAACAGTACAGGAGCACTGCAATAGTGGGGAGGGCCACAGATCTTAAATTTTCAAACCATACTGCAAAGCAATATGTCATTGTTATTTTGAGGGGTATTTAAGTTTTTCCTCATTAATAATACCAAGAAATCAAAATTGCGTGGTAGCCATTAATTAATAGCCAGCTTCTAAAAATGAGGTAAATCATCCTTAGCATGAAACTGGACATATGGACCATAGGAAGGACAATTGCATAGAAGTTGTGTTACTGAATATGTCATAAAACTAATAATCAATCAATCCTTTAGCTTTTCCTCCTGCTGGGCTTACTAATGTATGAAATATTAAATTCCCATTTATTTAAACCAATTTGAATCAGATTTTCTGTTATTACAGATAAAACTGTGCTAACTGGCATATTCATCAAGAATTAATAACATGACATTCAGTAACAGAATGGAAAATTAACTATGTACAAAGGAATTAGAATCTGAAAAAAAAATACAGGCGATAGAATCAAATATGCATGTGAGCAAGATTAGCTACTGTCTAGAAGTCCTTACACCTGATGGTTTAAAGGCACTTGAGTAGTGGGTCATATGTGCAAATGACAAAGACAACCGGTACTATATGTTTGCAGAAACAGATTAGCATTCCAAGTGAAGAAAAAGATTTGGCAGTGCAGATAGCTAGCAGAACAGCCACAGGTGAACAGTACTACTGTGGTAAAGGAGTATCAATGTTCGTGACAATAGCTTGGAGTCTCAACTGAGAGAGGAACAGTCCATAAATTTTTGATTTGCCTTCCAGGCAACTTCAGACTCCAAGAAATATATATAAGAAAGAATGAAGAGAACTATTACTTCCTATCCACAAGAAGGTGTTTATATTATAAATTGGAAATAACAGAGGACTCATGAAAGCATTGAACTTCATCCACAGCAAGGATTCCAGCACAACCATTTGAAAGTGACCACAATCACAATTCCTAGAAGGGAGAAATAAGAAAGGAATAAATTTAAAGAATTGAGAAACCCTCTAATTTAAAATAGTCGTTTAAAAAAATGATTAGCTATAACTATGATAATCGAGTTGACAGGAAGGAATTAGTTGAAGTGGTGGTGTGCAGAGTTCACTGATAAATTCATATTTTAGCAAGACATCTACAAGTTATGTAAAGGAATAAAAACACAAAAGCATGGAACAGAAGTATAAAAATTATATCTAGAAGCCTGAAGATGACAATAATTAATGGATTGAAGAAATTGTGAAGAAAGACAAAAATAAAACCAACACTTTTTTAAGAATTTTTTTTTAGTTGTAGATGGACACAATACTTTTATTTTATTTATGGGGTACTGAGGATCGAACCCAGGGCCTCACACATGGGAAACATGCACTCTACAGCTAAGCCATAGCCCCAGCTCCAAAACCAGTGCTTTTAATTGTATCCAATATATTTTCAGTCACATTAGCAACAATGTGAGTTTACTTGTAATGATCCATCTTTAGAATGTGATTATAAGTCGGAACACAAATTTTTGCATAGTTTTTTTATTACAGTCTACTATATTTATAGAGAAGTTCTAATAATAAAGATTTAATTAAAACTTTTAATGAACACATAGAATGATCCATACTATTTGTAAAATTATGTTTATGAATAATTCTATGTGTGAAATTACTCATGATATCATGCTAGGTAATAATAGGAGGACACATTATTATGCATGGAATGCATTCTCATTTTGTGTGTATATGTTAAATATGTGTGTGTGTGTGTGTGTGTGTGTGTGTGTGTGTGTGTGTGAACACTGTAGGGACAGTGTTTATCACTGATGGGGACCTTTTGCAACTTTTTATTTTCTATGACCTATGTTACTTGGTAATAAAGGAAGTTGACATTATTTTTATATAAGGATAAATTCTTAAATGGTAATTATAAAATGAAGTTAAAATTAGATATTTTAAGAAATAATTATATCAGAGATATATTAAGCAATTGCATTAAGGTTGATTATTTAACTCCTTATATTACATGTAAAGAGGAAAAATATGTCTGATAACAATAGAACAGATAGTGGGGGTCCTATAGTTTTTTCTGAGATATAATTTTCTTCAGATTGGAAAGATTTGAACTATCATAGTCAGGAGTTGATCTTCAAGTATTAAGGACATCATGAAAGTAGTTCCTAATGCTCTAGATAAGCCTGCAGCTCCTGGTCCTGTTCAGACATGTTGCAACTCAGAGCTTGAGTATACTGACAGAGGAAGTTAATGATATTCTGTTCGGAATAAAGAACAGATTTCTGGAATACTGGAAATATATGGAAATATTCCTCATTCCCCAGAAAGCAAGGATAATAGACTAAAAGTGTATGCTAGTGAATAAAACAATTATTCCAAGCAAAATTACAGAATGATTTAATAAACAATGTATGAGAACAAAATAATCATCACTACAAATTAGTAGGAGGGCATCTAGAATAAGTCCCAATCCAGTATGAAGGAGCATACCTAGCAGCAAGACTTTGGTTTCTACACTCATTCTCTACTAAACAGAGACAGGGAGAAGTAGTTGATACCAGAGTTAGGACAGGGCGAATACAGGATAGGAGTGGAACATTCTGTGACAAACAAAAAAGAGGGAAGGACTGAATAAAGGACAGGCGCATATGAAAATGACACAGGAGTCAACAGAAAAAAAAAAAAAAAAAACTTAAAACAATTGAAAAAATGAGAAATAAATTATGAGTGTATTATATTATAACTCATGTACCATAGACTAAATATACATGAGTCCATCCTGATTTAAGTAAATAACTTAATAAGCAATTAATAAAAACCGGGAAAAGGGACAGTTCTTCCAACAGAGGAATTCGAATTAACAAAAGAAGAATGAGTGTGCCAAAACAGAAAATCCCCTCAAGAACCCCCCAGTCATAATTGCTGCAGACAAGGCTCACCTATGGATGCTAAAATGACTGGAAAAAGGAAATTGGGGGATAGACAAGATATTTGCATAATACTAAGGACATCTCCAAAGATATTTGTTAATCACAAGGAAAACAAGTAATTTCACACTTAAAGAAACCCACAGACCCCACCCTACGTGATTAAGGTTAACATCATCAGCAATGGAGCACACCAGTATCCTGGTTCACTTCTGTGGCATTCTGGACAAAAATGTATAAATTCAACTTAATCATTTTAAAAACAACAGACAGGCTTGCATTGAGTGGCTTTCTGCAAAACAACTGATCTGTAAGTATTCTTTACATCTGAGGGTTATAAGGGACAAAGAAAGGTGGGGAGACTGTTACAGATTGGAGAAGACATGATGGATAATGCAATGTGGAATCCTGGACAGAAGAATAGAATAGCAAAGGAAAATGCAAAAGAGAACATAGAAGAATTAGTATTATTACACCAGTGCAATTTCCTAATTTGATTATTGTGCTATGACAATACCAGTTCTTTTAGGGAAAGTTGACTGAGTGGTATATAGATTCTCCCAGCATTATTTTTACAATCCTCTGTAAATCCAAAATTATTTCAACATAAAATATTTAAAGAAACAATAGACCATTCTACATTAAACTGTTCTCAGAATCCAGGATGACAAAATGAAGACAGGTACTAAGTAGTACTAACAGTGGTGAACTCAAAACGGCTGCTCACAGAACACTCCAAATGTTTAATGGTTGTTTGGGTCTGACAAGTGTTCTCTAAAAGAAATCACAAGGTCACCCTACACCTCATCCTGCCGCTCTGCTTTGGAGTCAGGTTAGGATGAATATCAGACTTACACGTTTTTCATAAGAAATGAAACTGGAAATGAGATAAAAGGACAAGGTTCCCAAAATTAACTGGAAGGATTGGGTTAAAAAATTAATTTAAAAACCCAGGCATATTATAGTTTTTAAGCTCAAAACAACCTTCAATACCCGTATGAAAATGGAAAGATGCTTCTTGTCATGAAATCAGGTAAAATAAAATGCATGAGTGACAGCTGCCATTCATTTAACATAATCAAGCTTTCTTTATTGGAAATCTATAATGAGGAAAATGGAACTTTTTATATTATCCCCAAAGGCAGAAGTAGGAACAAGAATCGAAAATACTGGGAAGTAAATGTTGGCTCAGAGTAAGGAAAATTTTTGCAATGATTACTTATGAAACACTGCGTGCCAGGTAAATGGAAGTATCCAGGAAGAAAGGAAGGATTTCTACCGAAGCTGATAGAGGTGATATTTGTTATACTCGGATAAGACACTTTTACAATCTGTATAAGTCCATGTAAACTACAACACCAGGATGCTATGACCTCAGAATATGCACTGTATGTGTGTGTATGTGTGTGTGTGTGTGTGTGTGTGTGTGAGAGAGAGAGAGAGAGAGAGAGAGAGAGAGAGAGAGAGATACACTTGAAAATGCTAGCAGTATAATTGTTATGCAGTTCAGCATTTAATGGGTAGAGCTTATGGCTGCATAAATGCTTTTGAGAGCATGCCCTTCCATGTTAATATCCAGTTACATCCAGTTTCTCCTATTTTTAACAAGATATTTACTCTGGTGTGAGCATCCACGAAGGGTCCTGATGGTTCAGGCTGTTTTTTGTTTTGTTTTTTTTTTTGCCTCTCTTAAGCTTATGGAAAGAATGAATTCCAGTGCTTCCAGGAGTCAGGCCTCACACCTCCAGAGAAGTGGTGGGGAAGGTGTTCTTGATTTATTTTTTCAAACTCATTTCCTGTATTTAAATGGAAATATTGATACCTGTAAACAAGTTTATCCTGGGGTTTGGGAGATGTGAAACTGTGTCTTGTATGTAAATCAAAGTAAGATTTAGATTTGATGGCATTAAAGTAAGAAGTGTGAGGGATTAAAATAAAAGTCCCCCAGGAGAAAGGAGCTGGAAAAATCTTCTGTTAATAGCCTTAAAGCTGCCTTCCAGGCAGTTACTGCCCAGGCTTTGGATGATAATGCAGTAAGAAAGCTCAAGCTCACCAAGCAGATAAATAAGAAGGTGGTTATTTACATCACAGACACTTTCTTCCACTTCATAAATAAAGATTTATTTAGTGGAAGGATTTATTCTTCAAAACAAGTCTCTTCCTGTGTATTTAAAGGTTAGGGTATAGGTCACCTTTTACATTAAGAGGAATGAATGAGGAGTGTAGTAGGTATAGAATCTAAAGGATTATGGAAAAACTATGTTTGGAGCTACCAATAAATTCTGCAACTCCAAATGGGATAAGACATCCTAAAAATAATAATGCAAGTCACTGAGGGTTGGGGTGGGGGAGAAATCTATTTTAGGAAAATGTATGGTTACCAGAAAATGAAGGATCTTCAAATTCAACTTTTTCTTTCTTTAATTGCAGACAGTATAGGAGCTTCTGAGTTAGGTAGATGAATAATGGGAAAAAAAAATTTCATATCCACCCTATGTGCAAATCCTATAAAGTCTTGTTTGAAATGGGCATCTTGGCTGATTCAACGGAGTCAACCTTTGGACCATTCATTGCTACTTGTGATTCTAGCAGCCAGTGCTATTTATTGGGAATTCTGTTTAAAGATTTCTATTTATTTTGTACTTATTTGGAGACCATCACATATTCTTCATCAACAGGATTTTTTAATGGATTTTGATGCTTACTTAGAATCCTTATTAGATAATCTGAGAGGATTGCAGTGGTGCACATCTGTATATATTATCTATCTATCTATCTATCTCTGTCTTAAAAGCATTGTGATTCTTTAAATTAAAGACTTCATGAAGACAACAAAAAGATTGTGAAAGGCTGAATCCATTCCATGTGTAACTTGCACAGTTTTTAAAAGTACCACATACTTTTTTTTTTAAAAAAAGCAGATATTAGAGAATTAGAATTCTTCATATCTCCCACGACCTATTATACTCTCCCTCTGATTCCCACAAGTGGGACTTTGGAAGTAACTGTTTTTAGTATTTTTGTATGTGATTTTTTTCCCCAGAACTTTTTCTAAATAAACAAGAGTACTTATCTATATACAAAGTCATGCATCATATAATGATTTTTTTTTTTTTTTTTTTTTTAGCCAATGACAGATCACACATCCAACAATATATCCCGTATGGCCTAGGTGTATAGTAGTCTGTACCATCTGGCTTTGTGATGTTGGCACAGTGATGAAATTGTCTCATAATGCATTTCTCAGAATGCGTCCCTGTCAAGAGACTCATAACTGTAAATATAAAGATATGCATATTAAAAACAAAAATTCCTATCATTGCATGTATAAATTCTTGATATTTTTAAAAAAGAGTTTCTTAATATTCTGTTATATGGTCTTACCAATATTTCTTTAATAGTCATTGATTTTTGGACAATCATGTGTCAATCAACTAGATTCCCATCCTTCATAAATAGTGCTAACATGGTCCTTTTGAATTTATCCTGGCATACTTGTTTGAAAATATCTAGGTAATATTTGTCTAAGTCTGAGTCTGCTGAGGTACAGAGTTCAGAGTGTGTGTGTTTATACATCTTCTATCTATTCTTGGTGGATGTCATTTCATGTGGAGGTTGGTGCTGACCTCAGTTATTATTGATGTATGTGGACATTTGTTATTCTCTGTTTACACTCTGAGAGAAACAAATTTCCATCCCACATGGCCTGACATTGGAATGAGCTCACTTTGCACATGCATTATCTTGCAAAGAAGGCTTGCTCCTACCATGCATGCACTTTATTTTTCATTACAGTTTTAAGTTCAAAACAAAATTGAGCAGAAGGTACAGAGATTTTCAATAGATTGCTGGCCTTGTCACATGCACAGACTCCCCTGTTATCAGCTTCTCCCATTTATACATGATGAATGAGCATTGACACATTATTATCACTTAGATTCCATATTTTGTATTAGACTTCACTCTTGGTGCTATACATTGTATGGGTTTGGACAATTTTGCATATATCTGCTACTATAGTACCATGCAGAGTAATTTCACTACATTAGAAATTCACTGTGTTCCACCTCTACATCTCTCCATCCTCTCTCCCAGCAGTCATTGACTCTCTAGTTTTAAAGTCTCTATATTTTTGCCTTTTCTGGAAAGTATTATAGTTGGAATGATTTTATATATATATATATATATATATATAGAGAGAGAGAGAGAGAGAGAGAGGCTTCTTTAATGTAGTGAGGTGCATTTATGGTTCCTACATTAATTTGTTTGTTCATTTCAATCATTTCTTTTGTGCTAAATAATATTATAATATTCCATTGCCTGGATACACCATAGCTTATTTATCTCTTCGCTTATTGAAGGACTTATTGTTTGATTCCAGGTCTGGTTAATTATGAATATAGTTGCTATAAAATATCCATGTGTGTGTGTGTGTGCGCACGCGCGTGTATACATATATGTGTATGTATACATATTTGTTGAATTGTTTTTCTTAAGAATAATTTTCTGTTGTTATGAATACTGTGTATGTATACACACACACACACACACACACACACACATACACATTTCTGTGTAGACATAAATCTTCAACTCTTTCCAGTTCCTGCCAACTTATCATTAACCCAAGTGTGGGCTCCTTTTTTAGATCTGGCAATGGCCTGGTGTTGGCTGCAGTAAGAACACTAGACTCTCAAGGCTCTCCTGCATGCTGGCCTGGGACTCTGCTCTGACTCATGGTAATTGCAGCTTCTCTAGGGGGAAACCATGGTGAAACTGTTGGGCAGAAATGTAGATCGGATACTCAGGGACTGGAGGTAGTCAGGAAGGTTACAGTTGAAACACAAGGTTTTGATGCATTAGTTGTAGAATCTTCTTCCCTTAAGATTACCCTTGTGTCAGAATTAGAATTAAGTTCTGGGTTCCCATATCTATTCACCTTATATTTGTTGAATTGTTTTTCTTAAGAATATTTTTCTGTCATTATGAATATAGCTGATTTCCTTTGTATATCCAGAACTCTTTTCCTATGGTTGATTTGCTATTGCAATGAATAGATATTTTGTATATGAATTATATTTAAAGATATTCTTATAGATATTATTAGCATAGTTTTTTTTGAGACTGACCATGTGATCCCAATATTTCAGGAGGCTGAGACAGAAGGATTACAAGTTCCAAGTCAGCCTAGGAAATGTAGCGAGGTTCTATTACAAAATAAAATAGAAAGGACTAGGGATGTTTCTCAGTGGTAGAGTACCCCTGGGTTCAATCCCCAGAAAAAAAGAAAAAAGACTGACTTTGTGGCAAGCACTATTTTTGCATACCATCTCATTTAATCCTAAAAGCAATTTTGTGAGAAAAGCAAACTGAAGAGCTGAGAACAAGGAAAATTGCCAGAGCTGGTATATGGCTGGGCTGAGGTTCAAAGCCAAGTTTCTCTTTCTCTAACACTCATACATTTTACTATAGTTACCAATTTTTATTGAATCTGTCCTTGAGGTACTGTGGAGTATAATACCTTTATATTATGTTATAGAGAGACAGATAATTGCTGTAATTCTCTGGTAATCATAGGATCCTAGACTTAGTCCATTTTGATTTTCAACAAATAAGCATATTCCTTACAGCACTTATGATACATTTCATGTGCGTTAGCACTAAATTACATACGCTTGTACTACTCACTGTTTTTTCTTTCCATGGGCTTATATCATCTCTTTCCAAATTTATAATAAAAACTACATCTAATAAATCTTTCCTCTCTGCTCCACTCTGAAGCAGTTTTGGAGTCAACAGTCAGTCAGTAAATATTCTCTGAGAATGTACTAAGTGCAAGGCACTGTTGTAATTCTGGGGATAGGGCAGCAATCACAACAGAGCCTGTGCCTCCAGGAGATTCATGTTCTGCTGGGAAGAGAGAAAGGAAACACGCATCCCCAAAATGAACAAATAATTTTAGATAATGATATGTGTCATACAAAAAAGTCAACTGCTATGCCATGTGTTAGAAAACAACTTTGAATATGGAGAAAGTGACATTTCCCTGGGGAAAGAGGGCTGGAATCTCGGAGAAGGTGACATTTGAGCTGAGACCTGACCGCTCAGAGCAGACCACCATGACGAAGGACCTGCGGGACATAAACGCTGCCCAGATGGAACACGACGTGCAGAGAACCTGATGTGGGAATGAGGTGGTGTGTTTGGGGACAGATGACAGTCTGAACTAGCTGGGTGACTGGAGGCAAGTGCACATGGTGGAGAATTGGGGGAGCCTCAAATCACATAGGCCTCGTGTGGGGCCGGGAAGGGCATTTGGCATTTGAACAGATCTCTAACACAGTGTTTCCCCTGAGAAGAGGAGTGACGTGTTTTACGTTTTAGAAGAAGCACGTCAAACTTGGGAGATGGGACAATAGGCTGAATGAGTAAAAGTAGTGGCCCCAGTTAGGGAGTCATCGCTATGGCTAAGAAAGATACGCTGTGGCTTGAATGACAGCAGTGAAGGAAGTGAAAAGGGATCCTATTGGGATAGAGCTGAGGGGAAAGACTGGTGGGCTATCTCTCGGGAATGCAAGCCAAGGAGCATAGGGAGACCCTCTATTCTGAACATCCAGGGAGTGCCATTAACTGAGATGGAAAGTGTTGAACAGTAGCAGATTTGTTGGGAGCAGGGGTGGGGTGGGCAAGGTTTGCTTTAATTTCATAGTTTGAGCTCTCTGTTCAACAGCAGGGGAGGTGTGGAGCCCGATCTGCAAGCAGACTTTGCTAGAGGCTTAGATGTACAAATGAGGTAGTCACTGAACATATCAATGGGAGTTACAGCCACAGGCTTAACCAGGTCAACTAGACAGCGCTCTTCCTCTGGGCCTGAAGATCCTGGTACACACTATAGACAGTCCTGTGTCCTCTAACAATTACAACCAGGCATTACAGAACCAAGAAAAGTTAAGAGAGGGAGTGAAGGAGCAGGAAAATGACCAGGGTATGGCATTAGGGAAGCAGAGGAGGGGCAGGAGCTACTAAGGGATGTGGGATCTAGGCCAGTATTGTTTGCTTGCTTTTTGTTTGTTCTTTGTTTTATAGAATAAGCATTATTAGGGCATATTTGCAAGCCCATATGAATGACCCAGGAGAAAAAGAAGACTGATGAAGAAAGGGGTCACTTCAGAAGGAAAGAGTGAGCAGGAGGTTTAAAATAAGTCACACAGATACTTACTACAATAAGCAAATATTGGGCTCTGCTCCCTACCGTGGAGGGAAGACAGCCTATGTGCCAAGGGTGCTGGCTAGGTAATAGCTTTGGGGGTGTTAGCTGATGTAGTTCTAGTCTGCTTCTGTTTTGTACTAAGAATAAGAGAGTCATAGCTAAGTGTGGGGGTGAGGAAGGAGTACTGGAAATACAAAGAAAGAAGATAGCATGAAGTCATCTTCTTGGAGAGGGGGAGAGTGAATTCACCTAGTGAATTTACTGGGTGGTTTTGAAATCTGCACAATAGATTTGAGTATCAATTCATTCCTCTTCCCAAGGAAGAAAGGAAGAAAGGAAGGAATAAAGGAAGGAAGGAAGGAAGGAAGAAAGAAAGGAAGAAAGAAAGAAAAAGAAAAATGCTTACATTCTTTGATTCAGTTTCTCCTGCAGTACAATTAAAGTCACAATAATCGAGGACTTTGGCATAACAGTCATGTGATGTCAGGTGCCTTCACATAAACCCTTCAATTTAATCTATAGAATGGCTTAATGATATGTAGTAGGAGAGAGGTTGTGTGTGTGTGTGTGTGTGTGTGTGTGTGTGCACATACTTGTACATGTGAACGTGAAAGGCCACTGCCAACTATAAAACTGGGCTTTCAGAATATTTTATTGGCATCATTCTTCCCCATCAATCCTAGCAATCCTAGCTCACACTATTTAGTACTTGATTGATCCTTCGGATTCCTTTTGTTTGAAGTTTAGAAATTTGAGTCCATATTTTGTTTAAAAGAAAACACAAAGATATTTAACACTGTAAAGACTGTCATTTCTTTTTTCCTTTTTAAAGTGTGCTTAATATTCCTCAGATTATGGCATTTGCTTCAAGTAAAATTAGGTATATATTTTGAAATGTCAAGTTTTCAACTATACTCCTGCAGACCAGCTGCAAAGTTGCTCCTTTTGCTTTGATACCCTCTGCATGCACATCCTCCTTTCTGCTCCAGGATCCCAGCTCCAGCCCCACATTCCTGTGCCAAGGATGACTGTGGCCCTGTGCATTTCCAAGTCACTTTTCTTACAGGCACTTAAACCACTTGCAAATGTGATGCCTGGAGTAATAAAAACAGTTATGAAATGAATTGCACTCTGCAAGCATGTATAACAAATTAGAATAAATTAAAATAAATAAACAAATAATAATTTTTTTAAAAAGACACAATTTATGATGAAGGATGATGCCACATTTAAGGACTAACCACAAAATTAAAAGAGATTTGTTTTAACAAAAGATAAAACCAGGATTGGCAAGTTCAAGAGATGCCAGTAATGCAACTGTTCTCCAGAATAAAATAAAACACAACATAAAAGAGGCTAATGTGTCAAAATATGCCCCACTGTCATGTATACCTAAAAACAACAAATTAAAAACTAGAAAAAAATGGAAAAAAAAAAATTACATTCAAATTATCTGATTTACTCTCCCATTAACATCCTGAAGCAAACATTAGCATTGGACTTCCAGATAGGAAACCAAGGTCTTGAAACTTTACAGACCCAGCGCTATCATTTATTTCTACTGTCCTTTTTGTTAATTCTCCAGCTTCTAGCAGACTTTTGGAGGAGGAAGGGGAGTACCAGGAATTGAACTCCAGGGTGCTTAACCACGAGCCACATCCCTAGCTTGTATTTATTTATTTATTTATCTATTTATTTTTATTTTGAGACAAGGTCTCACTAAGGGCCTTGCTAAGTTCCTGAGGCTGGCTTTGAACTTGCAATCCTCCTGCTCAAACTCCCAAACCGCTGGGATTGCAGGCACGAACCACTACACCCAACTTAGCAGTGTTCTAAGACCCTTGCAGCCTATTTGCATCATGAAACCTTCCCTAGTAACTATAGCTTCATGGACTATGCTCCCTTACAACACACATCCATGTATTGACGCCCATGTCCTTTGGTACCACAGTCTAGCAGGAGGCAATGTGTTGTGATGGCACAGAAAAAACACACATCAGCACAAAACTTGAGCTGCAAAGTTGACCCCACCATGTTCTAGGTGGTATTTAAAATCTCTGTACTTCTGTTTACTTATTTGTCAAAGTTGTCAGATTTCTACGAAGGTTAAGGTTGGTTTATGCAAAGTGCTTCACATCAGTTTGTACCGTCTTTGACATTCAATGAATTAGAACTCATGAGTTATAATCGACAAATATTTTACCATTTGCTAATTGTTTAATGTAAATATGCTCTTCTATCCTTAATAATTACAAGATCCTGCAGGATAGGGCCAATGTCTCATGGTAGAAACAGAAATCTTAAGTTTGACTTAATCTCACGTTCATGTAAAAAAGCTACCTATTTCTCTATTAGCAATGCTTTAGCTTTGATGTGGAGCCTTTTGTAAGTTGTTTAGCTCTACAAGTATTGCTATTTATTCTATTGCTGCTCCTTTAATTTGTGGTTTATTATTACTATATTCTTGAATTTCTGGAGGTACAATTTTTAAAATTTATTATTTCACAATATATTGTGATTATTATCTTGTTATATACATACATATGTATTGCAAGGTGTTGATGATATATGTTTATATGTGGTTAATTCTTTGGAATTTATTGAGGTCTCTTTTGTGATATTTATTATTCAGGGCAGAAGTTTATAAATATTCCAAGTGTGCTGGAGAAGAAAGTATTCTCAGATATACTGAATTTACATGGTCCCATTGCACAAAATTTTACCCAAGAATATAAAACTCAGAATTTTATCTCTCTTCTTTTTCTCATATGAAAATGTTTATGTGTTGTTGTGGTGGGTAATTTTGAAGTTTACCTAATGTTTTTAGAGAGGATTTTTTTTTTTTTTTTTTTTTTAATGTTCAGGGTAGGATAGATAGAAAGTATGTAAATGTTGGGCAAAAAAGAAAGGGAGAAAACATTAATCATATAACTTCTTATTATTTGAACGTTCATATATGTTGCATTTAATTTCTGCTCGGGAAAGATTCATCATCCTCATTTTAAACATGAGGAAAATGATAACTTACAAAAGATAAGCAATTTTCCTGAAGGCATAAAGGCATTTGATCACAATGCTGGGATTTTAATGTAAATTCTTCTAAATCTAAAACATGTCTTTCCTCTGTATAAGTAGAAAAGTAAATAAGTATGGTCCTGTTAAATAAACTGGGGGTTTCTTGTCCCTTGTCGTTGTTCTTCTGCTGTTTGATTCCCTCTGTCTGGCAAGCTCAAAGGAGGGAAGGGGCAGGGAGATCTCAGTGGCAGCCACCTCCCCTGTCCTTTTTCCTTCGCCTTTCTTTGCCTGCCTTTCCCATCTGCAGCTCCACTCCTGACAGGCGAGCTATGGACAGCTTGAAGAATCCAGAGGAGGACAGGGATGCCATATGGACTCAAGGATGTGACATGGGCCTCGCTGGCTCGAGGCTTTCCACACAGGCAGCTGGCACTTGGCAAATGATTAGAGGTCACTTAGCAAATGGCAGGTACCCAGGCACTGAGACGTCGGTCTCTTACCAGACCTCAGGTTTTGGTAATAAACGAGATTTCATTTGAACCTGAATGAAATATGTGAAATTATCTTTGGACATGTTCAAGGAAAGTTCCGCCTGGAGATCAGGAAACAAATTCCTGTCATAGATGAAGATAGCTAGTCATACTTGTTTTCATAACAGAGGCATCAGTGGGAAAGCAACTAGCATCATCCACATTAAACAAATAGTGAACATGTATCATTTGTTGTGCCAGGCGCTATGCGGAGCACTTGACATTACTCATTTCTCCTTAATCCACCAGAATCCTGTGAGGTGAACACACTATTATCCCTGGCCCCCATGGCTGAACTTGCTTCCCCATTCCTTTAACTAATCATAACAGTGCAATGCATGTATTTAAGCAAATTTATCTGCAGTTAGGACTCCCTTAAACTTACATCCTCTGGGGACAGGGTGACTCTATCTTTAGTATCTTGCACCCTGCTTGCCACTTGGAGAAGCTCTCAAAAATTTTATTTTGAATAAATGAATTTGCATTTAGAGAAGTTTAAGTAGCAAGAGAGTGGAACTATCTGTCTATCAAAATCTAGGCCTGCCTGAAAATCTTAAGCAATGCAGGAAACAAATCTGTGCTTCCTTCTTGAGTAAGAACAATCATGCAAACTCCTAAGGACAATTACGAGTCCCATCCTCGGGAAGCCCTCTGTGAGGATCTAGCCCAGATGGGGCACCGTCACCCTCCCACTTTCTACTTCCTTCTTTATCATGCTTTGTGATAACATGTCCTTCCTCTCCTAAGACCTGCCTTTTGGCCATGGATTCTTTCAGAGCACATCATTCACCTTGTATCTCTGTGGTATCCGGCACCTAGACAGCGTGGATATTTACTGAATGACTGAGTGAGTGAAAAAGTGAACTGCCTGGGGTGAGTGCGCCAGGAGATGTACAGTCGGTTGACCTTGTACATTGAGTTGCATTTCCTGTGGAGTGATGGATTGTACTGCACAGTTCTTTTCTCTCACATGGTCTACTGAAACCCAAACCCTGCATTTTTGTGATAGCTGTGCAGAATCACCTAAGGCTGGTGAACGATGTTGTTTAAATTTCTTTTTCTATTGTGTGAAGGTCATTGGCCTGTAAAGAGAGGAAATGTATGCCTTTTAGAGGCTTCCAATACAGCTTCCCTCTAGAGGAGGTGCTAACCTTGTTTGAGAGCCAGAATCACAGGCTTTTCAAAATATATGTAACCTTGGCAATTGTTCAACCCAGTTCTGACCCTCTGCAGGAATCCCCTCTTCTGCAACATCCCTGAAGAGACTGGAAAACATACAGGGAAGGTGGTGTTGCTAGATCATCAAACCTCCCTCATTGTTGAGTAGCACTTCTCCTAAGTAAAAGTCAGAGCTGTTTTGGTCTAAATCTTCCTAATGATCTTCTTTCAATTGTTCTACTTTTCGAGCTTACGACTATGCAAAAGAGGTTGCATCTTTCTTCAGTAGTTACCAAAGTTAGTCAGTTTTCCATTAATGTAACAAAATACCTGACAGAATAAAAGGAGTATAAAGGTTTATTTTGACTGACTGTTTCAGAGCCTTTAGTTCACCATGGATTGGCCCCATCACTTTAGGCCTATGGCGAAGTAGTCTATTGTGGCAGGAGCACATGGTGGAGGAAGATGCTCAACTTATGGGGGCCAAGATACAAAAGAGAGGAAGAGAGGATGAGAGAGGATGGAATCCTAGTAACCCCTTCAATGGCATGTCCCCAAGGCCATAGTTTCCTTTCTCTGGGCCACTTCATAAAGGTTCTATTGCTTCCCAAAAGAGCTAAGGTAAGGACCAAAATTTTTTAATACATATACCTTTGGGGAACATTATAGATCCAAACTACAGCAAACTGTTATCATTCTGACCTCCCCTTTCACCATCTCTTTCATGTGTTTATCTCAATACAAAATGACTTAGTGGCTTCACTGTTCCTCATGATCATTTTGGATGACTTTCTGGTCTCATATTTTCTTCTGATCATCTTCTGCAAGTGCTTCCTTAAAAACGTGTCACTCAAGCCAGGAGCGGTGGCTCACTCCCATAATCCGGCCTCTCTGGAGGCTGAGACAGGAGGATTGTGAATTCAAAGCCAGCCTCAGCAAAAGTGAGCCACTAAACAACTCAGTGAGATGCTGTCTCTAAATAAAATATAAAAAAGGGATGGGGATGTGGCTCAGTGGTTGAATGCCCCTGAGTTCAATCCCCAGTACCCCACCCTCCAAAAAAAGTGTCATTCAAAAAAAAAAAAAGTGTCACTCCCTTCAAAGGATTGAATATTTGTGTTGCCCAAAAGTCACATGTTGAAATCCTAATTCTGATATGATGGTATTTAAAGGGGGGCCTTTGGGGATATAATAAATTCAACATGATGGGATTAGTACTGTTCTTTGTCCATCTTCTATTACTATTATGGAATACCTGAGACTGGGTAAGCAAAAGAGAAAAGAGGATATTTTTGGCCCATTGTTACGGAAATGAGGAAGTCCAAGATCAGCAGCTTCATCTTGTGAGGACCTCGTGCTGCTTTAACTCAGCAGTAAGGGGCAGGACGCGTGGGCAATTATGAAAAATACAAAACACAAGGGTCAAAGTTGCCTGATAACCACCTGCTCTCACAGTAACTGATCCAGCTCCACAGAAGGGGGGAACCCACTTCCTCTTACTAGATGGCATTAACTTCCCTCACAATCCAAATGCCTCCCCTGGGGCCACACCTGCCAACACTGCTGCACCGAGAAATTAAGTGTCCAGTACTGAGTTTCAAAGAGCATAGTCCATGCATAACACTACCCTAATATTAAGAGTTCAGAGGGCCATCCTGTACTCTTTCCACCACTGAGGACAAAGCAAGAAGATGAGTGTCTCTAATTGGAGAAGATGGCCCTCACCGAGAACTTGAGTGTGTTGTCACCCTGGTTTTGGAGGTCCAATAGCCAGAAGTGTAACAAATTATAAAAATACACGTTTGTTATTTAAGTCACCCAGCTTGTGGTACCTGGTTGTGGCAATCTGGGCTAAGGTCCACCCACTCCTCCCCAACACAGAATTCATGTGGCCTCATAAAGTTGAGCCCAGAGCCCACCTACGTGACATTTCTTCTCCTGGAGTGAGTATTGCCAGGAGTACACTGTTTGGGCTCCTATGCCCTACTGATAATTTTATTAGAATCCGTTATGTTTTAACAAAGGAATTTTTTAACCTCAGAGCACGTACCCTGAGATCAAAACAAGAAGAATGGGGACCGGTTTAGAGTTCCATCCACAGCTGTCATATCTTAGCCAAAGTGCCCTAGAAAATAAAGCTGAAAACTGAAGTTTCATGGGGAAAATGCAATCCCATGGAAGTAGGTGGAAGGGAAAAGAGGGAGGCAGGGAAAGAGGGAAAGCTGTTATAAAAAGTGGCGCCTTTCCCTCAAAGCCTTCCCGGTAGCCTTGGGGAAGGATTGTACTTGCTTACAGTTTATTGAGAGGATCGAAGGGAAATGATTTATTATAACTCTCTACACTTTGAGTGGCACTCGGTAAGCACAGATCATGTCCCCAGGCACCATGTCTCAGGGGCAGGCACTGGGAGATGTGTGGCTTGTGCATCAACCAAGGTGCCACTGTCAGGATGTGACTGCAGGGCTGGGGAACAGCTGTTGTGAAGGGACCTCCTGTCTGCAGTGGCAGCAGCCAGCTGGGCAGCCTCCGGAACTGTGGGAGTAGCACAAAGCCCTGCTGAGGCCACTCCAGCAAGGCAAGTGTACAGCCCTGCAGGGATAGAGTACACCCCCTGTGAGTTATGCCTGTCTTACGTTTAACAAGTCCTTGGCTTTTAAGGAGCTCAAGGCTCTGCCTCAGTGCCCGAGTAAGTCAAGTCCCTGGAAAGTCATTCCCCAGACTCTGGTCTAGGCTGGGTGTCAAGATTATATGCTCTCAAAGTAGACATATGTGCCTTATCCTTCAAACTCACACATTCATGGGTGAATACTTGGTAATAGCTGTCCCCAGCTTGGCTTCAAGCTCTGAACATAGAGCCCATTTTGTGATCACAATTATCCCAGGGCCTCCCAGAACACAAGGCACGTAGAAAGGATCAGGGTCCATTCGTTCTCCAAACAGCTGAACTGTGTCAATGAGACCATAAAGACGAGAGGAACCTCGTATCTGCATCCCCAGCCCCAACACATCTTTCTCCACAATGTGACTGCAGTATTGTTAAACTCTATATAGGTGATTTAAAGGAAACACACAGCTGAAAAAAAGAAAAAAAAATAAATAAACAGCAACCTTTTCTTTCCTGTAATGTTTATATACAGATAAGAAACACAAACAGGGGGTTTGAAAATTAAATAAAACGTGTTCCTTTAAAAAAAATGTGAGAAAAAACTGCTCTAGAAATAATAATATAATTATCTGTCCTCCTTTCTGAATCCCACTCAGAAAGTTCTGCAAGTTTTTTTTTTTATGTTGCTTATTTACCAATAATAAGAACGTGTGTTTTCTTTTTGTTGTTGTTTTCTACTCATTTGACACTTTTCTCATTGTCCTTAGCATCGTTAATTAGCTCATAGGCAATGAATGTTTCTCATTTTCAGAAATACGCTTTTGCTTCCAGGTTTTTTCACAGTAGGACCAGTTTGGTTTTGTCTGAAGAAAGACATACATATATATTTAATACCCAAATTAATATTCACATAATGAAGATTCTGTGTTAGTTGCTTTGGGACAAGAAACAATGCATTTCTGACTCTCACATGTAGTTGAGATACAAATGCCTATAAAGGAGGACCTGCAGACCCTTGTTTTAAAAGTAAGAGAATGAAAACAGTAAAAACAACAAAAAGTTTTTTTGGTTGTTTACAGATGTGAAGGTCAGGCTAGAGTCCCTTCCAGTTAAAATACCATAGGGTAAGAGGCCCCAAATCATAACCAAGTACAGAAAAAGAGTACATGACTCAAAACTTTCAGAAACTCCAGATAACACAATTTTTGACAAAGTCAACCTCTAGATCTTTCTCTGCCTTCCCCTTCCTTTTTTTTATTCTGTAATGTATTTATTTATTTTTGTTTCCAGGTATTGAACCCGGGCACCCTTAACCATTGAGCCACATCCCCAGCCCTTTTTCCTTATTTTTTATTTTTTTGTTTTTAGAGATAGAATTTCACTGAATTGGTTAGGACCTCACTAAGTTGCTGAGGCTGGCTTTGAACTCATACTCTTCCTGCCTCTGCCTCTCGAGCCACTGGGATTATAGGCATGCACCACCAAGCCCGACTGTTTTATAATTCTGGGTTTTCATTTGCATCCTTTCATTTGCCTCTCATCTGCCTGCCGTTTTGATAGCACAACCTGATGAGTGACTTCTGATTCTTTAAATGTGGCTATATCTCTTCTCACAATGCAGAAAATGTTCCCATCCAGCACAAGTTTGTCTGTTGAAAGATCATAAAGGCTCACCATTTCCTGCTTCATTTCACTGGACCATGACCTCCTGGCCTCAATCAGTGTATAGAAAATAAGACCATGGAAGACAAAAGAAAGAAGAGACATATTGAAAGATGTGACAGCAGAAAGTAGTTAGAGGAACCTAACTGAGTAAATCACAACATCTGGGAAATTCTTATTTATGCAACACAGTGGGTTGTATACCCTTCACCTATACTAACAGAAAATGCACCTTAAGCTTTGTAGTGAATTGTTTACTTCTATGATTAACTTCAAGAAGGAACTATTTGGTCAAACCCTTATAGAGTAACATCGATCGAGTAAGTGGTATATTGGGCAAATTTTTAGATAGTAGTTTTACATGAGGTGCATAAATGGTGTAATAAAAAAACAAAAATAAGATTCAACAATATTTTTTTCAAAACATTCAGAAAAGTATAATTACCCTATTTAAAGACACTGGACTGGAATTAGACAGTTTTATGAAGATATTTCTGAATGGAAGAGAGAGGGCATGTACACTAGATATCTGTGCAGAGTACGGTGGGTTCCAATACTATTGTGCATAATCTAGTAGAAAAGTCCAATTTAAAGATGTGGTTTATAAACACAAGGAAGATTTATTCAGCCATAAAAAAATTAAATTATGTTATTTCCAGGAAAATGGATGGAACTTTAGAACATTATATTCAGTACAATAAGTCAAACAGAGAATGTCAAGGGTCATATTTGCTCTCATATGTTAAAACTAAAGAGGAAAAAGGAAAAGGAAGCTATGTTGGGGTGAATCTCATGAACATCAAAGGAAAACCAGCGTTGTAAAGAAAAAGAACCAGGAAAAGGAGGAGGGGATGGAGAATGATATTGGTTAAATTATATTGTTATATTGTGTGCATGTATGAACATATAACAATGAATCCCACTATTATGTGTAATTGTAATGCACCAATAAAAATACAGGAACAATGAAGTACTGAAAATCAACAACAACAACAAAAAGAAAGTAGGAATAGGGAGGAGATAGGGGAAGGGAGAAAGAAATGGCAAGGGGAAATTCTGGGTATTGAAACTAATCAGATTATATTATATATATGTCTAAACATACCAGAATGAACTCACTTTCATATCAATATAATGCACCAAAAATCTCCACATAGAGTCACTGGGTTAAAAAATTTAAAAAAATAATAATAAAAACAAACTTTGGTTGTATGAATTTACAGAGATGTGGCCTTGGAGAAGTTACTTGAACTCCATGGGTCTATATTTTTATCTAGTAGGTAGACATAATAAAATCTGCCTCACAGAAACTATCTAGGGAATTAACGATAATAATGGATTTCTAGTGTGTATTCAAAAAGAATCTTGGCCAGGGATGTAGCTCAGTGGCAGAGGATGGCTTAGGCCAAAGGTCCTGGCTTTGATCCCTAGCACCCCACACAAACATAAAAAGCTGTTACATAATAGGTATACAAGATTTGTTGAAAAGAATGGATAACAAGTAAATATTTTATATTCATGTGACATTAGATTTTAAGGTATATATGTAGACAAATTAATTAGAATAGAATATATTTTTAAAAATACCACACGGAAAGAGGGCAAAATCTGATCGTGCATGGAAAGATAAAGTCATCTAGGTGAGTTCAATTTATCGACCTCCTCCCTCCACTTTTTACCTGAAGTAAGTCACGCAATAAAAAATGGAAGAAAGGAGCTTCCTTCCCTCTTTGCCCTCAGTAAATTGCTTCTTGCACCCGACAGATGGTTAGTTGCCAGTTCCCTTCTGTGCTTTTCTTTGCAACCTCTCAGTTTTGTTTTAACTCTTGTGGTGAAAAACCAACAGGCCCAGTGACTCTCTTATTCATCTAGAGCACTCTTGGTTCTTACCAAAAAAAGCAAAGACAAGACCAGACAGGGAGAATGACAGGTGAACAGACAAGAAGTAATCAAATGTTGCTCCAAGAAAGGAAGGTGAGAGAAGAGCATGCATCCAGATGAAGGACGGCACAAAGTGACTTCTCCCTTCTCTGTGCCCAGAAAATTTAAACTGAGACATAAAGACGTTTATCATGGGAACCTTCTAAAAGGCCAATTAGCATTTACTGTATACCAAGATTGCTTACTGTGAAGGAATGCTAGCAGGAATGAAGAACTGTAAAAGCTGACAAGGAAAAGGTCAAATAATCTCAACAAGGATGAAATGGTGTGTACTCAACAATTACCCCTGTTGGTGGAAAGAAAGGGCTTTTGATTGACTTTAAACCAGTTAAAAGATTGCTAATCCTTTAAACCAGTTGTCTTTACAAATCTCTAGAAATAGGGTAGTTAAATGAAATCTCTAAATACCTCAGTAAGTCCAAAACACCAAAAGCTCTTTAAATGGAGACAAGGCTCCAATGCATTTTGACAGCTTCATTGGAAATTAAGACTGAGATTATATCATAGACAAGTAAATCTATATTGAAATTTATTCATATAACCCTGTCATTTTTCTCAGAATCCCTAGCTCCTGCTCTGAATAATTTGCTCAGATGTGCTTCCTTAGTGTGGTATTTGAATAAATCTGACTTTGTGATTTGCATTTTGTTGTTCTTTGCCAGAGGGGGGAAAAATGAAAGAGAGAAGAGAGAGAGGGAGAGAAGGGAGAACAAAAACAAAGACATGCTTTGGTCAGTTAGTTGGCTTTAGCAACGTGAGTCTTAGGTTCCCTGAGGAATTATGAAGAAGCACTTTGGTTTAATACTCATCAAAACACTTCCTTAAATATATTCAGACATGTGCAGACAGGTAATTCTAATGGAGACTGATCCCAGGAAACTCTTAAAGGTTGTTGAGCTTTTTAGTTTGCCATGTAAATAATTTCCACATATGAGCTAGTTTTAGTTTTTGGTTCTTTCTTAATGTAGGAATGTTTTTTGTTAGTTTCCTGATCATTTAATGAAAGAGTCAGAATGGGAGAACTCTGTTAAGTGAGCACAGCGTTTATCGGATTGAATCTGTGCCCGTTTACTCTTGTAAGTTACATAGAAACACATGACAGCTCCATGGAACACGGCGTGTAGAGTGTTCAGATTAATTCCCTTTAATTTTCAGGTGACAAACAGTCAAGTTCCCATTTTCCATGACCACTTGAACCCCTTAATATTTCAGAGAGACCCTCAGGAGTGCTTTCATGATCTTCAAATCCATCTCGACTGCTACTCTTCATCTCAGCTAGGACTCCTGGCTTCTTAAATGCATCAGAACCAGTTTTCCAGATTCTCCAAGCAAACACAGAGTCCCTGTTCACAATTCTCCAAAAACCAAACAAGACGTAACTCCAGAATAAGTAAAGAAACTACAATATAGGAAAGCTCCATACGGATCATCACATATCAAAGATCCTAGACTTGTGCATAGTTCACCACCTCCTGCCAATCTACCCTCTCTCCCTCACCCAGAACACAACACTGTAGCCAAGGATCACTTGACTACAGAGGTTTTCGTCTTAGAACAAGTCTCTTGCAGTCCAAAAGCAGAGACACACGCTTCTCCTAACTTACTCTAGTGGCTGATTGGAAGGCAAGAGCGCATTTCTCCCACCCTAAGGTCAGCTGTGTGGGTAAGGCACACATCCTTTTGTCTTAGGCTTCACCTCACTGGAACACAGCTGTGGTTTTATTTTGGCAAAACCAGTGGGTCTGCCAAAGCATTGTGCTTTATTTTCTACAAAAACAAATGGGCAACTTCTTCCTATATAACAACAACAACAAAAAAAAAATTCTCAGCTTGAAGCTAAGTTTGTCTTAATTTCTAACCATCAAGGTTTTAAGATGCTCAGGGTAGTTTTGAGAATCCAGTTACACTATTTTGGGGATGCCAAGCATGTTTCATACATTTCTAATACTTGTTAGAATCATTATATGCTTTCTCTTGTCTTTAATAAAAGGAGAATAAACAACTTTGAACTGGAGGGTCAGAAATGATACGTCACTGGACCAGCACCACAAACACAATTCCTGGCAGAGAGTGGCTTAGGTCCCCATAGACAATGTAACTCCTGACACAGGACATAATAAAAACAGAAAGAAGAAGGTGAATACTGACCATGAGATTAAAGATGTGCGTTAGCAGAGACTCACTGTGTAATTGCATCACCTTCTCCTCTTGTCTTTATAATAGCCTTCAGACATTCCCAGTCTTGTTATCCCCATTTAATAGAAGTTGACACAAGACACAGAGAGGTGATGTAGCTTGCTCACCTCCCATTGTGGTGGAGAGAAGATGACCTTGATCCTTCCTTTTGATGGCACTGCCTCCTTTGAGATATCTGCATCCTGCCTTCACACTAAGAGAATCTTGTATAGATAAAATTCAGTCTTCATTTTCCATCAATGAATTGGGGGCTCATGTTTTGACAGTCTTTTACTTACTATGTGTTTTCAACTAGCAAAATACTTAATAAAATACCTCAGATTTTACCCCATGATAAATGCTGGGAAGAAATTTTGAATAATTTAATTTACTTCAGAAACAAAAGATCTTATAAAGGGAGCAAAATTCTCCATTGATAAAGCAAAGGATTAATCAAAAACTGGAAATATAGAGTGTTGGGGGTAGGCTAAGGTCAATGTTTAAGGTAAATGTTTGATGATGCTGGGCAGATGTAGAGGCTATAGACACGGTACAGGTAAAGGAAATTATGTTTTAAATTATATATATATTATATGTAACTTACATATTATATATAAATTATATTATATATAATAAATATATATTCATATATATTTAAATATACATGCATACTTATTTATGCATATATTTAAAATATAAGAATAAATATGTAATATATATGTAAATATGATTACATATAAATTCCTGCTCTGAAAAAGCTAATTCTCCCATAGCAAAGTTCTAATATGCGTACACATAGCTATAATAGAAGCTACAAAATTTTAAGTTTCACAATAGAGTTAGAAATTATGTACAACAATAGTTTTGAGGAAGAGAAGTTATACCTCCTGAGAATCAATGGTGTTGAGCAGAGAGAATGTAGATTTGCACAGGAGGACAGGTCTGGGCTCACCTCCCAGCCACATAATGTGCCATCTTCTGGACTTCCGGTTCTTGGTTTCCTCATTTCTAAAATACCCAGAATCAGCATAAGCTGTGACAAAGACTGGCATGAGAACATGTCTGTAGATCGCTCTCTACTCCAATAAATATTCTTGTCCTTTTCTTGGAAGATTAAGATTTGTTTAATAAATGGTCAGTATTAGACATATGTCAGAAGAACATTTGTGGATTATATAATATATTGAATTACCAATTATAATAACGAACCCTTATGTAAATCATAGTTTATACCACAACTTCATACTCCATGCTAGGGTATGAATATACGTCAATGTGTGTATTACCTAGAACAATTTTAGCATAAGTTATTCGTGTATATATTAACCAAGGTATGCACATATGTTCATATGCACGAAAGTGTACACTCCTTTCAACAATCCCTTGAAAACGTATTTGTATTGCCATTCTAAATTTGGGAAAGTGGTAGGATGGAAAAACTAAGTAATTGGCCAAATTCTCACCTGCAGCAAGAGGCAGAGCATGGGTATGATGGAGGTACCGTGTTCCAGGGTCCATACTCAGATCTACACTAACATTCCAGAAATGCATATCACAGAGCTACTAAAGCAAGGCTGCAGATCATGTGAGGCCAACGACAGGGAGCGAGCAGCCTGATTTCTGGAGTTTACAGTGCACATGGGGCTTGTGAGAAATAAGACACATCCAACAGATCAAGGCCAAATTAGGGGACCCTGTGGGTCAACCCAAGGGATTCAGAAAGCCTGTTCAGGTTGATTCAAATATTTTCAACAAAGAAATCAGACCACGAGTAAAATCATCAAGCTAGATTGTCTGAAAATCACTACTTAAACTTGGGAAAGAACCAACATATGAACAAAGCCTCAGAGCTCCTCTCTGCACCACGGTACCAACACATTTATCCAGCGTTAATCCTCTACGTTCCATGCTGACCTCCCTGGTTTTCTTGCAGGGGAGCAGCTGGAAGCATGATTAATGTCAGCAGTGGAAGCACTGTTGCAAGCTATTGGAGAAGGCTAATCAATTCTCAGTTCTAGGGGATCTTTCTTTTTCTTTCTTTCTTTTTTTTTTTTTTTTTTTTTTTTTTTTTTGCTTTGTTTTGTTGATAAGAAATGCTTCAGTGAATTTGTTTAAACTAACAAATAAAATTCAGGCTGCAGCAAGCAATTTCTTTTTATTTTTCTTTCTAAAATAATTTGTCAATTTAAAAATAGCTTTCAACTCTATAGTGTCAGAGTCTTATTTTCAATTATATACTTTACCTAATGAATAGCTGGCTCTTGATGCTCCAGAAAAATATGGAAATCGAACAAAACTTCGCTACATTTCATAACTTAGTAAATTCACTGTAGATCTTACATTAAATGCTTGTATTAACCTGTCATGAACAACAATAACAACAACAGTAACAACTGCATCATATATGTTTGGAGTTAAAAACCAGGTTGCTGGACTGCTTTAGGCCATTTGGTCTATTATCAGTCTTTGTGAAAAGGGCAGGCCTAGAGTCAGGAACAGAGAGTGGAGAGTCTTGCTTTGGCTATTGATCAGGAGATAACACTGGGCATCACTTCATCTTCTCGAGTCTCAACCTGGTACCTTAGGATGTTCCTATGTTGTGACAATGAAAGTCCCCAGGCATTTTTTTTGTGAGGAAGGAAATTTGGGCGATACTCTGCTGATAAGAAATGCCAGAAGAGTTCTTTTGACACTGAGTTCACAGCAAGCTGTTGTTAGATTACATGGTTATTTGGCACAGACTAGCAATTCTAAAGACCTTTTGTCTTAATCAGTTTGGGTTTCTATAAGAAAATAATGTAGAATGAATGGCTAAAACAACAGAAATTTATTTCTCAAGTTTTAAAGACTAGAAAGTCCAAGATCATTGTGCTGAGATCCGTTATCTGGTGAAGACCTGCTTGTTATTTTGTAGATAGGTATCTTCTCATTTTATTCTCATAGGGTAGAGGAGGAAGGGAGGAAGGGGGGGAGAGAGAGAGAGAGAGAGCACTCTTCTTATAATGACACAAGACCCATCATCATGGGGGATACACCTTCATGAAGTAATAATTTCTCAAAGGCCTACCTCCTGATACCATGGCATTGGGTATTAGATTCTAAATATATGAACATTGGGGGAACACAAACACTCCATCAATAATACCTTTCCCCAAGTTGTATTTTGGGATTATTATTACTATGCTATATGACTCCACAAATGAAATCAACCATGAGTTATTTAATATGTGTAACTCATGTTATACAGCATTATTATCTCCATTCAATAGATGAAGTAACCGAGATTCTTAAAGATGATATGAAAAGCCTCAGGCTATACATAAAATAATGGTTGTAGGTGATTTTCAGGAGTATCTCTCTCCAAGGTCCATTGGCTTCATATTGAATCATGCAGTGACACTTCTCAAGGGGAATCTCGGGATAGTAAGTAAAATGAAAAAGAAAAATGTCAGTGCTTTTATAGAGGCTTTGGCAAAATACTTGCATACAACTTCATACATACCTTTAATTCAAAGGAACTAGCTCCATGATAATAGTTACCTGGATAAGACCAACATTTTAAATTTTCTGTGTTTAATAATAGAAAACTAGAAATTTCTTTCAGTAACTAGTAACATTGCTCTTTTGTGTGTGTGTGTATGTGATGTCATTTAGCTACAATTTCATTAAGTTCTTCCACTTAAAACTTAACAGTGCTTCCACTTATTTATTTATTTATTTTAGTCTTTTGCAGTGCTGGGGATTGAATCCAGGGTAGCCAAGCACTGTACCACTGAGTACACCCCTCAGTCCCCAAGCAAGCATTTTCCACCTTCTGTGTGCATTTGCTTGAACAGATTCTAGGGATACAGAATGAATGAAGGCAGTAGTCCTCAAGGTGCTTGATATCTAGAGCAGACCATGATAAGGACATGCATTCCAGACTTTTGCTGATGTGTAGCTATGACAGAGGATAATAGGGATAAATAAGAACAGTGTCAACAGTTTAAACAAAGAGGTTGTCAAAGAGCACAGTAGAAAAGGTGAATAAGGAATGAATTCACTGGTGTGTTTGAGAGAGCTTCTAGCTGTTTGACATGACAGCAGGAGCTATAGTAAGGAGAGAAGCAAGAAATGGTTTGGAAAGCAGAAGACTTGATATGTCATACTACAAAATTTGTACCTGTTCAAATGAGAGTGACATCAGAGGCAGAAAGATCATGTAGATGCTATTTTTGTGATCCAGAAGCAGACAATGAAGACGATAGTCGTAGTGGTGATGGTGCGAGGTGAACCATATGCCAGATATTTACTTAGGTTTTTATTCACTCAGGGCCATACCCCAGAGCTTGACTCTGTCAATTTATCAGCCAACCTGGCATCACAATTTAATTTGTTTAACATTCAAAACTGTTTTTTTCCTCCCTTCCACACTTTTTCCTTTCTTCCACGGCACTTCAAAGCATTTAAAAGCATAAATGCTGATTCACCCAAGGGAAGACCATTGCTTGAACTACTTACAGTTTAATATGTATACAAACACACAAAAAAAGAAAAGTCAAGAGCCAAAATCGAAGAAAGAAAAGAAGTAAAGGATATCATGAAAAACTTGGCTTTTTACATGGTTTTGCCAAAGGCTGCCACTGAACTTCAGTCTTCTTTGCAGAATGCTAGTTTGCAATCTGAATCTCAGCAATATAAATGAGAAAGAAGAAGGAAAAAAAAAAAAAAAAAAAAAAGACACACAGTTGCTGCTTTCATGCTGAGCTTTCCAGTGAGAGTCTTCTGTCTTCTCAAAGGTTCTCATTCAGGAAAGTTCAATTATCTTTGGAGATAACTGTTCACATGAGAGATGAGTTGGGGCTTTTCTGCTGGTGCACTCATTGATGTCTGAAAGAGTCTATGAAAATCTCTGGGGAGAAAGAAGGGTGAGAGCAATTTTCTGGTCATGATTTGGTCATCACAAAATGAGCACCTAGCATAGCCTGTTCTCTGGCCAATTAAATGTCAAAAAAAAAAAAAAAAAAAAAAAAAAAAAAAGCAAAAGCAGGAACCAGACTATAAAGTAGGTGATTAGATTGTGGAGTTAGCAGGCTGACCCTCACAGACATAATGCACCCTCAGGGGAGAGTCACAGACCAGCAAGTTCTGCCCATGAATTACCTTTGAGACCTCTCCCTCAGTTTCTGATAGAGCAGGTGATGTAGATGTGTGACCTTGAATGCTGAAACTTTGTTTGAGTCTCTGAAACACTCTAATCTGGGAATTAAGAGTCCTATGATAGTAGAAAGAACTTTAATATGTAATATCATTCTAGTTCCCCTTAAACTAATGACCCAGCATTGAGAAAAGTTTCTTAAAACTGCTTTCCTTTGTGTTCCTCATCAAAATCCATGAGAAAGAAATCCTTTCACGATGATATCATGTTCACATTTCTCTGGAACACTGTGAGAAAACTGAGCTCTGTGAGAAAACAAAACAAACATGGTTCTCTAATAAGAAAATCAACTAGAGAAACAAAAGCTGAGTATATTCCTTCACTCATTCAGCAAATACTTATGGGCTACCTCTCTCCCACTTGTGATTCTAGGAGAATCTGCTTTTATGAAGTCATGGTCAGGAGACAGATAAGCAAATAAGTGTGTGTGTGTGTGTGTGTGTGTGTGTGTGTGTGTGTTTTGAGCTTGTCAGGTGGTGATAAGTGTAGGAAGGTAAATAAAACAAAACAAGACATAGTAGCACATAGTGCTGGACAGGAAGAATTGGCACAAAACACTTGCTGAAGTCATTGCAATGCTTACTAGCACCGAAATGGGCTGACAAGCCTGACAGCCTTTCCAACTTGGTTTCCATTTTTTCCTTTGTCCCAAGGCTTTACCCCGGACAACAATAATAATAATAACTATTCTCTTTCTATGTCTGGGCCTAACCCTTACAGCAATCTCTGTCCTCAAACCAGGTCCTGTAGTAGAAGGCCAGGACCTCCTGTCAACTTTCATATGTAAGTTCCCTTCTTCATCAGGAAGAAAGTGTTGTATTTATTTTTCAGAAGGGCAAACGTATTGTTTCTCTTTGCTTTACTGGAGTGTGAAAAGTCTGATTTTGCTAAGTGGGTGTTTCAGTTTTCCCAGGCATGCACCATATGGTGGAGCTGCCATACATGCTGGTGTTATAGCTCTCGGCACAGAGATGGAAACATAAATATGTGACATGGTTGTCAACAGTCACTTTATTACCTCTTATACTTAACACAGCAGAAGTCACACACATGCTCCAGAACTTCAGAACAAATATGACGACAGCAGCGGAAGAGTTTGGTGTCAAATATATGCACTCATTTACTTAATGAATATTTATGTTACATGCATAATGTCTTCAAGAATTACTAGATTTGGATCATCCAAGATAGTGGTCAATAAAACCACATTTCTATTTTGCTCTGGGTTGATGGACATGATTGCTTTCTTTTCTAGTAATAAGTGAGCTAGATACTTACAATAATTGTCAAACAGAAGCTATTAGACTACTTGTACACATGAAGTTCCTATTGATTTTGAAAGAATTTTGAGCCACTTAATTCAGAAGCTCCCTTCCCCCTCCCCCAAATGTGATTGGTTGTTAAAGACAGAAACAGCCTGGCATTGGTGGTGCATAACTATAATCCCAGAGGCTAAGGCAGGAGGATCACAAGTTCAAAATAAGGCTTATCAGCTTACTGAGGCACTCAACAACTTAGTGAGATGCTGTCTCAAAATAAAAAAAAAAAAAAAATTAAAAAGGGCTGGTGATGTGGTTTAGTGTTAAAGCAACCCTGGGATCCATCCTTGGGAGAGAAAGAAAGGAAGGAAGGAAGGAAGGAAGGAAGGAAGGGGGGAGGGGGAGGGATGTGGGGAGGGAGGGAGGAGAGGGGAGGGGAGGGAAGGAAAGGAAAGGAAGAAAGAAGGAAGGGAGGAAGGGAGACAGAGGATATTGGTGGCTTGAGGGCTCTTCAACTTCTACTTTAAAATAACTTTGTCAATGTTCCTTCCTGGTGCCTGTGACTCACGGCATTCAATGGACTCTACTTGTACTTAGGTCATTGAAGGCAGAATTCTAATGCAAATGCAAATAGCTTACAGAGAAACATACTGGCTCATAAAACTGGGAGAATGATGAGAATATCAAGGTAATTGCTGTGATGAGAGGAAGGGTCATGGGGAGCTGCCTGTTTGGGAAGCTAGATTTCTCTGGAGCCAGGTGCTCCTCATTCCAACGGTACTGGTAACTAAAAGTGGGAAAGGCCCTTGATTGAAGCCACAACCCACAATCATTATAGGTTGTGATGTAATTTCTTCTGGCTACTTCTATAACATCCTATCACTCTCAATAAAAAGGAATGTTTGGGGTGAGTAGGGATGGGGTTACAGCAGTGTGTTTGGAGACCTTATATCTGATAAGACTTGCATCAGGAATAACTTTCGTGTGGGTAAAGTAATAACAATGTGGCCAATCTTAGGATATTACTTCAGATTTTATTTTCTGAAATGTCTACACCAGGTTTCAGGAGGATGACTGACAGCTAAGATCCAAACAGGAAAACAGAAAGCAAAATGTGGCCACTTACTTCAGGAGAGCTCAGGAGTTATAAAGGTTGTGGGGTAGAACTGAGGAAGCACTAAGGTCCATGGTAAGGACTTCCACTACCAGAGTCTGAGGAGGAAATGCATCAGTGTTAGGGTTTGGATGTGAGGTGTCTCCCAAGAGCTCGTGTGTGAGACAATGCAAGAAGGTTTAGAGAAGAAATTATTAGGTTATGAGTGCCGTAAACCAATCAGTAAATTAATTACCTGATGGGATTATTTGGTGATTGAAGGCAGGTGGGGTGAGGCTGGAGGAAGCAGAGTATTGAGGGTGTGGCTTTGGGGTATATATTTTGTATCTGGTCAGTAGAACTCTCTCTCTCTCTCTCTGTTTCCGGATCATCAAGTGCCACACTTTTCCCTCATGGTGTTGTGCCTCACCCTGAGCCTCGAAGAATGGAGTTGGCTTTCTATGGCTTAAGACCTCTGAAACTGTGAGCCCTCAAACTTTTCCTCCTCTACAATTGTACTGGTTGGGTCTTCTGGTCACAGTGGCAAAAAAAGCTGACTAAAACAATAGGTCTTTAGCGGTACAGTTAAACTACCTGAGGTATAGGAGCAGAGGTGGTAGTGATTGCTAAGACAGTAGAACAGGCCCACTAACCACGTGATTGTCTTTAGCACAGCTCCACCTGAGTGGGCTACATAAATGCAGCTGGAGATCACGATCATGTGGGATCACAGTGTTTCTCTAAAAATGCTCCTTGGTTCAACAGGGGGGTTACACCCCCAATAAAGCCAGTATAGGTTGAAAATATCACAAATTGAAATTGCTTTGAATACACCTCCCCTACCTTAGCAGGACAGGGCCCTCCCTATAGGATGTCTCTCCTCTAGCTTGTGCCTAACTGGGAGATGGAGCTAACCGACACTGCCCAGACTCCTGGGAAAAGATCATATTGCACATCAGTGGCCCAGGAAAGGTCAAAATTTGAGGTACAGTGTTAACTAAATCCATATTGTTTCCCACTAGTATAAAGTTGAAAAATCTTAAGTTGAACCATGATAAGTTGAACCATTGTTAGTCGAAACTGTCTGTACTGCTGCCCAAAATCTTTGCATTATTCGTTTACTCTTGAGGCCATAGCCAAGCAAAGGAGGCAGGGAAGGAGCATTATGGATTAATCATCCTCTTTTGCCAACTATTACCATACAAGTAGGGTCTTATATAGCAATCACGTTCTGAGTTGTCTCTCAGCCCAATTAAATAACAGTTCCTATGAAATGGCAGGTACATACACTACATACATACTTGTGATTGCATAATAGATGCTATGCTACAAACAAGGATAACTAGAAAAAAGAAGAAAATTCAATAGTTTGATTCTCCTTTAACCTCATATCATCAACATTTTAGAGTCACTCTCAGCCACTAATAATGGCCAATGCCCTACATTTACCTTTATCAGTTTCTTTTCTGCAAGTACCTATCTGGCTGAGGATGTAGCTCAGTGGTAAAACACTTGCTTAGCACGCGTGAGGGCTTGGATTCAAGTCTCAGAACTGTAAAATTTAAAAAAAAAAAAAAAAAAAAAGCCTGTCAGAACATACCCCTAAATAGCAGTTGAAACACTGAAACCTGAGTTTATCAATTTATGGTTTGAACTCTGTAGTTTGCATGTTAATTACCCTTCGTGTTATTAAACGCATCTCACTGAATAAAATGAAATGCATTTAAATTAGATCTGAGCTTCCAGTCTTTCTCAGCTTGAGTTTACACTCCTTTTGGGAAGAGCCCCCTTCCAACATCATTCAGAAAATTTAAGTATAATCTGCAAGTGCTTTGCATGGGCCTTGAGGGCATTAGTAGGCCACTATTTTTGGATACCTTCTTGCACAATCTTTTCTATTGAAACCTGGCATTTGTCCCACAATCTCTGATGATAAGACTTGCTTGTATTGGTAAGAACTTCCCAAGTGCAATGTCATTTGCATACACCCATGAGTAAACAGATTCTGAAAAGTTGTTGATGTACCTGTTGTTCATTTATTCTCTCAGTCGTTCATTAAGTCTCTAATAACAGTGTGAGCAATATTAAGACACTATCTGTAAATTAACTGATCTTCAAACAACTAAGTGGGTACAATTGGGTTAGGGAAATCCATGTGAACACACCTTTAGGAAACACTATGTTCCATGCACTGAGATAGACACTGCAGTCTGAAACAAGATGCAATCCATATCACCCCGGGAATTACAGGCTAATTGCCTTGCTGAGGATGAAGAGCAGATATCAGTAGGGCTGTTTGGATTAGCACCCAAAGCTCATCTTTTTCCAATCCCACTCTGCTGCTTCTCTTAAAACGAACCCTTAGGCAGCGAGGTGTGTTTGGCAGAACCGCAGACTTGGAATACAGTCTTCCTGAGAATTTGCAGTAGTCTCTGTCAAGGTCCTTGATGAGGAATTTGGTAATTGTACTTGTTATTTCTTGCATAGGCGGCAGTTAGGCAAATTAATAGCATCTGCCTGGTGGCGCCTAGAAGCTTGTAATCTCGCTGCCAGTCAAATTCATCAGTGTGGGTTGGCTGAATTCTGTGCAGTCGGTGATTTCAAATGAGAGTCTCTAGTGGCTGTTACTGCAGAACTTCCGCTGTCCAGCGTGAAGCCCAAATTGGCTTCACAGTGTGTGTCCACTTCATCACCGACCTAACAAGATGCGAGGAAGGGCAGCAGCACCTTTGTTATCTTCATAGGTTTTTCCCTTCATGGCCAAAATGGACTTTAATGTCCAGGGATGAGAGCTGAAGGGGACAGAGCGTAAGGACGGCTGATGCTGCCAGTCTCCTTTTGCTTATTGTATATCCTTCTGCAGTTGTGGATAAGCGCCCACTATATGTGCTTGTGTCTGTTATTATCTTTACACCCAAGGTGGAAGAGTTCCCTGAAAGGGAATGTGGGAGACTGAGGTCCTTGTCAATGAACAAATTTCACTGCTGTGTGACAATTACAAGGAACTTAACTTCCCTCAGCCTTAAGTTCATTAACTGTTGGAACAGAAAGATAAGCTCCTCCCCTGTTGCTGCATAGCAATGAGATAATGAACCACTGAGGTTGGGGACATAGCTCAGTGGAAGAGCACTGCTTAGTACGAGTGAGGACTGACTTCCATTCCTAGTAGGGGGAATAAAAAAATGTCAGTGAACGACTTTGTTAGGAACCGTACCATGTTGTTTAATAATAATAGCGATCATAGGGATGTCACTACAACTGTGCAGGCCTGTGCTCAAATTAGCATAATACTTGAGGTACAGCTGGGGAAAAGGAAACAGAACAAACTTCTGAGCAGTAGTGTAGGTACTATTGTTCTGAAGTGGAAATGTAAAGGACCTGCCCTGATTTTGCAATGTGTTCATGCATTTAACCTCTGCAGTCACAAGGTCTCCCTGGCGAGGTGGGGACATGATATTATCTCACTACACAATTGTAAGATGTATCACAAATTCAGAAAGTTTAAGTGTGCGTGTGTGTGTGCAGGTGTGAGTGATAAGGCGCCTCTTTAGTGGGAAGGTTGGTGAAAAACCTTTCTCCATGATAAGCGGAAAGAGGTGAATTACTAATGCAAAGAACATATACCAAGCGGCTGGACCGGAGGAGACCCTTGAGAAGGGTGTCTGTGCAGTAGCCATGACAATTATTTCATCGAAGAGAATTGATTCAATTTACATATGGAAGTGACAATGGGAATAAAGTACAAGGATTCCTGGAGTTTAATCAGAATCTCTGTACTTTGGTCTCATTCCAGTGAACTTGGTGCAGAACTGATTGTAGTTTTGTTTAAACTCAGTCTGCTCCTAGGCATCAAAGGCTTTGGAAGTGATGTGAAGCCTTTACTCCAGAAAAGTCCAGGGATAATGCCCTGCAAACTTTGAGGTCTCAGTATGGTATGACCTTGTGTCTGCTTGGAGTTGAGTTTCTGAGACTATGTCACTGCAAATGACATGATTTGAAGACAGGAAGACTTTGTGACTGTGAGTCTGCAGTCATAAGACTGATATAGTGAGTCATAGAAAGGTTAACTTGCTTGCCCAAGGTCACATAGTCATGCCAGAACACCATCTCCTTTGAGAATCTAGGATTCACTCTCCTCACAGCACACCATATATAAATTAAGAAGTAAATTCAAATAAAGCATTCCCAGATCATAAAAATCAACCTTTTTAAGTTATGTGGTCAGAATCCAGAATGCTGAACGGGGCTGTAGAGAAATTCAAACTACCTGCAATCTATTGGAAGCAATGAGAAGTCACCAGAACCTAGCTCCCTTCCTTCACCCACACATTTCAAACAGTTTGAACATAGGGAAATTTACAAATGACACTCTACAGGGAAGAGTCCTTTCTAGGTGAGTAAGGCAAGAAAGACATTTCACTCCAGACAGCATGGCAGCTGTTAAGAACACAAACAACAATAAATGTTGGAAAGGATGTGGGGAAAAAAGGCACGCTCATACATTGCTGATGGGACTGCAAAATGGTGCAGCCAATTTATGGAAAGCAGTATGGAGTTTCCTTGTAAAACTGGGAATGGAACCACCTTATGACCCAGCCATCCCACTACTGGATCTATTCCCAAAGGACTTAAAACCAGCATACTACAAGAATACAACCACATCAATGTCTATTGCAGCACAATTCACAATAGCTAGGTAGTGGAACCAACCTAGATGCCCCTCAGTAGATGAATGGATAAAGAAAATGTGGTATATATACACAATGGAATATTACTCAGCAATAAAAGAGAATTTTTAAAAAAAGGCATTCACAGGTAAATGGATAAAATTGGAGAATATAATGCTAAGTGAAGTTAGCTAATCTCAAAAATTTAAATGCCAAATGTTTTCTCTGATAGAAGGAGGCTGATTCACAATGGGGTTGGGACGGAGAGCATAGGAGGAGTAGAGGATCACTAGAAAGGTCAATGGGAAGGGAGGGGGCAAAGAGGTATAAAGGAAAAAAGAAAAAAGAAAAAAAAGATGGTAGAATGAGATGGATATCAATACCCTAAGTGCATGTATGAAGACACGAATGGTATGAATTTACTCTGTATACAACCAGAGATATGTAAAAATGTGCTCTATATGTGTATTACGAGTTGTAATACATTCTACTATCATTTACAACCACATCAAATAAAAAAATAAAAATAAATAAAAAGAAAGACATCATCATACATGTGTTTGTTGATAAATTTCAAAGCAGAACCTGTGGAAGATCAATTGTGCCTAACAAAACCATTCTTTCATGAATCAGATAAAATGACCAAACCTTTGACAAGCATGTGAAATGAATGTTGGACTTGAAACTCATTTCTTTCCACTAAGCCATTCTCTTTTTAAACAACAGTTGTGCTGCTTTAGTAGCAGCATAATAGGAAGTAAGCTTCTTTCTTCTTTCTAAGCCACCTCTTTCTGCATAATGGTAATTATATCAATTGCCTAGTGTCAGAGCAAGTGGGCATTTTGTGGGTAGTAGGGGTAGTAGAAATGTCAGGGATTGTTCAAGACAATCAAAGTCACAGGTGCTTTAAAAACACAAGGTCAAGCCTGGAGTCTTTGAATATGGGTTCTATTATATACACAAGATCTTGTTAATGGGTGTACACTTTGGCATTTGAGAAAACAAACAAACAAATAATAACCAGGTTTTTTCTTTTTCTTTTTTTGGGGGGTTGTTATTAATTGTACATGAGGAGGCAGATTTTATCTGTAATTCTTTTTTTTTTTTTTTTTTTTTTTTTTTGCCCAAATTAGGAATTGAATCCAATGGTGCTTTACCACTGAACTACACTCCCAGCCCTTTATTTATTTATTTTGAGTTAGTGTCTCACTAAGTTGTGGAGGCTGGCCCCAAACTTGAGGTCTTTCTGCCTCAGCCTCCCAAGTAACTGGGTTCCCCAGCATATAGCACTACATGTAGTTTTATCTATAAATCCTGAAGCTGAAAAGAAGACAGAGGATGATTACAATGAAGCAAGTGTATTTGTATGCTAGTCAACAACCTGTCCTAATGATGAGGCAGGTTTGGGATGATGAAAATATTTAGAGAATAGTCAGTGGTAATATTTGCCCAACAATGTGCATGTGCATAATGCACTAGACTGCACACTTTTAAATAGCTAACATAGTAAATTTTGTTTTGTATATTTGACCCCAGTTTGGGGAAAAAAAAAAAAAAAAGATGAGGTGTAAGACTTTGGATACCATCTGTAGAAAAAATAAATTCTAGTACTCTTCATCAAATGAAGGTTATGAGGCACATTGTTAGTGGATCAAATAGTTACTATGCTGTGTGTTTTCACTTAAACTACACAGAGAAATGTGAAGTTGAACTGCACATAAATCTGAGTTGTGACGTCTCCCTGCTGTAACAATTAACAATGGGAGGATTGAAGAGTAGGGGCTGCAGAAACTGCATGAGATTTGGAAAAAGACAGCCCTGGAATTGAATCTCAGACAAATTACTAGCCTGTTGCGTGATTTGAAGATTTTTTTTTCCCTTCCCCCTTTCACTCTCTAGACTCCAGTTATTTTTATCTGTAAAGTGGTGATAATGGTAATGGAAAGTGCTTAACAAAGTGATTGGCATCAAATAATGGTAACAATTGCTTCAATAAAAGCTTTTCCTTTCAAGAGGAGATTGTACAGTGTCTCCCAGGTCACAGTGATTATGAACATTAGGAATATTTGTATTTCATTATATTATTAACTTTATAAATCTTTTAGGATTTATGTCTTGCAACTTGCTAGGATTGATTTATTCATAGAATTTAGCTGAGCATTAGAGGTGGGTGGAGGAATTTCTTCAAGAATAATGTATGATGTTTCTGAAAAAAAATACAACACATGATGCAAGGTTGTCACCCAAGTCAGATGAATATTAGAGAAATAGAGGATTTCTTTCCAGAAAGAACTGGTAAATGTTATGGTTTGGATGTAAGGTTTTCCCCAAGAGCTTCTGTGTTAATGCAGAAATATTCAGGGTAAAACAAGTAGATCACAAAAGCTGTAACTAATCAGCTTATCCTACTTTGAATGGATTGATTGGGTGGTGAATGTAGGCAGGTAAGGTGTGGCTGGAGGAGGTGGGTCCCTGGAGGTGTACCCTGGAAGGGTGCGCCTTTCCTATAGCTCCTGCTGTCCCCCCACCCATAGCTATGCTTCTGGGTGGCCATGGGCTGAGAGCTTTCCACCATGATCTTCTGCCTCATCTTGTGTCTACAATAGTGGACTTGGATAAGTATGGACTAAACCTCTGAAATACAAGCTAAAATAAATTTTTCCTCTTCCAAGTTGTTCTTGTCAAGTTTTCTGGTCACAGTGATAAAAGGCTGACTTAACGTAGTGGTGTAACATGGATTTCCGTTGATGCTTGCTGGTATTATGGACCTCACTGGGTCTCCTTTCTCCCCACAGACATTTGCAGGAAACATGAATGCTGACAGTGTGGTGCACCACAAGCTCTTGCACTCAGTGAGGGCCCGCTTCATTCGCTTTGTGCCCCTGGAATGGAATCCAAGTGGAAAGATTGGCATGAGGGTGGAGGTCTACGGATGTTCCTACAGTAAGTACCCACAAACCAACGAACACTGTTGTGTGTTTGGGTAAAGCTGTCCACAGAAAATCAGTTTGTCTACACTGAGAATGACAATTATCTAATTTTAAGGTTCTTTCCAGACTTTACTTACCTTATGTTTGCATAATTGAAAATGTGTGTTTCAAACCAGAAGTAGAAAAATTCTTCTATTTGAGGCTGAAAGAACTTGGAGTCAATACTATGATAAAGGATGAACAAAAAAAGTTCAAAGTTAAGAGCCCTTGAGATTTGTCATTTCCAATCAAATGAATACTTAAGCTTGGTTTCCCTGAAAAAGTGCAGCATGTTATTATGTAGGTCTTCTCTTGCCCCAGCATCAGGAGTAGAGGAAGAGATCTCCTTCAGATGTTCAGAAGAGGAAGATAATTTCAACCTGGAGTAACTCATGGAATGCTTCTTTTCTGGAATTGATGGTATTCATCTATTGGTCTGTGAGCTGTTTTGTACTAAAGTCAAAAGGAGAACTCCATCGTGCATATAAGGAAGGCTGTAAACATGGATAGAACTGGTGATCACTTTAGAAGAATGAATTAACCAGAGGAGGGTCCTTGCTTTGGCTGCAAAAGTGCGAGATGTGTGACCTGCCTGTGCTGGCTTCTACAATGAAAGCACCTGGACACAAGCATCAGAATCATTTGAAGTGTTCCAGAAAAACTCATTTCCCTGGTTCTGTCCCATACACACTAAATTGACTCACCTGGCAACGAGGGCTCAAAAAACGAACTTTATCCAATGACATTGACGCACGCCTATAATTCTAGCAGCTCGGGTGACTGAGGCTGGAGGATCACAAGTTCAAGGCCAGCCTTGGCAACTTAGCAAGACCTTGTCTCAAAATACGAAGATATAAAGCACTTGGAAAGTATCTTTGTAGTGGAGTACACTTGGGTTCAATTCCTAGTACCCCCTCCTCACACACAATGACAAATGTTAGTTCTTCAGTAAACTATGGGCATAAAGTGTGTCTACTAAGACTAAATGTCCTGCACACATATTTCTTGATGAAATTATTGTATTTATCTTGAACAAGCATTTTCAGAAAGAATGTGATATAGAACAAAAGCATCAACAAACCATTAAACCTAGGAAAGATTTCCCTCTCCTCCCCAAGCCTCTGGAATTTCCAGATTCTCCCTCTGTGTTTTAAATCTATTTTAAATACTTTTTTAGTTGTTGGTAGACCTTTATTTTATTTATTTATATGTGGTGCTGAGAATTGAACCCAGTGCCTCACACATGCCGGGAAAGTGCACTACCACTGAGCCACAGCCCCAGCCCTTATTTATTTTTTAATTGTACATGGAAACAATGTTTTATTTACTTTTTTTTTTTTTTTTTTTTTTTGTACTGAGGATTGAACTCAGGGGCACTCGACCACTGGGCCACATCCCCAGCTCTTTTATGTATTTTATTAGAGACAGGGTCTCACTGAGTTGCTAAGTGCCTCGCCATTGCTGAGGCTGGCTTTGAACTCATGATCCTCCTGCCTCACCTCCCAAGTGCTGAGATTACAGGCGTGCGCCACCGCGCCCTGGATTATTTACTTATTTTTATGTGGTGCTGAGGATTAAACCCAGTGCTTCACACATGCTAGTCAAGCACCATACCACTGAGCCACAACCACAGCCCCTCCAGATTCTTTTGATAACAAGAAGATTTCTTGTTATAAATATCTTGGGAGATTTTCTTTTCTTTTTAAACTACATATGATGTTTTTGCATTAGAAAAAAAATCTGCCTAGAAAAAGCTCATTCATATTATTTTGCCAACCATCTGTTTTGTCCTAATAATCTTATTACTCTCTAACATGTCCTCGTTCTTAATCTTTCTCCCGTGGGGCCATTTGTCCTCGTTCTTCACACCATTGTTCACCCACACTGTATGCTCACACAGGATGAGCGGGATTTCTAATAAAGTCATAGACTTTTGGATTGAAAGACATCTTCAAGCAACACATTTAGATTTTTCTGGTGATAGATTCCTTTAAGAATGTGATGGCAACCAAGGACTCTCTCCCCAGTAAAAGGCCCACAATAACATGGACATTTTCAGTAGTAGAAGGTTCACAGATCGGCTAGAGCCCAGTTCTGGAGAACCCAGGCTGAGAACCCTGACATTGAGTCCACTCTGCCTCTCTCCACGTCTACTCTGTATCAAGCACGTCCTCTAAGGGGATGACTTGCCTTCAGGTACACAAAGCCAGCAATGGGGTACCCACCTTGGGGTTCTGTTCTGCTGTGCACCCAATGCTGGAACCCTGTAATCTTCAGCCACTAGCACATATCCTTCACTGCTTTTTTCCTTGGCAGGGCAGGGGAAGAGCACATATCTACCTCCATCTAAAACCAAGCCTTGCCGGTTTTAGATGGTGGCCGCACGCCTGTAATCCCAGCACTTGGGAGGCTGAGGCAGGAGGATCGCAGGTTCAAAGCCAGCTTCAGCTATGGTGAGGCACTTAGAGACTCAGTGAGACCCTGTCTCTAACAAAATACAAAAAAAAAAGTCTGGGGATGTGGCTCCGTGGCCCAGTGGTCGAGTGCCCCTGAGTTCAATCCCTGGTACCAAAAAAAAAAAAAAAAAAAAGAAAAAAAAACCAAGCCTTGGCAGGTCTTCTGGGTACAGTCCTCCTTTTCAGCATCATTATATCCCTATTTCCCTGGATTGTTCTTATAAACATAAAACCTTACTGTATATACTACCAATCAAAGCGATAGTAATAAAAACCCTAGGGCCCAAATTAATAGCTACCTCTCCTTTTCACAGAAAGGTTTCTCTTTAAAACTTGGCTTTAGTTGCTTTCTCCACCTGCTTGTCTCCCTTTTTTGCTGGGACTCATTCCAATCAATCTTTAAACGTTTGAGTGTCAGTTGAATGTTGTCAACGTGGCCAGGTTACAGTTTAGTTATTTAACCAAACACTGTTGTAAATGTTGCTGTGATGGGGTTGATGTCTGTAACCATTTGGCTTTAAGAAGATGATTCAAGATAATCGGGGTGGGCATGATTCAATCATGAAGCAGAATTGAGATTTCCCTGAGGAACAAGAAATGCCACCCATGGACAGCATCTGCCACTAATGACAGAGATTCCAGCCTGTCCTTCCAATGGCCTGTCCTGTGGAATTCACATTTCCTTAATCAGCCCTTGCATTACTTAAGCAACTCTTTGCAATAAATCCCCTAATTTATGTAAGCATCCTATTGGTTATGTTTCTCTTGAGGAACCTTGACCAATGCAGAATGCTTTAGCGATATAGCTTCATTCAAGACATACCACTGACTGTCACACAGCCAAATCCAATGGACACTTAACTTTTCTTACCTCACTCAATCTGTCCCATTATTTGGTTCAAATAGGTATTTCCATTTTTATTAAAAAAAAAAAAAAAATTGGCTTTTCCTCCTTGCCACTTGCTATTCCTATTTCATCTCAGGACTTAGTCTCAGGCCTTCTGTTTCTTTATTTTTTTTTTCCATCTACACCCCATGGCTAGCTGAATTTATCGTTTCTTAAATTTAAACACCATCTACATGCTAGTCACCTCCACATCTCTATCCTGTACATATGACCTCTGGAATTAATATATGCAATTGCCTACTTGATATCTCCACTTGAAATCAATGTCTCAAATTTAGTATGATAAAAATGTGACTCTTGATTACTAATAGCCTCAGGACCTGCTCCTGCACATCCCTTCTATCTCAGTAAATAGAACCATTATCCCGTGTTCCTTTAGCAAAACCCTGAATAGCCCCCTTGCTTCCTCCTGTCCCGTAACTTCTAGTCCTAGCAACTTCTCTATAGACCACAGCAGCTCTACAGTTGCTTTTTACAAAACGTGTTCTAAACCCATGTCCTTCCAGAAGCCTCTCTGTCAGTACTCAGCTGAAGGATCTCATTAGTTTCCTACCTGGAGTTTTCCACCCCAATCTCTAAAACCCATTTTCACACAGTCGCTACAATTAATGATCTTTATAATCAGAAATAAATCATGTCTGATGCACTTAAAAAATTGAGCCACCTTACTAGCAATTAAAATTCCCCATATAATTTTCCTCTCCTACCTCTTCAGCTTTCTTTTATTGCTGTCCAGTCACGTGGATCTTCTTGCTACTTCTAAAATATACTACTCAGGAACTTTCTACTTTCTGTTCTCTAGGAACAGAGCATAATTCTAATGTCACTTCCTCCAATAAGTCTACCCTGGCTTTTCCTCTATGTCACCTGCCCTACTTCCTGGATACCCTCAATTCAATCATGGTTCTATGATGTGACTATTTACTTTATGGTACCATAAATAGGAACCTCACTAGTTTTTCCTTGATTGTCTGTTGTGTGTCTCCCCAAGTTCCCTCCCTAGAACATAAGTCAGGTACCATGAAATAAATCAACTTGTCTATTAAACGCCAGTGCTTAGTAGGCATAAATATTTAATAAACATTTTTTGAATGGATAGGTGCCTATATCAGTCCAGCCTCATTCTCTCCACTTAGGTTACCAGATTCTTGTGGAATTACTTGTTGTTAGTAAGCCCACTGTAGTTTCTAGGGAATTAATTTTGTTTCTATAGATTTTAAAATCTTTTTCTTGAAATCTATGACTATGTTGCTAAAGACTGATAGGAATTTATAGCTCTATAATTTCTTAAGTCATAAACTTATCATTTTGGAAAAAGCATTTTCATTAATTTATTTACTCATTTGCTCATTTCTTCACTGAGTGTATTTATTTATTTAGCATTTGATATATGTATAAACATTATGCAAAGCTCTAGAGAAATGAAGAACACACCCTTTATTTCGTTTTTACAAGAACTTTTTGTAAGCACATTTTGATGATTAAATGTCATCAATTGATTGTATAATTGTTTGTCTGGTATCTACCTCCCCTGACTTGACCCTAAGCTTCACTACGGCAGTAACTGTGCCTTCCAGGCACCCCAGAGCCCTCCTGGTGTTGAGTAGGTGGTATACTTGCAGTAAAGATTTGTGGACTGATGGGCCTTGCTCAGAGTGTAGTATTGGGTAACAAGCATGTGAATAAAACCATGGAATAATGGATGATTTGTGCTTCATAGAAATTTATAAAGGGGGCAAGGGAGGCAAGGAGGGGAAAATTAGTATTAGTGTTGGAATTAGAATGAGTCAGACAGCATAATCTCCATTAGCTGAGTCTCAAAATTCAAAGAGTCACTTCCCTGGCATTAAAGAGCTCCAGCAGCAGGAGAGCTGGCAGGGAGGATGCAGGACAACCACATGGCTTTTAAATGCTCAGTGCACCAGAGTCAGTGAGGAGAAAGTGAATCGGAGATATTGGCCTCTCTCTGCTCTTGAATTTCCCACCTTGTCTGCACTTGCAAAGGCTTAAATGAATTCACCTGGTCTGTAGGAGTAAGGTCATAGATACCCAGAGACAGCCCTTCCTCTTTTCCCACCTGTCTTGGGCATCAACTTCCTCCTAAGAATTTCTACCTTCTTCCATTTGGAAAGAATCCTACTTGTTGGAGAAGTCATAGTCCACTGGGAAGTAGGGAGTCTAATTGTCTTCAGTCATCTGCAGAGTCTGTCCCACACGGAGGCCTTCATTTCGTTTTGTCGTACTTGGTTTCACTGTCTTCAAATCTGGCGTGAATATCCCATGGCTGTAGGTTTGTGTTGCAATCCCCAGTCAGTCAATCCTGGTTACTCCACTTGCCACACGCCATGAGACACCCATCTCTGCCTAGATTTGTCCTTCCTCTTTACTCGCCCTTCAGTAGCAGCTCTGCTAGTCCCTCTGTTTTCTAGGCCTTTCTGAAAGGAGCAGAGGTTCCTCCCTTCAGGGCCTCAAGACCTTTGGAAGAGTCTATGTTTCTCAAGATCTTTCGTACTCCACCTTCTTGCATTTCCTGCAGACTCCAGACTCAGTTTTCATCCTATGCTCATGAGAGTTTACTCCCTGTGCAGAGTGTGAGCTTCTTTCCCAATTCCATGTTATCGTTTCTGCCTCTGCCTCTGCTTTTTTTTTTTTTTTTTTTTTTTTTTTTTTTTTTTGCAGTATCATCCTTCTCCTTCCCCAGGAAGGCTCCTGGTGGTCACCAGGAGGTGATATTTCACCACTCAGGTCAAATATCACCTATCTTTAAGTTTTCTAACTCCTGTATCCCTTCATGGGCCCCATTTCTATGTGTTAGGCTTCCATCTAAGTCTGATCTTGTGATATGAGCCTTACCTGGCTCTTCTGCCTACTCATCCATCTGGTCTGGTCTATATAGAATTGCATGTGCTATATCAAAATATCATATAGTATTTCACAAATATGTATAAAGTTTATGTTTTTATGTATCAGTTAAATATAAATGAATAAAAAGTAAATTTTAAAATTTACTGGAATCATGTCTTACCTCTCTAATCCCTGGTATCACTCCAGGGTTTGACACCTGCTGTTATTCTGTGAATATTTACGAAGTGATTAGTTATTTTGGGACCTAGGGGTCATCCATTTTGACTGACTTAAAAAAAATTTTTTTTATTGCATTTTTCCCCCCAAATATGGTATTCTTTCTGATGGGCAGTATCCCATTCTCATATGCATGTGTATATAAATAGATTTGATAGGTGCTAAAATATATGTTTGTCGCAATGTTCCTTATACATGGATTTCTTAAAGTACCTCATTCCCTTTTTGAAATAAATAATTAATATTTATTTATAAATTCAATTCCCAACTTGAGGTTATTGGGACTCATAAGTGTATTCTGAAGTAGCCTGTTTTAAAATCATTACTAATAAATGCATACATCTGTTTTCCTTAAGAATTTATGCTTTAAAGCTCTTTGTCTTTGATTATTTCATCGCCTTTCATGAATGCCAGAATGACCTGCTCAAGTTTAATGAGGTTTCTGCTTCTTTCATGTCACCAGGGCCATTGTTTAAAGTGGTCACAATGAAGTCCAGAGCAACAGATTCCTTTTGTGTGGTCAAACATGACCTTGATCAGCTGGTCTCTTAAAAACACGAGACTTCAGTGATGTTTTAATATTTCATTGTGTATTTCAAAAAGCTACAGAAAGGACTTTTAAATGTTTTCTCTATAAAGAAATGAAAACCTAAGAGAGATATGTTTACCCTGATTCCAACATTACATGGTCTATATGAAAATATCGTATGACATTTCATAAATATGTATAAAGTTTGTTTTTATGTATCGGTTATATATAAATATAGAAAAAGTAAATTTTAAAAAATAATGAGATTTACAGCATATAATTTCTTGAAGCTCTGTTTCCTCATATGTAAATGATAACTGTGATGATTTTAAGACTTCTATGATAATTTGAGTTATCCAACACAGTTCATGTTAGAGGTTATCCAGTACAAATGTGAGCACACACTCAGAGAAGAAATCCTCTATTGCCATTATTTGTTGCTGTTTTGGGAAACATTAACCATATCCCCCAGCAAACAAGGACCCTCTCCTAGACTTACATCGATGTCTGCTATTATTTTTACTTGTTTTTTCCTAGGCTCTGGGTTTGCACCTTCCTGCCAAACCCAGATTCTGTCCTTGCCCAAGAATGGGAAAGAATGGCATCTCCCACTGCATTAAACATGACCAAAAATAGTCTTCTCTCCTGAAGGTTACTACTGCTGAATATTTGCATGTAGAAAATAATTCACAGGAAATGATTTTTAGCATCTTGACAGATAGTTATTCTGAGTAAGTTACACCCTTTTCTTGCTGAATTTCAAGTCCATTTTATCTATTACACATCACCACGTGTGGATATCTGATGACCAGGCTCACTATTTTCTCAAAAGAAATATTAAAGACTTACTTTATTACAGTGTTTCCTTTAATTGTCACTTCTATTTTCAGACTGATTATCTTTGGTCAAACTTGCTCATCCTGGTGAACCAAGTAAATACAGGACATGCTTCCTACTGAATTGTTGAGTTGGGAAAAGAAAGAGTCACACTAAAATTAAAGATGTCAATATACAATTGTGTGAGCAAATATATCTCATGTAGAGACTACAAGAGAAGATACAGGGGAATGGGGAGAACGATACTGACTTGGCATTAATGAAACACTTCCTGGGGGAGAGAGCCAATATTTTCCCAACTGTTGGCAACTTCTCCTTCATTAAATTAGCCATTTATTTAAAATCATGATCAACATTCTCTCATATTCTGCACGACATCGTGTAATGCATTTCCCACATCTAATAGCACTCCGCCAAGGTATTAGTTACAATTTTTATGTATTTTAGAAAAGGAAACTAAAATTTCTGAAGGTGAAATGGCTTTTTGAAAAGTTAAGTAACTTGCATCCTAAGCCAAATACTTCTTCTGAGCTCTAAAAGTTACATATTCATTTGCCTAATTGATATCTGTTTGATTACCTCACAGATAGCTCAAATTTAATAAATGCCATTAAAAACTCTCATTCAACTTGTACTGCCAGTAACATTTTGTCTTTTTAAAAATTCCCCCACAGTCTTCCTTATTTCTATAAACTGGGAGTCTTTCTTGAAACCCCCCCTCTCTCTTACTGCCTATAGCAAATCCATCAGCAAGTTCCATCAGTGTTACTACCCCAATCATCACAAGTTTGTCCCTTTCTCCATCTTTACAGTCACTAGCCTAGCACAGTTCTGTCTTCTATCACCTCAATTTCACTTAGCAATGCCCTTTCAATCATTCCTTCTTTCAGTCCGTTATCCTGCTACAGGCAAAAGGATCATCATAAAACACTGAGTTGAGCTCTTGCCTACCGAAAACTTTACAATGACTTCTGACCACACTTAGGAAAAAAATCCAAAGTTCCATGCACGAAGCCTGGGTCCTGCAGGTATCCAACTACTTAGCAGGCCTCACCACGCAGCAGTGCCCGCTCTCATCTGGACTCCAGTCCCACTGGCCATCGGCTCTGCTCTATCATGTCAAGTGCTCTCCTGTCTCAGATCCCTGCATAGACTACGCCCTCTGCCTGGAGTGTGCTCTTTGCTTTCCTTGATTCAATTCTTAATTAACCTCAGCTTTAATATCAGTTTCTCAGGAAGATGTCAATTGATTTAAATTTAAATAAGAGTACTTTTTATTTTTCTACCTTAAAACATACTATTCTTCCTTTTCATAGCATGGATCACCAAATGTAGATGACCTAACCATATGTATCTATTATCTATCTAGATGACCTAACTATATTATCTATCTACCTACCTATTTATCCATCCATCTATCATCTATTTTAAATAGCTATTTATATGTGTATTTTGCTGTGGATTACCTGTATTGTCTACCAAGTAGTGAGTTCCAATAAGGCCAAGGACCAGCATTCAGCACAGATTAAGACTCATTGCTATCAATAGTAATTAAAAGTTTTGAATAATCAATTTCTCCAATATTCATAATACCCGTAGGCTCCCTCTGAGCCAGGGTCTTAACCAGTGCTCTATTTTTCATATGTTTTTTGGCTTTCTTCCATGCCCTTTAGCTTAAGCATTTGTATCTGAAAGAATTACAAGACATGGAAAAATTTTGTTAGAGGGAATAAACCATAATCAGTCTTTTCTTACACAGATTACTATTATTTTTATTCACAAAATCAAAGTCAGCAGCCTACAATTTTTGAGCTTATGCAGCTACGATGCTCTAGGGACAAAGTTGGGTTATTTCCAGGGCCAACAACACCTGGGCTCACACATTTCCACTCCTAGATCCCTTATTTGACTTCTCAGACCTAATTTTGCATAGGAATCATCTGAGGATGTATTTTTAAAAATACCTACTTATCTGCTCTGACCAGAACATACACTTTGGGTAGGACCCCTGGCACATTTTTTATTGTTTCTAGGTAATTGGAATGAGGAGTTAGAATTTGAAACTATTGTCTAAAACTTAGTTTTTTATGTAATTGTGACAGCTGATTTTTTGCCTGAACTATCATTTTCATGTCTCTGATTGCTAATCATATGAATTTTCAGTGAAATCTGAACTTTTAACAGCAGGGTAGTGCAATGATAAATGCATGGAAATGCATGAACTCTGGACTCAAACTACCAGAGACAGCAACTTGGTTTTAGGAACTACTAGCTATATAATCTTGGGCAATCTTGGTTCCTCTGTGGACCTCAGATTCCTTTTCTAATAAAAAAAGAGATAATAATAGTTCTTGTTTCATGCATTTAATTGCTTGAAATAGTGCCTAGCCTATAATAAAGCACTCATAAATTATTTCTGCCTTCGTTATTTAGGCTAAACTTCCTCCATTTTGCTGTCTCCTGTACTTCCAAGGAGGTCAGCTTTCTTACACACCTGGTCCTAAAGGGTTTCAACATCTTCATCCAGCCATCTATAGACTGCAGGCTACATTAAGTTTTCTCTGGCGTCTTCTGTTTGAATTTCTTTATGTACAGGAAGCTGATTAATTTTAAAAATCATTATAAATTCTGATAAAGTATAATGATCTGTCCGGCTTCCCAGTCTCATTATGAACTACAACATCATTTTATTCCTCAGGTGGCTTCCTTCCTATACAAGGCCTTTCTCCTATTTGGTTAATTACTGTCAAGGAGCATCATCCAAAATTTATCACCCTCACAGCTAAAGTCATACACTCTTTCCTTAAATAAATGTCCTTGTCATCTCTGCTTCTGCTGACCTCTTCATTGTGGTTCTTATCACTTGTGGTCATCTGTCATACCTGGTAGGAGCCAACCGTTGTCAATTCCATCATTGGTGGGCTAAGGCCCAAATGGCCCTGTCACAGGGAACATTGGAAGTTCCAGTTTACAGCAGTGCCTACCCTGGAAGGGTGGAGAAACAGGATTGCAGCCCTCAAACCTGGCCTGGGGCTTGCAGGTTCATGGAAGCTCTGAATGCCACCTTAGAATCATGGTGTTTTAGAGCTAAAAACACCTCCAAGTTCATTCATTTGCATTTCTTCACTCTAGAGATGAGAAAACGGAAATCCAGAAAGATCTTAAAATTATCTCAGTCAGTGAGTGGAATCTGCTTTTAATTCATGAGTGAAAAATATATTCAATGACAAAAATTTGCATATCTGTATGAAATATAAACACAGTAAACAAAAACGACTGTGATCTTCTATCTTAAATGAATGACTTCTTCATAACATTTCTGATTGAGGATCTGAAAGCTCCGTTAACCACTAATCAACATTACTCACTAGCCCCTGTCTGCTGGGCTTTGGGAATATAGAAATGAATAAGATCACTCCTGCCCTTTAGGAATTCTGATTTTCAGAAACTAGAAGAGTCAAATAAATACTCACAGATGTGGAGGCTGAACCAAGCCTTTGGTAGGTGAATGTGGTGTAGGGAGGACGGAGAGCAATTTTTCCTAAAGAATTAATGCCCTGCCTCCCAGTGTGTGATTTGACTGGCCATATCTCTGATTCCCGTGACCCATATGCTAATGGTGGCAACATTAATGGAAAACTTAAAAGTGGAAATGACCTACCAGATCAACCTCTTCCTGAAGCAGTGGGTTTCCACATGTCAAGACCTTGCCTCTGACAGTTTGTTTCAGACTTAACTCACAACGGAAGTAGTCACCACAGTGATTTGTCGTCACTCCATGTTGTCCTCCAGCACTAAGTTCCTTAGATTGTGCCCAGGTAGAATCATGGACAAAGAGTGCTTGATTTCCCCCATACATGACAATCTTTCTATAGAAAAGGTACCAACTAGTGTTAAACAGGAAAAATAGCAACACTCATTTCTGATTTTGTCACTCTATTTAAATGCCTTTCACTGAATAAGCACCCGTCCAGGGAGCAGCAAGCTGTATGATATCTGAAGACCCCTAAAGTTTGAAGTAACCAAGGGAAGTATCTGACAATTTTCCTATTTTACTGTCACAAAGATTGGCTGCCTTCATTATTCCTTTTCTTCTGTGAAGGTGTGAATAAGATCCCTGCAACATTATTCCCTTAATGAGCCCGTTAGTTATCCTGTCTACCTCTTAATGGGGGGTGACCACTGACTTCTCACTCAACTTCCCACCCTGCACCTGTCACTTGAGGTGACCATACATTTCCCGATTTGCTGCACTAAGTGCATCTTTGTGCATGTTGTCCCTGTTTAGCAATTTGCAACTCCCTTTTCACCCCCACAAGGCCCTGTTTAAGAAATGGGTGGTAAGGACCATAGTAACACTTTCCTTTATTACAATTTACTTTGCCACAGGGATTCATGTATGTTGATGTAGATATGCATGATTCCCATGACTTTGTGATTTCGGCATCAGAGAGCACAGTGACCAAAATGAATACAGGATGTTCCTTATACCCACCAACAGACTCAGGTATGAATGAATTAAAAACTGAACACATTACTAATGTAGTGAAATGTCGGAATGGATTACAAATTTTAAGAATGCTCACAGATATCTATGCATTTAAAGGAAGCCTAACGCTGTAAGAAGGCAAGTCTGGCAGCAGAGATAAAATGTACATCTGCTAAGGTTAGGTTTAAAATTTTTAAATTTTAACCTTCGATTTTTATTTTTCTTCTTCTTCTTTTTTTTTTTTTTTGTTGTTGTCTTCTTGAGGCCCATTCTGTTTTTCACCTGCCTTTATGCATAAGAATGTCAGAAATGTGTAAGAACAACTATCCTTAAAAGTGGTTACAGTTCATTTGGAAACTTATATCCTGTTTATAGTTCATCTGAGGTTATCATAGTTTCTGACAAGACCTGGAAAAGTCACAGAATTGGTAGGGGAATGTGTGCAAATTTGAGCTGACTGTTGTGGTTTGTGAATTGCTAGCCAAAGCCCTTGAGCCTTGGGTGGAAGCCTATGGTCTGAATAATAATCATTTTTTTCTTATATAATGTATCATGAGAAAAGCTTCAAAATGTAATTGTATTGAAAATCCTGTTTACTGGGAACAACCAAAGAGTCCGAGTGGGACTAATTGTCTGAGAGAGAATCGATAGTTTTTCCTGTCAACTTGGAGCTTTGGTTTCCAGCAGATGAGAAAACAGACTCCTCCTCACAGGCCCACACAGGAGTCTTCTCAGCTCACTGGGGGATTTGAGCTGGAATATTTTCTTCAGTACAGACTTTTTTTTTTTTTTTTTTTTTTTTTTTAGCTAGTTTGATGACAAGCTACCAACATCCATCAAATATGCCAGAATTTGCCTCCAGAACTCTGTCTTTCCCAGAAAACAAGCCGTGACAGCTGGGTCAGCAATTATAGGCCCAGTGGGAAATCTGGCCAGTGCTGACATTTCTCCATTCTGCTGGGAGGGTGGCAAGAGTATGCTGGATTTATCTTGACCTAAATGGAGCAGCCATTGAACTGCAGGAACTGCCCTTATCCTGGGGATTGCTGGACCCACAATTGGCCTATTCTTCATATTCTAGAGAAATCTACCAATGCATCATCACCTTAATAAACCACCAATTGAATAGAATTGGTTCACAATGATGAGATCTTAAAAATCAATTTTCAGAAAGCAGGAGAGACTGTCTATTCCAGGAAATAAATATCTAAGAGCTGTGCTCTGGGTCACTGGCATTGTAGATGAAATAAAGAATTCTGAAGAATACTCATCATGTATTAGTGGCAGAAAAAAAAAAAATTCCGTAAGGCTCAAATTAAGATTTCATTACCTTGGCTAAAAACAACAGAATTAGATAATTCCACAGAGAAAGGGCAGGGTAAAAAGCCAGGATTAGAACCTGGGCTAACTGTGCAAGTAAACAGATGAGTTTACCAAAAAACAACTTTTTACAAAAATTAAAACTGACCATCCAGTTTCCCTACTTTAAATGCATCAAGAACATTTCAATAACCTCAATGTCACATTAATACTCATATGATTTGATTTTGTTACAGCAGATTGAACCCAGAGCCTCATGCATGCTAGACAAGGGCTGAACCACTTAGCTTCACTACCAGTCCTGATTTTACTTTCAATAGCACCCCTGACTTTGTTGGTTCCTCACAGCCTCTGACATCTTAGGCTTCGGTGTGGAAGTTCTCAGAACTTCATGAGTGTTACAATCACCATAGGCCTGTTATGAGGTCCCATATCCTGTACTTAAATTTTATTTAAATTTTATTATGTTTTTAATACATTGTAATTATAAATAATAGTGGGGTTCACTGTGACATATTTGTATATTCACATAACATAATTTGCTTCATTTCATTCCCCACCATCTCCCCTTTTTCTCCTTTCCTCCCTATCCTTGGGCTACTTCCTCTATTGTTCTTCCTAGTATTTATTATTTTTTATTTGGTGCATTATAATTATACATAAAAGAGTGACTCATTGTGATATCTTCATATATATATACCTAGCATCATTTGGTTGATTTCATTACCCGATTCCTCCGTGTTTTCTTTCTCTTGCCTTCCCCTTAACCTCTATTCTATTGATCACCTTTCTATTTTTATGAGTCCTTTTTTATTTCATGTTTTACTCTGTATCTTCTGCATATGAGGGGAAAAACATTCAACCCTTAACTTTCTGAATCTGGTTTATTTAACTTAGAATGATGTTCTCCAGTTCCATCCATTTACTAGTAAATGATATAATCTCAGTCTTTTTTGTGATTGAATAAAAACTCCATTGTGTCTCTATACCACTTTTGCTGTATTTGTTCTTCTGTTGATGAGCACATGAACTAGTTCCATAACTTGGTTGTTATGCATTTTGTTGCTATAACACATAATGTACTTGTAGCAAGCTCTCAGGACATACCGATTCTGCTGGTTCAAGAAGCACGCCTGTAGGCCACTGCTTCAGCAAGGCTGACCCCTCATAGATCCAACATGAGGTTCCATTCTCTTTTCTCCGTGTTTTGAACACATGGCACCATCTTTCTGTTGGTAACACCCTTTCCTGTCACCTCACCCGCCAGATTTCCACTCATCCTTCAGAACGCTGTAGAAGTACTGCCTCCACCCGGATGACATGGTGACCCTCTGCCCCACCTGTCTACCTCGGCAGCCCTTCTCTGTTCAGCCGCAGTACACAGCGCTCCTTTGCTGCCTGCCAATATGCAATTGTGGGTTTGCAGCTCCAGCTTAGTGCTTAAATTCAGAATCTCTATGGAGAGCGTCACTACACCCTGTGCTGCACTCCCAGTTCCTGCCCTGTTGGGGGCAATAATGTATGAATGAAATGAGACTGCAAAAGTCAACTAGGACAGAGGCTTTGAGCTCAGTGGATACAGTGGGGCTGAGTGGTCCAACTTTAAAGAAGTCACCATATGATTTCCGGTCTCTCTCAGGAAAGGCCACTTGCTCCTTTGAACTTGACCTGTCACGAAGGAGCAAATACAGAAGAGCAGATTCCCAGGGAAATGCATAATAACTGTTAAGGAAAAGAAACCTCCCCTTTCAACTTTCAACTTACCTTTTCCTTTAATGGACATCTTTTTTCACATATGCACACGTACACACACACCATTCTCTATTGTGTGTTTATGTACGCACAGCACAAAGTCCTGTTCCTCTCGTGTAATCCTTGAGACATCCCTCCCCCTTCTTTAATGAGAAAAAATATATGGTTTCAGTGTCAAACAGCTCATTACCTTGTGTATGCCTTTGGGCAAGGTGCATAATCTTTCTGAGCTTCAGGCTCCACATTTTTTTAAAGGATGAAAAATCTGGACCTTGCAGGGTTGTTAAGAACACTAAATTAAGTGCTATGTGCTAATTAGTTTCTTTATACCCTGAAGAAAGGATTACTTAATCCAGAGAAAGAAATCCCCATATGTGTCTTACACAGAAGTTGCGAGGAAACAGAAGCTGCATTTGGTTTTCTTAGTTATTTTGTGAGTTCCCTTTACCATGCCTTTCAAGATGGTACCATGTTCTCCATGGTAAGAGCCATTTTCTAACCTTCATGTGCCTTCCAACACATTTTCCTTTCCCTTTTTCTTTTTGCATCTTAAAAGGTAATTATCTATCAAGATATTTAAGTATCTTCAACACTATATCTTAAACACTTTAAGTGTCTTAAACACTACAAATAGTTTGATGTCCATAAACAGATCCCATCTGCAAATTAAGTTCAAAATGAGATAATCAGGACAAATGATCATAATCACAATGATAATACAATGATGTAACACGATGACGTATTATTTTTTTTTCTGTCAACAGAAACCAACAAGAAAATGGGTCTTTATTATCACTGTTTTGAATTTTCTTTATCCCAGCGAAGTTGGGGATGATGAGTATTTTTCTTGTATCTGGGAGAGGTATTAAGTATTCAATTTAGGAAACATTTAATCCTTCTTCAAAACCTTTCTTTAGCTTTTGCTCCTCCATCTGTGAAATGGCTGATGCATTTCATGTGTGAATTAATGTTTCAAATGTCCAGGGTATTTGGCCAAGTTCTGGATGTGTAAAGTGTTCTCTTTAGCTGTTGAGGTAGTAAGAGGAACTCTTCCATTGTCCCAACGGAAGGGTCTATATCCCAGGTCTATGTTCAGTAAAGATGTCTCCTCGCTACACCAAGGAGTTTGTCTGAGGGCTACAGGGATAACAGTTCAAGTGGCTGAGCATGCTCCTGCAAAGGCAGCCAATGCTAAAGGATGGAGAAGATAATGCACTAGGAAGTCAGAGGATGCTCAGGCAGCATCACTGTGGTACATGGGTACCAAAATCTGTCACTGCCTTATTTCTTTAGTATTTTGGACCAATATAACTTTCTGGACCCAGTGCTAGACTTAGAAAGAATGCAGTAAATAATACATATCTGACACATATCCAAATGGATGCACTGGCATTTTGGATAGCTGGACTATAAACAAACAAGGAAACAGGAACCTAATGCCAGTGTAATTATGAAGGGGATAGCAGTGTGATTTGAGGGAAGCTATCACTATTGTGGGGATGGGGTACTTCTTAGGGAAACGTCTGGAATCTGATTGAGTGGACGTGTTAACCAGCTTTCCATTGCTGTGACAAAATACCTGAGAAAATCAACTTAAATGAGGACAGGTTTATTTTGGCTCATTATTTCATAGGTTTCAGTCCCATAGTTGCTTGGTCCTATTGTTTTGAGCCTGTGGTAAAGCTGCACATCATGGCTGTAGCACATGATAGAACAAAGCTGCTCACCTCATGGTGGCTGAGAAACAAAGAGAGAGATAGGAAGGGCTCAGATTCCCAATATCCCATTTAACAGCACACCTTCACCAACCTAACCTCCTTCCATGAGGTCCCACCTCTTAAAGTTTGCTTCACCTCCTGATAACACAGCCTACAACTGAACCTACAGTTACTGGAGAAAGGATGTTTCTAGACCTGAGAATTTGACTGAGAAATTCATGGTTTCACAAAGATTTTGTGGATAATACCACCGTACTATGAGATTGTAAAATGAAGTAGGATGGGGAAATAGCAGCAAAATAATAAATATCCTGTGTGTGTGTGTGTGTGTGTGTGTGTGTGTGTGGGCACGCACATCTTTTTTGACATAAGCTTCTTATTGCATCCTTGTTGTATCGCAACCCATTGCAAATTGAAATAAGTATACTGTTACGCACCATTTCTTGAAGAATGAAAGTGAGACTGATGGTTTTGATGCAGAGTTGCCCCATCCAGGCACCAGGTCAGCAGAGGAGCTTCTCTACAAAGCATTCTTCTTCCCTTGGTTTAGCGCTGTTTTCAGGGAATAACGGGCATGTGTGGTCCATGCTGTTTCACTACCACATGCATCAGGCACCGCCTGTCCTGTCCCAGACTCGGCTAAGTACTAAGTGCTGGTAGTTCTCAGGAGGGTCCTAATACAGTGGAGGTATCAGTGAGTGGGTGTAAAACACACAGTTTACTGAGGGACACTCTAACACAACACAGTGATCCAAATCATGGGAGTCTTCCTTGTGTTATGGGAATGCAAAACTGAAACATTCTAGCTGCCTGTGACAGATGTAGTGGGACAAATGAGTCCATGAATAAATGTGGAATTTGAGTTAATGTTTAAAGGGCACCTAATGTGTTGTGTGTCTAAGCCTACAGGAAATAAACACACTGGGAAACTGAGCTATTTCTTCCCCTTCCCCTACAACCACCTAAGCCTCCTACAGTCCTGTGACGAACCTCATATCCTCCTCCTATCATCCCCTTCCCAGAGACACTAGGTCCTTCTCTTCCCACATGTAACATTCAAGACCAGTATCCTGCTTGCTTCCTCTGAGAAAAACTCTGAACTGTCTCTGCTTTGAACTGGGTCAGTCTCCTTTGAGTGTGCACGACTCCGCACATTCACCTTTACAAACTCTGATGGGCGCTGTGTGGTTGTTCTTCTCTCTGCTGGGCAATAAAGCTCCTACGAACTCAATTGCTACCAGAGTCTTGTGCAGTGGCAGACTGGAAGCAGTCAGAAGAGAGCAGGAGTATACAATACACACACTCCACACATGGGCAGCATTTCAACTAGTGTGGGAAGCTGAAATGTGGTAGAATAGGAAACTTGAGGCCAAACTCGCATCCCCTGGGCAGTAAACCATTGAATCAAAAATAAAATAGCAAAATTTGGAGTGAAAAGGTAGAGCACCAGCCACTGGAATTGAGTACTTAGGAACTCAGGCCCTCCGTTTAACCCACTATGACTCAAACTCCTACCACCTATTATGGATTTAAAACTTAAATTGTGCCTGGCCCGATGTCCTGGCTTTCTATTAATTATTGAGGCATCCTTTTCTAATGGATATAAGTATCCCCACTTTATAGGTAAGAAAGAAATCAAATCTTAAAGAGATAAAGCTACCCAAGTTGAACAAGCTAAAATCTATGGCCATTAGAGACCAAAATCTGTGTTCTTACCCATGCCAGGGTACTCATTCTTCTGGGATAGAGGACTGTTGTTTGCTTCTTGTAGACCTCATTTTGCTTGGGTAAAAATCCAATTCAGAAGACAGGCACAGATACACAGATGGGGTGAGGTGGGAAGATTTTGAAAGGGGGTAGGTGTTTGTAAAAAACCTCTCTGCATTTGGGCAGTTCCTTTTTACAATCTGGAGCCATCAACGACCTTCTGGTTATACTCACTTAATTTTATAGAAATGAATTGTGAAGTTGGAGCTGGGGCTATGGCTCAGTGGTAGAGCACTCATCTCACATGTGTGGGGCCCTGGGTTCAATCTCAGCACCACAAAAATAAAATAAAGGCATTGTGTCCACCTACAACTAAAAAAAATTAAAAAAAAAAAAAAAAAAATAAATTGTGAAGTTGTGTTTTAAAATTAATTACAGGAAAGTCTGACTTCATTTTTCTCTTCATTTCATAATTTTAAATTTATAAGGATATTTCTTGATCTTGGTCAAAAAAGTGCTTAATTTATCCTTATGTATGCTCAAGCTGAGGATTTTAATTACTTAGCAAATAGTAAGAAATTAAGTTTTCCTGGGTAGTGGATTTGAAATATCAGCAATCCCCTCCTGTTTAAGCAGCCATTTGCCTTTAATTCGCACCCATGTAAGATAGTGTATAATAAATCTGCTTTAAGTTATAATGAAATAGCCTTGAATTTGTTCTATTATAAAATTAATAAAAGCTTACTATAAAAGTTTTCATAATAAAAATAGGAAAAAATATGAAAATAATAATACTACTTGCACTTAAAGTCTCCATATTGACACTTCTGGTATATATTTGTCAGATGTATACATGTGCACCTACTATATACAATTGTCTAAAAGACCTTATCTTTTGTCTTTAATAATATGAAAACTGGAGGACACTATAGTAAATGAATGAGCCAGGCACAGAATGACAAGAATCCACAAGATGTAATGCCCATGTGGAATCCATAAATTTGACCTCATAGAAGTATAAAGTAGTGGTTAACAGAGGCTGGAGAGGGGAAAGGGGAGAAATGGGAACAGGTACTAGGCTGTATTCAGGCAGGAGAAATAAGTTCTGGTGTTCTATTGCACTATGTGGTGACTATAGATAATAGTAGTTTACTGTTTATTTCAAGAAAGCTGGAAGAAAAGATTTCAGTTTTACCTCAATGAAATTATAAATGGTTGAGGAAATAGATATACTTACTCCAATTCAAACATTACACAAGGTTCACATGTCAAAATATCACACTTATTACTCCATCTATATGTATAATTTTATGTAAAAAAATCTCATAATAAGAAAATAAAAACTAATAATTAATATTTTTTATATAAGCACTATAATGATATAGCCAGCATAGAACAAGGCAGGAATGGCAAGGATACAATGTATTTACCTTTCTGTTCAAATACCAAGTCTTTGCTGGATATTCTTTTTGGCTGACCTCAGAAGAATCCTCAGAATCCTTCTGAACACAGGTTTCTGGGAAGAACAGAACAACTCGACCAGAGTTGGCATAATACATTACATCTTTTTGATCTTCAGCCTCAAGACTGAAATGTGGAGATCAAATGGTTCCAACTGTCAGAAGCAAATTAATAAGGAAGATAAATCACGAGAGGTTGTTACAAACCAGGCATCTGACAGTAAAGCCTGACATAGGTACTTGTCCCCTCAAGCAAAGGCTGACATATCACTAATGAGAGTTTTTTATTTCCAGTCTGATGATCAGTTCACTTTGACTCAGTGTGTGGTGGTTGCTTGTAAATGATAATTCCTCTGAGTCTAATTAGGTTGGGTCTAGTCTATATACTTCCTGTTGAGATGGGACCTTCCAGAACTCAAGACCATTGCTGTGAATTGGATAATGCCTCAGATCGAAAAACAGGAACAAGAATCATGATGATAAATGCTGATTTTTCTTTTCCTCCTCTCTTTTTGTGCCCAGAATCAGATGTTGCTGACTTTGACGGCCGGAGCTCACTTCTCTACAGGTTCAATCAGAAAGTGATGAGCACACTCAAAGATGTGATCTCCCTCAAGTTCAAGAGCATGCAAGGAGATGGGGTCCTGTTCCATGGAGAAGGTCAACGTGGAGACCACATCACCCTGGAACTCCAGAAGGGGAGGCTTGCCCTGTACCTCAACCTGGGTAGGATCAGGCTCTGCCTGCTCTTCATAACAGGTCACAGTAGCATACAAACATTAGTGCTTCCAGTACATCACAGGGAAATCCCTGGAGTAAAATCTAAATGACCTTTACCTGCCTGGGGGTAGGAAAGTACCATCATTTGAAGTGCTTATACAGTAGATGGCTTTCTTTGACACGTGTTGTACTGCTATGTAGAGGGAACTACCAATTAACTATTAGGAATTGTCTATGTATCTCTTTCGTGGTTATTTTTTTAGTAACTCAAACGTTAGCAAGTGTAAGCACGTATGTGTTATAATGAGCATGCCCCCATCTATTTCATGAATGATGATTTTATAATGATCATTTATGATAGTTAGATTTTTAGGGGAAAATGGAGAATAAATGTTTAAGTTTGTTTTGGTTGTTTCTTCAGGGGTCGGGGGAGAAAGGGAGGTGATGTATGTAAGGGGGGAAAATGTAAGTTCTATGCATTTCTTTGTCTTCTTAAGGGAAACCTTGTTTTCTTTATGTGACTTGGCTGTGTCAGAGTGAATCAGATTTGTCAAATGCCCAGCTAATTTAGTGCAGAATTCCCTTCTGCCTCCCAAGAGGTTAGGACCTGAACTGTTTGCTGTGTGTTAGCTTTTGCATGGCTTTCCACCTCACTGTGGGCAAGTCTGTATTTCATTGTAGTGGGCTTCCCTATCACAGGGAAGAAAAGACGGGGGCTTCTTTAGATGATCAAATGAGGAAGGGTAAGCAAAGTGCAGAAGGCAGGGAGGGACCAGAGCTCCCGAAGATGCTAAGGCAAACCAAAAAGGCTCATCTGTAGGTAAAACCAAAAACCAAAAATAAAATAACAACAAAACAGAAAAAAAAAAAAAAAAAGACAAGATAAAGAGAGAGTAAGTGGCCATTTAATAAAACAGTGCCACCACTTTGGCCTCCGATTTGATGTTTATTAATATTAAAGGGAGGGGAAGAGAATTGTCTTTTAGTATTTCCTATCAAATAGCAACAACAAAGGAAAGACATAACAGATTTGCTGTTTGTAAACTCAAGTTGCATGGGAGACTAGAATTATAAAAACAGCTAAATATGTTCCAACAATTAGCAGGAGAGTCACACGAAGAAAGAGTGGTGTTCTCACCCAACACCCCCAAATCCAAACAAAGTGGTTCTTTATTTTGAGGCATTGCTGAGGGCCTTCTTGAGCTCTGTGATGAGCAGGGTGGCAGGAAGAACCTACAGAATCTCTAGTTAACTCAAAATTGGCATCTATAGCCAGATGCTTAGAGACATGCAAAGTGTGGTGTTCTTTTCAAGAGATACTTTTTGATGACTCATATTTACATTATCTAAGTACTGCTACAGTGTCTGACTTGAACAGAGTAAGTTCTGCAGTGAAATTTACTAGGTAGTTCTCCTTGGCCTCCTCCTTTATGGTAGAAGATTGAATTTTCCAGACTACTAAATGGGAAAGACATTTCTTCTTTCAATCCATGAGGGGGTTAGAGAGATTCCCCTTCCTAGTTTTTGCACATCTCATCCAGATCGCCCATGGCAATCTGCCCTCTACAGAATGACAACAGCCAGAACCCACACAGGCAGGTGGAGAATCAAAGAGCACAAGAATTACGTGACTCGGAACTGTTGTAAGAACTAAACAAGACATCAATAGTGCACTCAGGTCACTCGTCCTTACAAGAATTCATTGCCTTTGAACTGAGGCAGAATGTTTGGGCAATCCCTGATAGGAACAGCTGGAATCGAAGAAACATGTGTAGAGCTGATATCCTTTGGGGCCAAGTGCAACAGTTGAAGGCCAAAGCCCTCAATTGCATGATCAGATCATTGAGATCTCAGTGAAGGCTTTTCATAGCCTCCAAAGGGTCAAATGAACATTTACTCCAGCTCTTTTGAAATTCAGTCATTTTAATGAGTCCGCTCACACATATTTATTTGAAGATCATTTTTTCATATTGCCACTTTTAAAAGCCCATAATCTTGCTCTGAATTAAACATTTTGTATGTCTATATATACATACACACATAACCACACACCTATATGTATACATAAACATTATTTATGACATTACATATGAATATGTATACACATACATATGTTTCATTTAAATTATGTAGCAATCCCATTCATTCTGTCTAAACTCACTAAGTGACCCCAGTCAGTTACTATAGCTGTAGAGCTATAGACCTGGGATTAGCACTGTCTCCAAATCTATAAACCTCCTTAAAAATTATATATTAAATATCAGGCAGACTTTATTTATGAGTCAGATTGTGAGAAGAGAGATCAGGATGGGACATGTGCATCCAGGATTAACCTTGAGTTATCTGAAGATTCAATTATGAAGGGGGGAGGGAGACTGGCATTGCAGACAAAGTGTCAACAGGATGAGGTGTGCCACATTTCTGTCATTTATGTAATAAGAAGAGGTTGAACAAGTACAGTTAAGTCAGGGCCTGAGCTCAATTAAAAGTTGGATTTGCCAGTTCCAGCCTAGTAAAATACTTTTTTCTACTTATGTTCTAACATTGTAGTACTTATAAAAACTGTAGTAACTATGAATCATCAATACCATATAACATAAATATGTTAAGATAATACTTTCCTAAAGTAACAAAGTCACAGAGAAAGAATATAAATTAGGACACAGAGCTGAACAACTCCTAAACCTGGAACATATTTTTATTTATTAAAAAGACATGGATTTCATTCTTTTATTGGTACATAGAGATTTGCCTGACCTGAAGGTCAGGTTCACTGCAGTGGCTTATTTCGTGTTAGTTTCTTATTTTTATTTTTTTTTAGAGTTCTGACTTGGATGCTTAAAAGACTGTTCATAAATCTTGCATACAATCAAGCAAGGATATAGGGGTACCTTTCTGAAACTGTGTAGCAGCCTATGGAGAGAAAATTTTGCCCTTTCACTCTATATCATGTTCCTCCTCTTCTGTGTGGCACCCTTGTCATTTGCCATAACTATCTGCTTTATAGTTCATCCAAGTATTTGCTGAGACCCTGCATTTCTACTAAGCAGCATAGCTTACAATGTTTGTACAGTGGGAAGCAGATAGTAAGAATAACAGGAAATGAGGGGGAAATGCGAGTATTTTTTTTCAGTAGGAGTAGTGGTGAGAATATTAGCTTTGAAATTAGATGAACTGGTTTGTAACCCTAATTTTTTGTGCCCTTGGATAAGTCACGTGACATTTTGGAGACAGGCCTTTTGACAGAGTTGTGATATGAAATAATTGAAGCATGTGAAGTGTTTCAATTATTACCTGATGGGTGATGCTTAATAAGTAAAAGCAAATATTAGTATTGATAATCTGATAAGTTAAAGGTGGGGAGGGAATTCTGAAGGACTGGTGGTGGCAGGCATAAGGAGCTTCACATGAGTGGCCATCTAGTTCATCAAAGCAAATTAATCCCCTTCCAAGAATAGCTTTGGACAAAATACCATCTAAATAAGTGTTCTCACTCCTTCTTTTCTGAAATTCACCTACAAAGAAAGTTAATGTGGCATTCATCAATTCATCTTAAGTGTATCTCAGACAAAGTTTTTATTTAATTGGAATAATTTTTTCCTTATGTTTCTGACCCACAAATTAGCTTCTTCATGATTTTATCTCTTTTATCCTTCACAATTGCCCATAAGAATTTTAAGATTGCTTTAATAAATTGGAAACTAGTTAAAACTAAGTAATGGAACCTCAAGTACCAATGAGATAAAACTTGAAATAGATATCCCAAGATAAACAGTGTAATCATTTCATGAGAATTGAATTTTTGTTATAATGTCTAATAATGAATATTTCTAGATGATTATTCTAACCCTTCTCAATGATTTGCAGAAATTCTGTTTTCCCCAATTGTTTAACCAAACCAATATTCACTTAACTTGTTTTCATACAAAATATCTGAGTGGTAGTGAAAAATAACTAAAGGAGAGGGGGAATTAAATTCATTCTGAGTTTTCTTTTTTGGTTAAGTTAAAAGCACATGTGGGGTACTGGTGCAGCTCAGTGGTAGAGCATCTACCTAGCATGCTTAAGGCCCTAGGTTCAGTCTACAACACTAATGGGAAAAAAAGTAACTTGCAATTGAGAGATATTCAATAATTTATACATCTACAATGTATTGTTTTCAATGAAGCAGCTATGCAGGATGAGGATTTGTGTTTTTAATGAGATTCATTTTACCCATTATCAAAACTAGTTATGCTCCCTCTAAAATATAGAATAAAAGGGGGAAAAAAGGAATGTGTTGTGGTAAATGTGTTCTTGAATTATATCTACTCATAATGCTTTTCTGTGTCTTTTCCATAGCTGTATTTAGGTTATATTTATCATATTCTGTTCTGCTTCTATATATTTTAAATCAGCAAAGTATAAATTATTAAGTATTTTATTTATTAAATGTTACTGTTTATTTTATTAAAAAGGTTATTCAGTACTAAGTATATTTTAACATGATATAAATACTTTATAAATATCATTTGGTGGCTATATAATAGTCTATTTGGTGATTCTAACTATACACAAAATATTTTTTCCTCTTTCCAAATTATTGGAGATATCTCCAGCTTTTAAATCATTAACCATTTAAAATTTTCTTTACCATACTTCAATTTGTTTTCTTCAAATAAATTTCCAGAAAGTGGATGACTACATAAAAAGTCATATAAATAGTTTTTTAATGTTCCTCAATACTTATTAACATGTTTTTCCAAAATATTGATGAAACTCAATTTAATATTATCTTCAGGCAATAAAAATATTGACTAAGTAAATTAACAAGACAAACAAGGAACAATGTTAACCTTCTTTTAAGGAAAGATCAACAAATTGCTTATGTATTCATAAAAATCTTATGAGCTATGCTGCATGAAAAGGTAAGTGTATTAGTTAATGTCTATGGGTTCATAAAATGTAGTAAGGAGTAGTCACCATTTATTCAAAATGTGTACTTTTATTCCCCTAAAATGTAAAATACATATATATATATATATATATATATATATATATATATATATAGAGAGAGAGAGAGAGAGAGAGAGAGAGAGAGAGAGAGAGAAGAAATGTTAGGGGGAATTACAGTAATCACATTTTCCAAGTCTGGGTTAGGACATGGGAGAGGAAGGGATGACCTTAGACCTTGAGAAGAATGAGGGTGGGGCTAAGGATGCTTGCTTCCTTTCCCACAGTCCAGATTCACAGGGTGCTGACATGGTAATGGAAGCAAGGAGTCTACAGTGGTAACAACCAACTCAAACCTTAGTACTTGAAGATCTCACGTATTGAGGGAAACTCAATCTCATCAACCTACCAAGCCACTCATCTGACTTAGTAGCTTTCTCCTTACATTTGAACACTTGGCACATTGTGTACATTTGCTTAAATAATAACCTAGGAATTTTAAAGTAGTAGTTTTAAAACAATTAGATAATCATCTAAAAACGTAAAATAAAGATAGAACTGTGCCTTATGCCATATACCAGAATAAATTTCAAATTAAATGAACTGGAAGAAAATTTGGGAAAATCCTATAGTGATCTTGGAATAGGGAAAAGCTTTTAGATTGTAACACGAATCCATAATCCATAAAAGAAAAAGAAATGATGGACTTCTAACACAAAAATATAGTGGTGGCGAATAAAATGACCAACCAACCCCAAACAGAAGCAGCAGCAAAAACAGAATAAAGAGCAGCAACAAAAAAGGTGCTGCCAGAACTCTTAGTACAGACATTGGGCTAAATACAAACTGATAGAGAAATAAATAGACATGAGATAGGAGGAGACAGTTCACAGAAGAGAAAACACAAAAATGAAAAGATTTTCAGTTTTATTCATATTAAGAGAAATGCATATGAAAATTACTCAGAAATGTTTTTTTTTTTTTTAATTTTTATTCTTTTTTACCTATCAGAGAGGTAAATTTTTTTAGCTAGAGCTTAATTTGTTGGAAATCCTGTGGTGAAAGGATTCTCATACTTATCGTGAGGAGTTTAAATAGGTACAGCATTAATAGAGGACAACTTGACAGCAAAAATCAAATTCTCAAACAGCTGCCAAAATAACCTTTCCTCTATGTTAAGATGGACTAATATTCTCTGATTTCCTAGATTGTCCATGTACCCATTCCTTAGAGATACAGTATAAACTATGCTACCTAGTGCACAAAGTCCTGGATCATGGGTTCTGGCTCTTCCAACCGCCTGTGGTGCTTTGCTTCTGAGATTGCCCTCCCACCTTCTTGTGGCTCTAGCCTGGGCATATGTTTCTCCTGGCTGGGTAACAAGGCTCCTTCTTCTGCTTTGAACTCTTGCCTTTGCTACTCTGCGAGGAGTCTTTTCCAGCTTTCCAGGCTGTATTTCTACAACTCTCTGCACTGACTGTTGTTTATCTCCAGAACACTTTTAGAATGTATTTCATTGGGTCATTCTAATTATACATAAGAGTGAGATTCATTGTGAGATACTCATGTGTGCGCATAACAAAATTTGGTCAATTTCATTCTCCCCTACGTTTCTTTTCTCCTCACTCCTCCCTCTACCTAGTCTCCTTCTTCAACTCTACTGATCTCCCTTCCAATATCAAAGATCCCCTTTGTCCACATTTTTGTTTTTCTTTTATTCTCTATCTTCCACATATGATGGAAAAAAAACATGACTCTTAACTTTCTGAGTCTGGCAGATATTGGTTAGCATAGTACTCTCTAGTTCTATCCACTTTTCTGCAAATGACAAAACATCGTTCATATCTAGGGCTAAGTAAAATTTCACTGAGTATCTGTAGCACATTTATTAATTCATTCATCTCTTGATGGACACCAGGGCTGGTTCTATAACTTGGTTATTATGAATTGTGCTGCTATAAATATGGGTAGGCATGTCTTTTGAATAAATATTGAGAAGTGGTATAACTAGGTCATATGATAAGTCCTATTCCTAATCTTTTGAGGAACCTCCATACTGCTTTTCTCAGAGACGTACTAATTTATAGTCCCACCAATAGTGTGCAAGTATTCCTTATTCTCCACATCCTCTCTAGTGTTTGTTATTATTTGTTTTCTTGATGATTGCCCAGGACACTTTCTACAGATGTATTTGTTGAGGGTCTTCACACTAAGACCTTCAGAAAGGATAGTACAACTTTTTAATTCTGTATCTCCTTCCCATATCAGCTGTTGCTATGACCAGCACAGGTAGTTTATAATGCCTTTGGAAGGGACAGAAGGAGAAAGGAAAAGACAAATATCTATTCATTTATTAGCGTAATCTATCAAAGGGTAAAATCTCGAAGGTTGTGGAGTAAATAAACAAATCAATAAGACAGGGTTAGGTACTAATTCAGCTGCTCTCATTTCCCAATTATTATAAGTTTGGTGTCCCCACACGCACTCCTATATGAAGCGACAAAGTGTTCTTCAGTGAGGAAAGCAGTGACTTTGGGCCATACTGGAGGTGGGAGTAAACAGCCTACAGGGAGATGGCAGCTCCTGCCCCCTTAATGTCACGCTGTTGAACAGGCTGCTGCTGCTGTGCTGAGAAAAAACATGTCACAGGAGAGGAGAGACACTTCGTTTTTAGTTCCTAAGAAGACAGAATGCATGAAATATTTTCCAAATGGAAAACTTATATATATAAGAAAATGTTATTTGTATTTAGTTGTTCATTTTGCTAAGGTTGAGTCCAAATCTGTCAAGGTCATGGGGCTAAGGATGGTGGGTAGTTGTGATCTAGTTGGTGGGAAGATGTATCCAGGGACTTCCATAAAACTGGAGGAAGGAGAGGGGAAGGGATGGCAGGCCGACTTGAGAGAGAAATTACTCTATACCTGAATCACCCATATCATCCCACAAGCGGCATTGTAGTCTCAGTGTAGGCTGAATCGTCATCACAGGAGACCCATGCAATGATCACTACCTGTAATCAGAGTGCAAAGGATCAAAGCAAAACTGGCTTCAAATTCTCACTGCACCTCTGAGGTGTGCAGTCTTACCTGGCTGAGCCTCAGATTCCTTATCTGTAAAATGTGGATAATAAATTTTGTTACACAATTAAGTATAGAGGGATTAGCTTCATACTTAAACATTGTGCATACAAGTGGGCATTGGAGAGTGTCAGCTAGAATAATTAGCTCCTAACCTTTTCCTTTGCCCACAGACTTATCTAATATGATGTGCTCACTGACCCCACTTCACCCTTCCCAAGTTTTCCCTTCCTCCCAAGCATGGTTCATGATCTGCTTTCTCCACTAAAAAAGTTTCTAAAATTCAAAGGATGGGTATTTTTTCTTAAAGTCAAAACTCTCTTTTCAATTTCATTTTTGAGGCCATTAAGATATAGAGTTCTTTTTACTATTTAATTGTTCCAGTCCTGGAAACATTCATGTCTGAAAGCAGGATGTGTATGGTTTGAATTAGAATCCAGTCTGTTGCTCCTTCACGAGCCCTGCACAGTTGTAGGTTTGTCAAAAGACAGTCCCTCTTTACCTCTATGATGTAGAGTGTGGGCCATGTTCACAGAAGGTTTTAGTACTGGGAGCTGCCCTCACACAAAGACGCCATCCTCCCTTCTTCCTTCCTCACAGATGACAGCAAAGTTCGACTCAGCAGCAGCCCACCCTCGGCCACCCTGGGCAGCCTCCTGGACGATCAGCACTGGCACTGGGTCCTCATCGAGCGGGTGGGCAAGCAGGTGAACTTCACTGTGGACAAACACACGCAGCACTTCCGGACCAAGGGTGAGGCGGATGTCCTGGACATTGATTATGAGGTGAGTGGACTCTCCCAGCACATCACTATGTCATTTTCTCCAATGGCATAAGAAAACCAATAAATAGAGCCATTGAGAGATGTGGTGCACTGAGGAATCTCACCCTGGGACTTATTTCCCCTCTATCTATGCCAGAGAGTCGACAAGGCGAGGAGTCCGAGAATCTGAGCAGTGAGCGGATAAGGGGGGTCACCAGTGAGGTACCAGTTAACTGTGTATTTTAAACTCGGCACATTTCCCTATTCTGTTTGTACATGTGCACAAGCATGTATATGCTTGCACATGTGTAGCCTTTCGGTGCTATTGTCAAATCCCTTGATTAAACATAGTAATTCTTCAACTTCAATTAAACTTCAATTTAGCTGGGTCAATGAAAAACATAGAAATTATAAATAAAATCTCCAGGAGTCTAGAATCTGGACTAACATTATTAGCCTTTATGTCCATTTCAATGCAGACATTTGACTAAGGAAAGCTATTTTTCCCCTGCTCCCTTGTAGAAGAGCCACAGTGAAATGTACTGGATGAACACTACCAAGGAAGTTGCACAGAGCTCTAAAAATTTGCATCCAAGAATTAGCCCTTTTGCTAGTAGTTGAGTTACAGACATGTCTATTGTACCCTTACTGTATTACCAGGCTTAATGGTGGGCTCAGAGATGACTGAGTCCAAGTCCTTGCACTGGATAAGCTTACAGTCTATTAGTCAACATAAACCACTATAGAACAAGGAGTTGGAAGGTAAAGGGGAGGGAAGCCCTGGACACTGGGAGAATACTAGGGTCAGCCTAGGAAATGGCAGAAGGCTCCCAGCCAGAGACACTGATAAGTCCTGGAAAAGTCAAGTTATCCCAATAGAAACGGTCAGAAAGGTACACCAGGGCACAGATCATGATATTCTATTAGTCTTGTCCAGGATTTGTGGTATTTAAAAACAATAAGCCAATAGTGGTTTGTTGGCGTCAGTTCAGTGCATGAGAAACAAATATTAGGTTTTCAGGAATTCTGTGAGTTGGCTGGTAAACACAGTCATTATTAAAAGTTAAGTTGCATAAACTGGCAATTAAGTAAAATATTTCAAAAGGCAAAAAATCATTACTTTCTGATTATTTTACCATATAACTGTCGATCTATCCATTACCTATCTACATGAACTCTTCAAGATTTTTGTAATTATTCTACCGGTGCAGTGAAAATACTCTGCACTGGGTTGCCACAGCATGTCTTCCCAATTCCACGTCTGTAGATCTCCCTCTGATAGCTTGGCATAAACAATAGTGGAAGAATTTATACTATGGCTATAGTATTATGTTTTGTGTATTCTCTAGACCTGGGGTATGTTTGTGGATTGTCTAGACCTGGGGTCAGCAAATTCTGGCTTGAAAACTATTTTCCTATAACTCCTTTGGGATAATTTTTACATTTTTAAAGACTTGTGCAAAAAACAAAGAATAAGTGACAGAAACCATATGTGACTGCAGAAAAAAAAAGAGTAAAAAAAAAAATATATATATATATATATAAAATCAACCAATTAAAGAAAATCAACTGATTAGATGAAACTTATTTTATGGTTTATTATTTATAAATTTTGTGTTGCATATTGCTTGTGAGAAAATGATCTGTGTCTATACACACACATTTGTACATGTCTCTGTGTGTCAATGACCCACGTTGGACATGGACTTGTTAAACCCTTATCAATACTCCACTTGAGGCAGGGAATAGTGAAAGATAAATTTTAAGAATTTCAGGAAAGCATGGGGTGGTGGAGCCTTGTTAATGAACTTAAATTACTGAGGGTGAAGAATGACTGAAGAATTTTTGCAGGATGGCATGGCCAATTTCACATTTTAGACTAGCAATTCTAAATGTTTGGTTCAAGGCCAGTCCAATCAGAAACCATTGGAAACTCGTTGAAAGTGAACATACTCAGGTCCCTCCCTTTCCTACCGTATCAGAAATTGTGGGATAGGACTCAGCAATTTGTTTAGATGTCCTCCAGGGAATCCTGAAGTTCATGATATCTCAGAACCACAGTCTCACAGCAATTGTACTGAAGGTTATGTCTAGCTTGGGTTTGCAGGTGGTGGAAGAAAGGTATTTCTATGCAGAGAGCTGGAAACCCTGTTGGGAGACAATTTCACTCATTAATTGAGTAGATAACACAACAGTTGAGATGGAGATTTGTACTTGAAAAGTTAGGAGGTGGCCTATTTTTTTCAATCACCATTATAAACTTAGGGAAAAATCTCTTCTTTTGATCCTAACCTTACTTCAGTATACTGTAGATAAGGCATGCCATTCATTAACTTCAAAAGAAAAGTTGTCATTCTTTGACTCAGAATGCTAGATGTCAGAATGATACTTTTGAGTTGCTGAAAATTGGAAATCTGTGAATATCCATCACTCTTCCTTTGTCAAGTTGTTTAATTGATTAAAAAGAACAAAGTGAACACACTATATTAAAATTACCTCAAAGCAAAGAGAGGTCTTTTATGAATTTGAAAACAACAATAATACAAAGAAAACCCCACAAAATTATCACTCAATCTTACCAACTCCCTCAAATACTTTCCCTCTAATATCCTAGGGGATGGTTCTAAAATTCACCATTGCTTGACTTAATTGACTTGCAAGTCTCTGTTTACCTATGATCTCTTGTGTATAGAATCTGTATGCGATCACAGCTAAGTGACATTGAAATGAATGTCAGCATTCTGGGAAATGAAATCCAATGATGTCACTCAGTTTATAAAGTTGGATCCAATTTCTTCAGGGCATGCATTGATGTCTTGATGCCTTTTTAAAAAATGCTTCCTGGGAAAGAAACACCTTGAAAAGTTCCTCCCAAGCAACCTTTGCTTCAGGGGATGCAGTCCTTTCCAAATATGTGTAGCCAGGTTGCTCTAATGATCATAAAAGAAGATAGATTGACTGTAATAGCATTGGGAGATGCTAGCTGTGCTGGAAAACAAGAGTTGTGTCCAGAAAAGTCTCTAGCCTTGCAGATGCACTTGAAAGGCTATGCAAAGAAGAGAGAGAACAGGCATGGACGGGCCATGTTCTGTCCACCACTATCCCACCAAGTAGTTGTGTTAACCAGGGAAATGAAAACTCACAACTCTGGTTACTCAGAAGCAAAATTAGCACCACTATTGGAAAGAATAGAGTCAAACAAGATATTTAAATCTAAGATCTGCTTCATTGCAGGGTTTTCTATTGATCAGGTTTGGTTTCTGCCATGAGCCCTTTTGTGCACACATGAGGCCTGGGCTATTACCAGCTAGAAAGATGGCTGAATTCACAACCGTAGGCTCCAGTGAGCATCATCAGAGCATCCTCCTGTTGTAGAGCTGTCCTTTATCAAATTTTAGGTCAAGGCTAACTGTACGATACAAACCTATGTTTCTTGTCAGATTTTATTATAATGTGTTATAGTATTTGACAAAGAAAGTACAGCGTCTCCCATCCTTCCTCTTAGATGTCTTATGGAGGTCAATCAAGGGACATGTTGACTTTCTATGAGGCATCTAGTCCGCATTTGCCATAGGAAGATATGCGACTGTCTGCTTTTCCTCCAGCCTAGAAGGTGAACACCGACAGGGCTCAGGGAGACCTCTGTCAAGAAGAGAAGCAGGAAAAAGATGTAGATCCTGTACTTCCCACTGGAGTGTCTTCCTAGTTCACATCACTTAATCCACGTGACTTTTCTGAATGCTGTGAGAGATACCATAGCAGTTCGCTTTTCTTCTAGCCTGTAGCAGAAGAGCTTTAGAGAGGACATATTTTTAGGACCTTATTCCTCTGACACCCCTGTAATTGAAAAAGTCCTTTTCCTTTCAATAATGCTAGGTGGTCCTGTTTTACATTGCTATATGTACCCAAACTCTAAAATTGTTTTTGAAAAAAAAAAAAAAAAAAACGATTTACATATTTCCATTTTATAAATAACAGAAAGAAATTTTATAAACTACAACATGTATTTTAATAAAAATCTTAGCTTAAGAAACATACACAAAACCCTAAAACTCGATTAAGGTCCTTACATATTTAAAAATACATGTGTGGCATATCTTAAAAAATAAAATTGAAGATCTTAAGAAAATGAGATATATTTTTATAATCTAAAAATGTTTAAGGTCCTTCTAACTATGATGTAGATTTCAGGGAGCTGAAAATAAAATATATGAAAAAATTTGCCTATGTAAAATGAGAAATAAATAACTTGTACTTTTTATAAAAATTATATGTTTAATAATACCACACTCCACCAAATAACTAGATAAAATACTTCAAAATATCATAATATCATTAATAAATAAAACCTCCCTGCATTTTTTTTGAAACATGTATCCCACTGAAAAATCAGGGAAAGAACATGAATATTAAAAAAAATTACAAATGCCTTTCATAGGTACAAAAGGATCTTCAAACTCACTAATTGCCAAAAAAAAAAAAAAAAAAAAAAAAAAAAGAAATTTCAATTCACGCTCCAAATTATAAAGTCTAACACTTTATAATCTGCCACAATAGCATGGATATAAAGAAACCAAAATGATATTGTATATTGTTATTGGCATAGTAATTAATGCAATATTTAAGAAAGGATAATATCATTCAAATTAGGAAAAACATTTCTTTCACTACAATGTTACGTTTTTAGCAATTTTCCTAAAATTATAAAGTAATGTGTGCAATGGGGTATATCTTAGGAATAAAAAAAAAATGGAAAAAATTTCCCCAAATCCTTCAAAAGTAATTGATGACATATTGTGATCATCTCTCAGCAGAAGAGCAGCTCCACTTCAGTGCCTAGGGGACCTTGCACTGCCCACATAGGCCACACAACTTCAAGTTCACACCAGGGGTCATCTAAGTCTTGGTAAGATATTCTGTGGTCCAACTGAGATATGAGAGGCTGGGGAGGATCTGCCCAAAGACTCTCTTCCACTCGCCTCCCTAACCCAGGGAAGCTATTATGCGACAATTTCTAATAACCTCCCCATTCTGATAAGGTGGAAAGTTTTCACCCTGTCCTCCTGGAATAGAGCTTCATCATATATACTTGTTTAAACTGCAATCTACCAATAGATGCTGAGGAATGGGAAACCAAAGCTTATGTGATGGGCATCTCTCCCATTTTCTTTAGGGGCCATTGTTTTGGGTGTGTAGGGCAGGGACCAAGGGCAGCTACAAAGTTTTTTCCTTGCTGTATTTGTCATCTGTGCAAATTGAAGCTGTCTGAATCTAAAAATGCTTCCTGTATCTTTACCAGGCGATTAATCATGTTGTCCTCAAACTCACTTCACGTGAGGATGCTTTACAAACCCATACAAAAGTTGCACTCATTAATGACAGAGGCAGTCCCATATGTTCTAATTTGAAACCTCCTAATATTAATTGTTTAACAAGAAGGGAAATCAATAATGCACCAATAAAAATAATAGCTAGAATGTCCTAACTAGACAAAATTTTTCCAGTGTTAGAAAATAAATATTTCATGAGAAATGTAAAAAATAAAATACAAGAGTAAAATCAATGTGCAGTACAATATAAATAGTGCATGTTAAAAAAATAGAGATTACATAAACTTGAAGACATGCAAATAGAAAAATTTTGAAGGATGCTAAAGAGACTAATGAGATAGAATCCCAAAGTGTGGGATAAAACAAGGAGAATTTTTTTTTTTTTTTTTGGTACCGGGGATTGAACTCAGGGGCACTCGACCACTGGGCCACATCCCCAGCCCTTTTTTGTATTTTATTAGAGACAGGGTCTCACTGAGTTACTAAGTGCCTCGCCATTGCTGAGGCTGGCTTTGAACTTGCGATCCTCCTGCCTTAGCCTCCCAAAGTGCTGGGATTACAGGAGAGAATTTTTTTTTAACTACGTACTCTCCTTTAACCTTTTGAACTTTATACCATGTGCCAAAAAGGAATATTTTAATAAGCAGAGGCAATAAAAAGTAGTGCATGATTTAAGAAATGATTCTTATATTTATTTCTAACACTATTCACATTTTATTTTCAAAAATACATTGCTCCATAATCTATAATTAAGTTTACTCACTATTTTTTAAGTTATCGAGATGTCTTATCATCCCCACTCATCATTAAAAAGTCCTCATTAAAAAGGCCAACATTTTCCTTTTTTATTTTTATTTATTTCTGTAGAATTGTGTCCAGCATAGAAAACACAGTGAGGAAATATTTGTTGAATGAACGAATGGATGTTTGTATGTGAATCACAAATAATATCGATCTAACAACTGCTTTTCATCTCATAAAAATATGTAATAATTTCTCCACGTTCAGCCTTTGCTACTTCATTACCATTGCTTGGTCTGGCCTAACAGACACTTCTCTTACAACTAAGACAGTCATTTGACTGAACGGACATCACAAAACTGTTTATTTGGTGATCAAAATAACTATAGATCACTAGGGAAACTGTTTTCAAGGCCATGAGAGTATAATTGTTATCGATCCTTTCTTTCTTTGGAAACTCAGTGGCAAGGCTAACACAGGAGGACATCGAGGTGAAGAATAAACTTAATAAAATAAAAAAAAAAGAAAAGCAAAAAGGAAATGACAAAAGAAAAATGAAAAAGAAAATCATTCCTATTATGTGTGGCAGTTGTGATTGTTGTTTGCCCTCTAAACAATCCCTATCAAGCAGGTTATCAACTCCTACATCACACATAAAAACCTAAAAGACAGCAAAATTGTTGAGTCCTACAATTCCTATTGTCCACTCACCTGTTCCCCTAGCAGTAGGGCCAGCATGTGAGAGCAGGTCTGTAGCCCTTGGACCAGGATCCATGGGATGGCCAAACTTTCTCACTCAGGGAGGAACACTTAGTCCCTGGAGGCACAGGCCCAGATTGTGGAGCTGATTCTAGGTTCTGCCCATGTACAAGACTTGAAATCCCTTTATGTGGTTCCCCCTTTTGCTTCTAGTTTTCAATTTAAGATTATTGTGAGTTGTGGACCTGCTAAATTATATTTCCTCCAGTTTTAAAGCAAGGGAATGACATATGAAGACTTCCTCCTAAAAGGTCTTAAAAGCAAACAGATTGCATTGAATATGATGCAGAGAATCTTTCAATACCAATATTATACAAAAACATCACTGTTTTTATTAACATGAAGTCAAGGAGCAAATGATAATGTATCTTCTTATTTAATATGTTTCTATTCGGAAGATGGCAGTAAGGTTTAATTAGCCTCTTTCTTCTAGTGGAAGTGACTAAATAAGCATTTGAAAACTAGTTATATTTGGATTCAAGTAATATAATCATCAATAAAATAATATACAGTTATCCAGGACCCTCTTAGATGATGCTCACAGAGCCTGATGCAACAGTATAAATGGAGAACAAGGTACCTTAAATCTAAACATTTAGAGTTACAAATCAAGCTAGCAAACTATTGAATTAAATATGTTCTACTCTCCCAGCTTGGTAAATATTCCTTCATATTCAAAGTGCATAGGCCCAAGTTCTATCTGAAATACAAAGAACTGCCCCTTGGTCACACCTCTCAGAAAGACAGATGAGGGAAGAGGACAGTAGAGATACTTAAATGGTTTCAGAGCTATTGAGGCAGAAGTGTTGGTGTGCTACTGGGAAATTCCTGGTTTGAAAGGGTAGTAGCAGCTTTGTGATCATCTCCTCTGGGACCAAGACAGAATGTGACCAGGGGATGCAGCAGGAACCTTCCTTTCCTGAGCAATGGGGTATACTGAAGTGAGGCTTTCCACTGAGCTTCTTGCTTGAGTACTGAAATGTACATGACTAAACTGACTGGCCAAAGGACTTGAGGTAAAGATGGATAGATAGATAGATAGATAGATAGATAGATAGATATAGATAGACATAGATATATTTATATATAAATACATATTTATATATAGTAAAATGTGTGTGTGTGTGTGTGTGTGTGTGTGTGTGTGTAAAATTCATTCAGACAAAAAGATCTTAAAACGTCTTAGACCAATTGGGCTGTGTACCTGAGGTCTGTGAGTCTATGAAAAGATATCTATTTGGAAAAAGGAACCAGAGGTCTCACAGTTGATCTGATTTGGTCTAGGAGCAACAATGAAAACTACAACAATAAAAAAAAAAAAAGTTCTGAATACAGCCCTGGTGCAAAACTTAATAATAGATTGAGAACACAGGGTAGACCTGTCAGAGAAAATTGGAAGGGCTTGATGTATGCTGTTGAGAGCACACTGTGGCTTCTGGTGTTATGCATCATCTCTTTCCATTTCTTCTTTTTAAAGACTGCAGCAGACTCTCCTAAAACCTTGGGCCAATTTACTTGCTTTGCCTGCAACAATGGGGCAAACTGTGCTAGGTTGCCCAGGACTGTCGGTGCTCTGGGGCTATGGAAATTTTTGTTTTAAACAATGAGATAGTTTTAGGGCAACCAGAACAAGTTGGCTACCTTGGTCTGGGACCTGATTTACTGACTGACAGTGTTACTCAATGACCCAGAAATAGAAAAGGCAAAGAGAGCCATGTGAATATTGGTGAAGAGATAGTTAGATGTGGAATCCCAGTTCCTCTATTTCAGGCTGTGAGACCTCAGTCAAACTGCTAACCCTTGGTATATCACCTGGAGAAATGGACAGGAAGTAGGGAACATGAATGAAGAAACAGTTCAGGCATTCAGTACTCTGTAAACAAGGACTGATTTTGAAATCAATGCTTTATTTTACCCAATACCCAATACAGCGCTGTACCTGGGTAAGATATCATCTAGTCTCTGTCCTCAGCAAAAAAGAAGTAAGACAGTTTTCATGCATAAATAAGGGAACATTGGGAACTTACAAAAGTCTAGATCATAGAAGGAAAAAAAGAAGTGATTTTTGGTGAAAATATTGTCAATTATCTTCCTTCAATATGCAATTTCAGTGTAGGAGTAGAATTGTATATCATGTGCAATGGAAGAACATTAAAGTTCTAGAGATCAGAAGTTCCAACTCCTTCACAGACTGAGTCATTGATCAAGTCAAATAGCAGAGTAGAAGTTATAGACAAGACTTGCACTGCATGATCTCATTTGGCCTCTCCGTTGCTTTTCCTTCTCAAAAAAAAAATCATTTGAATTCAGACTGATATTTTCAAAAAATCAAGAGACTTCACCAGAAAATTGGGATTTTTGCCTCATTTTTAATGGCAAAAATTCATCAAAAATTCCTCAGACTTGGCCATGAGGGACAGTGCCTCCTGAAGGGTCAGGAACTTCCTACATGGCTCAGTAACACCAAGCAGTGTGAGTTTCAAGGACTGAAAAAGAAGACAGCAGTTTAGATCCTTCTTCACAGCTTTTCCATTAAAAAGTGGCCCATCAGAGCAAACGTGACTCAAATTTGCACAGTATTTTGAGAAATTTCAAAAGTATCAGAGATTTAACTCAAACAGAAAGTAGAATCATCAGAACTGAAAAATTCCAAATTTTGATGGGCCTCGAGAAAAAAAAAAAAAACAAAACAATTAACTCGTTGCCATCCAAGTAACATCAAAGATCAAGAGACAAGCATATATCAGAACAAAGAAAAGGAATAGATCAAAGGAAAAGAGAGCGACAGATTCTGGGACCTCATACCTTTCACATCAAATCGGGCTTTCCCCTGGGACTTAGCTAGCTGGAGCCCACGTGTGACACAATGCAACTCCATCTGATTACTAGGTAGACTACTTTGTCCAAGACAAACTGCCAGTGGAACTCTGGAGTCTAATACTTGGTTTTGTTGCCCACTAACATCGGTGAAAGGTACATTCTGCAATTTGCCAAGACCCAGAAAACAAGAACACAAAACAAAACAAAACAAACAAACAAACAAAAATGGTAGAATCGTCAAAAAGGAAAAGGCAAAAGAAGATCTAGAAGAAAATTGCTTGTGCCCTTTCTTGATCCAATTAAGTATTTTGTTGAAACTATTATGTTTAATCATACCTTATAGAGTTTGGTAATCAAAAATGAGTAAGATATTTTCTCTGTCTTGAGAAACTTAAGGGATATATTATAAGATATTCATGTTAATCCGTTTTCTGCTACCATAGCAGATACCTGAGATCACTGACTTATAAAGACAAAAGATATATTTTGGTTTACAGTTTTGGAGCGTTCAGTTCCATAATCAATTGAATCCCTTTCCATGGACCTGTGGCAGAAGATCATCACAGAAGTATATAGTGGAACAATTTGGCTCACCACATGGCCAGGGAGTGAAAGAGAGAGGAAGAAGATGGGGCTAGGGCCCTACAACCCCCTTCAAGGGCATGCATTCAATGACCTGCATACCTTCTACTAGTCCCTACATCTTAAATTCTTCCACCTTCCAATAGCACCACGCTAGGAACTAATCCTTTAACACATGGACATTTGAGGCTGTTCCATATCCAAAGTGTAGCAATATTTATCAAATATTTATTTGGTATCTACTATGCAGCAGGCCTCCTTTCAAGTGCTTGAAATATGTCAATGAAAAGAACAATGATTTGTACCCTGGTGGTGTTTGAATTACAGCAGGAGAGAAAAAACTATTAAGCAAGAAACAATACAAGTCAGTAAATTCTATACTAAGTAAGTAGACAACAAAATGCTGTGGGAAGAAAACTAAAATTAGATCACAGTACTAGGCTGGGGATTTTAAGGACAAAGGTTAGCATCATGGGGACAGTCAACTTTGAGTAGAGACCTAAAGGGAACAAATAAGTTTGTTGTGTTGCTGTTTGGAGAGAGTTGATTAAGAACATTGGACTCCCAACCTAAAATAGGTGTACTGAACATTTCAGACTCTGGGCCCTTCACCAGAGGCTAGACTAAACCTACTGAATCCAATCTTTTCCCTCACAATTTAAGCAATATCTTTCTGAAGACGATGGTTATTTTCTTGCTGAAAATCTTTCAGTGCTCCCCATTCTTCTGAGCTCCACATTCAATGATTTTGGCGCATGTCTCCAACTCACCTTGCTAGTTTTATTTATAACTTAAAAGTCTATCATTACGTGTTCTTTTGATCACTAGCATAGTGTTTTCTGGACTGTGGGGGTATCCTTTATTTTGTCTTCCATACTTTTCTCCATATGCTTTTCTGTAATGTCTCTTTTCCTAAATGTATTCCTCAAATTTCTGTTATTCTCCAAACTCCAACTCACTGGTTACTTTCTCCAGTTATTTCCCAAACCTCTTCTTTGTATAGCAGTTGGTCCTTTTTCATTGTTCTTACCATACCTTGCCTCCCATCATTCTGTTAGAGGATGGATTTTTCATTGGGAATGGTCCTACATTTCTAGAGGAAAGAGAGAGTGCATGATTTAACCTCAGTACCACCACAGGGGCTTGATTCATGCTTTACAGAAAGTAGGGACTCAACAACTAGTTAGGGAATTTGATTTGGACCAAAAAAGTGGAATTACCTTTTGCAAGTGTTCCTGAGAGTTGCTAACACAATAGTTAAAATAAAATATTTTTTTTTCAGTTGGTATGAACTAGAAATAATTGCTCACATACGACAAATTTTATTTGAAAGTTTATGACCACTGTAAACTTTCAATGAATGGATAAAAACATGATCTAAGGCAAGCCAGTTTTCTGGCGCTGTCTTCCACATACCATAGACATTTAGGAACTTCTTGTGGACTATGTACACTGAAATATACTCTCTGTTCAACATCATCAATATCCATCATGTAATGAGGTATATACCAAATTCTGAATAGAAACTGAGAATCCTCAACAATGAAATCAGTGAAGGAAAATTTAAGAATGTTTAAAAGTTGGAATTGTGAGAAACATAAAATAACTGAATTCACACAGACAAATAGAAAATTAGTACCTTTGAAAGGAAAAATGAAGATCAAAATATAAAAATCATTGTAAACTTTCACTATGATCCCTTTTTTAAAATATATATCCAACCACATGTGTGTACCATATAAAATCTTAATAAATGCACAAAAATTAAATTACACATTTTTATGCTACAAATATTGGTTAACACTGCTTTTCTGTGAGCTGCACCCAAATGAATGAACTAATGGATAGAGTCAAGAAGAAAAGCAAATGTTGGTAGACAGTCAATCAGAGTACAATTAGATCAAGTAAAACAGCTTGAAAATTGTCAATATTCAATTTTTTCAAATAATTGGTACAATAATTTGCCAGCCTAGGTCATGCACCATAGTGACTCTTATATGCATGACTTGATGGACAAAAACAATTTAAAGCAAGATTTTAGTGTTTATTACAAAAGTTTTGAACCAAGATAAAATATAAATGGAATTGATCTATTGAATATAATTACTAATATAACATTAATAGTTGTATACCAAGTGTTTATGAAATATTTAGAAAAATAATATTTTATAGGAAAGAAATACATCAATATATGAAGCAAACATTTCCAACTAACTTATAATGAAACAAATCTATAACTCAATAGTACAATTAGAGCTGCAAATCTCTTCTTGAAAAATCAAAAAGTATAAATCAGCTGCAAATATATATATATGTATATATATGTATATATATGTATCAGTTTGCACTCACACTCAAATATACATAAATTCAATTTTGCTCCTTCTCTCTTACTTGATCCAATATATATGCTCATCATCTTATTTCCCTTGATGGCAGAAATATCTCTATTGAGTAATAAGTTAATACCTGTTTATACCTGTGTGCATTATTGTATAAACACTGGATTATATGAAGATTTCCTAGGCATATTACTAACTGGATAGTGCTGGTTGTCTTATATCAGGGGAGGTATTCCATCTACTTGTCCCACCTGGAAACATGTCAGACCCACTAGTCCCATCTGGTCTGGGGTCTTGAGAACCAAGTGTCAGCTTCTGCTGCTGTATGTGATACCTGGTATCACCTAGATCTATGAGGTATAGTCACTTGGACTCTTGCAGATTTCAAATGCAACTACCAGCCCTCTGTACCTCCCTGTGCCTCCTGTTCTCTTAGGCCTATGCTAGCTAGAGTGACTAGGTCAGTGGAAAACAGCTCTCAGGCCCTCCTGTATTGGAGCTCCTCTCAAGCCACTGCTAATCTGTCTTCTCTCCAGCTCTTTTGCTCTCTGGCCCTGCTGAACTTGAAGCAGCTCTAATAGGCTTGCAAACATCACTGCTTTAGTAAACAGGGCAGAGGGCCTCTGATTTCCAAGATCTGTATTATGATTTCTATCCACATTCCCCAATGCTCTATAAATTTCAATCCCTCACAGAGAAGCAGACAATAGTCTCTACACTATGGCCCAACTCTCCCCAAGAAATTCTTTCCAAAATCCTCCACCCAGACTAGAAGGACTGATAGCTCCCTTAATGCAATAGAAAATTACAAGGTTATATACAGTATCCTGCATATCATTTGTCTCCAAAAAAACTCTCTACCCTGAATACTTTAAGTAGTTTTTGCTGTTTAAAAGATAGTGCTTTTTGTTCTTTATATTACCTTTCAAATTTTGTTCTGTATCTGCTATTTTCCTAAATCACAATGCAGTAAAGTAGAGCATTAATTTTTTTTTTTTCTTAGAAATTGAAGAAGGTAAGCCAGGCGCAGTGGCGCGTGCCTGTAATCCCAGCACTTGGGAGGCTGAGGCAGGAGGATCGCAAGTTCAAAGCCCAGCCTCAGCAATGGCAAGGCACTTAGCAACTCAGTGAGACAAAAAAGGGCTGGGGATGTGGCCCAGTGGTCAAGTGCCCCTGAGTTCAATTCCTAGTACCAAAAAAAAAAAAAAAAAAAAAAAAAAAAAAAAAGAAAAAGAAATTGAAGAAGGTGGTGAACATCAAAATGAAAAGATAATTTTATAAGCTATCAAAAATAATTTGTATAAAATATTTGTGGAATTTACAAATTTATTGTTGATTTTTTTGCTAGAATATTCTCCAAGACATATGGACTATTATAGTGAAAGATAAAGTTTATCTTGCAGACAAATATAGACTTTATCTAAATATCTGACAAAAGAAAAGTAGGCTTTTATTAATTTACTAGGTAAAATATGGACATAAAACAAATGGTACCCAAGCATGACTCAATAACAGACAATCTATTAATTCATTATCTAAAAATGCAATTCAACTCAGCAATAGATTAAGCATGAAATACTTAGTTCCACCCCAGGAACTTTATAAAAAACAATGGATAATACAAAGTGTTTGTTTTCATTTCAAACAAATTATATGTAAACTGGGAGTACAGGAATGTTTCCCTAATGTGAAGTCAGAATCAGAGTTATGTGTCCGTGGTAATGGAAGTGTTTTTTTTTTTTTTTTTTTTTTTTTTGATCTTCTTTCATTTTAGTTTGGTATTTTAGAAGGTTCTATACCATTATTATTATTTAATATTTCTAGTTGTGGCTAGATCTTAGAAAGTTTTGGTTATAATGACAAAATAAAGAAAAAAATATATACAAAATTGATTTAAAAGGGAACAAAGTGCTTGTAGATGTAATGATTGTACCCTTCACAAATACAAAGAAATTATCTTTAAAAAGTATATTATTTAATATTAAGATATATATACAAAAGTTTCTTGTTAGAGAAAATGAACCAGCTCCAATAATATGGGTAGTTATGTGACAAAGTATTAATGAGTTAGAAAAAATATATAATGGAAATTTTAGTAGTATGAAATTCATAGGAATTTATTCAATGGTGGATATGTGAACTAGAGAAAGACAATAACAACCTATGTGGAGGGACCTTATCTGAAATATTCTGAAAATAGAAAAAGATACTGAGTTCGTGGAGAGAAATATGAAATATTTTTAAAAATTTATTCTTCTCTGAATACATGCTTTAATGAAATAATGAATCGTCAAACAAAATTTCAACAAACTATTTCAAATAAAATTCTGAAATAGTTGAAATAAAATAAAGGACATTATCAATTCTTTTACAAAAGTAAAGCAGGCAATATGTAAAAGTGAGTGAAAGGATTAATAATCCTTATTACCTCTTGCAATTCATTAAGAAACAATTTTTAATAGTGTACAACTTGTGAAAAAAATAAATATTTAGAAGTAGTCCTTGGTATATAACTGCTATTCATATAAGGGAGAGACAAGTAGAGTAGGAGAATGCATGTGTGTGTGTGTGTGTGTGTGTGTGTGTGTGCATGTAGAAGAGACAGGAGAGGTTTAAATATGGATGTCCAATAAGTACAAGATAAAAGTGGCATTTCAAAATAGTAGAGAAAAACTGGGTTACTCATTTAATGGTATTGAATAAATGTAAATATAAAAAACTGTTCTGTTTTGCAGAAAAATTGTTCATAAAAGATCAGGATTCCAAAAAATAATATATCCATTAAAATGATTTGTATTAGTATTTAGTGGACATAAAGTGATAATGAAAATTAATATTCCATAATCTTTCCAGACAAATCGAATATTAGTAAGTAGTTTGGTGTTTCCACTACATCTATATTCTATGCACAATTTTTTATTGCTGTCATCACACAATCAGTTACAACTCTTGAACTTTTCAAAGTTATACAATTTCCCATTTTATCACAAATGCTGAACAAGTGTCATTATTGACAACTAAATAAGATTTCATTAAATTGATTCTTATTTGAGTTATAAAACTGTATAGGACATTTGTATTATTGTCTATTTTTTATTTTCATAGATAATAATTTGGGACAAACCTTGTGCTTAAAGTTTTTGGTACAATGCAGGTTTTTAAAGTAGGTCTCTCAGCTGAATAGAGTTTTGTTTTTTTGTCCCTTGGCTTTCTATGGACATTTTCTCTAAGATGCTTGTGTAAGAGATAAATATAAAGATGCTGGTTTTCTTTTCTTTTTTCCTTTTGTAAATTACTGTTTTATTTAGTATTAAAAAGGTTCAGAAAAGAAGTGAAAATGGTTTTGTAAAATAAGCCCTCAAGAAGCAAGCAATTACAGTTATTTTTACATGGGCTAATCAGTATCCTTTTAAATGTGTAATCAAGTGGCATCTATAATTATTTGAGTCACTTGGCTCATACATACAATTGAATCTACCAAATGCACTTGCTTCCTTTCCTTTCCTACTCTTTCAGAGTCTATAACTAAGAGTTGATTTTTATTTTTCCCACTATAAAGCTTAGTTTTGGAGGAATTCCAGTACCAGGAAAACCTGGGACCTTTTTAAAGAAAAACTTCCACGGATGTATTGAAAACCTTTACTACAATGGAGTAAACATAATTGACCTGGCTAAAAGACGAAAGCATCAGATCTATACTGTGGTAAGTTATTTTATTTACTTTTTTATCTTGATGTTTTCTACCTCCCTGGGGTAAGTCTTGCTTTCAGCATTGCTCCTCTTCATAGTGTGCTTATGTTTATCTTGTGCTTTTTAAGAGTTCCCATCAGTTTCAGTCATCACTGGAAAGAACAAGACTCCCAGCAGGGATGAGTGTGTGTGAATTGTGTTACTGGAGAAAAATATGTGTATTAAAGACATTTGGAGAACTCTATTTTTGTGGTTGTGGTTACTTTCAGCTGTAGGTGAGATTTGCATTCTATAAGGGCTTACATGAATTTTTTTTTTTTTTTTTTAATCTCTGGGAAACCAAAGCAAAGAATATTCCATTAAATTCAAGAGCTTGGGAGTTACATAGTTGTCTAATAATTGTTAAACTTTAAAAGACGTTATAATTTTTAGTATTTTAGAGATGCCCTTTGTTAAATTTATAATCCTGATAAGTTAAATGATTTTCTAATTAGTTAACTTTTTTTTTTTCCTAATAAGGCATGAGTTTCATGAGGGTAAGGGCTATATCTTCTTTTATCGCCATTGGATTTTTAATGTGTAGCAGAGTGCCTTGCATGTAGTAGGTTCTTGAAAAAGGTGTTGATATTTCCAACTATAGTTAAGGATTTTTCCTTTTATATGTGCTTCCAGTTTTCACATTGCATATTTTGTAGCTCTGTTTAGTACTGCTATTTGTTCCTAATGGATTAGCCTTTTAATCATCATATAGTGATATGCTCTTACTCTGATGACTTTCTTGGCTCTGAAGTCTACATTTTCTGATGCTAATGTTGCCATTTATATTTTTTCCAATTAATGTTTGCATGATATTTCCTCTCCCATCCTTTTGTTTTTAACCTAGCTATACTGTGGTACTTGAACTGAGTTTCTCGTTGACAGCAAATGTTTTGTTCATTTTTTTTTTTTAAATTCGCTCATTAATAGGTATCTTTAGACCATTTACATTTAGTGTAATTAAGGTGTTAAGGTTGCAGTGCCCATTTATTTTTTTATGTTCCATTATCTGTTTTTTCATTCTTCTTTTTTCTATGTGTTCCTTGAATGATAAAAATTTTAAGAGTTTCATTTTGATTTATCTAGTGATTGTACCTTATGTATAGCTTTTGTTAGTGGTTTCTTTGTTACTATATTACATATATGTAACTTTTCATAACTTACTGGTTTCATTTTACCAATTTAAGTAAAATATATAAGATTTGTCTCCTTTTAAATTTCTTTACCTTTCCTTATTTTTATGTAATTTTCATATTTTCTCCTCTCTATGCACTGAACTGAATCACACTGTTTTATTTTTTTTTGAATCATCAAAGAAAGTTTGAAAACACAAAAGAAAAAGGAGAGTTTATTGAGTTTAGCCATATTTTTGATTACTATTTTTTTTTTCCCCAGCCTGATTTTCTTTCTTTTATCATTTTGCTTTGATTTAAATACTTTCTTTTAGCCATTCACTTTGGGTGATATGAAAGTGACAAATTATTTTATTTTTCTTAGTCTGATGTTTTTCTATCTCCTTCCTTCTTTGTAAGATATTTTCTTTAGATATAATATTGTAGATTGACAGTTCTTTCAGCACTTGAAAAATGCTGAATCATTTTCCTCTGGCCTCAGTGATAAATTTAGTTTCATTTCTCCATTGGTAACATGTCATTTCTCTCTTGGTGATTTCAAAAATGTCTCTTTGTCTTTAGTTTTTGAAAGTTTGAATGTGATATGTCATGTTATTGGGCTTATCCTGTTTGATTATTGCTCAATGTCTTGAATGAATGAATAGACTAAGTCTTGGGCTAATCATTACACATTTACATATGGATAATTTGGGGAGTTTTTTTGCCATTATTTATTCAAGTGCTTTTATCACAGTCTCTTTCTTATCTTCTTGAACTCTGTCAACATGAATACTAGGTCTTTTGTTATAATCCCTCAAATCTTATTTCTTAGTCTATTTTGCGCTTTCTTCAAAACTTGTCATTTCTTTTGCTTTAGGTACATGTTTAGTATTATATTTTTCTTTTTTTCTCTCATTCTGTTATTGTACCTATTTATTATTTTTTAGATCTGATAATGAACTTTCATTTCTAAAATTTTCATGCTATTCTTCGTATTATTTGATATTTTGATTTCCTTGCTAAGACTTTTGATTTGTTACTAAGATTTTCTATTTTTTTTTTTTACTCATCTCAAATGTGTAATTGGCATTGAGGCATTTTTATTATAATGGATGCTTTAAAAATGTTTGTCAGATAATTCTAACATCTCATAAGTGGCATTTATTGATTATCTTTTTTTATTTAGTTTGAGTTCTTTTTTTAGTATAATGAAATATTGTGTTTTTTTTTTAAGCAAACTTACATATTTTAGGTATTACGCTATGGTACATCTTCTTCAAATTTTCTGTTTATCTGTCTTCCGGTCACCCTGTGCATACAGGGGATGGAGAGGTTTTGCCTTAATAACACTGCTTTGAGATAGAAATCCAAATTCTTTACTGAGCCTCTATTGACTTCTGAGGATGGAAAAGGTATTTGTTACTACCAAGTATGTGAGAATTACATCTTCCCACTAAAGTTTTATTGATTCCTCTCTGACTAGGCTGCATGGGAATGCCTCATGACCACCCTCTGTGAGACCTCCAGTGACATTACTACCAGAAGAAGGGGTCTTCACTTGCTATCAATGGACTATGGTGAAGTCCACCAAGATATCCTGATCCCATGTGTGTGAAGTGGATGATAGCCCTCATTACTGCTGAGTAGCGTTGAAGTCCAGATCCCCATGTAGTCTCCACTGACACCATCGTGAAATACTTGATATTTTCTGACAAGGATAAACTTCTCAGATCTCTAGGATTTTTCTTCTAGATACTAGACATTCCCAGATTCATTTCCATAATGCCACCCTGGTTAGGGTTTGAGACATTTTGTTGCAACATAGCTAGATGGCTTTGCAGCAGGAATTTTCTGTATGGCATTTGTCTTGGATTGAACAGTTATTTTCTAAAAATATTCTGTCTTATTTTTTGCCCATTTCCTCATCCTTTGTCTGTGGAGGACAGGCTTGGTATTGGTATTGTTTAAAAATTTGTTTATACCAGCTTGTCTGGGTTGTCGTTAGTTCTTCTGCAACAGAGCTAAGACACTAAGAAAATACAGGGAAATCTCCACCCTGTTGTGCTTTAGATCTTGAAGTTATTACATATGCTTTCTGTCCTCTCTTTGTCAGTCAGCATCTTCTTAGGTTTCTTTTACACATATTTTTCAGTGTGGTTTAGTTATATTCAATAGCAGGAGGAATATGGAGAATTAAGCTGCTTCATAATCTCTGAATTGGAATTTCCCTACGACTTTTTTTTTTTTTTTTTTTTTTTTTTTTGAGGGCCCTAACCCATACAAGAGTAAGTCATTGTATCACTGATAGAAAAACCCTAACCATCAGGCTGATGTTGTAGCTCAGTGGTAGAGAGCTTGCCTAGCATGTGTGAGGCACTGGGTTGGATTCTCAGCACCACATAAAAATAAGTAAATAAAAGGAAGACATTGTGTCCATCTACAATTAAAAATATATAAAAAACAAACAACCAAAAAAAAAAAATCCCTAACTGTCTGAAGTCTGTCAATAGAACTATCTGGGAAAACTATGTTTGCAAACGAGCCTGTTTTATTTTTCCTTGATACATATAATTTACAAAGAATGTTTTATGTTTTGGGCATTTTGCCTTAATACATTTTTTTTGAAATTGCCATTGGATTCCTAGGTGTAAGATATATTTGCTTTAGGAAAACCATAACAGCATTAAAGGTCACTATTCTTTTAAAAGTTTTTCACCAAGTTTCTGACTCCTTTTGTTGGGAAGAGTTAAGATAATGTTAAGAAGGGCTTACTCCCTCCATTGATTCCAACAAGTGACATCAACTGATATTACCTGACCGTTTCTGGCTCACACACAAGGCTCCTGACAACTCTCCCACTGATCCACATGAGCTTAGGTTATCCATCTCCTAATTTACCTAAGCACCGTCTTGCCTATGACATTTTTCTTGAGTCTGGCTCAGAAGATTTAAGCCATGGAAAATGCATTCATTTCCATCCTTTTCCCACAATACTATTTCCAAGAATTATTTCATAATATATCAGTTCCTGTTTAAGTTCAGTCTGCTAACACAAGGGCACTTATGTTGGGTTCACGCACTGCCAGAAGTTTAGCTTAGACAAATGTCATAAACATCAAAGAGCTTGCCATTGTGCTCTGAGTCTATAGAGCAAGTTGCAACACAATAAGCTTAAGAAAACATTGCTCACTTCCATTGTTCATAAAAGGTGCTTAAAAATAAGAGAGCCTGAGCCGGGCGCGGTGGCGCACGCCTGTAATCCCAGCACTTTGGGAGGCTGAGGCAGGAGGATCGCGAGTTCAAAGCCAGCCTCAGCAATGGTGAGGCACTTAGCAACTCAGTGAGACCCTGTCTCTAATAAAAACACAAAAAAGGGCTGGGGATGTGACCCAGTGGTCAAGTGCCTCTGAGTTCGATCCCCGGTACCACAAAAAAAAAAAAAAAAAAAAAAAAAAAAAGAGCCTGAGCCTTAGATATGAGTAACTAAGATCCCTATGGCAACATTCATAAAAGAAATCTCCATACAGATTACACTAGAAAATATCTTTGATGATGAGATATATTGAATACAGTCACTGAATAAAAATGAGATAACAGAGACAAAACATGAGTTTCTGAATATTGGCCGCTTCCATCTTCTTTTTTGAGAAAATAATTAATTGTAATCTTAACAAATGTTTGGTGATGTTTTAACTACCATCACATTTAGCAAGTTCCCTGAAACTTTGCTAGTGTACTTTATTCTTCAGGGTTTAATTGGCAGTGTCGTTAATATGAGGCACAGAGAATCCATTTAGCACTAATGCACTTGAAAAAAACTCCCAAGAATACTGTTTTATTGTGTAGGGAGACAACCTTAGTTTTCACCTTCACAATATAAAGGAATAAACATACACTATTTTTCTTCCAAATTGCTTTCATCACCTTGCTTAAGTGAGAATTCATGTCATCACACACACACACACACACACACACACACACACACACACACACTTATATACCTGTTCTGTTTCTTCAGAATTCCTTATGGGAAAGAATGATAGAATGATTTGCATGGTCAAATACTGAGGTATAAAACTACTTCATTCCTGTAATCAAGCTTAAAATTTCCCCCCAATGACACAAATCAGCTGTGCTCTAAGTCACTAAGTCATTGCAGTGCCAAGAAATGGTTTTTGAAAGGAAGGGTGTCTTTGCCCTTTTCCAGTATTCACTGATTCTCTCTCAGCGATAAAGCCTTGGGAAGTTCAGTTTATCAGGGGATTCAAGAAATCAACAAATCCGGCAGCACGAGCGTGGGAATGCCCATAAATTCTAAAATGTGGATTTGAGGCTCATGAAAGCGCCAGCCTTTGCCTCATGTGGTAGAAGCCTTTCTTGCAGGCTGCATTCAGGTGGCATCCCCATTGCAATCTGTCATCCCTTTCTTGTGGGACCTGCTCACTCCCTGGAGATTTAACAGCTGTTCCATGGGGATAATGCAATTTAGTCTTTATAGCTCGATTTGGCTACAGGACGATCCTGCACATTCTGAAACGCAGTAAAACTAACGGCTTAAAGTAGACATAAAAAATAACTCGCTATTCTTCCTCAAATCCTCTATCCTATGCTAATACAGCACCACCTAATAAACAATCAGAAAGTAAATGGCCCATTGAAGTGTGTGTACAGTACCTGTAACGTGGATTATAATATGCATAATATAAAAATATATTGCCCTGATGGTTTCCTGAACATGATTAATTTCATACCTTGCCTTCCATGAGAAATGATACTTCCTTTTGAGCCATCCTTTCCTGAGTGTCACACCTCCTCTCAAGAGGAAAAGAGTAACATAATTGTCTGGCGGTTGTCTGAAATCTTATTCTCCTCATTGTAGGTGTTAAAATGATTATTAATTGTTTTTTCCAATTAAAAGAAAAGCACAAAAGAAATCTTCATGTTACTTTATTTTGTCTTCAAAGGAGGAGGAAGAAAAAGAAAGTGACTATTAGCCAAGACTGCTGTTATACAATTGGCTTTGGAACTGGTTGATCATGTCAATTTGTTTCTGTGGATTTGTCTCATGTCATTGAAATCAAGGAATTGGATGGTTGATAGCCAATGATAAGAAAAACCTCATGACTAGACTGCAAATTAATTATAGAATACCTTTCAATTTGCTCTAGAGGGAAACCTAATGATCTTCTCAATCCAGTGTTTGGGGCAGTACCAGATGTTACATAATGGTGGAGAGCATAAGTGCCTCTATTCCTAATCCCCACACCATTGCTCACTTAGCTAAGGGAACTTGGTAAAATTACCAAACATTGACACCCTTATATATAAAATGGGGAAAAATTAGAGTTCCTACTTTAAAGTGTTAATGTGAAGATTGAATCTACCTGCGATGTGTTTAGTACGATATGTGGTCCACAGTTAGCTCCCAATGCACGGGAGCTATTTCTAATTAAAACATCTACCCATCCATGCAACTGAAGTTGGCATGTAAACCAATATTAATTCGCTACATTACATAGATAATTAATAACATCACATCCAGTTTCCAAATAATGAAAGTAGATTCGAAGGAGCTCATGTTCTTTTCTGAATCTGAATTGTAGCTTACTCCTGAATTACATAAATCATAAATTGTGTTCAAAGTAAATACATTGTAATGTTATCCATCTCATTCCTTTGAGGAAATTTAGTGACAGTTCTAATCTAGGCTTGATCAAATGATGGACTCTTTTAAAATAAGGTGCGTAAAAAAATTATGTTGCACTGTGAAGTGGGTAAAATAGGCATACAGATAAGTAACAACAACAATGGGTTTTTGTGAAGGTTTTCATTTTTGTTAGTATCTCTGCTGTCATGCCAGTTATTGGAGCATAGTTGTTTATTTCTTACAACTTCACAGTCAAGAAAACTCTTTTAAGAGTTAAGTGCACGTATACTTGAGAACACACACACGTTCACATTCTGCACATACACACACACACACACAAACGCACACACGCACAATCTAGTGACAGCAACCTTTGTCTTACCTTCCTGTGACCCAGAAGCTCATGAAAATTGTTCACTGAACACTCCCTACTGTCTAGTGAAGCCTATAATCTCTTCAGCTTGTCCCCAGGATCATGTTTCATCTCTGTGAGTATGCTCTGTGATAAATGATACTTTCCCTTGATAGAAGGAATCATTTGACAAAGCAGCTAACGTATCACGTCTTCTCTCTCCATGTTCCTGCTGTCTTCCACTGCCATTTGACCAGTCTGACATTCACATCACCTGCTCTGTGCTTTGTTCTTCTGATACTCTGGAAAAACAATTTCTAAGTTATTAGCTTCCTGAGCAGATGCTTCTTTCCTTTCTTTGGAAAAATTGAGATTAAACAGTTCAAGGTCATATGAAAAATAATGTGGTTTACAGTAGAAAAAAAATTAAGTAAGCTAACAGTGTCATTGTCTTGATCCATTTGGGTAGCTATAACAAAATTCCATAAACCAGGTGGCTTAAAAACAACAGTGATTGGTTCTTATAGTTCTGGAGGCTGGGAAATTATAGGTCAGAGTGCCAGCTTGGTAGGGACCTAGAAGAAGCCTCTCCTGAGTTGAAAACTGTAGACATCTCACTATGTCCTCACACCACACCATAGAAGGGCTCACAGGGTTCTTTGGGCCTGTTTGCTAAGGGCATCAATCCCATGGCCTCAGGAATGCATGAGCTCCTGTAAGGCCCCGCCTCCTAATCCCATCACATCATCACATAAGTCTTTTTTTTTTTTTTTTTTTTTTTGGTGTTATGGCTTTATTTTCTTTTCTTCTTCTTCTTCTTCTTCTTCTTCTTCTTCTTCTTCTTCTTCTTCTTCTTCTTTTTTGTGGTGCTGGAGATTAAACCTTAACCACTGAGCCACATAACCCAGCCCTTTTTTATATCTTTTTATATTTTATTTTGAGACAGAATCTCGCTAAATTGCTGACGCTGGATTTGAAGTTGCCATTCTCTCCTCCCTATGCCTCCTGAGCTGCTGCAGTTACAGGCATGTGCCACTGCAACCAGCTTTGACTTTATTTCTAAGGTGCACAGTGTTATTTACTCATTGGAGGAAAGTATTACTTGAAGTTATTAAAAAAAAATACTTCAGAACGTTTTGAAAATGTTTTCAATGACTACGGTTGTGGCTCAATGGTAGATCAATTACTTAGCATGTGCCAAGCCCTGAGTTTGATACACAGTACCAAAAAGAGGGAAAAAATACATAGTGTGGCGTGTGCACGCACAAACACACACACATACACACACACACACACACACTCACACACACACACAGTGATGGGGATTGAACACCCAGCCTGACACATACTAGGCAAATGCTGTATCACTGAGCTCCAGTCCCACCCAATCTATATATTCCTCAATAAAAATGCAAAATGTACAAAATTGAACACCAACTAGATAGAGAAACACTGTTCTTATCCATATGCATTTCAGTTTTATATTTTAAATGAGTGTTTTCATATAACATAGACCATATTTTAACAATTTAATGTCTTTATTTTCAATATTAATACTTTCTTTAGATATTTTCAATATCATTAAAATTGCCAATCTATATTTATAAATATTACTTGAAACATTAAATCAATTCACCATTGTTCATTTAGGAACCCAGTACGTTACAATCTGAGTTCTCTGAATTTCTACTGATGAAAAACTACCTAAATTACAACTACAGTGTAAAACTAATTTTCTGACACTTAAAATAGATCACCAAAAATGTAGATTATTGGGTTATAGATTATGGATTTTTTATTCAACTCTGTTTTCTAAAGTCTTCACCAAGTTCTGTGTACCCCACAGCGTACCAGGAGTGTGCTTATTCTGCCAGTTTCACCCAAGGTTGTCTAGTCATATGAATATTTAAGTGACTTTACAAGAATGGAGATAAATGAATGTCAAAATCAACTTGGGTGTTTTCCTGCTGTGTACTACTTCCAACTAAGAAGCTGAGCATGTCTCTTGTTTTGCTTTGTTTCACCCGATAGCAGCAGCAATGATAGCTCCTGCATTTGAAGACATGTTGTTTCAGAGAGCTATCTTATAGACAGGATGCCACGGACCACAATGCTCATGCCAAAGACACAGTGAGTGGAGAAATGACTGATGGAGCCAGGGTCATATTTGTTCCTCTGTCCCTGACACATCTGTGTGAGTCAGGCAGGGGGCAGACGTTATTATCCACACTTTATACTGAAAGATACTTTATAGTTGGGGCTAGAGAAAGTCAATGATATATAGTCAGCCACTGTATCATTCACACTCTTCTTCCTTCTTTTCTGGAAAGCACTATGCCATCAGCTTTTATTCATTTTTATTATACATCTATTTTTTTTTTCCCTAGAGTCCTGAATGACTTTCACATAAAAGTGAAGGAAAAAATATACCCACACACATACACACAAAGCTGAGAAGGTCCACAAGCAGCACTACTTCCCTGGGTGTTAGAGAGCAATGAGGTGTTTCAGAAGTGGTCCCAGTATCATTAGCTAATTACCAAAGAAATCTCTCCTGAGTGTCTGTTGTAGTGTGAGAGCATTAAGGCACAATTGTTGCCTCAAGCAAGGGAAAGAAAAGTGGCGGTGAAGAATGGACTTTCCTGGTATCCTGTGGCACTTAGCCCCTCCTGTGTCTGGCATCTGGCTTCCAGACTCTTCTTCCTGGATGTAGGAGATGGTGGAGAGTCCTGTGCAGGGATGAAATGCTTCCCAGAACTCAGCCCTCTACTTCCAGTGGCTCTTGTATTCCTCTTAAGCTTATGTAGAACAGGTGAGGCTGGACACCTGAGGATTTTTCAGGAAGCAGGTTTATTTAAGCTGCAGCAGCCCATAGGGTTTAATGCCTAAAAATCTCTGGATCCCAGGTCAGGAAATTCTTTTAGATTTATACTCAGTGGGGTGATTACTTGAGAGTGGCTGGGTACACAATAGTTACTCTTTGTCCCATATTTTTAGGTTAGACATAGGTTTCACAAATTTTTACTAAGAAAACAAATACAGGAACTTTTGCACAGCAACAAGCTTGATTGCAGACCTAGCTTTTACATGATAAAGAAACCTGGCCTTTACAACAAAGAGAAAGCCTGAAACCACAATAAGCTCTCTGCAAAAATCCTTCTAGCATTCTTTGTAAAAATCTTGTTGACTAGGAGAGAATGACAATTACAATTATGATGGGGGGCAGATCTCTTTGGAGAAACTTAATTTTGAAAATGGTCTTTTTGATGGGGGTACCGGGTCGCTGCATCAAAGCAATGAAAACTTTTGTGCAGAAAGGTTTCAAAACTGTTATAGTCTGTTCTTCCAGTATACAGGTCTGTTTCACAGTTTCTCACAAGTGCCTCTTCTTTTTTTTTCTTTTTTAATATTTTTTATTTATTTGCTTTAGTTGTACAGAATTCGTTTGTTTGTACGTGGTGCTGAGGATCGAACCCGGGCCGCGCACGTTCTAGGCGAGTGCGCTACCGCTGAGCCACAACCCCAGCCCCATGCCTGTTCTTTTTAAGCCATGCCCAGACTAGTTGCCATTTCTGAAATTCACTGGATGGGCATCCTCCTCTCAGCCTTCCCATCTGCATGTCTCCTGTGCCAGCTACTTTCCTTTTTTTTCTCCTTCACCTCCTTCTTGACCCAGTCTCAAACTAGTATCCTTCTCCACACTCACAAGAGAATTCATATGATGAACCAGGAAAATAATCAAAATATTGAGTTGGCTGCAGGAAGAAAAGAAGTCTTTGCAGCCCCAAGGCTGTGTTAATGATGAAATCTCAAGTTACTGCATTGTGGGGACGCCACAGAGGGACTGGAAAATAGGCAACAAGTCCAGATTTCAAGGTGCTTGCCATAGTTCATTTGAATTGTTCACTTGATTGGATTAAGAGATGCAGAAGAGTTAAGAGGATTCTGGGTGTGTTGATGAGGATGTGTCTAGGAATGATTGGCATGTGGGAAAGCAGATCCTCCCTAAGGGTGGGCAGCACTGTCCAACAGGTTGAAGGATTGGATGGAATCAAATTCGGAAGAACAAGGAAGCAGCAGCAGTTGCAAGCTCCTTTTTTCTTGAATGGGTTCTTAATTGCTGCTGCGAATGCCTGAGGACTTCAGACTCTAGCTCCTTCACTCTTCCAAAGCAGACTCTGCCAGTGATACTGCAGGGAATTTCCAGAAGCCTTCAGTCCCAGACTGGGATAGCATAGCTGCTCCCTCTTGTCTCCAGGCTTCAGCATCTTGGACTGCTCTCCACCCTGCAGAGGGTCATTGTAGACTATCCAGCTTTTGGTTTTCTAAGCCAATCTAATTAATCCCCTTTTTCTAATCATCCCTCCTGTTGGCTCTTTTCCTCTGGAGAACCCTGACTGACACAGAGCCATTCAGGAGGTTCGGGCCAGTGGCTATTGAGTAAAAATGTGGAAACTTAAAAAAAATTAAAATATCAAAAATGCCATTACGTTGTACTGGGCAGATTTCTAATGTCTTCCAGGAGCCCAGTGTTGAGAATTACAGGGCCGTGTCTACCCTGGATCTGTGGTGGGTTAAGGCAAGGAGTCATGTTGAATGTGCATTCTGTCCACCCCATCCAAGTGTGTTTCATGCCCACCTTTTAAAAAGCTGAATTCCAGCCGGGCGCGGTGGCGCACGCCTGTAATCCCAGCACTTTGGGAGGCTGAGGCAGGAGGATCGCGAGTTCAAAGCCAGCCTCAGCAATGGCGAGGCACTTAGCAACTCAGTGAGACCCTGTCTCTAAATAAAATACAAAAAAGGGCTGGGGATGTGGCCCAGTGGTCGAGTGCCCCTGAGTTCAATCCCCGGTACCACAAAAAAAAAAAAAAAAAAAAAAAAGCTGAAGTCCACATGCTTCCCTTAGTGTGAACTTTATATGCATACAACATGGCTCACCTTAGCACTTGATCAAAATATAATTGTTAAGCATTTACTGTGTGCATAGTCAATATGACATGATTCTAAACATGCAAAATCTTAAAACGCTTTCCATGCTCATCACCTGCACGTTGAGTGCCATGTTATGATTTCATCACTCTGAATTCAAAGCCCATCCGCTCCCTGGGCCATCCTCTTAGAACTTCCAGCCACCAGTTTGATAGTTGAAGGAGCCCTAATTAGGAAGGGCTGTTGCAGCTAGCTGGAAGCCATAAGTTCCACCTGATAATAAGTATGTATGTGACGCACCTGTAAATGCACGTGAGGCACCCTCAAAGCTAAAGGTATATAACCGGGTGAAAGCGGTCGGAGTCAGGAGAAGAATGAATTCATTCAGTCAGTCATGCAGTCGCTCGGTCGGAAGAAGAGTTCGGGTCGGAGAAGAAGAAAAGAATCAGAGTGGCCAGAACGTAGGCAGAGCGGTTACAGAAGAGAAACCAGATAGAAGAAGTAATTGCTGGTCAGAGTCAAGCTGAGGCTCCCGAGGAAGAAAGAAGAAAGAAGAAAGAAGCTCTAAAAGCTAAGCTCTCTCTCTCTCTAAAGAAGAAATCTCTCTCTTTCAAGCTCTCTCTCTTTCTCTCTAAGCTCTAAGAAGAAGAAGAAAAAGCTATCTCTAATCTTTCTCTCTAAACTCTTTCTAAGAAGAAGAAAAATCTTTCTTTCTCTCTCTAAGCTCTCTCTAAGAAAGTAGAAGTAAAAGTAGTAATATCTTTACTCTGCCTCCGAGAGTTTTCCTCCCGCGGCATTGTGGCTGGCCATGACAGGAAGCTTACAGATAGTCAGTCTTTTCCTTCTCATGTCACTTGCCTTCATGATTTCACACAAATTTTTGTTTGTTTTACAACCTTGCTTACTTTCTATGATTCTGTTTTTCCAGCCACCTGTTTCCTTACTTTTTACCAGGTCCCTGCCTACATGACCCAACACTGCTTCTCACTACCATGCACCAGCTACCGTACCCTGTGGGCAAGACTCTAACAATAGTTCCCAGTGTTAAGGAAAATGGCTAGTAGGTTCAAAACTTCATTAAGAGTGTAGTAACTTTGCCTGAACTTTGAAGAAAGGGCAGCTTCCAGACAATTCCAAGGAGAGAAAAAGGCAGTCCAAGCAGAGGCATAACATTTGCAAAATCTCAAGGTGGAAACATAAGAAATAATGTTTTATTCTATTCTATTTATTGCAGATAGTGATTCCCATAACTCTAAGTGTTTGGAAAGTTTCACAAAATAGTGTTGAATATTAGGTGGATGTCCAGGAAATGTTTATGAATGAAGAAACAATGTTTTGAAGAAGAGAAGAGGTTGATCTTTGAAGGCAGTAAGATAAAATCCCAGCATCATCTCTTAATTGATACAGAATCTGGATAATGTTACTAAATCTCTCCCTGCTTCAAAATCTTTACATAGTAGAACTAATAATACCTACTTTAATTTTTAGAATTTTTTAATTGATACAGAATCTGGATAATGTTACTAAACCTCTCTGCTTCAAAATCTTTATCTACATGGAAGAACTAATAATACCTACTTTACATATGCAAAGTGATTCCTGGGATATAGTTCAATTCACATCACTAGTAGCTAGTGATATGATTCCACTAATCATATTCTTTCATTGTGTTCACTGTTTCTTGTTGAGTGTTCCTTGTAAAGAATATATTCCTATAAGTGATCTCTATTCTTATCTGTAAGTGGCCTTTTATAAATGCAATATTAAAAATTAGATCAGAAAATTAATAATATCTTAAAGGTCACATACCCCTTCAATATAAATGAAAACTATGATTACATTTTCTTTTGCAGAATGTTTTTGAGGTCTTATTGCTGCCCCTGAAGTCTACCTATGGATACAGGCTAAAAAACTCCAGATTAAGTTTTAGACCAGAATGTTGTAGTTAACAATTAGACATTTTATCTGTCTTTATAAATTCCTAACAATCTGCTATATGTGTTATTTGTTCAAGCACCAGGAGCCAATATGGAATCTGTTCCATGTGGGATTAAGGACTGGCTTCTGAGAAATGCTACACTTTTTGTTACAAACATTAGAAGAGGTGTCTATCTATCAAGGCCCAGGTTGTTTGAAAAAGAGTCCTAAATTTTTCAAATGTGAGAAAGATTTTTAATGTAATAAATTATATGGGCCCATCAATAAGAGTTTATTTAATTTATATATATATATATATATATGTGTGTGTGTGTGTGTGTGTGTATACATAAATGAAATATACATACATATATTTATTATATATAAGTATAAATATAATAAATAAATTTATATATACATATAATATATATTAGTTAGCTATTAAAAAGTTTTTCACTACTAAAATGGTTAAAAGAGGATTCTAAGGTGTTAAGAAGGAAAGTAGACAGTGAAGGAATAAGGACCAAGAAAGCTTCTCCTGTGTACTGTCCAGACTTCTTAAAGAGGGTGTAGTTACTAGGGGAAAATGAGGCTTACAGTTATCAGTTTTGCCAGAGAGCCTAGCTGTGTGGAGTATCTATCTGAAGTGGAGTACTCGATCTCCGGAAGAGAGAGTGAAACTGTAACTCACCTATGCACAGCCCTGGGCTTCCCACTAAATGATAGGAAGACAGGAACTTGGAAGTATTTTTCTCTTTCTCCCTTCAGCGGCCCTCTAGTGCCTCCTAATGACAAAGTCTAACATTAGCCGGGAGTGGTGATAAATGCCTGCAATCCTAGAGGCTCAGGAGGCTGAGGCAAGAGGATTTCAAGTTCAAAGCAGCCTCAGCAATTTAGCAAGGCCCTAAGCAACTTAGCAAGATCCTGTCTCAAAAAAAAAAAAAAAAAAAAAAAAAAAAAGTGCTGGGGATACGGTTCAGTGGTTAAGTACCCCTGGGTTCAATCCCTGCTAGCAAAACAAACAAACAACAAAAAACATTCCTAACACTAATGATCAAGCCATCTAACAAAAGAGAATTATTTATAGGATCCAACTCCATTATGAAAAGCAGTGCAAATACGGGTGACTATAGAACTGAAATTCAGAAATGGATAACTGACACATCTACAAATTGCCCTTTTCCCTTAAAAAAAATCTAGGTTTGGACATCTAAAGGAGGTACTTGGGAAAACCAAAGGAGACATATTCATAATTTCACACATCACCTGAGCAGTCTTAGATAATACTAGCACATCTCACATATGTGTGAAGGACAAAATCTCCAAATAGGTCTTACCTTTTGTGATTAATAAAACATGACTTTTTTCTTTTTTAACTTTTTACTGTAAGTATGTTCAATTAAGAAAATACTGAAAAGACAACTCTCATTTATGGGCCCATTTAATTTATTACATGAAAAAGAATTTCTCACATTTGAAAAGTTTAGTATTCTGTAGAGGTCCTTGCATTTGAAGCACCTGAACAGTGTACCCTTCTACCTGAGAATTTCCTGTGTTACTATTCTCATAAAAAAACTACCTTTTCCTATTCTGTCTCTGATTTCCTCAGGCAGCTTACTCTTCTCTTTTGACATCCTTTTGTTTCTCAGCCCTTTCAGTCTTCATTTTCTCTAACCCTTTAGTTCAGCTCATTGCTTCACTTGTCAGTCCCTGGAGATATCTGGCTTTCTCCATGGTGGGCAGTTATTACTTCAATTTTTTTTCCTGAAACTTTAGAAAGGTCCAAAATTTGCCTTGCCTCATCCAAGAAAGAAAGCCCTTGGAAACATGTTCATATTTGTCTTTGTGGCATCAGTATGATCTGGTAGTTAAATAAACACCTTACCTTCACAACTAGTGATAATTAAAAAAAAAAAAAAAAACTGTAGAATGATTGGACCTTTTAAAACACAACTTTGAGATCAAGAACAAGGATAAATGAACTTATATATATATATATTTTTTTTTTTGGTCCATAAGCCACTTTTGATGTGGCCAACAAATATCTCATGTCCTTTAAAATGCAGGGTGCTCTAAAGTCCACCATTTACTTCAGTTATATGCTGCATGGTGGATTCCCATCTGCACAGTGTATTTGCCCAGAACCACACTGAGAATTGAGTCTTCTCAAGGAACAACCATTGCCAACTTCCCAAGGGAAATGGAAGACTGGGAAGTTCCAAAAGATGCCACTCTTTTCTAGGCAGGCTTTGATAAATATTTCACAATCATCTCACCATTGTTAACCAGCAAAGTATTGGTTCAAAATATGAACCAATAGGGTACAAAAAAAAAAATTCTATATTTTATGAAAAAAATCAATATTTTCAGCTTATAGGAAATTAGAAAAACATAGAAAAGCAGGAAATATGCTTAAGTTCTGATCAAAGGCATCAGTAGTATACAGGTGCATATTTTCTGTTCTTTTTTTGAAAAAAATTTCAATTCCTTTTTTCCTTGTTATTAATATACATTATAATGAAAATAATAACATTAAATATTTAGAGTGTCCCAGATATTTCATCAAGTGATTTTCATATGCTTATTTATTTTAATCCTTGAAATAGCTCTATAAAATGAATAATTATTTGTGGTTTTAGTTTAGACTTGAGAAAAATAAGGTTCAAAAATATTAATGTAGCTGGGTGAGGCGGCACATGCCTGTAATGCTGGTGGTTCTGGAGACTGAGGCAGGAGGACCGCGAGTTCAAAGTTAGCTTCAGCAAAAGTGAGGCGTTAAACAACCTCTTGAGAACCTGTCTCTAAATAAAATACAAAATAGGGCTGGAAATGTGGCTCAGTGGCCAAGTGTCCCTGAGTTCAGTCTCTGGTATCACCCCAAAAATTAAAGTAACCTGACCAAGATATATGACAAGAAAGTAACAGAACTTGGTCTGCACCCCTGGTCTACCTGGTGCAAATCCATGCTTAACTACTGTGGTAGGTTTTATACATATTTTATATATTTTTTTTTTCCTGATCACTGTGTTTCTAAATTTTAACTAAAATAAAATTTCATTATGAAATGTTGATCAATACATGTTGAATAAATTAATGATTTTTTAAGAAGAGAAAGGAGTAACTTGAATTCCCTGTAGACAAGTGAACACAATACAAATAGAAGTTGCATAATAAATATTTCTTTAAACTTATGTAGTGATAACTATACTAAAATGAACTTTAGGGTCCAGTTAAGTGTGAAGAAAAATAGCTCCTTATTTAATCCTGGATTATCTTCTGAAGAAAGTTGCCCTTCTCTGGACCAAGAAATCAATGAACAATATTAAGAGATCCTTGTCCCAGTTTGACTCAGTTGCCTGGAAATAGTGTTAAAAGATGATATTTGGGTGCCTCTCCTCACTAACATGGCCTAAGACTTTCCCAATTCAGCAGAAATGATTTGTCCCCACTAGAGAGAGCACTGGTCTCTCTTCAATTGGGTAACTAGTTCACTCTTTCCATTTGGTCACATTATGAGTTTCTAGGGGTTAGAACTTCAACAGAGGAATTTTAGGTGGTACTCAATTCAGCTTATAACAATTATTCGGGATCTGGAGACCACTTAAAATGCTCCTATTCACTGTCTATATAAGAACCACATTCTCAAAACAAAACAAAACAGGACCATCAGTCCCATAAGTACTTTAAATCCTTCTAGATCCTTCAGTCCTTATGATTGGCCATTCCATCCCCTTCCTTCATCCTAAGGTTCCCAATAAGCTACTCCAGTACAGGTATTCCAGTAGCCTCCGTAGTCACCAGCCACACATTTATGCAAGGAATGTGGGGAAATGTAGACACCCATTTGGGCATGTTGTTGCCTTAAGTAGATGGACATTCCATTCCCAAGAAAAGTAAGAAGCATGGATCTCGAGTAGATAGTCAGAGATCTCTACCACAATATCTTTGACCAGTAAATGTCACTATATGAGTCTTCTCATGTAAAAAGTAATATAAGCCAGGCCCAGTGGCACATGCCTCTAATCCAAGTTACTTGGGAAGCTAGGGCAGGAGGATGACAAGTTAGAGGCCAACCTGGACAACTTAGCGAGACCATGTCTTATAATGAAAAGTCAAAAAGGATTGAGAATGCACTTCAGTGGGAGAGCTCCACTGGCTTCAATCACCAGTACTGAAAGAAGAAGAAGAAGAAGAAGAAAAAGAAAAGAAAGATCACCACTTCTATCTCAGTATCAAATTTAGGAAGTACAATTCTACAGTCACCTTATAGGAAGACAGTACACTTTTGTTTTGTGGTATTCAATATGGTAGGCACTAGCCACATGTGGCTATTAAGCATTTGAAGTATGCATGTCTAGTGAAAATTAGTATGGCTTTGAAATACATTTTGAAGTCCAAGTGTGATACCTCTAAATTTGTTCTTCTATCTCAAAATTGCTTAAATTATTTGGGATCTTCTGTGGTCTCATCCAAATTTTTGGATTTTTTTTTTATTTCTATGAAGAATGCCAATGTAAGTTTGTTATGATTTCATTGAATATGTAGTTTATTTATGTTGTATAAACATCTTTAAAATGTTGTTTTTTTTTTTTGACCTATGAACAAAGGATATCTTTCCACTTATTTAGGTGTCCTCAATTTCTTATAATGTCTTATAATTTTCAGCATAAAGATATTTTGCCTCCTGGGTTAAAGTTGTTACTAAGCTTTTTTCTACCATTGTAAATTTCCAGAGAGTCTTCTGTTAATGTGTAGAAGTGCAACTGATTTTTTAAATGTTAGTTTTATGTCCTGCAACTTTATTGAATTTGTTTATTAGTTCTAACAAATTTTTAGTGGAGTCCTTAGGATTTTCTATAAATAGAAGATATGTAGCAGACATAATATTAATTCTTCCTTTATACTTTGAATGCCATTTATTTCTTTTTCTTTCTTGGTTGCATGTGTTTATGCTACCAGTACTGTGTTAAACAGAGTGGTGAGAATGGTCACTCTTACCTTGCTCCAGATCTTAGATGAAAAGCTTTTAACTCCTTGCTGTTGAGGATGATGTTAGACATAGGCTTGTCATATGAGTCCTTTACTTTGTCGAGGAATATTCCTTATATAACTAATTTGTTGAAATTTTTCATCATGAAAGAACTATGAATTTTGTCAAATGCTTTTTCTGCTTCAGTGAAGATGATTGTGTGAATCCTATGCTTCACTCTTTTAATGTGGTTTATTGCACTTCTTGATTTTCATGTGTTGCAGTATTCTTATACCCTCTCTGTTTATTTAATTTTTAAAATTAGGATAACTCAGTGTTAGAGCACTTGCCTAGCATGAATGAAGACCCAAGTTCTATTCCCAGTACCACAAAACAACAAACAATACTCTATGCTTCATTCTATTTATTTTTATTTATATTTTTATATATTTTTATTTGTTATAATTAGTTATACATGATAGTAAAAAGCATTTTGACCCATCATACACAAATGAAATGTAACGTCTCATTCTTCTGGTTGTATGTGATGTAGAGTTATATAGGTTTGTGTAATCACATACACACATAGGGTAATAATGTCTGATTAATTCTACTATCATTCCTACCCCCATGCCCCTCTCCTTCCTTCATTCCCCTCTGCCTAATCCACAGTACCTCTGTTCTTCCTTAGTGGAAACCCCCGTCCCCTTATTGTGAATTAGCATCTGCATGTCAGAGAAAACATTTGGCCTTTGGTTCTTTGGGATGGGCTTATTTTGCTTAGCATGATATTCTACAGTTCCATACATTTACCAGCAAATGCTATAATTTCATTCTTCTTTAAGGCTCAATAATATCCCATTGTATATATGTACCACAATTTATTTATCCATTCATCTGTTGAAGGGCACCTAGGTTGGTTTCATAGTTTAGCTATTATAAATTGAGCTGCTATAGACATCGATGTAGATGCCTCACTGTAGTATGCTGATTTTAATCCTTTGGGTATAAACCAAGGAGTGGGATAACTGGGTCAAACTCTGGTTCTATTCCAAGTTTTCCAAGGAAAATTGGTTGCACCAATTTGTAATCCCATCAACAATGTATGAGTACACCTTTTTCCTCACATCCTTGCCAACATTTATTGTTGTTTGTATTCTTGATAATTGCCATTCTCATTGTAGTGAGATGAAATATTTGTGTAGTTTTAATTAGAATTTCTCTAATTGCTAGAGTTGTTGAACACTTTTTCATATATTTATTGATCAATTTGTCTGTTTAGTTCTTTAGCCCATTTTTGGATTGGGTTATTTTTTGATGTTAAGTTTTTTGAGTTCTTTATATATACTGGAGATTAATGCTTTATTGGAGGTGCATATGGTAAAGATTTTCTTCCACTCTGTAGGCTCTCTCTTCATGTTATTGATTGCTTCCTTTGCTGTGAAGAAGGTTTTTAGTTTGATTCCATAGCATTTATTGATTCTTGATTTTATTTCTTGCACTTTAAGAGTCTTGTTAAGGAAGTCAGTTCCTAAGCTGATGTGGAGGAGATTTGGGCCTACATTTTCTTCTATTAGGTGGTGCAGGGTGTCTGTTCTAATGCCTAAGTCCTTCATCCACTTTGGGTTGATTTTTGTGCAGAGTGAGAGGGGTTTAATTTAATTTTGCTACATATGGATTTCTGATTTTCCCAGCACAATTTGTTGAAGAGGCTATCTTTTCTTTAATGTATGTTTTTGGCATCATTGTCTAGTTTGAGATAACTGTATTTATGTAGGTTTTCAGTGTCTTCTATTCATATTCATATGTGCAAATTTGCATTTTATTCATTCAATTTCCTATTTGTATCCCTTTAATTTCTTTCTGCATCTTTGGTCTGTGTGTCTTTTTTGATGTCAATACCATTCCATTTTTGTTACTATGGCTTCACAGTATAATTTAAGTTCTGGTATTGTGGAGTCTCCTGCTTCGCTTTTCTTGCGTGGGATTGCTTTGGCTCTCTCCTGTTTTTTTCAAATGAATTTCATGATTGCTTTTTCTATTTCTATGAAGAATGCCATTGGGATTTTAATAGGAATTGCATTCAATCTATATAATTCTTTTGGTTGTATGGCAATTTTGACAATGTTAGTTCTGACTATCCCAGAGCTGGGACATCTTTCCATCTTCTGAGATCTTCTTCAGTTTCTTTCTTTAGTGTTCTGTAGCTTTCATTGTAGAGGTCTTTTACCTCTTTCGTTAGATTGATTCCCCCTCCCCCTTTTTTGAGGCTATTGTGAATGGGGTTAGTTTTCCTAATTTCTCTTTCCAGTGGAATCATCACTGATGTATAGGGATGCATTTGATTTATTGGTGCTAATTTTATATCCTGCTACTTTGCTGAATTCATTTATTAGTTCTAGAAGTTGTTTTGGTGGAAATTTTTGGATCTTCTAAATATAGAATCATGTCATCAGCAAATAGTGATAGTCTGAGTTCTTATTTGTATCCGTTTAATTCATTTCTTCTGTCTAATTGCACTGGGTAGCATTTCAAGAACAATGCTTCATTTTAAATATGTTGAAAATATAGAAATTTTACACTACATGTGTAAGTAAGCTTTTCATTTTGATATTATCAAAACACCTGACAGAAAAAAATTGAGAGGAGTAAAGATTTGTTTTGGTTCACAGTTTCAGAGCTTTCAATCTATGGATGGCTGACTCCATTGCTCTGGGCCTAAAATGAAGCCATCTTAGATAATCATGGTAGAAGGATGTGGTGGATGAAAATTGCTGGCAGCAAGGAAGCATGGAGAAGAATGAGGAGCCAGAGACAAAAATGTAAACCCCTAAGGCCCACTCCCAGTGACCTACTTATTCTAGTCGTACTGTCTGCTCACAGTTACCGCTCAGTACGTAACCCTTTCAAATTATCAATCCACCAAATGGGTCAATCCACTGATTAGCTTACACCTCTTCTAATTTAATTGTTTTACCTTCTAAATATTTCTGCATTGTCGCACACATGAGTTTTCAGAGGACACTTTATATGCAAGCCATAACACTATGTATAACCATAATTTCACCAGAAAGAGCCACTAGTAAGCAAATTAATCTGTTTTATACACCCGTATTTATGTTACTGTATTCTACCTGATTCATATGTGCAAATTTGCATTTTACTCATTCAGTCAATTTGAAATGGTAAGCAATTTTTATGTTTACCATAAACCTCATCATTAGTGATGGCAAATAGTATATTATATGTATGTACCAAAATTTACTTAACTATTCCCATAACTTTAGGCCCAGTTTTGTTTTATTGTAAATAATAGTGTTCAGTGTATATATCTCAGTACAACTTCAGATTATTTCTTGAGAACAGATTTCTAGAATTAAAAGTGATGTGTCAAAAGGATTATTAATATTTTTTTGGTTTCTTGATTTATATTTGCAAATACCTTTTTGTAATATTTGGCAACAAAAAATTGAAGAATTCTCAAAATAAAGTTTCAATTTTATCTTTCGGTTTAAAACTAAGAAGTCTTTAGCTTAATCCTGGGTCCATTTTTCATTCTCCCCCCCCCCCCACCACCAACTCCCAAGCTCCTTCTCTGGGTTTTGTGTCAAAGTCAAAGTCACCAGTATTAGTAAAAGCTAAAAGCTTGGATGGATTATGTTCCTCTCTAGTGCAGAGGAAATAACACAAAACACAGGACCCCAAACAAGACCGACACACACACACATAGAGCCAAAACTGAGTCCAGAGTCAAGGAGCTGAAAGTAGGAGTGTAGGTTTGAGGGAAAAAGGAAGAGTCAGAGGAGAAGAGGACCTGAGTCCACAGGCACTGTGTGGCTTTCAGTGTCCTCTGTTCACTGGTCCTGCGGGAGCTGCTGGGAGGAGAGGAGAAGGCTGTGCCAATACCATCTTCTGACCTCCCTATGAACTTGGGCCATTAGTGGAGCCTTCCTTCCATTGCTAAATAAGCTTTTCTCCTGGATATCCCTTGGACGAAACCCCAAGAGGTGTGATCTCTATGCTTGAGGGCTTCCGTTGGCAGGAACAAACAATTGGCTATGTATATTAATGACAAGCATCTATTCTCCCTTAAATTTCTGAAAGTCTTCATGATCGTCCCAGTGTTTGTCCTCCTATTTCCCCTCTAAACAAATCCTGCTTCCATCTTAACTCCTGCCTACTTGTCCTGTAAAGCTCAAATCAAAATATACTTGATTTGAGGGCTGGGGCTATGGCTCAGTGGTAGAGCACTCATCTTGCATGTGTGAGGCCCTGGGTTCGATCCTCAGCACCACATACATAAAAAATAAAGGTATTGTGTCCACCTATAAATAAAAAAAAATAATATATATATGTGTGTGTGTGTGTATATGTGTGTATATATATACATATGATTTGATAACCCTGTTGAATGCTATCTTATCAACATGTGTGTCACCTTTATGGCACTTGATCACAGTTGTGATGACAGTGTTCTAGCAACTTCATCCTGTTGCTATGGATGCTTGAGGTGGGCAAAGTCGCAGGCTGACTCCCTCCTGGGCTGTGTTCTGACCCATGAAAATCCAGTCAGACCATTAAGAACTGTTTCACAGATATCTTCTGAGTAAAAAACATGCTAATATGAAGGAGTTTCTCTTTCTTCAAACGTGAAATAGAGCTTTACTTTGTTCCCTTACTCTCCCTGAGTTTGTGAACCAGGAAAATAGCTTTGACACACAGGGCAGTCTTGCCCCTATATTTGCTGATAGCATGCCAGTCAGTCCTGGTAGTTTTCAGACAAATCAAATTAGAAATGGTTGTACTCATTTGGAAAATCAACAACCGGCTTTGAAATCTTTTCCCACAAATTAGATTGAATCAAGATCATTTTTCCCCAGCTTATAAATGCTTGATTGGCTTTGTTTGATGCCTCATGATTGAAGCTCAGCCTTGCACTGCTAGCTTTATTTTTTTACTCACCAGGGTGTTGTGATGTCTGGATTATGATTAAAAACAAAACAAACACCCACAATAAAAAATTCTTTGTAAATAACAGCTCAGCACAGTAACATAACCCTTGGAAATGGCACATTTAAGAAACTCTGAAACCAGTGAAGGTAAGCAAAACTTCAAGCTGGGTCTGCTGTGTTATTTGGGGGTCTTAAAAATTGTAGTTAGCTGTTCTGGGCTGGTCACCCCCTTTCGGGGATGATAACTGAGGGATGGAGCAGGACTTCCCCATGATGACATTTGGGGATTCCCAGTAGGAGTGGGTAGTCTACCCACTCTGTCCATTTCTCTGGCCCACCCCTTGCAATACCTTCCTCTCATTTCCATCTTTGTCACCAGGCTTTGTTCATAATTAATTACAAGCCTACCTTGATCTGTGACCGCAGGCCCTTTCTTTCAACAGAGTGGACGCTATCCCTTTTTTTATTTTTCCCAGCTGACTTGAGCTCTGTATTACCTAGCCTTTTGTTGTTGTGATTAAAATCCCTGATATGAATGACTTAAAAGAGGAAAGATTTATATTGGCTCATGATTTCAGAGTTTTTAGTCCATGGTTGGCCAACCCCATTGTTTAGGCCTGAGGTTAGGCAGAACCTCATGGCAGAAGGGTAGGAAAGCTGCTTAGCTTATGGGGGTGGGGGTGGGGAGGAGAAAAGATTAGGGAAGGGAAGGGAAGGGAGAGAAGAAGAGGTGACAGGGGACAAGATGTTGGCCCCAAGGACAAACTCCTTCACCTAATTTCCACCTCCCAATAATGCCATCAAAGTGTTAATTTGGTAATGAGGACAGTGTCCTCATTGTCCGGTCAGTTCCTAAAAGCCCCACTTCTAAACATTGTTGCACTTGGGACCAAGCTTCAATACATAAGCATCTAGGGAGTATTCTAGGTCCAAACCATAAGAAGCCCAGACCAGAGTCTTACTACCAAGCTGCTGAGCAGTGTTGGGGATGGTGAAGCCCTACAAGAGTTGAATAATGGGGGATATCCATCTTATTGAGATGGACAAGAGACTCCTGCTTTTGCATGTTCTTCGCATTTCTCTTATTTATACTTCTGATATTCTGGTTGTCATTTAAACCTGAGCAGATGTTAATGTTTGAGAGTCTTTATATACCTAAATGGTCTGAGTCACCAAAAGTAGATAGTACTAGAGATCTTTGGGGAAGTGATAGGAGTCCAAAAAGAATGCCCTTACAAATTCAACTACTTGATTTGACTGGAGGAAAAAACACCAATAAATGGGAAATACTGATAAGCAATTGACCAGAAAGGAAGCACATTAGCCATAAACCATAGTCTATGAAGCCAACCCAAGTTTCAGAATATAGGAATCCACTCTCTTTCAAATTTTTTACCTAACAGAAAGATAAGGTAAAGGCAAACAGATAAGTAGAAAATTCAGGAACAAATTATCTTTTGCTGGTAAGGTCTGAAATTGGTCATATTCATCAATGACCTCAACTACAACTAGGAAAGGAATATATTTAATTATGAAGCTGTGTATTTTTCCCATTAACCTATTGAAGAACATTTTTCAGTTCTGCTAGTTCCATTTTTCTAGCCTAATAAATTTTGGAATTTATGTCACAAATTGAGATCTGGCTAAAATACCTGGTCAGCAATGAAGCTTTGCTGGATTTTATATTAAGGAATATTCTACAAACACAGAGAGCCATTGGCTCACTGCCCAACACATCTCGGTCTGTTCTTTCTCTTTTACACTTATGTTCAGCCCACTGTGATGTTTCATTATTGTGTCTGTCAGCAGAGCAGCATCTTCTGAAGTTGGTCCTTCCATATAAAAGATAAGAGTCAATTTATTTGATTCATTCTGTAGTCACCTAACAAAGACTTAAATGGTATCAAGTTCTCCCTGTCAGAAGGCTTCAAGAAGGAAAGCCGCTGTCACGATACTCCCACCCATCAGAAATGAGATGGCTATAATTATGTTATTACTGCAAGATCTCCTTTTTGATGAGCCCTTCTGTCACAGACAAAAGCTTTTAGTTGGATGAGTTTTATTGGCTTTCACTCGGCATTTGACACCCTTCAAATTTGGTGGCACAATGGCCTGGATACATTCAGAAGGAAGGTGCTCTTCACAACCTGTATTCAGTATCAATGTTTTCCTCTGCTTTTCACTGAATGTGCCCTGCACCAGCACCCTGCAGATAATTTCTCTCACTCCATCATCTCCACTTTTCAGCATTAACCTCGCATTCTTTTTGTGAACTACTTTAGAGTGCATTTCCAGGGAAAAGGAAGAACAGACAGTCAAAAATTGGTTGTCCTTCTCTGGTAAATACTGGGCTTCTATTTCTTATATTGTTTTCTGCATACTTTAAAAATATATATCATTAACATTTTTGGTGATTCATGCTCTTTTCTGCATCGAGACAGGAATTGGTAAAAGAAGGCTTTGGTCTCCTTCTTTATGCTCTGATCACTCATGGGAAAAGCCTTTTAAAATGTAAATACATGATTATAATTATTATGCCAACAAAAGAATGATCCAGATGATTCCCAATCTCTCTCCAAAGCAAAGATAGAAGAAAAGGATATGAGTGTTCGCTTTGAGATACCCAAGAATGAGAGAACCATAGGGAATCCTAGAACTATCCATGCCAATAATCTCAGGTCACCAAAAAGGAAACTGGGGCTCTGGAAATGACTCATTTCTGGTCATTCAGGAAAGTGTCAAGCCTGCGGAAACCGAACAAGACGGGAGCAATGGCAGGCACCACGTATGTCGTCTCATGCTATCCTACATCAACCCTGTTTTTATCCTCCCAACTTCAGGAGGACACAATGAGGATCAGAGGGAAGGTATGGCTTTCTCAGCAAAGATTCGTGAAAAGAATCCATTGTGCTAGATTTAAATACTCTCACTTTCTTCTCAGAATTAAAAGCAAGATGCTCTATACCAAATTATAAATGTCCTATTATGTAAGACTTATGCAGTTGTCAAAAAGTAGCTAATTAATATAAGCCATATTATAAGAAATAAGATAAATTTCTGCAGGTAGCACATACCATGGAAAGCCAGTGGAGAATCAGCCACCTTGGGGGGTGGGTCATGAGTAAAGCTGCAGGTGTGAACAAGGAGAGAGGTTCACTCGCCCTGGGGGGAGAGCATAAAGGTGTGTACAGAGCTAGGAGAGGTCACTCCTGGTGGAGGGAGGAAGGCTCAAGTGTGCTTAGGAGTCAGGTTGCCATAGAAACAAGGCAAAATGAAAAGCTTGGGTAAGTTTAAGAGGTGTTTTTTTTGTTTGTTTGTTTGGTTTGGTTTGTTTTTTTGGCTATTAGTGTGTCCTCACACTCTATTGGTGTGGTGCCTGTGACCAAGGTATACTACAAAGGTACATGATGGTCCATTAGCAATCAGAAGATATTTGTTCTTTCCTGTTTGAAGTCCACTGTGCAAGCAGATGACAATGGAAGCCACACTTGGCCTTCCCACTTTGCCTGACCAGCACTTCAAATCAATTATATCTGCAAATTTCTCATCAATAAGTTTACTTTCCTTCCTCTCCCCTATTACTATTTGTATTAGCCTGTTTTCTCCACAGAAAAAAGAATCAGGATATATATGGTATGGTATGTGTGTGTGTGTGTGTGTGTGTGTGTGTGTGTGTATAGTAGTATATATGTGTGTGTGTGTGTGTGTGTGTGTGTGTGTGTGTGGTGTGTATTTATTAGGAAATGACTCTTATGGAAGCTTGGCATTCCTTTGATCTGCCACTTTGAAACTGGAAACCCAAGGAAAAAAACAGAAATAAACAGTGGTATAATTCAGTCTGAGTTTGAAAGCTTGAGAACCAGGGAACTGGTGGCATAAATTCTAGTTTGAGGTCAGGGGAAGTTGAGATGTTATGTCCCAGCTCAGGGGGGAGGCAGGAAACAAACAAACAAAAAAAACTGAATCATTTATTTTTCTGCCTTTAGTTTGCAGGCCCTCGATAGAGACTAATTTTAGGCACATATGACAAAGGAAGCATAAGTTACTAAGAAATGTCATCTTGGGAATTAAGAAAGGCCCCTACTAAGGGAACCTAGAGACCTGAGGCAATTGCCATCCTCGGGAGTCCTCACTATAGTATAGACCAGCAACTTCAGTCAGATGCTGAAGACCCTTGTCCAACCAGAACCTGGTGAGTGTTGTCAAGAAAGACACATCATACACTAAGGACTTAGTTCTTCCAATTTAGAGTAACTTTCTTCTGGATAGTGAAAACACCTGTAGGTTTTATAAAACATGAAGAGGAAAAAAGACCCATGCCAGTTTATTGAATTCCTTTTAATCTCTTCCATGAGGCCAGTACTAGCTAGTGACTTTACCTTGGAGATTCAAGCACAAGGTCACTTTGCTTTCCATGACACACTTCATACCAATTACAGCTGTAGTGTATATTTAATAACCATAGAACGAAAAAGATTAGAGTTATGTATGTATCTTCTAAATTCCTCTGTCTCACATATTGTTTTACAATGCTTGAAAACATCTTAAATGGATTTTGAAATCTTGAATGAATTAAAATGTATGTTGGGATGAAGGGACTCCAGGAAATGGAACTCCCTTCTTGGGAATGAAAAGAATGAAATTTGAAGAAATAGATGAAAGAGGCATATCAGTTAAAATGCAGTCTGCTGACCGTTTGCCATGTCTGTTTTGACACAATTCTAAAGCAAATTGTTTTCTTTAATGTCATTTCTAAATGACTGGTGGATATTCTAAAATACTTCCTTGAGAAGGATTCTGTTGTCAGAAATGGCACTATGGAAAATTATCAAATAGTCAATGTTGATTTCAAAAGAAGCATTTCTACAGGTAGCTAACTAACACTTTCTTCTTTCTCCCCACTGGAGTGGATAGTGCTGATTATTGATACTTCTCAGTACTGGTTGGCATTTTTCACACCCTGGCATCAAGCACAATGAAATGAGCTTATGAGTAGAACTGTCATGCAGTAACCCTGTATTGGGAAGGTGAGCTAGAAACACATTCAACTGGTCAGATTTTGTATAGAGGGAATTTCCCATTCACTCATACCTCCTTGCCCTTGCCTTTGCCAATGGAGAACAGAGCAGGGGCACACTCTAAAAACAAAGACAGCTTCACCACCTGCATGGGAGCAGAGGAAAGTGTGAAAGGAACTGGGGGTAGGTAGAGAGGAGAGTTAAATACAGGGAACCAGGGAAACCAGTCAAAGACAGAGAAAACACCCGGTGGATTTCAAAGTTCTCCTTTACCCTGTTGAGCAAAGTGTTGATCGCCACTCATGGCTTTATCGAAAGCAGGAAGAATCCTTGAAAGCAATTATTTGAAGTTCTTGTTCCAAGGGTCTAAACCAGGGAAACTTTAGATTTGGAGCTATCCCTCCCCCATAGTTCTTAAGCGGTTGAGGCCATTAAAAAATAGAATGGAAGGAGATAGGAAAGGGAGCTATCAGGTCTTTGTCAGTGAACCGATCAAATAATGAAAGAGTCTCAGTTCTTCCAGGTTTCTACTGTCCTGAGGCCAGCCTTCCATGGCTGTCATGCGGAAAGCACTCAGAAGAGGGCTTGAGTTGGGTTGGACTTAAAATTTTAAATTAATAACTTTAAGTAGAGATGTTTACAACTTCATTGGGCTTTGCCTTCATTTTCCTTACAACCTCCTAACCATTGTTCTTTTTACGCAGACTCAAATTTTGGGTACAGTTTTATTCTGGAAAATTTGTTAGTTACAGAAGGTGATACTGACCTCACTTGAAAAAAAAAAAAAAAAAAAAAAAAAAAAGGAAAGAACAGTTACAACTATCCCCTACCTTCTCTGTAAAATGTTCATGGTTTTTGCTTTTAAAGATAACCCTGCCAAAATCAGTTCATCATCAGTGGAACTGTTTTCATTCTTTAAAGGAAATTTACCATAAATTCAAAAGTTGCAAATGAAAACAGCGATGTCATAGCATGCAGAAGTCTGGAGTTACGTGGTGGCACCAAGAGCCCAGAAGGGTGCACCAAGATGGTGGCTAAATGCAAAGTCTTCACAGTCTGAAAAATACCTGCTTCCCTCCTGTTGTCACTGCTAACAAGACATATGGATTTTGTTAGATTACTTATTTTCTCTAATCCTAGTTTGTGTGTCATTTATTTATTTACTTTTTTATATGTTTGTTTATTTATTTATTTTTGTGGTGCTAGGGATTGATCCTTAAAACAGTACTTTATCACTAAGCTAGATACCCACCATTTTTCAATCTTTTATTTTGAGACAGGGTATGGCTCAGTTGCAATCCTCCTGCCACAATCTATGAAATAGCTGGGATTTTGTATATTACTTAAAGCAATAGTATAATAGATGATTACATCACTGTGCAGAATTCACTAGCTATATGTGGAAGCTCTAAGCCTACTATTTGACATGGTAGAGCAGTCTAATGTGTGGGCATTTTTTTTTTTTTTGATGTATACCAAAATTGTTATCCTTTGACTCATTAATTCACTTATGGGAATCTAATGTAAAGAGAAGAAAACATCTAAAGAACTACAACAAATGATTCATGCGAGAATATACTCGTAGCAGTGTTATTGATGAATGGCTTCTTAGAAATGTACTTGTGTTTGATAGAAATTTGTTTTGGGATGAGTATTTATTTTCAGGCATACAAGTCTATCTTAAACAAACATGGTTGAGACATAGGGATGCTTTTCTGGGAAAGAAGTTATTGGATTTGATCCATTAACTTGCTGTTAGATTGACAGCTGTTCTAGCTAATTCTTCCCTTTGGCCACCTCAGTGGAAATTAAATTCAGGCAGTAATTCAAGTTAGGGTGTTCCTCTGGGGAATCCTACTGTTTTGTTTGTTTGTTTGTTTGCATTAAATGGTGCTGGCTATGGGAGCAGGCTAGGAAAGGTCAAATCAGAGCATCTTGCAAAGGCAACTGTTCAGTGGCCTTGAAAATAAGCATTTACAAGGAATGTGATGTGTATATGGGTATTTTGAAGATTTTACCTGATGGAGCTCACTGTATTGTTGTGCAGATTAGTGTTTGGAGCCTAAAGGAGAAAAATGGCAGGGTTGAACTGTAGGATGTGGTCGGCCATGGAGTTTGTGATATGGATTTCAAATGGCTCTCATAATATAACACTTATTCACAATATATATAGGTGTTGCAGGCGTTCTCCTTACCTATCTATTAGAAGTCACTGCAGCACATTGCTCAGTTGAGCATATAGATTTGTGTTTTTAATTTCTTATAACTTTATAATGTAGAAACAGTCTAGTCATTCTCATAGAAACTTGGATACACTCCTCCCTTATTGTACAAAGAATAATCTTATTCTTCCTGGTTCTGTTCTATATACAATATCCATTCACTTCCTACCTTGTGCTATTGCAAATATTATTACTAAATTAAAAATATGACCAATGTCATCTAAGTTGGAGTAAAAAGTTTGGGCAAGCACAAAAGGGCTTTTGAACTCTGCCTTAAATCTCCTTTCAGCCTCACCTCCTTCATGCTGTCTGGAACTTCCTGCCTTACTCAGTACTGAGAAATGCCAAGTTCTCTGTAATTCCCAGGGTGTCATTTTGCCAACTTTTCCAAGCTTTTGCCCACACTGTGTTTCTTGCAGAAAATGCCAGCCAGGCCTCCCTCACTCCTCTCTTTCCCCACCTCCTTTGAGGCAAGTATCACTTCCCTGTGATAGCTTTTCTTGTGTAGTTATTTCTTCTACCAGGCTCCCTTGGGAGCTGGTATCTATCTCTCTTTTAGCACACCCCACATTTTAAACAAAGTTTTTTTTCCATGTGTGTGTATCTCTTTAAAATCCATCCCAGAGCTTGGCACATAGTTGGCTTGCCATATGGATTTATTCGATGAGTGAATGTAATTATTTTTATATCTTTGGTTCCCTGGAAAATGTTGATGTTTCCATCCCCTTATCTTCCTGGAGACTCAGATGGCCCTCTTTGCAGATAGCACTGTGATCCTTAAAACAGGAACGGAAAACAATCTTGCAAGTATATCTGAACAAAGCTGACATATTTTTTCCTTTAAGATCTTGCAGCTGAATGTGGAATGATCCTGAAATTAAGGTCAGCTCCAGGTGGTTGTTTATATCAGCTGTCAGATTGCAGAATAAAAAATGGCTTTTATATGTTTGATTTTTATTGTTTTCCAGGGCAATGTCACTTTTTCCTGCTCCGAACCACAAATTGTTCCCATCACATTTGTCAACAACTCCAGCAGCAGTTATTTGCTGCTGCCCGGCACCCCCCAAATTGATGGGCTCTCAGTGAGTTTCCAGTTTCGAACATGGAACAAGGATGGTCTGCTTCTGTCCACAGAGATGTCTGAAGGCTCGGGGACCCTGCTGCTCAGCCTGGAGGCCGGAATCCTGAGGCTTGTGATTCAGAAAATGACAGAACACGTAGCTGAAATCCTTACAGGTACTGTCTGGTGATGTTCTCAAGCAGAATTTCTTCTCCTTGTTTTTCTTTTTTGGGTGATGCCTGGTTCAGTCAGTGAGTCATTAGGATCAACTTAGAAGTTGTCCATTACATGAGCATTGAAAAAAAAAAAATTACTTTAGAAGACTGTGATGGTCATTACATAATATAATACATCTCACTTAGCAGTATTGAGAATCTTCTTAACAAATTTCCTTTCCTTCCATACTAAGTCAAGACCTATCCTGAGAAGGGACCTTATTCCATAGTGTCATTAAAGCTAAGAGTGAATTTGTGCAGTCAGAGGCATTTTATAAAATTTATTAGATTTCTAGTAATGGGAGTGAGTTAATCACTTAGAATTATATTATTTTTTATGTTCAGAGTTATAAAAGTTAAATCTCAATCCTCTTTATTTGGAGAAGAAAAATGTGAGCTGGCACTGGGCTGTTTCTCTCTAATCGGTGAAATGTTTGAGTACAGAGACTTGTAGGCCTCAGGTCAAAAATGCAGTTTTAATATACTACAGGCTCTGGCGGCTCTTGGCTCTAAAGAATCCAGGTGCAGCCTGTATTATTAAGCACATGTCAGTCCATTAACATGCATTCATGACTGAGAAAAAGGCTGGTAAGAATTGCCACCTTATCCAACTACAAAAAGGGAAAAAATAATCAGTTATTTTAGACCTGTCTTTCAAAGATTGAAACAAGTGAAAGGAAATTTTAAAATGTGCTGTATGAGCTCCTGACATCTGTCTCAGAAAACTCTTGCATAATTCTGTCCCTAAGGAGAACTTCCTGCATTTTTGAAATTTTGCATTGAATTTCTTAATTTGTCTTTCAAATGGCTCAAGGGTTTGTTTTCTGGCATTTGCCTACTTGGGAAGCAGGGAGACAGCCAAGAAAAAAATATTTTTTTCTATATTTCTGAAGAAACTTCTTTAGAAAGTATTTGAGATCATATTGGCTTTATGAGATGAAAATTCCGTATAAGCAGTGAAAAATATAATGGCTATTGTCCAATAAGTTGTGAAGACCAGCAGGGTTACCCTTGATATATGGTTGTCATGTAAAATGTAATACAGTACCATATTTTATTAGGGAATCCATATACTAAAATATTTACTTTGGACTATGTCTGGTGTTTCTAATATCTTGGATCTGTTAGAAGTTAATTTCTATGGACAGGTCAGCACATGGATGTCTGGCACCTTCATTTTGAGCTATGTACCGTGTACATGCTTTGGAAGAGCAGTGTATTTAGGGTTTCTTGTATTGTGGATGAGGAAGAGACTTGCAAAATAAATATATCCATACATCCTCAAAATGGAAGGCATCTGGTTGTTTTAGGTGATTATGCTTAGTAGTATGAAGGATAGTATAATACCTTCTTTGTATTTGTCTTCATTTTCTATTTTTGTTGTCTCCTTTCTTGAAAGTCTTTCTTACACATGTGGTTAACAAGAAAGGTCAAGGACCTCATTTCATTGTAAGTGATGTGAGGGTGGAACCAACAGCCATTGCAGATTTCCTGCTGGTCAGGTACTTATCTTATAGGACTGTGGCGTGGGGGTCAGGTGGGGAAGGGGTGTGGTGGAATCTAATGAAACTAAACAGGATCATAGTTATTCTACCAACACACATAGAATGAAACAGAGTCAGAAGATAAGTTAAAGGGACCAAGATAACTGATAATCTAAGGCCTTTCCTTTGGATTTCCATTTCATGGTTTTCCTCTGTATTCTGTTGCTATACATATTCATTGTTTATATTGTTAGTTGCTTAAATAACTCATAAAAAGATACCCTGCTTTAGGTGAAAAATCTGCACACAAATATGCAATTGGATACAAAGAAAAATGGGCTATTTAGGATCCATCATTGTTTCTTTCACAAGCATTTTTCTCAAGTGGGATTCACACAACATGGGGAAGCCATTGTCTTTATAGATTTCTGGTATACTTTAAGTAAGCTTTTTGTATAACATAAAACAAATTACACATATCTAAATGTCAGTAAACACAAATATTCACTGAGTATTGTATATTTTACATGTATTTTTAATATATGTTTAGCTCTCATTATGTATTCTGCAGTAGGATTATCATCTGAAATGAGAACTAAGGCACTAAGAGGCTGAAGTCTCTCTCAAAGATCTATCTGCTTCCAAGGACTTTGCCCTGTATTCATTACACAACATTTCCCACTCTAATCACCCCAGTACCCCTTGTCCATATGGAAATCCAGGCACTGCATGGAAACAGACAATATCTTCAAGGAACTTGAACCACAGTGACCCTGGCTCTTAGGAATCAGAAAATTTGTTTAGGCAAATCTTTAATGAATGAAATAATATTTCAGCTTCCTGCTTTATACATTTTGAACTTCCTGTTATTTGCTGCTCATCATGAAATACCATGTACAGTGGAGATCACCTTCACTATGGTCATATGTTCCTGAGGATCTTTCAAAATTCTCATCTGTTCCCTGAGCAATACCTACCATAGCCCATTTTTTTTTTTTTTTTAATGAGGAAAATGGTTGCCATTTTGAAGAAGCTTAGAATTGAGATTAGTGATGTCCATGTCAATCTGAATCACCAAGAAAACAGGGCATTTATAAACCTAAGAGACTACCTGGTTCATTTTCTTAGAAAGACCAAGGAAAAATGTTTGAATGTCATGTAAAATGTTAAATAATGTAAAAATAAATTAGCACTACTATAATAATCTTGAAAGTGATCTGACATTTTTTGTTTTTATTTTTCTGCTAAGAGAATGCAAGGCAGTAAGGATAGGAAATAAAGAAGTATAGATTGTCAGTCTAAAGATAGTTGTTAAATCGTAGTGCTTCACAAAATGTCACCTCCCCACTGAGTAGAGAAAGTCTGAGCGAAGAGGCTGATGCCAGGTTTTATTGGTCCAGGCTCCAGTTTACCTGGGCACTGTTCAGATGCAAGGCAGGCATCAGTCTTGCTCTGTTAAACCTCAGGTTCCTCCGGTTTTAAGTGGAGGGCAGATGTAGAATTGTGGAACCCCTTTTAGCCCTTTCAGTAAGTTCTCCAAAGCAAACTGTAAGTCAACTCTCTCCTTTATTATTTTTAAGGAACTTATCAAGCCAAAGGTCCTCTTTTGAAAATGCAATAAATGAAAAGGCCTGGCTGTTCCCATTGATTAGGAACACCCAGGGCCAAACCCCTTACCAGAAATAATTCTTCTTGACTCCTTAAATTCTGATACATTTTGCCACTTTGATGCCAAGATTTATGTAACTGATATGCTTGTGCATCCAATAGAGGTTATTCATATACCTCTCAGTGACCAGTGGAAAATTAGAACACAAATCTGAGTTTTTATTTGTTTTGTGATACTAGGCTGGAGTCCAAGGGAACTCTACCCCTGAGGTACATCCTAGCCCTCTAGTCCCTTTATTATTATTATTATTAATTTTGAGAGAGGGACAGAGTCTCATTAAATTTCCTAGGCTGGCTTTGAACTTGAAATCTTCCTGCCACAGAATCTTGGGTCATTGAGATAATAGGCATGCACCAACACTCCTATTATTTTATTTTTTATTTAATAACCTTCTGGGTTAGCCAGTTTTCTTTTCCTTTGACAAAAATACATAAGATATCAAAGAAGCAAAGACTTATTTTGGCTCACAATTTCAGAGGTTTCAGTCTGTGGTCACTTGGGCCATTGCTTTTCATCTATGCTGAGGCAAAGCCACATGGAGGGCCCCCTGTGGTGAATTAAAGCTGCTCACCTCCTGGTGAAAGGGAAGCAAAGAGAAGAAGGGACCAGGGTCCTCATGGTCCCTTTGACAGCATGCCCCCCACCAGTGACTTTAACTTCCTTCAATTAGATCCCGACTTCTAAAAGTCCTATCACTTTCTACTGGACCCGTCAACTGGGGACCAAATCTTTCACACATGGGCCTTGGGAGAATATTGAATTTCAAAACCATAACACTTTCTTTAAATCACACTTGAATATTCTCTCTGTGTGTGTTTGTATATTGGTAAAGTTGTATCAGAAAATCTAGAATCTTCAAACTATGTAATAGCAGAGCAGTTATAGGTGACAAAGCTATTTCTTGAATAGAGAAATCCAGGAAGAGACAAGATCAGGGTCTGAAGGTGGGACAGGATTTCTTATAGATGAGGCTTTGTATATGCTTATTTCATCTCAGGAGCAGTAAGGCCAAATGGCTGAGATCACTTTGGATTTTTTATCAGAGAATCATTCACCTAGAGTTTCCCAGTAACATAGTTTTTGCCTTGTTGTCATTAGAAGCATCATATGCAGACTAGAACTTTCAGAATTAAAAGATGAGTCTGCACTTTAAAGACAGGATCTCAGCAGAAATTGAATGAACTCCAGAAGAAAGAGGAAGAAAACTCCAAACTGAGGGTTCCCAGCCTGACATCTGGGCACCACCAACTGATGATAAGATAAAAAGATAGAAGGTGAAAGCTTATCACCTGGGTTGGAGCAGAATCTCTGACAAATGGGAAGCATGTCTAGGAAAAAGCCATACACCAGATGCCACAAAAAAACACTTTTTTAGTTTAAGCAAATGCCTTATTGGAGAGCCCATTTCAGTTCAACCCATTCCTAGGAAAAAGCTACAGTGCTTATTGTATTTCCTCAAACACCTAATAATTGTTCAGTATTTCTGTAGTTCCATGAATAGTACTAGTTGGACAGAAGGCATTAAAAATATTAATTAAGCTGGCTGCAGTGGCTCACCCCTGTAATCCCAGCACTTGGGAGGCTGAGGCAGGAGGATCGCGAGTTCAAAGCCAGCCTCAGCAATGACAAGGCACTTAGCAACTCAGTGAGACCCGGCCTCTAAATAAAATACAAAAAAGGGCTTGGGATGTTGCCCAGTGGTCTAGTGCCCCTGAGTTCAATCCCCAGTATAAAAAAAAAAAAAAAATCAATTAAGCCATCCATTACATCAGTCATTGATTTTTAATACTTGGTAGACAGTTGTGAGTGTATTCCTTTCTCTATGATGAGATTCTAGTGATATAACATGGATCAGCCTTAAAGAATGTTATTTGATGGCTATTTAACATTAAGCCTGTTTAAATTAAGTTATCCTATAACTATGGCCAACACCATCCCATCGTGTAGATCTTATCTCAATTGATATTTTCTAAAGAAACCTTTCCAAAAGAAGGCCAGGTGGCCCTCTTCAAGGGTTATTATTGTTCTTTGCAGCTTTTGTCCTGTGTGTGTGTGTATGTGTGTGTTTGTATGGTTCTCTAGGTCTTACATAACAAAATATAAACTAGGTAACTTAAATAGAAATTTATTTTCTCACAGCTCTGTAGGCTACAAGTCCAAGGTCAAGGTGTTTGTAGCATTGATTTTTTTTTTTTTTCTGAGGTCTCTGTCTTGGTTTGTAGATGGTCATCTTCTTCCTATGTTTCCACATTGTCTTCTTTCTTTGCATGTGTGTCGTAATATCCTCTTCTTTTGTATATACCATTTTACACTAATACCTAAAACGTCTTCTCTCTCTACATAGCCATATTTCGAGGATTTCAACATACGAATAGTGCCAAGACACAGTTCAATTTAAAACCAGATATACTAATTACATGTCATATAATTAATGGCTTAATGTGGTCTCACCACTAGAATGTAAGGGCCATGGGTTAAAAAAAAAACACTATCTGTCTTGTCCACCATTATCGGTCCAAGGCCCAGTCTAACACCTTGCCTTCTGCAAGTCCTTGGTAAAAACTTACAATAGTATGAGTGAATGAATGAATAAACCAGTTGAGTTGACCTCCCAAACATTTCTGAAGGTTATAATTTTAAGAGTAAAAAAGAGTGATTTTTAACATTCATGTTAAACAATTATATGCTACAAAATGTGTCAAACATAGGAAAGAGATACACTCAGGGGAAGTATTAATTAAATATAGGCCAGTGGAACTCCAAAAGGTGGGACAATGGCCTAGAGAGCTGCATCTTGCAGGATGGAAGTGCTCACCCTGATTAATACTGGCAGCCAGATGGTTATAGGCTACAGCCCTGCAATTAAGAGCTGCTCCCCAAATATTGCCCTTTTTCATATAAGCCATTTGTAACTAGCCACCATCTGCACATCAAGTAAACATGATGAGGCTGTGAACTTCATCCTCTGCTTCAATTAAGTTGTCTTCAGTGCCTCTGTGTTTTAGCTACGATAATGTTGATGATAAAATCCCATTAGCAAGGGCAGACAAATAGATAGCCACAGGGTCATGAATGTCACAGCAAGCTGTTTGCTTGAGTACAGAGTTCGAGGTTCAGAAGACAGATATGTGATGTGGCATTCCATTTCACGTAGAGCTGAGAAATGCAATTGTCTGAGCTTCATATCAAGCAAAGATTAGAAATATTTACCAAAGTAGTGATCTCTTAGTTATCTGCATTTTTTTTTTCCATCCTGGGTAATGACCATGGAAACATTTTATTTCCTAACTTACTCTATTACTCAATAGGGAACTGAGGGAGCTAGATTATTATTATGATAGCAAAATAATCAACTACTCAAACTTGCTATCACTTTCATTTGATTTCTTATTTTCCACTTTCACAGTTCTCTCATAAAATTTGCTTTGCTTTCCTTTAATGCAACAATCTTTTGAAGTGTATTCTCTGTGCTGGTCCTGGGCTGGAACACGGAGGTAGAGGCACCTCCCTTCAGCAGCTTGTAGGTCCTGTTGGAAGGGATGGTATAGAGACATTTATGATGAGGTAAAATTCATACCCAGTATGCAAAGGAAAGAAGAAACAAAATGGTGAGAAATGAAGGCTTTCTTGAGGTGAGGACAATGTGGTTTGGTTCTGTAGAGTAAATAAAATTTGACCAAACAAGCACTGAGGGAAAGGGTGCTCCAATTAGAGAAGTAAAACAGGAGGAGAACCAGAGATGGTAGACTTCATAAGAGCTGAGGACTAAACAGACACTGAAGATGGATAGGCAAAAAGGAAGCAGCATTTTGGTGCAGGAATCAAGGGTCTGAGCTGCACTGTGAAAGGGATAGGGATATAACAATTTGGAGTTGAGCTTTAGCATGTAGATGTTGGAACTGAGTACTCAGTTCTGCACTAGAAAAAGAATAATTCTATGATCAACCCCACAAATGTATCTATCAGAGAACTCAGTGGATGGCAACCCCAGGTGTTTTCCAGCTTATACACTGACCAAGGGTTTCCAGATTCAGGTTACCTTGAAATATGAGCCAGGTTTTAACAACTACAAAAGATTCAACCTGTGATTTATGGGCAATGTGCATGAGAGGGCCCTGCTGCTGACACTTGGCAGTGGAGATTCAGCTGTCCTGGTGCTCTATCAATCAATGAGCATTTGAAAAGGGCAGGATATTGCTCTGTTGATGCTGAGGGAGATACCAAACCATGGCTCAGACTCTGACCTCCAGGAACTTGTAATCCCATCGGGGAAAGAAAACTTACATAGACAAAATGTTAATTAATAATACAAAGCAGTAAATAATATGATGTAAATGAGTAGATCAGACAGCGGATGTTACAGTAATTTAGGAGAAATTGCTAAGTACTGGTTTAGTCAAGGAAAGCCTATTTTATTCATTTCCTGATTTATTATTGTTTTCATTCAGTTGTTTGTTCATTCAATCAGTCATTTGGCACTTTTAATATGCCCTATATTATGCTAAGTGATGGAGATAGAAAGTTAAGGTGCGTATGTTCCCCACCCATACAATTTAGGAGAGAGTGCACTAAGACAAAACACTTGGCATTGGAGGATTGGAAGAAAGGTTTGACAGTGTGGAAACTGGAGGGGCAGCATATAGATGGAGCAGAGACTGTAGTAGAAGTACTGATTAGTTAAGTGTGTTTACTTGAAGCATAATTAATTCACTAGACTAGCTGGAGAAAGGAATTTGTGTAGAAATAATGGGAAATAGCATGGAGAGCACATGGATAGTGACTTGACTACAAAAGGAACAAATTGTCATGATAAGTAGTGTGAGTTTCATTCACTGTACCTCACAGATCACACTAGGGGTGGGGCATTAATAATCTTGCTCTTTATCTAATTCAATCTGCAAGGTGCTCTGTACCAGAAAGAAACAGGACTTGAAGAAACGAGGGAGAGCATCATGAAAAATCCAATCTGCAGTGAGGAGAATAGAATAAAATTTAAAAAGGAAAATTGAAAGAATAGGTAAATTCTATCTATCATGTGCAGAGAAGGGTTAACAGAATTTGATAATTGATGGCCAAAAGATGTCCAAGAAAAACATAACTCAGGCTCTAAGATATAGCATAATGTTGTTAATAATTGTAATATGTTCTTTTACAATGTGATTGACATTTTAAAATTGCCTTATTCAATTATTTATATATTCCCTACTTTGTTCTCACAAAATTGAAACTACCTTTGTACTATTAAGTAAAGGTAGAGATGACAGGATGTGGAAAAAAACAGCCAAATTGGCTTTTCTAGGGACAATAAAGCTGAGACTTCTAAGTCAATCCAGACAATTCTTTTTCTATTTTACAGATGAGGAAGCAGGTTTAGTGAGATTAAGAAATCTGTCTAAATTCCTAGAAATTATAAGTGGCAGGGCCTTGAGTAAGGGGTAACAAGTGAATAAAGGTATCAAGAAACTCTGTAACCAGTTATTTCCAGCCCTGAAAATAGAATTTTCAGGGACTCTCTCCAGCCTGGGCTCTCTCTCTCTCTGCACGTTTGTCTGTGGTTGTAATGGCTGTGGCTGGCCATGGCTGGCTGACTGGCTCTAGATGATACATCCTGGGACAGACACTTATTTTCATTAACAACTTGCAACACAGATTATGATCTTTCTTTTCCTTCTTCAAAGCACAAAATGAGCCACTACAATCAGATGAAGATTGACGTGGGAAGATCTATCAGGGATTTGACTGAGGAGAGAAAGAAAGAAAACGCACCAGGGCACAGGAACTTGTCAGGGCACCAGTGCTGTACAACTTTAGAATTACTGTTTTAAGCCAGGGGTTCTCAGTGAGGGGAGATTCAGACTTCCACAGACACCCACCCGCACCCTTTACATCCCTAGCTAGGGAACTTTTGGCAGTGTCCAGAGACATTTTTGTTGCTAGGGGTGGGGTCTTTTTATCCATGTCTAGTGAACAAGGGATCCTGTTCCACATCTGCAGACCAGTTATACTACAGACACCTCACTCCAACAAAGAACTAGTCATTCCAAAACATCCAGTGTCAGTCCTGAGAAACTCTGCTTTAAAACCAAACTTCCCTCCTATATAAAGAGTAGACTCTCATGGTATCACTGAACTTATTCTGAGTCTGTTTCATGGAATGTCTACTATGAAAATTGCTGTAAAATTAACTCACAAAAAAAACATTTTAAGAGACATAGTAAGTGCTCCTAATTTTATGTTTTATCTAAAAGAGACAATAAATTTGAACGAATAACAATTAGCTATAATTCCAAAGTTAGACCTACATAGGCATTTTGAGATACGAAAGTTGAAACTGTAATCATTTTTAAAAGCCAGATTACCTGAGTACACATGTCTGTAATCCCAGCAATTTGGGAGGCTGAGGCAGGAGGGTTGCAATTTCAAAACCATTTTAGGGAAACTTAAGCTGGACCAAAATAAAAATAGAATGACCTGGGGATGTAGCTCAATCCCCAGTAACTAACATACACACACACACACTGAGTTTGATAGTCAATAAACAACAACAAAAAATCAAAGCTTTAATTTAGTATTGTTAAAAGCAAAGTTGTCTACTGAGAATATAAGTTGGTACAGTCATTTTGGAAATAATGTTGTAGTTCCCTAAAAGATTAAATATGAAGTTTTCATATGACCCAGTAATTCTACTCCTGGGATTCCAAAGAAAACTGAAAAGTGTGTCTATATTAATATGTGTACACAAATGTGCATAGCAGCATCATTCATAACAGCCCAAAGTGGAAGCCACCCAACTTTCCACAGACAAATGAATTTAAAATTAAATACAATATACCCATACAAGGGAATATTATTCAGCCATACAAATGTACTTATTCATACTATGTGTATGAACCCTAAAAATATCATGAAAATAAAAAGAAGTCAGCTACAAATGGAACATGTTTTGTTTCATTTTTGAAAGCTCCAGACAAAGCAATTTATTCATAGAGGTAGTAACTAGATTAGTGGTTGAGTAGGAGTAAAGGTGTAGGATGATGAGATGGGAGAATGGAAGATAAAGTTTATGGGTTTGGAGGATGACAAAATATCTTACAATTGTTGTATTGGTTATCTGAATGTACTAAAATCTATTGAGTTGTACATGCAAAGTAGATGAAATATGTGTCGTGTGAATTATATCTTAATAAAGCTGTCATAAAATAAAAAAAGGCAAATTCAGTAGCAGAAAAGAAAACTTTGAAGAAACATTTGCTCATCACAGTGATTCCAAGAGCAGGGCAGGGCTAACTTTGGCATCTAATACAGATGCCGCTTAGCCAGGGCATCAAATGCCTCCCTCAAATTGCTGGTTCTGCCTCTCACTAGTCACATGACATGGGGCAGACTCTGGCTTTCTGTGTTGGCATCTACAGTATGAGGACAATAAACTTTTCCTCTAAGACTATTATGAGAATTAGCAATTATACACTTGAAGTGCCTGGCATATTGTACACATTCAATACTGATAATGTATATTTTCAGCTATTTTTACAATTGGTATGTATTTCAAAGATTTATTTGCAACATTGGAAATTGCCCCCTGATCTTGGGGAATGGAGCTCAAGATCCCTTCTAGCCTTGGTTTGCTTCCTGAGGAAGCACAGAACATCCTATTTTACTCTCTCTCTCTCTCTCTCTCTCTCTCTCTCTCTAAAGACCCTTTTTAATACCGTCTTGGTTTTATTTCTGGTACCTGTGAGAAGCAACAAGGGCAAAGTGGATAAAGACTACAACTTGCCCCATCTTGTATTTCAACTTAAATAGTTTCTTAACTTTATCTTATCTTTAAATGATTGCAAATTTTTTACAGTTTAATTTTAGAAACTTTAAAATTGCCAGCACTCTATATAAGAAAAAACAAAAATACTCTGAGATTCTATCATTCAGTATTTTCTCCTTGGAGAACCTTCAGAAAAAAACTGTTTAGCCAGAATTTTTTACTTACCAGGATGTCAACAACATTATTGGACATTAAGCTTTTTAATAAATATATTATAGTTCATATTATGAATATACCATATTTGGTTTGGCTAACTTGCTCTTATTGAAATCACTGATAGTTTTAAACTTTCACTATTATAAATAATGGTGTCATGAAGTATCTTCACCATACATCTTGTCTTTAGCATTTGTTGCTTTAGGATTAGTTCTCTAGAACATAGAAATTAGGTACGGCATTCATAAGATCTTTGACAACCATTGGCATATCGTCCTCCAGAAAGAATGCATAAACGTATGCAGCCGTGAGCAACATATAAAATGTCCTCCTTCCCTCTATATCTGCTAACACTGAATAAGGACCAGCATAAAGTATGATCTCTTTCCCTTACCCATCACAAGTTTCATGACTAACGTTGTTCTGATAACAGAGGATATGTGAACATGAGAAAAACGTAGCAAACTTACTAAATCAAAATTTTACATGGGAAATGGGAGATTTCAGAAATGAAGACCCAAAGACCCAGGGAAAACAATCTGTTCTTACACTTAGGTTGGATGAAAAGTGGACAGCCCTATAGAAATGCAAATGCACCCAAGTCTGTTACCATTATTTGATCCAATGATGGTAGATGGAGTGGGAAACTCAGCCAGTCTCTGCTCAGATTCATCCTGAACTCTCTGTGTAGCACTCCTCTCTCCCAGATTTGGGTCCGGTCCCTCTGCAGTGATGGTCTTCAAGATATGAGGGGAAAAGGGACTGTGCTAGTTTTTTTTTACTTGCTTTCTGAAAGAAGGGTTCTAGTTTCCATGGCCCTCCTTGGGGAAGAAGAATTTATTTGTGTATGGCTCATTTCATGAAAGAGGGGTAGAACACAAGAGGGCAGAGGACAGTCACACAGCCTTTATAAGATGCCCTTCCAATGTTCTTCAGCTCCGAGTACTCAGTCTGGCAAGGTGCTATACTTTGGTGTTCTGAGCCCCGATGAGTATAATCAGGTTTTATACTTGGTCAGCCTAGGAAATGGCAGATAAATTCAACATCTCAGTAAAGTTCAGAAACTATGTTTATTATCACCCAACTCTTTCCAGCACTCAAATGCCATCCTTCAAGCCTCAATTCCCAAAGCACAGAAATGCTTTTTTGCCCCTACGTGGCCTTAAATCCTTTGCTTTGTTACTCCCAAAGGCATTTTCCCATCTAGGTTCTTCTGACCTCAAACCTTGCTTTTGTGTTTCCTCATTGAAAACTGCTGTTGTTTTAAAGCTGTTTATCTCAAGGAAGTTTGGAAGGAAAGCAATGTGATAGAATTGATTCTCCCTAATTTGTGAATAATTTATAGCACTTCAACCTGTACTTTTGAAAGAGTGTTCTTAATAAGCAATTACTGGAGAATGTCTAGCGGTATTTTTTTGGGGTCCAATAGCAGAATGAAGTGGAGAGAAAAATGGCCAGGTAGAAAGAGAATATTTTTAGAGGGAAATATTCCATTTCACTTGCCTTGGAATTGATTCTGGAGTCAGCTCCCCTATGTCAGGGTGGTTTCTTCTGGCTCTTTGCATTACTGTTCTGAAATCTCTAGTGGAAACAGTTTTGAACCCAGCTGCATGATGGAATCCTGAGGATCTTTGAACCTTGCAAGGCCTGGGACCACCCTCAGAAACCTGGCTTAATTAACCTGCAGTGAGAATCAAGTGTCAGCAGTTTTCAGAAACTCCCCAAGTGATTCTTACATCAGGAACTATTGTTAAATTAAAGCTCCTCTAACGAGCTGGGGTTTCACACATGTTTCTCCTGTAGAGATGAGGAATTATTTAAGGTCCAATCCAAAAGAAAAGCAGAACCCCCCCCCACATACACACACACACACACACACACACACACACACACACACACAAAATGTGGACTGGGTTTGTGGGTCAGTGTGGTACTGTGCTTGCCTAGCATGCAGGAGGCCCAAGTTTCCATCTCAGGAAGGCAAGAACAAGAGGTTAAAAAAAAAAAAAAAAAAAAAAAAGAAGAAGAAAATAACCAACAAAATAAGACTCAATCAATAAGTGATCAGGCAAACAGACAGAATAAGTGATAAGGCAAACAGATGTGATAAGGGCTAGGAGGTAGGGACCCCAATCAGTACATAAACTAATGCTCTTGTTGTGGTAACTTCAGTTTCAACCGTAAAATGACTAGATGATAGACCTCAAATAGCAGGACACTTCCTGCAGCCTCTATGCTTCTTCTCCACTGTGTTCTATACCTATCAGGATACTTGTCCTTTAGGAATACTTTAGACTCTGCTTATTGAACTAATTGAATACTCTCAGCCCAAACAGCCTATAGCTTACCTTCAAATGCAATCTCCTGTGTTATGCAGATATATTCAAATGGTATGCAAATGAAGGGGAAAAGAAAAGACCTACAGTTGGCTGAGCCCCCCAAAGGCTCCTGAAAGAAGTCAAATGTTCTTCACAGAGAAACACCTGACAGAGTCTCTACCTCATTAGCAGAGTCCCTGTAGCCAGGACCCAAATCTTGACCTTATCTGAGGACAGCTGCCTTTGGGAAAAAGCTGGGCCACCAGACTAAGAACCTTCGGGGTTCTCGCCTCCACCCCAAGCAGATGTTCAGGGCTACAACAGAGACTGACTGCGAGGGAACTGGCTAAAAATGCAGGAGGGCCCTTACATCTGGGCTGCTCTGAGCAGATGGGGCACAGCTGCCTGGTGCACACACAGCTGGGCCCCATGCCTGGTGCTGGGCCAGTCTCCCTGGGCAGCCATCTAGAGCTCAGGGGCCGAAACTGTGCATGTGCCAATCTGAAAGCCTGGCAGACCTCTGCTCTGATTGTCTGTTCATGACTTCTTCCCAGCTGGCTGCTCAGGGACAGTTCCAGTAGAATCTACCTAGGCTGGTCTATTTTACCTCCAAAAATAGCTCTTAATACATTTGTGGATCTCCGTTTTCACTGCTATTACCTGGGCTGAGAACCTCTCATTTTGTCCCCAGGGACTTCTGCAAGCAATAGCTCAGTCAGTTCTGCCTCCAGCCTTGACACCCCCCAGCTCCTATCATCTGCTCTGCAGTCAGAGGATTCTTGAATATGTACATCCAAACTGGTCCATTCATTTCTTTCAAATGAAGAAAGAGGCTGTGTGCTCTTGAGATGGACAACTCTTTGTGACCAGATCAGTAAAGATGACTCTATTTCTGTTAGAAAGCACCTTGTAGAAAGCACCTTGTCCCAACAGGATAGAAAGCACCTTGTCCCAACAGGATAGAATTTTAATAGTTGAAAGTGTTTCAAGAAGAAATAATTGAAACTCTCATGACTACTTCCTAATACAGTTTCCTCAATAAGACAGGTGAACAGCATAGTGTGCATCAAAGACACTTGGACAAGCAAACAGGAAAGAAATGAACTATGCCTTCAAAATGCTCTGAGAATTTTCCTGATGATCACATATAATCCCTTTAACAATGATACCGAATTGGTATCTTAATATTTACAGATGAACAATCAGAAATTAGTGAAGGTAGATAATTAATGCAGTGTCACATAATTAGTTGCAGAAAAAAAAAATTAGAAGAAAACTAGTTTGTACAATTAGTCTAAATGGACGCTATCTCTGCCTGGCACATCATTGAAATCGAGCTTTCTTCATGCACTTTAAAAACAGTTTACCAGGCTGGGGATGTAGCTTAGTAACACAGCATTTGCCTAGCAAGTAGAAAACCCAGGGTTCTATCTCCCAACATGAAGAAAAAAAAATTTACTGTTTACTAAAAATGGGATGTAAGTTGTCTGTAGAAAACTGTGAGAAAAATAAATTTGCCTATAACCACACCATACAAAGATAAAACAGCTGATATTATTTTGAGTTTTTTTCCTTAGTTTTTTCTTCAACAATTATATACCAATAGATCAATTAATATATGACATACCTTTGGTTGAGATGTATATTCAATTTTGTGTTTTACGCTGTTGTTTTTTTTTTTAAATCAAATACATTACCAGTAATTTAACTGCTTAAAAGAAAATAAAAGAAGAGAGGAGAATAGAATTAAGTGGTAAAAAGGAGAAAGATGACTCCCACATAGCAGGTGGCAGGTGGGGGTTTGGTTTGAACTGAGTAAGGCAGGGCTGCTCTGAGCATGCACATTGACCACAGCAGGCTGGGAAATGAGCCCCACTCTTTCCAAACCTCCCCAAATCAATCATCCCTACACTTGCCCTTCCTGTTTCTTCTGCAGGCAGCAACTTGAATGATGGCTTGTGGCATTCGGTTAGCATCAACGCCAGAAGGAACCGCATCACTCTCACTCTGGATAATGAAGCTGCATCCCCTGCTCAGGACACCACCCGGGTGCAGATTTATTCTGGAAATAGCTACTACTTTGGAGGTAAATTCTCCAGCCTTTGAACTCAAAAATAAATGGGAGAAGGGAGAATATAGTGGGCAATTGTCAATTAGGCAATTCTCCTGAAGTGTGTGTGTGTGTGTGTGTGTGTGTGTGTGCACGCACATACACACACACACACACACACACACACACACACATACCTAAAATAATGTGAAGCAAAATCTTTCATAGCTGTGCAAATATAAATTATCTAGGACAGTGCTGAGGAAGAAAAGAACTTGAGCTATAAGTGCTGGTGTTACATAACACATCCAAAGGATATTTTTTTGTAGCCATGCCAAGCTCTGTGATCGCATTGGAAAAGAGAAACTCAGCTGAAAACTTGGAGAAAGTGAACCAAGAGTCAGCAGTACCTGCAAGAGGGAAAATTCAGGTGGAGAGGCAAAGCTGCCCAGCCATCTAGGCTACTTCCATTCTATTTTGCAATCTTAGCCACTATCTTCCCTTCTCCACTTTCTCAGAGTTCCTCCTTGCCCATGGAGAGGGACAGCTGGGAGTGAGGAGGAAGTAGGAGGCTCTGCAAGGTGAACCACTTCAAATTCTTCTTTCTCTGATGTCTGGTGAATCTTGAAAATCTTATGATGACAGAAATGAAAAGACAAATTGGTGAGGGTAAATAACATATGATCAGGCATCTACTATATTTATATATATGCACATATATTTTATTTAGCCTTTCAATGTTATTTCCTTTATTTACAAAATAGTATCTGATTTCTTAGCCAGTTATTTGTATTAGAGAAACCATCCCTGAAAGAAATTTAAACTTCATGGCTGTCTGACCTTGAGCAAGGCACTTATAGTCCCTGGACTTTCTTATCCGAAATATGGGAAAATAAGCTCAACTTCCAGAATTGCTAGGAGAGTTAAGTGAAAGCAAGGCTTAAATATATGGAATGGAAGCTGGGAGTGTACCTCAGTGCTAGAGTGCTTACCTAACAAGGCCTAGAATTCATTCCCCAGCACCACACATACAAAAAAATGGGCAGAATGGCACCTGTTATATGATAGAGCATGGAAAAATTGGCTTCAGTTCTTCTAGATATGGGCATGGTCTGGGGCCTGGGTTATAGTACCTAACTCTATTTCCATTATAAAATTGAATTGAAATATAAAAGTATGCAGTGAATTCCCCTCCCCCTTTCTCTCCCACACCTCTACACATTCTCTCTCAGTGCTGGGGATTGAACACACGTTAAGTGCACACTCTACCGCTGAGCTACAACCATAGCATCTTTAGTCTCTTATCTCCAAACCCCAGTATGTACAAACCACTTCTCTCCTATCAGGGATATGTGGTTAAAGCTTTGAAATACACAAGGGACTATGCAAGGTGCAGTATACATATTTTGGATTTCTTAGGAGGGAAGAAGTGTAGAGCAACATCTTTGAGGTTTGATTTTTAGCGGTGAGAAAGGACCTCTGGTCTTTCAACCCAACTCTTCCTCATGTGTGAAGTGATAACACATTCCTTTAGGAAAGAAGTGCATTTCCATTCTCTGTAAATGTTTTCTGTCTTACCTCATTTGATTCATGCAGCAACTTTGTGAGGTAGGTAATGGCATTCCCCATTTAATAGATAATAAGATTGACATTTGCTGATATGAAATATCTATCTATGTAAAGTGGCAGACCTAGCAAGTAGTAGAGGAAAGACTCAAATACAGAACTGTGCTCTCCTCAGCCTGCTAATGAAAGCAGAGAGATGAAAGCAAATACAGAAAGGGGTTTTGGGGTCCCCGAAGATGTACCTCACAGACTGCATAATTCTGCCCCACATGCAGTATTTCAGCAACAGAGAAAAAAAAAAGTGTCCTTAAACTTATTTCTGGGAAAACCGATTTCAAATAATTGTCATACAATGGGCATCTGACCTGCCAGAAAGGCAAAATGACTCCTCTCATTTAAAGAAGTTCTCTTAGAGGTGGACTTTTCAGGGGCACTGGGCTTAGGAGATAAAGATTTATGGATGATTTGAATAGTGTTTAAACAAACGCCCCATGCATAGACTGTAAACTTGAGGTGAAAAATGAGTTTCAGTAATAATAGTCAACTTACATAAATTCTCTCTACAGCTTCAATTAGAACTTGTAGCATCTCTCTTCATTTTATAGTGTGTCTGTGAGCTGTTAACCAGCTGCCGGCTTCAGCCCAGCAGTGACTGTCTATTAGAGATGGCTGAAATAATTCCCAATTATTTATGGGTTATTGCCATGTTTTCAAGCTTGCATTCCCATATGCTTTGAACCTATTAAAACCATTGAGATGGAGTTTGTAAAGAGCACAAGCACTCATATACCTGCTTCACTCTACACCTGTCTTAATGAGAAGTAGATATGTCCTTGTTGAATGCTATAATAAATCATTGCAATGCATTTTTTTTAAAAGAACACTCTTTAAAAAGGTACAGCATTAACCTTTCACGTATGCTATTACAGACCTATAACTATGTGCATTTAAACCCTTAGTTCCTTTAATGTCTGGATTTGCTTCGCACATGACTTCAAAATTTCAGTTACGTTCCTGTGTGTACCTTTCTCAGAAACTAAGCCTGTTAATGCTAACAATTAACCAGGCAATGACTCTGCTGGCCATGCTTGCCCAAAACATGATTTCCTTTGAAAGTAGAATTCAGAACTGAATTGTGCATTTAGACATGTGTTTTAAGACAGAGCCAAAATTCCTGTGTAGTTACAATATGTTTCTTCCTTGAGATGAGTGAAGGATGCCATGCCAAAGAATGACGAATAGCTTACCAATAAGAAAAAATACAATAAGAACAAGATAAATGTTATAGTATCGGTATTCCCTTTAGCACCCTCTTTTCCCCTATAAAGTGATTGAGTATTCCCGTTTTGTATCATTTCTGTCCCCTCCCTGAGAATGCTAGGATTTACAACAAAAGTACGTGCACTGCTATGAATGAAAAAGCACCAAAATAATTAGACCTCAAGGTCTTCCATCAATAGGTCGCCAAAGCAATGACTGATCATTTCAGTATTCTTCATCTTTTTTCTCTGTCCCACAGGGTGCCCTGACAATATCACCGATTCCCAATGTTTAAATCCCATTAAGGCTTTCCAAGGCTGCATGAGGCTCATCTTTATTGATAACCAGCCCAAGGACCTCATTTCAGTTCAGCAAGGTTCCCTGGGGAATTTTAGTGATTTACACATTGATCTGTGTAGCATCAAAGACAGGTAATTATTGTCTCTTCTCCTCTGTTCTCCCACCCCCTTCTCATTCTCACTGTTCTAAATATGAGTTTCTTTAAGCAAAATTCTAATCCACCAACATTAGCCACATTAGACATAATTGAGTCGCCTAATGGAAAATATTTCTGAAAGGATTTCAGGCCCAGAGAAAAATGGTTTAAATTAGTTGAGTCTCTCTTCATGTTGACTTGCAGTAAATGGGATATGCAAATTAAATCAAAATACAAATTTGTGAAAGGATTAAAATTTTATGCATAAACAACATTTGATTACTTTGAAGTTAAGAGTAAAGCAAAAAGGAGGGAGGAATTGCTTCTCTCCTGAACCATTTCATTCTTCGCTGCACTGGGTATCTTTTCTATCACAAGTATATAAGCATCAGGCCTCCAGGGAATCCTACAGCAAAGTCTTTGGGCAGTGCTAGACTGTGCACAGCAGTAGCCTGGGGGTGGTTGATCTTCACTGTCACGATCCCCTATGCAGTTTTGTTGACCCAGACCCAGGCTAGCAAAAATCACCACTCTTATTCTGCAACCCATGGATCTAACAGAAGCTTAGTTTTCTCCTCCATTTCTCCTGGGATCTGGTTCTTCTTATGTTGGGAATTTTTGGATTTAAAGACAAACTGCAGAAAACCACAGAGAATGAATTCTGAAGTTTCAGCAACGTTTTCCATGTTCCTCCTCTAGCACTTACCTCCTTTATTCTTTTAATTCTGCTCACTCCTGTCAAAATAGCATTGATCCAATGGCTGAATAAGATCTGCTAAGTGCTTGGGCTGTGTGTTGGTGATAGAGGTCCTCTGCTCAAATTTCATCAGGGAATTAATTAGTTATTACAATAAAGTGAGATAAATGACCAAGCAATGTCCCCTTATTTGTGGGACACGTGGCAGTGGCAATTTAGTCTTGCTCTAAGAATGAGATCAATGAGGTTTCAGAAGGTGCTGCTGAGTGGAATCTTAAAGGAAGAGGCAAAGTCAGGAATGGCCAAGGCGGGAGTGGGTGGGGATTGGAAGAATAGTGTTATGAAAAGGCATGGAAACAGGAGACAGCATGGCTTAAAAGTATTAATCTATTTAGAATACTTCTTTTGCTTTAAAAATCTCTATTATTGGAATGAAAGCATTTTATAACTGATGGTATGTAATAGTTTAATTGACAGCACTTATTTTTCTCAGTGGTATGTAATTGGTGGTCTGGCTTATTATTCATGGTGTCTTTAGATTCAATTAACATAACTCCGTGGGGACAGTGGGTCAGTGTGGGTGGGGCACCTGGCTGGAACACAGCTAGAGAGGCGGGCCTGCTCTTTAATTATGAAGAACTCTGTGTGCTAGTGAAAGTTGCCTTCATGTTCTAGGCAAGGATCAGGAAGAAGTGGTCAGATTTGCATCGTAGAAGGAGTACTCCGGAATGAGTTAGAAAGTAAACACAGAGCTAGGGAGGTGACTGTCCATCTCTATCTGGGGGAGCAATGAGGAGACAAGTATCAGGTCATCTACTGAGTGACATAGAAATCAGCTATGCAGAAAATAGTCTGTGCTAATGCTGGGAGTGACTGATCAAATTTGGTGGAACTTCATGTACGTGTTTTCCTGTTAATACCACTACTCACGGAATCATCAATAAAGCACACAGACTTTCTGGTTTGTGTGCTTTATTTTTTTTTTTATTTCTATCTGACCAGGTGGAAAAGTGGGTAATAAAATGTGTGCTTCATTAAAATGCACTAGTTAACAGAATTCATAAGAAAAGGTATTACTGGGAGCAGTTTCTCCCCTATGGTCTTTAATAATAATAAGATATAAGCATCCTATTTCATCAGGCAGCACAGCCTTTTGCAAAGTGTGGATCAATACAGGGAACATTTATCAATAGGAATCTCTTTGATACCTTAATTTCTAATCAAGGAAGCTCTCATTATTTTTGATTACATGAAAGTCATCGCTATCTACACTGCATCATTACTTTTGTGTAATTGTAGTCTTGGGTAATTATATTACATACAATTGTGTTACGGTTAATTGTATAATAAGGGATTGTGTTTAGTTTAGTGGGTAAATGGTATGTTTTTCTTGATTTGCCAGACACTTTCTCTAAGAGAAGGGAAACCCATGGCAAAAGGTTTGCTTTATGCATTATTGATTGAACTTATATTTAACACTTGTTGGAGAGAAAGAGGGGTAATAAGGAGAGACAGGTGGTTTCTGAGTTTGGTGTATCATTTATAATGCACAATTAAATGTGGACTTGATTTCAGGGTAATTGCAAAGTCGTTGCCTTCAAGGAATGAACAACTTGGTCGAGAGGGAGGAGAGAACAGTCTGGCTGTTATTTTCCTTACCTGTGCTCCTATCTGGAAGTTCATGGAGGATGGCCTAAGAGTCTCTTCTCCCAAACTCATTCCTGTCTCTTCCTTAGAGGCTACAGACACCCAGGCCTCCTCTCTCACCTTCCATAGCTCTCCTTCTCCTTCAAAGTGAAACAAGATCATCCCTACCAGCCTCTCTTTCCTACAGGTCTCAATTATGTGTCTTATATATTTAAGGGTCTTAGTGCTGGTCATTATGGGAGAATCAGATATGGGAAACCCATGGTAGATAACAGAAGAGGCATGATTGTTTCAATATCTTTTTTTTTTTTTTTCAAATTTATTTTTTATTCTAAGTTGTTAGAAATGAAAGCAGAATGTATTACATTTCATATTATACTTGTAGAGCACATTTTTACATATCTCTGGTTGTATACAAAGTATATTCACACCATTCGTGACTTTATACATGCACTTAGGGTAATGATATCCATCTCATTCTACCATCTTTTTTTTTTCTTCACCCTTTTGCCCCCTCCCTTCCCCTCTCTCCCCATTGGCCATTCTAGTGTTCCTCTAAGCCTCCTATGCTCCCCATCCCAACCCCATTGTGAATCAGCCTCCTTATATCAGAGAAAACATTTGGCATTTGGCTTTTGGGGATTGGCTAACTTCACTTAGCATTATATTCTCTAACTTCATCCATGTACCTGCAAATGCCATGATTTTATTATCTCTTATTGCTGAGTAATACTCCATTGTGTATATATACCACATTTTCTTTATCCATTCATCTACTGAAGGGCATCTAGGTTGGTTCCACAGTTTAGCTATTGTGAATTGTGCTGCTATAAACACTGATGTGGCTGTGTCCCGGTAGTATGCTGTTTTTAAGTCCTTTGGGTATAGACCTAGGAGTGGGATAGCTGGGTCATAAGGTGGTTCCATTCCAAGTTTTCCAAGGAATCTCCATACTGCTTGTTCCAATATCTTAAGAGGTTCTTCCAGCAGAGGGTCTCCAGGGAGGTTTCTTTGAGATGATGGCTGGAAACTCTGGTAGGTACTGACTGGTTTGAGCTACTTATAGTCTGCTTTTGAGACATTATCTTAACTAAAAGCCGGAAGGTCCTTTCTCAGGAATTAAAGAATTTTTACTAATCTGCATTCCAGTAATGGGAAAATTACCAAACACTTTGCCTCTGGGTAGAAAAGAGATGGAATAACTGGCTGGGCCGACAGCTCTAGCAGCATGGAAAGCATGGATTTAGGCAGTTCCTGTGCATAACAGTGCAAAGACAGAATAGGAGGAGACAGCTGGGATCAGAATGGACCTTTCCAAGAAGACCCCACACCCTTTAATAGTCCCTTTTAATTTGGGGGATACAATGTACAGCTCATCCAGTCTCATGGTCTCTATATCCCAAGCTCTAGTTCTTCATGAGCTACATTTGCTCACTCTCTTGAACTTTAAGTAGGCAAGACATTGTATTCTAAGCTCTCATTGAGAAAAGGTACCTTCAGTAATTGCTTCATTTGAAGAACAACTATTTATTACACTCTCTGTAGTTCAATCTCACAGAAAGGCATTGAGTGAATATGTGAAACAAACTTATGTATATTTCTGAATAAGATAAGATACTGAAAGAGGTTGAGCATTTTTTCATGTATTTGTGGATTGATTGTATATCTTCTTCTGAGAAGTGTTTGTTCAGTTCCTTGGCCCATTTATTGATTGGGTTATTTCGACCTCTCTGGCAATTAGAGAAATGCAAATCAAAACCACTCTAAGATTTCATCTCACACCTGTCAGAATGGCAGCTGTTAAGAACACAAACAACAATAAATGTTGGAGAGGATGTGGAGAAAAAGGCACACTCATACATTGTTGGTGGGACTGCAAAATGGTGCAGCCAATATGGAAATCAGTATGGAGATACCTTGGAAAACTTGAAATGGAACCACCTTATGACCCAGCTATCCCACTCCTAGGTCTTTACCCAAAAGACCTGAAAACAGCATACTATAGGGACACAGCACAATTCACAATAGCTAAACTGTGGAACCAACCTAGATGCCCTTCAGTAGATGAATAGATAAAGAAAATGTGGTATATACACACAAGGGAATATTACTTAGCAATAAGAGAGAATAAAATCATGGCATTTGGAGGAAAATGGATGGAGTTAGAGAATGTAATGCTAAGTGAAGTTAGCCAATCCCAAAAAGCCAAATGTCAAATGTTTTCTCTGATATAAGGAGGCCAATTCATAGTTGGGTTGGGATGGGGAGCATAGGAGGATTAGAGGAACACTAGGATGGCCAATGGGGAGGGAGGGGAAGGGAGGGGGCAAAAGGGTGAAGGAAAAATAAAAAAGATGGTAGAATGAGATGGAATATCATTATCCTAAGTGCATGTATGAAGTCACGAATGGTGTGAATATACTTTGCACACAACCAGAAATTTGTAAAAAAGTGCTCTATATGTGTAATATGAAATGTAATGCATTCTGCTGTCATTTATAACATCTTAAAATAAAAAATAAATAAATTAAAAAATAAAAAAAAAATTAAAAAGATACTGAAAGAGTTATAGAACCCTGGAAGTATAGAACCACAAATATCCCTGCAATCAATAGCTTTCTGTCACTGTGACAAAATACCTGGAAAAATCAACTTGAAAGAGGAAAAAATTATTTTGACTAACAGTTTCAGAGGTTTCAGTCCACAGTCACTTAGCTATGTTGTTTCTGGGCCTCTGGTGAGGTAGAATATCATGGAGGAAGGGCATGGTAGAGGAAAACTGTTCACCTCATGGTGGCCAGGAAGCAGAGAGAATAAGAGGATGTGGACAAGGTAAAGCCTTCAATGGCTTGCCCCCAAGGTCTTATTCCCTCCAACTACACCCCACCTTCTACAGTTTCCACCACTTCCCAACAGCCCATTAAATCATAAATCCATCAAGGACATCATGATCCAATCACCTTCCAAAAGTCCCATCTCTGATTGCTGCATTGAGGAGCAAGTCTTTAACACATGAGCCTTTGGGGGAACTTTCCAGATCTAAACCACAGTAAGCTCAAGTTTTTAAAAATGAGGTAAACTATGAGCCGTAGATGTTTTTTCAGCTTTTCTAAATTCACATAAGGCTAAAGAACATTGCCAATGTTCTTTCCTCTGTACAATCTACCAAACAGGTACTGACCTAGAAATGTCAGTCATTGTGTAACTGTGACTCTAAATATGTAACACCATCTTTTGCTTAACCAGACAGATTTTTTTCAAAAGTATGCAGTATGTCTTATTCTTTGTAATCTTTGTGTGCCCAGTGGGTGATTCTATTCAAAAGAGGGACAATCAATTATTTTGCACTGTCAGGCAGGGTCTGAGTGGAACAAGATGGGCCAGGTCCAGAGGTGGTCTGAAAGCTAGCATCCTTATGGAAAAGCCATTCAATTCCAGAGGCAATCTCCAACATTCTGGAGTTCAAGTTACAGGACAGGTGAGACAGATATCAAATGCCAGCCAAGAATTCGAAGAGAAGTTGGGATCCAAGGTATGAAGTCAAACAAGGAGAGGGAAAACAAGGATGCCCATGAATGAGTTAGTCATCTGACTGGGAGGGCATGGATGTCCTACCCAGAAAGAAGCTTGGACTCCAGTACAGGTGGCGACAGTTTTGAGAGGTGTTAGGGTGTTCGCGAATCCCAACCCACTGCTTAGCAGCTTGAGTGATGTCATGTTGTCGATCTTTTCCCACGTTTCTCCTCTTGCAAGACTCAGATCATAAAACCTCCCTTCGTGTTGCGAGGTAAGAGAAAGCATAAGACACGGTATCAACAGTTGCCTATCTAGCATGGAGTGATACTCGGAAAATGTTCACCATGTTCATTCCCAAGGCCAAGGGCTTTCCCAGAGAGAGGAGAGGTTTTGATCTCTTTCAAACCCCACCGAGGCCAAATGATTCCCAGTTGTTTCTGGGAATGACTTCCACAGAAATGTCTCTTTGCGATGGCTCAGTTTCATGATAACCCCTTTTTGGGTTTCAATTTTCTCTAGTTTAGTGGACCTGCCCCTCCAGGCCACTAGCCACTGCCCATTAGGAAATCACCCATCCATTTGGGCCAAGGCTGTGGTCTTCCCAATTTTCTTAAGGCAAAAGTCTCAGGACCAGCACTAGGATGAGGTTAGAGATCAAATTTTAAGGAGGTTCTTACTTTACAGATTCAGGCATGTGCCAACCGTGCATTCCCAGTTTAAGGACTTCCTTAAATCTATTAGCAAATTTGTGTTTGCATCAGAATCATCAAAAGTGCTTGTCTAAACACAAGTTTCTGAATGGGGTGGGGGCACAAAGGTGAAGCCTAAAAGTCTGATTTCCTGATAAATTCCCAGTTTTTGCTGTTACTACTAGGTAGGGCCAGGTGACTACTTTTTGAGAATAGCTACCTTAAAGAATCTAATCCTAGGGACTATGGAATTGCTGGGACTCTTCAAGGATGATGTAGACCTGGGGGAGAAAGGATGGTCCCTGCACCTCTTGAAAGCACATGTAGCTTCCCTCCTGGCCAGAATCTCATGGGGTTTCCAAAAAGTTCAAGGACACCTGCCTTAATGTCCCTTTCTCCAAAGAGGCATTTAAGTAAGTCCCAGAGGCAGTGATGGGGGCAGGGTGAATTTTCTTTTCCTCCAAGGCTTCCCTTGTCTCACCTCCTCCCTGCTTTTCAAGACAAAGTCTTGATTATCACAAATGAAAATCATCAAATACTCAGGTGCAGAAATGATGGGGGATTTTGGTTGTATGGGAATGTGGTTCTAGAATAGCTGAGGGAGCAAACAATTATACTCATGAGATATATATATATATATAAGTACAACTGAATGACTTTCTGGCCCCCACTGAATGGCATAGCTTGATCTTTCCTTCTAGAAAAATCACACAGCTTATAGGTGGTAGTAGTACCATTATAAACAAAGTCCCCCTCGCCTCACATACTGACACCTTTATAAGGATTGACAGATACTGGTTCCATAAGGCCTAGCACTCCTGGCAAAGTTTTGGGATAGATTCTATTCCCTGTGAGCCTTCCTCATACAGTGAGTGATGCTACTGGGGAAAGTCCTTGGAGATCATCCAGCCCTGGTTTTGCACAAGCAGAAATGGAAGTCACACAGATTAAAGTCAGGTACAGAACCAGGAACTTCCCCTTGGTCTTTGCTATTGCATCTCAAGCAGACTTTTCACTCCAAGTCTTTTGAAAGTCAAACAATTTATTTTTTTTTTTCAAAGAATGGATCACATGTGAAACAGTGCATTCAATTTCCTATAGCCATTTATGTTATGAAACGCAGCTTCTCCCTCCACAACCACTTCGTTTTCTCTCCACACATTTTCTCTAAAGAAAAGCATCTGCCAAACTTTCTGGTCAAGATTCTTACCTTCTGGTCTCAGGGTTTGGAGTGCTGTAAACACTGGGAGGAGGAAAGCATTCTGTTGGATAACCTCCCATAAACAGACTCCTGCTAAAACCCACCCTGTGTGGGGGAGTTTGTCAAAAACAGTGGGTAATATAAAAAGATTACATTGCGGGGTAATACATATGTTTTAGTTCTCTCTCAAATTGAAAGCTTTTACATTGGGTGCCAGAAAAGCCATCGTAAGGGCAATGCCCACACAATCTGTGCTCCAAATTCTAAAGTGAGAAAAGTTGCAATATGGTATTCTCCCTTTATTCATGGGATAGGGCCAAAATCAAAAGATCACTTCTGCTTTTTTTTTTTAAGTTATCATTTTTTGCTCTATTTCATGGAGGAAAAGGAAAGATGATATTTTATGCACTAGTTACTGAGCAAACATTCTCTAAATATCACTTAATTCAATTAATTCTACAGACCTGCCAAGCCCACCCAAGTGGTTCTCCAAGTGTGGCTAACAGGCCAGTAGCCCATAGCATCTGTGGAAACTTGCTAGGAATACAGATTCCCAAGTTCCAAATCATACCTCTTGGATCAGAAACATGGTTGACGGTGGAATCTGAGTATTATCAAGTCCTCCAGGTGATTCTCATACACACTCAAATTTGAGAACCACTGTTTTTTTTTTTTTTTTTTCCTACTATCACCATTTTACAGATTAAGTCACCAGTGGTCAGGGAGTTTCAGTAACTGTCCGAGGTCACATATCTAGTGATTAGGGGTATTGATGTTCAAATCTAGTTTTCCTGATTCCTCAATCCGTATAAATATGGAGGGCCTATTCTCAAACTTTCAGAGAAAGAGGAAAAATAGGCATGTTTCTCCAGGGAAGGTGAAGGGAGGTGTCATTGTGGAAGTAAGACTTTAGAAGGAGCTCCAAGAATAGGCTTGGTTCAGAGGGGGTGGGGCCAAGAAGAGTATTTGAGATGCTCTACAATGGACAACAGAAGACTAGAACTGAGAACTGGTGAGGTGCTGGACATTTCTTTGCCTGGTTTAGAGGGGCTGCATTGGCAGCAGTGGGTAACAGAAATTGAGTCAGGATCAGAGAGAACTAACGAGCACACAAAACAGTCTGAATCTGAATAAGAGGTTATGTTACTAGCTAATTCTTCAATAATGCTTCCTATAGACCAGAATATCACCTCTGTGTGTGTGTGTGTGTGTGTGTGTGTGTGTCTGTGTGTGTCTATGTGTGTGTGTTACCCTAATGCTCTGGAGTAGGTAATATTGTTAATTCTGTATTACCAGCAACGAAATTGAGATACGGAGGCAGTAAGTAACTTGCCCAAGGTTACACAGCCAGTATGTATGTGGTAGAGCTTGACTGCACATAAAGGAGTCCAGTGGAAGACATTTGGTCTGTCCTTGTATAGGACTACTTTGAATCCAATGACGGTCAGGCATGTTGCCTTCTTCAACATCATTGGAAAGAAAAAAAAAATGATGTGTTTTCATCTTGTGACAAAATCACAAAGTGGGCTGTATTGAAGCAAGAAGACAAGGGACGTGGAACAGGGAGGATGGAGCACCTCTGGCGCTGTAGGGGTTATCATCCATGCAGCTCACTGTCATAGCCTTGTGATGAACACACCGAGGGGCACTGTGAGGGAGCTAACACCTCCACCAGGAGATTTAGCTTTGCTAGTTCTGCAGGCTGGTTAGGAGTGGAGGAACTTCAGAATGGCATGACCATTCTGTGGCAATAAATTTTGAGCCATTTTGATAGGGGCTATTCATCTGGAATTCCCCATAAAAAGCACAGATTCATTTGTCTGCTCCTTAACTGAAGGTTCTTCCCACCCCCATCTAATACCTCTTTGGATGTCAGTAGGGAAAAGGGGCTTAGGAAAAATACAAGCTGGATTTGGTTGAAGTAAGTGCACTTTAACGAGTGCATCTGTGTTCTGTTACCAACCACATCTCTCTCATCACTTATTTTCACAAGGAAATTGGATGATTATGTCGATGAAATAGTGCTTCTCCAACTGTGCATGAGGAAGAGCACCAAGGTGCATTTGATTCATGGAAAACACTGAGCGCCTACCACACTGAAGGTGGGATTTCATTACAGCCCATCAAACAGTGTTAAGAATCTTACCCCATCAAATGGTAATTTAAAATGTTCATGCTGGAAACAAAGCCAGAATGGTGAGCTGGGTGAATTCTCGCAAACACTTCCAAATATGATGGATGCTGTCCAAGAGCTATTGCTTTGAGACTAAGGGGTGATGCGCACTTTCAGGGAGCTGTGAGAAAAGGTCTATTGAAATTTGTAGGTGTCTGGATCATGTGTCCTGAGAAATACTGGCTAAGCAATTTAGATTTTAGACAACATAAAAGCCAAGAAGACTTTTGATCTTAGATAGAAACATGGAGAAAATCTTAGTTTAGATCCTCAAGTCACTTCTGTGAGGCAGAAAACATTTCTAAATTAATAATTAGAAGAGATTCTTCCTTATCGATCTCTTCACAGGATCAATATCTCAATAAGCCTTCATCCAACATCCTGATAAAGGCTTTCCATCTGTTTTTCACATTCTCTAAAGAGACTCCCATCTACACAACCAACATTGTGTTCTTTCTATTCTCTACATTGATGTGCACTCCTTGAGCCCTCGAGGCAAATTACCTGGAGTCTTTTTAACATTGTTCTTCTCTGGTCCAAAATAAAATATTGGTAGCCATAATAATCAGCATTTGTAGACACGTTTGGAAGAGAAAATTTTAATGTTGTGAGTCAATGAAAAAGCAGGTCTATAGCCGGGCGCGGTGGCGCACGCCTGTAATCCCAGTACTTGGGAGGCTGAGGCAGGAGGATCGCGAGTTCAAAGCCAGCCTCAGCAATGGCGAGGCACTTAGCAACTCAGTGAGACCCTGTCTCTAACCAAATACAAAAAAGGGCTGGAGATGGAGCCCAGTGGTCGAGTGCCCCTGAGTTCAATCCCCGGTACAAAAAAAAAAAAAAAAAAAAAGAAAGAAAAGAAAAAGCAGGTCTAACCTCCAATAATAAGCTCTCACTTATTGCTGCTATGAAAATTACTTTAGAATTAGCACTGTACTATTTTTAGTTTGATTAGGAACTCTCACAGAAAGTTCATAGAGCTCAAATCAAGCCTTGTGGGTTTTATGGTCACATGGACGGACGGGATTTTATGGCTACTAATCTGCATCCACCTGCTTTTTTGTCATAGGCATGGTTGGCACCATAGACACCAATGTGATATTAACTCAGGCAGCATCCAAAGATGACCTCGGCCTCCTGGTTAGCCGATGAGGAAGCTCATGTTAACTAAGTTTAATAACTTGCTTTAAAATGAAATCACGCTTTAGATTTGGTGGTGGTTTAAAGCCTTTGCATTTTAGGTCAACATTGGAGTCTCAGCTCCTTCGGTTTTTACTAAGGGTGATGCATATACTTTATAACCATAAGTTGTTAAAACAAAAGCCAGGTAATATTATTCCCTCATCCCTCTTGGAGTGTTGACAAGGATTGACTGAGAGTGGAAAGATGAAAGTTCTTAAAGTTAAAAGCAAGAGAGACAGAAATGGATGGGGCAGTGTGCGTATCAGCAGGCTGGGTTGTAGAAAATCTGCACGCAGGCAGGAAAGGATGACATTTCTTTGAATAATTTACCTACATACATAACCTATTTTATTTTTTGGACAAGTGATTAATGTTTTCACTTGATTCAAGTTAGAGATTTGAAATCTTCCCTCGAGGTTTAGCTTCATCTTTAAAAGATCTCTTGGACATGATTTACTAGGCCTACTGCAGGGCCCTCTTCTCTCAGCATTGGGATATAGCATAGGCCAAGTGGTGGGTATCTCAACGCCTGAGAAATGCAGAGGAAAACAAACAAACCTAAGCAGATACATACTGCAGAGAATGCTGATTAAGTTGGAATTCTTGTGTTTCCAATATTACAGTCTTTAAACTCGTGATGTTTAGCACAACCAGAACACCATTAACTTTATTATGACAGAATGTTACTATCAGCTTGCTATCTGTTTTTACCCATGCTGAAAAATACACTTTAAATTGCAACAATTAGGTAGGGGGCTATCCCAGATTTGGCTATCAAAATAATCCTAGGAGTGGTTCTTAAGGAACTCTGGCTTTAGAAATTTGCCTAAATAATCTTCATGAAAGGTACAGGACCTCACAATCTGAAATGAGTATTATATGTATCAATATTAGCCTTTGTGTGTACACATATGTGTGTACATATTCATACATAATATAACTCTACCCAGTGTATCCTGATGCACACTTCTGGTTCCCAATTGCTGAGAGATTATACACATTTAGCTCATCTTCCTCTGAGACCCCATAATTCATTCATCAAAGTACCTACTTTTGTTCCTGGCATATTGCTTTGCCCTGAGAATCCAGGAGTGACCAAAGTAAAAAGTCTTTAATTTCAGAGCATATGCCATCATTTCTGTACTACCGTGGTCTTCCTTATGTCCTTGGACCAGGGGTCTGCTTTCGTCATAATGGGTCATTCACTTATTTATTACTTGTGTTTGGCACGTCCTGGCTATACCAAGGGCTTGGAAAGAGTAGATGATGTGGCCGGGTGCTGAACACAACATACCATCTCTTGCTTCAGCAAACTTCATGGAAAGACAGATTTGGCCAAGTGATCATAGAGATGAACATATGCTCCCAAATATGATGAGTGGCATAATGTAAATAAAAAAAGGCTAGTAGGAGGGAATCTGAGAGGAAGGCTGGTTTATTTATTTATTTATTTTTTAATTTTAATTTGTTATATATGGAAGGCTGGTTTTTATTGGAGATGGGACAGTATGTCAAGAAAGGGATTTGTGAGTGTTATTGTCCTCAAACTCTGCATAATCAACTGTTCAGAGGCCACTACAAATCTTTGTCAGTGAATTTCTCAGAGGTTTGCACTTCCCAGCCCTTTCTATGAACCTCTGGCTGAAAATCCCCATCTCATTGCTCTGCCTGTGTGTCCTCTGCTGAAATCATTGCTATGGGGAAAATGAGGTTGAGAAGTGAATTTTTTTTTTCTTTCATTAGTAGAAAGAAACCTTCTAACTAGAGTTTTAGCTCAAAACAAATTCTTTGTGTTTCCCTAAAACCATGGTTTGCTGGGAATTTCTCTGTGTGACATTATATCACTCCTTTTCTCTTCATTCTATCACCTTTCCATTCTTTCCCTGACTGCCTCGATTAAAGGGTTTACCTTCTAGCAATTCATTCTTAATATTATTAAGAATGAATTGCTTACACCAACACTTATCAAAACATGAGAAAAATCTGTCTACAAAGTAAACATCTGGGTAAAGGTGGGAATGGTATTTCAGCTGGCAATTTGGGAAATCCCAAGAATCTGAAAGTGACAAAAGAATACACATTTTAAAGGTCATTCCAATTACCATGCTGACTCATGTTAAGTTGCAGGTCTGGAGATATGCACACAGGGAGGGATGAGAACATGTAGCTGACAGGGACTTAAGCATATAGTGAGGAGAGTACTACAAATTACTATTGTTTTCAGTAGTATACAATGATTCTTCAACATCTGAGGTATTTAATTAGTACAGGAAACCAAGTATGAATAAAGAGCAGGGTATAACTCTAATGCTTGATTTTTTTTTACAATATTTATTTATTTGTTTTAGTTGTAACAATGCCTTTTTTATTTTTACGTGGTGCTGAGGGTCGAACCCGGGCCGCGCATGTGCTAGGCGAGCGCTCTACCACGGAGCCAGAACCCCAGCCCTCTAACGCTTGATTCTAATCCACATTTGGCACAATGGTACAGGGACCTATCAGAAAAAAGTCCCAAGGATGAACTCCCACCTTCGTTTAAACTTCCATGTGCAACTGCTTTATTGTCCACAGCACAGTTAACTCAAAACACAACAATCTTCTTGATAGAATTTTCCCAAATGTAGAACCATCTTTTAGAGAAATACAATAATTGAAAATTTGTAGTCCCTTAGTCACAAGCTGTTTCATAACAGTCCTCCATTCATTATGATAGACTAGCTATAGTGAACATCAGGTTCTCCATGTGCATTTTACATGAGCTCCAGCACATATTAGAGCCTGAGACATTACAGGCGAAGCTCAAAATTCTTCAGCTTGTGTTTTGCCATCTTTCATGGCCTTGCCTCTCCCTTCTTCTCCATCTTTATCTTCTAGTCTATTAATCCATCATTGCATCTATACGTACTTACTGAGTATGTAGTGTTAGTCACCACCTTCAAGAAGCTCAAGAGCAAGATAGCCATACAAGAAACAACAACAACAACAAAAAAAACCCCAGACCAGACATTTTATATATGGAAGTTCATGGGGCATAAGGGTATATCCCAGATATATTTTTTTAGGCAAGCAGAAATAAAAATAGGAGTGTCTAGAGCATCCCAGAAATGGACCATTGTCATCCCCCAAGCAACCATTCCTGTTCCTGCCCCCAGGGAATTGCTGACATTTTGTATTTCTGGAGTTTCCTTCCCAGTTCTTTTTACCCACATTCAGTCCATCTATAAAAGTCTAGTTCTGATCCTACCTACTCCGTGAATTCTCCCTGACTGTTCACACTGATCTGTTTCTAGTTGAATGACTCTGATACTTTCCTTTTAGATTTCAATATTTGAATGTCTCTTACACATTTTTAGATTTAATTTAGTTCCCAAACACAATCAGTACCTATGTTTTATATTCCATGAGAAACTTCTTGACATCAGTGATGCATTCATTTGATAGGAGGTGTTTTGGAATCATTTGTTGAGCAATTTGAACATTTCAGACTATAACATCACTTGCTGTTAGTAGCTGGAGATAAACTGCCTAAAAAGCTTATGAAACACAACAATGCCTCTCGGTGTTGAATATAGTACTGCCTCAAGATTTAGAATGAACTTGGAAATCTTTAATAACTTTGTACACTCAAAACTCTAGAGACTGCTATCCAAGATTTAGAAATTAAAGCCCTTCACCTCTTTCTCATCTTGAAAACTTTCCAATGTGGTTTGTGCCAACTATCGCTCTATTTGAATAGCAAGAGTGCCTAATAAAAGCAACGCTGGTGCCAGCTGTCATCGTTCACATGGTGTTAAGTGCTCCTTCTGTAAGCACTAGCTAGCAAGAGTATTTTTGTTTAGCAAGGCCATCATAAAATTAGACAAGCAAACCATAGCAATGGATTTGAGCAATGTAGTCTATAAATAATACAGTGGAAGGAAGCATACAAGTACATTATCCTTATTACAATCTTGTGCTTTAAGAAAAAAAAAAATGGGGCAGCTCTGTAATAGAAGGCAAGTCTGAAGAGGAGGCAGCTCTAGAGAAATACACAAAATGTCTTTGGTGATTGTAAAGGATGTCAGCCGTCTCCTGGTAATAAGATCTGCAGAGAGTAACCTCTGGATTCCGTGCACCTCTAAACAGCTCCTGTAGGCTGAAGTGGGAAAACCTGTATTTATCTGGTAGGAATGGAACCAAAAAAAAAAAAAAAATGTCAGTGAAGGGTGACAAGGTATCAATGTGAGCTATTTATCTGAAAGTGAAGTTATTGACGAGAAAAAGGATTCCCATGAAACCAGGAAGCAACACTGGAATCTATGCAGACTCTACTGTGCCACTGTTTTTTTTTTTTTTTTCTTCTTCTTCTTCTTCTTTCTTTATTTCTTTTCAAAAGTGCCTGTCAGAGCCTTAAACAGCATTGTTATTATTCATTTGGCTTTGTCAAACTCTCGAGCATCTTCCAACATAGAGAGCTGCTTCTAGCTTTTGCCAAATGTCAACTAAAGTCTCTTTATTTAGCAAGAGGAGGAGGAGGAGGAGGAGGAGGAGGAGGAGGAGGAGATATGAGATATATTTTTTCTTCTCCTTAGAAATTTTTCCTTCCTTATTTCAACACTGTTCTCCAACAAGAGTCACTTAAGTTTACTGAAATAAAACAATGGAGTTGAGAGTATAGCTCAGTGGTAAAGCACTTGCCTGACATGCATGAGGCCCTGGGTTCCATCCTCAGCACTACAAACAAAACTAACTAAATAAATGAATTAAACAGTTGTCCAAGTACCATGATAGGGTTTATTCCTCAAATAGTTACCTTGTTTAAATCTGTGGAGAGCTATGTTAAAATATACAAACATAAACTGTTCTCAAGTTTACAAAGGTTCATGAGTATTAAATGACTTTCCCAAAATTATTTAGACAGCAATTGTTTGTATTAGAAGACCAGGGGCTGGAGTTGTAGCTCAATGGTAGAGTGCTTGCCTAGCATGTGTGAAGGCACTGGGTTCAATCCTTAGAACCACATGAAACTAAATAAATAAAAGAAAGATATTGTGTCTACAACTAAAAAAAAAAAAATGAAGTTAACAGACCAAGAAACAATTTGGAAAAAATCAATCAATCAATCAATTAAATATATAAACCAACCAAGGTGCCCTTTTAAAGTTAACTAAATAGATCTTAGTGGATCATCTTGAAGATACAGGAAAGCATCAATGCAAGGCTAGACTGCATCTGGATTAATGCTGATATTTCCAAAGGAAGAAAGTATCAGATTAAAGTGGGTTGTTGAGAAGGTGAATGATAAATAAGGAAAACCAAATGTGTAAAGATCATCGTAGCTGAAGAACTAAATGAAGATGTCTATAATGTCAGACACCTAAAATAGAAGCAGTTCTTTCTTGGGTGTAGCATCAAATAGGAAAGGGTAGAAGTGGCATCAGTTGTACACCCCTATGTTCCCATTCTCCTCAAAATGCATTACCACTTCCTCCCCACCTGAGGAATAATGGAAATTAAAGGAATATAATATTCATTTTTGCTGTCATGCATCAAACACTGTAGCTCTACACCAGCATAATGCATTTTTGAGCATTGAAAAGTCTTTTTATTTTGAGATAATTTTAGGTTTGCAAAAGTGACATAAATACAAAGAATCTTTGTATTGACTGATCTAGTTTCCATTTATCCCAACATTTTACATAACTGCGGAGCATTAATCAACACCGAGAAATTAATGTTGTATCTACCGTCTTAACTAAACTACAGAGTTTATTTGGATTTCTCGTTTTTTTCCCCCTTAATGTCTATTGTCTGTTCCAAGATACCACATTGTGTTTAAGCATCATGTCTTCTTAGTCTCCCCCTGAACTCTGATGGTTCCTCAGTCTTTCTTTGACTTTCCTGACCTTGACACTTTGGAAGCAGCAAATATTTCATAGAACCTGCTCAGTTTGGGCTTACCTGATCTGTTGTCACCCACACAGCAAGAGTGTAGATTTGGGAGAAGAATTCCACAGAGGGGAAGCATCCTTTTCCACCGGGGATACCATGGGCATGTGGTATCTACATGACTCGCTACTGCTGTGGCTGACCCTGGCCACTAGTGAAGGTGATATTGGTCAAGTTCCTCCCCTGTGAGGTTACTGCACCTCTCCTTCCCCTCCTTGTGAGAAGTGAGTCTCTATGTTGAACTCACATCCATGGGGAGAGAATTAGGCACCACCTCCTAGAGAACAGGGTATCAGAGAATGTGTGATCATTTGTTAAAATTGCAGTACTTAATAACAATTTAGGGGAAATATTTTGAAGCTATTTGCTCCCTTAAAATTTCACATACTAATTTGATCTTTTATTGATGCATTTTGCCTGCAGCAATTGTTACTGTGGCATTTTAATGATGAATTTCTATTTCACTCATTCTTTCTCCAGTTATTTATTAGAATTCTTCTGTAAGGAAGAGTTGTCCCTTCTTTCCCATGCATACATATAATTCAATCACTTATGTCAGAATAAACCCATGGATATTTATTCTTTTTTAATTTATTCTAATTTGTTATATATGACAGCAGAATGCATTACAATTCATTTTTTGATGAAATTTTCTGTTTTTTGCAACAAAATATGCAGTCACTAGAGGTGATCAAGACTCTGAAATGTGACCATTATGATTAAAGAACTGAATATTTAATTTTATTTCATAAAAACAGATTTATATTTAGATTAACATAAAACTCTGAAATCCTGGGTCCATTGTCGTTCTGATTTCAAGTCTAACTCAGAGCCCTTTGATATTCTGCAACTCTATGAAGTTCAACTATAGAAAGAAAATATTTCAACAAGTCTGGTGAAAATATTGGGTCCTTTGAAAATCATTCTTTTCAAAGTAAATTTGTGAATGGTGATTCTAGTGTCATATACTAGTTTTTTATGAGATTTCTTTCACATACCATAACCCTGGTGACTGATGGCCCTGAGTATCTGTCAAGAGTCAATTTCAGACCTTGGTAGGATCAGTCTATTTGGATCAGATGCTTTCCCAAGTAAATACCACCTCATGGGGGCTCTATAGTCAGCTAGTTGAATTCATTTGAGTCTCTGTACTAGCACAAATGTCCTCACAGAAAGACACACGCCAGATTATAAATGACAACCTAGAACATTCTTTAATATAATTATACTTTGGATATGATGTGTCCCCCAAAGCTCCTTAGTTAGTGCAGGAATGTTTGGAGGTGAAAAGGCTGGATTGTGGATGGATAGTCTCAGGATTTCTGCCTCATCTTGGGCCCAGAGTGAGTGTCTCAACCAACCATGGACTAGTCTTCTGGAATTGTGAGTCAAAATAAACTTTTCCTCCTCTACCTTTCTTCTTGGGTATTTCAGTCACAGTGACAAAATGCTGACTAACACAAATGTTGACCAGGAGTTAATGTAATTTTAAAATTCAGTTTCAATGCTGACTGAATGGGCTAGTAGCTTTATATTTTGGAATACATAAAAACCATTTAGGAATCTCCTAAATGCAGATTTCTGGACCCTACAACTCCAGAGATTTTGATTGAGTCCATCTGGAATGGAGACTTAGAATCTTGAATTATATGAAACACTCCAGGATATCTGTATATCAGTATTTTAGAAATATTGAGTCAGCATATTAAACAGACATTTCTTTATTGAGCTCATCATAATACAGTCTCATCCAAATTTCTCCTACACAGTGGGGAACTAAACTTCTAGTTCTGTCTAATGTTAATCGTATTCTACTGAAAATGGGGTTTTGGTTTTTTCTTTGTTCAAATAAGTTTAAGTAATGCCAGAGTATGAAAAGTTAAATGGGTTTCCTTTTTTCAAGTTTTCTTTCTCTCTCTTTTTCTTCATTCCTTGGTCTCTGCAGTGCTGAGATGGAACTCAGAGTGCCCCGCATGCTAGGCAAGCACCCTACCACTGAGCTATAACTATTACCTGCCTTCCCCAGCCCTCTCAGAATTTCCCAGTGTGAGTGTGTGCATGTGTGTGTATGTGTGTGTGTTTGCACACGTGTACTCACATGCTGATAAGACTTGCAAGAGGGAAATGGAATTTCACATATATATGTGATCACAAACCTTTGCTTAGGGCTGGGTAAATAGCGCAGCAGAGGCATGAGGCTCTGGGTTCAATTCCCTGTTCCACAAACAAACAAAACTACAATATGCTTTTGGAATTTCTGCCTTAGAATTCATAAATCATAGTAAACACCAGGAAACATTTGGATTGTTCCTTGTCGGCAGCAGGGCACCAGATCAGAGAGGTAGTCAGTAGTATAGACAAAATGACTTCCAAAGGTAGCATTAAGGAGAATCGGAGGGCTGTAAGTAGACTTTCACCTTTGTTTTCCCCTCTTTTGTATAAAAGCAAATGTTTGTGTGTTAAGGTCATTTCTTATGCCAGTTTTTCCTGTTTTCTAGTATGGAGGACTTGTACTTTTGATTTATTCATACTCTGGTTTGTAGCTTGCCTGTTTAATTTCTGGGATCTTAAATGAACCACTTGACTTGTGAACCTCACTTTCTTGTAGATAATGGTCGTTGTCTTAGAAGGTTGTTTCATTGATCTGTTGACATAATTATTGTGATGACCTTGCACTAAGTGCACCACACCAAGCCTAGTGTTTAATACATGATAGAGACATTTATTTAACAAATTCAAGTTTTGGGGGCAAATGAAGCAAGCAAAGAGAAAGAGTAGGATCTATCCTTCCTCCCTCCCCACATCCTTTACAGATTGCAAAGACTACAAGTTTTATAGCAACTTTGATGCTGGCAATAGTGGTGTCAGGCAATATGGAAATCCCAGGCATGACTTGGGTTCAGTGAAGGAAAAAAAAAAAAAAAAACATTAAGAAAGAAAGACCCCAGTGACATTGTCCATAGAATTAGGAAGAAAGATGAGTAACAACATTTTTTTTTAGCCCCTTCAGGGAAAAATAAAAGCAAAATGAAATGTGACCTTCACCATCTCAGAACTAATTTTTCACATGGTATTCAGTTTCAACAGAACAAAAATACAATTGAACAGTTACAGACTGAACTTTGTGGTGTTGGTTATTGATGCTGAGAAATTATTTTGGAGATTGATCTAATAAGCCTACTATGATGGGAAATTTTTCTGCAAGGAGAAGAGACAATGACGGTGAAGGTAGATTCCTCTGTTAAACTGGGAAGTGTAGGAAGTACTTTAGAAACTTGCCATAATTTTGTGTGTCCAGGACCTCTGAGGTTGCTCCTTCATTACATCCAAATGGTTCTGTAGGAGTTTTACAGTCTTATATAACCTCTCACCTTGGCTCAGAGTGGACTATTCAGCCAGGGCAAAAATAGCTTCTTTGAGGCATTCTCAAACTTGAAGATTAGAGAGAAAGGTTATTTTCTAATGGTGGGAGCCTCAGGCTGCAGAAAATAGCAATTGACAGTCATATTTGCTACAAGGGAGGAAGCTGTAATGCAAGAGAGTGAGCAGTCAACCTCAGAGAAAAGCAAAGGACAGGAAGGCTGGAGTCCCCTGGCTGGCTCAAGTGTCCAGGCTCAGCAGTTTCTGAGGCCCAGCTGCGTCCTGTTCTCTTGCCATTGAGAGTTGTTCAGCCCTTGTTTGAATTCTATAAACCTGTGTCTCGTTCCTTTAAAATGACTTAGATTGGATTTTGAACATTTCTAACTAAGGTTCTTATTAATATGAGACTTACTAGACCACATTTTTCACACTCTTAAATTTAATGCTAAAGAATCTAAACAAGTTGAAGGGAAGAAATATAATTGCGAGAAGAAAGGATTTAGTGTTATCTCTTTTGTTTGTGTTTTCTATAATCTCCATGTGCAAGAGCCATAGATTTTAGCTCAAATTGGATTCAAAACCTATTCTGAGAACAGACAAAAAGTCAGGGGCCAATTAAGCCATTGACAGGCTGTGGCTGGAACAATCACCAACAACCTGTGGATATTAGAAGATTTATCACTGGGTAGTGTTGGGCCAAAGCATGGCTTATATCTCTGCCCTCACTTCTCAAAGCCTCAGGTGCTGATCTGCAATGAAACAAAGCAGCTGTGGTTGCTCACTTCACTCCAGGAAGTCAGTATTGCTGCTCAGGTAGACAGAACATGTATGAGACTTCAAAGAGCAAGGATGAAGTATGACCTTTCCTAGCAGCGATATGCTTAGCAACAGAAAATAGAAATACCGAGTGGCTAAGTATGATGGTGCACACCTGTAATCCCAGCTACTTAGGAGGCTGAGACAGGATCACAAGTTTGAGGGCCAGCCTGTGCAACTTAGCAAGCCCCTATGTCAAAATAAAAAGGACTGAGGATATAGCTCAGGGGTAGGGTGTCTTGAGGTTCAATCTCTAGTATAAAGTTGAGGGAGAGATGTGGGGGAAGAAAAGCTTAGTAGTATGCAGCCCAACTTTCCCTTCCCTATGAATCAGAAAAAATACATAACAGTTGAAAAAGAAAAGAAAAATCATTGTCTGTGTCCTTGTCATAAGACACTATGTCCTTATCATAGATGACAATAATAATGAGTTCAGGCTTGTTCACATTCTATATGACCATATTTCCATCTTCACATTGATTCACATGGTGTTTTTCATCTTGATTTCACAATCGTGAAAACTGAAGCTCAAAAAGGCATAAATAATGTCAAATATTACATTGCTAGAAAGTGGTGATTTGGGGATTTGAATGTAGGTCTCTGATGCCTGGATTATTTGAATGTGCCCCATCACGTCTGTGAAGGAGTTTGAGCAATTCCTCAGTTGTGACACAAGAAGACAGACAGTCCCAGACCAATCCTTATTCCATCATAACACAGTGGCCATGCTCAGACATGGCAGCCTCTGGTTCAGTCCCTAATTCTCTCATTTCAGATATGAGCTCACTTTTACTCAACCTTTAAAATGAAACTTAAAGAATTATAAAAATAGATTGTTATTCTGAAACTATAGGACCTGCCGGTATTTGCTCACTCCTTCTAGAGCCACGCACTGACCTCAGCAGCAAGGGCCAGCCTGGATAATACTAGCTTGTACTGGAGAATAAGACCTACATGAGTTTGGATAATAAAGCCTGAAAGCATATTGATGGGTCCAAGTGTAACCTAAGCCCTCTTGGCTTCTATTATATGAGTGCTTTTAATTATCTTATGTGCTAAAATTCTTTTATGTGGTTGTTGTTGTTTTGTTTTGTTTTTGGTACTGGAAATTGACCCAGAGACACTTAACGGCTGAGTCGCATCCCCAGTACTTTTTATTGTTTTATTTTCAGACAGGGTCTTGCTAAGTTGCTGAGGGCCTCAGTAAATTGCTGAGGCTGGCTTTGAACTTATAATCCTTTAGCCTCAGCCTCCTGAGTTGCTGTTGTAACAGGCGTGCGCCATTGTGCCAGGTGGTAAAATTCATTTTTTCTGCCAAATTTTATTACCAAATTAGATCAATGATTAAAGATTAGATTAAATGTTTCTAGTTTGGTCTCTGAAAATAATTATCAGAGACTTGGCCTCTGAAAACAATTATGCTTGGACCCCAGGGAGTGAGGATAGGAGTGTTACAGATTGCAGTCATATATGGACTTCAGTATCCATTTTATTTGGCTATGCTGTTTTTGGTTGCTAAATATTAAGAAAAATCTTGATTCACATAGATGAGAAATAGCCCAGTGATAAAAGTCCTGGATACCTTGCCTTGCAAGAGCAGATATTTTACGGTAAGACTGATCCCAAAGCCTTCAAAGTAGGTCTAATTTATTTGTTTTGTTTTATATCTGAGAACTGTGTGTTTTTCTTATAAATGTAGAACTGAGATTAATGTATTATCAATGTTAACACTTCCTATATTATGGTATTATTTTAATATGATGTTTACCCATTTACTTTTTCCTGCTTTATTAATATGCAGTGGAAAGAGCATATGGAAGGCAGATGTTCTTGAGCTTGGCTAGGTTTAAGGGGATGAGGCTTTGGAGTCGTGGTGCCCTCCCCTCACCCATTCTACCTACATGGGCCTGAGCAGACTGAATGAGATTTGGCTGGTGCTGTATAACATCTTTCCCCATTGATAACATGCCTACTCAAAGTTCATGCATACAAAGGGAAGGTGGGAGAAAATTTCCATTATGGCCTCTAGAGTTAACCTGGAGTACAAAAATGTTAGTGTATTGTGTTAAAATCTGATACAAGCTGGGCACGGTGGTGCAAGCCTGTAATCCCAGCACTTGGGAGGTTGAGGCAGGAGGATCACGAGTTCAAAGCCAGCCTCAGCAATGGCGAGGCACTTAGCAACTCAGTGAGACCCTGTCTCTATTAAAATCCGAAAAAGGGCTGGGGATGTGGCCCAGTGGTCGAGTGACCCTGAGTTCAATCCCCAGTAGCAAAAAAAAAAAAAAAAAAAAAAAAAAAAAAGCCTGATACATAACATGTTTGAAAGCTATACCATTTTAATGCAGAATTTATAAGATAATTAGAAATATTTATTAAAAAGCCACCAAAAACAAGAAAAGATATATAAAAAAATAACATCTCACAATTTGCAACTGCTCTGAACCATCTCCACAGAGTGTCTCTCACCTGCAGTCTACAGTCTAACTCTTTCCTATTTAGTGTGCTTTGGAAACCTCCAGTTTGGAATTACCTGGAAGCTTATGATCAATGCAGAATTTCAACATCGATCCAGCCAGACTTGTAGAACAGGATCTTCATTGTATCAAAGTTTGAGAAATACTGAGCCAAATGATAGAATTGATACCATTTATGGTGGATTTGGAGTGATGGTCTAAAGTTTGAGGAAAAAAACCATTCTAGTACTTGGTGGAACATGACTGTCTATTTCTTGATGAACCCCAATATTACAAATGAAATGCCCACTCTACCATATGAAACAAAATCATCCTCTTGTAAGAAACACAGAACCCTCTACTTAACTGAGGTGAGAAAACAACCAGATCAGATTGTTCTCTTGTGAAATCCACAGACCTTCTGTAAGGTTTCTGGTGTACTTCCATTCTGATAAATTCTTCCTTAGAAGTGAGAAAAAATGGACTGATTAGAGAAATTCAATTCATTTTAGTCAAAATGCCTCCCACCAGGCTAACAGGAAGTTATCTTCCTTTGTGAATTTTTAGTATATATTATTCAATTATTTGAAGGTAAATGGGATTTATTTATTTGTTTGTTTGTTTGTTTGTTTGTTTATTTTTGCCTATACAGTAACAAAGTTTCACAGTCTTAGGTGGCTTTGTGTATTAATCATGGTGGGATATTGGGGTGCATGACACTGATACATTTTTGATTCTGAATTTTCTCTGCTTTGAAGAACTGGCCTTAAAAGACCCCTGAGTATCACTGTGGTTATAAACTAGATGTGTGTTTCGTAGTGGAGGGAGGATATTAACAGATTTTTGCTCAGTGGCCATCAACAACCAATGCAAGCAGAGGCACACAGGCCAGAGTATAAGGTTCCGTCCTTTTTTAAGCCCAGCACTGTCACTGAGCTTGGATCATTGATGTACACTGCAAACTCTTTGACCATCATTGCTTGTCCATTATCTGGGGATCTTCTCAGCAACAATCCACAATTGACTCCCTGCTGGGAACTAGACCCAGGAAAATTTAGGAAACTGACTTCTGACACATTTCTTTTTATTCACTTAATTCTTTAATGTCTGCATCTGCTGTAATTACAACAAATTTCAATTATAATGAAGATCCAACTGTGGGGGTAAAATGGGATTATGGTAATTGTTAGCATGGAGAGGCATAGAAATAGGTTTCAAAAGCTTTCAGAAAAGCTATCTGACCAAAACAAGATCAATGCAGTTGGCTGCTAATTAAAGCAAACAGACAAAGGAACGCAACCTAGCTGATTTTTAATGTGTGAGCTTCATTAAAGAGCTTACATTAGTCAGCTTGCATTTTGAGGACTATTGAAATGTTTTGTTCTTTCCTCTCTAAGGAAAGCATATAGAAATTGAAATTGACCTTCAACTGATGAAGAAGAAATGAGAATTCTTAAAAAGGGAGCATGGAAAATGAACGCATTCAGATTCATTGATAGGGAAATGTTTATCTGGATATTTGGGAAATTCAGAGGCTTATCAATAGGTGTCTTATTCATTTCAGTCTGTTATGAAAAATGAACAAGGGGCAAATTTAAGTGTAAGGAAAAATAGTCCTGTATGTTTTAACATAAACACACAGTATTTTTTTTATATTGATCTACCCCTTAATCAACGACTTCCTCTAGGTATGTTCAAGTTGAGGATTTTGCTGTGTGGGCTTGTATCTTACATTGTGTGCATCTAAATAACTGTCACAGGAGGACAGGTACTCAGGCACACACATTAACCATTGTGTGTATGTTCTTGCACTGAAGCTCCTTTTCTTTTAATTTTGACAAGTGACTTTTAAAATTCACACAGATCGATAGATTACTATAATGAATGGTGATCATTAGGAGTGTATTGGAAGACAGGCTTTGTTACAGAGGAGCGGAGGCATTACCTATTTAGCATTATTTCCATAGTTTAGTGTAGGAGGCAAAATGGATTTGAATGCCTACTCTGCTCTAGCTGGGAAAGTGGGGACACACTGAACCTTGGAAATTTTATGAGAAAAGGAGCCTTCACTGTGCACCTCTGTGGTTACTAAGAGAACTGAGTCCAGATAATGCTCATGGGACAGGTTCCACTTTGCACATCCACCAAACGCTTCCACTATCAAACAAATTCAGCAACTACCTTCCCTGGAAACCTGCCCACTCCTCATTTACTTGTACCTCTTCTCTTGTGCAGCTGGTCTCATTCCCAAGATGAAAATATGTCTTAGGATATGTCTCTTTCTAAAGAATATTTCCAATTTAAGATAACTTTCTCTTTGCTATTTTATAATTACATTTTTAAAATGTATGTACAAATACAATACATTCATGTCACACTATTACAATAAATATTTTAGTCAATAATCAACTCCCATATATGATGGTGGCCCTGTAAAATTATATCACCTGGTGACACTGTAGCCTGTTTTAGTTTATGTAAGTACATTCTATGTTGTTCACAAAACAAAATCACCCAGCAATGTATTTCTCTGACCTATCACCATCATTAAGCAACATGTGACTTTATGTACATATTTCCTTCCAGTCTCCTTGTAAAAATCTTAAAGCAAGCAGTCATATAGTTTGTACTTTGGAAGTGCCACTATGTCAGGGAAGATGACCCTCATGCATGTCATGAACAAATACTGTGGAACTTGAAACACTGGCAGAGACCACAAGGGGCAATGCATAACACAAGAAGAAATAAATAGGAGACACAGGGAAAATATGTCAAGAGGACTAACACAAATAAGATAGGGTAGCACTTTTTTCATAACACTTAAAAATTAAGTGCTGTCCAAGTTTGAGGCAACAGTCACCTGAATTCTGCTTAGTGGAGTTGAAGGGATTTGGGAGGAGAATTTGGTTAACAGATTCATCCTTACACCTGTTATTTTCACCAAAACGTACTAAGATGGCAAAGATACCAACTGAGAGGGAGGAACTGGAAGAATTCAGTGCTCAGGCTGAACAAATGGAACTGGCCCAAAGGTCAGGTTCATAGGTGTTGCACAGACAGTAATGAAGAGCAAAGGAGTTCCCCAGAAATAAGCATGGTGAAAGTAGGATTTAGGATCTGAATCATGAGATACTGCAGATGCTGATTTGAGCATTTTATATGAAGAACAGGTTATTAGTAAGGCTCACTTTTGTTTTTTAAAAAGTGATATTGAACTTCTTAAAATGGCAACTTCAAAATCCTGCTTCTTTATATTTCTTTTTCTTTTTCTAAAATTCAACTAATATATAAATATATATATGTGTATATATATATATATATATATATATATATATATATATATATAATATTTGCAAGTCTAGCAGATTTGGACAATTCAGTCTAAAGGACCTTTGGAAATGTTTAATCCTGTTTATTAATTTAGTCATTTAATCATATACCTTCAAATATTTAAACTACATCTAAATATATATTTTATTTACTTTCTAAATTCTTTTAATTTACTACCTTGATATGCAGAGTGCTGAAAGTTCTTATAAAACTTAAACATCCAGAAAAGGAACATTTAAATTCAGTGAACTTAATTCTGCCTTAGGACAACACTATTTTAAAGTTTATTCAGTTGCCTCACACATTTTAAATTGATGTTTACAAGGATCATACTCAAATAGTGTAAGTTGTCTTAAAAATTATAAATGCAAAAGGATTATCCTGTATTTTTAAAGTGTTATTACCATCTTTTTTTTTTTTTTTTTTTTTGGTACCAGGGATTGAACTCAGGGGCACTCGACCACTGGGCTACATCCCCAGCCCTTTTTTTTTTTTTTTTTATTTTTGTATTTTATTAGAGACAGGGTCTCACTGAGTTGCTAAGTGCCTCGCCATGGCTGAGGCTGGCTTTGAACTCGCGATCCTCCTATCTCAGCCTCCCAAGTGCTGGGATTACAGGCGTGTGCCACCGCGCCCGGCTTATTACCATCTTTATATGAGGAAAAAGATCTAGGATGGGCCAATTGAAAGATTCACTTCTGGCAGGGGACTTTTTTAGGGAGAAAATAAGAAATAAATATTTTTGTTCAACATATTATAAGAAAATTAAAATTAGACCCAATTAATGGTAATTAAGTTCCTTGATCTGATGAAATATTAGTTAAGGTTCTAAGTAAGGTTTTTTTCTGTTTAACAACTGACCGTGAGACTTAATCCTATTGCAATCTATCATAAATAGGCTGTTTTTTTTCCCCCAGAAAAATGCAAATTGAATCACAAGCAATCCTCTGTCTGAGATCAGCTTTGGGATCATTTTTTTCTCTTTCCATATCATATTCTTCACTCAGAAATATTAATATTATAGTTTTATTAGTGCTATGGTTTTGATCATTTAAAACTTTGGTATTCAGAAATTTCTGAGATAAGACAATTGCATGGCTGAGGAAGATGCTTCAGTGCTAAGTGATGAATTTGGGCTTGATGCTTGTTGATGACCAGTGAAGCACCTTATCCCTTATAGTATAGATGGGTCCTCAGTCAAGGGCTCCAATCCATAGCCATCCACAGTGGGCTGCCCATGAAAGCCTTCACTCAAAGACCAAAGCTGAATCCTGACTGTATTTTTCATTTGCTTAATGGACATTGAGGAACTCTTACATTTCTCTGTATTGTGAAATTAAATAACCTTTAGGTATATTTTCCTCAATATGCAATAAAATTCCATAAGTTAAATGGCTTGGTCTGACCTATAATGATAATATATATGGTCCTTATATTGAAAACAGACAGAGGTGAAATTTTCTTATGTTAGTATTAAGTACAAGGAAGCAATCATATTAACACAGGCTTAAAACACATATGAAACTTCTCGATTATATGAAAAAGTAAAGTTTAAAAGTGGGGCATGCGCCATTTTGTGGCCTATTTTAATGATTTCACAAATTAGTTTTAGAGTAAAAATAAAAATTGAAATCTTTTCCCCACTGTTGAGAATTTTTTAAATGAATTATATATTAGCATGTTAATCATATATTTTGTTATACAGTATATTCTATTTATTCCCAATTCCCAATCAATTTGTTATATCATTAAAGTCCCTCTTTCTACCAAAAATATCTCGAAGAAATATAAACTGAGGGATCCAAATTTACTACTGTGCCTGCAATCAGTGGGCAAATCACATGAAGCTTCGTACCTCCTGCTTTGGCAGAAGTGAAGCCATAGATGCTTGTTTAGAGCTCACTTTTAAGGTGATGAAACTTCTGGCACTTTAAGGTGCTTAAGAGGGATAGACTTCAGTCATAAGTAGCATAGTTCACCTTATTGACTCTGTGGCTTCCTACTTGAACAAATTATTCTCTGGTATCTAGTCTCATATTCTTCACTAATAAAACAGTGAAAATAATGTAAAGTCACTTCTCAGATGTGACTATGAGCACACGTCAGAGTTCTATTTCAAGTTCATTGACAAAGTAAAGCCTTCAAGAAAACCAACATCAAATGTTCTCTTGGTGGAGGTGCTGGTCGGAAACTAGATAGGAAGAGAATGTTTGGTTTAAAATGATTGGAAGAGCCAGCTTATCCATCTCTGACTCTCTGCTTAAACATAACAAGAATCAAGGCAAGCCAGATAATTAAATTGAATTTCCCATCAGACTTTTCATGCTATTAAAGTCTATCAAAAACTGTGCACAGATTTCATCAGGAATGCTAGATATTTCCCCAAAGGAGCTCTAAGTCACATTGTGCAAAAGTTTTCTGCTTCTGACCCAATTTGGGGACAATTATCTTTCCAAGTACTTAGGTGATAAAGTTGTTAGAACCCAATAATACACCTCAATAGTCACAAGTAATCAGAAGGAATTGCATCATTTACTTGCATCCCTAAACAGTCACAAAAAAGGGACCAATTCATAATATGTCTTCTTTCTCCACTCAGAAAAACTCAGATTTTTCTGCCCCCTCTTACTTGTTCCTTGCCTGTGGCTTGCATGAGAGGTCTCTTTTCTTGTGCCATCATTTTCTCACTACTTAAAAAACAAACATGAAGCTCTGTTTTCTTACCCTTTTCCCACTCAGAGCTCAGTGTGCTGCTAGGGGGCAGACTGGTGATAGTAAATGATTGGAAGTAGCTAGACCATGAGTAACTGATAAGGCTGAGCTAAAAGAGGGCAGTTTCCACTGACTGTTGTTCCCCAGAAATGTTGACTTATTAACTCCATCAACAAGCTTTGATTGTTTGCCTAATCCCATTCACTTCTCTGAGTATGGACACAAATATCATTATCTTAACAAAATAACAAACACAGGCTACTTAGCAAGAAAAACAGGTTTATTGGACTCAGTTTGGGAATCTGAGAGTTCAGATGGTCTAGTTAGTGTCGGCTCAGTTAGGGTCTCTTTTGGCTGCATCATCTTTTAATGTGGATAGCAATCTTGGAAACATGTGTGGGAACAAGCAAGTGATGATGCCTTGATCCTATGGCAGTGCTACACTTGCCCCTGTTATAACAACACTCTGACGAGAACTCAAGGAGTTGCATGTGAATGACTTTCTGAGAGCAAAACCCATAATGACCGAAGGACCTCCTTCCAGACCCCACTTCCTAAAGATCCCACCACCTCCCAATAGTGCCACTCTGAAGACAAAGCCTCCCATCACAATAGACTCTTCGGGTACATCCATACCATATCTAAACCATGACAGTGAACCAAACAGACAGCACTCAGTGTCCTTGTGGACCACTTTTGCAAGAGGACACATGACACATAATAAACTGACTGTATAAGTAGAAGATCCAGTGTGTTAGAAGATAGTAAGTGCTAATGACAAATGAAAGAATTAATAACTGGGTAGGAAAGGGGATTGGATACGTACAGTGATGACAGATTGCAACTTGAAGTATATGATGTCAGAGGCCTCCTCGAGAAGGTGACATATGTGCAGAGTCAGAAGGAGGTGAGGAGTGAGCTGTAGTGGCAACTGGGAAGAACTTTCTGGGCAGAGTAAATGTGAGTGCAAGGACCCTGACAAAGATACACCCTTGCTGTATTTTAGGGACAACAAGGACGTCCACATGGTGTGAAGGTGTGAGCAGATGTAGAAAGTGTAGGGATAAATTGAGAGTTAAGTGGTAGTGTAGATCAGTAGAAACTGGCAGGAAATTTTAACATTGTTGCTTGTTCCCTGGTTAAAATAAGGAGCCACTGGAGAGGATTTGAGTGTATTCTTCCTCATATTTGAAAAGAATCCTCTCTTTTTTTTGTTCTTCTTTTTTTTTTTTTTTTTTTTTTTTTTTTGGTACCGGGGATTGAACGCAGGGGCACTCGACCACTGAGCCACATCCCCAGCCCTTTTTTTGTATTTTATTAGAGACAGGGTCTCACTGAGCTGCTAAGTGCCTCGCCATTGCTGAGGCTGGCTTTGAACTCATGATCCTCCTGCCTCAGCCTCCCAAGCGCTGGGATTACAGGCGTACGCCACCACGCCCGGCTGTGTTTTTTGTTCTTGAGTGAGAATTGACTGAAGGAGTCAGTGGCTGAAACTAGGGGAACAGGTGGCTAATAATTGCACTTGTTCAGGTGAGAGATGCTGGTGGTTCATACCAATGCAGCATCAGTAGAGGTCGTGAGAAATGGTTAGATTCAGGACATATTTTTAAGGCATAGCTTGCAGGTTTTGTTCACATCTCCAATATGGGCTGCGAGAGAAGAGGAAGACCTTCAAGTCTGGGGGCCTGCGCATGGGTAAAGATAGTCTTACTGTCAACCGTGACAGTGAAGGATGCAGCTAGAGTAGGCGGGAGAGGGACCAGCCAAGAAGATTGAAGAGTCAGTTCGGGGTACAGAGGTATACGTATCTAATAGACATACAAGTGGAGCTACCCAGTGGTCAGCTGGAATATGAATCTGGAATGTAGGAGAAAGGACTGAACTCAAAATATAAAAAAATAAATTTGAAAGTCTCTGGGGGTTTAGTCTTGATATTTGTGCTGTTCACTCAGGGTTTTAGTTAGGTTTTTCATTGCTGTGACCAAAAGACCTGACAAGAACAACGTAGGGGAAGAAAAATTAGTTTGGCTCATGGTTTCAGAGCTTCTATCTTTGTTTGGCTGAATCCATGGATCTGGGCCCAAGGTGAGGCAGAACCTCATGAAAGAAGGGCATCGCAGAGGAAAGCAGTCTTGACATGGCAAAGGTGGTGGGGGGTCTCCGTTCACCAGCGATCAAATGTAAACCCCCAAGTCATGTCTTCCAGTACCACTCAGCTAATCCATATCAGTAGATTCTGCCTCTCATAATCTAATCATGTCACCTCTGAAAATTCTTGCATTGTTTTGCACATGAGTTTTTGGGAGATACCTCATATCCAAATCCTAACACTCAGTAATTTGATTTTCGCTTAAGAGGAACCACAGATATTTATTTCTGCTGTGACCCTTTTAAAATGGAAAGAAAAAAAAAAAAAAAAAAAAACCCTGCATTTTTGGAAAGTAACCTGAATCTCTGTGCTATCATAACACTTCCCAGCCCTTGCCCACTCCAGCAGGAAACTTCTGTTTTCTCTGGTTAAAGCTAAGTCAGAAAGAAATAACCACATTGATCTTTCTCAAGGAAGACCATGGGGGTCCCTTTGTTCTTCCTAAAGCCAATTGAGAGTGTGCATTCCCCTCAAGTGTGCTTGCTTAGGATGCTTGAAGCTGGATTCTGGTTTCAATTCTCAAAAATTTCTGCCTCTAGTCTACTAAGTGGCTCAGTCTATAAAAATCCTTTGCCTTCTGTGAAGCAGCTTTTTGGCTGTCTCCCTTGCTGTGCATCAATCTTCAAAGAGAACTGTTTTGTTCCTTGTATCGCCTGTGAGCAAGCGAACGCACCCTAAACAGCACCCATGAAAGTCAGAACCATAACTTCTGGACCATGACCACTGATGAATGAATTCTTTGGATTGCTCTGGGTGAATTTTGCTACTTCCTCTATTACCCAGATCACCCACAGCCCTGCCTAACAATTATCTTTCTTCTTTGGAAGAAGTTTGAGTTTGGAGAAAAATTATAGATGCACATATGTTAATAACTTTTGTCTTTGCGACATCATCATTATTCCCTCCTTCCACGTCTAACTCTTCTAGGCCATTCTTTTGCCCTTCCTTTCATCTCCCATAAATCCCCACATACTCTGCAACATGACTGCCCGTGTGTCTGCTGTGTGCTCCAAGACTTTGCTGGGACACATCACAGTGTTAGTTTATTGGAGCTCTTGGGAAGTACAGAAAGACTTGTCACACTCATACTGAAACACTGTGCTCTAAGGAATGCCACATATGTCCAGATGGGGTTACATCTGTGTTGCTGCAATAGCAATAGGAGTTTTAGAGGATCTGTGTTTAGAGCAATTATCTCCTGGCAATTTGAAGAGAGGGTGCATGCCTAAGATTGTGACTCACTTCACATTTAGTGGTCTTTCATTTAAGGATCTCTATGCAGTTCCCTTTGTGAAGTCATTTTTTAAGTGTTCAGTGTAGGCCAAGTAGAAAGTAAGAAGAAACAAACATCAGTTAAAATTAACTGATTAAAGAATATAGAAATTATGCTCACAAAACTGCCCTTTTTTTATGTGGAATGCGATGGACATCATTACCCTAATGTACAGGTATGACGGCACATATAGGTGGGATGCTTCATCAGGTATAACCAGAGAAATGAAAAGCTGCACTGCATTTGTGCACAATGAATCAAAATGCAATCCGGTGACATATATACCTAATTAGAATAAATAAATAAATAAATTCTAATAATTCTAATTGCCCTTTCTTTTTAAAAAAGCAAATTGGGCTTATGCATCTTTTATTTTGAATGTCTACTTTGCAGATGAGTTTCTCTAATCATGATGTGTGTTGAACCTAAATGAAATAAGCTCCAAGGCTGCCTTGCAAGTGCTCTTTTATTTTTTTCCCCTCATTCTTGGAATATTAAATTTTCACTTATTCAAGTATCATTTCTCCCTTCCAGAAGTACATCACTTGTTTGTTCATTGACCATAGACAGATGAATTTCTAGGCTAAATTTTTAGTGTCAAATTGAGTCTATTAATACTGCAATGTAAATTCTGTGTGAGACTTATAAAGATATGCTCAAGAAGCCAGTAGAGGTGATATGTCCCTGTAATCCCAGCTACTCAAGAGATTGAGACAGGAGGATAGCAAATTCAAGGCCAGCCTGGGAAACTTAGTTTAAAAAAAAAAACAAAAACTTAGCCTCAAAATTAAAAAATAAAATAAGAAGGACTGAGGATATAACTCAGTGGTAGAGTGCCCCTAGGATCAATCTCCAGTACTGGTGGGAAAAATGTGTTCAAAATGCAGGATATTTCTGGTGGTTTTCCCAAAGCTGCCTTCCCCTGAAAGTCCCAATTGGATTTGGTAATCTCAAGATTGAAAGATATTTTACCATGTATACCATAAAAAAAATGTTTACATTTCCTTTTGTAATGCTAGAATGCTATCTAACAGAAAGTTATGATTCTGGACGGGTGCTGGAGCTCAGTGGTAGAGCACTTGCCTCACAGGTGTGAGGTGCTGGGTTTGATCCTCAGCACCACATAAAAATAAATACATAAAAAGATGTTGTGTCCATTTGCAACTAAAATTAAAAAAAAAAAAAAAAAAAGTCGAAATTCTACTAGTTGAAAGTCATAGACTCCCAACTGGCGCTATCCTGAGTGAAGTGAGGATTTTGCTGGAAAGGTCTTGGTTGATCTCATAGAAGCCAAGACAGATTAAAACAGCCAGCTCCCAGGAGGTTCATGAGGGCCACCAGATCTTGAGAACAGTAGGAACCAAACACACAAATATCTTCAGGACTGTCTCTTTCCTTTCTGCTGCAGGCTGCACATTGGAGTTTCTTTTTTTTTTTTTTTTTTTCTCCAGTATCGTTCACTGCAGACAAACATTCTCCTCATGTCTGAAACTACAGCTACTAAAACTTTCTGAATTTTTTATTTTATTGTGCCAGCCACTGAAAAGAGGCTATGCTGAATTTATTTGGATCCAAAAGTAAAAGAACTAAAGAATAAACATCTATGTTCAGCCTCAGCAATGGCGAGGCACTTAGCAACTCAGTGAGACCCTGTCTCTAATAAAAATACAAAAAAGGGATAGGGATGTGGCCCAGTGGTCGAGGGCCCCTGAGTTCAATCCCTGGTACCACAAAAAAAAAAAAAAAAAAAAAAAAAAAAAAAAAAAAAAAAATCTATGTTGCTTTTTGCTCAGCTCTCCATCCTTAAAGCAACAAATTTTTTTTTGTTGTTGTTGTTGCAGTAGGGAAACAATTATATCAGCATTTGCTGATCATGGAAAACTTGTGTTGGGGGGACAGGAGGAAGTGGAAGGTGGTATAGAGAGGTCATGGAAGAACTTGGAAGCCTCAGGAAAAAATATGATGAAGAGTAAGTGCAGGGGAAGTGATGCTGAACCAAGGAGATGCTAGGTTGAAAGGAGGGTGGGGACATTCAAAACAAAGCTGGCAGGCTAGCTTGCAGGACAGGCTCAGAGGGAGTCTCCTTAGTTGGATTTTGTTAATAAGGACACGGATGCCCCAAGTTTATATAGCTTCCCCCACAGAGTTGGTAGGGAACAAGGACTTCGATCACAACAGTGACAAGCCTGTTTCAGTTCCTCTCCGTCAAGACGAGGAGAGTGGATAAGAGTCGAAAGGAAAGGCAGAATTTGGGAGCAGGGAGAGGACTTTTTTTTTTTTTTTTTTTTTTCTGTTACATTTTTATTTAGTTTTGATGAACACATTCCACAGCAGGTTTCTTAAGTTCTTTTTATTTTCCCCTCTTTGTTTTTTACCTGTTCTTTAAGCCAGGCGTGGGTGCCATGAAGTTATCAGCAAGCTTTCCCCAAACATAAGCACAATTTATGTTTGCTGTGCTGAGCAGAAAACTTCTAATAATACCTCTGAACATACACAGCGATTTTACTTTCTGGGCTTTGAAACAATCATTGTTGGAGGGATTCCTACCTATAGAGGACACTCAGAGGAAATCATCCTGTTTTGCTGGCTTACAATTCTTAGTAGTTCTCCGTGAACCCAATGGTTATTTTATACCACCTTTGTAACTTCAGTAATTGAACCCTCTCACTTTTTAAATTTGTGAGATTTTGTTTTCCTTAGCTCTCTTAGATGCATTGTAAAGATTGTTTTCAGAAATTGCAGTGTTTAGCCTTACTTTTACACTTAATTTTGTTCACTACACTTATGAACACTTCCTGTGTACATCTCAGCAGCAACACTGGAAATTTTAAACCATGTTTGCAAGATGCAAACTACTACACAGTGAGTAGACAAGCTGGGATTTGAATGCAGGCATATGTGGCACTAAAGACCACAATTTCCACCTAGAGAAATAAGAATCACCTTCACTACCACTAGCCCAAGTAACCCTAACTTATTTAAGAGGCAAATTTTTGAAACTCATAGAGTTTTTTTTTTTTTTTTAATTTTTAGTTTTTGTATCATGGTTCATATGTGGGATTTTCAATCTGTGATGATCTTTTTTTGTTGTTGTTGGCTACATTATTTGTAGTCATTTTATAGTAGCCCCACTAATTTTGTGAGCAACAGATTTCCTATGTAATATTCTAATATTAGACACTTACCTTGAGTCGCCATTCTGAACAACATTGTGAATAGCAGCAGTTAGCATATATTGTTTTCATATTTTAAACCATATTCTTAAATAGAGCCATCTAAGTATGATTTCTGGTTCAAATTACATAATGTTTTAAAGATTTTTTCATTGTGTGATGCAAATATTTCTCAGAATAGCCATATTGTTTTGACCATAACTAGTAAAGGCCTTATTTTAAGGACAGCGCTGGCACATTTAAAAATGATAAAAATTTCCTTGCATGTTAAGTGAGCAGGCATCATCTTTTCAAATTTCATGTTGTGCTTATGTAGTTTAAAATAGTTTCCTGGCCTTCTCCCAAGAGAGAAGCATATGGAGAGTAACCTCAATTATCTGTCCTTTTTTCTTTAAAAATCCAAAAACTTTAAAACATCTGAAATTATGATCTGTATACATTTTTTCTGTGATAAATAAAATACCTCATGGGCTCTCACGACATCAGTTTAAGTTCAATAAGCATTTACCCCAGTACTGGACTATTTAATTCGAGTGCATAATTTGGCTCTGAGACTTCCATTACCTGGCAGTCCCTGGTGGATCTGCCTGTTTTGGTTAAGCCATTGTATTATTTTCATCATTTAAAATCTAACTTAGGTATAGGATTATAGCGGATACATTCTCAGAATTAATTCATTCTGTTGGATAGAATCCATCATTTATTTCTTCTTTATTTTAACTGAATTTTTTTATCTTGTTGTCTTTTGTGCTATCTCACGCCAGGTGTTTGCCAAACTATTGTGAACATGGAGGAAGCTGCTCCCAGTCCTGGACCACCTTCTACTGCAACTGCAGTGACACGGGTTACACCGGTGCCACCTGCCATAACTGTGAGTACGTGCATGGCTTCTACACAGTGGATGGACAGAACTACAGAATGGCCACTGTTAACCCATTATGTTCCTTAGTCTCAGAGGTAGAACACCTATACAATCTTAAATTGAAAAAAAAAAAAAATGCTACTCATGGTAACTTTGAAATAATTAGTGTTTTTAGAGGTCTGTTCTCCTGAGAAAAGTAATAGATGAATAATTATAGCATCTGAAATACACACACACACACACACACACACACACACACATATATATATATATATATATATATACATAATAAAAAGGATAGGTAAGCTCTATGTTATGATTTCCAACCTATTTTAATACAGCGGGGTCAGTTTCTTTAAATATACAAAGACTTGAAAACTTGGGATTTAATGGGTTAACCAGGTGCATTTAGCATTGGGGGACACATTGTATTCATTCATTAAACGTAAGATTTTGAGAGGACACTATAGACCAACACCATGGTGGGTAGGAGCACACGTGGATGAAAGTCATCTGCTGTGGAGTTCATAGACTGCTGGTAAGCCAGGAAATGAGATAGTGGCAATGCAGTCACATACATGTTGAGGTGGGGGCAAGAAAATGTGCCACGGGCACACAAGAGGTAGCTCTAAAGGTAATTACACTGTCTTCCGGGTTATGCTATGTCTGCTATGATTGCCATAGTAGACAATCAGAATCTCAGTGGTCTAAGTAACGAGTGGCCGTGTCTTGGCTATGTCTCATACCCATCACACATCAGTAGGAGGTCTTCTTCCACATTTTCCTCTTCTCCTGGAGGTTTCATCATCCGGAACGTGGCCAGGGAAGAGAGAAGGACACACAGGGGCGGAAGCACAGGAAAGCAGGTGCTAGCTTTTAAATGCCTTGACCTCTAAGTGGTGAAGATTACTTTCCCTCACATTCCATTGTCCAGATAGGGTCACAGGGGTATACACAAGAGGGCATGAAGTGCATTCCCACCGTGGCATGTGAGACAACAAAGCCTGAGCATTGGCGATAAGTACCTGCAATCCTGGCTTGAGGGAGGCTTCATATAAAAGGCCTGGGTCAATCTTTTGTAGAGACCTGGCTAGGAAATGGGAACAACACAAAGGGATACTCGGAGCAAAGGAATAGATGGAGGCAGGAAACACAACGAAAGTCTGAGTCTGCAGGTAGTAACACAGGATGGGACACTGCTGGTAGAGAAGATGGCAGGACAGGAGGCAGAGAGGAGGTAGGCTGGAGTGTGTGAGAATAAGAAACAAAGAAAACATAAATGAAGAATTGGAGCCCCGAGTCCCACAATTTAACGTTCTCATTGGGATTGTCAAACAAAAATACAACCAAACAAATGGTTGCCCTAGAGAATTTTATTCCATGCTGAGTGATGGACTTAAACGTATAATTGAGAAAGACATATCTGAAGGTGCCTGCAGTCATTGTGGGAGATTTCATGGGAAATATGAAATTTGAAATTGGAAGGACAGGTGGGAGAAGATATTTTAGAAAGATATAGAAGCCAACCAAGGCCTGGATGTATTATGAGGACCATAGGGAGATATCAATCACAGGCAGATCTCACCAATTTTTCCTGAGTTCCTGATGTTGTTGCCTGGCCCTCAAAGATTACAGAAGGGATTGGTAGATGTCCACTGGACTGAATTTACTCTAGTCAAAAAGGAACAATGTTGATGCTCTGATTTTTGTAGACTTCTCAGCCATTCCATGACGTCTGCTATGCCACAGAATGTGGCATGTATCAGTGATTCCCATAGAAGAATCTAATTGAATCAGAGAAGAATTAGTGCAGTGGTCTTGTAGGGTGATGATGTCATTGCTATTAGTTGCCTGGGAAATTGAGAAACACCGTCTGTCTATATAATAATATATTTCATTTAAATCTTGCTACTTAAAAACTTGGGATAATGAAGAGAACATGGGAATGAGAGAGATTGAATTTAAATTTTACCCAGCCGTTACACTTGACTAAGTACATAATTATATTATACTTGAATAAGTACATAATTTTATCTGTTTAGAGATCTTTTTTTCTTTTTTCTTTAAGATCCTATGAGGAAAAACTCATGAATTCTTGCAGACCTACCTAAGGAGACAATCACGTTTTTATCTAGGACTCCAATTAATATCAATCTGTAAACTTTAAGTCTGTTTCCAGAAATATTATCCTCACATAGCCAAGAGCAATACGCATTTGTACAGAAACATTGCAGGACATGCACAGGACCGTTGAGTTTGTATGTCAGTGCTCCTGGAACAAGCTCAAAGGACATTGACATGATCATCAGTCTAACAGTAAGACAAAAGAACCCTGGAGAAGATGTAATTCAAAATAAACCAAATCCCAGCCAAAGCACATCACAGCATTCCTAGGACTTTTCAAGGTTTATCTGTGCACTTTCTCCAAAAGTAATTTAGCCATTTTTTGAGGAGTTCATCTTTACAGATGCTGTTCTCCTTTAATTTGCTCTATCCATTAGACTGAAAATAGAAGATTTCTAGTTTTTTTTTTTTTTTTTTTTTTTAAGTGTGAAGTTGAAAATTGATGGAGGTGAGGTGCTGATTTTTAAAGGAATGCTGTCAAATCTGGTGAGCAGGAGACTCAACATATAAAGTAGTAAAAATATCATTCTTTAATTTTTTTAACACCTTCCCATTTCCCTTTTTGTGAAATTGTACAGTTCCTATACTGTAGACTGAAACTCTGCGAAACTCTATCTTGCATTCCGGGCATGTAGCCAGAACAAATCAGAGCTGCTTGGGTATCTGTGACATTTGGCAAGCACACCTTGGATGGCGATGAAATTCAAGAATCTGTCCTCCCTTCTCTGACTAATCTCTTTCTCTGCTATTTGGGTGACCCCATTGTTTTGAGCACTTCTTAAACTGAGTGAGTCAGTTGCTATGTTCTTGCCTTCAATAAACATATGCCCCACACATGAGCCATGAAAATTTATAAGCTGGAGCTGCCCAGATGCAGAAGCTGGCACCCAGAAAGCCCTGGGGTCAAAACAAAAGAAACAAGCCCACAATCCTGCTCATGTTGAAATGGTAGAGTCATCCTTGGTCTGTTGGGGCATGTTGTATTGAAGAAATCATCATCCATGAGAACAATAACATCAATTCTTTGGATCGATAAAACATTTATTATAATGTTAAAATGATAACTTTTGAGTATTCTCTTGGAATTTTTAAGATCTTCAGGATATGTTATTCTCATTATTTGTGCTTTCTAGCAAAGGTGGGCCAATAGAGCATACATGGGATAGGTGGGATTAACTTCTCTAATTCTAGTGGATGAAAGAGAGATGTGGGTGACAATGAACTTCTAAGGAATGACAACATGGGAATTTCCAGTCTTCAGACCCTTCAGGTTGTAGTTGGAAGCACAGGGACCTTCAGTACATCTTGACTTTCTTTTCCTCTTGCCTGATAACAGATAAACAACTTGTGTATGCAAGTTATGTCACATTTCAAACACACCTTCTTCAAAGCCACCTGTTTAGGAAGGAGATAACAAGTGTGTGCAATTCCTTTCAATTTGTGGCAGCCTTTCCAGAGAGAGGGTACTCAAGTCCATCATGTATCCCATTATGTGCCACTGGACACTCACTATTCCATGATATTTGAAAGTTGTTAGGGTGAGGAACTTTTTTCCTTTAGGTTTTATTCTTTTCTCCAGAGGGATAACTAACAATAAAGAATATTTGTAATTCAGATGCAATTCTGGCTCCCAGCCAACATTTATCAGTTGCTTATTAGTTTTACACAATATATGAGTTCAGAAAGTTGTATAATTGAAGCCAAACTTCTACCTCTTCAGGATACATCTTGATTATGATGTTTCATGTCCATCTTATTAGGAATATAAATTAAGATTCAAAAGAACATTTTTTTCATTGTAGAAGCTTAGCAGATAGTTAGATAGCTATCATTGCAATATAAGAATAAATTGAGCTGGATATCATTATTGCCTCCATTTTACCCACGAGAACATTGAGAATCAGAAAGGATATATAACTTCCTCAAGGACACATGTCTTGGAGAAGGGACATGAAGTAAAGGAATTGGGCTTGATATGCCACATACTTAAGCCCTACATCTCATTCCTTCTCTCAAACAAGTAGGGCATGTGCAAAGTTCTAGATATGATCTTGATGTTATCCATCATATTGCATGACACACAGGAGGGTATTGTGATGTCCTCATTGAAACCTAGTCCAAGGGGTCCAAGAGATGAAAAATTCTTGGGTTCTAAAATAATCAGGAAAGCATTATAGAAGGAAGTAGAATGAGATAAGATTTGAAGGACAGCTGAATTTGAAATGGATATAGGTAAAAGGAAGAGTAGGAAAAGCAAGGAGACTGGCAAGAGTGAAGGTATGATGGTCAGAATATACATGCTATGATTCAGGACACTGTAGGTACACGTGCTTTGATCAAGATAGGAAAAATTAGAAGTTCTGTTCATTTGTTGTTGAATCCCTAATGGAATTCCTGCAAAGCACTTTCCCTAAGGGAGTAGAGATCACTTCCCATTATAATCAAGGCTTGTCTCACACTATTGCAACATTCATAAATGCCACTTCGATACTACATAATAGATAGTCTAATGATAGATTTTTTAATATTCTTATAAAATATAAAAAAACATTTCATAGGTTTTATAGGGGAGGGGGAAGTCCTGTGTTGTTTCCAAGTGCTCAATGTTATAACCAACACAAGGGTAAGCATCACTGTGCTTAAGTATGAACCCCACAAGTTCTAGTGTTTTTATGAACTCATCCAAGAAGTGGCATTCTTGGGTCAAAGGTTATGAGTCATTTGAAGGGTCTTCATCCTTATTTCCAACTTTTCTAAAGTCTTTATATGGCTTATGCTCTGATGACTGTTATTTGAGATCTTGTGTCACCATCGCTGTCAGAATTGTTTACTTATTTATTCAACATGTCCTTTTGCTAAACAATTGCATATTGAATGGATATTATCACCATTAGCAGTCCCTGATAAGGAAAAAGAGTTTTTGACATGACCTGAATCTTGGGAATGGCATTGTTTCCACAATTTTTTTTTTTTGTCACTCAACAAATACATTTTTTAAAGCACATTTATTGTCAATAACTATGCATTTAGTGGTTGCTGTTACATGGGGCAGACTTGCCCAGTGATAGGAGTACTTGCTTATCATCCTCTGTATTTATACTGTATAGTGAGACAGTCCTTGACCTTCTTAATGCCTATGTATGATGACATTTATGGGATCCCTGTGCAGGGTCCCTTCCGTGTGTCTCAGTGTTTACTAATCCCTTCTCACAATGTGGCTCTCTGACATCCTAACAGTGCCTTTTAGCTCATTTTTCAGCTTTATGAGAGTATGTCAGCTTTTTTCCTCTCCCAAGCTTGATATAGTGCTTCTTCCTTTGGGCAGTCAATAACCAGGTATTGATTGGAAGCATATCAAGTTGTCTGGCCACTGGACTTCACAGGAGTCATCACAGAGCAATATCACTTTGCTTAACTATAGGTAATTGGTCCTCTGACTGCACAGCATTTGGATGGTTAGAAGGAAAGGTTAGAGAGGGTAGGGGATGCTGGTAATAAGGACTTATTTAAAAGCATTGCTCATATCTCTAGTTCAGGTCAATTTGTATCTTAATATTATTCTTTAAGTCTTCCATTAAGATCTAATTCCCCAAATGCCATCAGCAAATTGTTCTCATCTGCAAGTAAATGAAGAAGAAGGAAGAGGAGGAGGAGGAAACTGTTGAATTTATATGCTGCTTCATTTTATGACATTATCCACAATCTTCTTTGCTATTATTTTCTTCCGTGTTAACTCTCCTAGTGAGATGACAAACTCCTGGAGGGTATAACTATGTCTTGCTTTTAATGGTAGTAACCACAAATAAGCATTGGTGATACACAGGGTATATCGTCTGATTGATGAGACAGGCAATTAAGCAGAGAAGATAACTTAGGGTGCCATTTGATGGGAATGCCATAGGACAGAATGGTGTCTCAGTCTTTGCTGGGTCTCCACTCTTTTTTCTCATCTCTGTTGTATAGTCTGCTTTTGATATATGACTATATCTATATCTATATCCATATATCTATATCTATATATCTATATCTATCTGTCTCTCTACATATATATACATATGCATATATATATGTTCAAAAGTGAGGTTATGAGATAGTTGCACTTTATGATGTTGTATTGCTAGTATGAGAACAGTGTTATTTACTGGGGAAGATGAGAAGGTTTACAGAAAGAGGTTAGAGCAGAGACAAAGGACAAGAAGGAAGAATGGCAAGGAGAACAGCCTTCTAGGAAGAGGGAACAACATCTGCAAAGGAAGAGAAAAGTGAAGGACCATGGAACAGACGGGTTGTGAGACATCTTGCAGAGATGGGCTGTGAGATGAAATAGCAAAAGATGGAGATACAGGAAGTGCAGGCAGAATGAATGCAGGTGATAGATTGAGAAGGAGTGAACGTCTCCGCTGGGCAACTAAGATCCAGTTATGGTGTATTTGTTTTATTTTAATGTTGGAAATTGAGTTGCTCATATTTATTTTGTCATTTGATTTGTTATCAGATTCTTATTGAAAATATAACTATGGTAGTATTGTGAACCGTATACTGGAAGTTAGAAGACGTAGATTCTAGGGAGAGATATGGGGGATGCTATTTGCAATTGGTAGGCAGCAAATGATGAGAGTCAGAGAAAGCTAGAAAGAAAAGACCTGATGTAAAAGCATATCTAAAATTGGATCAAGAAGACTTGAAGACACACTGAACAAGGTAGAGAGAATGATGATCTTAACTTTTAGCTTGGAAGAGTTTATCAATGAGAAATGGAGTGACTAAATCTCCAGGTCTGGCTTGGTGTGAGAGCTTAGGATCAAATTCAGATCTGCAATTTACAAGCTATATGACCTGGGTGAGCTATGTGAGTACTATATGCTTTAACTTCTTCATCTGTGATATGTCACAGATGAAGTAAAATGACATGATAGCAATCACCTCATGGAAATATTAAGAGTATTAAATAAAACCATTTCCATAAAGTATTTAGCCTGGTATCTGGCACAGGAAAAGTCCCTGATCTGTGTTGGCTACTATTTGAACAGATAGAGGACAGGTAGGAAGAAGAAATTTAGTGGATGCCATCAGTTCAGTTTGGGACACAGTATTTTCCTGGATATGTTTCCTCTGTGCAGAAGTAACTGGGAAACTTTCAAGTGAAGTCCCAGGAGAAGATCAGATCAGTGGGTACATAATTACTGAATGCTTTGAGTAGATGAAATCAATAAGGCATGTTAGGCGTAAGAGTGGAACCTGGTAAGCAAAATATTTTAAGGGACTCAAGAAGAGATACAGATGACACACGACCAACATAGAGTGGTAAGGAAAAAATAAAATAAGAGCTATGAAAAAGTGGTATTCTAGAAGGCAGAAGGGTGTGTTTCAGAAATAGACTATTAGAAGAAAGGTCTAAGTAGTATCCCACAGGTTACTCTTTCATCATAGTAGTTGGCAATCGTGAAATGACAGGTTGAAATTTAAAACAGAAGTTGGAGGAAGGCACAATAGGAAAAAGAAAAAGCAACGAAGGAAACTCATTTCCTACAGGCAGCCCTACATGGTGACATTACTGGCATGCCTTGGAATTAGCTATTCCAAGTTAATTTATTGACAAAGGACGGTCCTAGGTGTTGGTAGGCAGGATCCAGTTGATTAGAAAGCTTTCCTTCTGAGAGTATTGCACTCTGTTTCAGGAGAGAAGTCCAACATCCGCAAATCCATTGACAGACAAGTAGTGCGTGACCTTGGGTATCCGTAAGTGCCCAGGATTGACTGTAGGAAGGTTGCTGCTCCCTGAAGGGAGGAATCGGAGTGGGCTGAGATGGGCATAAAGGAGTTCTTGGAAGAGTGCTTGGACCTGCATGTGAGGCCAGACTTATATAAACAGAGAGTCTCAGGGCAGTGGTTTTCAAGGGTGACTAGAGAGAAAGGATCTGAGATGAGAGTGGGCATGGAGGATACGTGAGGGCCAGTAGCATAAAGAGAAAGGAGTGGGCATTTGTGAATCCCAGTTTAAGTGCCACATGTTGCAGTAATTGCTTCAAATACACTATTTCCCCCTTATCCTGAAATCACTGATCCTACCAAACCCTATGCACTAAATTTTTCCTATGCATTCATATCTATGATAAAATTTATTTTCTAAGTTAGGAACAGTAAGATATTAGCAATAATAACTAATGGTAAAATAAAACACTTGGTAACAGTATACTGTACTAAAATTATTGAAAACTTATGAATTGTTCATTTCTAGAATTTTCCATTGAATATTTTCCAGCTGCTGTTGACTGTGAGTAACTAAAACCTCAGAAAGAAATATTATGGATGAAGAGGGACAACAACATATCCTCTTAAGTTTTGAGTCTTTCTCACTTTCATAAATCTGATGGGGTTTAACTATGGCAGATGTTTAAACAACTGGCTCTGTACATATGCAAATCTCCTGTCGGGAAAGACTTCTCACTTTTTTTTCTTCAGATTATTTTTCAGAATACTCAAACTCCCAACTTCTGCAAGAAGCTGCTCAGACCTATCTTAGATACCTCTTTGCTCTTTCAGTATCGCTCACACAGCACTTACTCTACCATAGCAGAGGATCAATAAATGTAAGCATTCTTTCATAGCCAAAATGCTTAAAGCCACAGAATTGGTGGAAGTGGGATTTGAACTCAGTTCTAGATGGCTTGAAAGCACTTCCTTTTCTCATTATAACACCTCTAAGTGGAAGGAAGAGCAGTTGTAAATATTTGATGGAATACAGCAGGATTTATAAACAAAATTCATGCAAAGACTTCCTAACAGAGGGCAGGAGGTGCAAGGGTGCATATTCACCTTAGGATCAATTTTCTTCCTTTTGAGTACATCTCAGTCATTTAAGAGCTTCCCAAAGTCATCTCCTACATGTTAAATTATTCTATTTGTTCTTTCCTTCCTCTTTGTCAATATCTCTCCCTCCATCTTCTCTACCCCAGTGTTAATTGAAGCTATAGTGAAGTTAACTTCAAATAATTATGTTGCTTTGGCAAAGTACAAAAATGTAATCACAAATTTTGGCTTTATTCCAAACCCCTAGAAGCAACAAAAGATCCCAAAATATGAGAGAAGATAATTAACTGAAGATAATTTAATTGTTGATGTTACCTTCCTTCAGAGAACCATTGATATTTACTTTGAACATTGAGCAAGAACAATGAGCATTTATTCCTAACATATTTCAATCAGCAGAAGACTAATTGCCAGAGAAATACAAAACTCTGGTTTGTCCCATGAGTGAGAAGTCATCTGGAATATACAGACATATTTAACTCACTTCATGAAAACTCATTTTCCATCTGTGCCTCTGCTTTGGATGCGGACAGATCGAGTTTATGGATAGCACCTCAGTATTAGACAAATTACTTAACTTTTTAAGCATCAAATCATTTATCTCTAAAATAATTATAACTCCATTGCACAGTTATTGTGTTGGTTAAAAGAGATATGGAAAACAACTATCACAATATTTAAAATCTGTTATTTCCATGTTTGGTCATAACCATTGCATATCTAGAGTCATTTTCATGAAAATTTATGAATAATTTTTCATGAAAGAGACATCTAGTGATTTACCTTCCTATCCTACCAAATCATATGGCCAGAGGGATGCTTTTCCTCCATAGATGACCAAACAGAGATGAAGATTTTTTCATAGGCACTAATATCAATAATGACATGAGAGGCATGATGTCACCCACAGAACCCCTGGCTGTGGTGAAGGGGGTGAAGTCCAAGTCTTCTCTGCCAGATGAATTTCAGGAAGTCGGTTCGTATAACCCATGACTCCTTGTGAAGAGAACATGACTTGTGCATAGATTGTGCAGGGTCCACTAGCAAAGATTGTTTTGACTTGGTCTTGTATGACTCGAGTGAGTGTGTTTACTCACTGTGTTGTGCTGTAATCACACTGTACAGTTCCTATTTCTTAGGCATTTTTTTTTAATGGCATAGCCCAGAATAACATTTGCATCAATCAAAGAGACTTTTCTTTTCTGTGGTTTAGAAAACACTGAGCATTTATTCACACTATTACTCAAAAACCTTTAACAGTAAAACAAGATAAAATATAAGGGTCACAGATGTTCAAAGCTCTTGCACATTCCCCTTGAAGCATTTGGCAACATTGAATTACTGGGGTTTCATTTGGAGTGGGCAACTCAGAGAGTAATAAGAGTAATAAGCAATAAGAGTTTGAAGAGAATGTGTGATTGCTCAATATAGTTTATCAATTTTGTTTTAAACTATGACTGACTTCACCGACTAAATTGCCATGAAATAAATCCCTAGTTTGAACTTTGCAAAAATATTTTGACTGCATAATCCAGATAACAAAATTCAGAAAACATTTCTTCAGCCATTAAAATTCTGCAACACAATAATGATGTGACCTATGGCAAGTTATTCCACTAATTTAAACTTCACTAGTGCCATATGCAAGGGAAAAATAATAGAGTCCGCCCCTTATTGCTATTGGGATAAATTCATGAATCATCGGGCGTGAAATTTCTGACAAGTGTGATCACAATCCTCCCTTATAAGTTCTTTCTTATATATTTATACCATTTTGTTTCCACTGCAACCTTGGTGAGGGACGAGGCAAGTATTCATTTTTTTCTAATATATGGAAGAATGATATGAAATTCAGAGCAGTTTAGAAGTGAGAGCCCAAGGACACAGTTATAAGACCCAAGTTGAATTGGAAAAAAAAAAAAAAAAAAAAAAATATTGTGACTACTCCCAAGATTCTTTAGCTATATCATTCTCTTGGTGAGATCTATTGTTGTTAAGTTATATTCCAGGTGTAATTTAAAAGTTTGCTTTTTGCTTACCCCCTCCAAAAAAAAAAAAAAACTTTGATTATATTACGGCTCAGTTTCAGATTGTTTTAGTGTCTTTCTATTATCCTATTGAACAAAACCTTGCTATTTCAACACAGTTAGCAAAGACCATCATGATTTGCCTCCTCACGTATGCATGGTATGAGCCGTTCTGATGATTATTCATTACCTGATCATGTTCTGAGTTCTTTTTATAATTCTCATCTTTTGGCCTTGTGGTTTCTTCTTCCTGGAATATTCTTGCTCACTTTTCTTCAAGTAATTCTCTGTTCTACCCAACACCCTGTTATAGCATCTCCTCTGTGTGTACATGTGGTTGAAATGATTGATATTTTATGTGTGTGTGTTTCCTTGAGTTCAGGCACTATGATTCTTCCTTTATATGTTTCCAACACCCAGCAGTAGGCCTGGAATAGTGCTTGCACAAGATAAATATTGAGACAGTAGAATTCCAGTTTTCAACATGTTGGCATTTCCTCAAAGTATGCTTATATACCTTCTACGCTGAGGAGAGGTTAAAAAAAAAAAAAAGCAAATCATGTGGTACCTCACAGCATCTGCTATGCTTTCTCCTTAGTCACCACGTAGAGAAACTTCCCATTTTTTTTTTTTTTTTAATTTGGTGAAAGGAACGAGGCTTCATCTTTTTATTCAAAACATATTTCTTAAAGATCCCACATCAAGTTCCCATTAGCTCTCAAACTGGCTTGTAAATCATCTTTCAGTTGGAGTAGCTGCAGTGCACAATATTAAGATACTAGCATATAAATAGGGCATTTGGATAAGTAAATATAAATAGAAAACATAAAAATGATATGAAAACCTCCATTGTCATAGCAGGACATGCAACTGAGTTTATTAGTCTGTCAACAGCAGAGTTGTCAAAGTCAGTTTTCAGTAGCACAGATTTCCTGCTGGCAGCTAATGTGATGATGGAGACCCTGGCAATCACTCCCCTGCTCCTGTCTCCCTGATGCTGCTGTCATTATGGCTAGAATAGGAAGCGAGTGTTTCCGTCTGCTAACGTTTGGTTTTATTACTGCCTGTTGTCTAAATAGACATTTAGTGGAAGAACTGATGTGTAACATGTGCAGAATAGGGATGCCCACGCTCACAGGCCGCCAGAGAAAGGACTTATCTCCTGGCTTCCACGTCACAGGAGTCTTGTGTTTAACAACGTCGCTAAGGATTGTTCCAAAGGTATAGAAACAAATCTACTCCATTGTTTTGGTTTTCTAAAAGATGGAGCATGAAAGGTGAATTGCTTTTGAAAATTAGGCTGTCTTGGGTTCAGTTCCAAGTTCTACCAATTACCTAACTGAGGGACAGGAAAAATTGTTTAACTTGGAACTCCAATTTGTCTCATCTCTAAATATGGGGATAGTGATACCTACATCTCAGGAGGAGCACTCGCCTCGCACATGTGCGGCCCTGGTTGGATCCTCAGCACCACGCAAAAATAAATAACTAAAATAAAGGTATTGTGTCTAACTACAACTAAAAAAAAAATAAATATTAAAAAAAAATAGATCACACATCAAGCACTGGGTATAGTGCCTATGTAAGAGGCACTCAGCTGTGTTTGCTTACTTTGCTTCATCAAGATTCTGCACTTCTACAGTTTCTGTTCTTCTGTGGATAACTTTTGAATTAGTAATGAATGCTCATTTCTTTTGGGAATGAATTTTTGAATTTTTTTTTTTTTTTTTTTTTTTTTTTTTTTTTTGCTTCTCTCCTCAAGTTGATGTTCTAGAGACAGGTTAATGGATTCTTCCTGCTATCACTACTTCTCTGGGAATTAGAAGATTTGTTTCTCTTATTGAAATTTACCTTCTAACTCTGTCTAGTTAGTTATATTTGGGTCCCTAACGGTTCTCTTTAGAGAAGTTATCATTCAAGTCCTCCTTACAGAGTTGTAAGGAGTGCCCCAAAGAAGGGGTGTCTCCGCTATTTTCTCTTCCTGCTTTCTTTCCCTGATCTCCTGTAATTGAAGAGAAGACCCATGTTCCTATCCTTGTCTTCTCTCTACTGATGTTGTATTTTAATCACTTCTACAAAATACATACATATAAAGACAACACATATATTAGTGTTCGATTGAATAACTGGATACTATTTCCAAGTTGACCCATCAAACGGACCATCACATCTACCCACTTGTCAACTTGGAGCCCTGCACTCATCTCCTTGAACCATATTAGTTATACTTCTGCCTAAAATGTCATACTTTGCCTGCACAATGCAGTGTTCCTGTATATAATTGTCTTCACTTAAGTTTGTGTAGCACCTTGAAGATGATGCTGTTAATACTGTAATCTTGCCTTTGACTAAGATGCAGACTATGCCGTCAAACCACAACTCTTTCTTCTTATTATTATTTTTTTTAATCTCCTACCCTGCTTTAAATTTTATTTACCCTTACGTCTGGATACATTTTAGGCACAACTCGTATTTTCCTTCTCACTCTTAGGTGATACACATTCTTCTAATTCCTGTATACCACAATGCAAGAATTAACAAGGCCCAGTTTGATATAATCATCTGCTATAGTTTGGATCCTGAATGTCCCCCAGAGACGCTTGTGTTAAAGGATTGTTCCTCAGGATGGCGCTATTAGGATTTGGCAGAACGTTTAGAAGGCGTGGCCTAGTGAGAGTTCCTTAGGTCTTTGAGGTATGCCCTTTAAGAGTCCTGAGGGGCTCCTCTTCTGTGTCTCTCGTTTGCTCCTTAACTCAGTTTTGCTACACCACAAACTCCTGCCATGATAGGCTGCCTTTTCACAGGTCTAAATGCAGTGGGTTCAAGCAATCACAGACTGACACCTTCAAAATTATAAGCCCCCCAAAAAGAAAAAAACAAAAGCCACTTTTCTTTACTAGTTAACTACTCAGGTATTTTGTTACTGTGGAGATTAATTAATAAATCATCAATACTTCGTTCAGTTTTCATTCAACCCTGAGATTTCTTCTAAGGATCTACCTCTAAATAAGGATAGTGGGAAGTGACGACTGAGGGAAGAGAATTTGTGGTTGGATTTTTTTTTTTTTTAATTCAGCATAATTTCTTAAAGATTCATCGAGGTTGTTGACTTTTTAAAAAATTCTCTGTAGTATTCCATGGCATGTACCAGAGTTTGTATTTCTGGAGAAAACTGGGGATTCTCAGGCTTCCTATGTCAGGCTGATTGCTTCTGTGGCAGCAACCATCTTATAGGTACAGGCTGACTCCCCCCATGTCCTTAGGAGGGGAGACTATAGCTATCCCCACAGGGAGAAGATTACCATGTTACAGTAAAACAGTATTCTGCAGGCTTACAACAGGGAATATCGGGGAGAAAGGAGTCTATGCCATCTTTTCTGGACTAAAATCTTTCTGTAGATTTTAAGAATCTATTATCTATGTATCTATCTTTACACAAAGTTGCTTGATTTCTTTTTGTATGTGTGTGTGTTTGTGTGTGTGTGCATGTGCTAGAAATTAAACACAAGACCCTATATATATTAGGTAAGCATTCTACCCCTGGGCTATGCCCTCAGGCCCCATTTTTTTTAAAAAACATAATTCTTTAAAAGAGTGTTTAGAATTTATTCACTTATTAGGAGATGGGGGGTCTCTCTGTTACAGTCTGTCCTTAAACTCCTAGGCTCAAGTGATTCTCCTTCCTCAGTCTCCTGAGTAGCTGGAATTATAGGCATGAAGCACCATGCCTAACTAAATTTTTAAAATGAAGATTTTTCAATAGATTATATGCTCAAAAGGGTCACAAATCAATGGACATAAAAAGAAGTGCAGTAAAGACCCACATTTCTCTCCCCGTCTTCTTTCGAGTTACCTTCAGCCTATTACAGATAACTCACACCTTCTACTTACATTTATTCACAAAGATGCAAGCAAACACAAGTGAATACTACACAGCTTTGCATTTTGATGTTCTACTGTAACGATCATCTTATATTCTTTACATATCAGTACATATAGAGTTTTATCCTTCATTTTTCAGTTGTTTGAAATCCTATTGTAAAATTGTACCATCATTCAATTTATGAAACCATAATTGATGAGCTTTTTTAAAGATTTATTTATGGATATCAAAATTCATTGTGGTTTTGTTTAAACTACAATGAATAAAATTGAACATATGTTATTCCGTACACTTACAAACATATCTGTGGGGTAAATTCACAGAAAAGCAATAGATGGGTCAAAGATTATATGTGATTTTGCTTTACACTGCCAAATTAACTTCCACAGGCATGGGGCCAATTTCACTCTCACTACCAATGTAGGAGTGTCAATTTCCCCAGAGATTCATAAAAGCATTGTCAAATGTTTGGATTTTTTCCAATTTGATAATTATTTCTAACAAAAAAAAAGGTAATAACACCATTTAAGGACCTGGTGGTACTTAGCAAGTCATAGGCAAGCTCTGTGAGTGCTTGGTCCTTCCTATCATAGCCTCTATATGCCTAATAGTTAAATTTTGTCATGATGCTAGAAGGAAAGTGATCTCTCTCTCTCTCTCTCTCTCTCTCTCTCTCTCTCTCTCTCTCATTCTGTATCTCTTTCATCTATCTATATCTCTGAATCTTTACACACATACAGGTTATATGTATGTGCATATAAACATATACAAGTACAGTCACACATCACTTAATGATGGAGATACATTCTGGTAGATGCATTGTTAGGCAATTTTACTGCTGTGTGAACATCAGTGTGTACTTACATATACTAAGAAGATACAGCATAACATATACCTAGACTATAGTGGTATAGCCTATTCCTCCTAGGCTACAAATCCATACAGTATGTTACTGTATTGAATACTGTAGAAAATTATAACACAATGGTATTTGTATAGCCACACATACCTAAATATAGAAAGAAGTCCAGCAAAAAGTAGTAGACTATAGGAATTTGCAGCTCCATTATAGTCTTATGAGACTACCACCATATTTGCAATTCACTGTTGACAGAAACATGGTTCTACCATGCTTGACTCTGTGTGTGGGTGCTTAAGTGAAAGAGACTGGATTGAAGTGTTCAGAAAGTATGGGACATCCTAAAGTTACGCATCTTTATCAAAGAGGGGAGGACCTTGCGGATATGTCATGGAAGTATGGTGAATGCCTGGCTACTCACAGATTTTCATTAGAAGATCATGGAATATTGATGAAATGATAGAGGGAACAAAACAAACAAACAAACAACAACAACAACAACAACAAAAAAAAAAAACCTGGCAGCAGGCCAATAAGGACACTAGAGTAACTGAGCAGACTCAGTGAAATTTCTGCCTCTGGAGGCATTAGGCAACCAGAATGGAAGTCACTGGCAATTTGGGACAGAGATGTCCTCTTTTAACTTTCCCATTTTTCAAAACTCTCTGAGCAACATAGATCTTCTTATTTCTTTATTCACAAAGATCATTTCAAGTTTCTTAATTGTAAATTAAAATCATGGTAAGGTGGGAATCAAATGAAAAAAGGAAAAAAAGTGAAAGTAGAAATAATGTCTTTGTAATAGTCTCTAGTCTCCTCATTCTTCCTGCTTAAGAAAGTCCAATCCTCTAATTAGAAGATAAAGCATAAAAGTGAGTGCACAGATTCCCTTATGTGATTCCTCTACTAAGAAATCAAAGCTCTTTAATTTTCAATTTTCTAGCATGACAACATAAAACAATCTCATTAAGGACTTTGTTGAATATTGGCAAAGGTTAGACAGAGTTCAGGCAGCAGTGAATGAGAAAGAATGTTTGAGAGTTTGAGCAAAAATTGCATAACTTCAGATGTAAGTTTTCAGGAAGCTGAAAGTGAATAGAGAGGCAAAGCTCCAAGGTAATGATCAGCCAAGAGATGCTTCTGACACCCCAGGAATGAGCAGGTGCAGAGCTGAACTAATACCCTGAAATGCAGGCTTACTAGGAAGCAATGCAAAGTCATGTCCACTGAGTTCCCAGACTGCTGAGGAAAGAAAGATTCTGATACATATATGCACATATGGTTGCTCAGGAAGAGAAAGACTACTTCTATCATGCCAGCCCTCACACTACCCAAAGGGGACAGTCATGTCCTCTGTGTGGGGAATTTTCTCTCCAGTCTAAGAAATAGGAACATTTTCCTTTTTAATAGTGCTTGGCTTTGAAGTAAGGACTTAAACATGCTAGGCAAGAGCTCTACCACTGAGTTACATTCCCAGCCCAAAGAGAAGCATTTTTTTAAAAACTAGGGAGGCAGGGGCTTAGAGTTGGATTCTAAATTACTCATTAACACAGGGGATGACTATTTTTTTCTGATTTAAATCTACCTTGAAATGAATCTTGGAAGACTGAGATGAAAGCAGGCTAGAAAAGGCATTGAACTGGTCACCATGTGAATCTGGTGACGCCTTCAGTGTCAGGAGCTATGTGCCATCTAGCATGAGCTTGTTTCCTTTGGTCAGAAAGCCTTGTCTGCATTTCTGCTCTGTGAGTGGGTCTTCATGCTGTGTGGTCGAACAGCAGACAGAATGTGAACATGAAGCAGCCTGTGTGGGGCAACACGTCGGCAGGAGTGATTGCTGCTTTCCTGCCCACTCTGGAAACCAGTGTTTGACTAAAAGGCAGGCAGATTTCTGCTGCCTGTCATCCATGTGTAATCACTTCACAGAGGGATGTTTAACTAGAGGTTGCTGACAAAAACAAAGAGGAAAGCAAAAAGTAAGTCCACGGTCTGGAGGTCAAAAAGCAAAACGAAGATTTTAGGACACCAAGCAATCTCTTAAACCAAGAATTCAGGGTTCCCCTTTACTCTCATCAGCAACTCAGAAATATCCCTGCTAGAACCACCTGCCAGCTTTGTTTAATGACCCTGGAAATTATGACCTACCAATTATGTGCTTAGTCTCTGTGTTACTGGTTGGGGCAGATCAAGTATCAGAGGACTCAAAACTTTCGTAAGTCAGGCACGGTGCTGCAGGCCTGTAATGCCAGCAGCTCAGGAGGCTGAGGCAGGAGGATCAAGAGTTCAAAGCCAGCCTCAGAAAGAAACAAGGCACTGAGCAACTCAGTGAGACCCTGTCTCTAAATAAAATACAACATAGGGCTTGGGATGTGGCTCAGTGGTCAAGTGTCCCTGAATTCAATGCCTGGTCCCCCCGCCTCACCCTCCAAAAAAAACTTACATAACTTAGTTGTCCTTATTTAATTTTTTGCATTATTTAATGTGTGTGTACATATATATATATATATATATATACACACACATATATGTGTGTGTACATATGTATATATGTGTATATATGTGTGATACATGTATATACATATGTGTATTTACATGGGGTCTTGTTATGTTGTCCAAACTGGCTTCAAACTCTTAGGCTCAAGAGATCCTCTTGCCTCAGCCTCCCAGTTACTTGTGATAATAAGTGCCTTCCATTGTGCCCAGCTTTTAAACTGTTTTTAGAATGAGAAAGGAAGTCATTAAAAACCAATAATTGATTTAAAAAATTAGACAAGTACTGCAACTTTAAAAAATCAAATAAAAACATACAATATTTTGATTAACTTTCTTACACAGTTATATAAAAGTTTAATTTCCTTATGTTTTTTTCTTATGTTTTATGTCTTTCATTGCCTCCTTACATTATGATTTTGTGAAAAAAATTACATAAGGTAAAGATGTGATTCAGCTTTTCCTCTAGTGTGGTTGATCTAATTATTTTTCTTAAATTACATGGATTGTTTTGAAAAGGTTTTTCCCCCCAGCTTTTCATCTTATTATTGATAATGTCACTTAAGTTTTTATGACTGTGGTTGAAATTGGGAATATCTTGCCAATTTCCTAAAGTTGAGATGAGATTTAGAATTTCTACATAATTACATTCAGTTCTGTATTTCCAACCCAGTTTCTCCCCCACAACCTGTAATCTTCTAGTGCTGTTTGCTACTGGGGAGATTTTGTTATGATGCTGGGTAAATCTGCATGGAAACAACAAGAATATTCATGGGAACTACTCTTAAATCACAATAGCTAGTGCTAACAGCAGTACAAGCCAGTGGCAGCAAAGACATGGCCATATCCCACCAATCTAAACTAAGAATGTTTCCACAGCATAATTTCCCCTAATTGGGTCTTAAATTTTCAGCGGCTTCTTTAGTGCTATCTGACATAAAAAGTGTGACAATGGGAAGAGCTGGGGGAAGCAACAATTGTATTAGGTACAGTTCAATAACTAATTTCAACCAAATGCAATTAAAATAATTTATTTTTTGCTGTTTGGTACCTTTATAATGTGCCAACATGGTTTGGCTCAACTCTGTTCCCCAGTTGTCTTTCTAGTTATGGGGAACCAGAAATGAGGCATTTGTTAGTACTTTGAAAGGTGGAAGGCAAGCAGCAACCCTTTTGCATTTTACATGAGCTATTGCTGGTTTGGTGACTCACCTCACTGTTACAGGGCAGTGGCTGAATGTTAAATCGCTCTGCTTTTCTCTGGATCCTACTTCAGCTTCTCTAACTCCTGAGCCAGGTCTGTGTGCTTAACTGGGTGACAGAGAGCCCCTGCGGTTGCAGGATGCTCATGCCAAGGTCAAAGACAGCAGAAAGGTTCTTGGGTTTCAACCTGTCCTCTGGGCTCCAGTGCTTGTCTGTGGGTTCTGGCTTGGTCCTGCTCCTCCACTCACGTCCATTCTCTTCTTAGCTGTGATTTTCAAGCTTTACATCCAATGCAATGACAAAACCTCACAGAGACCACTTCACCAGCTTTCACAAACACATTAAGTCCAATTCTGTTACTATAGATCGATGGATGTCTCCTGTCTACTTATGTGATACAACTTCCACTGACATATGTACAGTTTGCAAAAATACAATACCGTGTAAACACAGTGCTATGATACACTTTAGGACTTTGCAAGGCAATATTGATGCTTCAGCTTCATCCGTTTTACAATAAAATCACCTCTGCACACATAAAGCAGCATATATCTTGCTGTCCATGACATCATATTGTTTAATGACAATTAGTATTATTTAAACAGCAGAATTATAGAAAGGAATTTATAAGCATAATCTGAGGGGAAGGATTATCACATTTTAAAAATTTAGTCTGGATATGGATATCCTATATTGCAGCAATATAGTAACAAAAGTTACTGTTCTCTCCAAGGGTAGCACAGGATACTTTTGTCTTCTCTATCAAATATGATTTGTATTGCATATGCTGAAAGACAAACATTTTTTGTTTTAAAGTGTTGTTTTTTTCACAGCTTAAAAAGACATTTAAGGCTGGAGTTGGCTCAGAGATAAAGCAATTGCTTGGTATGTATTTGTGAGGCTCTGTGATCAATCTGCAACAATACAAAAAAATCATTTACTAATTTATTCATAGAGAAATATAAATTATATATGGTTAGCAAATGCAAAAATATTCATTAATGTACCACTATGGCCTCTACACAGAGGAATCCGGACTCAATAACAATGACAGTAAACAATAGCTAAATATTGTGTAATTATTTCCAAAGATGCCTTCAAAGAACTTTCCCTGTGATTACCCTTATTACTCTGTCTAGTTGAGCCCAGTTTTGAAAACTTATGAACACAGGATAACCATTTTATGAATTTTTGTTTGTTTTCAGAATTTAGAGGAGAGAACAGGAATTTAGTGTCAGAGAATCAACATCATATTCACAGATTCACCTCTTACCATCGGGGGCAACTTAGAGCAAAGTTGTTACATTGCATAAGCTCATTTGCAAACAAGAAAACTTGGCAGTAGGATGTTCCCTTAGAAATTTCCCAGTAATGGAGCTAAAGTTTAAGGAGCAAATACACTGGGAAGAGTAGACAAACAAAGGTGACAAACAACCTCAAAAATCTCAGCAGCTTAGGAAAATAAAAGTTGTTTTGTTTGCACATATTTACACAGCAGAATGGCTGATCCCTGAAGGTGGGCAGGGACTCAGTCAACTCCTGCTTTATTTGTCCATTTCCTTCCTAGTCCTTGGGAACCTCTAGTCTGCTCATAGAGGCAGGGAGAGAGAGTATCACAGATGGGAAATTCCTGAGGGCCATGCCTGGAAATGGGGTGCATGTGTTTTCTATTTATTTATATTCATTTACTATTTTATGTATAAAGTAGAGTCAAATAATACCCTACACAGATAATTCTTACAAGTTAACTTCTTAACCAGGCCTGGTGGCACACACTTATAATCCCAGCTACTTGGGAGGCTGAGGCAGAAGGATCACAAATTCAAGGTCAACCAGGGCAACTTAGTGAGACCCTGTCCCAGAATTTGAAACATTAGAAGGATTTGGAGTGTAGATTAATGGTAGAGTGCCCCTGGGTTCAATCCTAGGTATTGGAAAAAAAAAAAAAAAAAAAGTAAAAATTTCTCATTTAGACTTTTCTCCTTTCAGCTTAGGATAGGCAGTGATATGTTCAAGTTGAGGCCTCAAGGAAATGCAAGAACAAATGACCTTATCTGTGGGAGTGCTTGTCAAGAGTTAAGTACTATAATATTGGAACTTCACATTGTACCTCATAAATATGTATCATTATATGTCAATTCAAAACAAAATTGAAAAGAATTAAGTTGTATTACTATACTCTGAAGGCTTTCTTTAGCACAGTAAAGCTAGAACACCAGAATTAGATAGACAGATCCTTGCAGGGACCTTGGAGGACTTCCAAGATTAAGGGCAACAATGCTTGGAAAGTTAACTACAGAGAGCACAAGAAAGTCTGTAACTACTTGCTAGAGATTCTGATATTGAAATATATTTCTGAATATGATATTTTGGTTTTTACACTAAATGTATTTGAGACACAAGAACTTCTCTTAGTGTAGTGGGGGATCTAACTCCTGCCTGGGGTTGGATACCAGCTCCTTACCCACTGGTTCATGGGCTGAGAGAAGCCAGGACCCTGTTCTGAGTCTCCTTCAGTTTTGTTTTAAAATTAAAGCTGAAAAGAGCTTTACCAGACTAATATCCTATATGTAAGGTGCCTAAGGCTGTGCCTAGCATAAAGTAGAAACCACAGCATTAATGGTAACTATTATATCAAATAGTAACTACAGTGTCAAGAGGCAACTATTATATCAAATGGTAACTGCTATCATTATGTCTGTAACTCCAGGTAATATGCACTAGTGATCTGTTGCACTGCCATCCCTTTATTCTAGTTGTTTTACCCTCCTTAATTATATGACTCCCTATAATATGGTACCCTCCACTAACACAGAATCTTTGTGTAATTTGAAATGACTCTTTGGATGACATTCATAGAGTCATACATTTAAGAATTCAATCTTACTCTGATATTGAATTTATCTTTCACTTAGAGGAAAGGAAAATGTCTTCCTATTTTCCCCAATATTGGGAAATGCAAGAACAAATGACCTTATCCATGGGAGTGCTTCCCAATACAGGGAAAAATTCCATATGGGGTGCCAGATACATGGAGTCTTAGATGAGCTATACAAAAATGGTCTTCAGATTTTATGGAGTGCATAAAAATGTTCCCATGGGGTGCTCTGAACTTCATTATTTAATTTTTTATTTTTATTTTAAGGGACAGGATATTTCTGTGTTACCCAACTGGCCTTAAACCCGGGCTCAAGCAGTCCTCTGGCCTCAGCCTCCCAAGTAGCTGGGACTACAGGTGCACATGGCCAGGCCTGTTTTTAAAAAGACATACGATTGCCTCTTCCTGGCTAAGGTTTTCATTCTTCCTAAGGGGGGATTATTACAACTGCCTTTTACTCATCTTCCTGATGTTGAGGGGGATGTTTAATATCTCTAAGACCCTCATAAATTCATTTTTTGTACACACCTCTATAACAAAAAAAAAAATAGATTAACAAGAGAAAAACACAGAAATTTCTTAACACATTATGTGCATATCACATGTGGGGGAACAACTCAGTGAAAGGTGACTCCAGATAGTGACTTAGAATTCTAGTTTGTTTAACATTTTCAACAAAGAAAAATAAAGTTTAGAGAAGTTACAACACTAAGATTTGCTTTAGATTTCCAGAGGTGGAAATCTGTAGAAAGGTAAATATATGGAAAAAAAAAAAAAACTGGTTTGTTTGTAGATTGCTTTGGTGCTCTCTATCTGAACTGATAAGAGTTGTTTGCAGTGACGAAATTCTATTTTTTTTTGATAGAGATGGGGTTGTGTGTAGCTTTTCTGCATTTGTTTCTTCTTAATTGTCTTTGATTCAAAAACATCATCAAAGAGGCATATTTTGGGGTAATATTTTCTGGTTTCATTCACTTTTCTATTCAGTTCTATGCTAGCTTCTAGAGAGGCCCCTCAGAAGATCACAACTTTACAAGCCATCAATGGTGTTTGAACCCAAAGTTACCAACTTCCAATGATCCTTTCCACAAATATATCAGATGGTAAAAAATCATCCGCGATAGGGCCATGAAACAAGTGAATTTGGAAATCTTCTTGACTTATATACTTACATGAAGGCTATTAAAAGGAAACTTAAGATCACTGGGAAAAACAAAAAGGTAGAAAAAAAATACAGAGATAGCATTCTGCACAAGTCAAAGTTACTGTTTTGACTATGGGTTATGCTGATACTTGAGCTTTTAGCCCATGGGACAGAAACTGTAAAAGGGGGAAACAAAATCTCAATATCTGCCACCATTGAATCAATGTGATTTTATAATTTTTTGTTGTTGTTGTTTTGGAATGATGCCTTTTAAATTTTAACTTGCAGAAGAATGAGCTGGAGTACTTGTAAAACAGTTTCCAAAGCCCTATCCTCAGAGATTCTGCTTTAATAGGCTGATATGTGTTTTCTGAAGTTGCAGGAGTATTGGAAGCTCAGGGGAGATGCAACTCTTGTGGGTCTGAGGATGTCACTCAGGGCACTACTGCATTTGAAGATGGGTGTACTCCCTGAAGTTTATTTCATCCTGTGCCTCAAACCACTGACAACTCTGCCTCTATGCATCCGATGTGTTATTTTCTGCATTCTTTTCTTTTCTGTGTGTGTGTGTGTGTGTGTGTGTGTGTGTGTGTGTGTGTTTTCCTGTGTTTCCTTTCTGTATTTTGTTTTGTTTTAGATGCTGGGAATGGAACCCAGGGCTTCACACATACTAGGCGAGTACTCCACCACTGAGCTATACCCCTACTGATTTATATTTTAAATAAAACACATTATTAGGAATAAGTACTATGCATTTCATAGATTGATTTACTGCATCACAGAAAGCCACGATGTGTAACAGAAATGTTAGACACAAAGATGTCCATGTATATTCAGCAACAGTTGCTGCTTTCTATCTTAAAAAATGATATACTGTGGTTTCTCAGAAGAAAATGATATACAGATGTAGGCTTGGGTGGAGGTAAAGCTAGAGGCAGGCGGAGTTGTCTTTCTCATTCACCAGAGGTCATTTGCCTGGCATGTTGCCCTAGTCAGACACCATGGTCAAAATGCAATAGACACCAGGCTCTGGTGTTGCATGTCCAGAGAACCAAAATCACCTTCTGAGACTTATCCATATCCAACACTATAACCTTTAACTTTTTTTTTTTCCAGATTTATTGAAATTATTATATATAACACAAATTTCACCTACTTAAAATATATGATCCAGTGTGTTTTTGTTTGTTTGTTTTTGTTTTTTGATACTGGGGATTGACCTACATCACCAATTTTTTTTTCTTTTTTTTTTTTTTTTTTTTTTTTTTTTGAGACAGTGTCTCACTAAGTTGCGTGGTTGGCCTCCAACTTGCAATCCTTCTACCTCATCTTCCTGAGTAGTTGGGATTACAGGCATGTGCTACCACACTGGGCTCCAATTCAATGGTTTTAGTATGTTCACACAGCTGTGAATCATCTCCACTATCTAGTATTAAGACATTTCAATGGCCCTGAAAGAAACATACACATTTGCAGTCATTTCTTATTCCTGATGCTTACCTCCCCAGCATTTACCTCTAATAGTCACTAATCTACTTTCTGTTTCTATGGACTTGTCTAATTGGGACATTTCATACCTAAGGAATCATGCACTTTGTGGCTTTTGTGACTGGTTTCTTTTGCTCAGAATAATGTTTTTCAAATTTATCCATGTGTTCACATGGATCATTAGTTCATTTCTTTTCATTGCTTAATATTCAGCCCTGCTGGGAGCAGTGGTACATGCCTGTAATCCCAGAGGCTCGGGAGGTTAAGGCGTGAGGATATCAAGTTTAAACCTAGCCTCAGCAACTTAAGAGAGGCCTTAAGCAACTCAGTGAGACCCTGTCTCTAGATCATATATATATATATATACATATATATATATATATATATATATATGTATATGTAATATGTAATATATATGTATATGGCTGGGGATATGGCTCAGTGGTTAAGTGCTGCTGGGTTCAAACCCCAGCACCCCCCAAAAAATAATTCAATCATATTAATTACCTAATTTAACTTTGTTTATCCATTCATGAGTTGATGAGCTTTTGAGATTTTCCCATTTATTGGCTATTATGAGTAGATAGCACTACATTGAACATTCACAGGTTAAGCTTTGATGTAGATGTGCGGTCTTATTTCTTTTAAGTATATACCTACAAGTGAAATTGCTGTGCTATATCCCCATTTCTTTTTCTGAATTTGTTTTTTACAATAAATTGCTAATAATAAAGCCTTGGGAGGTCCTGTAAACTCTTACCCAGTTTTTCCAATGATAATATTTGGCACATCTGTGGTATGTTATTACAAATGGAATTGACATGTATATAATATACAGAGATTAATCAGATTTTACCATTTTTACATGCATTAATTGTGGTCGTGTGTGTGTGTGTGTGTGTGTGTGTGTGTGTGTGTAGTATGTTAGTTCTCTGCAATTTTATCCAGTGTGTGGATTTAAATAATCATCATCACAATAAAGGAATGAAAGGTTTTATCACAAGAATTCTTCCTATTGTCCTTTATAGCCACACCTACCTTCTCTCTTCCGCCATTCTTAACCTCTGGCAGCCACTAATCTAGTTTCATTTTCACTAACCTCCTTTAAGTAATGAAACTGTTGCAGAACCTGTCTATTTTCAGCCTGTACCAGCTATGTGCAGCCTGGGACATCGAAAGATCTATTTTCTAATTTAATCCCCTGACACATTTTTTGAACTAATTTCAGCAATCCCATTAGTTTTAACATATTTTTCCCGTTCTTCACTGAAACAAGGCCAAGGCAAAGTCCCACAAAACCACTGCACAAGGGGTTTGATAAACTTAATTAAATAAATGGCTGCTAAATGCAAAATGCTTCACAAGCATTTACTTAATTACTAGAATTAATTTGATCTTATTTATGTCTGTAGGCTGTGTATGTAGATCTGTAACTAATTGCAATCATGTGGCAAATATTATATTACCGAGGACACAGAGAGCAAGAAAAGAAATAGGAACGAAACATTTTTTTTAAGGCCTTAAAAATATGAACTGAGTCAAGTTTCTTGTCTGCTTCTATAGTTTAACAATAGGAATATAAATGGCACAGCAGAAAAGCTACAGTTCTGACCTTGGTACTTGAAAAGGTGAGGTCTAAATAAAACTATTTTGCTGTCTGAATACTATCATTATCTTTAATGAGAGTGAGCATCGCAAGGACATTTCAAATTGTACCTTAGGCAATAAATTAGCTGCCAGAACTATATTCAGACTATTTCCCTCAAATATGAAAACACTGATCCATCTGGTCTGTCCAGCTACATTATACGTCTGTTCCCATTAATATAAAAATCTATTCTAAAGAGTCTTGATATGTCCACCATTGTCCTTTCACTGAGGAACAAACACATAGCTTTGAATATACATACTCCTAATATTAGACCTTCAAATGATAGTAGGTTTATTAGTTGTTGTTTCTAATGGAGACAAATCTTGCCACTGAAAAGTTTATTTTGTTTTTCCCTCATCCTCACATAGTCACTTTACAAAACGTGATGGCTTTTCTGTAGACAACCTCCAGTGCTAATTGAGAACTCGTAGAAAACACATCAGGTCGTTTTTATATGCAATTGATGGAAATTCATTCAACTTGAGCTCTAATTGCAGAGAACAACATTGCCACTGAATCTTTTAGTTTTGCTCATTCCAGCTTTTAGCAATAATAGGGATAGTCAACTAATTTTCATTGAATATTTCCCTTTTTGATTCAAAGAAAAATCTCTGCATTCTGGGAATTCATGGATTGACAGGGAAGACTAAAAACAGAATTCAAAGGATTACTATAGACAGTGATGGAGACAGACAGGAGAACTGCCTAACTCAGACAAAGAATGAAGAAAGGATGCCTAGAGGAAGGAACCCTAGAATTTAGTTTTAAAGAACATGCATTTCACACAGTACCATTGCACTGCATCTTTTCAGAGCTGGTGCTGTTCTTTGCCAAGAAAGATCCATCCTACATCCACATGATAGGGCTGAGCAGTGTCACTCAGTGCTCTAGCTTTTGCCTACGTTGTGTGAGTTTCTGGATTCCACATCCACGTAATAAATGCTTACTTGGCCGTATAAATTGAAGTTTCCCATTTTGTCCATCTGTCATTTTATTTTGTTTATGATATTTTTTCATCCAAAAGGTTTCATTTTGTAATTTTGTTTTTATTTTTTTTTTTTTAAATATTTATTTATTTGTTTTAGTTGTACACAATGCCTTTCTTTTTACGTGGTGCTGAGGATTGAAACCGGTCCGCTTACGTGCTAGGCGAGCGCTCTACCGATGAGCCACAAACCCAGCCCCTTAGTTTTCATTTTTAAATGCGAGTTTGTCTGAATTTTATTTTATTACTTCTGGCTTTTGAAGCATTACTATACAATTTTTGAAATTTCTGGTTTATAAAGAAATTCAGTCAAGCCAGGCATGGTGGCGCACGCCTGTGATCCCAGCACTTGGGAGGCTGAGGCAGGAGGATTGCGAATTCAAAGCCAGCCTCAGCAATGGTGAGGCACTTAGCAACTCAGTGAGACCCCGTCTCTAATAAAATACAAAAAAAGGGCTGGGGATGTGGCTCAGTGGTCGAGTGCCCCTGAGTTCAATCCCTGATACCAAAAAAAAAAAAAAAGAAAGAAAAGAAATTCAATCAGTGTTCCTATATTCCTATAGTACATGCATATATTTTACTTTTTAATCTTTAAAACTTGATTCATTTGTAATTTGATCCTGGTCTGCAATAGTAAGTGTGGATCCAATGTCCTTTTTCCTATGTGGCTTCCCAATTATCTCAACATCACTTACTAAACTGTATTTTTTTTACTAATTTGAATTTTTACCTCTGCCACATACTAAATTTCATATGCATTTGGGTAATAATGTGTTAGGCAAGCAGTGTAGGAAGAACAATTCCATAAGCAAAAGAGCATGCTGTATTTCCTGGTAGATTGAATGTGGCTATTTACCTTCAATTACTTCTAAAGTCACATATAACTAATAGTAAATGATTTTTTAATGGCTTTGCTAGCTGATCACAGGGGCACCTTACCACTTATCACCTCTAAACCTGCAAATTTGGTGAAGGAGGTATTCAAATGAGATTTTTAAATGCACCTGTCCAGGAGGTAGCTAAAGTAGAAGGTAGCCCATCTGGGGGAGCTGCTGATTTGCCCGCACAATACTAAAACCATGCACCAGAACACAGACAATAATGTGTGTGATATGCAATACTCCCTCATGCCCAGTTCCAACCTCACAAGCATAAAACAAATGTGTGTACTTACTGCAATCCCTTCTACCTTCCAAATCTCATGTAAAATGTCCCTTGTGGAGCATGCTATAAACTAAACCTTTGCAGGGAAAGCAATGCTGAATATGTAGCTCAAGCTTGGCTTAAGTTGGTTCAGAGCAAGCCCCCCACAATTATATAAACACACAGTGTCAAAAGAAGACAAATATTCACGTAGACACATACATACACAACACAACACAAAATAGAAAAAACAAAAAGCAGAGGGAATAAAAGCAAAAAAAAAAAAAATACTAAATGTTGGAAAGTGAGTAGATGAATAGTGTCAAAGTAGCTGATCTAAAAAGTCAAATCCTAATTTATGAGAGTGAAATTCAAGAAACAAAAATTTACATTAAAAAATTCCCAAAAGGCATAGGAACCAGAGATAGCAGCTACTTTCTACAAGTGGAGGTAATGGTGAGTTTTAATATAGGAAGAGTCTTAAGTTTGTACGGCAGGTAGGTAGGTGACCAGTCCTTCTTCAACAGCTCTGAATACTTGTAGATGCTCCCTTCATCACTGAGAGAGAAGCCTGAAGGTTTTCATTTTTGGAGAAAATAGTCCCTGAAACTGAAAGAAAACAAGTATGGTTGAAAGAGGCAGTGCCACGTTGGAACAGGTGTACACATGAAAACACTTGTGTACAGAGTGCTAAAACATCCCAGTCTTCTCCATTCCAATTATCCGGTAGCCAAATATACATCCTGTAAACGTTAGACTCTAATACAGCTGAGAGTAAAGACTGAAGACACTAACACAAACTCATCCAGCTAGATAAAACTGCATTAAAGTCCTCAGAGGGAAAACCACAGAAATTTGCTTAGAGTTAACAATTGTTATTTTAGAAGCCATTGTTAAAAATAAGAAAATTACAAAAGACATCCTGACATCTCAGAAAAGAGTATTACATGAAAGATAAAATAGAGAACAAAGCACAAAGCAAAACAAAGCAGGTAAACAAATACATACAGGTGGAGTAAACTACATGCACACAGAGTAAAACATATCAAGGATATCTTAATATTCTCAGAGATATTAAGGAAATACAGCATCAATGAATGAGGAATCATCTGCTATTAAATAAAAGAACATTAAAAGGAATAGTACTCTAAAATTTTAAAATGCAACAACTGAACTAGGCAAAAACTGAATATAACCCAAGTGCTCCTCAGTGGGCTAATGATTAAACAAAGTGCTATATATCCATATTGTGGAATACTGCTCACAGTTCAACAGGAGCATACCAAGCAATTGGAATGGATCTCAAGGAAATTATACTAAATGAAAAAAAAAAAAAAAAAAAAAAAAAAAAGCCAATTTCAAGAGAAAATGTCATGCATGACAGTGAGGGATGTCCCAGAGAGATGGCTGTGATGGGCTTGGGATCACCCCAGGCAATATTGCAGCAGATCTGAAGAATTCAGAAGACTTTTTTTTTTTTTTTTTTTGTAGTTAAAACTCATAGAACAACTAAAATGCCTGAATATTAAATGAAGGGAGACAGTTTTAAATATAGAAAAATAATAGTGTTTTTTCCTCATGTACCCTTCACCCAGGGTTAACAATTATCCATATACTGCCATTTTTATTTCTATAATTTTATCCACTTGTTCATTTATTTATTTATTTATTTATTTATTTATTTATTGGTACCGGGGATTGAACTCAGGGGCACTCGACCACTGGGCCACATCCCCAGCCCTTTTTTTGTATTTTATTAGAGACAGGGTCTCACTGAGTTGCTAAGTGCCTCGCCATTGCTGAAGCTGGCTTTGAACTTGCAATCCTCCTGCCTCAGCCTCCTGAGTGCTGGGATTAAAGGCGTGCGCCACCGCACCCAGCTTGTTCCTTTTGTTTTTAAATGGAGCATTTAAAAAACAGTAGATATACCATTTCATTACAAGTATAATCTTTATAGTGAACAATTCTCTAACACAGGAGAGATCTAAAATATAACCACATCACCATTTTCATGTCCAAACAAAATTTAAAATGTTTTCTAAATTATCAAATTTTAATTTTTCTTGTTGACTTTAATTCTCTCTTTATTTCCCTCCCTCCCTCACATTCTTCCTTCTTTCCCTCCATCTTTCCTTCTTGGTGTGTTTGTCTCTGGATTGAAATAAGGTGTTATATAGTGTTTGACATGTTTTCTGCATTCCCACTTTTTTCTTATCATTTATTTGTTGAAGACACTGAGTCAAATATCCCCACATTCTAGATTTAATGATACATCTTTTTTAACTCTTTTTTTAAGAAAAATTTGTTCTTCTTAGTTTTATATGATACTAGAATGTATTTTGACATATTAAACATACATGGAGTATAACTTCCCATTCTGTGGTTGTATATGATGTGGAGTTACAATGTGGTCATGCATTAATATATGAACATAGGAAATTTATGTCTGATTCATTCTACTGTCTTTGCCATTCTCATCCCCCTCTGTTCCCCCCATTCCTCCCTGTCCAATTCAGTGAACCTCCACACCATCCCACCCTACCTATTGTGAGTCAGCGTCTGCACATCAGAGAGAACATTCAGCCTTTGTGTTTGGGGGATTGGCTTATTTCACTGTTACATTGCTTATTTCACATGGGATAAAATGTGAGAGGGTTCAGAATGGAAATGATTAGGTTGTGAGAACCTTAAACTAATCAGTGAATTAATCCCTGATGGAATTACCTGAACGGTAACTAGAAGCAGGTGGCTGGAGGAGGTGGGGTATTGGGGTTGTGGCTTTGGGATATATATATATATATATATATATATATATACATATTTGTATTTGTATATATATATATTTGTATTTGGTGAATGGAGGCTCTCTTTGCTTCCTGATAATCATGTGAGCTGCTTCCCTCTGCCACACTCCTCCACCATGGTATCCTGCCTCTCCTCAGCCCCAAGGAATGGAGCCTACTATCTATGTATGGTCTGAGATCTCTGAAACCGTGAGCTCCTAAATAAACTTTTCCTCCACTATAATTGGTCTGGATGGGTCCTTCTAGTCTTGGAAGTAAAAAAGCTGACTGAAACATTCCCCTAGCATGATAGTCTAGAGTCCCATTAATTTACCAGCAACTGCCATGATTTCATTTTTCTTTATGGCTGAGCAGTATTCCATTGTGTATATGCCTCATATTTTCTTTATCCACTGGTCTGTTGAAGGGTTCCTAGGTTGGTTCCATAGCTTAGCTATTGTGAATTGAGCGTCTGTGAAAATGGATGTGGCTGCATTATTAGAGTATGTTGATTGTAAGTCATCTGGGTATAGACCAACAAGTGGGATAGCTGGATCAAATGGTGGTTTCATTTCAAGTTTGCTGAGGAATCTCCATATAGCTTTCCAGAATGGCGGTACCAATGTGCCGTCCCACCAGCAACATATGAGTGTGACTTTTTCCCCATGTTCTCTCCAACATTTATTGTTATTTGTATTCTTGTTAATTGCCATTCTGACTGGAGTGAGATTGAATCTCAGTGTAGTTCTAATTTTCATTTCTCTAATTGCTAGTGATGTTGAACATTTTTTCATGTATTTGTTGGCCATTCCTATTTCTTCTTCTGTGAAGTATCCTTTGCCCATTTATTGATTGGACTATTTGTTTTTTTTAGTGTTACGTTTTTTGAGTTCTTTACATATCCCAGAGATTAATGTTCTATCTGAGGTGCAGGTGGCAAAGATTTTCTCCCATTCTATGAGCTCTCTCTTCGTGTTCTTGATTTTTTCCTTTGCTGTGAAGAAGTTTTTCAGTTCAGTAAAATCCCATTTGTTGATTCTTGGTTTTACTTCTTACGCTTTAGGAGTCTTGTTGAAGAATTCAGTCCCTAAGCTGACATGATAGAGATTTGGGCCTGCTTTTTCTTCTAGTAGGTGCAAGTTCTAATGCTTAAGTCCTTGATCCACTTGAGTGGATTCTTGTTCAGGGTATGAGGTAAGGTCTAGTTTTAATTTAGTACATATGGATTTCCAGTTTTCCCAGAACCATTTGTTGAAGAGGCTATCTTTTCTCCAATGTATGTTTATGGTGCCTTTTTCTAATATGAGATAACTATATTTCTCTTTTTGTTTTCTATTCTCTACCATTGGTCTTCTTGTCTGTTTGGCTGCCCATACCATGACATTTCTTTTACTATACCTCTGTAGTATAATTTAAGGTCTGGTATTATGATGCTTCCTCCTTCAACTTTTCTTGCCAAGGATTGGAGGATTGCTTTTGCTATTCTGGGTCTCTTAATTTTCCAAATGAATTTCCTGACAGCATTTGATAAAATACAGTATCAATTCATGTTCAAAACACTAGAAAAACTAGGGATAGTAGGAATATAACTAACATTGTAAATGCTATATATGCTAAACACAAGGCCAACATCATTCTAAATGGAGAAAAAATTAAAGCATTCCCTCTAAACTCTGGAACAAGACAGGAATGCCCTCTTCACCACTTTTATTCAACATAGTCCTGGAAACTCTAGTCAGGGCAATTATACAGAAGAAATGAATTAAAGGGATACAAATAGGAAAAGAAGAACTCAAACTAACCCTATTTGCTGTCTACATGATTATATATTTAGAAGACCTAAAAAATTCTATCAGAAAAATTCTCGAACTCATAAATGAATTCAGCAAAATAGCAGGATATAAAATTAACACTCAGAAGCCAGGCATGGTGGTGCATACCTATAATCCCGGTGGCTTGGGAGGCTAAGGCAAGAGGATTGACAATTCGAAGCCAGTCTCAGCAAAAAGCAAGGTTCTGAGCAACTCAGTGAGACCTTGTTTCTAAATTAAAAAGTACAATATAGGGCTGGGGATGTGGCTCAGTTGTGGAGTGCCCCTGAATTCAATTCCCAGTACCCACCCCCCCAAAATTAACACCCATAAATCAATTGTGTTCCTATACATCACCGATGAATCTACTGAAAAAGAACTTAGGAAAACTATCCCATTCACAATAACCTCAAAGAAAATAAAATATTTGGGAATCAATTTAACAAAAAGTTGAAGGACCTTTACAATGAAAACTACAGAACACTAAAGAAAGAAACAGAAGAAAATCTTAGAAGATGGAAATATCTCCTATCTTCTAGGCAGAATTAATATCATCAAAATGTCCATACCACCAAAAGCATTATACAGATTTAATGCAATTCCCATTAAGGTTCCAATGATAAATTACATCCTTAGAGTGTAGGTAATCATGTTTCTTTACCACTTTCTCTAAATTGGTGTTTAGGACTCAGAGCCTGATTAAACTCAGCTTCAATTTTTGGAAAGATGTGTTGTCGGTGGGGCTATGGACTTTTTGTTGCACCATCTTAAAGGCACCCTTATAACCACTTTTAAGAATGCTAAGATTTACTCATGAGTTTGAGTGTTGCTACCTGAATCCATGCACTAAAATACCCTCTATTAGGGGCTGGGATTGTGGCTCAACAGTAGAGCATTAGCCTAGAATGTGCAGAGGTGCTGGGTTCGATTCTCAATACCACATAAAAAATTAAAAAATAAAATAAAGGTATTATGTCCAACTACAACTAAAAAAAAGTTAATAACCTCTACTAATTTATTACTTAATGATTTTAGTAGTCTATTATTATTATTATTATTTTGCTTCACTGGGTATTTTAAAAAGATGATTTTCAAATTCTATTAGGCCCACTCACTTTGGATTTAATTTTCCTTAGTTTTCTTGGTGGTCTACCAGTTCCCAAAACTACAGGACAGTAAAATGGAATGCTTTGAGAAAGAGAAAGAGAAATCACACTCACATACATTTTATTAAAATATATTGTTAGAGCTGAGGTTGTGGCTCAGTGGTAGAGTGCTTACCTAGCACGTTTGAAACACTGAGTTCAATTCTTAGCATCACATATAAATAAAGTCCATTGACAACTTAAAAAATAATTTTTAAAAATGTGTATTGTTCTATAATTCTATTTTATTATTAGTTATTTTTGTAATCTCTTGTGCCTACTTAACAAATTAAACATTATCATAGGTATGCATGTGTAAGAATTAAAGACATGGTATAAATAGGGTTCAGGACTACCCATGGTTTCAAAAAGCTTTTGGGAGTCTTGGATATGTTTTCTACAGAAATGGCAAGGGGACTATTGTATTCCTTTGCATTTTCTAGATTTGATTATTCTCCAAACATTATCCTTTTGGATTGTTAGGTTGTTCTCAAATACATTTAATACAACAAAACAGAATATGATCTGTATTATTTCTAGTTTTCATAACAAGAGTTCCTTTATTAGCAACTTTGAGAGGTGCCCAAAGGACTTGGATATATAGATGAGATAGATAGTAGTAAATGCATAAATTTAACAATTACAGTGACTATATTCTTGATACTCTAATTCTTCTATAAAATTAGTTCTTCTGATATTTTGACATGAATCCAATTTTTAATATTTTTCTTGTTTTTTTTTTTTGAGGTAATACAAGGTGTTCCAAACATTTTCTGCTCCAAACATGGAGTCAGTAAAACCCTTGTTATATTTTAATGGGAAATTGTGATACAAACATGAAAAGATGCTATGTTATTTAAAAATTAAATAATGAGTTCCTGCCGATATCACAAACTCAAGATTGATAATTTTATGTAATCGTTGTACTACAAAATCTATCTTATAAAACCTTATTTACAATCACAAGAACATCACTGTTAGCTTTTTCTTGCTGTTTGTATTGTTTCGTAGTAAAATAACAATGCTGTTTAAAAATCAGATTATTCACTCTTTCGAGATTTTGGTTATGCTTGTTTTTGTTTTGTTTTCCTAATACAACAAACCCTACTTTATCCTACTTGTCAAATCACTGTTTAAATATCAAATGTTTTTAAGAATTTAAGTGCTAAAAATATTCTCCTTGGTCACTTTTAGAAAATGCTAGGTAAACACTCTAGTATTTTGAAACTGATGAATTAAAGGAAAACATTAGATATCTATCTTGCTTTTCCCATACAATCTTATTGTTAAGGGAAATAAAATCAGAGATGATTGAGAGTTATAAAGTATTACCACTAACAAACAGGAAGAAGTGTGTGTTAGTATTTTTGTCACCATAAAAAAAATTGAAAATAATGAACTTATAAAGACAAAAGATTTATTTTGGTTTACAATTTTGGAGGTTTCAGTCCATGATTGGTTGATCCCTTTGCTCTTTGGACTTGTAGCTAAGCAGCAGGAACTTATGTAGGAGTAAAATTTCTCACTTTATGACCAGGAAGAAAATGAGAGAGAGGAAATAGCTATGGCAGCCCAATCTCCTTTAATTACATGTAAAACAACCTAAAGACCTTCCACTAGGCCCCACCTTCCAATAGCACCATCTGAAGATCAAGGTACCATAGGCCTTTGAGGGATATTCTGGATCCGAAGTGTAACACAGTGATAGACTTAGTGTAACCACTTGCCAGCTGGTTGTTTTGGGGCAAAGTACTTATATTTTATGAGCTCATTTATAGTGTGTATGTAGAAATGCTTGTTACCAGGCTTTGCCCTTAGAGATCACCTGGTAACTGAGCCAAAGTTTAAGGAACAAGTGTGCAAAGAATAGTAGGCTAACAAAGGTGATAAAAGACGTCCAAATCCCAACATTTCTTTTATGTTTATGTCACACTCTAGAGTGATCCTGGCTCATGAAGTCAAACAAAGATTCATTCGATGCCTATCCTATCCTGAAAGAAGTTGCACTTGTTTTAGGCCTTTGAGATCAGTTCTTTGGAGTTTGACTGGCTTAATTACTTGGTTTGGAGGCTGAGGCATCATCAAAAATCATGCAATCAGAGATCTGGCAAGCACCTGCCCTCTTGCTGCTCTGGGAGACTTTATTATGTAAACTGATCTGCTAGAATATGGAAGACCACTTGGGAAAGAACTGAAATGCCCCTTTACTACCAAAGTTTCTCTGCCCCTGCAACTGACTGCAGATGCAAGCCCTCACAGGTGATCTGAGCCTGGGCAGGAACAAACCAGCTAAGCCCAGCCTCAATGGTTGACCTGCAGAACCATGGAATGGTTGTTTTAACTGAAAAGTGAAGCAGTTTATTTTGTATATGTCTTTGTTCTTATGAAATAATAGATAACTGAAACTGGAGAATATAGATGACAGAAGGTAAGTAAAATAGCACTGATTGCTAAAGCTGATATCAGGTTCATTTATTATTACTCTCTGTGCTCTTCCTATATATCTGAATTTTGTGATAAAAAAAAAATAATAACACTTGAAAGAGTTTCTACTTAATTTGTTTTCATTTTCTTTCAGTGATTAAGAAGGGACTATTATTTTTTCCTTTTGTTAATTATGTTTTTGTTTTTAATTATTTGAGATATTTTTATGGTTTCAAAGTTAAAAATACAAAACATCAAGGAAAGTCTAGCTTTTATCCTTGTCCCTCTTACCTTACTTTCTCCCCCCCCCCCATAGACATATGTTTTTATCAATTTTATGTGAATATTTTGGGATACATTTTATATGATTGCTAGAAAATTTAGAACTAAATTTGTGATATATGTTATATGTAATATGTGTACATATGTATGTGTAGTGTGTATATATGTAAAATAAGAAAGAGGAGAGAAAGTAAAACAAGGGAGTTAAGGGTTACTGGTTTTTCATAACAAGTCTCTTGAATAATAATGAAACTGAAAAAATAGGTAAAGAACTGATCAAAAGAAAAAGCAGTAACATGAAATGAGGGACATTAATTATAGTTCATATTAATCAAGTAATCCGTATGTGCAATACATGAGTTATCACTTTGAGTACTTACTAGGACCTTATAAAGTAGACTTTTTTAAGACCTGCTGGCAAATGAGAAAACCAATGCTTTGAGAGTTGATTAGCCATCTCTTGTCATGAATCATTGCAAAACTCAGCTTGTAGAAACAACACATATCATCATCTCATGGTTCCTTGGGGTTTGTGTGCGGTTGAGAGGGTGGTTCTGGCAGTCTGTCATGCAACTGCAATCAAGATGTGAGCCGAAGCTGCTGTCATTTCAAGCTTTGACTCTGTGGATCTGCCTCAGTGCTCACTCTCATGTCATGCTGCTGAAGCGTCGAAGCTTCCTCTTGTGGGCCACTTCCCAGGGCTTCCCCATGACAAGGCATTTGGCTTCTACCACCAGGAGTGATATAGGAACAACCAAGATGGCAGCCACTGTCTTTTTACAATCTATTCTTGGAAATGACATCTATCATTTCTGTCATATTCTGTTCAGTACAACAAGTCAATAAGTCCAGCTCACTCAGGGGGAAAAGATGGATTTTTGAACAGGATATGAATATCAGGAAGCATCCATCACAGGAGTCACCTTAGGAAGTGCCCAGCACAGGTGAAGCTGTTTGTTTAAGCTATCACAGATAGGAAGTGGTAGTCCCACACTGAGAAACTGCCCAGTCTGAGTTTAACATTCATGTTCTTAATCATTATGCAAGCACGCACATGCTGCATGGGTGGTATTTTACCTTTCATGGGACAATAGCCACTCCTTGTATGTGACTCTCTCTGTGGGAGTGTGAGGGTGTTTGTGGCAGGGTCACACACATACAAGTTGGCTTTCATATGTGTAACACACTCATGCACAGGGTCTAGCAAATACAAATGAGCTGTATGTTTTGTTCACTATGTAGGGCACAAATGACAACACTCTCATTTACCTCCTGCTTAAGGAAGTGTGCAGGAATGCAAGAGAAATTCCCATGAATACAAGTATGACCTTGAATTCACTCTAATTTATAAAAAGTCAAACCCTCTCAGGCTTTAGAATTTTACTGGTAATGAATTATTTGAGACAACCCTCACACTTGATCATGACAAACTGCAGCTTCATCTTTCTGGGATGGGGCATTAGTCACAAGGGGCAGGAGCTGGCTAAGGTGAGGAGTCTGTACTACATCTCGAAGGCTGTTAGGAGCTACTGAAGTGTTTTAAGCAAGGGCGGGTGACATGATTGGATGTGTACCTGCTGCTCTGAACCACCACATTTTGTCTGAACCATCAAATGACAATTTATATTCTCATGCATGAGACACCAGATGATGCCTCTTTACACTCCTCCAAATTCATGCATGTTGTTTACTGAAATTTATGTTTCTAAAACTGATACATCAGTCAAAGCCTTCTACTTGGGGATACCTATGCCTGTCCTTATCCAAGCACCAAAAACTTCTGTGGTTGCGAACAGAAGGGCTTTTGAGTTTTCTGGGGCACGGACTAATCCATGGTTTTGTCCTCTGATGGTAATAACCACATCTGTTGGCAAGAATCAGGAAGTTATTTAATGCCATTTCAGTCAAAATGGAATGAATGTGGTTTTTCAACTACTCTGTCAGTTACTGTGTCCAGCTCTGGATATATAAAAATTAGACAGTAGCCTTGTACATCATTAGTGAAGATGTACGACTGCATATGTGCATTTATTTTTCTTTAATTCACAAATCAAACATTTATTGAACCAGCACTGTGATGCGGGAACACAGTGTAATACACATGGCTACTACTTTTGCAGATTCTGTATCCCATGGTAGGATGGGTGCCAGAATATTCTGTGGGTGATCTTGGTTTAATGTACTGTGGGGGCGTAGGGGAAGGATATATAAATCAGCAAAGAGGAATGTCATATAAGAGGTGAGGGGAGACTGAGGAAGGGTATACCCTGTGAGCTTAGTTTAAAAGAATGGAAGAATGGATGAGTTAAGATAAATGGAGGACTGGACTCTCAAGTGATGGAACGATAGTTTGAAAGGCATGGGGGACCAGCTGAGGCTATAGAAGAAGAGAAAGAACGAAGCATGCAAAATACGTACAATAAGAGGTATTGAACCTACAGAGGGAAATGCAGGGCCAAGCAAACTTCCCTGTCTGTTGCCTTTCTGTCTTTTCAGCCATCTACGAGAAATCCTGTGAGGTTTATAGGCACCAAGGGCATATGGCTGGATTCTTCTACATCGACTCTGATGGCAGTGGGCCCCTGGGACCTCTCCAAGTGTACTGCAACATCACTGGTAAGAGTGCAGAGTTCCCACTCAAGCATAAACTAGCCACTGGATGGTCCAAAGCAAAGGGAAATCACTGGAAGGAGCCTCCTGTGTGGATAGAAACACAAAGAACCAACTTCTTTCGGGGTAAATTGTTTGGGTAAAGATAGGAATCATCAGCTAGGTTATTTTCAGAAGAGAGCAAGAGCAAGAGGAGAAAATTTGTTAATGGTCTTGATAATGTTTCACTGAATCGAGATTTTAATTATCAAGTGTTTGCTGTCAAGCTTGCCAAGGACATGATCTCCCTTAAACCCTGAAAACAGAAAGAAAAGGAAAACAAACAAAAAACAAAATTTAGAGATCAGTGGGAAGCCCTGATTCAGTAAGTAGGAAAGCGTCATTTGTATATGCACCTGAGGACTGTGTACCTGGGTGAGACTTAATATTCTCTTTGAGCTTCAATTGTTCATCAGCAGAAGGGGAATAATAGTTCCACCCCCTCGAGTTGTAAGGATTAAATGTAACCATGTGTAAGTGTATTGGAGCAGCAAGCCAGGCTGGTTATCCATTAGATGCCTAAAATATTGGTGAGCTCTTTTTGTTCTTCCTGGAAATTTCATGATATCTTGAAACTTCTTTCTAAATCACAGAAGGACATAGAACAAGGCAATTAGTACATGGGTTTAGAAATGACATCTTATCACTAATTTTCTCTGAAATATAATTTCACAGTGCCAAACCTTGATGTAATAGTTATTTAAACGTTCAGCTACAGGAGCATTCCTACCATTTGGAGTGTCATTAATTGGCATATAGACATTCTTTATTTATCTCTTTCAAGTACTTGTCTTTAGAGAATCCAGCTGTATCATATAATGAAGCAGGAAAGTAACAGGGGCCTCTTAAGGCCCATTGAGTCCTCATGCCCCAGGTTTCTCTGCAAAAAAGCAAACACATGTATGAAGCTCTTTCTGTAGCTAGATGCTGTCCTGAACATTGAGGATATGCAGAGAAATAAGACACAGTGACTATTGTTCATCAGCAGTAATAACTGGCAACATTTCCATGCAATCCTACAGGCAGAAATGCAAGCAAACCATTGCAAGTAATGACAAGTAAGAACACTTAGCAATTTAAGCAACTGCATACAAAGGGCCAGAAATTTTCTGCAGACAATGTTAGAGAACTGGAAATGGATGCAGTTTCATTGCATATTCACAATAGTTCATCTTTCCAAAATGGATATATGCTAGCTGCTTTTCAGTAGCCCTAAAATATAATTAGAAATTGTATTATTGTTTTCTTTCATGGTTGTTGTAACTTAGCTTGTTAGACAACCTGGTAAAGTATGAGGCTTCTCAGTGAATCTAGGTTATTTTCAAAACATATGAAGTCTTGCTAAAAATGCAGGCTTCCCAGCCTCAGAAATTCTATTTCTGTAAATGCAATTTCTCTAAGTTTCCCAAGCCATTCTAATGCAAATTCTCCATGGTCTGTACTTTACCAAAAAAGTAATTTGGCTGCAGAATTAAGCAAAGAACATAAATACCTCCTATTGAGTGACCAAGTATGATGTGAAATAGTAGAAGTGGTGGTGATGACAATCAACTATGAGTGTCAACCACCTCTGAAAACTGAACTGGGGGATTACAAAGATTATCTCTTTTTTCATATGTGAATATACAACCAGTGTAACTCCACATCATGTACAACCACAAGGATGGAAAATTATACTCCATATATGTATAATATGTCAAAATACATTCTACTGTCACATATAACTAAAAAGAACAAAAATATTATCTCTTTAATCCTCACAATAAAGATCTGAGACATGTATATTTTTATATCCATCTTACATGGAAGGAAAGAGAATATACTAATTTCATGACATGCTCAAGGTAATAAATTATGCAACTCTGAGTCAAAACTTAGGAAACAAAGCGTTCTGACTCAGTATAATCCATTTCACTTCAACTTAATTGCATACTTTGTATTACATATGTTTTGCTTTAAGTGGTGTCTTTAAAAATTTGTTTAAATAAAAGTAATCAGTGATAATTGTATGAAACGAGGGCCTAAAAGGAAAATATTAAGAAGATGTTAAAACCACCTAGAATCTACAATCTAGACATTGTTATTATATTATTACAGTTTAGAAGGAAACTTTTTCTATGAACATATGTGGGTGTTCTATATATATGTTATGTACATATGCAGATACATGTTTATATCAATCTTGGAGTTTCATAAAGTCCAAGTTTAGGCTTTTCCTTATGTCATTGACATATTTTTAAGTTAAAATATATTTGTGAAAATTGCTTAAATATTTTAAAACCATTCAAAACACTTAAGTACAAGGAGGTAGAAATTATGGTAGACTTTTAGGTCTCAATAAATGGAACTCTCTCCTTCTCCTTGTGAAAGACTTCTCTCAGGGTTTACATTTGACTGTTGTACAAGCATGGCTAAAGGAGAATTGTATAGATCTAAAACTTGCTGTTTGTGATCCTGAAGGATCAGAGACTGAGTTGTTTCTAAAGGTGAGAGCTGTGATGATCATGGGTTGGCATTTATTTTGCATATGACTTTTTTGGTCGTATGAAGTTGCAAACTACTCAGACTTTTATTTTTTTCAGAAAGTATGGATAGAAATAAAAGCATAGCTGTATTGAGGCTGAATTATCAATTATCATATTTTATTGGCAAACAATTTTCCAATGCACAAATGTAATGATGATTAAGTATGCATCTTTCTATTGGTAAGTTTTAAATCTTCAATGCTCTTAAATTTGAGTGATTTATATTATTATGAAACGTGTGATAAACTAGTCCAGGAAAGACAGCGAGGGAGTAAGAAAGACAGTGAAGGAGAAGGGAGAGAAGAAATGGAATACAGAGGATCAGTCTGTCTTTAGCTCTGATTTTTGATAGCACAAAGCTGCTCTTCTCTGCCCTTTTGATAGCAACTGAAGTAATAGTGTTACTGAATCAGACCCATTTTGTATCCTGTGGAAGATGCCATTCACTGAAATGATGAGTTTTATCAAAGAGAGTTTATTCATGAGATGATCAGGCACGTCTTATATCCATCTCCCTAAGGACAAGTCTTGGGTGTATGAAGCAGGGTGATCTAAGATATAGTAGAAGACAATTGGAGGTTTGGAAAGGTGAAGTACTCAGTGACCTGTGCATGCATAATCACATTTCATGGCTCTTCATAGGGTGCATGTTCAGAAAGTGGTGATGTTAGCATAGTATGGAGGTGGAATTTTGACTTTCTGAAATCAAAATTCACCCAGCAGACATTTGCCCAGGCCCAAGTGAAAGGCAGGTGGTTTCAACCAGTTGGAGCTAGACAAAAGGGGCCTCCAGGTCCCCGGGAAACAACATAGGTAACCGTTACCATTGTGACCTACACATCAGTGGTGTTATCTAAAGCAAAGCTAATGGAGTCTAATAATATATTGCTTAGCTACATGACCTCTAAAATCAGTGGTTTTAAAAGTCAACTCAAAGAAAGTACAGTGTATTAAATTTAGAGGTTTATTTGAGTTTTTTTTTTTTTTTTTTCAGTCTCAATAACATAAAGAACACAAAGAGTACTGGAGACAGGAAACCTGGGTTCTCTTTTCTGTGCCAGTCAGATAGCACTTATGACTTAGTGCCACATTTCTAAAATATAGACCTGTTGCCTGGCGATCTTACAGCCCTTTCTCTTAGAAATCTCTGGGATTATCTGTAGAATTTTTTTCTAAGAAGTCTACAGATACTTTCAAATAGATGTCATGAGGTTGAAGATGAGAAGCTTTCAGTGTGGAAGGCAGCAAATTTGCTTCCCTCTTTATAATGCACCCTAGGGAATGTTAGTTCCCTATTGCTATAGGCAAGATGGTACGTAACCTGTGCTGGGAGATTGCAGTCTGTGCATCTAAGCTACTCTCAGGGCAATTTTGAGGATGTGAGATGCTCAAATTCTCCAACCACAACTGCCATATTTAATGTAAAGTGTCATGGGGAACATAAGCCTATTAACTTTAGCAACTTAATGGAGAGTTTAAGCTTACTGATGAAGGTGACTAAAGTTAGACCTCTGTAAACTTTTGATAGTGTGCCTTCCCTGGAACCATGTTCTAAGTGGCTTTACCGTGGGACTAGTGGATAGGAGAGGGAGGAATCACAGTTTTTCGATGCAGGACTATGTGAAATGGTGAATGAAGAAGATGAAGAGCAAGAGGCTGTAGGAATACACACAGGACCTACTTTCAACATCTTTGTAAATGATTTTACAATTCAGTCCAGCTCAATATAATTTCACTCAATATAAACTTGCACATTGCAGGCATTATGCAAGGTGCCTCAGTTGTAAAAGTGTGTCTGCAATAGTTTTCTAAAACCACTCCCTTGGCAGGACAAAAAAAATAAAGTATATTATCTCACAGCTTTAAAAGCTAGAAAACGAAAATCAGGGTGTTGGAAGGACCATATTTCCTTTGGAGCCTGCAGGGTGAATCTTTCAGCTCTTCCTCACTTCTGGAAGAGGGGTCTGCCCCATCTCTGGCATCCCTTAGTTATCTCTGCCTCCCAGAGATAGCCATGCTGCCTCCATATGACCTTTTTTTCTTTTTTGTGTCTGTGGGTCTGTTTATTTTCTTCCTATCAGGGGTACCCTTCACAATTGGATTGAGTCCAATTTCACCCCAATGGAGTATGAGCTCATCTTAACTTGATTATATTTGTAGAGAATTTTTTCCCCAAATGGGCCACATTCATAGCTTCTCAGGGCTAGGAATTTCATAGGTAATTTTGGCAGAAAAAATTTAACCCATGACAAAATCATTTCAGTCTTTTTCACAGATTAATAATGGAGATGATACAGCAAGAAAAAAATAAAGTATAAATAAGGACAGGACAGGATATATATATATATATATATATATATATATATATATATATATATATATTGCACATTGCAGACATTATGCAAGGTGCCTCAGTTGTATAAGTGTGTCTGCATTAGTTTCCTAAAACCACTCCCTTGGCAGGGCAAAAAAAAAATAAAGTATATTATCTCACAGCTTTAAAAGCTAGAAAACTAAAATCAGGGTGTTGGAAGGACCATATTTCCTTTGGAGCCTGCAGGGTGAATCTTTCAGCTTTGTGTGTGTGTGTGTGTGTGTGTGTGTGTGTATGTATATATATATATATATATATATATATATATATATATATATATATATGTGTGTGTGTGTGTGTGTGTGTGTGTGTGTGTGTGTGTGTTGGGTACCCACAAGTAGGGCCCCTAACCTACTCTGGAGTGCAGTGAAAGAGTTATTGGGCAGGCAGGTGACACCTCTTAAGCCTGGGTGGGGAATAGGGACTGACCAAGTAAAGCAATGAGAGAACACATTTTTTGGGAAAAGACAATGAATGTCAGGAACAAAGTGCAAGTGTCTCTGTGGTCTGCACATTTGTGGGGGCCACCAAGTCTCTGTGCTGAATCACTGGATAAAATACTGAAAATTTTGTGAGCAACTAGAAAAGAAAGGGTCAAAGTGACTTGACCAAGGGTAAGCTAAACCCATTGAAGATGCATAATCTGCCCAGCAAGGCTATCCCAGTTCTAGAAGACTGGAAAAGGAGAAATAGTCCTATCATAGATGCTCATTGAGCACGCCAGACTACTTGGCTGGCTTTGAAAGAAAGGTAAACCAAATCCTGAGTACTTATAAGATGGACAATTGAGGGAAAGAAGTGCTACCAGGCTGGAAAAGAGGGCATATGTGGAGAAGATGTTGTATGGGAGTGCTGTGACCTCTTCTTGGGAAGCAGCCAACTCAGTGGGAGTGACCATTCTGACTTCCGTATTCCCTTGCTCCTTCCAGTCACCTTCCTATGCCCCCTGTTGACCAGACCCAACTAGAATCTAGAAGGTAAGAACCTTTGTTGATAGAATGTTTTTGGGAAGGTTAGAAACCCAAGACCAAAGCAATGAACATTCAGCATCTGGTGATTCTGCTTGTTCTGCAACAAAAATGCTGGTATATTGCTCTGAAGAAACAGTGTATTAAGAATAAGGAAGAGGCGGGGTGAGGTGGTGCAAGCCTGTAATCCCAGCACTCAGGAGGGTGAAGCAGGAGGATCGCGAGTTCAAAGCCAGCCTCAGCAATGGCGAGGCACTTAGCAACTCAGTGAGACCCTGTCTCTAATAAAATCCAAAAAAGGGCTGGGGATGTGGCTCAGTGGTCGAGTGACCCTGAGTTTAATCCCCAGTACCCCCCCCCAAAAAAAAAAAAAAAGAATAAGGAAGAGGTTGCAGAGTATTCTCAATTTTTGTCCAGGAGAATGAAAGAAGAAGAAGAAAAAAAAAAAAAAAAAATCAGGAACAGATTGCCAATTAACACAGACTGTACCTTCTGAGGGTCTGAGAAATTCTACTTTTAAACCTCAGTCCAGCCAAAAATAAGAATTGTTAAAAGTAACAAATAGGGCTGGGATTGTGGCTCAGCGGCAGAGCGCTCGCCTAGCATGTGCGCGGCCCGGGTTCGATCCTCAGCACCACGTAAACATAAATGCATTGCATTGTGTACAACTAAAGTAAATAAATAAACATTTAAAAAAAAATAACAAATAAGATCAGATACCTGCCCCCCCAGCCAAAAAAAAAAGGGTGGCATGGAGGCAGAAATTGACTTAGACTGCAGACAGTAAAACCCCTCAGATACAGTATGTAATAGCAGCATGTACCTGTCTGTCAACAAGAAGTCCAGGATGTGAAATCACCAACACAGCAGCTTGCAGAGACAGGCAGCGATCGACCCAGTCTTGACACAACCATCCAGCCCTTGGCAACTGAGGAGCCAGTTGCAAAGCAGCAGTTAAGATCTGGGATTTTATTTCCTACTCCCCCAACCTCATCCTCTCATCACCCTTTTGTACAGAATGTATAACTAAAATAAAGCCTTCCAGTGAGAACAACAACTAAAAAAAAAAAAAAAAAAAAAGTTTTTTATTCAGCCTTCCTGGTCACAGAGAAAACTGGAGATGGGTGGAGGCTGGATCTACTGGGGCAAATCGAATCTACCCATAGCAGTATGCTTAAAAGGACTACCCAAAGAAGTTTAGGAAAATTATTATAGTTCATCAGAGGTCAAGATTGATGTTGATGATAGGGGCCATGAGGGTAATCTACAAACTGTGCAAATAAATGACACACAGATTTGTCTAATAAATTTCAACCTAACCAACAAAGGGTCTCCCTTTCTAAGTTTAAGGGGGTTGAATTTAAAATAAAAATAAGAAACATGCAAGGAATAAGAGATGTAGAAAGTGAAGTATCCCCAGGAGTTGATAGAGTCACTCAATTTAAAAATTGAACCAAGAGACAATTAGACAACTAAGAGAAACTGTGACATACTAAAATGTTTTGTCAGAGGGGGTAACTGCCCCAGCTGTAGGCAGCTACCTAGGTTGCCTTGTACCTAGGCAAGTGTTACACTACTGGGAGAACAGCAGCCGATAGCTGGTTGGCATTCTGGTCTTGGTTCATGCTGACCCTGTACTGTTAACTATACCGGGGTGTCAACATAGTTGGGAAAAAAAAGGGGGTAACTGGGCTCCATGCCACTATCTGGTGATAAAAGTCTGGACTGACTCAGACCATTTCAGGCAATGATGAAGATGCTTGTGATCATCCTTGTGTGCACCAATCTGATTGGGCAAGTAGGAAAGGATGTATTTGAGACAATCAAGAATCCAGAGAGGACTAAGAATTGTGGTATATAGGTGGGCTTGCAGGATAGATGAGATGCCATCAGGAAATGAAGGAATCCTTGAGACTAGGACTAATATGCAGGAAAAAACAGGAGTGGAAAAAAAAGGAGAGCATGGTATGTGGCTGAAATTAGCAAACACTTGAGGTCCCTGTGTAGGAAGCTTGGGTTGATGAGAAAGAAGCATGAGGTTTCTCAGGCTGGGTTTGAAGGATAATTTCATGTGTCATAATGACTGGGATTCAATATTGTTTTATCAAAACATTATTCTGAGTGGCTTATGTGAAGGTATTTTTTTTAATGAAACTATCATTTAAATCAATAACCTTTGATTAAAGCAGTTAAAGCAGTCTTCCCTCCATAAAGAGGGTAGACATCATGCAATCAGTTGAAGGCCTTAATACAACACACACTGACTTTCCCTGAACATGCAGGGGTTTTGACCCCATACATCCGGGTTCAAACTGCACCTCTTCCCGTAGTCTCCAGCCTGCAAGCTTATCCTAAGATTGTAGACATACCAAGACTCCATGATTCAGTTCCTAGCAATCTTTGTCCCTATCTCCTTCTCTGTCTCAGGCATACACACACACACACACACACACACACACACACACACACACACACACACACACAAACAGCTAGTTCACACAGTTTGTTCTGATTCTCTGAAAAATCCTGAATAATTCACCCAGGTACCCTCAGGTCCAAATGGATATCCATACTCAATTCCCCCCTCTCATCTTCTATAGATTTGCTCAATGACACTGATCACACTGAATAATAGCCATCAATTTACTTGTGCGTTTCTATGGGATGATGATTGTCATATTCGAAAAGAAGTAACAGAGTACACTATGGTTTCAATGGGATGTGTCCATGGGTTGGAAGTTTGGTCCCCAATGAGAGGTGTTGGGACTGTGAGAGGTGAGGCTTAGTGGAAGGTCCTTAGGTCACTGGGGGTGCTATCATCAAAAGGTCAGATTAAAGTAGTTTTCATGGAACCCTACAGAGTTCTCATAAGATGGTTGTTATATAAGAGCAAGAGCAGCCTCTTCCGTCTTTCTGGCTCCTCTTGCACTCACTCCTGCCCTCTAATGCTGTCTTTGCCAGAGTTGGTGATAGGTTGTTTGAACTTTCATTCTCCAAAGCCGTAAACAAAATACGCCTTTCTTTGTACCCTACCCACCCTCACATATTTTGTTATAACAGTGGAAAACGGACTAATGCAGAGGGAGGTGAATCCTTGGATGTCCTTTTACACATACTCTGATGAGTCCAGTGTAAATGAAATCACTGCCACATTAAGATTTATTTCTAGTTTCTCTTTTTTGGTTTTCTACTTTCCATAAACTTATCCTAGATTCAAGCCCTTTCCTATTAAATCAATCATAGTTTGTAACTGTGCAAACAGGCCTCAATGTTTAGTCATTACTATTTGCATCCTCTTCTATAAGGTTAGGAGTAAAAGGCATGCCTATTAATCCCTGTCTTTTCACTGCTGCCCAGCATCTCCAAATACCTTTGTTTCTTCAAACATTGGAAGGACAAAATATTTGGAGACACACTATAATTCATATTCTAGTGTGACACATTCTAGCAATGTGGTCTTGGACAGGCATTCAAATGTATCTGGGTCTTGGTTTCCTCATCAATAAAATGATGACAATAAAAATGGCTGCCTTTCAAGATTAAAGTGAGAATTGGAATATATATGCAAAGTTCCTAGCCCCTAAGAGTAGCCAGGAAACAGGGTAGTACAATGTCTTGCATATTTACTGGTACTGCATACTTACGTGCTCATTATTGTAAACTATATCATTTTTCCAACAATAAAGTCTTCATCCCTTCTCTAGGTGCCATGAGATTTCAGTGGCCCTAAAAATTTGGAAGGGGCTTTTCTGGAAGGGACACTTTCAATATGAATAAAGCAGAATCAGAAGGGCGAGGATTTCTCACAAGATTTTCTTTAGAACTTGACATTTAAACATTCTAACCAGTTTACAGTGTGCTCTTTTAAGTGTTAACAGGGCACCTTGTCAACATATGAAAAGATATTTATTTCCCACCTGCATGCTATTTTTCCTCTGTTGCATAAAATTGCATATTTACATGCAAAATTGTTTGTCTACTAACAAAACACATTTATTTCCTATCATGATAGATACAATGCCAATTTCAAGTGTGTGGACCTGTAGGGCAATCATCAGACATTACAAGGAATTTGCAAGGAACATTTAGGTAAATCTCTAAAGCAAAACTGGTTTTCCATTCTCAAACATCTCCTAATCCATTTGCAAACCACCTTACAAGGCTCCATATCTTATCACCCTAGGTATTATGATGCTCCGTTTCTCACTGCTTTGACAGCAGCCTCTGTTTTCATTAAAACTCATCAAAGCATGCATAATGGAGTAGATAGAAAATCTGCAATTGAGGTCTCTCCAATATTCCTGCACATAATTGTGCAGTGTTATTGCAGGTAATAGATTATCATCCCCATTATTGACAGAAAGTATTGTGTCCACACGGTTAAACCTAAACTGTTAGTCTTGCTTCCCAAAGTTAGAACAGTGGTTGTGATTTGCCTCTTGATTGCACATCATATGGTCAGTGCAAGGGAAATTATAGTTGCCCAGGACATAGGATGGGGCCACTAAGTTAGACCATTTATTTCTTCCCAGTCTTATTATGGTGTTCATTTGTTGACAGCTGTATCTTATAGAAAAGTAAGTAGAATTCAGGTGTTTGTGTCATATGCATTTGTAATAAATCTCTGTGCTGGCATCTTCCTGCAGATTTTTATTCTAAAACATTTCCACTTCCAAAACACACACACACACACACACAAATACATACAGATTATTAGTTTCCACTGCCTTGCCAAAGGCTTACACAAGAACAAGCTGGGATGAAATTATCAAATTTTTTTTTTTTAAAAAACGTAAGTTGGGTAGTCATCACTGCAGAATATCTCTTTCCAAAAAGTGATCACTTGATTACAGACTGTGTATGATCAGATTGGATATCTGGTGGTACTCAGCTAGTACAACATGCAACACTGTGAAGTAGCTGAAATAATTTTGATTTTACAAACATACTAATGAGGCTAGTAAGTTGTAGAAACAGGATAGCAAGTTGAGCTATCTAGACTGAGGCTTTTGTAGTACTTATCGTCAGAGTAGTAAGGCTCGGGAGGCAACCCTTCCTTCCTTCCTCTATTGCTTTGCACCAATATCCATTAGTTGTCTGCTCTGGCCAGCTAGCGATGAGCCACTGAAAATAAAGAAATTATTAAGATACAGTCTTTAGAGTTCAGAGACTTTATAATTGAATATCCTTGCAGTAAAAAAAAAAAAAAAAAAAAAAAAAAGCCTAAGTCCTCAGCTGTTTCCACCGTGACTCATAAATTACACAAAGCCAGAGTGATCTTTTAAAAACACAGTTTTGGCTATGCCTCTTAATCCCTTTCCATCTTCACCTGTGTAAATTCTAAGCTCATATATGTGGCTTACATTTTTGAAGGGCAATAGCTGTGAAGATATATAATTAATATCAATTAAATATCAATTAGTGTCTGTGTTTATTGCAACCTCTGAATTATTTCATTATCTATCATACTTGTTTTCTGTGGGCCTACAAAGACCTTCACTTTGTGCCTGGCGCGGTGGCGCATGCCTATAATCCCAGCACTTGGGAGGCTGAGGCAGGAGGATCGCGAGTTCAAAGCCAGCCTCAGCAATAGTGAGGCACTCAGCAACTCCGTGAGACCCTGTCTCTAATAAAATACAAAAAAAAAAAGGGCTGGGGATGTGGCCCAGTGGTCAAGTGCCCCTGAGTTCAATCCCCGGTACCAAAAAAAAAAAAAAAAAAAAAAAACCTTCACTTTGTATACAATAGTTTCTATAAATGGAGAACACTGAAGACAACTTTTTATTGTGGACGTGCAGTCACTTAGTCAATGAGCAAATGGGCAAGCAGCGCTGGAGAATGAATGCCCCAGAACAGAAGGTAAAGGCAGCCAAGGGTCTTCAACTTGCCATCTTCTCCCTTCCTCTGGAAACATGGCCTGTGTCTTTATGGACAGCAGGTTCAGCTCATTCTGGGGAGGAGCGCAAAAGCTGTGTCCTGTGGCAGCACAGGCATCATTTTCTGGTTGAGACTCACTCATGGGTGACAGATGTGATGTGGCTCACTAGCAGCTTAATCAGTTGGAATAATACTTGCATTGTTGCTTATATTTCAGAGGGACAATTTGCTTTCTGTAAATGAAGTGTTTTCCAAAGGACTCTGTTGGGCTGCAGAAGAATTGTAATTCAACTGTTTAGGGGAATGAAGCTTTTTAAAATCTTTCTGTTCCTCTCTTTAATACATTATGCTGTCAACCAAAGCATGGAGACCACATAGGGCTTCCAGAAGGCTGGTCTCCTAGGCAAACCTCAGGAGCGATGGATCTGTGTGAGTTGAAGGTCTGAGCTTTAAAGTGGTCTCTCTGGGCTAGCGCAGACAGCATAATCTCCTGCTAAATTGGGCCATTAAATAAAACTACTAAGTCATAAAGCTGTAACATTACCCTGAAATTAAAGCATTGTCACCTTTGAATTGCCAAGAATTTTAACAGGTACTTAGAGAAATTTCTTTCACACACCCGTTTAGCACGGCCAGTTGACTCCAACCCACGTGGATGGAAACAGGAGGCTCTGATGATAGCAACGTGCTTTTCATTCATTCACCTGGTGATTCTTCTTGCAACCCCCTTATACTCATTCACCAATTTCTTAAAACTTTATTAATCTCTCACTTACTCATTAATTCTCTTACTTACTTCCTTATTTATTTTTTACGTGTCCAGTGATTTGTACATCATTCATTCAGTCAATTTTTCAACTGGTCATTCAGAAATTAGGTCATTCTAATAAACTTTGAATATTGACTGAGCTAAGCACCAAGGTTACAAAATCGGTAAATCTATTCTTGTCCTAAAGGAACTCACAGTTCAGAGAAGACAGGCAATGTAAACAGATACATTATATGCAGTGTGGAAAGTAGAATAGAAACCAGTAGATCATGCATAAATAGCACAAATAAGGCAGGAGTTGAAAGAAAGTGTAAAGGGGGACTAAATAAGGTAGTCAGACAAGATGTCCTTGAAGAGCCATCATCTGAGTTGATATGTTATTAGAATTAGTTAACAATGAGTAGTTACTGGCATGAGGCACTGTGCTAGGTACTTCACTTTCCTGATAGCATTTAATTTCCCTAACAACTGTGTGAAGAAGCTGCCATTCTCTCCATTTTATAGAGGAAGGCACAGAAATATTAAAAGACTAAACATCATGACCAGAGCTGAAGCTGTGATTCAGGTTTTGACACTGTGACTCTCAAGTCTAGGTTCCCAGGGTCAGGTGACATGGAGTCTCTGGGCAAGGATAGACCCCTGTTTCTGAACACAGTCCCCTCTGGCCCATACGGTCCCACCCACTGTTCACTTTCCACCTATCAGTGTCATGGAAGAAAGGTCTTCCAGGAAGTGATTACAGAAGAATTAGTTCTCTTTGGTACCCACCTCCCTTCCCTGAGCAACACTTTCCTCATCTGGAAGATGGGGCAATCACCACGGCTCTTCAGAGTTTTTCTTAGTGGTAGATGAAAAGTTTATAAAGCACAGGTTCTCAAAGCTTAGTTTGCTGAAGAATAAGCTGGGGAAGAATGTTTAAATGGCCATTTTCGAGGCCTGTTCCCAGCAGTGTTTATTCAATGAATATAAGACAATGTTCAGAAATAGCATATTCAGCAAGCACTTGGAAGATATGAGACTTTGGGACATGTCGATATAAGGTGATTAGCACAGTGTTTTGGCAGTTATCAAATCCTCTTCCTTTTAAAGGAGCTGTCCTTCCTAAGCTCTGAAAATGGGTCTTCTGACTCCTTCCTAGGGGACTTTTCACTGCACTTTTACTGCAGATTCCCAGGGGGTTCCTTGTTCTTGTGCCAGGGGATCAGAAGGCGGCACAGCCAACAAAGACTTACTGAGGTGCTGCCTTGTGTGTCATATACTGCTGGTCCCTGTGCACAAGGATTTCATACTATCACAACAGAATAAGTCATCCAGCTCTCAAAGCAATTTCATCTAGGCCTTTATCTTTAATTCATACTACCATCCTGTAGAGGCTTGTTAACCATAGAATCCTGGCCAAGTTGCTGAACTTCTATGAGGCTCTATTTCCTCATCAGTATAGTAGGACTTATCAGTTATTCTTACCTGACTGGGTTGAAATGCAGATTAAATAAAATTAAATGAATGGATGTATCAAGTACAGCCCGTTCAATATCTGGCATTCTCTAAGAGCTCCTGAAATAACAATGGTCAATATTCAGTGCCACCATCATAGGAGTTTCTAGATATTAAGGAGATTCAAAGAGAGGATTGGTCAAGAATGGCTTCATGGGAGATATCAATCTTGTCTTTAACACAAGAAAACAAGTGTCTCTGGGTTAGGCAAAAAAAAAAAAAAAAAAAAAAAAAAAAAAAAAAGAAAAAAGAAAAAAAAAAAAAATAAAGAGAAATTGGTCTGAAGTTTTGTTTCTTTGATTTGTCTCTGCCTGGTTTTGGAATCAGGGTGATATTGGCCTCATACAATGAGTCTGTAAGGGTTCTCTCTTTCTCTATTTCATGAAATAGTTTGATAAGTATTGGTGTTAGTTCTTCTTTAAAGGTCTTGTAGAACTCAGTTCTGTATCCATCTGAGCCTGGGCTTTTCTTGGCTGGTAGGTTTTTGATGGCGTCTTCTATTTCTTTGCTTGAAATTGATCTATTTAAACTATGTATATCATCCTGATTTAGTTTGGGCATATTGTATGTTTCTAGAAATTTGTCGATGCCTTCATTATTTTCTATTTTATTGGAGTATAGATTTTCAAAATAATTTCTAATTATCTTCTGTATTTCTGTAGTGTCCATCGTGATGTTTCCTTTTTCATCACAGATATTTTTAATTTGAGTTTTTTTCTCTCCTTTTCTTAGTTAGCATAGCTAATGGTTTATCAATTTTATTTATTTTTTCAAAGACCCAACTTTTGGTTCTGTCAATTTTTTCAATTGTGTTTTTTGTTTCAATTTTATTGATTTTTGGCTCTAATTTTAATTATTTCCTGTCTTCTACTGCTTTTGGGGTTGATTTGTTCTTCTTTTCCTAGGGCTTTTAGTTGTAATATTAGTTCATTTATTTGTTGACCTTTTCTTCTTTGAAGGAATGAACTCCATGCAATGAATTTTCCTCTTAGTACTGCCTTCATAGTGTCCCAGAGATTTTGATACGTTGTATCAGTGTTCTCATTTACCTCTAAGAATTTTTTAATCTCCTTTTGATGTCTTCTGCAACCCATTGTTCATTCAGCATATTATTTAGTCTCCAGGTGTTGGAGTAGGTTTTGTTTTTTATTTTATCATTGATTTCTAATTTCATTCCATTATGATCTGATAGGATGCAGAGTAGTATCTCTACTTTTTTATGTTGCTTAGAGTTGCTTTATGGCATAACATATGGTCTATTTTAGAGAATGATCTATGTGCTGCTGAGAAGAAAGTGTGTTGACTCATTGGTGGATAATATACTCTATATATGTCGATTAAATCTAAGTTATTGATTGTATTATTGAGTTCTACAGTTTATTTAGCTTTTGTTTGGAAGATCTATCCTGTGGTGAAAGAGGTGTGTTAAAGTCACCTAGAATTATTGTGTTGTGGTCTGTTTGGCTCTTGAACTTGAGAAGAGTTTGTTTGATGAACGTGGATGCTCTGTTATTTGGGGCATATATATTTATAACAGTTATTTCTTGTTGATGTGTCATTTCCTTAAGCAGTATGAAATGTCCATCTTTATCTCTTTTGATTAACTTTGGCTTGAAGTCTACTTTGTTTGATATGAGGATGTAAAATTTCTACTCAAAGTGGATCAAGAATTAAACCAGAGACCTTGCACCTAATAGAAGAAAAAGCAGGCCCAAATCTCCATCATGTTGGATTAGGCCCCAACTTCCTCAATAAGACCCCTATAGTGCAAGAATTAAAACCAAGAATTAATAAATGGGATGGATTCAAACTAAAAAGCTTCTTCTCAGCAAAAGAAACAATCAATGAGGTGAACAGAGAACCTACAGAATGGGAGCAAATCTTTACCACAAGCACATCAGACAGAACATTAACTTCAAAGATATGTAAATCTCTCAAAAACCTTTACAACAACAACAACAACAAAAAACAAATAACCCAATCAATAAATGGGCTAAGGGACGGAACAGACACTTCTCAGAAGATGATATACAATCAGTCAACAAATATATGAAAAAATGTTCAACATCTCTAGCAATTAGAGAAATGCAAATCAAAACTACTCTAAGATTTCATCTCACTCCAGTCAGAATGGCAGCTATCAAAAACACAAACAACAATAAATGCTGGCGAGGATGTGGAGAAAAGGGCACATTCATACATTGTTGGAGGGGCTGCAAATTGGTGCAACCAATCTGGAAAGCAGTATGGAGATTCCTAGGGAAACTTGGAATGGAACCACCATTTGACCCAGCTATCCCACTTCTTGGTCTACACCCAAAGGACTTAAAAACAGCTTACTACAGGGACACAGCCACATCAGTGTTTATAGCAGCACAATTCACAATAGCTTGATTGTGGAAACAACCCTGATACCCATCAGCAGATGAATGGTTAGGGAAACTTTGATATATATATACACAATGGAACACTACTCAGCATTAAAAGAGAATAAAATCATGGCATTTTCAGGTAAATCGATGGAGTTGGAGAAAATAATGCTAAGTGAAGTTAGCCAATCCCAAAAAAACAAAAGGTTGAATGATTCCTTTGCTATGATGATACTGAATTATAATGGCTTGGGAGGGGGGATGAGAGGAATGAAGGAATGTTAAACAGAGCTAAGGAGAGGGCGGGGAAGGGAGGTGTGAAAATACTTAATGTAAAAATGGTGTGAAAATACTTAATGTAAAAACCAGTGACTTGAAAAACTGCTCTTTATATGTAACATGAAAGGAATTGCACTCTGCAAGCATGTATAACAAATTAAAATAAGTAAATAATTAAAAAAGAACTTGAACTTGAAATTTAGCAAGGAAAGTTTTGGCTCTTGTTAGAGGCTAAAAATAAACTGAGACAATGTCAAATATTTCTAATCTATCACCTTGACAGAGAAGAATAAATAACAGCATGTCTTGTAAAAAAAAAAAATAAAAAATAAATAAAGAGAAGAAAAATCAGTCTGTTGAGCTCAGCAAAATCATGGACACAGAGAAGCAAAGAGCAGGTGTCCAAGGGTTCTTTGCCTTTTTAAGGGATTCTGGCTCAAACAGGCATTCTGATACTGTTTGGCCAAATGAAGATTTTTTCCAGCTAGGAAGAGAAAAATAACAGGTGGGAGTCAAAGGTGTCTCCCAGAAAGGTTGCTTGTTCTTGTTCACTTTTGCTCTGAGACCTGGATTCCAGGGAGACACAATGAATCAAAGTCAGTTTAGAATAAAAGAGCCAAGTTGTACTGGCAGCAGGTGATCCCTTGTTCTGTGAAGTAGGGAAAAAGAGGAACCATTCACCTGGGAGTCTTTTTTTCCATTACTCTTCCCCTTATGTGAACTGCCTTAGTCTGTTTTCTTCTTTAGAAAGCCTGAGTACCTTATAAAGAAAAGAGGCTCACTTTGCTCCCAGTTTGGGATAACAAAACCTAAAATCATCTGGCTTCATCTGGTCAGTTTTTAATGAGGATATTTTTGGCTACTTTATTACATGGTAGACGGCATCTCATGGTGCAAGTGTGTGCAAGAGAGATCACATGGCAAGAAAGAAAGCAAAAGAGAGAGTGAAGGAAGGGACATTCAAACCACAGCATGGATTCATGACACATGAGCATCAACCAGCCTTGCATTCTCGTGTGCAAGTGTTCCAAGATGTGATGTTTTTTTATGGAAGTTGCTCAGCCTCCATACTCCTCATTGTCTTCCTGTCATTAATAATAGAACCTATTTATAAGTTTGTTGTGAAGATTACATAAAACAATGTGAACCATGAGAAAAAAATGTCTGACCTTATATTCCCAAAATGTGGCACCTGTCATTTGTTATTATTTTTATTACTCTGCCCCCAGAAACTTAAACCCTAATTTCTTGGCATTTCTGGGAATATGGTGAAAAATAAATAACTAATAACTTTTATGATAAGTTTTATCACAACTCTCAATATATTGAAATAACTCATGAAAATAAATAAATACATATGCCTAAACATGGTTGGACTACCATGGTGTGATGACTTTGCTTTTTGATACTTGTTCGACCAATTAATCCTTATCTATATGTACGTACATGAGTGTGGGTGTGTGCTTTTGTTGGTTTTAGTGTAAAGGCACCAAAGACAATGCATATGCATTCTTGAGAGTACAGCATGATCATTATAAGCCATTATTACAGGTAAAGCACTGTGGCAAGCTCCAACTTGATATTCTCAAAGTTTTATTATGAAATATCTAAATCTACAGAGAGGATGAAAAAATAATAAAATGAGCAGCCATGTAACCTGTATCTAAATTTTTCCATTGTCAACATTGCTACATCTGCATATCAATAATATTCAAATATTACTAATACTGTTTATCTCTCTCCCTCTTTTTCTCTTTCTTTTTCCTAACTTCTCCTATAGAATTTTTTTTCCCCAAAACCATTTGAAAGCAAGTTCTAGATTAACTGATGGTTTAAACCTGAGGTCTTCAGCTTGTATCTCCTAGGAATATATTCTCTTGTATAATTACAATATTAAAACTATATATAAGAAAAAAATGTTTCAATTATTATTATCTTGGGACATTTTTTAAAATATATTTTATAGAAATGTCAATTTTTATATTTTTATTGAAGATTCAAATGGCCAATACTTTGTATTTGATTGTCATGTCCTATTAATCTCTTTTAATCTGAAAGTCCTCCTCCATGACCCCATCTCTTGCTATTTTTGTTTCTTTGTTTGGTTTTCATGGCATCTTTTTGATGAGTATGAGCTAGTTGCTATGATTTTTTTTCTGATTGTTTACTCATTGCTAGAACATGAGCAAGAAATCCTCCTAGTAATATCTGTCCCATTCAGAGCCTTCCATCAGCAGTAGATATCTGTCTATTCTCTTATAGGGGATGCTTAGTTTAGCTTCTTCAGTTGACTAAAGTGGTCTGCCAGATCTCTGCATTGTAAATATGATTTATCTTCAGTGAGTTATCTGTGGTGTTACATACGGACACTAAACGAATATCCTGTTCCCCAGCATTTCCTTCCAATCTGTGAATGGTCATGACTCATAAGTTATTACACTGAAATTTGTAAAATGCTGGTTTTCTAATTCTGTACTTCCTTCTATACTTTGGCTGTCACTTTGCATTCTTCTGTATAGAGTTGTGTGTATGTGTTTGTGTTTTTTTTTTCCTTGCCTGATTTATTTTGTTTATTTATTTATTTATTTGTGGTACAAGGGGTTGAGCATATAGGGATGCTTACCCACTGAGCTATAACCCCAGGCCTTTCATTTATTTCTTTATTTACTTACTTATTTTACTTTGAGACAGATTCTCACTAAGTTGCTTTGGGCCTCCCTATGTTGCTGAGGCTGGCCTAGAGCCTGCAATCCTCCTGCAAACAGCCTTCCAAGGGACTGGGATTAAAGGTGTGCACCACAACATCCTGCCTCCTTGCCTGACTTCTTACCTATTTCCATGTCATTATGGTTTCAAAAATCATTTCATTTAAAAATATTGTATTACCCTCTTTATCTTTTTGATGCTCATATATTTCTAAACATAAGTGATAGCACCTTTAATTCTGCTCGTATATTATTTTTACATTTCCACCATAATCATTTAGCATTTCCCTTGCTTTCTAACACAAGATGTCCCAAGATATCACCTTGAAATTTTCCTGCCCTATACCCAGACTCAGACTTTTACATAAAGAAGCCTGATTTCCTTTATTAGAAATGGTATTTGGAAATTCAGATCCAGGTGGTAGGTTTGCACCTTTCTAGGCTCTTTCAATGGACGAAGCTAGGAATTTGTGTGTGTGTGTGTGTGTGTGTGTGTGTGTGTGTACGTGTGTGTGTGTGTAAATTTAAGTTCATAGATATTTCCATTGCAAACCCAATAACATTAAATTTCATTTCTTTACCATCTCTTCTATCTTTGTCTCTCTTCACTCTGAGACCTCATTACAATGATATCAATATACTTAAGCATTTGCTATTTCCTACAACTTAAACAAAATAGTTTCAGAATCACATTAGCAATATCAGAATTAATAATAAAATAAAGTTTAAGATGCCCTTGAATTTTATTTTTTGTTCTTAGAATATATTCCACCAAATGTGTATAGTCTGACAGAATACTATTTTCAAAATTCTTGAACTGGGCATGGGGACACACACCTTTAATTCCAGCAACTTTACAGGGTGAGGCAGGAGGACTGCAAAGTTTAGCCAGCCTAGGCAACTTATCAAGGCCCTCTGCAACTTAGTGAGAACCTATCTCAAAATAAAAAATGAAAAGGGCAGGAAGTATGGCTCAACAGTTAAGCACACCTGAATTTGATTCTCAGTACCAAAAAGAAAAAAATTACTTGAATTATTATTTTTTCTTTTACTGTAATTATGTTGTCAATATAATGCACAGTTTTCCTTTTTGTTTATTTTTAATTCTTGCCCTTTCATTCGATTCAAAAATTTATTTATTTATTGTCCTACTGCAGATTAAACCCAGGGCCACTCTACCACTGAACTATATCCCCAGCCCTTTTTATTTTATTTTGTAGAATTTGAAACAATGTCTTGCTAAGTTGTCCAGGCTGGCTTCAAACTTGTGATACACCTGCCTCAAGTCTCTCAAGTCGCTTACATTATAGGTTTACACCACTATTCAATTTTATGTCTTGACTATTTAAAGTATTTTCATGTTATAAAAGTTCAACACACACATAGTCACTCACACAAAATGGTTGACCCAGAGATATTTTGTTTTCTTGTTGCTTCTATCTCATTCTTATCATCTTTTCTAGATAACCATTTATATTATTTTGTACTTCCTGTGTTTATGCATTTTTCTTCTTTTTATAGCACAATAGGCAGCATATTCCTTTGCACATCAATAATTTCATTTTGTCACTTGACAATATCTAGTGGAAATCATTCTTGATCAGTTTAGAGATGGTATATATTATTTATTATGGCTGCATTGTGCTTCACTGTGTCAGTTAACCACACTTCATTCAGTGAGACACCTATTGATGTGTATTTAATTTTCCCAATATGCTGCTTTCTGCAATAGATAACCTCAGCTGCAAAGCAGAATTTCAACAACTTATCTAAACATCTTTTCCTATCATGTATCATATCCCTGCTGATTTCAAGAGCTGTCAATAAAGTCAGTAAAAGTCCTGGTAGTCTGTTGAATGTTCTGTTCCGTAGTAAGTGAATACTTATGGTGGGCCAGATGTTAGGCAAAGGTTTATGAAACAGTCTTTTCATTTGTAGCACTTACAGTTTAGCAGGGGAAATGGAATAAAGAGGTTGTTCTTACAGAGTGAATGAGACAAGCACAGAAGATGGTAGTTAGGAAAGGCTTCCCACCAGAGATGGCACTGGCACCCTGGCAATGTCACTTACATTATGATGAGCTCGAGTAGAGATGCCAGCTGAAAGATCAATAATTCCAGTCTCCCCTTTGAGCTTTCTTTTTCATAGCCTCCTCCAGAACCAAAGTATAAATTCCATGAGACCAGAGTTGACTCAGAGATAGGTTGTCATCTTTTTTTTGACCTGGTTAAAGCAGATACACATGTCACCCTTGTCTCTCTGTCTCTCTCTCTTAGGACTAAGGCAAGCTATTTGTATTCAGCTCACAATCTCAGGAAGTCCTCTGAGCTCAATACTGACAACTTTGGATTTTTAAACAAAGGGTGGAAGGCTACTATTTATTATGTACTGGGTCATAAATTCTTAGGGTTTATCTCCTTTAAGCCGTATAATAGAGCATGAGGGAGGGAGGGATCATGTGTCATTTGTATTTGGAGAAAGCAGAAGCTGTGAGAAGTCGAGCTGCATGTCCACCATCATTCAACTAGTAAAAGTGACACAACCTGGAATCAAAGTTAGGTTAGACTGAGTCCCCAGTTTTTATCCTCAAAATGCACCAGAATAATGTCTGCCAAAATATCCTCCTAAAGACCTCACAAAGGCCATGCAAGACGGTGCACACCTTTAATTCCAGCTACTTGCACACTAAAGAAGGAAGATTTCAAGTTTGAGGCGGAGCCTTAGCAACTTGTTGAGACCCTGTATGGAAGCAGCAGCAGCAGTAGCAGCAGCACTGGGGGTGTAGTTTAGTGGTAGAGTGCCCCCAGTATCACCCTGCCCACACACAAACTCACAAAATCTAGGAGCAGCTGAAGCCCCATCCACAGCCTCAGGGTCCTCTTTCCATCCCGTGATTTAAGATTTAGGGCTTCCTTTGTCTTTTTTCCCTTCCCTGGAGGTTGACAGACTGAGAGGAGAGGTCTAAGTCACCATCCCTTCCAGCCTCCTGTGTGCTACCACCAGACATTCACCTCAATAAGAAAAGAATACAAAGTGGCTTCTTTCCCTAGCCACTAGGGTAAATTCCTTGAGCTGGGGAACCAGAGTGTAATTCAACCTTGCATCCTTCATGTGGTCCCAGTCTGGTCCCTAGCATAGGTACTTTGCACACACTAGACATTTAAATTGCTTTTCTTCAGTAAATTAGTGAACAGACAGACAAAGGTGATACAGCATACACGGACTCGATTCCAAACCACCACCCCTTAGAATGATAAAAGATATTACCCAAGTCTCTTTGATCATGCCACCTATTTTAAAGCAAGGAAAAAAGAAAAAATAATCTTCCCAAAAGGTGTATAAAATGTAAAGGCTAGAACGAAGTGGGAGAATAAATCACAGTCAAGTATGTTGTCTGGAAGTCGTAAAGCGTGGCCCAAGCAGGCAGGTGGAAGAGCGGTAATGGATGGGAGCCTGATCCGCGCCTGCAATGCTGCGGTGTCTCCATCCCTGCTAATGCACAGTGCAAGGGGGCTGTAAACCGGTAATGCGCGCTCACCCAAAGAGCAGAAGCCCAGCCTTTAAAAGCAGCTGCGCCTGCAGTGGTTTTTCATAAGGCACGGATGGATTCTCTCATTGGCAGCTGTGTTGGTACGCATGGGAGGAGTAACAGCTCCTGCGGGAATTCTTAGCCTTTGAGAGGAGTTGGAAACCGCTTTACAACAATTGACTCCCTTCACTTTGAACGTTGGGGGGAAGGTGGAATTGATCCCCTCAGCACAGGTTCCTAGAAGTGTTTCTAATAATGAAATTACCTCATCAGATATCCTCCTTGAATTTGGGAGCGGTCATATTAGCCCTGAGGTCTTAGTTCTATCATTACCCATCTTGTGACATAATACAAGTTACTCTGTTTCCATGACCTGGAAATTGGTGCTTGGCAGAGTTGGCCTTGGAAGCCAGTTCTGACTGTGGTAAAACCCGTGCTTTCTTCTACTTCCGCCTTTATAACTGTGCAAGCTCTTTCCAAGCCAATATTGACTTAGCAGTCACTCACTGTCTGTGATTTAAATGGGGAGGAAAGATACAAACATATAAAAAATTAAATAACTATCAATGCAAAATGACATATCCTAAGACCTTACATGAGTAGATGGCAAATGAGTGGTAGGGACAGTATTTTGAGGATTATTTAAACTGTCTTTACCCTTGGCATAGAAAATTCACTTTGTCAATATAGATAACTGTACCAGAAGTGACCCTAGGGACCTTAATATAGACTTATTTTATTACAATAGGAGTATAAGTGAATTGGCACACTGTTCAAAGGAACATAAGCAGCTCCCCACAGTGATTTCAGTTCAATTAAGCTCAGTATTGACAATCTGTAGACTTCCCTTCCTTCCAAGCATTGTGATAGAAAAATTGCAGTTTTTTTTTTTTTTTTTTTTTTCTGGCTCTGTGTGCAGAATGAGGTCTTATTAATCAGTTATTTCTTGTTTCTATTTTTTTAAACTTTCCTTGTGTTTATTTTTCCTTCTGAGTGTTGATTCCCATGGCAACAGATGGAGCAGTATACAGGCTCTGTAATTACTATTTATTAATAATACTGATCACAGTAATAATACCAATCAGATATAATGAGAGAGAAAAAATTGAAAGAAAATTAAATTGTGGCTCTGTATATAAACAGTTTACAACTTCTGAAATGAGAAGCAGAGGAACCTGGTAGGTCACCTAGAGACCCACAATAGAGGGGTGTCAGAGTGCTTTTCTGGGGTGATGACCAGGGAAGATTTTTCCACAAGAATGATGATACAAAATGTTCCAGAATATCTTTTCATGACCATTCTACCAGTTCTTTGTGAAACCTCTTTTTGGTTTATCCTGCTATATTTGGTTGCTGTGTGTAAGTGTTTTGTAACTTGAAATGTCATTTAAATTTGCATTATTGTATAACACATACATAGAAGAGCTGATTTGGAAATACTGGACCTAGGAACTAACAGCCTGAGCCATTGTCATTATCATGTATGTAACTTCCTCCCTCAAATGATGGCAAACTTTTGGAGGAATAAGATGGTGCCTTATACTAATGTGTGTGTACTCTGGTGGCTAGCACAACACTAACCATGTAGAGACTTGAACACAAAAATAAATGACGCATTGCAAGTCCTGGACCATCTCAGAGTCTGTGGGAAAATAGGATCGAAAGCTAAAAATCCTACTGCACCTTGAGGAATGTTTTATTGGTTTACATAATATTACATGGTCATATCTATTGAATAATGCTTTGGAAGTTGATCATGCATGCTATATGATGACCCGTATCCTGTGACTTTTTCGTACATAAAGCTGACACGATAGCTGGTTCATGACATCATTCATCCTCAAACCAAACCATTGGGATGGATGTTACCTTATAAAAGCAATTTTTGAATATATAATAACTGTTTCTTTAAGCTAAGTGGGATGCTTAGTGAAGTGACCCTATTTCCCTCTTAAGATAATAATGAATAGGTTCCTGTGTGTTCAAAAATCTCCTAATGCACTCCTCTCTTAAGCACAAGGAATTGGTCTTAGTTAACACACTCATACGCCTTTGAACACTAAGAGATATGAATCTGTGTTTCTAATCATGGGATGGAATAGCAACAGACGTAGAAGTAATGAAAGACAATGGACAGGATAGGGCAGTGTAGAATTGGAGAGAAATATTTTTTTTGAGGTTTCTGGATCTGAGTTCTTAAACACTAATTCTGTTAAAGAAATTTCAGGAAATGTAAGAGACACCCATAAATAGACATATGATGCTATTCCACTGTTTAGGGATAATTGAATAAGGTAGTAATAATTTATTATGTACAGCAGCAGCTACGCTTTAAGAAATTACAAGCCATGATTCTTGTTAACCTGATTTGCAGAATAAGCTTCCCGCCCCTCAATTCTCTAAGGAATGACATCCAGCTCCTCACTGTGATACAAAGTTCTAATGTATAGATTATTAGTTGTTGAGCACCAGATAACCTGTTATGTGTTCCTGTGGATCATGGCACCAAATCATGATGTTACTATCAGGAATGGAAATGTAGATATCAAATAACCTCATCTTCTTTGTTTTTGTTTTTATTGGTGTTTTGTCTTGTTTTGATTTTGTGGTGCTGGGGGTGGAACCCATAGTTTCACACATGCTAAGCCAGTACTCTACTGCTGAATCACATCCATAACTCAATAACCTTGTTTTCCAATGAAAACATTTCAATGACAGGATTAGAGAGCAGTTTCCAACCCAGATAGGCTTATTTCTCAACCAAATATTACTTTTCACTATTATTGATGAGGAAACAGGGCTTTAGAGAGACGAATTTGACTATGGCTCTTTAACCTGGAAGCATTGAGCTAGCATACAAACAAAGATTTTCTGGCTCTAGAACCCAGCTGTGTCTACTTAGTTCCATTGCCCATTGAGTAAATCAATTCCCTTGAACTGTTAACTTCATGGATCCAGTTCTAGTTAAAGCTAACTAAGGTGTGAATCCATATATTGTCCAACTTGGGAGTGAATCTTCCCTCCTCCATAAGCCCAACGAACTGTTTCAAATGAATCCAGCCCATTTGGAAATCCCTCAGAGCTGAGCTTCTCCAGCTAAAGCTATCCTTTCCCATCCTGGGCCTGGCATCAGGAGCATCAGTCTGCCAAGCTGACTTTAGCCATGGTGACTTGGATATGCCTGGCTTCCCAATCTTTAGCCAGGTTGCAGATATTAGTGTGCATAGCTACAATATAGCTGAGAAAAAAATAGAAAGTGAGATAAAAATAGGATTCATCACCTCTTTGTTTTCAGTTTTATTCTTTTTCCAGGAGCAAAAATATTCAGAGAACATAGGGTGGCTTTGAAGGGAAAGCCACTATGATGTTCTAGGTTTGAAACAATCTCTTTTCCTCTTGTCTTGCACCCTGTTCTTGTATGCAGGGCTTGAGATATGTATTAGGTGAATTGTGGGATATGCTTTGAAGTTACAAATTTTATCTTGATATTTTCCATATATTTTATGAACTAAAAAGTGCTTATTAGTGATTGAAATATTCAAAGTAAAATTTACCCTTGAAAACCAAAGGGTAGAGTTATCGATGTTATAAGTGGCCTTAAGACAAAAACTTGACTTCAAATATAACTTCCTTTTACATCTTGCCAAAGATAAAATATGATTTGGGCAAAATGGGTACATTCATCAATCAGATGAATGCATATGTGGATGTGAAAATCTACTTACAGGGGGCTGGGACGTGGCTCAGCGGTAGGGCGCTCACCTAGCATGTGCGCGACCCGGGTTCGATCCTCAGCACCACGTAAAAATACATGCATTGTGTACAACTAAAGCAAATAAATAAATATTTTAAAAAAAATAAAATCTACTTACACTTAGAAGAAAATATAAATACATACAATTTAATAATGTTCACATTTGTATATCAGCTTGGATACATGGAGAATAGGGGATAGATAGATAGAGAGATAAAAAGAATATTAGCTAACTACTTTCCTTATATTTTTATTTACCTATCTACCAGGGCAGCTTTGAAATAAAAGCCTATAAATGGGCTTGAGGTTTCAAGCAATCATCTCTCTTCTTGTCCTTCACAATATGTTTGAATTTTGGGCTTGTGGTAGATGTTTGTTAATGAAGGAATAACATGCTTAAAATGTCCTAAAACAGAGCAATAACACATATTCTATTATTATAGATTAGACATGTTTTTTCCTTTTCTTCTTCTTGTAAGCATAATGGCTATTTCAAAACTGTGCATCTTTATTTCTCCCTTTACAACATTTCGTTATTCAATGATAAATTTTCTTTGCTTATTTTATCAATATTTGTCTAAACTGTTGCCAACGTTTTTGAAGTTTCAGGTTACTTACTTTTGTTATAATATTATCTTTACTAATGAGAATCATGTCCTATTATTATTTTTCAAAGTGAAAATCTGATAACATTGACATTCCTTTGCATTTTACAGAAAAATACAGTCCTGCCTCAGAGAAACATTGGAGAAATATGGGTTATCAATGGGTTGGCTTTTAGGAAACAGACTTAAGATGTGTCAGGCTATTTGAGCATGATTTAATCATATGGTCCAAGAAGTATTTCTTTTGTAGAGTTGGAAAACGCTTTGGAAATAATTAAAACTGAATCTTTTTTTTTTTTCTACTTTTAATATGTCAAAATTGAGGGATAGGGAGATGAAATAACTTGTTCCAAGTCATGTACAGAATTGATGGTAGAGGAAGAAGTACCCAGGGTTCCCTGGTAGTCTCTTCTGTTTTTTTTTTTTTTTTCCTGTTAAATTGTGCCAACAGTCCTCACCCTGCTTCTGAGTAAAGAGAACTAGCAAGAAGTGATACTTTGAGCATATTTGCCAATCATTAGTATCTAGTAGATATGCCTTGAGTTATTTTCTTACTTTAAGGACCTTAGTTTACCCATTTTTAAAACTAAGAGGGTGGGAAAGGGGAAGAAAAAAAAAAAAACACTTGATTTCTATGTTAGAGTCATTTTCAGCTCCAAGAATCTATGAAGAGTAATGATGCAATTATGTGGGCAAGATTCTCATATGACAAAAGCTTTTCAAGTCTTCCCATTTCCTCTTTTGGTTCATGAGGATGTTCAGAATTAAATTGGGTGCCCAAATGCAGTAAATGTTTTAACCCAGGTTACTGTAACAGACTATAACAGACTGAATGCCTCCAGAGACTGCCTTGTAACTGCATATTTTGGGTTGCTTTTTCATATTAACAACCTTCAGGCTTGTGTTGCTGGAATTGCTGTTCTGATTTTGTTGTAATTGCTGTCATCTTAACTGATTATAACCGTGAACTTCAGGACAGTGAAGTGACTGGTCCAAGCTCCTTTTTTTTTTTTTTTTTTTTTTTTTTTTTTTTTTGCCAAAAATAGGTTTCAAATGCAGATCTCAAAACCTCTAAAACCCAAACTCCTCTCTCTCCTCCTTGGTTTCCATTATTTCCTGTCTTATTTTTTTCCCTCTGATTTAGAGGTCTTCATCTCTGTGTATTCTTTTATTGTAAGATTTTTAAATCATTTTTGTCCAATAGAGGTAACATGGAGAATAAATAATTGAAAACTTCAATTAAGCACCTGCATATGCTGTGTTTATCACATCATTTCAGCCTTCTGAATGATGCTGTACTTTACAGATGCTTGTTATGTAGATGTCTTATTTTTCAACAGGACACTGATGGATTTTTGAGAAAATTATCTATGTTGTCATTTCATAAAGGGTATAATGTAATAATTATTTGTAGCATTTACATTGAATTAGGTATTATAAGTAATCTAGAAATGATTTAAACCATATGGGTGGATGTTAGTAGGTAATATGTCAATACTACACCTTTTTAATGAAAGGGACTTGAGTTCATACAGATTTTGATATGGTATTCTTGAGGGGATCATGGAAACAAGTCTCCACTGATGTGGAAATAGGACTCTACTATTAACTTTAAATGACATAATGGACACTTAAGGCTTTGTATAAAGCCTGTGAATAAGACCGTCAAAAATTTAGCTATTTATCTCATTCAACATGAGATGGATATCATTATCCTAAATGCATGATTGAAGATCTGAATGGTACTTATATACTTTGTATACAAGCAGTTGTATGTAAAAAGATACTATACTTGTGCATGATGAATAAGTAAATAAATAATAAAAAAATTTTTTAAAAAAAATTTAGCTATTTAGATAATTTGACCTGATACCAAGTCTGAGGTAGGGTTCTATAAGAAACAAAAACTCTCTGGTAACACTCTACATAAGAAAGGCAGTCAGGTAGTGATTACTTGTTGCACTTTGCATGGGATGGGGATTGATTGTTGCCCATGTGGTGACTCATTCACACTCTTTTCATGCTCTTCTTCTGACCTTCTTCTAATGCCTCTTGCTTTGGGTTATTGTCTGAGCAGAAGACAAGATCTGGATGTCAGTACAGCACAACAACACAGAGCTGACCCATGTGAAGGGTGCCAACCCAGAGAAGCCCTATGCCATGGCCTTGGACTACGGGGGCAGCATGGAGCAGCTGGAGGCTCTGATTGACGGCTCTGAGCACTGTGAGCAGGAGGTGGCCTACCATTGCAGGAGATCCCGCTTGCTCAACACGCCTGGTAAGCCTCCCCCTGCCCTTCTGCTTCTTCATAGGCCAAAGTGGGGGGTGGTCGCAGTGGAACAGATGAGTCTCCCAAACCAAGAATATCAGGAAAAGGGCTGTTTATCCAAAAGGGCTTTGTAGTTGCAGTTGTTCTCTCTACAGAGAGAGTTGCAGCCAGGGAAGGACTGATTATGCACAAGGACTGGATTTGATATCCAGCGTATGACCTGGGTGAGTTCACAAGGTTCCCCCTCATCTTCACAAGGAAAACGTGGACAACATCCATCCTGCCACGGTGGTGAGAAGGCAGGCTCCTTGAGAGAAGAGGCTCTGAAAGACAGCATTTGAACTAGCTTTCTTGGTGGTGGTGGTAAGAGATGCTTTTTCTCGGAGAGGGGATAGAATGTGATGGGGCATCAGGAATCTCAGCTTATTTCCAAGAGTGATGGCCTACACCTGGTGAAAAGAGAGCATCGTTACGCAAGGTTGCCAGCCAGACAGGCAGAAGCCATGCACTATGTTCCCAATATTTATATTACCTGAAGAGTGCAGGCCTTAATGGAAATGACTCCTTTAAAAATAGTTTCATTTTAGCAAAAAAAAAAAAAAAAAAAAAAAAAAAAAAAAAAAAAGGACCTATCCTTTTTAGTTCATTTTTTATCTATGGTTGATTTTTTTTTTTTTTAGAATGAATTATTTACTTAGGTATTACCATGTTTTAAAAAAGAAGGAGAGAAAAGAAAAAGTCTAGGATGACTTACCCAAACCAGCTTTTTGCAAAATGTCAAGAGGAGTCTGTCAGCAGTTTGTGCATGCCATGGGGAAAAAAAAAAAAAAAAAAAAAACACTTATTTGGGGGAATGTCAATCCAATCCATCATGTGTTTCAAGGCAGAAAAAGCTCACAGGGTTATCAAGAACGCAAAAAAAGGTATCACAGTTCCTAGTCTCAGAAGCTTAGAATTTGGTGGTTGGAGGTTAGGAATTTCAAAAGGCTGCAGAAAAATAGACAGTGAAATGTCAACAAAGGGGAAGCAAGAGAAGCCTAACTAAACTCAACGTACTGCCTGGCTGATCTAGAATCTTCAGGGGAGACTCTGTTCCACATAAGTGAATTTTCCAGATAACTGTCACTTATCCTTTTAAGCACCAAAAAATCTTTTCAAAGAATTTTTAACTGTTTGAAATGAAAATCTTTCTCAAATGGATTACACGCTTCCTTGCCTTCTTAAATGAAGAATTCTGAACATAAAATGTAACCTTTTCCTGATGACTCAAGATCATCATTGTGAAAATCAATTATTGTACTCTCTTTGGATACAGTAATACTCACAGGGCTGATTAGATGGTAGGCACCCACTGGTACTCCTTTGAAGCATCCTCACTCATATTGCCCTGCGGGATTCAGTGTTTATTCATCTCTCACCCTTGGCTCTCAAGGCTGCACCTGTCAATCTCAGCACTTTTGTCAAAACATCTGTCTCCAGAAACTACCTACTTTCCATTGTGTAGTCTCTAGTTTTCTAAGAATTGGGTTTTGTAAAATTACAAGGAAAATGGGAGCATGTTCATTCTGACTTTGGAAGGTCCTTTAAAATATTCATTCTGTGATATCAAGTTGTCTACACCACTATCTTTGTGTATGTATGTATAAAAAAACTATATATATATATATATATGTATAAAAAACTATATATGTATATAGTTTTTTTTTTCCCCAAAATTAAACTGCCTTAAATTCTCTGAATGGAAAAGGTGTGGATTTGGTAGAAGCCTTACTGGGAGTGAGGACTTGATTCTGCCCTTATCAGTCCTTGTATAAATTGCTCATTTTCTACAGTTTAGTTTCAATACCTGAAAAATTTGCATGAATACCTGAGCTCTTAAGCCTGATAAAAGAGCTTAAGGAAATATCTAGTCCAAGTTCCTTGTTCTAAGCCTGGCTTGTGTTAGGTGTCCCGCAAACACTAAGGTCCTTGTTCACATCATCCATCCCAGCAAGGAAGGTCCAAAATTTGGGTCGTAATGGAAAAACATTCTCAAAGGAGAATTTTATTTCTATTCAAATTGTGGAAATAGGAAAATCTAATATAGTGTCTGACTTGATTAGGAAATTCATACATGCAGATAATCTCAACTCATGAAGATGACTTCTGTACCATTCTGGCCTGAATCCTTCCAAACATTTTTCCATGTGCGTATGCACAGAAATATATCACAACAAAGTATTTGAGCTTGATGCTTCTTAATAGTTCTCTTTTCCCCATGGATTTTGAATCAAAGGAGGGAGATAAAGGAGGACCTAGGGCACAGACATGCAGTATTTACTTTGTCTTGGAGGGTAGGCTTGAAGATTGCAATATGAACACTCATGACCCTCAGCTTCCACCTCCAGACTAGCACTGCTTGTGGTAGGGCTATAGAGCACTCACCCAGACGGCACCATAGGAAAGCGGCCCTCGCCTCACACTCTCACTACGGGGACAGAAGCCACCTGGGCATTCACCTTGTGAAATAGGTAGGGGCAAGGAGAACAGTGTGCACATAGCAGCCACATGGATCCTCCAGCCAGTGTCCAAGGCACAGAGCTGCAGGAACTTTCCCCTGGGACCCCTCAGCAGAAAGCACTCCCTTTCCCAGAGAAAAAGCCAAGGACAAGAGATAAGACAGGTGGAGACATCTCTCCCTCCTCTACTGGCAAATCTGGAAGCACTGGGCAAGTTTCTGCTTTATCAGTTGAATTCAGGACACATTCAGCAGAGATTCCCAACCATGAGGTGCTATTTTATAGCCTGTATTTATCACATGAACACACACCTTTCCATATCAACAAATAAGACTTCAGACCATAATTTTTATTAAGGGAAGAATATTCCCTTATATGGATATACTCCAATTAACTAATCCCCTATTTGGACATGTACTTTACTTTCATTTTTTAAAATTAATACCAATAACACTACAAGAATATTTGCATGTAAATATTTATGAACCCTAACTGATTATCTACTCAGAGTTTATTCCTTAAGGTACCATTGCCAGAGCGGAAAGTGTGTGTATTTTTAAGACTTTTGTCACAGTGAATTCTGCAGTATATCAGGGTTGTACCAATTTATACTCACAACACTGTAAGACTAAGTGCCCATTTCCCAGAAATAATTATTATCATTTTACTTCAACTATGGCTGTCTGATAAATGTAAAGGGGGGGGGGTTATAAATTTTCTGTTTTTCTTAATTTAAAAAAAAAATTCAATTTTAGCCTGTTTTCTATAGCTTTTTGGGTGCTACTAATAGTAGCCAGGATTAGTAGAAGCTATGAAATATTCTAAGTTGTGGTTGAAGGTGGATTTAAATCAATAAAAGGATGTGGAGAATGACTTCTTGCTATAGATTCTTTTCCATGGTATACATAATAAATAATAAAGGAAGGAAATAAAGAAAACAAGATGGGAGAAAGGTAAGAGAATATTCAAATGGCCATCAATGACAGAGGTTTCTTTTGCCTAGGTTATGTGTGGGGTATATAATCATTATCTCTAACTCAAACCACAGACCTGCATAGTAAGTGTTCTTATCCTCATCTAGTATTTCAGAAAATAAATCCAGAAGGGAAGAAAATGCTTGCTTAATGCCACACAATTGGGAAGGGACACGTCTCATTCCGGCACCTGGCATGCTTGAAGTCAAACCTTGATGCTACTTCTTATACTCTACAAAGCTCCAGAAAGCCAAAAGTACTAAGGAAATGGGGCATGCGTGGGAATTGTGAATTTGCATGAATTTCCTTATTGTGTAGGAAAACAGGGATGAAGAGAGAGAAGAATTGTCAAAACAGTCTCCACCAAAGCTATCTAGTTGAGTGCATGGCCTGAAATTAGGCAAAAAAAAAAATTTCCAGCATCAAAGGGTTTGCACGAAGCTTGCCAAGATGAAGCAGCTTCCATGCTCACCTGCCCTTCAGAGGGGCCCTGCGAATCCCACAAAAGCATCCTCAGAGCCTGCTGTCTTTTAGTCCCCGTTGTTGTTCTGGTTCTTTGCGTCTAGCAGCAGGCAGGTAGAAGAGGGAAGACAAGCAAGATAAGGTCATGCATGGTTCACCACTGTGTCTTTTTCATTCAGTGTGTGACTGAACCATGACACTGTCATTTTCTGACAGATTCTTCTGATATTCTTCCCCAGAGCTACTGATAAGTACCAACCAATTGGAACGTGTCATGTGTCTCTTTAACTGAAAGTTTATTCTGGAATCTGGAAAGAAATGGAATTCCAAGATTTTGATTGAAATTTTTGTTATTTTGGGGCATCTTTATGTTATTCCCATATACCTTTGTTTTTCTTCACTGTGATTGCTACTTCCTACCCTGCCCTTTATGTAGGGCCTGAGCAACTTCCAAATGCAGGCCAGCAATCACCAACCTACTAATACTCAGCAGCTCCTTGTCACCTCAGGAGGAGGTGGCCACTTGTCTCTAGGGAGGGAGCCCTGGCCTTTCCTCAAGTATCAGCACCTATGTAGGAATTTTCCTGAGCCCAAGCTCCTAAAAGCAGCATGTGATAGGATATGAAATGAAATAGAACCCCCTTGGAAAATGTTTGCACAGAGAACAGAAAAATTAATATTGAGGCCACAGTCAATTAGCTTTATAGCCTATCACTTCCCCCTAGAAGGATGACAAGATTAAGAAGGGCATAGTAAGGTGCTCTCAGGGGGAAGCTTTGTGCCAATGCCTGGAGGGGGTGAGCACTGAAAGTCCTGCCTCCTCCAAATTGTCTTCCAATACTCACTATGTGTTTTAGTCAGCCTTTTTTGCTGCTGTGACTAAAGGACCCAACCAGCACAACTGTAGAGGAGGAAAAGTTTATATAAGAGCTCACGGTTTCAGAGGTCTTAGTTCATAGAAGGCTGGGTCCATTTCCCAGGGCGCGAGATGATGCTGCACATCATGGTGGAGAGTGTGGCAGAAGGAAGCAGTTCACATCATGGTGATCAAGAAGCAGAGCGATTCAAGGACAATCTCAGAAACGGTCCCCAAAATGTACTTTCAAATGCCTTCCTCACAGTGGCACCAATTGCATGCTATGACTTCAGGCTGTTGCTGTGTTTATTTTGGACAAGTTAAATAGGAAAGCCCAGGTCACTCCTGGAAATGAGGATAAGAAGAAAGTCAGACAAAGTTTTGAAAAAGCATGTAGGCTGGTTGTTCTTTTATCTGTCTAATTCAGTGTCTGGCATGTATCGAGATAAATAGATATGGTTGAACGAATGGAGGTATAGTATAAATAACTTCTTGGTGATTAGCTTTGTGGTTGTAGTTTTGTTGCACTGTGTAGATGGTGTGTTGGTTTTTACCAAGGGGACCTGGATCCCAGTCCCAGGTTTGTCACTTGTTAGTTGTGTGACATTTGACCAGACACTCTGACGTCTCTGGAGCTCATTTTCTACTTATAGAACGTGAACAGCAAAGCCGTCCTTCTCATGTACATGCTTGTCATTTGCACTAAATGCGATAAGGGGCATTAAGGTGATAAAAGGCCCCGTGTGCTCTACAGAGATAACCATCTTGAAAGTCCAGGACTTTGCAGAGGATTGTGTGAATTAATGTGTCCCGATCAAGACATACATCTTGTTAGGTAAAAACTGAAAGTAAAACTCATACACTTGAGATACGAAAATAAAGTCAGCAATTGAGTTACATTAATTCCAAGAATAGTATATTCAAGTCATTAGGGTAAAGTAGGGACCCATGACTCTGCTCTGCTCAGAACACATGATTCAGTGACATAGTCAGATGGTATATTTAGCATCACACTGATTATTTTCCCCATTGTCTGAATGGCTAGACCACGAATGTGACTTGGCCACCTCCGTCCATTTAACCTTTCTGGGTCCATGAATATCAGTGGGTTCCCCCACTCACCTACACAGGTCTGAACGTTTAAGCAGCACCATTTAAGGGGTTGCTTTCCAGAGAACTGAGAATGGCATTCTTATCCAAAATTTCTCTTTCTTAAATATCATCATTGATTTTTATTACTTTTACATTAAATATTGCTCTCTTCATTCAGTTTAAGAATATAAATGCTGTCAGAAGACATGCTCTGAGACCTTAGAGGGAATTTGTTTTACTATGAATGTTCTAGAGAGGGAGAAAGAAGAGAGCAACCTGAGTTAAATGGGGTCCTGAGAAGGAGGAGCCTATAGAACATTCAGAGGCAGGACAGGACAGCAGGTGAAGCTCTCCAACCTCACAGTGTCGACCAAGGAGCTCTGAAGCTTGGTATTCTTTTGTCTCCTGAAGACCAATTTTCTGCCTTTGGCCTTTCACTTATTTATTCTTGGGATAAAAATATATCCAAATGAAACTGAATCCGTTTCTCGAAGAAATATCTGCACCCCTTCATTCATGACATTATTCACAACAGCCAAGATACAGAAACAACCCAAGTGCCCATTAAGAGATGAGCAGATTAAAAAAAAAAAAAAAAAGGTGATGTGTGTATGTGTGTGTGTGTGTATGTGTGTATGCAATAAGGAAGTTCTGTCATTTGTGACAACAAGGATGAAACTAGAGGACATTAAATAGAAATAAGCCAGACAAATACTGTATACTTTCAGTTATACATGGAGTCGAAAATGTCCCACTCATAGAAACAGAAAGTAAAACAGTAGTTCCAGGGACTGTCGAGTGAGGGGAAGTAGAGAAACACTGATAACAAACTCTCAGTTATAAGATGAACAGTACAAGTTCTGGAGGTATAATGTATAACCTAGGTGGTTCATTAATTTGATTGTGGTAATCATTTCACAATGTGTACATACATCAGATCATCATGTGGTGTACCTTGAATATATATGATCTTTGTCAAATAAATATTTTAAAAGAGCATTAAAAAAAAAGAAGAAGCAGAAAGAGGCTCTACTTGCCAGATACAAATATATACCCCAAAGCCACACCCCAATTCCCATCTCTTATAACCACACCCTACCACTTCAGTTAATCCCATCAGGGATCAATTCACTGATTAGGCTAAAACTATAACTCAATCACTTCTCCTCCAAACCTCCTTGCATTGTCTCAGATGTGAGCTTTTAGGAGACACCAGATCTAAACCACAACACAGAATGTACCCACTAGATATACTCATTGGAGTATCAATAAATGTGTCCTTTTGCAATTACCATTGTTATTAAATCTACTTGGGGTAACCTCACCAATAAAGCTACAAGCTCTTCAAGGTATAGGAAAGAAGTCTGTATTGAAACATGTGTTATTCTTTTGATTTTCATTTTGAATGTCCCCCAAAGGTCCATATGTTAAATGCATGGTCCCCAGAGTTGGTGCTTTTGGAAAGTAATGAGACTGTTAAGAGTGCTGGTACTACCGGGAACAGTGGGACTATTAAGAAGTAGAGCCTAGTGGGAGATCTCTAGGTCACTGGAGGCATACATTTAAAGGATACAGTAGGCCCTAGTTTCTTCCTCTTTTTTCTCTTTTTTACTTCCTGTCCTGAGCAGTTTTTCTGCTCTATGGGTTCCCACCCTGGGTTCAAAGAATGGGGTTAACTTCTCATGGACTGAAACATCCAAAACTGTGAGCCAAAATAAACCTTTTATCTTCATAAGTTGATTATCTCAGGAATTTGTTATAGTGAAGGAAAGCTGACTAACACAACATGAAGCCATTGGAGATTCAGACTCCATTACTTTGAAATCTAATAGCTGTAAGACAGTCTGTGCTGGAGTTTACTTTGGTTTTTCTGAACAGAAAGAATTTGCAGAGTAAATCAGTCATGCAAACAAGATTGCTGTGAGGATTGTTTAAGTTCTTCAATAGAACTAAGAATCCACTGCCCTCCAGCACTTCAAAACCTCTATTTACATACAAGTAATGTGTGATTCAAAGTCATTCCTGTCCATTTGTTCATGCTGAAAGAGGGGTGCTTTTTACCTGGATTCAATTGCTCTACCTGATCATGTTCTAGTGAAATTTAAAGGCACAAACTCCTATTCTTTAAAAGTATCCTAATATTCTCAATTTTTTCTCTTTTTTTCTATTGTTTATACTTTAGTGAGCATGAAACTAACTGGCTATATACATAAAAAACTTACATTACATAAATATAAACTATATTTTATGGCCATATATATTCTACATGGCATTATATTATAATTCATATTTGTAGGTTCTATATTCTCAAGTTCAAATAATTGAAGGTTGAAAATATTTGAAAAAAAAATGTATCTGTACTGAACATGTATAGACCTCTTTCCCTTATCCTTACTTCCTCACCAACAGAGTGTAACAACAACTTATATACCATTTACATTGTGTCACATGTTGCTTTGGCTGTGATTTTAGGCATACAGGAGGATGAAATTACATGCAAATATCATACCATTTTGCATAAGGGACTTGAGCATCCCTGGGTTTTGGTATCTCTGAAGAGTCCTGGAAGAAATCACGTATGGGACCCTGAGGAATGACTGCACATGATGTATACACTACCTGGCATATGCTATGCCATAGACATCAGGCAATGGCATATCTACTCATAATTTACTCTTTGAATGTCCAAGTAGATCTAAAAGTGCACTTGTGTGTGTGCACCTTCATAGCCATTTCCAATATTCAACTCCTCCAATATTCAACTTTTGTGCTTTCAAAACTGATGACTACGTTCAGAAATCTAAGGAAGGAATTGTGATGAAGAAAAGCTGAATTCCTTCTTAGAAAAGGAGCATCACATCCAGGTACTCTGGAGTTTACTAAACCAAAAACTCTTTATCACCACTCTTTGTACCAAATAAGATTAATTAACAGGATCTACATTTTATTTCATGCACTACGTAGGGATTGAGTATTCATCCAGGTTTTAGGCACTATTCTGGGTGGTGGAAATAAAACACTAAAAATATAAAAACAGGGTTCCTGCCCCCCCCCCCCACACACACACACATTCCCTGTTACACACACTCTGTTGCCTCACAAAAAAAGTGAGGCAATGAAGTCCAGAAGGGTGAGCAATGAAGACAATGGAGAGTGGGCAGGTATGGATGGCTATGTTCCAGAAGGGGTGGTGAAAGCCCTCCTGTTGCTGGGCTGCTGGAAGACTCTGCAGCAGAGCCCCATGTGTGAGGGTGGGCAGGGGGTGCAGCAGAGCAGGTGCCTCACTGGGGCTGAGGGTTCCAGCTTGAGGAACAGCATAAAGGATACTGTAGCTAAAGAAGTGGGAGGCAGGAAGGAGCATGGTAGGCAAATGAGGCGGGGGGGTATCCAGGGATCATGCAAGGCTTCAGACTGTGCAGAAAAGTCACTGGAATATCTGAATAGTAAATGTTTTTAAATCTTCCTATTTCAAATCCAAAATCTGGTGTCAGTTTATGTGAGTCATGTTGAACCAGGTATCCATATTTGCTAAGTATGCAGGCATTTTGGGTCACTCCCTCCCTCCCTCCGCCTGGTGGAATGGAAACAACTATGAGCTCCCTGAAGACAGAAGCATGTTCCCATGAAGAGGGTCTCCGAATACGACTCCAAGTTCAGGGAAAAGCTCAGTTTTAGAGTTTGCCTCTTTCTGACTTCTGGGCACACTTGCTTTCTAGACTTCACTTGTTTATAAATGAGATGTTCACCTACCCCTTGTAACACTACTGAGCATGTTAGAGTCAAGTCTAGTTCCTTCCTGTCATCTGCCAGCCACCCAGATTCACTCATCCATCTAGTCTTCCTATTTAAATAAAGAGTACTCTCATCTGCTGAGTTTCTTAAGGTGAAAACATAGGCCTTTTCTCCTCCTCACCATGTGTATTCCGTACAACAACAAATGCTCAGATTTTCCAATCTCTTTTCTAAAATCTCTGCTACTGGCTACCTTCAAATTCCCACTGTTTCCAACACTGAGAAAGAACAGTAGTTTCCTGCTTCCTCTCTCATCACAATCTGCCCCCATTTCTTACTCTGTAGCCAAAATGAGGATATTTTCAAAATGAGTTTATATAACCTGGTTTCACACCTTTCCCTCTTCCCTGGAAATAAAACCCAGACTCCTTCCTATGGCCTGTATAGCTTTGTCAGATGGAGTCCTCACCAGCACCTCTCTCCAGCCAGGCCACTACACTTGACTTGACTTCCTTTGCCTCTGTTCCTGGTAAAGTTTGCCTCACCTCCTAGAACTGATGTGTTCTGATGTGACTGATGTGAGTACTAAGTGTTCTCTCTCCACAGAAGCCTCCTTGTTCTCCCCTTGTTTAATTTATCTTGCTATGTAACTAACCCTCAAGTCAAATTTCACATTCAATTGTAATATCCACTTCATTACCCTTTGACACTTGATCCTATTTTCATATTCTGCCTAGAGAGTGTTACTATATAGCATTTTCTTCCTGTTTATTTGTTTCCTGTATTTCTTAATCAATAGAATGTGAGATCCATGAAAAAAAAAAAGGGCCTCTTTTTGTCTCATTATTTATTTCCAAACTGCTTAGACAGTACCAGGCACAAAGGAAATTTTTAATAAATAATCACTGAGTGAATAACAGGGTCATCTTCAATTAATAATAAGTATCACTTACTTCCTATTCATATTATGGCAGAGGACGAGTGATAAAGTGAGTGCATTTGGCTGAGACTCCTGGTGCTTGTGGGTGGGAAACAGATTCACAGAGTGGAAACTGCTGGCCTGGGAGGTGGGCACTGCTGTCTCACTCCTGGCTCTGCCATTGACTCTCCATGACCTTGAGCAAGTTACTTACATTTTATGGGTCTCAAGTTTCTCCTCTTTAGTGGTGGAGGTTATATTTGATGTTCCCCGAGTGTCCTTTCCACCCTGACACTTACTAACCAACCAAAGTGAGTGAAAACACATGTCAGAGTTTATTACTTTCCTGTCACAGTAAGGAACCAGAGAGTTTGGTAAAAACAAAGGAGGAAAAAAAAAAAAAAAGACTTTTGAGAGTCTTTAGCCTATGACAAATGACTTATGGCAATGAGTTTTATATCTTCAGGCACTTGATCGCCTCAGAACAGTCTTTGCACGTGGTGATACTGATTGACTAGAAATTATAAAACATTGCCAAGGTCGTAAGTTACAAATAGAAAGAAATGTAGCACTCTGAAGTTCCTTAGTGGTAGAGCATTTTCTTAGCATGCACAAAGCCCTGGGTTCAATCCCTAGTAACCCCACACACAGTCACTAAGTATAGAAAGAAAAACATTTCTTACCTTGAAGTATGTATACATCTACGATGGTATTCATATCATAAACACATCTGGTAAATGTTGATCCAAGACACAAAGAAAAGACCACCAACTCCAATTTTAAATCATATTAAAGCAAGCTTATATTGTGTACACAAAGAGAGCTGGCCAGCGGCTGCCCCTCCCAAACACTGGGCTCAGGATCAGACAAGGTTTTTATAGCACAGAAGTTACCAAAAAAAAAAAAGGGGAATGTCTTGGGAACTTACAGCTAACAGGGTTTTGGCAAATGTGATACAAAGGCAGATAGCAGGCTAATGATCTACATGGCTTAACATTTCAAGGTAGGGAGTAAATTAAGATTCCTATTGGAATTTATGAGGCTCCATGAGGTTTTAGGGAGGGTTGTTATCTGGTCCAGGAGAGCCAGGCCTGTGTGAGTTCAGAGCAGAGGCAGGACTTCCAAACAAGATTTGCCCCAGACTTTGGTCAGGCCAAACTTAGTAAAACTTATCTTAGTAAAACAGAAATGAACTTTTTTTTTTTTTAACTTTATGGCTCCCAATCTTAGGATAGAATTAGGTTGGGTTCATCAGTAAATTCTGGAGTAGATATGGAAGTTAGGTTTCACGGACTTGCACAGATGAGGCTAATGGGTCTACTCAGACTTTGTGCTCTGGTGGCTTGTTGTTGGTGGAGCGAGGGCTGGCATTGGATTTCACTAGAACCGTCCCAGGGGAAAGACACAGGGCACTGGTGACAAGTTCTGCTGGTTGCAACCTCATTTACTCTAAATCAAGCACTTAGATTACTACTGTTGACCATGTGATCTTAGATTCATCTCTAAGCCTCAATTTCCCCATTCCTAAGAATGAGGATGGCAAAAAATATCACTAGTCACACCCACATCACTGGAAAGATAGCAAACGTTGGAAAATTACAATCTTTATGATTTCAGCTGTCAGTGAACCTAAATTTGTGGAGATGAGAGAGTTATCTTTCTAAATATAATATTCACTGTCCTCTTGCTTATTTTGAGAGGAGGAAGTGGGTGCACTATGGCATTTTTATTTCTTTATGCTTTCTTCTGTGTGTGCACACATGCATGTGTGTGTGTGTGTGTGTGTGAGCACATAGCATCTGATAAGAAATTCAAAGCAATGTGTTTTCCATATGGTAATGCTGATTTTGCAGAGAAGGGATACAACTTCCTAAGACTGGCAAACCCATTATCTCAGTGTGGTACAGTGAAAATGACTGAGGCTCTGAAGAAGAAAAATAACTGCTTCATCCCACTCTGCCACTTGTCGGGCATATAACCAGAGTCTCTGCATCTCGTTTTCTCATCTGCAAAATAAGTAAATGTCATCCAGGCACTGTGGCACACGCCTGTAATCTCAGCATTTGGGAGGCTGAGGCAGGAGGATTGCGAGTTCAAAGCCAGCTTCAGCAATGGCGAGGCACTTAGCAACTCAGTGAGACCCTGTCTCTAATAAAATACAAAAAAGGGCTGGGGATGCGGCCCAGTGGTCGAGTGCCTCTGAGTTAAATCCCCAGTACCCCCCACCAAGAAAAAAAATAATAATAAATGTCATAATTAAATCGTAGATTTTTTTCAGGGATTCCAAATGAGTATGGGGAGAAGGCTCACCACAGAGCCCACTATTATTTCAGGAGTTCTGCCCTTGTAGAAAGCATTAGAGATCAAATAAATGCTAGAGAAGTTCAAAGTACTCTGGAAAAGAGAAAGTACCTACAGTTAGATGAATCCCAGAGGTCTTTTGTGGAAAGGCATCACATTTTTAACACAATGTGGGTAGGAGTCATTGTGTGTTGAAGCAAATAATGGGAAATGTCATGGAGGGAGTTCAGTGTGATTCACTTTTAGGGAATGGAGAAGAATTCCTGGGAAGGAGGCAAGTGGGGTTGTTTCTGGTTATTTCAGAAGAGTAGGCAGAGAGGACCGAGAGAAGACGGGGCAGCATGGAGGGGTGGTGGACAATGGAGGCCCTTCTCCATTTCAGATACTTTGCAGTAGGCTTCTGAAACTCACCTCCTTGCTCCTGTCACTGAGTGAAAAGAGTGCTTGAGCTGGGTAGTGATGCCACGGAAAATCAACCAGAACTGACTGGGAGGAGACTAGAGACTGGTCAGGGTAGTTAGCAAGCTTGGTAGTCTAGGAAGAGAGGAGAAACATGAAAAAAATATAGAAATAGAAAATAAAGATAATGAGAACCCTTAGACGGGAGCCCTAGGACTGACTCGTAAGAGAGCAGTTTTCAATGGACAAAGAAGACTCTACAATAATGTTGTCCAGTTGGAAATGTAGTTCAAGCCACATGGCAATTTAGAATTGTCCGGTAACCACAGGATAAATTTAACAATAAACAAGTTAAATTAATTTTTAAAAAATATTTATTTATTTACTTTAGTTGTATACAATGCAATGTATTTTTATGTTTACATGGTGCTGAGGATCGAACCCGGGCCACACACATGCGAGGTGAGCGCTCTGCCGCTGAGCCACAACCCCAGCCCCCGAGTTAAATTAAATTTTTTTTTTTTTTTTTTTTTTTTTTTTTAGGTACCGGGGATTGAACTCAGGGGCACTTGACCACTGGGCCACATCCCCAGCCCTTTTTTGTATTTTTATTAGAAGCAGGGTCTCACTGAGTTACTAAGTGCCTCGCCATTGCTGAGGCTGGCTTTGAACTCGCGATCCTCCTGCTTCAGCCTCCCAAAGTGCTGGGATTACAGGCGTGCGCCACCGCGCCCGGCTAAATTAATTTTAATAATGTTTTATTTCAAAACATCCAAAATAGTGCCCATTCAGACATGAGATTAGTAAACTGAATAATAATCAAAAACTCTTTTATCCGGGCACAGTGGCACATGCCTATAATTCCAGCAGCTCAGGAGGCTGAGGCTGGAGGATCACAAGTTCAAAGCCAATCTCAGTAACTTAGCAAGACCCTGTCTCTAAATAAAATATTAAAAAGGACTGGGGATATGGCTCAGCAGTTAAGCACCCCTAGGTTCAGTCCCTGGTACCAAAAACAAAATAAAAACAAACAAAAAAAACTATTCAACTATTTTACATTATTTTTACATATTGAACCTGAAAATTGTGGTGTATATTTTACATTTACAGCACATATCATTTTATATCAACTGCATTCATGATCTGAATAGTGATATATGGCTAGTGGCCACCATGGACCACAGATATCTCTAATCTTGAGCAAGTGTGATGAGGTAGGGGCCATTAACAGAAGAATCAAAGTCAGGAAGCTAAAGGAAAATTTGAGTCTAGTAGTAAAGAAGTTAACAGATTTTATACTGAACACACTGATTTTGAGAGATGGGGGACAGTCAGGACAGGAGGCTAAATTAAAGCATGAGGTCAGATGTATGCGAGATAAGAAAGAGCTGGGAGATCAGAGGCAGCTAGCTAGTACTCTTCAAGGAGCAATTGGGGAAGGGATAAGGGTTGTAGAAGAAAGCTGTATGAACTGAGAGTGGAGGGCTGGAGATGCAATGAAGAGCCCTCAGAAATGCAAACAATGACCAAGCCTTAGAGTTCACCTGGTTGAAGAGAGAAGAGATTCTGAGCAGTGGCCTCAGAATCCAAGGATCTCAGAATCCAAGGATCTCAGAATCCAAGGATCTCAGAATCCAAGGATCTCCACAACTCCCACGATGGCTCTAATTAAGAGCCAGAATATTTCTGAGAGGTGGAGGTGAAAGCACAGAGGTGGTCCAGAGACCCTGAAGTCAAATGTCCAGGACCAGCGAGCAAGAGAATCAAAACATACCCCTACCACTTATGACCGTAAGAATACAACCCCACCAGTTGTGACAACAGATGCCGTGAGCAAGCACCAAAAGTAAGGTAGGGAGATGCACATGTATCTCTATTTTATGTTTGTATTATATCACTCATAATAATGTTATATTTTTAAAGCCATTATAAAAATAGTTTTATTAGTCCAGTAATATAAAGGAGGAGATGGAGACAATAAAGATGAAGTAAATTGCCCAGGTCTTATATGAAGGACACAAATCCAGGTAGATCTAACTTCAAAGTCATAGACAACTGTCAGGAGAGAATGGAAGCAAAGCAGGATCAGGTCGAAGCCCCTGAATCCAAATATCTTTCCCAAATATCTTTCTTTTGTCTGATGTTTCTATCTAATGAGAAGAGGTATGTTTATTGAAGAGGACATGTTCATAAATGGCCTATACAGTCATGCATATACATATATAAAATAAGCACACACTTATGTTTGCCTGCATATGATATGTATAAACATAAATATATAAGTTTGTACATTTTACACATAGATTTTTTATCCCTCTAGATTCCAAAGCCCTATGTATGAGGGTGCTTAAAGTGAGGGAAAATGAATAGTAAAACTGTTCACATTAGCATATCATTTAAATCCATAGCTGCAGTGTACCAAACTTTGTGATTAAATATTTTCAAAATTCCTTATATAGAGAAATTATACAACCATCTCAATTACTCCCTACAGTTCCATGAGGTATTGGGGATTACCAATGAGCAGACTGAGGGTTAAAGAGATAAAATAAAATAAAAACTACATGACCCCATCTGTAACTGTGGGATTAAATCCAGTGTCTTGGGCAGGTAAAAGTAATCCTTGCTTGAGTCCTCAGGGTCACTAGCTCTCCAGATGACGTGGTACAACATGCTCTGGAACTGAGTCAAGCCGAAACTGGATTTTGCCTCATTATATAGATACAGTCCGAATCCACTCAAAATCTATCTGGGAAGCGGATCCAAGATGGCGGATTAGAGGAAGCCGCACTTCAGGACAGCTCCATGGAAAGAATCCAACAAAGCAGATAAATTGCCTTTCATCATATATATATGGACTGAAAATACCGATCTCCTGGATGGTTTGATTACCACTACCAGAGAGAGAAAGAGACAAGCTGTCTGCAGCGGCTGGAGCCGCGAGGCTCCTGCAAAACCGCCTGGGTGGTGCACAGGCCGTGCGAAACAAAGTCAGTGTGGGGAGACCGCGCTACTACTGCAACCCCAGCCAAACTCACGGCACACCAGCGTGAAACCGGCGATAAAGACCAGCGATAACAGCCGGCGGGATTGGTGCTGGGGAACCACGGGAGACCGTGGGGCCACACACCAGTTCGGAGCCACACTCCGCCGGACGCGACCCTCAGTAGTGGGGCCCCGGACAGAGCGGCGCAGAGATCTGCGATCAGCAAACAGGGGCAGAGTGGAGCGGGCCAGTCTGAAGCAGCTCTGTCTGCACTACAGTCACAGGTGTGGCTTCCCGGTGCGATCGGCAAGCATACGGGAGTCTGCCGAGCTGCTGTTGACTGGAAGGAGAGCACCGCCATCTTTGAAAGCTGCAGGGGCTGGTCCTGACAAAGGGGAGGAGACGGAGAGCGACTGCTGCATCCATCCAGGGACTCTCCAGCTCTCTGAAGACAACGCACAATTGGGTGAGACTTGGGTTGGTCAGCAGGGGAAGGCGTTTCTGAGGCTGGCGCAGCGGCCACAGGGGCTGCAACTGTGGGTGGGCTTGGGGAGGGGGTGCCTTCTGGAAGGTCCCCTTCCCAGCGCCATTCATCTGCTGACACACACGGTCCCCCTGGGCCACTCCTTCACTGAACCGTGCAGCCGCTGGCCTAGGATGCAGCCTTGATTTCACTGACAGGATCACAGACTGTGATCCAATAGCAATTGGTTTGAACTGGAAAGGAAAAAAAGAGGGGGGCTTCCCAGGGCCCGTTTTGTCTGAGACTTGGGGTTTGACTTTTTTTTTTTTTTTTTTCCTTTTCTTTTTATTGGTCTGCTTGATTTTTTGGATTGCAGGGAGGGTTTTTTTGTTTGTTTGTTTGTATGTTTGTTGTTTGTTTATTTTTCTTTTTCTTTTTTTGGCTTTGTTTTGTTCTGCTTTTTTTTTTTTTTTTTTCCTTCCACATTGATTGTTAGTGTGTTTATTTGCTTCCGCTCCTTTTTTCTTTCATTCTTTTCCTCCTTCTCACTCTTGTATCTTTTCTTCCTCCTTCATCTTTCATGTTTACATCCTGCCAGTGCATACTAAACAGAGGCAAAAACAAGTTATATGCAAAACTTGGGATTTCTAGAACCGGCGCAATTGAACTGGGTAGCAAAGTGGTGTTATATATAGTTTACTCTCTATTTCTTGATTCTCTCTCTCCTCTACACCAATTCCTACTCTTTTATCATTTTTTTTCTTTTCCAACTTACTATATATATAAATTGATCTTTTTACCTAATTGTCAACCCCATTCTCTTTCTTCCATCATCTACTGATACTAAACCACTTCCACTAAACCATTTCAATAGATATCTCTTTTCATACTTTCCAAGAAAGAACAACTCAAGACACTTCCTTCTTCCTAAACATAACACCTCTGTATCCAATACTTGAAGCTATAAAACCCTATCAGAAACGTACAGAGTAAATTGGAAATAATATCTGGGTTAACAAAATCTGTACATTGTGACCAAACTTGGATTTTCTGAATAGAAAGTGTTAGGTTTTAAAAGTATAAAGGAATTATAAGGTGATCTGATAGCATTGTACTACAGGAACAACATAAGGCTTTAAGGTAAAATCGAAACAGTCAAGGTCCCACAGTGCAGGAAGAATAGACACACAAGCAACATGAAAAAACAAGGAAAGAAAATGACACAAACAAATCAAGATACCTCATCGGTAGATGTCATGGCAAGCACAGTTGGTCAAATGCCAGAGATGGAATTTAGAAATTACATATGCCAAATGTTTATGGAACTTAAGAATGAACTCAAAAAATGAGATGAGGGAGCAGGTACAAGAGGCAAAAGATCATTTTGACAAAGAACTCCAAAAACAAATACAGGAAGTAAAAGATTACTTCAATAGGGAAATAGAGGCTCTAAAGAGAATCCAAACAGAAATTCCAGAAATGAAAGAAGCAATAAACCAAAATAAAAGCTCAATTGAAAACATCTCCAACAGAATGGACCACCTGGAAGATAGAACCTCAGACAATGAAGACAAAATATATGTCCTAGAGAAGAATTTAAACCATACAGCAAAACTTGTTAGTAATCATGAACATAACATCCAAGAATTATGGGACAGCATAAAAAGACCAAACTTAAGAGTGTTCGGCGTAGAGGAAGGGGCAGAGTTTCAAGCCAAAGGAATGAGTAATCTATTTAATGAAATAATTACAGAAAATCTTCCAAGCTTGAGGAATGAAATGGAAAACCAAGTTCAAGAGGCATACCAAACACCAAACAAACAAAATCTCAACAGATCCACACCTAGACACATTATAATGAAAATGCCTAATACACTGAGCAAGGAGAGAATATTAAAAGCCACAAGAGAAAGGAAGCAAATTACAGATAGGGGGAAACCAATCAGACTATGTTCAGATTTTTCAACCCAGACCTTAAAAGCAAGAAGATCCTGGAATAGCATATTTCAAGCTCTGAAAGAAAAGGGATGTCAACCAAGAATCTTATATCCAGCAAAATTAAGCTTTAGATTCGAAGAGGAAATAAAAACCTTCCATGACAAGCAAAAGTTAAAAGATTTCACAACTCAAAAGCCAGCACTTCTGAGCATCCTGGGCAACATTTTTCATGAAGAAGAAGAGAAAGATGATAACGAAAATCAACAAAGGGAGATATTAAACTAAAGGAAATACCAACCAGAAGAGAAACCAAATCAAGCTAAAGACTATAATTCAAATAAAAATGGATGGGAATAAAAATCACATGTCAATAATAACCCTGAATGTTAATGGCCTAAACTCGCCAATCAAAAGACACAGATTATCAGAATGGATTAAAAGAAATGACCCAACAATTTGCTGTCTCCAAGAAACACACCTCATAGAAAAAGATATCAACAGACTGAAAGTGAAAGGCTGGGAAAAGTCTTATCACTCACATGGCCAGCGGAAGCAAGCAGGGGTTTCCATTCTCATATCAAATAAGGTAGACTTCAAACCAAAATTAATCAAGAGGGACAAAGATGGATATTTCTTATTACTTAAGGGAACCATCCATCAACAGGATATAACAATCATAAATCTGTATGCCCCAAATAATGGAGCACCTACATTCATCAAACAAACGCTTCTTAAGTTCAAGAGTAAAATAGACCACAACACAGTTATTCTAGGGGACTTCAACACACCTCTCTCACCAATGGATAGATCATCCAAACAAAAGCTAAACAAAGAAACTTTAAGCCTCCTCAAAACAATTAACAATTTAGACCTAACGGACATATTTAGAATATTTCATCCCTCAGTAAACGAATACACATTTTTCTCAGCAGCACATGGCTCCTTCTCCAAAATAGACCATATATTATGTCACAAGGCAACTCTCAGCAAATATAAAAAAATAGAGATACTACCCTGCATGCTATCGGACCATAAAGGGATGAAATTGGAAATCAACGACAAAACAAGGAATAAGAAAAACTACTCCATCAACTGGAAGCTAAACAACATGCTACTGAATGAACAAGGGGTTGAAGAAGACATCAAAGAGGAGATCAAAAAATTCCTAGAGGTAAATGAGAACACAGATACATCATATAGAAATCTCTGGGACACTATGAAGGCAGTAGTAAGAGGAAAATTCATTGCACTGAGTTCATTCCTTAAGAGGAAAAAAAAACCAACAAATAAATGACTTAACATCACACCTCAAAGCATTAGAAAAAGAAGAACAGACAAACACCAAGAGCAGTAGAAGACAGGAAATAATTAAAATCAGAGCAGAAATTAATGAAATCGAGACTAAGGAAACCATTCAAAGAATCGACAAAACTAAAAGTTGGTTCTTTGAAAAAATAAACAAAATTGACAGACCCTTAGCGATGCTAACGAAAAGAAGAAGAGAAAAAACTCAAATTACTAACATTCGTGATGAAAAAGGGAATATCACAACAAACACCTCAGATATACAGAATATAATTAGAAATTACTTTGAAAACTTGTACTCTAATAAAATAGAAAATACTGAATGCATTGACAGATTTCTAGAGTCATATGATTTGCCTAAACTGGATGTTGAGGCTATACATAATTTAAATAGATCAATTACAAGCGAAGAAATAGAAGATGTCATCAAAAAGCTACCAACAAGGAAAAGTCCAGGACCTGATGGGTTTACAGCCGAGTTCTATAAGACTTTCAAAGAAGAACTAATACCAATGCTCTTCAAACTATTTCAAGAAATAGAAAAAGAGGGAGCTCTTCCAGACTCTTTCTATGAGGCCAATATTACATTAATTCCAAAGCCAGGCAAAGACACATCCAAAAAAGAAAACTTCAGGCCCATATCTTTAATGAACATAGATGCAAAAATCCTCAACAAAATCCTGGCAAATCGGATACAAAAACATATCAAAAAGATAGTGCACCACGATCAAGTGGGGTTTATCCCAGGGATGCAAGGCTGGTTCAATATTCGGAAATCAATAAACATAATACATCACATCAATAGACTTAAAGACAAAAATCATATGATCATCTCAGTTGACGCAGAAAAAGCATTTGACAAAATACAACACCCCTTTATGTTCAAAACACTAGAAAAACTAGGAATATCAGGAACATATCTTAACATAATAAAAGCTATTTATGCAAGGCCCCGAGCTAACATTATCTTAAATGGAGAAAAATTGAAAGCATTCCCTCTAAAAACTGGAACAAGACAGGGATGTCCCCTTTCACCACTGCTATTTAACATAGTACTGGAAACTCTGGCCAGAGCAATTAGACAGACGAAAGAAATTAAAGGGATCAAGATAGGAAAAGAAGAGCTCAAATTAGCACTATTTGCTGATGACATGATAATCTACCTAGAAGACCCAAAAAACTCTACCAGAAAACTTTTACAACTAGTAAACGAATTTGGCAAAGTTGCAGGATACAAAATCAATACACATAAGTCAAAGGCATTTGTGTACATCAGCGACAAAGACTCTGAAAGGGAAATGATGAAAAATACCCCATTTGCAATAGCATCAAAAAAAATAAAATACCTGGGAATCAACCTAACGAAAGAGGTGAAAGACCTCTATAACGAAAATTATAGAACACTAAAGAAAGAAATTATAGATGAACTCAGAAGATGGAAAGACCTACCTTGCTCTTGGATAGGTAGAATTAATATTGTCAAAATGTCCATACTACCAAAAGCATTATACAGATTTAATGCAATTCCAATCAAAATCCCAATGTCATTCTTCAAAGAAATAGAAATAGCAGTCATGAAATTCATCTAGAAAAATAAGAGACCCAGAATAGCCAAAGCAATCCTGAGCAAGAAAAGTGAAGCAGGGGGCATCACCATACCAGACTTTAAATTATACTATAGAGCAATAGTAACAAAAACAGCATGGTATTGGCACCAAAACAGACTGGTGGACCAATGGTACAGAATTGAGGATACAGAGACTGATACATTTAATTACAGCTATCTTATATTAGAGAAAGGTGCCAAAAATGTACAGTGGAGAAAGGATAGCCTCTTCAACAAATGGTGCTGGGAAAACTGGAAATTCATATGCAACAAAATGAAATTAAACCTATATCTCTCACCATGCACAAAACTCAATTCAAAGTGGATCAAAGACCTAGGAATTAGACCAGAGACAATACACCTAATAGAAGAAAAAGTAAGCTCCAATTTCCAACATGTTGGATTAGGCCCCAAGTTCCTTAATAAGAATCCTGTAGCGCAAGAATTACTACCAAGAATTAATGAATGGGATAGATTTAAACTAAAAAGCTTCTTTTCAGCAAAAGAAACAATCAGTGAGGTGAATAGAGAGCCAACTAATTGGGAACAAATATTTAATACATGCACATCAGATAGAGCACTAATCTCTAGAATATATAAAGAACTCAAAAAACTTTACACTAAAAAAACAAATAACCCAATCAATAAATGGGCTAAGGAATTGAGAAGACACCTCTCAGAAGAAGATACACGATTAATCAACAAATACATGAAAAAATGTTCAACATCGCTGGCAATTAGAGAAATGCAAATCAAAACTACTCTAAGATTTCACTTCACTCCAGTTAGAATGGCAGCCATCAAGAACACAAGCAACAATAAATGTTGGAGAGGATGTGGAGAAAAAAGGCACACTCATACATTGCTGGTGGGAACTGCAAAATGGTGCAACCGTTATGGAAAGCAGTATGGAGATTTCTTGGAAAACTGGGAATGGAACCATCCTATGACCCAGCCATCCCACTCTTGGGTCTATTCCCAAAGGACTTAAAAACAGCATATTACAGTGACACAGCTATCTCAATGTTTGTAGCTGCACAATTCACAATAGCTAGGTTGTGGAACCAACCTAGATGTCCCTCAGTAAATGAGTGGATTAAGAAAATGTGGTATATACGCACAATGGAATTTTACTCAGCAATAAAAGAAAACAAATTAATGGCATTTGCAGGTAAATGGATGAAGTTGGAAGACATAATGCTAAGTGAAGTTAGTCAGTCTCAAAAATCCAAGTACCAAATGTTCTCTCTTATATAAGGAGGCTTTTTCAAAATATTGTTGGATGGGGGTACATAGGAGGATTAGAGGAACACTAGAATGGTCAAGGGAAGGGAGGGTAAGGGAGGGAGCAAGCGGGGAGGGAGGGAGAAAAAAAAAAAAAGGTGGTTGAATGAGACGGATATCATTTTCCTTAATGCATGATTGAAGACCTGAATTGTACGAATATACTTTGTATACAAACAGTTGTATGTAAAAAGATACTAAATATATGCACTATGAATTGTACATATTAAAAATTATAAAAATAAAAAAATTAAATAAAAAAAAATCTATCTGGGTAATCATTTCACAAGATGCTTTCCAAAATAGAAAACTAATTCTTTTGGGAAATACGTCACTGACCGGGAAAAGAAGTCAGATAAGCAGAAAATCAGCAATGAAGTTGCTGATGCTGTTACGATCCGTCTATGCATTCAGCAGAATTTCTGGATTAGAATTCAAAAAGAAGAAGATGTAAGGATAGTGGAGCAGTTGCAGAAATGACCACGGGAGGGAGGGATTGTGGAGTAAGGGCAGGAGGGAGGGTGTAAGAAGGAAGGAAGGCAGGTCGGGAGAGAAGGAAGGAGAGACCTTTTGGAGAACTGCTTCTGAATCATGACCCTGTGCTATCTCCTTTTTCATCGTCAGTGAGATTGAGCAGACCCTTAACATGGAGACATGAGTTTGGCCACACAACCTTGTGTAATTTTCCCACATAGGATTATGAAAAGCAAGAGTCCATGACGATGAACCCAACTGTTCCAAATAACACCATCCCGCAATGAGCTATGCAAAAGAAAAACGGAGATAGAGTTGGCAATAGGAACTCCGGGTTGGCAATTGTTGTTGGCAGCAGATACACAAATGGCATGGATCTTCTTGAAGGTCAAGTTGAAATGAAAATTCCATTGCCAAGTAAAAATCTTCCAGCTCCGCAATTTCTTCAAAAACAGCAACTGATTCATATTTATTCCTTAAGACTTCCAACACCATGCTTAGGAACTGCACACAGTAGGTGCCCCCAAAACATTTTTAATATGTAAAGATCATGTGAGAATATGGTGAAAATACATTTTAAAAATAATAATCGGCATTCCTATAGCAGATAAGAAAACCTAAATTTTGCTTGAATACCAACAACAAAATAGAAATTTAGAAGATGTCAGTGGTTTAAAATGACAAGATTTCATTACTTAAGGAGACCAGCTATTTATCATGGGTTGGCTGGAAGCTCCTTGTTATATTTAATTCTCTCTCTCAAATCAGCGTGGCAGAGGACAAGTAGACTCTGAAATGCCTCACACTTGCTGCAGCTTGGGGGTGACCTATAGCATTTCTGCTTATAACCTGTGGAAATACATGCAACTCCAAGAGGACCAGGAAGTATGGTTCTACCAAAATAATCAGTGCATAATAACCTCAATGACCATAAGCCACTTAACAAATGACAAATAGAGAGACCAAAAAAATTTAAAAATTAGGATAATAATTGAAATTAAAAGGCACATTTACAATATTGATTTTTTACTTCTCACATGCTATAAGGAATCTGTGTGTGTGTGTGTGTGTGTGTGTGTGTGTGTGTGTATGTGTGTTGATGGGGATGGAACCCATGGCCTTGCTCATGCTGCTTGAGTACTCAACACTAAGCTTCATTCCATCACAAAAAAGTGTATTATTTTTAATGTAGAGCATACCAAAGAAAAATATAACAGACCTCTAAAGTACTATCAAGCTAATTTTAAACTTGTAAATCTATTTGTAGATCCTCATGTAAGCATGAATATGTATGTCCTGAATTTTAGTTTTAGCTAAAATAAAATATTTAGTTCAAGTCAAAATTGGCTTTACTATTTAGATAATATTATAATCTCTGTGGTAGTTTATACTAATGTGAACGTAAACTGAAAAGTTAATATTTGGAAAGTATTATTTTATCCCCCTTTTTTTGGGAAAAGCAAAACAAATTTCCAAAATTATTTTTTTTTAATTAGTCACAGAAGTTCAACATACATGTGTATAAAACTATTTCTATATGCATGTGTTTGTGTGTACCTAATAAACTCTACTTATTTCTTTGATTCTCATAGGCATTCCATTCAATATGGCTTTTATAAACCTATTAGCTGGGGTTTTGATCGTATGTGTGTGTCTCTGTGCAAGACTCTACACCACAGTGCACTGTTGACATTTTTTGCCTCATGATCTGAAAGTTGTCCTCCCCTCTGGCAGTGGGAGAGCTGACAAAGCAGAAGGTACTGGACAATTTTGGCCTGTGAGGGCTCTTTCCCACAGCAGCCTTTTCTCCTGCTGTGTATTTTATCTCTGGAGGAGGTGTATTGATTTCCCAAGACTTTCAAAATGGTATGTGAACTACAGCAAAGAACCAGGGAGACTATTACCCTGGACAGTAAAATTCAAGTAGTTCCTCCTTGTCCACAAGGGACATATTCCAAGCCTCCCTGTGGATGACTATAATATAATGTAATGGTTTGGTCATATTTTATTATCTATATTTTATACATATATATAATTATTATATATACATTGTATATTATATAATACATCATATAAATATACAGCATTTTTCCTATACAAATAAACATACCTGTGATAAAGTTCAATTTATAAATTAGGCACTGGAAAAGATTAACATGTGAATGAATATTAAAATTATGAAAATGTGTTGACACTGCAATGGTTGCTGTGAAACTGGACCTGGCTACTAAGTGGCTACCGGATGGGTAACATATATATATATATATATATATATATATATATATATATATATATATATCTGACAAAGGGATGATTTATCTGCCAGACAGAATGTGAAGATTTTAGCATGCTACTCAGAACAGTGCACAAATTAATATTTATGAATTGTTTGTTTCTTGAATTTTCCAGTTCACATTTTCTAACCTTGGTTGGATTGATGTGGGTAACTGAAACCTCCCAAAGTGAAACTGGTCAAGGGGGATTACTGTATGTATTTGATAGCAGCTTGAGGTACTTTCTGAGAAAAGTTCGAAGAATCATCTTAAAAGGACTGAATATTTAGTAGAAGTCCTTTGATACTAGGAAGAACTTTAAGCATCTTGGCAGCTAGGAAAGATTAACAAAGGAAGAAATCTGAAGAGCTGGTCTGGTGCAGTTTGTGACTGCAGGTGATTTGAATGCATCTCTATAGGATCTATGTTCTCTGCTAAGAACATTCCAAAAAAGAACTCCTACTTCCTGCTGAATGGAGTTTGCCTGCTGTGTGCTGCTCAGGGAGTTCTTTAAAGTAGAAGTGTGTGCTCTGGGTGCCAGAGATTTCTTTGTCGTCCTGGATTTGATAAGCTGGTCTCTGGTGTCTTAGAGCTAATGATGGAGTTTAAGGGCATCTTTGTCACTAAACATCTTTGTTCACATATGTAGGTGAGCTGGGTCCCACCTGGTGGGTGGTGTTATTTTGGGCAAGGTGAGCATAGTGCCTCCTGCAGTCATTCATCACTACCCACCATTCTTTGGTGGGTGTGTTCTTTCCTGCCTCGGGGCAATGCTAATTTCATTTCTCATCCACCTCCGCCATGCCTGAATACACGGTTTACCTAAAGGTTAAGAATTATGAGTCTAATTAAGAGGATGGAGTAATTCTACTACATTAACATTAATAGTGCGTGGAAAGTACTCCTCATGGCTTCATTTTTTAAGCAGTAGCCATTTCCATCTCTATTCTCTTTTCTCCTTTTTTCCCTCCCTGCATCACTTAATGAAGATCTAATAGCAATGGCTCTATATTCATGAAAGAGAAAAACTGATCATTGTTCCCACTTTTCTTTCTCATTTCTCCACTAAGGATTGCTAAGGGCAGTGTCCTTAAGACAGGTTTGCTATGCTGATCAAAGGCAGTCCTTGGGAGAATAAGCTGAACGGATGGGGAATTGTCAAAAAAAAAAAAAAAAAAAAAAATCTGCTGCAGAAAAATATGATGGAACTTGTTCATCAAATGATAAAATGTGAACTTTTCTTTTATCTTGGAATTGAAAGGTCATTACAGTAGACAGTGAGTTTTATAAAGGTTAAATGTAAGTGACTGATGGTGATGGATCAGGGAATTCCCTAGGCTTATAACACTGTCTGGTATAATCTCTCTTGGCCGGCTTGAATTTATGCACAACCATTAGGACCTCCCACCCATCAGTTAAACAAAAAACATCCATGGGGCATCAGGGACTCCCATAGTGTGCAAGACCACAAGTTCCACTAAGTTAAGGATTTCCCTTTGGACTTCTACTTGGGAACTCTTCTGAGAGGGGCAAGTGCAAAGTAGCTGAAAGATCTTAAGCAACTAATTAGAAGGTTTGAGAGCAACTGTTTAGCATGATATGCGTTTCAGAGGCATTAGAGACCATGGAGCAAACTGGACTTGTATTGGGGTCATTACTAGAAAGAAAGAAAATTCATTGGGAAATGGAGTAGTATGGAGTGAGGCCTCCAAAAATACTTAACTTATCGAGATGTGGCACATTCGAGCTTATTTTTTTCCTGTCTTATTGTATCAGAGGTCCCTTTCATGTAACAGGGATCCACTTTATAATTTGACTATAAATCTTCCAGATTAACCACAGGCTTATTTTAAAACTGACATTTTTATTTTTCTTTCCTCTTCTCCCTCTTTCCCTAATTGTGGGGGAAACGAGATGAACACTCTTCCTGTCCTGAGTTCCCTGTCCTTGGGTTCAGTGCCTACCTGAGCAGAGAAACTCCAGACCTGGAAATGCAACAACAACTCTTTTAAAGATAGAGTTGAACATTAATTACATACACTGATATTATGTGGAAACAGCCCTTGTAGGCCCCTTTTCATAATCATCTGATCCCTCCAAAATTTAGAATGGCAGCCTCTGTCACTTGAGTCTATTCCTATCTCCTTTGCGAGCAAAGAAAGACTTTTTTTCCTTTTTGTCAAATCCTTGTCCTCATTTTGGTTCAGCATCATGGGTAAGGACTGAGCTTTCAGTATCATCATTTCCCTCCATTGGACTTCCCTGATATTCTAGGCTTGAATTCAGGGATCCCAAGATATGAAACACAGGAAAGACCTTTTAGAAATGTTATTTGGGGCTGGGGCTGTAGCTCTGTTGTAGAATGCTAGAAAAGGTAGTGCAAGGCCCTGGGTTCCATCTCTGGCATCAAAAAACAAACAAACAAACAAACAAACAAAAAAACCCAAGTTGTCCCTTCATCTTATTTAGAAAAAAATATATGCAATAAGCGCACTTCAATCCTCTTGTTACTAAGAAAGTAGTGTAAATGAAAAAGAAATGAATAAATGTAAAGTCGTTTAAATAGAAAAAAAGATGTGAAACAAGTGCAGGTAGCAATGGCCACCGAGTGGAGGCTGCTTCAGGAACTGTCTCTAGCGAGGGTCTGCTTAGGTCCCAGAGATGGGGACCTCAACTCAAAAAGACAGGGTTCTTGACAAGTTTCATAGAAAAGAGTTTCTACAAGTGTCAGATATCGAGCCCAGAGATTTATTTAGGACAGCAAGGGGAACACATCCAAAGGAGAATGTGGAACATGTTGAGGATGAGAGATGCTTTGAGGTTCTCAGCCTCTTCTTTTAAAGGGAAGTTGGTGCGTGGTGGGGCACAGGGAGGCATGTGGGGATGACATCAGTCTGCTGGTCAGAAGATGGTTTATGATAGCCTGACCATTCTCAGGAGTCACAGGTTGACATCTTTTCCATTATCTGATCAACAGATAACGTTGGAAAAGTACCCGATGCGATTGGTTTCACATCTCCCTTTGTCCGGTAACTTTAAGATTGCAAGTGAAGATTTATAGATTTCCCAGAAATCTGCAAGTGACAGGCCTGGAAGAGAGAACTGGCAGGGGAGGAAATGTAGCAGGAACTTTATCACAAGGCTTTCAGATTAAAGTTGTATTTTCTTTGTCCTTTCCCTTTTAAGTTTCTCCTACCCTATCTCAGAATAAAGGAAGGTTCTTTTTCCTCCTCAACACCTCAATCCAGTCAATCCACTCCCCCAGGGGCCTCCCTCTCACAATGTCTTTGGTGACATTGACACTTCCTTTGCCATCTCTGCCTCATCTATGAAGCCGACTCTGATTCATGCAGGCCCATTCAGCATCTCTGCTACCTTTTTACCTGGTGCGTGCTTTCCCTTACCTCCCCTTTGTATTTAATCAGTTTCATACCTAGAGTTGGTATGCAAATAGTATTTATCCTCAGTGTCCAGACCTACATTTATAACATACAAGCTGATGAGCTTTAGACACACAATTCCTTCAGAATTTCTCTTATCAAAATTGCCAATGAACTCCCTAGTGGCCAGCTCCCTTGCAATATTCAGAGATCTTCTCTTGCATTTAACAATGTTTGACACAGTTAATCACATTCCTCTTTTGGAAATGTCTGCCTTGTTTGACTTCCAGGATGCAATACTCCCGAGTTTATTCCTCCCCTCCTGACTGTGCTTTTGCTGCTTTTCTCCTTGGTTCTTTCTTTGGTCCTTATACCTAATACAAGGAGGCCTCAGGGCTCAGTCCGTGGCTCTCCCCTTTGTGCTTTGTCCTCTGAGGTTTCCATTCAATCACATGCTGGAGGTTCTGGAATTTAGATCTCAGCTGAGATTCTCTTTTCTGAACAAGATTCATGGTCTACCTGCCTAATGGCATTATGATTTCCCAAAATCATTTCTTGACGATGTTTTTTTTTTTTTTCTCCAAAATCTGTTCTTCCAGCATTCTGTTACAACTTTTTAAATGGTAAATGGTAACACATTCTAAAATCCTTAGACCAACAAACCTTGGAGTTTTCCTTAACTCTACTCTTTATCTTATGTCGTCTCATAACATTCCTAATCCTGTGGGCTATCCTCAAAATTCAACCCCAATTTAACTATTCTCCCCACTGTCTTGGCCACTCCCCAGTTTTCAGATACCTCATGTTATGGTTTGGATATGAGGTATCACCTGAAAGCTCATGTATGAGACAATGCAGGAATGTTCAGAGGTGAAATAATTAGAGTATGTATGAGAGCTGTAACCTAATCAGTAGATTAATCCATTTGATGGATTAATAATTTGAGTGGATTCTTGGGTGGTAACTACAGGAAGGTAGGGCATGGCTGAAGGCAATAGGTCACTGGGGGCATGTCTTGGAGGATTATATTATCTCCTTGCATTCCAGCTCTCTCTGCTTCCTGACTGTCATAAACTGAACAACTCCTCCCCACTTACACACACCTTTCTGCCATGGTGTCCTGCCTCACCTTGGTCCTAGAGCAGGGAGTTGGCTGACCACGAACTGAACCTCTGATACTCTGAGCCAAAATAAATGTTTTCTCCTCTAAGTTGTTGTTGTTGTTGTTGTTGTTGTTGTTGTTCTTCTTCTTCTTCTTCTTTCTTCTTCTTCTTCTTCTTCTTCTTCTTCTTCTTCTTCTCTTTCCTCTCCTCTTCTTCTTCTTTCAGTCATAGGCAGGAGAAGCTGACTAACAGGACTATCTCTCATTTGTAATATCATGATTGCCTCTATAATGGAGTTCCTTGTTTTACCCCACAAAGCTCTTCAGTTTGTTCTCAGCTTAGGAGACAGTTGTGTGTTTCTTCCTGACCAGGAGATCCAACAGCTCCCCATCTCACTCAGGACAAGGCCAATGGAGTCTCTACCTTATTTATTTTATTTTAGTTTTTCTTATAGTAGTTAACCTGTTTGGTGTGAAGTGGTATCTCATTGTGGTTTTGATTTGCATTCTCTAATAATGGTGTCCAGCATCTTTAAGTGTGCTTGTTTGGTCATCTGTTTATCTTCTTAGAGAAATGTCTGCTCAAGTCCTTTGCCTTTTTAAGACATCTTTTTTTGTGCTGAGAGTTTTTCATTCATCCTGGATTCTAAGCTCTTATGAGGTATATGATTGCAATTATTTTCTCCCAATTCTGTAAATCATCTTGTCGTTTCATTGATATTGACCTTTGATGTGAAATGCTTAGTTTTGATGAGGCCCAATTCATCTATTTTCCTTTGTAATTTGAACTCTCCATGTCAAATATCAAATCCACTTTTCAGCTTTTGAACTTTGTGCTTTCCTACCTATACTGTTTTAATTTTCTCCATGCCTTATTCCTTTATTGCTTTCAAAATTCTGTACAAACACAACATTCTTAGCCAGGTCTTCACTATTAAGCCTGGAACAGAAACTTTTCACTATTATCTCTGTAAGAGGGACTTCAAGGCTGCTTTTGCTAAAAGTGCTGGCTCTTTACTTGACTCTCTGTGTTCTTTGCTACGGTAAGCTTTGGGTGAGATTCCTGCTTAACTCTGCATCATCTCATTTGAGAAGTGTCTGTCTAAAACATAGTAACACAAGATTGCTTTGACTTAAATTTACCTAATCTTTCTTGGCTCCCTTCAAGTCTGAAGACACCCAGGTAAAAGTCACTAATATATTTGCAAGATTCCAGAAACAAGGAGTTTTGCAGGCAGAGCACCCCATGATGGAAACCAAGACTGCCCCCAAACCTCCATGTTGGAGCAATAATCCCCCGATCCAATCAATCAAGGTTGTCACCCGCCCTGAGTGGGAATAATGATCTTATAATGGTAAACAAACTGCTCTTCAAGCAATAGTGATTTTGCCTACAGCCAGTAGAACCTGGCAGAACAGACCTAACATAATGCTCAACCAGACCCTGGTGTGACTAAGAGTCTGTTACTCTGCATGCAGCGTACTACTTTTTCCTAAATTTTGGTCCTTCACCTATATGAAGCTCTTGTCTGTACCCTGAACACAGGGCTTAGTACACTGGTCTCCTTGCAGCTACCCCTGTGTGTCCACACTGAGTAGTAAATTCCTTTTTGGTTTCATTGCTTCTTATCTCTCTTGGATTACGCTCTGGAGGCAGCTACTGGCCAAATCTGGTGTGTTGGTCCCCTCTACCCCCAGTCAGGCCTCTGACCTTGAACTCAGGGAATAGCCCTACTTAAAATTGCAACCCTTTTAAAATTGCCTCAGCATGATCTCACTCTTTTTCCTGTTTATTTATCTTAAGCACTTATTTTCATATATAATTTTCTTCCTTATGCATGCATGCTTAGAGATACAAACTCCATACAGCAGGGATTTGTGTCTATTGATACGTTACTGTATTTCACTTGCTTACAGCAGAGCCTGGAGATAAGGTAAGATAGAAGAAATAAAAAGACAGGTAGAAAGGAGACAAAATGAAGGGCAAGGAAATATAACTTGACTATAACAGCCTTACACTAACATGTTTTTCATACCTTTCCTTCTCAAGCTGGTTCTCTCTTCCAAGCCAGCTACTCCCAAACTTTAGGAAAATCTACAAATCTTCACTTAAAATCTTAAATTTACTGGAAATTTATCCATGTTAAAAAATTACCTTGCTCACTATTAATTAGCCCACATAACAAATAGATTTTAAAAAAAGATAAAATGCTATAATCTAGGGTACATTTCAAGGTTGTCTCCTGATCAAATAATGGAGACCATGTCAGCCTAAGGATCCTGAGAATTGCCAGACCATCAGACTGATATCACCCCAACGTACTTCCCATGCCCACTTCTCACCATCTTACTTTCAAACGAGAGCCCAAGAACCCCAAACCGTGCATTCCTCGTATTATCCCTAGAATATTTTCCTTGCTCTCTTAAATAAGTCTCTGTGCTGCTACTGACAAGTCCTTAGTTTCATTTCTACAATTTTTGTTCACAGCCTCACTCACCCTGAGTAGAGGTCGCCCTCCTCAGGACCTCTCAACCTCCTTCAGGGCTGAGGTTAAGGAGGTGCTCAACACACCTGACTGGTCGCACCATTCAGCCTGTTGCCAGAAGTCTGATGGTTCCTGTGCAAAGCAGTTTTCTGTGCCTTTCCTCACCTATCCCTCATTTCAACTGTTATTTTATCACTGGTGTCATTATCAACACAGTCATTACTAGTAAGCAATATTTAGAAAGGTTCCATCCCCTTATGATGTTGAGCTATGTATAGCTATAGAAGCACCCTTCTGGGATTTTCCAGAATACTTTGCTGAATTAAAAATAAGTTTATTGGATAATGTAACCCAAATTTTATCTAAAAAAAAAAAAAAAACCACATGCATAAGAAATAGCAACTTTGTATTTATTGCTTAGATGCAAAATGACCTTATGAAAATATCAAGGTCTTTGTGAACCACAGTTTCCTCGTCTGTAATATGAGGTCATTGTGAGGATTGAAGAAAATCATTCCCTAGTGACCACTCACATGATGTGTGTTTATTTTCATCTACTAGTAAGCCTTGCATAGAGTATTTCAAATACTCATTATTATTATAAGCATTGAACTTATTCTAACAATATTGGTATTGTCTTAGTTTAAGTGTTGGAATACTTAAAGCACTGCATCACCTTACAAAAATTAAAACATCTTTAAAAAATCAACATGTGCTTTCTGAATGGATTTAGTTTGGCAATTACAGTTATGGAGGTGGCCAGGATGATGATGATGAAGATGAGCAATAATGAATTAATAATCTTTAATTCCTGATAGGGTAATAGTAACCCAGTATCTTAAACAATGTCAGGAATGTAGTGAGTTAAATTTTTGTTTCTGGCTATCAGCCCAATTTTTTAAAAGTTTAGTTAATTGCCGGGCGCGGTGGCGCACGCCTGTAATCCCAGCACTTGGGAGGCTGAGGCAGGAGGATCGCGAGTTCAAAGCCAGCCTCGGCAATGGCGAGGCACTTAGCAACTCAGTGAGACCCAGTCTCTAATAAAATACAAAAAAAAAAGGGCTGGGGATATGGCCCAGGGGTTGAGTGCCCCTGAGTTCAATCCCCAGTACCAAAAAAAAAAAAAAAAAAAAAAAAAAAAAAAAGTTTAGTTAATTTATGTATCTTGAGGATCAAAGGCATGAGGTTATATGTTAATATTCCTGATACATTTTGTTTGTTGGGATCTGCTTTTATACATCATATAGTACCTGCCATAATAATAAAGCAGTATTCATTTATTAAATACCTACTCTGTGCTAGAAAACCAGGCTAATTACTATGGGCTTTACATAATTGAATCATGCAGCACAGACAATTTTTTTTTTGATGATATATAGACACACTAGAGAGAACTTATGATTTTTGCAGAGTCACACAGCTATTTTGGCAAAGGTGGAGATTTCAACTCATTTTTTTTTTTCATTCCACATTCTTAAAATGTTTTCACAATGATGGAGTGCTGATTTTAATGACTTTATTACTATATATTTAACTTGCCATAAAATTTATCTGCTAAAATGTATTATTCAGTGGTTTTTACCATTTTTACAGAGTTGAAAACATCACCACAATCTAATCTTAGAACATTTTTAACACCGGAAAATAATACCTCCTACCTGTTATCAGTCATTCCCATCCCTGTTCCATCCTGCTCCACCCCACAATGCCCCAAACCCCAGACAGATGTAGCCTCTTTCATTTCTGATTTTGATCTTCTCTTTCTCTTTTTCCTTATTTATTTTTTGTTCTTTCTCGGGATAGCTAAAAAAATTGTCAATTATTTAAAATTTATTGTCTTGTTTTGCACATGTCTTGGAGAATATTCCATGTGCTCTTAAATTATGTTGTCAGATGTTATTGGGAATGTCCTATTGATGTCTAATAGGTATAGTTGATGTATACAGATGTCTGAGTTCTGAATTCTTGTTGACCTTTGCCCTTGTTTAATTTAGTATTAACACTAGGGTATTGGATTGTCCAGTCGGTATTGTTAAGTTGTCTATTTCTTCATTTTCTTCTTTTTTTTTTTTTTTCTTATGATTTGGGGCTTTGATTGTATTTATAATTTTTTTATCTCCCTGATAAAAAGTCTCTCATGATAAAATGTCTCATCATGATAAAATGCCCTTTCTCATCATTAGGAACAATAATTTTCTCTGATATCAGTGTGGACATTCTAGCTCTCTTATCTATACTTGCATGATATTTCTTTTGCCATCCCTTCTTTTTCAACATGTTTGTGTTTTAAATACAACTTGTATTTATTATAGACGGAATACATTCGTATTATATTTTTAAATTTATACTCCTTTATTCTATCTATTATTATCTTTTGATTGGGTTTTTTAATCCATTGTTATTTGATTTGATTACTGCCATTTTTTCTTTTTTTCTTTTTAATATGCTTCTCCCCTCAACTCTGACTCTTGTTTTCTTTTTTGTTAAACAGGTATATGTTAGTCAAAATTTTGTCACTGTGACCAAAACTACCCAAGAAGAACAACCTTAAAAACATTTATGTTAGCTCAGTCCATGGTCTGCTGACTCCATTGCAGTAGATAGAAAGTGAGACATCACATCATGATGGAAGGGTGTGGCAGAAGAAGCTGCTCAGAACATCCTGACTCATGAAGTCTAGAAAGGGAAAGAGAGGGGCTGGAGGAAAGACAAATCCTTCCAGGGCATGCCCCCATGAGACATCTCCCCTAGCCAGCCCCCACCTACCCATCTACACTTACCACCCAGTTAATCCATTTAAACTTAGATGGACTGATTAGGTTACAGCTCTCACAATCCAATCATTTTACCTCTGAATATTCCTGCAGTAACATAGCAGCTGTTAAGGGTCATCTCATATCAAAACTATAACAAGATTTTTTCTAGTGTCTCTTTAAATTCCTTTGTTACGTCCATTACCATGTCATTTAAGTCTTTTTCTCAAAATTATTTTGATTTTAATTTAATTTTATTATCTTAATTTAAAACAATCTTGTTTGAACTAATACAAATTTAATTTCACTACTACTACAAAAAAAAACTTGTTTACAGCATACTTGGATTTTTTTATCCTCTTATATTTTTACTGTAATGCAATTATTTCTTTATATGTTATAAACTCATCAACAGTTTTGTGTTTATTATTTTATGTAGTTGTCTTTTGTTTATTGAGATATTTTTGTTATATTTTTCTTTAATTCTTTAGATGCTTTCCTATATTTCTTTGGATGCCTTTTTTAAAAGTGATTTAAAGTCTTTTTTCATTTGCCCAACACAGGGCTTTGTCAGGGCATTCTTACTGAGTTTTGTTCTGCGTAGATTACAATTTCCTGTTTATGCTCATGACTTTTATTTTTTTCTTAAAAATATGAAATTTTAGATGATATAATGTATTAATTATGAAATTTATATTCCCCACCTCTTTTTTGAAGGATAGATGAACACATGCTGAAACCGCCGTATAGGAAGAAGGGGGGGGTTTATTGATTCACCAAAGAAACACGTGGAGGGGATGGGGGTAACCGCGAAGGAAACAAGTGGGGACAAGGAAAAAGAAAGGAAAAAATGGGGGTTTACTAAGGAAAAGGGAGAAAGGGAAACGGGGAAGGGGAGAGCTAGTGAGAAGATGATGGCGCGAAAGAGAGAGAGAGAGAGAGAGAGAGAGAGTTCTGGACAAGCCGGGGCTGGTCCGGATTGGCTCAGAAAGGGAAGCCCGCCCTGGGTTGAATTCCCGTGAGAGGCAAGTATTCCCTGGATCAGGAAGGGTGGAGACTCAGAGCCTGCCAAAGGTGAATTCTCACGAGAGTTGGGCACTTCCGGGAAGGCGCCTGGGGGTATGGCCTGCCAGCCTGAATCTTGTCCAACATTTTTATAGTTGTTTTTTTTCTTATTATTACTGTTGTTTTGCTTTTTAAAATATATTTATTTATTTAGTGACTTTACTAATCCTGAAAAAAAATCTTTTCCTTTTCATGTGTGGCCATCATAGTTTCTACTGAACTGACATTCTTTAAAGCTAATTAATGGGCAGATTACCTTAATTTCCCCAAACTAATGAGTGTTCCAGATTTTTCTGAGAGTCTCTGAGTGTAGGTTGGGCATTGCTTTAATGCAAAAAGTTTACAATTGTGCCTTTATACTTCATATCCAGCACATGTAAAACCATAAGGTCAACTAGGTGCATTTTGAGTTCTTTCTTGAATGGGGACAGTCCTGTACATGTGCATAGACTTAAAGTTTCCCCAAATTACACTGAAGTTTTACAAAGTCACCCGTAGACATTTCATTCCCCAGTTTTCCCTTTATTATTTTTAGTTAGTCTCTTAACAGTCCCTATTTAGCTGCTCTGCCACTGCACCTTATTTTTAAAATGGACATGTTTCTTTCTCTTCCCCTCTCCCTGCTTCTCCCTACTCTCTCCCCCTCTCTAATCTTACGGGAAGCAGGATTACCTTTCTTTCCCATCCTAGGAAGAGTTATCTGTCCCTGAGTACATAGCCACTATAGGAGTGAACTAATCCAGACTTTGGGGATGGTGCCAGAATATCTCAGAAATGACTATCTCCCAAGTTAACAAATGAATTTTATCTCCCGAGAGAGAACCATGTGGAATGTAGCATTTGAATCACCTCTTTAAAAGCCCCCATTCCTGCTGATGGGCAGAATCATAGCCTTTGGGACAGGCGTCCCCAGCGGAGCTCCTTTGCTAGCAAAGCAATAAAACTTCTTTTTTCCTTTTTCTCCAAACCATGTCCTCATTATTGGATTGGCATCAGGGACAAGGACTGAGCTTTTGGCAACATCACTGCTTCAATTGTCACTGATTGTTTTCAGAAAATTGTCACTGATTGTTTTCAGAAAATGCCCTAGGGATAAGGCTATTTATGTGACTGAGGTCTAAGTCAAGTCACCAATAGTCTCTGAAAATGGAGCTTGTCAAGGAGATTTAAGATGGGTTACATAGTGAAATTCTTCTGAAGTGGGTTTGGGGTGGGCACCAAGCTCTGTCTGCTCCCTTGAGTGACTCTTAGGCTGACACACTGGTGAAACTGTTGTTTTTAATGCTTCCATGTAGTTGACAAGAGGAGGGTGTGGATAGGGCAAATCAGCTAGTTTCTACTAACAAATTGTTATGGTGCAGATGTGGTGTCCCCCAAAATCTTATGCGTGAGACAATGCCAGAAGGTTCAGAGGAGAAGTGATTGGGTGGTGAGTCTTAACCAAATCAGGGGATAGGGATTAACTGAGTGGTAACTGCAGTGGTAGAGTGTGGCTGGAGGAGGTGGGAATTGGGGCGTGACTTTAGGGTATATATTTGTATCTGGTGAGTAGCGTGGCTCTCTCTGCTTCCTGATCTTCACGTGAGCTACTTCCCTCTGCCACATTCTTCTGCCCTGATGTTCTGCCTCCCCTGGAGCCTGGAGAAATGGAGGCTGCTGTCTGTGGATGGAGACCTCTGAAACCGTGAGCTCCTGAATAACACTTTCCTCCTCTACAATTATTCTGGTCAGGTTTTTTTTAGTCAGAGCAATGAAAAAGCTGACTAAAACAAAAATGCGCCTTACATCGTTATGGAACTTTTGTTTTGTTTTTGCTTTTGTGTTTTTTTTACCATCTTGGACAATGTTGTCACAGTTTTGGGAGCTCCTTCCTCCACTATTCTTGAAACAGTTTCAGAATGTGAGAGTTTTGGACTCTCTTAAAGTTCTGGTGCTTGGCCTTATTAAGTGCCATATCCTATAATGGGAAACTACTGTTGCACCAACCCTGTTAACACTGCCGATTGTCAGTGATGAGTTCTGCTCCCCCAAATATTGAAGTTTGAACATTAGAGAAGCACACCAAGGCAAGCATATAAAGCAGGGTTTATGTAAAAGGGGTAACATAGACTTCTCCCAGGAGGGAGAAAGGGGCCATTGCTGGTATCCTGGTATCCCAATAAGCGAGGCAGATCTGCCATTTTTATAAGTCCCAGGCTTCCTTTGTTCTCCTGTTCTTCCTGTTAGAAAAATGCTGAACAAAGTTAACTTAGCCGGGAACACCGTGTTAGTGAAATAAAAGGGTTTATTGGGGTGCCACGTGGGCAAGGGTAGGGAAAGGAGGGGAAGGGAAGGGGGGGTAGGGAAGGGATGGACGGGAATAGGGACAGGCAGGAACAGAGAGCGATTTCAGTCCGGGGCTGGCTTAAATAGAGTGGGGGTCATAACCCCCCCCCCCGGAGTGAGTCCTTGCCCTATAGGCTACCAGAGGTCAGGAGGTAGTGGACAGGGCACTTGCTGGTCAGGTTTGCTGGCCATGCTGAGGATCTTGGGAAGTGTAGTTTTTCACAAAGCACCTGAGGAGGTGTGGCCTTCTGCCTGGGAGGCGCAGCCTCCTGCCTGGAATCCAACACTTCCCCTTCTCTCTCTCCTTCCTGCATACCTGACCAGGCCCATTGACCAGGCTCAGGAATGCTGGGTAGCCTGGCCAAAAAGTGAGAAGCAGATGGGCTGAAGGGGGAAAGGGCAGGAGGGTACAGCCCAGGATGCCTTAACAACTTTATAACTCCCTGGAGGGAGGGGCAGTTCCTGGGACAGGTTACCTTGGCAACAGGTTGGCGCAGGGACAGGTTCTTGATAAGGGTGGAGGAAGGGCTCTGAAGGAATTAATATTCCAATCCCTCGGGGAAAAGTCTCCAAATTCCCCAGAATCACTCAAAATTGGCTTTCTTGATCCGACCTAACTCGATTTACCTATCTATACTGACTACCTGTCAGATTCTAGCTTCACTATGAGGGCAGAAAAATACAAGATGTATTCTGAACTCGCTGCTGATCAAAGTGGAGGCTGGGAAGTGATTGTGCCAGATCTCTGATGGCCTTTCCTGACTGCTCTTGGACTGTACAGTTGGTGGTTTTGAGCTTCTTTCTTGTCCATGCTTGTCTTTACCTCAGCCTGATTGTCCACTGTCTTATAAATTGTTGGCTTCTCTATCCCTTTACCAGAATATGAACTTCCTCGAGCACAGAAAGGTTTGATGGACTTTTACCATCCCTGTGGCTTGGCACAATGCTTTGTATGCTATAGGAGACAGTCAGTCAATGTTTATGAAATAAAGTGATCTACAAACACTTTCCTTGTAAGATCCCAAACATAGGACAGGCAGGCATGCTGAAATATCTGTCACAAACTTTATTTCCTACAGGAAAGCAAAGAAGTGCCACCACCCACACCCTCTCAGCTCCGCTCACATCCTCCTTATTAGAGGAATGAATGGCCAGAGGCAAAACCACACAAGACAGACAAAGGACAATATCTGATTTGGGAAGCATCTCTGTGGTAATCAAGATAAAGAAACCTAGCCGATGACATATCTCCACAAAGAGCTGATCTGAGCTAAAAACTGGCCCCAGCTGCTGGGGCACCCCTGTGAAAGCAGTGGTTGAGATGCAGGTATCTTACTTATTTATTGTTTAAACAGAAATAGCTTCCCAAGCCACCTCAGTTTCTATTGCCATGGGAAATTAAACACTGTTATCTCATTCTTTTTGTTTCCAAAACACTTCAGATTTTACGTAGCAATCATATTCAGAGATTCTCACTGAAGCCTGTGAGGGTCACAGGACAAGCACTCTTTAATCCTCATTTTATTGGGAATTCCCCACATCATTAATCATGGTGAGTTACAAATCTGATACTAGAATCCAGGTTTCTGGAGAACACCACCATTTTTTATTCCTGTTTCAGTTGAGTTCCAAACAACTTTGGTACTTCCTCATGGATGCATGGCTGACGCTGATTCTCAAGTGGTTCAGTATCAGTTCAAATCTTTTGACCTTGTGGATACACTGCTTCCTACAGTCTCCAATTCCGAAGCTTTGAGAACGTGGAGATTATAACCTGGCCTTCAGAAGGACATCTGGAAAACAGAAGTGTATGGTTTCCACTCAGATTCCCTCAGGGATTCTTGGTCAAATTTTTTCATTAAGGTGACAGTCAAGCACACTCCTCATTGTTCCACAAGATTCAGCAGAGATGTCACACACCCTGGGACATCTTCTGGACTCCCCAAGCAGGTTAGATTCTTTCTTTGTCATCTTCCACAGCCTCCACTAGGTTACTCTACAGAAATATTAGCATCCCATTCTGTAGCCCTATTACAATGGACACTACTCCTCATAACAATGAATTTGTGGTCCCTTTACTGGTCTAAGTTACCTACAAGAGCACACTGTCTAGGAGGTAAGGATAGATTATTATCCCTGCCATATTTTTGTGCCTTGAAGAACGTCTGGCACGTCATGGGCACCTGAGAGCAACTCACAGATGGCAGGCTGATCACTGCATTAACCTGACAGAGGTCCTAGAAGGACCACCCTGGCTAGGGGTCTTCTAGGCCAATAGTTTTTTCTTTGCTAAGTCCAATATTTGGGTGTCTTTAGGGACAATTTCTGGTGGTTTCTTTTTTTTCTATGTGAGCGTAGCAGACTTTCTTTTCTCATTGAGTGTCTTAGAATTTTTCATTGGACATTTTAGATAATATATTGTACCAACTCTATCTAATTCCTGTGTACCCTAAGGCTCATTGCTATTGATGGTTTGTTGTTGTTGCTACTGCTGCTGCTACTTATTCATTTACTGACATTCCTGGATTAATTCTGTATACGCTCTATTCCCAGTAGTTTCTAGCCTCTGAGTTTTCTGCTAACTTTTGTTTTACAAATCTTTTTTTTTTTTTTTTTTTTAATTTCTAAACCTGAATTTCTAGGAGTTACTTGTAGGTCAGTATAATTTAGTGGTCAGTCAATGTCAAAAGATAATTCTTAAATGCCATACCTATACTATATATCATCCATCCTTAGCCAAGTGAATTTATGGGGAAGGTTGTACCTTTGAACTCCTCGTGTGGTGTAAGACATCTTCAGTTTTCAATGGGCTTCTGCAGGACCTCAAATTAAGCCAGGGGTGAGTGAATGGTGCTCTCTCCTTTCCAAGGTCTTTTCTAGGATATAAGCATTCTTTCATGTATATGCAGCTTGGAGATCACCCAACTGCACATATATGCAAGAATTCACTTGCCAAGAGGTTTTCAAAGTTTCTGTGGCTGTCTGGTTCTCCATTTCCTATTGAATTCCACACCAAGCTCTTATTTGCTCCAATTGAAATCTTAAGCAGCTGAGAGGCTGCCAGCAGTTTGCTATTATTTTGGCAATGCCTTGGAGTTAGCGCTTCTTGCTTTCCAATCCAGCTGAGCATTGAGTTAAATTAAATACCGATCACACTGTGAGAATAGAGATTTGCCAAGGGAAATGTGAGTTTGGACATAATGTTGACTGTGCTTTGTGATGGTGCTTTGAATGGAGCCCCGGACGTCCTCAGATCTTTCCATTATCTGCAAGATTGCAGGTTTCTGGCTATGGGGCCATGGAACTGGGGATGGGGGGCATATGGGAACATCACATACCCCACCCCACTATCTTCCTGAGGTTCAGGAGTTTTATTTAGGTAGGCAATTTCACTTCCTTCTGTGCCTGATGTTAATTGCTCGAGTCCTAAAATGGTTGGTTTTTTAGTTGTTTTGCCTGCATTTTTGTTGTTTTACAGGGAATGTAAATAAACCAAGGTACTCAATCTATAATTTGGAAGATATGCCAATTTACTTGTGTATTTACTTAATTTTGTACTATTTATTTATTTATTTATTTTGGAGATGGAGGGTCTCACAGTGCCCATGCTGCCTTTGAATCCCTGGCTCACATGATCCTTCTGCTGCAGCCTCCTGAGCAGCTGTGACTACAGGCATGTGCCACCATGCCTGGCTCTTTTGTCTTGTTTTGTTTTTGCTAGGGAGTGAACCCAGTGCCTCACACCGACTACGCAAGTGCTCTACCACTGAGTGGTATCCCCAGCTCCTGATTTTATAATTTAGAAATTGTGAATGCAGGCAGGTTTTGAAACGAATCATACCTTCTCACCAACTCTAGAAAAGGAAGCTGTATCCTTAGTGATTCAAAACTAGGGTACAAACTATTTATGTAATTAAAGAAATAGATTGTTTTTGTCACTGTAAATATTTGCTTACATGTGAATAACTACAGGGATCATCACGAACTTTCTCATCTATCTAAAGTGGTGATTTTTGTAGGTTTTCATAGTAGTTATTTTATTTTTTTTCTCTACTTGTTGTTGTTGGTGGTGGTGTGTGCATGTTTCAGGTGTTGGTTTTTACTTGAAAACATTTCATTTGGGTAAAATCAACTATTTTCAGAATCCTAAAGGAAAACTTGTCTGCTGCCTCTGGTTCATTTCAATCCTGAGGAGCTTCCCTAAGCACAGTGCGGCTGAAGTATGAGCACCAGCTGTCGGGAGTTCAGAGTGTCCCCCAACTCCCCCTGCCCTGTGTGGGTTTGTACTTTAGATTGCATGGTTTGTTCACTACAGCTTTTTAAACATGAAAACCTGAAAGGTGTTTCCCACTAATTTCATTGATGTTTATATTTCTGTTTCATGAATTATCAAAAGAAAGGGCATCTTGTGGCTTTGCTTACATTAAATTCTGCCTCCCATCAAAGTCTGGACACAGGTTATATTTGTACTTAGGTTTTTACCATTTTCATGACAAAAAAAAAAAAAAAAAAAAAAAAAAAAAAAAAAGAAAAAGAAAAAGACATCCTCAAATATGTTAGGCAACTACTATTTATTGACTGACTAATCGCCTAACTTTGTTGACTGAGAGATTGTCTCATCTGCACGATGCCACTGGGAGGTAGTAAGTTGTGAAATGCCACCTTAGACAATTCATTTCTATCTCTGGGCATCCTGTGAGCTGGATCGTACTGAAGAATGTCATGTTTCCAAAGGATAAGGTTTATCTTCCGTGAAACAGACCATTTGCAAAATTAATAGGTAAATTAGCAAAGTGTAACAGCCCATTAGACCCACTGTCATAGTTTAGAATCTGGGTTGGGGAAGGAAGCCAAAGCTAAACGTGTAAATAGAAGTTCCCTGAAATGACAGGAACTATCAGTCTGCGGCGGAGGATTGTGGCCACTCAAACAAAGCCAGAAAAAATGCTGTTAGCTTGTGGTGTCTCAACCCACACTCCTGGGCTTTAACAACATGGCTGCAATCTTTATTAGTAAGTATATGCTAAATACATGAGATTGAAGCAAAAATGCAATCGCTTATTTCTGCTGATCATTTCTTTCTTTAGACAAAAAGTTCCCATCAAACACTTGCTTTGCATAAATTCTTATAACCTTTACTCCATTGCAAGGTTTGGGGTATGGTGATTTTCTTCCACTTGGAGGGCTACCTCTCTTATGTAGACTGGAAACAGCTGCCTTCCTAGCCAAAAGGCAATTAACCATACTGGCTTAAAGTATGGACTCTGTAATCGAATAAACTATTTGATGAGTTTGTGACCTTGGGAGTTTTTGAGGTTTTATTTCATTATACGTAAAGTGAGGATAATGTCACCTTTTGGGGTAGTTTTGATTATTGTGATTAAATGAGAAAAAATCTATGTAATAATAATCATAGATAACTTTCGATAACTTAATGATTCCTTAGTATACATGTCAGGCACTGTGCAAAGGGCTTTATTTGCATTACGTCATCTATTTCTAACACACACAAAAAAAACCTATAAAGTGACAACTGCTATTATCTAGCTCTAACATTTGGAGAAAGTGGCATTTGAGAGGTCAAACACCTTGTACAAGGTCATTGATCTAGTGGGTAGGGGAGGTGGACCTTAGAGGCAGGACATCTGGCCCTGGGGCCTTAATTGTTAATCACTAGGTGTTCCTGTATGTGTAGTAGCCCTCAACATATGTCGGGTTCTTTCCTTAGCTCTTATTACCACTTCCACCCCTCTTATCTGCCATAGGGATCAAAACTCTATTTGAGTACTTTTCTAGCCAACCTCTGAGGTACACATTCTTCACATTGGTTAATAAAGCCTCTTGATCTTCAAAATGTAAATTACTGGAGAGCCGAGGTACTCTCTGATGAAAATCCCCTTGGATGCTTCTTTTAATTCCAACTGCCAAAGTGCAGGGGGTTCATTTCCCTTTTGCCTCTCATGCAAATTAAAGAAGACACATTATTTCCATTTCCCTGTCTCAGATCTTGCCTTCTTCACTATTTTGGAGGCTGTGTAGAATAAATACTGTAAAATGGCTCATTTCTGCCTACACTTTATTTCTTAGTACCTACATAGATCATCTCAATCACCTATAGAAATATTTGTGTCAAAGGCTAAGGCAGCTGATAAAATTTTTTCCTTGTAGGTTATGAGTCTGAGTACCCCAGCATCTCTGCATTGAAAGAAAAATAGTTACAGTTGGTGTTTGTGATGACTTGAGGTAGTGAAAATATTTTTTACTGCCAACAAAAGCAGTTTTATGGTGTTCAATCCTGAATCACTAAAATCTGGATTTTCAGTATAGCAAATTGCACTGCTTACGACGGAGGTTTTTAAAACGAGTGCAATTTATTATGTAGGTAGTCTTCATTGGCAAGTTTGTCTATGTGGTTAATGTCTTTAAAGAGTCTGGAGACACCCAACACCTAGAGTGTGTGTGTGTGTGTGTGTGTGTGTGTGTGTGTGTGTAACCGAGTGTTCCTATAAGCAAGAAGGAATAGCACATGAGCTAAAATATTGAGCTCTTAAGCAAGGTGAGCTTCAGAGGACACTTGCTATAATTATTTAAGAATTTGTATCTTTGCTATTGTGACCTGTACTGTTTTTTAAATTAATTTTTTTTTTTTTTTTTTTTTTTTTTTTTTTTTTTTTTTTTTTTGGTACTGGGATTGAACTCAGGGCACTCGAACCACTGGGCCACATCCCCAGCCCTTTTTTTTTTTGTTTTTTTATTAGAGACAGGGTCTCACTGAGTTACTAAGTGCCTCGCCATTGCTGAGGCTGGCTTTGAACTCGCGATCCTCCTGCCTCAGCCTCCCAAAGTGCTGGGATTACAGGCGTGCGCCACCGCGCCCAGCAAATTAATTTTTAATTCTTTAGTTAACTTTATACAGATGGAAGTCATCTCCACAATTTCATGATGAAGACTATACAACTGTTTTTGAAGCTATAGGATTAAATGGAACCTGGACCTGGGCTTTAAAAACTACCATATTTTACCACATAATTTTTGCCATGGAATTAGTGTAGATTCACAATTAGTCTGTGCATCCCAATCTTGCACCAAAGACAATTTAGTAACAAATGATTTTTAAGTAATACTGGCATAATTTTTTTAAAGATATATAACTTCACATAATGGTCATAACTCATTTTTTTTTTTTTTTAATAAACTTGGCAAAAATCTGCAACCATTACATGGTAAAATGTGTTAGGAAATTTACTGCGCACTACTTCTAGAAAATAGTGCACACTCTTACACTTTTGAAATGAGGAAGTGGTGTCTGGTGTGGAAGGGGGATCCAATTCTCTCTTCTTTATCTATGGCTTAATTTGTGCCTGGCACTCAGCTAAATGCTGCAATTTGGGGAGAAGTACACAGATACTACATACAGACAATTCCTGACGTGATGGTAGTTTCACTTATGATTTTTATGACTATCTGATGATGTGAAGGTGATGAACACATACTTACAATTTTGAATTTGGTTGTTTTCTTGAGTTAGTGCTGTATGGTACCATCCTCACTATGCTGGGCAGTGATAGTAAGCCACAGCTCCTGGTCTGCCCCATGGTCATGATCACAAGGGGAAATGACGGATACTTTTATAAAGTGCATTGTATTGCTAGCCTAGGATGTTGGGTGGGTTACGAGTATTTTCTGTTTAGGATTTTTTTAGCGTACACAGGTTTAACAGGTCCTTATCTTCAATTGAGGAGCAGTCACATTAGGACCCTGTTGTGTCTTTCAAGAAGCATCGCACGTTTGGGTTTAGTGGGGTAAAGAAGAAGTCATGAAATCAAGAAATATTTGAAGGACAACATGATACATGACCACTAGAATGCTAGAAGCAAATTAGTCCTGAGAAGATTTTAGAGAACTGTGAACTGAAACGGTAGAACACTTTTTGAAAGAGTGCGATTTTAGTGGAGGTGTCAAGTATTCCCTAAAATCAGCCCACCTGCAGGAGAGGACCTGAAATGAAAAGGTGGGGGGAGGGAATGAATTCCTTAGGCTCCAGATGGGCCTAGCCACTCAACAGTCCCTTCCATCATGTCACACACAGGGGTCCAGTCATCCAACCCCAGTTACCACCTGACTGCAGAAATTGGACTAGAAACTTTCTAGTCTGCACAAAACTAAAAAGAAATATCTGACTGAGACCCAGCTAACTTGCAGTGTTGTGAGAAATAATAAAAACATTTTTTTTTTTTAAGTCACAACATTTTGGGGGAGGTCTTTCACATGGCAGTAGGTAAATGAGACACTGGAGGTTTGAAACTCAGATAAAATCTGCATAGGTACTTAGGTTTTATAAGTGCCAGCAATTATGAGAAATAATTTTGAAAATTTAGATTTTAAAGTTAAAGTTTTAAATGAATTATTTAAAATCTCAATAAATTATCTAAATCAGCACTCTCCAATAAAAATGACTGCAATGGTGGGAATGTTCTCTGTGCACATTGTTCAATGTAGCAGCTGGTGGTAATATGTGATGATGGAGCACTTAAAATGTAAATATTGTGAGTGAAGAACTCAGTTTTTAGTTCTATTTGATTTTAATTAACTTATATTTAAATTAATGTTCTTATGCAGCTACTGTGTTGGACACCACCACTAAAACACTGAGAGTGGATACATTTGGGTGGTGGGTAATGTGATTTCATTTGCAATTTCTTTTGCAATCCAGACAATGAGTTGATGGAATAGGGGTTGACTGAGTTGGTAGCCCTGTGCCTTCTACACGTGGTATGTCCTTGGCTAAATTATTAGGGCTGTGGTGAGAGTGGCAAAGACTTCTACATCAGTAAGATTCTATACATCAGTGTCTCTCAAATCACGGTATGTGAAATTAAGAACTGTTAAAAATGTCCCGCCCCAGCCCTCTGCTTAATGGACTCAAAACACTACATTATAGAAGGATCTGGCTCATATGGGTGCTAGTACAGTTCCTAGGTGCAACTCTTTTAATTAATTTGTTCAGATGGCTGTGGGCAATGCTAACAGGTAGGTTTTCCTCAACCCTTACTCAAAATTTCATTAGATATGTTTAACACTCTTTAATGCTCATCAAGACCTCTTGTATGTCATCTTTTCTTTTTAATCTGAAAAGAACTGCTCTGTAAGGTTCATCATGGTTCATGAGTTTCCTTTCACCCAGAATTACATTTTTTCTTAAGTTCCTCTTGAGTGCTTAGAGAATATTGATGTGAGAGGTGGTTGGTAATCACAGGAAGCAGTTTCTATGTTCAGAAATGTTGGTACTTCTGTGTATGGAAACTACAGAGAAGTCTCTAAATTGGAGGCAGAAAGATTCAGTTGAGCTACAAAAAGTTAGCAATTTACTTTGTTTTCTTGTTCTGTTTACTTATAATGAAGCCAACATTAACTTATTTAAAAAAAATTCAAAAAATAAATAATTTGTTCAAGTCCAGTTTGCTAGCACTAATTCTGAATGACGAGGTACACATTTATGATGCTTCCATATTCCTGAAAATATACTGGATTCCCAGGGTCTCAAACTCTGTAGATCTTAGGTTTCTTCTTGTAGTTATAGGAGGAGACATTACAGTCTGTAAGACACTTGTTTGCTAAGGTCTCTCCATAAATCTGCACCCCAAATCTCATACTATAAGTAAACTTTAAAATCAGTTGCCACCACAGTCAGATACAGAGTTTCTTAACTGGAATTTTAAAAATTCATTCTTTGAGGCTGGAGCTTGTAATGCTATCCAGACTGGTCCTGAACTCCTAGGTTCAAAAGATTCTCTTGTTTCAGCCTCCTCAGTAGCTGGAATCCCAGATGTGCACCTTCACCCCAGGCTTTGACACTAGTTTGATTGAAAAGCGTTTTGGTAATAATATTTTCAGAATGTGTTTATATTATGTTTTGCTAGCAAATGAAATCCTGAGGAAATTGCAGGTAGGGGATGTTGAAAGGCTTTTAAGCAGTCAAAGGCATGGTATGGTTTGTATTTTGGAATTCTTATTTTGGTGTGGAATTCAGCAGAAGGGAAGGGAAAAGGTGAGGTGAGAAGATGGGTTGAAGCCTGTTACCCCAGCCTAAGGCAGAGATATTGAGTCTGACACCGTCAGTATCTGAGATAAACAAGGGAGCACATTTCAGTAAAAAAAAAAAAAAGTCAGTAAACTTTCACATCTATTTATGAAAAAGAGAGTGCAGAGATGTGAGTCAGATAGAAGGAACTGGAGTTCTATGATAAGTCTTAGAGTGTTAACTTCATGAAAGAAGTAAATGATAATGAAATTAATTGAAAGAGGAGGGAGTGTCCTTGTGTGAATGGAAAGACCCTGAGTTTAGATGGGAACATGCAGTTAGCTAACAAGTGTTAGATTTTGAGGGGAAATTACAAAACGAGGTGTGAAATACAGAATAAGATGAACCTGTTAAACAACAAAACGCTGCCAAATGGAGGAAAAGTCATTACCCTTAAATAATAGTCCACATCTGAGAGTTAATTATTACCAGGTGAGATTATAGGTATCTCATACAGACAAGGTCAATTGTCTCATATCCATTTAAAATGTATTATGAATAATGCACTTACGGAAACTATAAAACATGATAAAAAGAAAAGGTGAGGAAAACATTGAATTCAGCTGTAATGCGTTTTGATAATACAGCTAGATAATTACACACAAACAATGTGCACACTGGAGGTATAAAGAGTTCTCATTAGTTGGTTTTTCCTACGTGAGCACTGCCACTCTTGTCGCTCTCTTGCTCTTGGGGACAGTCCCATCATTGTTCATAAAACCATCATAATTCTACTTTTGCATTTCACCACACCCAGCTCAGTTGCTATTTATCATCCATTTACTCTTTACCTACTTTTATGTTAATACTTGGTGATATAATGGTAAGGAAGAGTTTTGTTCCCCAGGAACTCACAAGGTAATGGAAAAGATAAATTTATAAACAGATGATTTTTAATGAAATTACCATTATGGGAATGGAGATATTTATAGAGGCTTGCCCAAGGACTGGGTTCTTGAGCAAGACTGGGTCTAAGCAAGTCTTGGAGAATGGGTGGACTTAGCCAGACTAAAATGATGAGGCACATAACCAGGGAAAAAACTGGGACATCAGTAAACATGAAAAAGTATTGTGCATATATGTATGTTTGTGCAAGCATATATGTGCATGTGTGCATATGTTTAAAGGAGAATGCATGAGCATCTATGTGCAGATGCACACATATTCTTGTCTGGGTACAGATGTGAATAAGCATTTGCATGTGTGCATGTATGTGGACATGCATGTGGGATGTGAACTCATGAGAGTGTGTATGTGTGTGTATGTTTATGTGTGTGAATGTATGTGCATGTGGTATGTGTGTGAATTTGACTGGGGAAGGCATTGAAACCAGAGGAGTCTCAGAATCTCTACAAAGCAAGTCTCAGAGCCATGCAATCTCAATTTACACTTCCCGTGGTCTTTTCATTCTTGGTTCAATTGATTCGCTCTGAGCACTTAGCAGGAGATTTCTGTAAGAAACAAAATTAGCATTATTTCTTTTCTCATCAGTTTTGCTTTCATATGCCCAACACATGACAATGAATCTTCACAGTTTTACAAAACGAACAGAAGGAGGAGTGAAGGAGAAAAGCATTAGAGAGGCTGTAAGGGGAAGCCCTAGTCTCCCTTTTCACTCTCCCTCTTTTTCATGAGTCTTCACTCACTGGAGAATTTTTCTAGAATGAATATATATTACATATATAACCCCAAAAGAAACAAGCAATGCTTCAAAACATATGTAAAAGATTGGGGTGAAAAAGTAAAAAATAAAATCTTGTACATCTGTTAAGAATGTAGTAAGTTTCTGTTAAAGGTCTATTATAGAAACTTACAACCATTAAATTCTTGAAGGTTAAGTTAATTCTTTAGATTCATTCAGAATGCCATTTATTCAAGTGGTCTCCCTACAAGTCAACATGCTTTATTTCTTTGAACACTCTTCCTCATGCACTGTTCTTTATCTAAACCCAAGTGCCTGGAGTAGTTTTCCCCTCAGTGAGCAGCATGAATAAACAGAAATCTCTGCAATGTGATTATTTTTTTCTAAGTCTTAATCTGTTTCTGCCTGCAATACTGTAAAGTCTGATATCCTTGGCTCTGGTTTTTTATTTCACGAATTTCTGTTCTCAGCCTTGCCATTATAAAATACACATCAGATCACTTTTGGCTACTAGGTAAATGCCAGACATCTTCCCCTGTCACTCAAGGCCCTCTTTGATCCTGCTACCCAATCCTGGGCCCCCCAGCCCAGCTCCTGCTATTTTGCCATTCTTCCACTAGCAAACTTCTTTCTGGTGTCCCTATACTTCCACCCTGTTCCCTTTGCCTAGAATACTACCCCTTACCCACTGTTCCTGTTCTGGCCCATCCTTCAACCTTCCTGCTTCATTAAGATTTTGCTTTAAAATGATCTCTCCCTCAAAGCTTTCCTTAACATCTCTGGTCTCAAATCTTCTGCCACATATGTTCCTATGGTTGTTTCCTTATTAATATTTCTAAATTAGAAATCATAATATTTCTGAAATTATAAAATTTATTTTAATCCATCTATCTCATAACATGTTATGAGCTCCAGGAGGGAGTATTTGTCTACTCTGGCATTTTATTGACTGATACCTATTTAAAGCTCAGTAAATGTTTGAGTAAGGAATTTTTCTTTCCTTGCACTTAGTTGTCTCATTTTGTTTTCAACTAGATCATGAACTTCTGTGATCTATGAACCTCTGCAAACACTAGTATTTTATAATCAATTATGTAATATACCTGGTAAGTGTCATGGAAAGTTATTCGTAAAGATGGTCATCAACCATCCCTTTAATCCCTGTACGTGCATGCTGCTCTGACACAGAGATAGCATCGGGTTCCCTTCTCCATGAGTCTAGGCTCCCTTGTCCTGAGACTGGTTTGACCTCGTAGCTCTGTGCTAGTTCTCTGTCTAGGCATTAGGAGACCTAACAGCTTTAAGTTCTGCATTCTTGGGACCAAATAGACTTGTGAAAAAGCATGGAATACAATATTGATTGATTAGAGAAAAAAAGGCTCAGAAAGTCTTCAGTGGTTTTCAACCACCTTTGTTGAGGTGCTATGCTGGGGTTGCTGAGTTATGAATGGGGCCGAGTTCTAAGCTATCTTCCTTTTGGGCCCTAAAAGGAAGTTTCCCCTCTGCCCGCAGAGGAAAATATAACTTACTCGGCGAGAATGAGCTTAAGGACAAAAATAGCAGGGTGGCTACCTCTGTCTGATGCAAACAGAAAAAAACCACGCCACACCCAGGGAGTTCTGTATAGCAAGCGAGAATCCAGAAACTAAATTTATTGGCAAGGCACTGAACTTAAATAGGCCTAGAACTAGCCAATCAGCCAGGAGGGCGGTCCAGTCTCTCACGCTACGTCACAGCCACACCCCTTTGTTTAGCCCCGGTCCTTTAGGGCGTGGTAAGCAGCCAAAACCCTGCCCCTTGGCAGACATAGTCCCAACAATTCCCCTTTTTTCATTTATTTAAGAAATGGGGTCTCTCCATTTTATATTTTAATAATGGGATGTCCCATCTTGTAGGGTGTCCAACTCATTTGAGAGTGTGCCTGTCTAGGTTGACTTCTCCTCTCTGGGAAAAATCTTACCCGTCATTGGCTATCACTCTAGCACTTTAGGTGGACATACCTAGGGCCAGCAGGTGGCCAAGGGGAGCACACACGGGACATGACAGTCACCTTTGGGAAGGCTTGACTGGATGGCATACCTCTGCATCCTATTAAGGACCGTGGCCAAGCCTATAGGGCTATAGCTCAGCGTGACAGTAGACCACCCAGCTGTATCTGGCTAGTTCTATAGGGCTAAGAGTGCACACAAAGACAATGACAATCAGGGATTTCACCAAAAAGAGAAAGTCCATCCATTTAGCTTAGTTTAAAGGAAGTCTTTTGGCATATAGTCCGGACAATTGTCACAGGGATGGGACTCTTCTCTTAGAGTCCAAAGGAAGCCTTCCAGCACAAAGTCCAGATAATTGTCACAGGAATGGCACAGTCCTTCTTCTCTCATCGCAGAGGGTTGAGATGCTGACAAAGAAGGAGTCCAGGATAGTGTTTTTGATGAATTTTTGAAACGAATGTGATGAGAAGTTTAATCACAGCAGGACAAGAGATTTGTCACGTTTTTTTCATTTCTGTGGAAAAAAGAAGGGATCACTCCTCAAGAGCTTGTGCTCCTGGGTAGTCATTTTGGTTGGATTGGCAGTATTTGAGATCTCTGGCAGGCACCCATATAGGGTTTTGTTCTCCCATAGGGAAGACACATCCAAAACCTCTGCCAGCACTTATTAACGGATCAGGACCTCTCCAGAATCCAGTTAATGGGTCTTTCCATCGGACCTCAACTTTTACATAAGGCATTTGGTTAGACCAGTGTCTTTGAAATGCAGACAGAGGCTGCTGTTTGGAAAAATTTAAAATATTTAAAGTAAGCATAGCTGTTTTCAACTGGTCATGGGGGTTGCTTCCCCCATTTTGTTTTATTAATTGGTCCTTTAACGTTTTATTATGTCTTTCTATTATGGCTTGTCCTTTTGGGTTATATGGGATCCCTGTGGTATGCTTAATATGCCAAGTTTGGAAGAACTTTTGTAATGATTTGCTTGCAAAACAGGGTCCATTATCGGTTTTAACTTGTTTTGGCAATCTAAGAATAGCAAAGCATTGTAAAAAGTGACTTTTAGCATGTTTAGCCCTTTCTCCAGAGTGTGCCGTGGCCCAACAAGCATGTGAATAAGTATCTATGGACATAAATATATATTTTAATTTTCCAAATGGCATATAATGGATTACATCAGTCTGCCAGATAGCATTGGGCCGTAGGCCTCTGGGATTTACCCCAGGGGACTGGAGAGGTGGGACCTGTAAGAAGGGCAAACAGGATTTACATGTTCTTATAATCTTTTTTAAATCTTTTATAGAAACTAAAGGAAATTTATTATGTAGTCCCCTCCAATTTAAATGAGTAAGGTTGTGAAGACCTTGGGCTAACTGAAGGTCTTGTTGATATGGGACTGTAACTGTCAATACACCTGTGGTGGCTACACGGTCAGCGGCCTGATTTCCCTCAGAGAGGGGCCCAGATAAGCCTTGATGTCCCCTAAGATGTTGGAGGAACACAGGTTCATTACGCCCCTTTAGCAGGGATCGAACCTGGATCATCAGAGGGGTGATAGGATTATAATCTATCTTTATATATGAGGCATTTAGAGTAGGTAATAGGTTAATTACATATAGACTATCTGAGAAAAGATTCATAGGCTCTTGGACATGGGTCAAGGCTAATGTAACAGCATATAATTCTTTAAATTGAGCAGAACCAGTAACTGCTTCAAAATATTGTGTCCTTTGGCCTGAGGATGGGTGAAATATTACAACTGCTGACCCTTCTTTTCCTCCATCTGTGAAGACATTTACTGCCTTGGGGAGTGGCTTGCTGGAGAACAAGATGGGGGGAGTCTACTCCAGTTTGGGGAAAGAAGAGGTCTATTTGGTTAACCTGTAATGACAGTCAACTTTTCCTAGGAATCCTTCTAAAGCATAGGAGACTCTAGGGTTGTTTCTCTGTATCCATTCAAAGTCTGACAAACGGTAAGGAATTGTTAAAATATCTGGGTCTTTTCCATAATGCCTCAATGATGTATCTCTCCCTTTTATTATAAGATCTGCTAATTGATCTAATTGGGAATAAACTCGAGGTGCTCCTCCCACAGAGGAATGTATCCATTCTAATGGATTTCCCATCTGGGTTAGTACAGCTGTCAGGAGCTTAGCACCTGAGAAAACCCACAGATATAGAGGTTGTTTTGGTTGGTATCGAGCCAATTGGACTGAATTGAGGGCATCTTGGACTTTTTGTAATATTAACAGATGACTTTCTTCTAGTATAATTATATCAGAGGGGTATTGTCCCCGTAGCAACTCAAAGAGAGGTAATAAATCCTCAGTAGAGATATGAAGCCAAGGTCTTAACCAGTTTAGCTCTCCTAATAGCTTTTGTAACTCTGTCAAGGAATAAGATTTTTGAATGAGAAGCTGGGGTTTGAGAGGACAAACCGAGTCTAGGCTAAGTTTTGTCCCCAATATTTTAAAGGGAGGAACAGTTTGTATTTTATCATTGGATATGTGCAATCCTCCTTTTTTTAAGAGCTCTCGAAGGGTTAAGTAAGCAGAGTTTAGTTGTTGGACATCAGCAGCTCCCAGGATGATGTCATCCATATAGACATATAAGGTGAGCTGTGATTTTTTCATTAATGGTGACAGAAGACATGAAACATAATATTGACAAAAAGCTGGGCTATTAGCCATACCTTGAGGGAGAACAATCCATTCATATCCTTCATCTGGTTTATGACAATTGGTTGAGGGAACAGAGAATGCAAATTTTTCATAATCATCTGGATGAAGAGGTTTTGAAAAATAACAATCTTTAATATCAGTAACAATTAAGGTTAAATCTTTTGAGATAGAAGGGATCCAGGGAAGGCCACGCAAAGGTGTGCCAACAAGGAACATCCTATCATTAATTTTTCGGAGGTCTTGTAACATCCTCCATTTCCCTGTGGCCTTTTGTATAACAAAAACAGGACTGTTCCATGGGCTAAGAGAAGGTCTAATGTGTCCTAGGGCTAACTGTTCTTGGACAATTGCCCTCAAATTGTTTAGTTTTTCAGTAGGAAGGGGCCACTGCTCGACCCAGATTGGGGGGCCATCTCGCCATTGAATGGCAGGTACTTGGGGAGCAGTGGCCCTTAGGATTGGGGGTGAAACCCTATTTGATGATTGGAAGTTTTTCTCCCCATATCATTTTTAAGCTCTCTGTGGGTTGTAGTAATGTACGCCTCAGCTTCTCCTAGGATGTCTTGACCTAATAAATTAGAGGTTAATCCAAGGGCCACAAGGGGACGAATTTCCCCTTGGTTTCTATCTATATCTCTCCATTTAAGCCAATTTCTGGTCTCTTCTGAATGAGTGTTTCCACCTACTCCAAGTAACTGAGGCCCTGGGATTAGTTCCCATTGGGGTGGAATCTCTTCTTTCCTTAGTATAGTACAATCTGCCCCAGTATCAATTAGGCAACGAAATTTCTTTCCTGATATATAAATATCCATCTTTGGTCTAATCCCTGGAACAATAGGAACTGTCCAATGGACCTGAGGGGGACTGGGAGCAGGGGAACCTCCTTGATGTAACGGGGCTGGAGGCTGCCCCCTCAGGAGTTTAAAGGTTTCCCCTGAATATCAAATTTAGACCTGCAATCTTTTTTCCAATGATACCCTTTTTTACATCTAGGATAGAGTGTTCTAGGGGCAGCTGGACTTTGAGTCTGGCCAGGGGAGCATTCTGGAGGCCGACCATGGCCATTGGGGCAGTCTCTTTTAAAATGGCCTTGCCGTCCACATTTAAAATAGGTTCCTTTTCCATTTAAAACTGTTGCTAATACCTCAGTGTGGGCATTGAGAGCACTGCTCAATATCTGAGATTGGTGAGTTGTTGAACCCACATCTTTGGTGGCAATAATCCATCTTTCTATAGATTTATCTTTTAATTTAGCATAGGCCAGCTTGTGATTTGTGGTCATTTCTTTCCAAACTAACATTTTTGCAAATTGGTCATTAGGTGGAAGTTTTCTTTGAAGGCTTTTTTCCACTTTCTCAATAAATGTGGCCAGATTTTTATTAGCTTTTTGAGTGATTTTAGCTATAGGAAGCTCTTTTAAATTAACTGGAAATGTCATTACAGGTGAAAGCCCACTAGAGGGCGCTGGCGCCTCTTGGTATAGTGATGGCGCAGAAGGCTCAATAAGAGCTGACTCATGAAATGGCGGATCCCTCTCATAAAGTTTCGAGCCACGTGGCCGGTGGCCTTTGTTCTCAGGGAATTTGTTAGAGATCTCTAAAGGAGGGGCTGTAATTTCTAATTCCCTGGAGCGAGATTTCTTTAAATTTGCGGACTGGGAGGGGGTGTTTAATTCTCCGGACCGGGAAAAATTAGGTGTTTGTTTTTCTTGTAAAAGCGAGCATGCTTTTAGGGCGGATAATGCTGGATAAACTCCTGGAGGCGGGGATTCCCCGTACTCAATTTCTCGGTCCCTTAAAATTTGTTTTATTTTGTCCCACGTCTCCCAAGAATCAAAATCAGACTTTGGGAGCCAGGGAGCTGCCCGTTTTAACGAATTCCAAATCACCTCCGCTTGGCTATCAGATATTTGGAGACCTTGCTTTCTTAAAATACCGCGCCACGCCTCGAGGGCTGGGTCTCGTGATTTCCTGAATGTTAATATTTGCCCCATACTAAAGGGTATTTTTGCCAGCGAAAGAGACGCTGCATCTCTAACCTTATTAAGCCCACCGATAATTTTTTTTTTGTTCCCGCCCCACGTTGGGCGCCAACCTGCTGGGGTTGCTGAGTTATGAATGGGGCCGAGTTCTAAGCTATCTTCCTTTTGGGCCCTAAAAGGAAGTTTCCCCTCTGCCCGCAGAGGAAAATATAACTTACTCGGCGAGAATGAGCTTAAGGACAAAAATAGCAGGGTGGCTACCTCTGTCTGATGCAAACAAAAAAAAACCACGCCACACCCAGGGAGTTCTGTATAGCAAGCGAGAATCCAGAAACTAAATTTATTGGCAAGGCACTGAACTTAAATAGGCCTAGAACTAGCCAATCAGCCAGGAGGGCGGTCCAGTCTCTCACGCTACGTCACAGCCACACCCCCTTTGTTTAGCCCTGGTCCTTTAGGGCGTGGTAAGCAGCCAAAACCCTGCCCCTTGGCAGACATAGTCCCAACAGTGCTAGACATATGAGTGAAGCCATTTTGGATATTCCAGTGCCAGCCAAACCCCCAGATGAATGTGGTAATATCCAAAATCACATGGAGAGAAGAATAGCTCAGAAAATTATGAGAAATAATACTGTTGTTTTCAAATGGTTGTCAGCAAAAGACAGTCTTTGTGGCTCACTGTTTATTTTGGAAAAGAAAGGTTTACTGGAACACAGGAATGTCTATTCATTTGGGTATTAAATGTGGTTGCTTCTGCAATACCAGGGAGAAATTCACCACCTATGACTGAAACCATACAGCTTTTAAAACTAAAACTTGATACTATGTGGCCTTTTACAGGAAAATTTCTGAACCATGTTTTAAGGTCTTAAGTTTGAGGTAATTTGTTAGTCAGCAAAAGAACACAGAACCCTCTGCCCTCAGATCTCATCTGATCTGTGGATAGTGGAGGAGAAGAAGATGTGACAGGTGATATGAGGTAGATTCAACATATGAGGTACAGATATATGAGGTACAGATGATCCCTATTTAAGATGGGTCTCCTTCGCCACAAACACCTCCTTAGAAGAAAATGTACCAAATCCACCTCACCTACCAAACATCCCAGCTTAGACACACAGCACTTTTGTAGAGTGGTGATTGCTTTCTAGGTCTCCCCCTCCCTTTTTGCTAGAAAAGAAAATATTAATACAAAGTAAGAGAAAATAATTTTTAAAAAAAATCCTTAACTATGGGAAGGTGATGGGATTAAAGTTGCTTTAGGCCTTGTCCTCTGTCCGTGCCAACAGAATGCAAAAATGGACTGTTTAGAAGCCAGGGCCTTGAGCTCTGATGGTCTCTGAGGAAAGTCCTGGCTGATGAATAGGGCCTTTTTGTGTTTAGCTTCTTTTACTCCTTCTCAGACTTTCCTTATGATCCCCCAAAGGGAACATGCACCTGTTCTCTTTGAAGTGACATGGAGAATTCTTTTTTCCCACGACACGCAAATCTTTTCTTGTGAATTCTGTATTTTTTTTTTTTTTTTCCCCAGACATATTTTAGTTTACGGGAAAAAGGTAGCCCAACATGCAGGCAAGGACATACAGAGAAACAGTGTGAAATCCTGACGTCAGAATTTATTTGCTGAACGGAGCTGGAAAAGGCCTCTCTGTACATCACTTTTCTGTGAAGAATGGACAAAATAGAAACTTATTTGGAACATGACAAATGCTGTTTTTGTCCTTTTGTAATGAGAACGCATTCTTGTATTATACTTAGTCACATTCTCCTTCAGCATTTAAAATAAACACCCCCGAGGTATCATGGGCTACCCACAACTGTTTAACAGTGATCACATTGGGCCAACCCCTAAATTTTTGAAGATGACTATCATAAGTGATGGAAACATCTGCAGTGTGAGGCATCATGGTTGCTAACCCTCAGATCTACTGGGAAATTGGTCTAGGCTAGGTTTTATTCAGTGTTCTGAACTCAGGATGCTAACCATTCCCCCCCCCCCCCCCCGCCCATGGAGTGCTTACCAGGCCTATTTATAAGCACTTTGCATACTTTTGTTGCTTTATTCCCGGTATCCCTAGGGAGTCTGTGTCTGTGACATGGCTGAGCTGTAGTGGGCTATACTTTCCTCACTGAGAATCATTGCCCGTCTTTCACATCACTGGCTTGGGCCAATCTGTTTTCGAAACTAGAATGAAATCATTTTCCCTTCTGGGTATTTTAAAGCATTTGAAGCTAATATTATCATAGTACATGATGCTATATGCCAAAATAAAACCAAATAAATACAAGAAAGCACAACCAAACAAAACCAACCAACTTGAAAATTATGTTTCAACACAGTCAGCTCTAACTACCAAAAGCTGATAAGGGACTATAAACTTTGAAAGACCATCACCGGGGTGTGCTGAATACACTTGCCCAACCCTTGAGTGACAGGATTTCTTATATGCAACTGTGTTTAGATTTATGCACTCATTCTGTGCTGAGTTCTGGTTTCCATTGTCGCCTTGATGCATCTCCTTTATCTCCCCTTTCTAAACTTAAAACACCAGACTTCACCTCCTCAGTGGACATTTGTTGAATTTCATTGCAGGTGTGTACTTCCAAGCCTGAGAGTTAAGCAATTGTCTATTGTTGTGAGTGTTTTATTTTACTTTTCTTTCACTTGTAATCTCTAGTAGTCCCTACTTGATTCATTTGTCTGCTGATACTATCTCATAAATTAAAAGCCAGATTTGAACCCCAGCACTCTGTCTCCATCCTTCAGCATTTAAAATAAAAACCCCCCGAGGTATCATGGGCTACCCACAACTCTTTTTGCCCACCTGCATATAGTCAAAGATTAAACACCATGTTCTTTTTTTTTTTTTTTTTTCTTTTTTTTTTTTTAGTTTCAAACTTTTTATTTCAAAATGTCTTGGAATTAAGTGAATTGCTGTTTAGAAGTCTTCCACTTTTCATACAAAAATATTGTGCTACTGACACAGTTGAAAAAATTCAATGACTTCCCCTACAGGAGAAATTCACAGTATCCCCAGGATGAACATGTAATCTGGCTAAACACCATGTTCTTTTGAAATTCCATTTTCCTGAATGCAGTTTGGAATCATCTTCACAGTTATATGTTTTGGTAGGAACATTCATAAAAAACCTTGATGATGTGGAAAGTAGGAATCATTCTCTATAATGCATATAATCAACATGCAATTCCAATTTTGGGGGGTCCCCATCTGTAATAGTAAATATTTAATAATAGGCTTTACAATAAATGTGTTGCTGTGTGTACATATGCATTTATGTGTACATAAATTTACTGATGCAAAGAATGTGCAGCACACAATTGACAAATAACAATAAATTTATATATTATTCCTGTATGATTTCTGGGTAGCCATTTTATTTTTGGAGGATATACTTGATTTTATTTTTTGGCAAATTATTGTGTTAATAGGCATCCTATGATCACAAGTGCTGATGATAGGTTACCTATTACTCTGACATGAACATCATGAATGTCTTTTGATATTTACATTCACACTAATGAATAAATTGAATGTGAAGAAATAAAGGCATATGTTACTTGTTTGTCCATGATGTGAACAATGTCTTTGTAGAATCAGATAGTAGCTTTTGAATGCTGGCATACTTCCCCATTTTATTTGTGTACAATATACTGGATGTCAATTTTTGAATTTAATCTATATTATTAGTATTTTCTCCAGCATCTTATCGTGTCTAGATAATCAATGAAACAATGAATCGAGCTCTGGGTTGTAGTGTTTTTCAGTTTCTGTGCTGTGAATATTTTCACCATGATTGGTTTCACCCACCAACATGCTGTTACTGACAGTGGAACTCAGAAAAAATGTGCAGCAGCATTCATAGAGCTGTTTGGTGTTCTGTCCATACTACACAGTTAAAAAAGACATGCAAAACTACTGAGGGGCCAGGGGTGCAGCTCAGTGCTAGAGCACTTGCCTAGCATGCACAAGGCTGTGAGTTTGATTCCCAGAACCATGCACACACATAAAAATGGTATTACTAATCGCAGCCTCAAGAGCATAGATAGTTGTAAAATCACTGAAAAATTACAGTTTTGTATGTTCCCTTTGTTTTTAACATGACTTCTCAGTTGTAAGTTTATATGTTTTAATATTGATTATATTTCACAACCAATCCCCCGAATTTCCAAATATTTAGCAATTAGCACTCTTGAACCAGTTCAAGCTAATTACGGAACATCACTGGATGTACCTGAAGAATTTATACATGGGAAAATTACAATCAATACTGTTAGACTTTGTGTATCTAAACTGCAGTCATTTTTAAATCATCTTAAAGAGACCAAGCATCTTCACAACTTAAATTAGATGTAACGGATATTTTAACATATCTAAAGAAGGAACTTGTTATTTAAAGAACTGGGCAGCCTAGGAAACGGAGTTCTACTCTGAGACCAGATGGAGGGTGTTTTGTACCAACAGACTAATGAAGCTAATGTCCCATGGCCAAGGCTGTCCTTATGAGACTGGAGTATAGGGTTAAAATTTCAGCTGAAAGAAAAAGAATGCATGCTTTTTATGCTTGAGATAAATGGTAGGAGGACCTTCGCCAGTTACACCCATTGTTTAAGACATACAACAACAAAAAGTATTGAACCAGTGCAAGCAGATCTGACCACAGCTGCTTGCTGGAAAGTAACTTAGATCCTCATTAAATTCATTTACATGCTAAAAGATGCACTGGGGGGGGGGGAGGGGGACTTAACAAATTCACACACAGTTTTGATGGTCTGCAAATTGGCACAGGTGCAATGAGAAATTGCAGCATAGCTTACAAATGTGTTAGTTTCTAGCCACAAACTTATTTTTATATTCATATATATTTTGTATATATATATATATAAAAATATATTTTGTATACACATGTATATATATGGTTTACCCCATGGCCTTCTTGCTTTATTACCTATGGGGCAGCCACCTTTCCCTGCTACTCCGACTAAGGGGCAGCCTAGCCTGCTTGCTCTGTGGCTCAGTGCAATATGTAATTCATACCAATCTTCTTTTTTATATCCATGTTTGATTTCTATCCTGCATGAGCTTAAGGACCCACTGAGTCAGTACATTCAGAGTGCAGGACAGAAACACCACACTCTGCTCTTTTGGGATGACCATTGCAGGAGAGCAAAGGACACTTAGCACTGTCATAGATTCTCTGTATATGGTTTTGCTTTGATTATTTTTTTTTTAAGTCCTAGGTGGTAGTATTGCTCCAGTTTTTATTTATCTAACTAACTAATTTTTATTTTGACACTTTGATTTGAACCCAGAGTCTAGTACATTGCTGCACACAGGTTCTGGGCCTGAGCTGCACCCCAGCCCCCTACACCCCAGCCAGGGTGAAGTTTAGTCCCTGCTGCTCTTTCTAAAATGACAAAACATGCACAAATACGTATACAAATATACTTTTTCTCTCCATTTTCTGATTAAGATATAGTTTCACAGAAAGGTTCTTAATATCAGTAGTGTATCATTTGTGGATTCAGTCTTTTCTTTTTTCTATTCTAATTCATGGAACTAAAACTTTGTGGGAAAGTATATTTCGTTCCTTTCAACTGCTTTCTTGAGGAGGTAGCATCTCAGAAAGGTTAATAACCTTGATCTGAGCCACAGAGCCATGTATCTACCTAACAGCCAGTCTGCTTATGCTATTCAGATGCCCCGAATTGTTAAAAAATCATCTTTAATCTTTACTTTTTTGAGAATAGTTTTAGACTTATAGAAAAATCAAAGCAATGATACAGAGTTTCTATATCACCTGTACCAAGCTTTCACTATTAGTAAACTTAGGTTTATATGATGAATTGTTTACAATAATGGGCCCACATTAATACTTTACCATTTCTAAGGTCCAGAGTTGATTGAGATTTTCTGCTTTCCCTGAATGTCTTTTTCTCTTCCAGAACCTCATTCAGTTTACCATATTACATTTGGTCTTCTTGTCTCCACAGGCTCCTCTTGGCTCTGACAGTTTCTCAGACTTTCCTTGCTTTTGATGACTTTGGCAGTATTGAGGAGTCCTGGGCAAGTGATTTATACAATGAATTCCTGATTTTTAATCCAATGGTATCCTCAGTTATTCAATACTGACTTTTTCCAACAAAGCCTATCTTATCTTAAGTGAAAAATGTCAATGAGTAATTTGATGGATAGATCTAAAAGACTATCCTTAATTAAAAAAAAAAAAAAAAATTAAACATACTCTTCCAGTATTCTGGCAGGAGGCTTGCATATCTTCCCATAAAGATCCCTTCCTCTGCAAGAGCCTTCCAGATCACATATGCTTCTAAGCAGGGAACCCCATTAACCCCTGTCATCTGTTAGCAGCATACCACCATTACTTGTTTTGTTTTACTCTGCCTACTAAATAACAGATATTCTTTTATGCACTTGTACTAATTAATTATTACAACAACTTTATGAGATAGGCTCTTAATTATCCTTATTTTACATAAGGATAAGGAAACAAAGGCACAAATTAAAACAAGCCCTGGAGGGAAGAAAGAAAATGAACTTGCAGAAAGTAGGAATCATTTTAGCCCAAAGTGAAGCAAATTGCAAATATGGAGACTCACATGATGAGCAGGGGCCTCATCCTGGATACTGGTTTTGCCCATGCAAAGGCCACATTTTTTTTCCCCCGAGGAAAGATGTAATAATGGAAAGGTTACAAAAAAGAATGTGACCTGCTCAGATTTATATTTGAGGGTAATTGCTTTCCGGCAGTGTACAGAATGGGTTAGAGGTAGATCAAGCTGGAGCTGCAAAGCTGTCAGATGATCTAGGTGAGAGAGGCAATCTGCATGAAGGTAGAGGTAGGGACCACATTTCCATCCCTGGCCTTTTTGTCCTCAACTCCATCTCCACAGATCCTGCTATGGTTTGAATATGAAGTGTTCCTTCAAAGGCTCACGTGTAGAAGGCTTCGTCCCCAATGTAGCAGTGTGCAGAGATGAGGCTTTTAGGAAGTGACTGAACAATGAAGGCTCAGACCTCATCTGTGGGCTTAAAATATGACGGCATTATTGGGAGGGGGTGGAAACCACAAGAGGTGGGAAATAATTGAAGGAGTGGGTGCTAGGGGGTGTGCTCTGGGAGGCTATATCTGGTCCCAGCCTTCTACCTTGCTCTTTTTCTCTGCTTCCTGACGCATGACCCTTTCAGCACATCCTTCCATGAGGATGTTCTGCCTCACTTCAGGCCCAAAGCAGTGGAGCCAACTGATATGGACTGAAACATCTGACATCATAAGCCAAAATATACCTTTCCTCCTCTAAGTTGTTCATGTTAGTTTCCCCACCCCCATAGCCATGAAAAACTGTTCAAGGAGTGACTCTTGGAATTGCAACTGGAAAACTCATAGTTTTTAATACTCCTAAGGGGATGAAAAAGATATATGTGTATTCTAGATTCACAAATTCATGTTTAATATATACATATATTAGGATTTCTTTTTCATTTTCTTTTTTTCAGTTTTCCCTTTCTTTCTTCTTTCTCCTTCCTTCCTTCCTTCCTTCCTTCCTTTTCTTTCTTTTCCTTTCTTTCTTTCTTTCTTCTTCTTTTTCAGTACTAGAGATTGAATCCAATGGTACTTTATTCTGAACTATGTCCTCAAACTTTTTTATTATTTTATTTTCAGACAGGGTCTCACAAAGTTGCCAAGGTTGGCCTTGAACTCTTGATTCTCCTTCTCCAGTCCCCCAAGTTGCTGGGATTACAGGCTTATACCACTACAACCAGCTACGTATATTTGTTGATTTGTGTTTATATGTATAGATGTAGTCATGCATCATAGACTAATTGATTGAAATCAGATATTAATCTTTCTTTGGTAAATGCTGATAAGCAGTAAATTGTACTTTTTGTGTTTTCTTCAGTTCAAATTGAATCTGAATCAGTCTGCCAATAACCACAATCTTGGTGACTATTGTCTAATCCTTCCTGGGCACAAAGAATCAGGAAGATTTACACATTATCTTATAATGGGGGAAGAGCTTCTAAATTTCTATCAATCCTAGCCACTACTAACACTCACCTTGTCCAGGCGAATTCTTCCATTGTTAACTCCTGAGAGAGAGGCCAAAGTCCTATTTTTGCAATAAACACTAATGTGTGGGGTCCAGCTATTCTGGACTTTGAGGTCTTTCCATCCCTCAGGTCATCATCAAGTCTGAAGGAGAGACCCGCTATGCCATTTTCCATGGAGGAATAGCTTCTCTCTTTCTTCACTGTTTCTTGCTCTGCCCTTTCCAAAATGTTATTGCCAGTGTGTCCAATAGGATTTTCTATGATATCGGACATGTTTATTTCTGCATGTGGCTATTGATCACTGTGGCCATCTTCTCTTTCATTCTTGTATGCTTTCAACTTATTCCCTGTTTACAGGTTGTTGTTCTATAAGTTACTTGATTGTTCATTAAAGGAATTCAAACAAACCCTGTGACCCTGCTATACTTGTGCATATTTCAGTGCTCATAACTCTTACCTAACAATATCAGTACTCAGCTAAGCCCAGTGAGCAGGCTGTGCCAGGAATTGGGGCTCCTCAGATTGTCATATGTTGTGTTGAATGTGCTTGACCACCCATCATGGAACACCCACCAATATCTCTTTTGTGGCATGTCTCACTGCTTCTGTAACATATATTTAATATTCACCATGCACATCTTTAGCAGACCTGAGGTAGGTTATTTGTATAACATACATGCCACTATGGAACCCATTATTCTATATAATTAAAATGTACTAATACGCTGGGCATGGTGGGGCATGCTTATAATCCCAGCAGTTTGGGAGACTGAGGCAGGAGGATTGCGAGCTCAAAGCTAGCCTCAGCAAAAGTGAGGTGCTAAGGAACTCAGTGAGACCCTGCCTCTAAATAAAATACAAAATAGGACTAGAGCTGTGGCTGAGTGGTCCAGTGTCCCTGAGTTCAATCCCCAGTAACTCCCCCCCAAAATGTACTAATAAAAATTGTATAGTGAACACCCATAACTTATTACTTCAGTTCCACAATAATATTTTGCTCTACCTACTTTATCACATATCCATACATCTGATTATATTATTTTTATTTTTTTCTTAGGCTTTTCTGGACATTCCTAATACAACCCTTCCCCTTCCTAAACTTTAATGTTTTTCTTAACACCCACTAAGACATTGATCCATTCAGAACTAGGGAAAAAAAACAACAACAATGCAACCAAATTGTTCTCAAAATGAGAACATTTATCTTAAGTATCTGAATTTGAAGAGCCAAATTAGTTGTCATAGAAATTACGCTTGGCTTGCTGGACTGCAATCATGGAATTTAGGATTATGATGTCTTTCTGTGAATTGTTAGCAATCCCTCTTTTGTTTTTCTTTACTTTTTCTCTTTTTCCTTTTCTTGTTTCTTTTATTGGTTGTGTTGGGGATCAAACCCAGAGCCTTTCATATTCTAGGCAAGCACTCTATCACTGAGCCACATCTATAGTCCTAGTCCCTCCTCTTGCTATTGCAGGACTTTGCAAGTAACTAGGGACAAGAATGCCACCCTTGACTTTGTGTGTACTCCATGAGCTAAAATAATCGCTTAGGGATGTGAATTTTTTTTTAAGACTTTGTGAGTGAGAAGTTATCTCCTTTAGTGCCTTATTTTATGTCCCTGAATTTAATAGTGCCAATTCCATGGCCGTTGAGTTTACCTGCTTTATTTGCTCTAAAGAGAAAGTTCAGCAGAATTTCTTAAGGGGCTGGAGAATTGCATGTCAAGCAATGTCTGCCCTATATCAATTCTGCACAGCCCTGGGAAAAGAGAATTGAAACAAAATTTCCCATTATGTAAAAGCAGCGATTAAGGAGAAGCAACTGAATTTAAGATGATGGGCAAAGGAGTGGGATACAGTGGTAAAGGGTGTTGGGGGCACAGTTAAGAAATTTATTTGCCCTTTCCCCCCATTTGCTTTTCTTGGTTTTGCCATTTACTTCATAGGCTATCACAAAGCACTATTTTGAAACCAATTTGAATTTTTGGAACATTAACATCTGATATGCTTATTTCAACACATGAACATGAACAGATGTTTACATTATAATGTTAAATGTGCCAGCTGTTCTTATGTCAGAATAGGCAACTATGCATGTTATTTAAAAGTAAAACAAAGCTTTTAAACCTCTCTGCTCACAACTTGCCTTCTTTCTGTCTTTTCCTCCTTCCTTTGAACCTTTCTTTTCTTTCTTCTTTTCTTCCTTCCCTTTTCCTTTTGAAAGAATCAGGATTTCTTGGAACATTTTTGCTGTTTCAAAATTTCTCACAGAAGGTCAATGCTCAATAGCATCAGCCACATTAGTGAGTGACACACTCTTATCGCTGTGAGCAGGACAGTGTGGAGTTTGAAGAATTCACACCAGATGTATTTTAAGATTTTATGTTTCCATCTACAGCTGTGAAAAACTGGTTGCATCCCTACAGGCAAATGTCCATGAATTCATGAATTCTGGTAGCTGTCACCATTTGGATAGCATTGCCTATCAAACTATTTTTATTTTTCCTGTTGTGGTACCAAAAACAACAGATCAAGTTGCTTTTAGTCACTATTCGTTGCTTTAGTTCTGTCTTCCTTATTAAGATAACAATGTAAGGGATTTAATTCTCTACCTAAGATCATACTGGAGGTAACTTGATCTGCACAGATCTAACCTTTTTTCCTTGTTACAAAATCAAGTGTCCCCAGGGGGCTATCTGAGGGACTTTTCCACTTGAACAGGTGGATCAGCCTTGAAAAGGTCACCAATGCTGAAGTGGATTTTTTTCTTCTTTTTCCTGATTTCTTCAAAGGAGTTAAAAAAATATAATAAAGTGTTTGGACATAAAGCATGAACCCCATTTTATTATTATTCCAAGAATAGACCAGGACCTCTATCTACTTTCCTACGTCTATACAGTGGGAGAAACAAATAGACTAATATACAGTCCTCAGTGTGTTTATGCAGAATGTGTCATACCATGGGGAAATGATTGCAAAATGTCATCAATAAATAGGATGGGGTACCCCTGATAAGTTTAGTGTTCTACCCACCCATTTTAAATATTCATCTGTGTGTAAACCAAGGCAAAATAAATTGTAAGGGAAAATATCAGGATTTTTATTTAACTTCTGGTTTCAGTTTTCTTTGCAGTGAGCTCCAAAAGCCCTACATAATCTCATTGCCTGTGTCCTCTCTCCCCTCCCAACTCTTACCACTTTCAACCCCCAAGTGTGGTCCCTTTCCTGTTAATTTTGTGTACCTTCTATTCCTTCAGCTCTGCACTCAGCACCTCTGAACCAGTGCTCCCTTGTCTAAACCTGCTTCCTGCACAAAGCTACCTGCTTAGTGCCTCTCACGTCTCCTTCATGTTTGACTCGAGTATCATTGTTTTTAGAAGGATTGTCCTTATGAAGAGTGCCATGTCGAGTAACACCTCACCTCGTCCTCCTCTCCTTTCCCATCCCCTTAGTGCTTTCTACTTCTTATTCCATTTTTCATAGTACTTTTCCCTTAATTGTGTATTACAGGTGTATGTTGTAACACACACATAGACGTGTACTTTATATAGACAGTTGGCCCTCTGTATCTATGGGTTCTACATTCTTGGATTCAATCAACCGTGGATCCAAATTATTCAAAAATAAATAGCTACATCTGTACGAAACATGTACAGTTTTTTTCTTGTCATTGTTCCTTAAAAATATAGCATAACAAGTATTTACACAACATTTGCATTGTGTTAAGGATTATAATTAATCTATAAACAGTTTAAAGCATAATGGAGGATATGCACAGGTTATATGCAAATAGCATGTCTTTTTATGTAGGGAATTGAGCATACATGGATTTACATGTTGTAGGGAAGTAGTCCCTAAGCAAATGTCCAAACACATGTACCATAGTTTACCACAGGATTCTTACCACCGCATTAATGTATACTCAGGAATATTCTGTGCATTCTAATCTTGTGCCAGAGTTTAGTAATAAATGGTTTTTAAATAATATTGGCACAGTTACAAAAAATGTTTAATATAATGGTCACACCTCACATTTTTCCAAAAAAATGACATAAAATCTGTGATGTTTATGTGGTGAATTTTGGTACATATGTATGTGTATATATACATACATACATACATACATATATATATATACATATTTATATATACACACACATAGAGAGAGAGAGTCATGTGTTGCTTAAAGATAGGAATATTTTCTGAGGTAATATTGCCCTTCTATGAACATAAGACTACTGGAATAAACTAAAATGGCTATGACATCAGTAAGTAATATAATCCTGTGGAACCACTGTCATGTATGTGGTCCATCCTTAACAAAACATTGTTAGGTGCCATGTGGCTATGCATTGTTGTGTATTATGTAATATATACACATGTATATTATGGATTGTGGTGAGTGTGTAATTCTACATTTTGGAATGTGAGTTTCATGAAGGCATGTACTGTTTCCTCTATTTAAATCTAGAATGTAATTCCTGTGGTTGAACTAGCATTTCTAGCATTCTCTAAATACATGGTGAGTGAATGGGGTTGGCATTACATATGATTTATAATAAGAATGATTGATGTGATTCAATAAAACAAGTGATTCTTTGAAAGTAGACAGGATGTGAGGGGCATAAAATCTGATAAAAAATTTAAGATGTTCCTACACCTAGAAACTGGCTTTGTAGTTAAGGAGAAAACTATTAGTGAACCATGCTTACCACCCTGCACCCTCTTGTGAGGTTTAGTCTGAGAAGCCCAGTGACTTCTGTTGTAGCTGTGTCCTTCCAGGTCTCTGATTCTCAAGAAAATATGACAGATGATTGTTTTCGTGTCTTATGTCTCCTACCTGCATCCCAGGTGCTTGGAACAGAACTCAACAATAAGCATCTATAGGTTTGATCATGACGCAAGAATGATAAAGCAGCAGCTTTAACTCTAGGTTACTGTTCCTCATCATCTGAGATTTATTCACTGATAACAAAGGAAGTTTCCAAAAGGCAGTGTTCCCTCATCAAATGTTAGGGAAAAAAATGGTTTTGTGTTGGCAAGGTCTGTTGGTTTGGAAATAAAGGGAAATAATAAAATTTAAGTTTCTCAATCACAGCCAAATTACAATGCAAATGACTAATTTCAGAAGAATTTTCTTTTGGAAAAATTTACATTAGTATGAAAATCTGGCAATATACAAATTCTATCCCAAAGCGTTATTAATCCTTTGTTTCTTTGGCCTGGTTTCTGTGGCCCTTAAAGTATCCTGAGGTAGAAGAAACCAACATTCATGGACATGAAAGACAGAAGACTGTAGACTTTTCTCAATGGTGATAACTGACATATGGAGGGAGGAGTATACCAGTTGAGAAGGACTTGAATTTTTCAAAAAATGTCCATCCAAACTGGAAATGAAGTTGTCTTTTTGATATGGGCAACAGCCATTTTTTCAAGTAAATGAGAAGAAAAATATTCTAGAAAGTATTTACATTTCTTGAGCTCTATCACATTATCTTATCATCTAAATAAATTCAGAGTAAGATGTAAACCAAATTTAAAGGAAAAAAAGAAAAGTCCCTAACTCTCTCCAATTATTCTCCCATTGCTATATCTTAATAATTTAGGGGTTTGGTCACCCGAATAAAATAATCACATTGTCACAGTAGTCAAGAATGTGTCAAAGGTGTGGGGCAGAGTCACAAAGATGGGAGCACTTGATTCCAGGGACCATTCTACAGTGGCTCAACCCATGACACTGAGCAAACCTCTTTGTCTCACTTTCTATTTCTAAAAAATGAGCATCTCTTTCTTTAGCATTCTGCATTCTAAAAAATGCTTCAAAAGAACTGCTACAGTTTAAGGTCCATATGTTGAAGATTTGACCTCTAACCTTGTGCTACCAGGAATTGGTAAACCTCACCACAGGCCCAAAACAACAGTGTAAATAAATCATGCACTGAAACCTCTAACACTGTAAGCCAAAATAAACCATTTCCCTTTATAAATTGATGATCTTAGGTATTAGTTATAGTGAGAAAAAATCTGACTAACACAAGAACCAGCCGGATTTCATAAGATTATTATTCTGGTTTAGATATAATTTTTCTTCTTTTTTACTTTTTTAAGATGGGGTCTTACTATGTTGCCTAGGCTGGCCTTGAACCCCTGTGCTCAAGAGATCCTCCTGCCTCAGCCTCCCCAGTAGCTAGAACTACCAACACATATCATGGCTTGCTTCAAATCAATTTTGATACCTTAAAGTATAAATAAGGATAAATAATTTTCATATACTGCTAATGCCACTGGGATAAAATTTAAAATAAATACTATATCAATAACATAAATAGAAGCTACTCAAGTTTGCAAAAGGGAATTAATATGTCAAATAACTAGTTAGACCCAGATGGTGTTTGGTGGTGATTGTGTTTATTTTTAAAATATGCAAGTATTTCCAGTTGAGCTTGTTAAGTTTGTGATGAATAAATGGAAAGATCAGGTGGACTTTTTCTTTGACACTTATTGTTGAATGAACTAGACTTTAACTCAGTCAAAATGAAGAGGCTTTAATAATGAAACTGCTACAGTAGTGTCAGCAGAAATAACTATTACAAAGGGGATACAAATGACACTACTGTTTATCACTGGGATAAACCACCATTTAGACATCCTTTTCAGGACTGTGTTTCCCAGAATCCTATAGCATGAGGATGCTACAAACAGTTTCCTTGCCACTACCTGATCCTTAAACATGAGTGTGACTCTGTTTATGGTGCTGTGGATGCCCACAGCAATCACTTAGTGATCATTTTCCATTGACATTAATTGCTGAGTTTTCTGAACAATAATTGTTCAGCAGCGGACAACTATGTCGAATCAGCAATTATTTTTGTGCAGTTTCTCTTTAATGTGATTCTACCTAACTACAGAGAAGTTTCAGAAATGAGTTCTTTCTCCTCTGCAAACCTGGGTAGAGGGCCCAGCTGGTGGAATTCTTCTTTGCTTGCTGAGTTGCAGCACCAACTCACCTACTCACCATGGACTTTGCTCAGTTCCACAGTGCACAATGGAGTCTTTGTTGGGCAAAACCGTGCAGTGGGAAGTATCTAGCCTCATTTTTATTTTTTCTGCCTCAGGCACTTCTAAGAATATCGAGAGTCTTTGGGCAATCTCTACTGCAATCAGAACTCTCATTCACACTGTGATGTAAGTAGAAGGATCAGCTTGACTAAGCACTGCCAACTTCCTGGGGAGGGGATGTGTGGGTTCAGTTTAATAAAGACCAGAAATGAGATTGTCTGCAGAGGCCAAGCAGGTGACATAATTGAAGGTGTGATTTCTACAAAGACCCATTTTGTGTAAGTAATAACTATTTAGGAAAATGTTTGCCTTTTTCAAAAATCTCACATTATATTTTTCACAAACTTAAAAAATGTGACTCTCGTATAAGTATAGAATGAACACATGTTCAAAATTTCTAACTCATTAATGAGAGAACCAGAAGGGTGGGAACGTTTGTTCAAAGGAACATTTGAAGGACAGAAAATTATACAGTTTGGACAACTTGCTACATTTAGTTCACTGAGTTCCACTACCTCAAGAATGTCCCCAACACACACACACACACACACAAAAAAAAAAAAAAAAAAAAAAAAAAAAAAAAAAACAAACTTGTTAATGTCTTATAAGACAATAAAACACAATGTTTAAAGTTAGAAATAATTTTTACCTTTTCTGGACAAAATATGCAAGTCAACATATATTATGTTCCTAACCAGTAGTGGACATTGAAAGTAAATCCCTTAATGAAATAATTAATACCCTAGACAGTTAAATAATCTGTAGAATTAAATTAAATACTGGATATGCCTATTAAGTAATGCTTCAATATGACATTAAAAGAGTATTTGTTATTTCATTGTCTTATGTACAAGTTTCAGAAAACTTAAACAAGAATTTTTTGTCTTCTATTTTTCTTAAAATATACTGGCTTTCTTAGTTTTTCCATTTTTGATAGATCTAAGTGGAAAAGAAATAATCACTTTCTTTTCAGTTCTTCCACAAACTTTTAAAAAACAGTTCAATTTTTTGCCATTCATGGTAAATGGGTAGATGATGACCATTGCTATGCCAGGCAACTTCTTTCCTTCACAGAGCACGAGTATGTAGATTTGGTGTTGCTAGCCCTTCTGATTTTCCAAGAGGGCCCCAAAATCCAAATTTCTAGGTTGAATCTCTTGATTTTTAAACATTGTAAATTAATTTAAAAAGTTAAGTACTCAATAGCCTGTTGCAGTGGTGCACGCCTATAATCCCAGCACTTGGGAGGCTGAGGTAGGAGGATCACGAGTTCAAAGGCAGCCTCAGCAATGGCAAGGCACTTAGCAACTGAGTGAGACCCTGTCTCTAATAAAATACAAAAAAGTGCTGGGGATGTGGCCCAGTTATCCAGTGCCCCTGAGTTCAATCCCCGGTTTCAAAAAAAAAACAAGTTAAATACTCAATAGAGATCAACAATTTCAGGCTACCTCTGGTTAGGGAGTTTCCATCTTGCAACTCTTCCTTAAGTTAAATAGAACAAGCTCCAGCGGATAGATCTGAGTTTCTCAGGTGTTTTTGTACACAACCTGTGATAGAGAATCAATGGATTTTTTCCTATATAAATTTAGATCTTTGAGTTTAAAATGTTTAAGTCTTCTCAGTTCAAGAAGAGGACCTAACATCCATAGTCTGTGCATCTGCCTGTGCACCCATCCATCTATCCAGGTCCATCTACCCGTCTATTCAGCACAGATGTTGTGCCAAGTGCTGGGCTAACATATGAAGGTCAATGTGATTCCATCTCTCTGGGACCCTTTTTGCCAGATTTTTCAGTGTGCACATTTTCTCCCTAGCTGGCTTCTTAATGCAATGCACACTCTCTCCCCACTTCAGAGTATTTCTAATTTGCTCTCAGCAGAGAAATCGGGGACCAACTCATTGTTAAATACAGGAAACATTTTTTAGTCTCCTAGCAGCCTCATTTCCTGTGGCATTTAAATCTATTCTGAAATTTTTGAAAATTTCTCTTCTGACATCTAAGAATGTGTTCTCTAATGCTTTTCTTCTTAAGAACCCCTGTCTATAGATTTTTCTTTATTCACTCATTTGTCTTTTTTTTTATTGGTTCTTTTAGTTATATATGACAGTAGAATCCATTTTGACATAATTATACAAACATGAAATATATCTTGATCTACTTCAGACCTCTCCTTCCCTTTCCCTCTCCTGGCCCCTACTCTTTTCCCTCTATAGATCTTTGTTCACTCTTCAAATCCCTTGAGTTTATGTCACAGTCTTTCTTCTTGAAAACCATTAAAGTGAGAGCCATCGATTCCTTCTATCCTAGTTGCTTATATCCAAATGGTCATTGGACCCTTTATATTCCGTATCCTTATTATTCTCAAAATGACCATCTTTAGCCCATCTCTCTGCTTTAATTCACTGCTTTTCTTATTTTGTGTCAACGGCAACAGCCAAAATGCTTTTGGTAACAAGGCACAGACAACAATGCAAAAACATTTTAAACAATGAGGACATTTATTTTCTTGTTAACAAAAAGTTTTTTTTTTTTAATTTGGACAGTTCCAGATTATTGAATTCAGTATTTCCTCAAAATTTTCACTGTTTTCTTCACCTGTTACCCTAATAATTGCCAGCTGTATGTAGATGTTCTGACCTCTCAACACAATGAATGATATGCATTAGAAGAAGGCCTCCCTCTCAATTTGTTTTTAGAACTTGGTCTGTTATTATTCATAGCTTATTAACTAGAATTATATAATATGCCTCTATCTAAAATGATCACTGCAAATGAAATTGAAACCGACTGACCACCTTAGACCAGTTACACTTACCTTTTCTTCTGGGGTGCGCCTTTCTTGAGGCTCATGTATGGTAGATTCATAAATCAAATGGTGGTGGTAGTAGTAGTAATAGTAATAATAATGATACTTAAACCTGAACACGACCAATGCGGTTCTAAGTATTTTCTTATATTACCAGATTTAATCTTCATAATAACACTATTTCGTAGATTGCATTGTTAACCCAATTTCACTGCAGTGAAAACTGAAGCTTCGGAGGATTTTGAATAAGAAAAAAGGATTTCTACTTAAGCTTTCTGACTCCAGAGTTCTGACCTCATCTGCTATATTTTTACCAGATATGGGTTTTACTGGCATCAGAGGAAGCTATGCAGAAGAGAGTGTTGCAGGATAGTGTTTGAGTCCATTTGGGCTGCTATAACAAGTTTTCATAAACTGAGTGGCCTACAAACAAAAGGAATTTATTTTTCACAGTTTTGGAGGCTGAGATGTCCAAGATTAAGGCATATTTGCTCTAACAAGGACTTGCTTTCTGACTCATAGATGCCACCTTTTCTGTGACTGAGAGGGACAAAGGGGTCTCTCTAGGCCCTCTTTTAATGAGGGCACTAATTCCATTCATGAGAATAAGGCCCTAAAAACTTCATTACCTCCACAAGATGTCCTAATGCCATCATCACTTTAAGGGATCGAATGTCAGCCTATAATTGCTTTGGATGGGGAGGGACACAAACATTTCAAGCAGATAATTTGGCTGCAAAGTATCTGCTGCATTTCTCTTACTGTGGCTATCTAATACTGTTTTCACTATTTCCAGCATTGCTCCTCTTCTCTCATTCCTCTCCACTCTGCAACCTTTGAAATGACAAAGAGTCCCTTTGATATTACAAAGATGATCACGTTACTTCTCTTGTATAAGTCAGTCAAGGCCTCACTGACTTCTAGGGGAAATCGCAAATCTGTACCAGGGAACACAGGCTCATCTGATGGCCTAGCTTACCATCTTACTTCAGAAAAACTTATATCCTTGTACTCTGTACTTTAATGCTACCTAATTCCAATCACAGCATATTTTATCATTCCCCCTTGACTTTTACACATATTTTCTTTCTTTTTATGTATTTATATTTTGGCCAAAAATGTCCTTTGCCTCCTGTTTTCCATACTTATCAATTCCTCTAGTTTCTGTTCTCTGATATGCTGAGCTTGATGAGCTTTGTTTCTCTTTCAAGAATGTCCATGTCTTACGATATATATTATTTGTCTTCTAGGTGTCCCTCATTTGCAGGGAAGAATAAGCTCCTTAAGGGTAGTCATTGTGCATGATCCATCTCTATGATCATAGTGCATCTTTTATAAGTAATGTACATTTTCACTGAATTATATATCTAGTGACCCTCAAGAAGCTCAGAAGTTAGAAAGGTAAAGGAAGCATTTGAAATGGGGAATTTATGTAATAGGAGAAATGTTATAACATTTAGGGAGAGTTGGCCCCAAAACAGACCCCATCACAGCCAAATGGACTTCCCTAGTTTAACCTCTAATAATCTATGTCTGTTTTGTTTGAATTGACAGTCAGCAAACTCATCAACAGTTGGTGAAATTCAAGGATTCTTCTTGGAATGGGAGTGGGGGACAGACAGAATTATTCCTTACTTTATGTAATTACCTTTAATTAGCCACATATCATGTATGAGGTACTTGAGATATAGAAATTATACAGAATATATAAAACAAAACAGAAAAGCATTGTCATTGTGTCTCTAGTTAGAGGGACAGAGAAATAGGTAGTGAGATATAATACATTTGATCAGCAACATAAGTGCATGGTACAGTAGCCCATACAAAGGGTCTGTAACCCACCTGGGAATAAGAGGAGGCTGCTGTAACACCTACCAGAGAAACCAGTTTAATGAGGAAATGTGTCTGTGAGTAAGGGCATTGTGGGAGGAAGGGGTAGGTGTGTTTGAACTTCTTGCCTTTAATTTGCCATTTATAGCTCCTGTGCACCTATTGGGGACCTCAGGCCTATACTGATAAACAATGCAGCTCGGATTATTTTTGCTTTCTCCTAGTGAGGTTTATGCACCCTGTGGTTACTGACTGTGGTTACATTCTCACTTAATAAGTAACCCCCACAGATTTCATGCAGGGTGATTTTCTGATTAGGGCAGTGTTTCTGGGTTTCACTTTCTGAGGGTACTTTATGAGAGTGTTGTGGTTGCCTTGATCCTTCATTCTTGTGGTACGTGCCAGTTTCATGTTTGGAGTTCAAAGTATACAGAAGGTTAATGTCAATCACTCAAAACATGGCAGATAATGGGCTACTTCAATTATCTCTGTGATCAATGCTAGTAGGGAAGAAAATGCTTGGCCCAGAGGGGATCTATGTGGAGTTCACCTCTTTTTTCATTGAGATTGGATCCTTATTGGGTTGGTTGTAGCATTATTTTCCATGGGGAAAGAAGGCCCTACCTTTCATTGTCTTTGGAAATTTTTTATAAGACTATTTTCATTTGTTGTTTTTAGATATGCATGAGAGTAGATTGTATTTTGAAGTACGTGGAGTATAATCCATTCCAATTAGGATTCCATTCTTTTGGTTATACATAATTTGGAGTTACACTGGTCATTTACGAGCAAAGGAAAAGTTATATCCGAATCATTGCACTGTCTTTCCTATTCCCATCACCCCTCCCTTACCTTCCTTCCCCTTTGTCTAATCCAATGAACTTCTACTCTTCCCCTTCCTAGTTTCCTTGTTGTGGGTTAGCATGCACATATCAGAGAGAACAATTGTACTTTGGTTTTGGGGGGGGGGGGGATTGGCTTATTTCACTTAGCATGATAGTCTTCAGTTCTATCCATTTACTGGAAAATGGATTAAATTTTGAAATGGGAACGATGTGACATTTTTGTTCCTACTTTAGAACATGGTTCAACATACAAGTATCTTCACAAAATTTATTGGTTTATTTAATTCTTTTTGGTTTAAGTAATTCATACTTGATACATAAAAGTTATAGATTTCAGAAACGGTATTTTACACTTTCAGGTTTAGATAAAAATATTAACTACTTAAAGTCAAAAAGGTTTTAATAATCATATTCAACGGAACCTTGAATAAAACATGCCTCCCCAAATCTAAACACCCTTAAATGTTTCAGTATGAATAATTTATTCATCTAGTGTCTCCAATTTCCTTTGAAGCAAAGTGAATCCTAGGATAAACACAAATGCTAATGTAATACCACTGATAATTGGCTCTTGTTCTCAGCTCATTCCCCAGTTCTCAAATGCTAGGGAAAAGAAACAGATGTTTCAAATCACAAGATCCATTTCGCTGAGTGTTGTGGTACATTTCAGGTGAGTTCTCTCCTCAGGAATGGTGCCATTTCAAAAACAAACCATCACTTTCAAGTTGTTATCCAGTAATTATTATTGGTATTTATGTAAAGCTTCTGTCTTTTCAAAGTAAGGTTATAGTAGCCACCCATTTAGGGAATCTGGAGTACAATAGCACTTGTGAGTTTAAGAAATAGTCTTAGTCTGTATTGTGCTGCTATAATTCAGTACCTGAAAGTGAATAATTTATAAAAAAGAGAAATTTATTTACTTGCAGCTTTAGAAGCTCTGAAGTCCAAGATCAAGGCATTGAAATCTGATGAGGGTCTTCTTGTTGCATTATCTGGTGAGACTAGGTGGAAGGGCAATAGAGCTCATGTATGAGTGAGAATGTGAGCAAGAGGGGGTCCAGCTCACTTATAAACAAATCCATCCTTGCAATAAGGACATTAAACCATTCATGAGAGCTAAGACCTGATGATATCTTAAAGGTCCCACCTCTCAACTCTGTGGTATTGAGGATTAAATATCTGATACATGAACTTTGAGGGACACATTCAAACCATAGAAAAATATACATTATATAATAATAATGTAATGCATAATGTATGAGTTTTACATTATGCTTTATATTATAAATTATATTGTACATTACATATTGAATGTATACTTGATCCTTATAAATATATTCACATGTATAATTTTACTAGGATCACAAGTAGGTATAGATACAGATAAACGGAGATTTTAATTTTTTAATTCCTTCAAATAACCAAGAACCTAATGCAGATACAATATAGAAAAAACTCTGACCTAGGAAGACAGATTTGCAAAGGCATTATTCTTGACTTAGAGAAAATACCTCATTGACCTTTTAAAAAAGACTCCAGCAACTTTGTTAATTAACTTTTCAGGCAAATTAGAAAGTAAAATTTCATATAGGGGACAAGAGAAGACAAGGCTACTAGATTCAAGAAGGCAGTGGAGCCTTGTAGTAGGAGGCAATAGCACTGCTCTTGCTAGGGAGCTCAAAAATGCAGTGTTTTTTTTTGTTGTTGTTGTTGTTTGTACTGGGGATTGAACTCATGGGCACTCGACCACTGGGCCACATCTCCAGCACTTTTTTGTATTTTTATTAGAGACAGGGTCTCACTGAGTTGCTAAGTGCCTCACCATTGCTGAGGCTGGCTTTGAATTTGTGATCTTCCTGCTTCAGCCTCCCAAGTGCTGGGATTACTGGCGTGCACCACTGTGCCCAGCGCATATATATATATATATATATATATTTGTTTGTTGTACACGGTGCCTTTATTTTTATGTGGTGCTGAGGATTGAACCCAGGCCGCGCACATGCTAGGCAAGCGCTCTACCACTGAGCCACAACCCCAGCCCCCGGAACTATGAATAGACATCTCTCTTCTTTGCTTTTTTTTTTTTTGGTGGTGCTGGGGTTTGAACCTAGAGCCTTGTGTATGCTAGGCAAGCACTCTACCAATTGAGCTATATCCCAAGGTCCCAGTGTGTTTAATCTTAGCTCAGATGCACGAAGCAGATGAACTTTGTGGGTTTTTTTCCAGAGGTGGATGCCATCTGAGCACTAAGCCCTTCACTTCAACTATTCTAGCATTTTTATATATCAGACATTGGCCTTGTGGAGGATGCAAAAATAAGTCAGTTATGAAACGTGGCTCCCATCACATTTGTCAGTTGAAATAAAGAGTCAACATAGCAGTATCTTGAACATAAGATATGCCTGTGTCTCTCACATAATGATCCTGCATTATTTGGGCTCAGCTTTTTTTTCCTTGTTCCCCAGAATCTGAACTTCTTTCTCTTCGTGATCCTGGATGTTGCAAAGAGGCTGCAGTGCAGAAGCAAGGGGGGTGGTCCTTTCCTTTAAGGGGCACACATCCTTCTATTCATGTACCATTGACCAGAATTTAGCTGCAAGACTTTTCCTTGAAACAAAGATGACTTGGGAATGTGACCTTTATGTAGGTGACCATACTTTTCTAAAAATGACATTGCTACAAAATGAAAGAGAATAGATATGGGGGAACAATTATAGGTTTTTGTCACCTCAACTGGTAGAGAAAGATGGACTTGTGAATAAATAAGCAGATACAAAAAGTAAATACCTAAAATGATTTCCTATTGAAATATACCAGAACATATAAAAAATACAAGTCTGTAACTCTTTTAAGATCATTCCTGCTGAGATCTATGTTTATATGAGTCAGGGAGCAGGTGTGGCTTCAAGGCCAGTTGTCCTTTGATTTAGTTCCTTTTTTATTACTTACCTTTTTAAAGGCTACACTGAAGAAAAAGTCATCTACATTCCTCCATTAATTCTCTCCTTTATTCTCTTCCCAATTGACAGTCCTTTATTTGAAAATTCTCCTCACATTTCTGCCAAGCCCCTTACATGACCACTTTCAAAAAAAAAATGATTTTAAAAAAGCAGTAAAAACAAAAATAAACTGCAATATCTCTAAATACTTAAATAAATCCTGGTATATACAGTTTTTGCTGATACTAATGATTCTGAATGTTCAGGGCTATCTCCTATTTAACAAAGCCTGGGGCAGTTCAAAACTTCCTATCAGAATATATTATTATCATCATTTTTCTTAAAAATGCATGATGAAAAAAATCCACATTTATTATTTGAAAGTTCACTTATAGAAAGCCATGCTGTGTGAAATTGTTGGATAAATCAGATGTAAGAACAGTACTAGTAGAAGCTCTTACTTATGTAATATCTGAAAACTCTTAATATCTCTAATAAATATCTTATCAATATTGTTTTTTAATTATGTTAGTCTGCACACAACTTAAGGGCAGTGAAAAATTTTATCTTTATTATTTTTTTCCACAAATCAAATACCTACCATGTGTAAAGATCTATTCCAGATATTGGGAATGCCTACATGAATAGAAAATGAAAATACATGTTTTTAGAATAGGTAACTATGAGATGAATGGTAAATAGATATTGATTAGCTGATAGATTTTTCTGGCATGGCATGTATTTAGAATGAGTGGAAATAAAATTAGGCTGTTGGTTTCTCCGTTGTCTCCAACAACCAGTAGACAAATGTCCATCTCTTGGGAAATCAGTTTCCTCTAACACACGGCTTTCTGGCAACACATCTGTGGCATGCAATACAAGTGTTCCTTTGCCTAATTCCTTCCTGTTACTCATAATCACCCCCTGCCTTAATATCCTGGGTGCTTATCCTCTTGAACACAGTTCTTAATCTCTCGATGATCATCCCCCACACTTTATTTTCATTTGGCCAAGCTCCTTCTATGTAATTATTTTAATCAGGAGCACTATCTCCTTTAACCACGATAGCAAATGATGCCATTTCCAGGGTAGGTTACAAAATGAAAATGGTTAGAATCCAATTTGATTTGCTTTGTGATGGTGTTTCCAGGGGACAAAGGAGCGGGGAGTGCCCGCTGTGAGGTGACATAATGGAGATTGGAGGCTGCAGGCTGCCACCTTGGCATAATTTCTGTTCTATAAACCTTGGCATAATTTCTGTTCTATAAAAGGTTTTCATTTCAGAATGAAATTGTGGGATTTGTGTCAGTTTTCAACACTCAGGGGATACTTGAAGAGGGGGGAATGGGGCCCTTTATCCTGTGAAACAGGAGTACCTGCCTTGAGACACCCAGCACTCTCTATATATTGGGTTAAATAGATCAAAACTCAGACATATGTAAAATCATTGGCTTGCCAGTGATCCCACAAACCATAGTGTGTATAAGAATCACAGGGTGCTTGAAGAAAATGCTGATTTCTAGGTCTTGTCCCCCATAATTCCAATTTAGTGCATGTGCTATAGGGGCATGCAAATCTGGAACTTTAAGGAATTAAAGCAAACAACCTGCATGGATCAGCTGCAACTTGGGTATAGATGCCAGTTTTTGCTGAATATTGGGGGAATCTGAAATCAACAATGTAATCCATGCTGGTCAGGATGAACTCTGCAACTTCAGTACAGAGTCAATAGGACAGTAGGGTCAGATTCATAGTGAAACTGAGATACTCCTTTTGGCTGGGGATGCTCAAAGTTCCAAACTGCTCACCCACTCCCCAAAACAATATTAATGTTTGACCGTGTGCATGTGAACAATACTAATCACATTTTATATAATTGCACCAAATAACATAGAAGATTCTATTTGTAAAGAGTCAAATTGTCTGATTGTTCTCACCTGTATAACCAAACTTTCATTTGGTAATCATTCTTACCAAATGAAATATAGAATATGAAAATTTTAGATTGGAGACATATAAAAAGTACAAAATAAAATATTATTATGGATTAATTACTACCTGTGTGTCTAAGAAAGCTATCCTACATGGGGGACTTATAATGGGAAAAGATGATTTTCCTACTTTCACTTTTTAACTCTGCCTTTTTACCTAGAAAATAGTAGAAAAATCAGTAAAACAAACTCTCCATATAGGTTACTGTCAGTGAATATCTCTGGCCTTTGCTTTCCTTCTCTGTCTTTTTTGGCATTTTCCAACTGTGTCACAATTTGTCATGGTATAACTGTCAAGGGGAAATAACCAAAGAGGCCAAACCCCCATTTATTGGAAAACAAACAAAAAAGATACCCAGGTCTTATCTTTAAATATGCTGGTGCTGCTAAAACCATGGTGGTGATCAGAGATGCAGAAATGTTCCCATTGGTATAATGGGTTTCACACACCATTTCCTCAGAGACCAAGTACATAAATTTGTTAGACCAAGGCTACATTAAGGAAATGACACAAGGCCAATGACTAAAAGGAATGCCATAGACTTAAGGTCAAGCCAGTACTTCACTAAACACAAACCACTGAGCTCTCCTTGGATCAGAAGATGGTGCCTTGTCTTGGGGAAGAGCATAAAGAGAGGATGACCAGATCAGGCTTCAATTTAGGTTCTTTTTATCCTCATAAGAATCTGAAATCCCAAATTCTCCAAAATCTGAAACATTTTGAGTGCCCACATGATGTCACAAGTGGAAAATTCTATACCTGATCTCATGTGACTGGTTGCAGTTAAAATGCAGGTACACAGAACTATTATGTATAATTACCTGCAGACAATGCAGGTAAGGTGTATGTGAAACATGGATGAATTTTGTGTTTTAACCTAGATATACCCAAGACATTCCATTATGTTTATTGAAATATTAAAAAAAAAAAACAGAAATCTGAAACACTTTTTATCCCAAGTATTTTAGATAAAGGGTGCTCAATGTTTACTTTGGATTAATTTTCAGCCTCCTCAAGGTTCAGTCTTCTTAGGTTTAAAATGGGTACTATAAAACTCATGCACGGGTTTTTAAATCTGTGGTTGAAACAAAAATGATTGCACAATGAATGTAATCAAAGTTCTTGTGTCCAGGTGCTTACAGTCTAAAAGGACATATAATGGATGTACAGAAAGAATAGCTCATCTAATAACAAGTTCACCATGGGATTGGAGGTAGGGGTGATACTTGTTCTGATATTCTGTGTAAAATAGAAGAGTTTTAAAATCACATCTGCTATTTTTTATGGGTTGCAAATTCACTACACACAATTTTAAAAACTTCTTGTGCAAGGTAATTTTTATCATATGAATAGTAATTCTTTTTGTAGTTGTGTAATAATTTTTTGAAGGCTCTCACATTATATCCCAATTTTAACTTCCTTTTAGTCTTAGTCAAACCATGATGAATATTCTTATCAAGAACTCTTTAGATATATCTTAAAAGTAAATTATTAAGGCTTTTAATATTACCAAATAGCCCCTAGAAAGTTTATTTTACTTAACTTTTCTGTCAAGTGTTTAGGTGAGGGTATGTCTATGATTGTGATACGACATAATTCAATTTGTCTTGAAGGTGCCACGGCCACAATTTTGGAGATAGAATATTTGTAGTTTGCTTTGCCTGAAACAAATAATTTCTTTGGAGAGTTGTGGGGAAAGAAGGAAAGTATGGATACTTTGGCTACTGATATTTCCTCAAAGATGGATTAGCAATAAGGGAAAACTAAATTAGCCAGTAGGAATGGGACAACAGCAAGACTTTTGCTTCAGTTCTGAGTTATCTGTGAACTTGGTGTTCCCTCTGGTCTTTGATGGTGCCAAAATATCTGGGTTTTAGTGTTGCCTCCACACTCGAACACCAATACCCCAAACTGGGCTTCAATTTCTTCAACTGTGAGAGGAGCTTTTCCCTGTCTGGATGTTTGGTGTTGACTAATTTATTAGTTATTGTCATGATAAGTATCTGAAGGATTTTAGCTGACAAACATTGCCATCAAAGCTGTTGAAAAACCCAGGGGTTTCCTTCTTTCAGTGTTTTCTGGAGACATGTGTTCTCTCTCCCCCTGGTTGAAGATGCAGTCACCTCATGTCTAGTTGCTTCTACAGGTCCCATTCTGCTCTGTTGGGTTTCAAGTGTACAATTGATGTAACTGGAAGTAATGTGGAAGTCAATGGTATTTCTGTAGGCAACTATATTTTTCAAAATGAAATTTTTAAATGACACAGAAAATCACTTTTTAAAAAGCATGTTAAATTTTCACATGGTTCTGTTATTTTGAGATCAATTTTAGGGGAAGCAGGCATAAAATGAGAAAGGACAAAGTCAGAAATTTTATATTCCATGAGCAAGCCTTGCTAGGAGCCTTAAAATTATAAAACACACCATTTAAAAATGAAAATGACAACTTTTTTATTTTTTATTTTTGGTACCAGGGATTGAACCCAAGGGCACTTAACCATTGAGCCACATGCCAAGTCCCTTTTTATATTTTGTTAGAAACATTTAGGGTCTTGCTAAGTTGCTGAGGCTAGCTTTGAATTTACAATCCTCCTGCCTCAACCTCCCAAGTGTGCGCATACCTGGCTTAAAATTGTAACTTTAAATCAATATTTTAGAGTAAATATATTTGTTGTACTTACTTTTTATTATTGCAAGATGACATTATTTGTGTACTCATAACCCTATAGTTATGAAAAGAGAATACTAAACTTTATTAGTTAATATTTTTCCAGATCTTACTGAGAATGGATTTTTCAGAATTTTGAGGTTTTCTTTTCTTTTTTTTTTTTTTTTTTTTTTTTTTTTTTTGTGTGTGTGTGTGTGTGTGTGTGGTACTGAGGATTGAACTGGAGGCACTCAACCTCTGGGCTACATCCTCATCCCTTTTTTGTATTTTATTTAGAGACAGGGTCTCACAGAGTTGCTAAGTGCCTCGCCATCGCTGAGGCTGGCTTTGAACTCGTGATCCTCCTGCCTCAGCCTCCCAAGTGCTGGGATTACAGGCGTGCGCCACCGCGCCCAGCCAGAACTTTGAGTTTTAAGATATCCAACATACTGGACATAGTGGCACATGCCTGTTATCCCAGCAACTTGGAAGACTGAGGCAGGAGTTTTCTTTTTAATGTACAGGTTGAATACTCTTTTATTTGAGGTACTTGGGACCAGAAGTTTTGAGATTTCAGGTTCTTTTTGTTGGTTTATTTTTCAGAGTTTGTAATATTTATATAAATGAAATATCTTGGGAAGTACCTACATCTAAATGTGAAATTCCTGTGTGTTTTATACATATCGTATGTAGATTGCCTAAAAGTACTTTTATATAATATTTTTAATAATTTTGCACATGAAACAAAGCTCCATGCAGTGATATTTTCTATTTTTTATTTCATGTTGGCACTCAAAAAAGTTTTGGATTTTGGTGCATTTTATATTTTGGATTTTTGAAGTAGGGATATCCAACTTATACTTAACGGGGGTAAAAATTGCTTTCTTCCCTGACAGGTTAAATGATGTTGTTCCATGCTCAGTGGATCATTTGTCTACTTCAGTTTCTATCTTTTCCCCAACACTAACCTACCTCCTGAGGTGTAAAATGGCAAATCTCATTAAATGGACAGAAGAGGAATCTTCCATCACCCACCTTTGCCTCTGTCCAACTCCCTTTCCACACTGCAGTGGACAGATCTCAGCATACTTACTGTGGCTGGGTTTCTACATTGTTTACCCTTAAGAATTCAATGTAGGCTTTTAGAAAACAGAAAGATAAATCCAAAAAAGCTTAAACAAGAATCCACAGAAGACATAAAAAACTTTTCAAAATAAATAAGCAAACTGAAGTTTTATTGTTTTATTTTCATGAATACCTCTATTCCTCTTAGTAATTAAGGGCAATTAGAGTTTCCCTTCAATGTCTTGGATTATTTATTTACTGTGAAACAGAATTAAGCCCAGGGTGCTTTATGACTAAGCAGCACTCCCAATCATTTTTATTTATTTTTGAGGTGGTCTCGCTAAATTGCCCAGGCTGACCTTGAACTTGAGCTCTTCCTGCCTCAGTCTTCCAAATTGCTGTGCCACTATGCCCAGCATGCTAGATATCTTAAAATGCAAAATTCTCAAAATCCCAGAGGATTTCTAAACTGTACTAATTTAGTTCACCAGGGTTTCCATAAAAAAGTACTTAGGCTAGATGGATCAAGAACAGATATTTATTCTCTCTTAGTCTCCAAAGGTGAGCAATGGAAGAGCAAGGTGCTGATAGGTGTCTCCTTCTGATACCTCTGCCCGTGGCTTGCAGGTGTGTGCTCCCTTTCCTCCTGTGTGCACATCCCTGGGCAATTTCAGAAAAACAGACCCTGTAAGGACACCATTTATATTGACTCCACATGAACAGCTTATTTTAACTGAATTATTTCTATAAAACCCTTATCTCCAAATACAGATGATCCTCAACTTCTTGACTTTATGATGATAAGAAAGCCATATATATTCAATAGAAACTGTATTTCAAATTTTGAATTGGGATCTTTTCCTGGGCTGATGATATGTGGTCTGACTCTCCTGTGACACTGGGCAGTGACATCTAGCTCTTTGACAGCTATTAGTGCACTCCAGGGTAATTCTGCAGTGTACTGTGGTGCTAAGCCATTGCTGACATGTTGGGTATTATTAAAGACATATTCAACTTAGAATATTTTCCCTCTAAGATATATTTACTGGGATGTAACTCCGTTTGTACAAATATTCTGAGGTGCTAAGGGTTAGGCTGCAGCGTATGAATTTGGGAAGAGTGTAATTAAACACATAACGTTCTATACTCCTCAAATTCTTCCCCTTCTCACATGCAAAATACAGTAAACTTACCCCAGTAAATCCAAAGTGTTTGGTGTCACGTCCAAAAAAAATCATTGGTTAGACCAATGTCAAGAAGCATTTCCCCTATTTTCTTCTAGTAGTTTTACAGTTTGGGGTTTGATGTTTAATTCATTAGTAACTCATTAATTTTGAGTTGATTTTTGAATATGGTGTGAGATAAGGTATGATTGTATTACACTTCTTATTAACACGCAATTTTACCAACACCCTTTCTTTTTTGTGTGTCTTTGGCACTCTTGTTGGGCCTTGGTTTCCTGTTAATTTATGGATATATTTCTGTACTTTCTATTCTATCCCCTCCTTTTTTAATATTATTTTTAGTACCAGGTATTGAACTCAGGGGCACTCGACCACTGGGCCACATCCCCAGCCCCTTTTTGTATTTTATTAGAGATAGGGTCTCACTGAGTTGCTAAGTGCCTCTTCATTGCTGAGGCTGGCTTTGAACTCACGATCTTCCTGCCTCAGCCTCCCAAGTGCTAGATTACAGGCGTGTGCCACCATGCCCGGCTATCTTGTCCCTTTTGAAATATATATCTGCTTGTATGCCAGTACCATACTGTTTTGATTATCATAACTTTATAATAAATATATTTTGAAATCAAGAAATGACTTCAGTTTTGCTCTTGTTGAAGATTACTTTGGCTGTTTGGGATCTTTTCTGATTTCATATAAATACTAGAATTGTTGTTTGTATTTCTGTTAAAAAGGCATTTGATTTTAAATAGTGATTACATTGGAACCACAGAAAACACTGAATAGTATGGAGATCTTAATAGTTATAATCTTTATAATTTTTTCACCAATGTTTTATAGTTTTCTTGGTTAAATGCAATTCTAGATATTTTACTCTTTGTGATGTTGTTATATGTGGCATTTTTTCTTCACTTCTTATGCAGATAGTTTGTTATGAACATATAGAAACACTACAAATTTTTATCATTTTGATTTTCCATCCTGTGAGAGAATTAAATTCACTTACTAGCTCTAAAGATTGCTTTTTTTTTTTTTTATTTTTGAGGGGCAGTGGTTGGGTGTAGTCTTTAGGGTTTTCTAAATATAAGATAACTTTGCTTGCAAAGAGGCAATTTTACTTCTTCATTTCACATTTGAATGCTTTTTAATTATTTGCCTGTCCTAATTGCTATACTTAGGACTTCAAAAGCTATGTTGAATAGAAGTGGCCAAACTGAGTGGCCTTGTCTTATTCTGATCTGAGAGGAAACTTCAACATTTTACCATTGAATTTGGTATGATCTGTGGGCTTTTTATATATGACCATAATTGTGTTGAGGTTCATTCCTCATATACAGAATTTCTTGAGAATATTTAATCCTGAGACAATGTTGAAAACATATATTAAATACCTTTTCTGCACCCATTGAGATGACTGGTGGTTTTTATCCTTTACTCTGTTAATGGTTAATGTGGTGTCTTATAGGTATTGGTTTGTGTCTGTTGAACCATCCTTAACACCCAAGGGATAAATCTCATTAGGTCATGTTGTACAATTCCTATAAGTGTTGTTAAATTCAGTTTGCTAGTATTTTGTTGAGGATGTTTTATACCTATTTTCATCAGGGATGTTGGCCTGTAATTTCTTTGTTCTTGTCTGGCTTTGGGATCAGGTTATTAAATGTTGAGAGGTTTTTGATTACTTATTTAATCTCCTTACTCATCATTGATCTGTTCAGACTTGTGGATTATGTTCTTATTGAAAACCCTCTGAAATAGAATCTATGAATAGACTCAAGTAATAATGTTCCCTTTTCCAGGGAACTTAAAATATTTTAAATATGGAATTTTATTAAATGTAAATTTTAAAAAAAAAAAAAATTTCCAAATGAGTGGTAGTTATTTATAGCTAAGTTGATCAAAGAATGCTTTATGAAAGAGATAATATTTATAATAAAATTTGAGGCACAGGAATATTAAACTATTTCAGATCATTATGAGTCCATTTACACTTCTGAATGAGCCCATTCTCGAATATGGGAACTGCACGAAAAGAGAGTTGGGTAATTTTTTAATAATTTAATAATTTGCAAACTAAACTGAATGAGAATTTATAATCTAATATGTAAGCTGAACTATGTTATTGTCTAGTGTCAAATTTCAAATGTCCTTCGAGTGCTGGAAAGGCCTCCTTACTCGGTTGGCTGGTATATATAAGGGGAAGCATTTCAGTCTTCCAGGATGTAATAAACAGAAATAACAATGCTAGAAGTACCAGAACCTACCAGGCCTTTTAGGACACTGGCTGAGAGGTCACACAGGGTCACTCTATCCTGATCTGCTGACTGAAACAGTTACCAGCTCAGTCACCTTCAGGGAAGGAGACATTAACTTTCCTCCCAGTTTGAGAAGCAACAGAGGATCTCAGGGCCTCCTTTGAAATCAACACATACAGGTATTTCTTACTTGAGAACTTTAGTATTCAGATATATTCATGAAATACTTATATAAATGTCTAATTTAAGCCAAGTGGTTACTATCCATAATAACCACTGTGAATAATAGTGGTTCTTATTCATAGGAAATTATTTATAGAATCTTGATAGATTTTCTGCTATTGTTTTCTGATACATGCATCAATCACACTTGGTCCTTGTTAAGTGTATTAGAAACACCAACAACAAAATATTAAGTAATATTCCTGAATAGGTAAAACACATGCAATGAATCACAATAAGCTTAACTATATATGTAAATGCAGTTGAAACCATTTTGCAATTTTAATATCTCTGATGCTAGAATGGCTCTTACAATCAATGATTTTTGTTGTTGTTGTTGAATTCGCAGCAGTTTATTTTTTTCTTTCTAAGATGTACATAAAATAATGATTCATCTTGTTACTACTGGCAATAGTTTTCACTGTTTTGAGTGACATATGATAGTTGTAACTCACAACCCAGAATAACAAGATTCTTAGGACCTAATAACAACTTTTGTTTTGAGATATATTCCATCTAACAACAAATGAGTCCTAGGTCTTAGATCTACCTTTAATTGTACTCTTCTAGAAACCTGTTAACCCTCAGAGGGCTTTTTTTGTTTGTTTTGGTTTTTTTATATAATGTGCTCATCTCTCTAATTTGATTCCAGATTCCTAAGAGCAGCCAGCAATGCATTAGCTATAAGTCTGTTAACTGAAAGGTCCTTTAATTGACTTGCTTCTATTGACTGAGATCCTAGAAGGAAGCTTCTGGTGGCAGACAAGGAATAGGTCTGCCAGCATCAGAGCTTAGGACTAATGTAGTATATCAAGTTGTATTCTAATCACTCAGCATTTTCCTGTGATAGTAACAAAGTAGCCTCTTGAAGAATGACACCCTGCACCATATTATCTGAAAAAGTATGTACCCAGATATAAGCAGTAAAGTTTGGGTTTTTTTTTTTTCTTCTTCTTTTTTTATTTTTTTTTTGGGGGGAGGGGCATAAAAGAAATCATCTTTTGGGGAATTATACTAGAGTTATCGTTAAAATTGCGCCACTGCATCTTTTAAAAAGACAGTTCCATGTTGTGTATAGGTATTCGTGTGTATACGTGCCTGTGCATAGACCTATATATCTACACATAAATGCACATTTATTTATTTAGTTATCATTTGAAGAATTACTGGATGTCTGGTATATGCTGGGAATATAGTGATTACTATTCATCCAGGCCTGTGTAGCTTATTGTCAACCTCTTGTAGCCTCATTCCTTGCTGTCTACTTTTGTGATGTGGAAACATAGCAACCGGCACATAGTAAGTTCTGAATAAACACTAGCCCATGTTTTCAGCTTCCTATTTAGAAAATTGAATTTTGTCAACACATAAAATTAATCACTTACATCAACTGGTCATTTAATCTAATTTTGAACATGTAAAGCAGTCTTTAGAATGGTATATTCCTGCTCAAAAACCAAAATTATCACTTTCATCTATTTCCTGATTGTTGAATACTTTCAGAATAATTAAATGACCTTTGCAGGCCATGATGGAACAGAAAATCCTTGAAGGCAGGAATCTGTAGCCTTGCTCTATTTTTTGTCATGCACTCTGCAAATAATCATAAACAGGAGAGTGGTTAATAAATATTATTCAGATCTGGCGATATGAAATAGGAGATACGGGCATGAAATCCTATTTTTATTACTGTCATTATGCTGATGATCCTCTGGCCACTTCTCTCTGGTGTGTGTAATTGCAATGTTCTTCATATTTTATTCATTAGGAGAGCTTCTCTGTGCCCATTCTTCTTCTTTTGCTGCCTTGGCTGCTTCTAACACTTCCTAATGGGTGTGATCTGTGAGCTCCATCAACTTTCCATTCCTGCCTTGTTCAGTCCTGTAATGAATATTAGACTTGCAGCCATCAATTATGTTTCAAGTACAGAAATGAATGAACAGAGGATTTTTGTTTGTCTATTAGCATTGTGAAAAGCAAACTCACTTTGTCTCCTTCAGATTCTCTTTGATGTGTTTGCTCACCTATTACAACTAATTTGAAGGGAACCCTGATTCATGTAGGCATTCACTTCAAGGATTCTTGCTGGCTTTTTTATTTTCTTTCCTTTATGTTTTATAAGTAGATACCGCCTATTAACCCTTGGCAATAGAATGTTGTAGATTAGAATTGTGATCCATTCTTCAGGAATCTGTGGCTAGGTTATGTGTTTGAAAGGAAGAAATTAAGAGTTACCCGTAGAGGTAAACCAAAGAAAGTGAACAAAATAGAAAAGAGATGAGAGAGGTAGAAACAACTTGGGGAAAAGGAGGAACCAGAAAGCAGAAGGAGAATAATGAAGAAGTAAAGATCGGAAGGGGAGGAAGGAGAGAGGGAAAGAGACAAAGGTAGTGAGAAAATGAAAAACAGGAAGGGAAAAAAAGAAATTAAGAAGAGAAAAGACACCTAGGCAAAAGGAAAGCAAGATCATACCTTGGCTAGGGGGCAGGCAGGTGTGTGTGTGTGTGTGTGTGTGTGTGTGTGTGTATGCTCGCACATGTGTGTGTTCACAAAGCAATTCTTTTTTTTTAAATATTTATTTATTTGTTTTAGTTGCACACAATGCCTTTATTTTTACGTGGTGCTGAGGATGGAACCCAGGCCGTGCATGTGCTAGGTGAGCGCTCTACCACTGAGCCACAACCCCAGCCCCCACACAAAGCAATTCTTAATTGGGTAAACTAATTCAAGACTCTATTATATAAATATCATATACTCTCCTTCCGTTTAGGTTTCCTTGTCCAACATTTGGGTGAAATTTATTCTTGTCCTCTGAACACACTTAGGTTTCTGTCTTAGTGTATTTCACTTAAAAAAGACAAAGAAATCAAGAAAATACACTACAAAGCAAATAGCAGCCTGTTAGGAATCTATGTTATGATTTTCTTGAGTACTTACAGGAAGTGTAATTCTTTTTTGTTTTATGATGGGTTAGCTCAAAATGTAACATTGATAAAGACTGAAGAGAAAATGACATAATTAAATCTTGGTTGTTCAGCTTATTTATTTTCACAATTTTGTCTCTTTTTCCTCAGAAAACATAAGTAGATTAACAACATACTATCATATTGCTATGTTCAGAATGTTTTCTGTCCCCACACTTCACATCTTAAAAACGAATCCTCAATGGGATGGCATTAGAAGGTGGGGTCTTCAGAGGTGATTATGTCTTTCGGTGAAGCCTTCATGAATAGAATTGCTGCTTGTGTTAGTCAGCTTTCCATTACTATAATTAAATGGCTGAGATAATAAACTTATAAAGAGAAAAGTTTTATTTTGCTTACAGTTTGGGGGTTCCAGCCCGAGACAGTTTGGCCCAATTTTTAGGTCTCTTGGGGACATGCTGGATAGCAGTGGCCAAAAGTATCTGACAGAGCAATCTGGTCGTTTTATGGCCCAGGAAAAGAGAGAGAGAGAGAGAGAGAGAGAGAGAGAGAGAGAGAGAGAGAGAGAAGCAGTAAACAATACCCTTTCTTTTTTTTTTTTTTTTTTAATTTTTTTGTGGTACCAGGGATTGAACTCAGGGGCACTCGACCACTGGGTCACATCCCCAGCCCTTTCTTGTATTTTATTAGAAACAGGGTCTCACTGAGTTGCTAAGTGCCTCGCCATTGCTGAGGCTGGCTTTGAACTCGCGATCCTCCTGCCTCAGCCTCCCAAAGTGCTGGGATTACAGGCGTGAGCCACCGCGCCCGGCTACAATACCCTTTCAGTACATGCCCTCAATGACTGGACAACTTCCCGCTAGGCCCCACTTCCTGTGGGCCAACAGCACCTCCCAAGAGCACTACCAATGTCCATCCAATCTGCAGCAGCATCTTTATATATTAAAAAAACAAAAACAAACAAACAAAAAAACTAGAGAAAGCCCTCACCCCTTACGGCACATGTGAACACAGCAAGAAGGTTCTGTTTATAAGCCAGAAAGTAGACCCTAGCCTTGCACTGACCATGCATTGATATTACACTTTCTAATCTCTAGACCATACAAATAAATTCCTGTTGCTTACAAATTATCCAGTTCATGCTATTTTATTACTGAAACCCAAATGGGTAAAATTTCATATGGATTTACATTTTATAAAGAAAATGTAACGAATTTAATAGTTCAAATAATATTTTAAACTTTTCTACAGTTTTGAGTGAATGTATAGTAACAGATCAAAGTACAGGAAATTTTCAGTACCTTACATGAGCATTATTGCCTTCTGTTTTATGGTATTCAATATAAATTTTCCAAAAAATTACCATCACCATGAGGAATTTACAATCTGGTTGAAAGATGCATGATATAAACCACATTGAACTTGTTTCCTTGATAATTGATAAAATTACTATTAGGTGAGTATATTAATATGAATGATCACAATGGAATTTTGATTAGTGAGGCAATGTTTATTCCTTTTTTGCTTTATTTAGCATAAAATTATTGATTTATTGAGTGCATTAATTAAGAAAAGATCAGAAGCTCCTAAGGAGTTTGCATATGTGTATATCTTTGTGCATTACTATGCATATGTATGTAAATATGTATATACACAGAATATATATATATATATATATATATATATATATGAGAATGTATTTGCTACATGGCATTTCATACATATAATTAGTTTTAATATTATGTAAATAACTTACAACTCTATAAAGAAGATATACATTGTATTTAATGAGTAAAAGTAACCTAACATATGTTATTATGCAATAAGTAATTCCTATATTTTTTTCAATTGATAAGAGGGAACACTTTTTAACTAAAATGTTCAGAGAAGATCTCTTAGAAGGAAAAGCATTTAAAAAGGGCTTTGAAGGAAGATAAACAGAAGTTGAATATGTCAAAATATACAGTGGTGGAAGTCAGTCACTGATGGAGGAAAGAATTATGTTAAAAGAGAACCAAACAAACAAAACAAAAAGATATTTTACTTAAACTGAAGAATCATCCAATATGACTGAAGAATAACAAATGTCTACGACAGCAAACAAGTCTGAAAAGTAGCTTGGGTCTCTACTTTCAGTAGAGACTCTTTATTTCAGACTGAAAATGTTATTTGTTTTAAAAAATTCATTTGGAAAAAAGGTGCTAGTGAAATTTTTGGAAATGAGATGCTGTGGTATATCTTGCCTTCAGACAACACCCTAATGGCATTGTTAGTTGTGAGAACTAGCTGAGTGCATTTGTGCAGGTGAATTGGAATGCTTTGCAAGCAGGGCATGATAAGCCTGACAGATGATTCAGGAAGAAAGGGTTTGATGAAATAGAGATGGTTCCTAAGAACTTTTACAGTCATCTCTGTCTTGGTGGTCAAGAATCTTGTGTTTGCTTAATATGACACTGTTACTTTGCCTAGAAATGTGGGGAAAATGAGAAAATATGAGAGAAATTGGGTGGAGAGGTGGACACATCACACCATGTAATTTTGAGATACTGATGCAGCCGTTATATGGAGATGTCCATCAAATGGCTCAGAAAGAGTGCAGGGATGAGAATATACACATTGAAGTTATTTGTGTGTAACTAATAGATGAAATATCTATTAATAAAGTCAAAGAAAAATACTCCCATATGTCCAACTACAAGGCCCACCAATGGGCTGTGGGGTGGGAGGAGGACGGATGAATAACAGCTGAAGGGGACATATGAGTATGTGGGCTCATGAACAGAGAGAGCGACAGAATGATGGAGGGAAAGTTCTTCATCTTTCCTTGAAATACATGAGAAGCAAGCATAGGAGAATCATTTGACAGAGGACTTGAACCTGGCAACTTTTTTTTTTTTCTTTTTCTTTTTTTTTTTTTTTTTTTGCATCAGCGTGGAAGAAAACTACAAAAACCTAAACTGGATCATTCCAATCTCTTCAAAGTATGAAACAGAGTTTGCTTCAGAAAGTGTACCAAAAAGGCATAGAAATGGGGGCTAGAGAAGAATTAAAAATCATGGGAGAATCTTCTGATATATCTCTTAGGGAGTGCATGGGAAGGTTAGCAGTATCAAATACCCACTAACTGGATTCATACTGGATCAAGACAGAAGAGCAGTAAGTTCATGGCTGTAAGAGCTCATGTACAAATTAGGTGACTTTCTTCTCAGTTACAAATTAAACCTCATTTTTAGACTTTATTTCACGTGTCTCCTATTATTATTATTATACCTTTCTTTAGCTGGAACTAAAATAACCTAATACATATATTTTGATAACAGGATTAAATGTAAAATCAATTAGCTCCTTTGTACTTACCAATCTGTAAGGTTATCAAACAAGAATTCTTAACTAAAATAAAAGGTCAGAGGAAGGAAGTGTAAAAAGTTTTTAAGAAGTTGGAATAAGGTTCAAACCTAGTAACCCATGATTCTAATATTTTAATGTGTAAAAGTTGGGGTGAAATTTTAGTGCCACTTGGTAAGTGTGATAGAAATACAGCATTGGGGCCCACTTTCCTAGTGTCTGGGAAGAGCCATGAACTTACGTTCATATGAACACCCCAGATGATCAAGTCGAGTGGCCAGAGGCTACACTTTGAGAAACAGATCTAAGATTTCTAGAGAGAATTTTAATTTAATTCCTAGTTATATAATTATCTTGTCATTATTGTAAGTAACTATTGAGCAGTGTTAAAGGAGTTCAGGCAAATTGGACTTCTCAGAATCAATGGTATTTAGTAGAATATTTATTTTTAAAGGCGTTAACTTGTTTTTCTGTTAGTCTTTTTTTTTTTTTTTTTAAAATTAACAGACCAATATAATTGGGGAAGACAGTGCAGTTGGGAAAATCTCCTCCTAGAATTGCAGATACTACAGAATACAGATCTATATTTTTGTTGATTTAATTATTATTTGATATATATTGTTCTAATATTGATTCAAGAGCAATTTCTCTGAAGACCTATGATATGCTTTCTTATCTATTTATAAAGGACTGATTTTACAAGATGTAGGAAAATTATTATTAAGGTTTGGAGCCATAAGATCTAAACTCGAGTAATCCTTTCTGTGTAGTCTTAGGGGATTTATTGATACTTTGTTAGCTTCCATTTCTTCTTATGAAAAAGGAGAATGAAAACCTTCACAGAGTTGTTGGAAGGGTTGAATGAGATAAGCTATGTGAACTTTGTTTTGAATGCTAATAGTGTGTAACTCCAAATTTATTACACTAGTAGCTAAACAAAACTTGCAGGGATATTTGTAATAGAAATGACTTTAAACCCTCCCACATAACTGTACTCTTCTCTGATCGCTAGCTGTTTCCCCCTTTGACTTTCCTCATATTGCTTGAATTCCATTTCAACTTTATTTTTGTCTAATTTGCATTAAAGCTAATGATTGTTTGTTTGTTTTCTACCACATTTAAGGTCTTATTGATGGCAAGACTAAACCTGTTCTATATTTTAATTTCTAACCAGCAAGCACCTTGTCCATTGTAGATGATTTAAGTCATTTTGTTGAATTTATGAATGAACTGCTGTATAAACACATTGAGGTATAGTGGTCTGTTATAAGCCATTTTTACAGTAAGTATTTGTTCAACGATTGAATAGGTGTCCTCTGGATCTATAACTACAATTTAAAAAGCTACTTGATATCTTCAATTTTGACTTAATATGCCCAAGTTGAATATATGGTCATGTGTTATTCAACAACAGCATATGTTCTAAGAAATGCACCATTAGATGATTTATTTATTCTATGAACATCAAAGAGTGCATTTATACAAACTAAGGAACAACAAACTCAGTGACATCATCTCACAGAACCATTTTTGATATGCAGTCTATCATTGGCCATATTGTTAGTATGCAGCCTATAACTATGTACCTATGTAGAATTTGGAGATATCTTAATCATGTGTATTTCTGCAACAAGTTTTTTTCTGTTTTACTTTTTTTTTGTTTTTGAATCATCTGTGGGAAATCCTTCTGAGTTGATGTCTCTTTTTCTTGTTATTTAGTGATTTACTCATTTAGCATATATACTTTTAGTTTCTAGTATGAATCAGGCAACATTCTAAGGCTGGGTGATGACCAAGTCACAAAAAGGCCTTCCCTAATTTCCATGAGGTGTGATGAAGGAGGAACATGTTAAACAAAGACCAAGAAACCATAGTATGGTTTCACACAGTAGTAAGAACTCCTAAGGACAAGGAAGAGATTTGGGAATACTTTAGATAAGGTCATAGAGGAAGGAGATGAAATATAATTTCAGGATCGTGATACAACATGTTCAGACATTGTAAAGGTCTTGGGAAGAGAGATGAGGGCACCGAGCACCAAATGTGAAAGAACATTTGGTGACAGCTGGCAAGATATGCCGTGCAGCCAGAGGGGCTACGTGGGCTGCAGTGTGGTGTGAGAGATGGCTGGGAAGTCGGCAGGAGCTAGATATCTGGGGTCTTATTGGTCATCATAGGGAGTTTAGGTTTTATCTTTGTAGTAGGAAACTACTGGAGGATTTGAAACAGAAACAAATCATTTGCTATATACAATCTGCTTCCTTGTCCGTGGATTCTACATTTAAGGATTTAACCAATTGCAGATCAAATAAATTTGTACTCAACTTTTAAGAAAACCTTGTCATGGGTCCTTAAACAGTACGGTAACAACAACTGTTTACTTTGCATTTAATTGTATTTGGTATTGTAAGTAATCCAGAGATGATTTAACATGGGAGAATATCTGTAAGCCCTGTGCCATTTTAGATAAGGGACTTGAGAATCTTCAGATTTTGCTATGCTCAGGGATTCTGGAACCAATCCCTTATAAGTTTACTAGAATTTAAGGTTCTTCTTTGGAGGTTGCAAGAATAACCTTTGGGGACTGGAATAATAGTGGTGGCAAACATTTTACTTTTGAGTTTGATGTAATTACTTACAAGAGAGACCATAATGGTCATGGTTAGGGTCTCTCATTTACCAGCTGAGTTACCTTGAACAAGTAATGTTACCTTTCTCCTTGCCTTTGTTGTCTCATATGCAAAATGAGCATAAAAGCATTACCTTATTAGGGTTATTATGAAAATTGAATGAACTAGGATATTAAAAGTATATGAAACTGCCTGGAATATTTTAAATGTTCAATAAATACTAGATTTTTAATTAACTAGTATAAATATACCAGTTAGGTTTGTACACAGATTTATTGTAATTCCCCATCTTTATAATGTTGTAGAGATACTAAGTATTTCCTTTTCTAACTTTGTTTCCCATTAATTTTAACATTTACTGTATTTGTCAGTGCATTTGAAATTATACACACCCCACCCCAAATTCCTGTAGATTAACACAGTAAAAGTTCCTTTCTTCTCATATCACAGGGTGACATAGATTTCAGTCTTCCTCAATTATGTCACACCATATCTGAAAACAACTGCTTCCAAGTTTGCCATATCAGAAATTGTGTGGGAAACAGAAGATTTTACTCTAATGCTGAATTACTCCTTTATTGTTATCCATTCCCAAAAATTTATCAAAGTGTATTTAACTTGTCATTTTTATCTGTGAAGCTTACATTATCTCAGTGTGTTTCTGGAACATTGAAAACCAGGTCTGTGTTATGCAGGACTCGAACCATGTTATGTAGTGTCTTAGAGGCCTAGGAATTTTACCTCATTTATCTCGGTTACCTGGTGGCTTTGAACAAGTCATTTAACCTTGCTTGAATTCCTCATTACATGTCTTCAGAAAAATAAATCAAAATAAAATGTTATATTTTATAATATCAAAATAAAAAATATCATTATGTTCTTACACAAAAGTTTAAACAATGTAAATAGAATCATTTAAATTATATTGCTTTTCTACCTTTCTCTTACCATGAAGGATCCTTGTAGTGAATTCTAGAGTTTTGTCTAATTCAGCTTTAAATGACCCCATCCAAGTGACTTTTATCATTTGTTTTGGAAGCAGTATCATTAATCTTTTCTGTTTCCCCTCTCTCTTTTGGGTTCACTTCAATTAAATAGGCAGGAAAGGAGAACAATGAACAACATTATAAAAGTGTTAATTCCTAATGTCACTGACTAGCTCTTAATCACACTATTAGACATATGCTCTAATCTAATCATCCTGACCAGCAAGCAGTAAGAAGAAGATTGACTTTGATGAATGGCTGCCATTATTTTCTGATACGGATGAGGTTATTTTTCTTTTGAACTAAATGTTTCCTCGGAAATGATATCTATTTTGGAAAAAAAAAAAAAAAAGCCTATATGAAATACTTTCTTTAGTCGATAGACTCTTCTTTTCGAAACCAGTATTTGGGTTATTTGCATTTTTTTTTTTTTTTTTTCATACAGCGAAACATTGTGCTGCAATCACTGGAAGTTACTTGGCCTGGGAATCTTGGTTCCATCATTTGCTACTCTTATTTTTTACACCCACAACACTCAACTACAGTCAATGAAATAAAACATGTTGTATAGGTGTAGAAATATCATTATTTCAAGTGGTTTCTTCCTAGAGATACTGAAGTGAACTATCAGATTCCCTCTGTAATTCTTACCTAAACAAACTTCCCCAAGGCACCATTTGCTGAAGTCCTCCTCAACATGTAGTCTCCGTGTGACCTTTCCCAGGACTACTGAGCAAGTTAGCTTCTTACTCTGAACTTCCCTAGCATTTTATTAACTACTCTGCTTGGAGCTTATCTCACTCTGCATTGCACCACACACAGCTACGCACATGACCTTCTCCCCCTAAATGTTAGCTTCTTGAGGGTAACAAAAATCCATTAAAATTTATATCATGGATATGTCACAGCATGACCTTTACACAGCATGGAATTAAGGAATCATTGAACGTAATGATTATATAATCTATATCACTTTATTATTTATATTATCTTATGAATCATTTACTACATTTAATTCATATGAAACTTTTGGTCTTGCATCATTCTGTGGGTAGAAGCTTTTATAAGAAGTTCAAGATTTGGCTTAACCAGGTTACAATGAAATGACCAGCCATAGAATTGTTTCTCCATGTTTCTAAGTGAATTAATGGGTGGGAGACACTGAGATTCAGAGAGATGAGGCCAGACCATCACCAATGGTGGGGGGGGGTGACTTATATGTATTACAGAGGGAACCAAGGATAATGCTTGAAGGGAGTAGAGATGGGCATGAAATTGAAGATCACGAGGCCAGTAATTGGGAATGAGTTGGAAATAGAATTGTAAGAAGAATGTGGGTGGGAATAGGAGAAGGTATTTGGGGTGACCTGAGTGATTACTCCTTCCATGGATGGGTAAGAAATTAGATAAGAGATGGGTAAAAACAGTTGATGCTTCCTTTAATATTTCTTCTCCACCTGTTTGACTCCTTATTTACACTAAATCACAAAACACATTGAAAGTAGGACTGCCATTGATCTTTGTGTTTCTTTAAACTCCATATCAGATTTATTTTCACATGCTTATATCCAATTTGTTTTGTGGAAGTTGTTGTCATGACAATGTTATAGCCAGTTACCAGAGCTCAGTGGCACATGGCATTCAAGCCTTTTCCTTAGGCTCGCATGTCTGGGCACCCACTGGGCTTCCCTGACACATTCTAGATAGAGTCCGTGATAGAGAAGCCAAGCCTTCGGAATATATCACTATGGTTACAGAGAAGCTCATCCAGAGGCAGGGGAATATGCATTCCTCTTCAGGTGTCGACTCTACCTGACCTACTGTCATCTCTGCCCACATTCCATAGGGTGAGGCAGGAAGCAAGACCAAGCCAAACACGAGTGGGGCAGGAATGTCTACTGCGCCCATGAACCAAATGTCACAGATTTGCTGATTAATGTAGACATATTCAAAGCTTTAAATCCATAAGAGCGAAATGTCTTTTCACTGGTATACTGTACTTACCCAAAAGTAAAGTGATGACTCTACATTACTCCTAAACTTAAAAGTGAAATGAAGGAAAACAATGACAACAATAGCTCAACATAGTAGCACCCATCCCGTATCTACATAACTTTTCAGATCCACTCTGGCATTGGTTGAAATGATGCTTGGACAGTTCCTAGCAGTGGGAACAGGCCAAATCCTCTTGGCTGTTGAGAGACTGTTGTGTTTACTGTTTCCCAGGTTGTCAGGACTCTTAACAATTGCAAGATTAAACAGACATCTCCACTTTGAATTCTGTTCATTAGCTCCTAGTGATGAAGCCATAAAATTATGCAACTAACCTGCTTAATGAATTATATTGAATTTCTTTTTTAATTTTTTTTAGTTGTAGATGATCATAATACCTTTATTTAATTAATTTATTTATTTTTAATGTGGTGCTGAGGATTGAGCCCAGTGCCTCACATGTGCTAGGCAAGTGCTCTGCCACTGAGCCACATCCCCATCCCCTATCCTAAATTTCTTATATGAGAAAAAACATAATCGAAATAAGCATGTATAAATTTGTCTTATATTTAAGTTTTTTACAAAACATATTATGTTTTCTCCTCTCCTAGAATTATTTCCCTATAAATATCTCATACAAGTTCCAAATGAGGAAACACTAAGGGCGGTATGGTGTGCTTATATACTCCTTAGCAAAACTTCCTGACTTGACCTTTAGTAAAACTTTAAATTCAGGTCTAACATTTTTTTTTTCTGAAATTGTTCATAATGGAGTATATATGGGCTCAAATTTCCAAGTTAATGAGTGAAAATGCAACATTCTTTCTCCTTTTTTCTCCACTTTTTTCTTCTCTCTCCACCCACCTCTCTCTCTCTCTCTCTCAAAACACATGCACACACACACATATTCTCTCACCAAACTTAAAATTTTCTTTACAAGAAATTGTATAATATGCAGTTTTGTCTTTATGTCTATCATCCTTTGACTAACTGTTGAGAGTTCTTTCCTAAGCTTATATTGCATGATTTTTATTGAGGGTAGTCAGATAAATGCAGGGAAAGTAAAGTACATTTCAGAGTTTCTGCAGTGGGGACAGGGATCCAGTGTGCAGCCTTTGAACTGCATCTCTGCACTGATGGAGAGAGAAAGAAGCCCCATGTGTTTAAAAGAGCTAAAGAAACACCTCTGGCAATGACATTTTATGGACAAATTTGAGCCTACATATATGTCTCCATCCAGTCAGCTCTGACTTGTTGGTTAAATAATGGTCTTGTAAAATTTTCTGTTTCAGCTTCTCAAATACGCTTGCATTTAAAATTCACAAATTTGAAAGTTATGTGTATGTACAGATATGACATAACAACTCTCATTATTATGTATCATTATAACGCACCGATACAAAAATCAGCAAATAATTCAGGTCCTGGGAAATGGATTTATAAAACTGAGTAAACACTCAAAAAATAAAATTTGCGTATGTATGTGTGTGCTTGTATGCTTATTTTATCTATTATTTTTATTTTAGCTAACATATGCTAATTGCACACATTATGGAATTAGTGTGATATATCCATACAGGCACACAGCAAGCACCGATCAAATCCCACCTTCCTTTATCCCTCATCTTTCCCAGACCTCCACATGCTTTTCAGCCTCTATTAATCACTCTTGTGCGTTCAGGTTGACTTATTTTTTCCTTTCTACTTCCACATTTGAGAGAAAACATACAATACATATTTTTCTGTGTCTGGCTTATTTCATTTAAAGTAATGTGGAGATATGATTCAACTATCCCACTTCTGAGTATATATCTAAAGGAAATGAAATCTGCATACTAAATATGTAATCTGAATTTCCAAACCTTATTTGTATACATGAAGTTATATAATAATAATAATTCTAAATGTGTAAAAGTAATATAAATGAATTCAATTCCTCAGTTTTCTTTTCTATATCCTATGCTCTGGGGCCCTTAGCATCCCTCCAAGATCTTTAAGGTAGTTCCCAGGAGGTCCTGGTGTGCTCTCCTAGGTAATCCCTTCCTGTTTTTCATTTGGACTCTTTAGTGAAAGTTTTTGTGGTGTATAACTGCTGCAGCTGTGCAGGGAAAAACTGTCACCTTGCTAAGGAGCTGGCCTGTAAAATCCCAGGGCCTCAGGCCCTGGGATCAAAAGGCATCACACATGTTTTTTTTTTTTTTTTTTTACTGTGAACTATTTGCATAAATGCAGCTGTGGGGTGAATTGATTTGTTCTTTCTCCATTCTGCTTCCTTTCAAAGCAGAATGGGTTCCTGATTGTCAAAGCAAAATTGTTGTTTGCCCTTACCCCACTCTTCACAGAGTTTGTTATTTTTTTAGAAACATCTGTAAAGGTAGATACTTTTATAAGTAATCCCATTTTACTGGGGGAAAACAAAACAAACAAACAAACAAAACAACAACAACAACAACAAAAAAAAAAAACCCTGGGATTTCAGAGGTTTAAGCATATTGAACAACTAAATGATTCTAAGAGTTTGCATATCTCAATAATGGGTATTGGTACATTCTTCCCTGCCCATTATCTCTTGAATGGTATTTTGTCTTAGGAAAAATTCATATTGTGCTTTCCATCTCCAAGGCGAAGTCAGAATTCAAATCTTTAATGTTTCCTCTACTGAGATTCAGTGACACAACTTGCAATTTCTGCTTCACCCATCGGTGTGAGACTCAGACTAAGAAAAGAGGACCAGGAAACAGGCTCTGCATGGAGCTTCTGTTACACCCATGCAACCACCACAGAAACAACAGGGCAACAGGGTTAGCCATTCTGAGATTCTTGGGAAGAAGAGGTTTCAGCTGACTCGATCTCTTGGAATTTGGTGTTCAGGGACAGCTGGTCCTATTCCTCATTGGACCAGTTCTACAACATCACTTTACTTAACCAAAACCCCACTTCTTCTATCTTCCAATTCTGTGGTAGCCCAGTATCTCAGTATCTTTATAATAATTATCTTTTAGTTTGGAACTATCAGAACCTGATCAATATAAGTTCTCTTTTACCTGTTCTCTGCTTCTCTCTCTCCTCTCTCTCTCTCTCTCTCTCTCTCTCTCTCTTTCCTTTTCTGTTAAAGCATTTTTTGTTTTGTTTTGTTTTTGTATTTTGAAAATTATAGTTAAAAACTTTGTCATTGTGTTCGTCAGTCTCTGTGACAAAAGTGCCTAACAAGAACAAATTTATTTTGCCCTTACACTGTCAGAGGTTTCAGTCCATGGTCAGATATTGCTCTGGACTGGCATCATGGCAAAAGGGCATGACACAGCTAATAGCAGAAGAAAGGGGAGGGTGGAGGTGGGGGGGGGGGGAGAGAAAGTCAAGGTACAATTCCCAAGAGCACACCTCAGTGACTTACTTCCCCCAGCCATGCCCTGTGTCCCTAGAGTTTCCATGCAGTACTTCATTCAAATTATTAAATCTTTAAATGGATTCTTCCACTGATGAGTTCATAGCTTTTATAATCTAATCACGTCACCTATGAACATTTCTTTACTGCATAATACATTAACTTTTCGGAGCACCTTATTAGATCCACACTATAATGGCTGTGGATTTTAGAAAAGGCTTTGATTTTTATCTCAGGCCATAGGTTGCCCATTTCCTTTGTCTGTGGTGATGCACTTCTTCTATAGATGGCCACATGTGACTTTTCCAAGGCCTTCAAGTTTTGCTCAGTTTGTCTTATAGTTGAAGTTTCCCTTTACCATTTTCACTAAATATTGAAAAACTCCCTTCTTCAGAGCACATTTGACTTCCCTAGTCTGCTATATTTTTCTATACTTTTTATTCTTTCTAAATACTAAGTTATTTAATTATTATTACTATTATTATATGTTTTCTCTTTATTTAAATACAAACTCTGTGGAAGCATGCACTGTTTGTTTGTTTCTATGTTTTGGTCAATGATTTTTTCCAAGTGCTTAGAACAGTACCTGAAATATTGTAAAATCCCAGTAAATGATCATTGAATAAAGTAATATCTTTAAATGCAATTTTTGTAATTACATTTTTTTTCTTTCACTTGTGAAAGAAAATTTTGTAAGGAGAAAAACAAATCAATTTCTTCAGTGGTCAAAATTTACAGTTAAGGCATAGAGTCTTTTCCTGACTATATCATTAGAGTCATGAATTAAAGCAAATCAAATGTCCTATTTGATCCTCAGCTTCCTCATCTTTATGTTTTCTCCAGTCCTCTACAGGGAAGATTAAAAAAAGCTGGGAAAAAATTCACCAACATAATTCATATATATGTAAAAAATGTTTTCTCTCATTCCCTTCCTTTTTTCTTCTGTATTGACAGTCAATTGGTTAAAAAAATTTGCAACCTTGAAGCCAGTTGCTAGAGTTTAGGAGAGGACTGTTGAGCCTCAGTGGTACAAGAAATTAATAGATTCAAATCAAAACAGGTTTGAGAAGCTAATAGAACTTCTAGGCAGAATAAAACACCAAATAAGTATTGGTAAAGCTTCTAGAAGCAAGATATCCATGGAAAGCTGTGTACAAATTGCTTGTTCAGAAAATTATACCATTAATAACAGGACTGTTAATATGCTTACACCTTTGGGATAGTTTATAAATAGAAAAAACATCCATGATGATATTGAGCTTGACTCTTTAGTCTAGATTCTGTGTTCTGAGAGAAGATCTCTGGGTAGTGCTGAAAGGAGGAAGGGTTCAAGCGATTTCTGCCCATTCTTAGGCCCAAGCCAACACTGGTGAATGTACAAATATGAAATCCTTTACCCAAGTATTATGTTACTTGGCCTCACTCAATGGGACCATCTACCCAAGCCTCTTATTGAAAGTGCTATATGCTCTAGATAAACCCATCAGCCCTCCAGACCACATCAGTGGGACTCATCTAAGTGGGGATTTAGGGAGAAACCAATTCATTTGAAGTATTTAACAGTGACTCGTAATTATTTGAAACTAGGGAAAGAGGGTATATATCATTTAGAATTAGTCCTAAGAAGCAAATACTGCTTAGCAAATAACTGTAACTGGTATTCTAGCTCAGAATATAATAAAGGAATGTATACCATTTTAGAAAGGTACAACATTATGTTGGGGTTAATACAGACTTCCAGACTGTCTGCTGTGAAGTAGCACCCCTAAAATAATTATGCTTTTAATAGAATCTTCCTCATGTTCTTTGCATGCTTTACAAATCGTGGAAAGCTCTAGGGTGCCCCCCCTTCTTCCAACTTGCCACAGTAACTTCCATGAGAACCTTAGCCCTGAGGACAACTGAGAGAAAGTTGGTACTGTTTATATATTGGGATTATTTGTAAATGAGAACCTACATGCACGATGAAACCTAATAGCCTCCTCAAACAAATGCTATTATTCTACCTTTAAATGATGAATCATAAAAAACAGTCTTTAATAAATATTTCCTTCACTTTTTAAATAAGTACATAGTAAGCACCTTGTGTATGCCAAACAGAAACAATACAGTGATTATCAAAGGAAGCCCAGGCAGGATACCTTTCAGGCTAATGAAAAACATCTCCATCCCAGTCTACACCTGTTGTTTAGGATACACTATGATTTTTTGAATGGTAATCCTTTGCTACTGAAACATTCTTAATCATGAAAAGAATATCTAACAGCTTTTAATACATGCAAATTTGTAAAGAAAGAAATTAATGGGAGCAAAACTCAGGCATGGTTTCCTATTAACTATGTAAACTGGAAATTGTATGTAGCATACCCATTTTTTTCTTTTTTTTTAAATTTATAATAGTAGTATGTATTACAATTCATAATGCACATAGGTAGCATCTTTTTACATACAACTGTTTGTATACAAAGTATGTAAGTACCATTCAGATCTTCAATCATAGCATACCCATTTTTGAGGGTTAAACCTGGCCTTCAGAGGGTTTTGTTTGGTCCACATATTATTGGCTTTCATGATGCCAATGGCTTGATGGTTTTTATTTGTTTGCTTGTATGTGGATTAGATCCACTGAGCCACATCCACAGCTGTTTTTGTATTTTATTTAGAGACAGGGTCTCACTGAGTTGCTGAGACTGGCTTTGAATTCACAATTCTTCTGTCTCAGCCTCCAGAGCCTCTGGGATTGCAGGAATGCACCACAGCCCCTATCTGATGGGTTTTCCCCAAACCTATAAACTTGAAATTTCATGACTAATCTTAAAAACATCAGAATATAAGGTCACCCCGGGGCTGTTCCTGTCCTGGCCCAAGGCCCTGGGAAGTAGGTCAAGACCCCTTTCCTGAACCAACACTCCTTTTTCTCAGGCTCCACCCTCTTTATTGTCTAACAGAGGCAGAGAACAAAGGTTAGGCTGATCTCGGCCCTGATGGTGGTGCTTTTGTCTTTGCTACTTTTAAAGGGAATTTTAAAAATCTATACATAATGTTTTGTGTTTGGTTTATGGAAAAGCATGACCAATTTACTCAATTATGATTACTCATTGATATGGTAGGAATCTGAGTTTGTGGCCCTGCTTCTGAGAGTTGTCAAAAATCAATATTCAAACAGTTTTGATGCAAATATCATTTGTGTGTCTGTATATGTGTGTGCATAAATATATTCATTTATATATATACAGAGAGAGACCCAAAGGCAGAAAAAAAAAAAAAAAAAAAAAAAAAAAAGAGGAAAGTAAGGAATAGGGGGAAAAAAGAAGGGAAATAAAGAGAAAGGAAGAAATTAAGGAAGAAAATAAGGAAAGAAGAGGAAAAGGGAAAGAAAAGAGGAAGGAAGGTAAGAAAGAAAGAAAGCAAGAGATTACACATATATGTATGGTGAATCATAAAAAAAAACTGTCTCTAAAAATAGCTCTTTTCTTTTTAATGTAAATGTACATACACACACACGTATACACTTTCTTCTCACTTTCTATGATTTCCTGTGCTCTGCTTCACGCTTGCACCCCTGAGCTGTGGATTCTTTTGCCTTTCAGATGGAACCCCATTTACCTGGTGGATCGGGCGGTCCAATGAAAGGCACCCTTACTGGGGAGGGTCTCTTCCTGGAGTCCAGCAGTGCGGATGTGGCCTGGAGGAGAGTTGCCTGGACATTCGACATTTTTGCAATTGTGATGCTGACAAGGATGAATGGTAATGAGAACTGCAATCTTTCCACAGTTGTGGAGGAAGCACCTTAATTGATGCATGAAATTTCCCCAAAGAGAGAAGGATGTGGATGAGAGATTCAATAAGAACCCAGGCTCCACCACGATGTTCGCGATTGTTTTTTAATTTTGAAAATAGCTAGTTCTAATATTTTCAGGGCTACTACTGAGGTTTGTGACATGAAGGCATACAGTTACAACATTGATGCCTGCCTTCTTGTATTTGGAATCCTGCATTTCAAACCAAAGGAACAGAAAGCAATATTGACCTATGCAATTGAGTCAGAGTTTCTACTATGGGTGGAATACACTTTTGGGTGAAGGAAGTGATGGGGATAGTAATGTGTAATGATATGGAAAGTTTCTCCTTTCTGTCATTGATGTTTAGTCTGTTTTGCCACCAACAAAAATATAGCAAATTCATGTTTATCAATCATCTAATTAATCTTCATAGTAGTCATTATATTTCACAAGACTTTTTGGCTTTCCATATTGAGGTTGAAAAAGGCTGGGAGGAGATCATTTATTTTTCCCAAGGTCGTGCATGTTTATCAGATTTAACAAATTCCAAATCTGATGTCGGTCTATCTGTAGCAATAGAATATCAAACTCTCCTAAACTAAGTTACTCCTGTAAAGTGTAGTGTGGTCTTTTAAGTTTTCATGCCCATTAAACTGTTTCCTTCATCCTCCAGCTGAATTGTTTGCTTTTCACTTTATTAGCTATGAAAATATGCACAGAGCATTTCCACATACCCTTTGGTATTGACTGAATTTAAGGCATTCTTTGGTTTTGGATTATGCAATTTTGCTTGCCTCATCAAATGCAGCTCAATCATATTTAAGAATCCCTGTGTCAAGCTGCTCTCTGCCCAGATAACATTTCTTTTTTTGGTACAGTAATTTTCTTTCACTGTTCAAATTGTTACCAGCAGGGACTGATGCAAACAAAAATGTCAGGTTGAGTCTAAACCTCACTTCTGTGAGGAAAGGGCTGAACTTCGGGCTCCACTGGGTCGCATAGGATATGGATAACCACTTCAGAACACCACAGGGCTGCTGCCGTAAGGCAAGTTTCCTGATTGTCTTCTCCTCACCTCATCCTCTTCATATGGATAGAATTAGATGAAGTTTTCTGCAGGTACAATGGTCCTCTGGTTTTCTTTGGACCTCTACTTTACCCACAGTAAATTCTCTGATAGCATTGTGGACACCTACAAAAAAATAAAAGTTGTGTCCTGGATTGTGACCATCTCTCTGTTAACATTCTGTCCCTCAAGACCTGCTCATGAGGCAGTAGACACTTAATGTGTAGTTGGTGGAGCACATAAACCTTAAATGTCTTTGGAGAGAAGGAATCATCACAAGAATGTCTTCTACAAGCATGGGAGTTACGTGTGATAAATGTTAGAGGGCTGTGTTTGACAGGAAAACATGTTCAAATCCTCCACTCCCAGCAGGTTGGATTCAGTCATCTCTTCGATTCCTAAGTTCAGCTTCACTGTGCATGATATTAGACATTATTTACATATTTATAGGCTTCAATGGAAACACCTTCACTTCCTGGTGTATAATTAGAGAAGTTGACGTAAGAGGTAGGATGCAAGATGAAAGTCATTGATAAAGGGAAGTGTTTCTCATTTGATGTGTTTTTCTACTGCACACTGCTGGGAAACTCCCCTTTTAGGGAACAATAGGCCAGTGCTTAATTTACTGCACAATGAAGGGCAGTGGGGACAATAATTCACTTAATCTAGTTGTTACTCTACACCCTCTTCTCTGGAACATTCTACCAGTCATGTCTTCCATTCAGATTTCAGTCTCTCCATCCTCTGACCTGCTCATTAGTTCGTGAACCTCTGAATCCCTCATGTGTTGCTTTATCTTCATCATCTAGACTGTGCTCAGAGGGAGTGCTGAAAACATCATTTCCCCCATCTCTTGGTCCAGCACATCTTTAACACCTTGGAGATTATTGCACATCCCACCACCCTTTCTACTTCCTTTAGAGGCAGGCAAAAATCCCATCCTTTTTCTCCTTCTGAGGTGAGCAACCTCTATTAGATTATCAGAAGTCATGAGGAGATATGGGTCTTGTTTAGCAGCCAGTTTACCAAGAATCAGGAGATGGAGATGCAAACTGACCTTGCCTTCATAACATTGTGTGCCTTATCCACAAGGGTTCCTGTAGAACATATCCAGGCAAGGTCTAGGTGGGAAAAGACCAAGTGCATTTCATCATTCTCATGAAAAAACAGAGGCTGAGATTCTAACTTAACTCTTTCGGGTTTTATCCATTGTCTAAGAATACATAATTTTGGGGAATAATTTTTTATACAAGCAACTGTATGTTTTATGCCATGTGGCATTTACTCTTTTATTGCTTATTTACAAAGTCTCCCTTCTGTGCCTGCCATCCAGTCTGATGTGCACAAAATATCCAGGACTTTATAGTCCCTGTCTTTGAGACATTCATAGGACAGTAGAAAAGAAAACACTGGTTAGTTAGTAATAAATGGAACAGTGTGACAAATGTGGTAACAGTGGTAAGAACTTTTGTGTCGGGGACTGGGGTACATTTGTTCTGGAAGTCAGATTTTTAAAAAGGCACCAGTTGAGGGTTAAAGAACTATGAGTTAGCTAGAAGAATAAGCAAGTTAGTGTTACACAGGAAGGGGGAATCTGTGTGTGCTGAGACAGTGTAATGTGAAATAATATGAGAACCATTATTTCCCCAAAACATGGGTGCCTTGGTGTAGTTCTTGCCTAGTTTCATACAGAGAATCTACAGGGAATGAAGCTAGGAAGGAAGGTTGAATCCAGATCATGAAACTCCTTTGGTGGGAAATATCAATGAGCTAGCTCTGTCTGCATAGGGATTGAAGACATGCAATATGCATCCAGACATAGCACCTGGTAGAACCCTGTGGAAATGCATACATTTTTTATGTACCCAATTCCATTATTTATTTCAAAAAGGAAAAGTACAAAAGCTGATACCATTGTGAAATAGTTAATTAGGTTCAACATTTCCAACATCATTCTTGGCTAAATTACGGTCAAGATGCTTTTCTACATATTTCAGATTTTTGTTTCAGACTAGCATGTTCCTTTTAGTATTGCTAATGTTCTGAGGGCATCTAATAAACCACAAATGGCTTTGCCTTGTAAAATTCCCTCAAGTTTCTGATCTTGGATAAAGTTAATAAGAAAACAGACTTGGGCTAGTGTAGCACCTTGTAGAGAGCAGTTTTAATATATTACAACTCCTAAATAATATTATCCCTTGAAAATGCTATTACATGCTGAAGTGTTCTTAGTATTTTATGTACTGTTTCTGATATTAACATTTCTTTTTTTAAAGAATTAAAAAATATAGTTGTAGGTGGACACAATACCTTATTTTATTTGTTTTTATTTTTATGTGGTGCTGTGGATTGAACCCAGTGCCTCACACATGCTAGGCAAATGCTCTACCACTGAGCCACAGCCCTGGTCCTCTGATATTAACATTTCAATACCCCTTCAGGTTGGTCTTATTATTGTCTTTTTTACCCAAAAAAGGAAACTGAGGCTTAGAGATAATTATTGGCATGGTTAATGTCACTTGAGTAAGGGGGAAAAGTTGATGTTTCAGCTGACTTCAAGAATTTTCCTATTGACTATAGCAAAGAAACTGCTAATGTTGGGATTTCAATCATGGCCAATCAGTGAAGATGCTGAGAGAACTCTCCGCGGATCTTTGAAATCACATCACTGCAGCATGTATCTTCTTGCTACGTCAGATAACGCATGGCACCTTGGGCAACTTCAAAGCCTCTGGTGATTGAGAATTCTTTGGACTGTCTTAATAAACCTCCATAACTGTATAACTTACTGTCATATTTTTCAATGAGAACCAATTAATTAAGGAAAATTATTGTTTTCTCTAGGATTGAGTGAAAGTGAGAGATCTCAAAAGATGGATTGCCAGTGGAGAGAGAAATCACCCAATTGATATTTCTAGGGATACATTTGCTGCTTAAAGAAATAGTACATTTCCTTTGAGTGAAAGGAAGCCTCAGTTAGACAAGTAAATCATGTGTACGGTTGTCCTTCAGTATCTCCTGATATTTGGTTCTAAGATTCATTCCATAGCAAAATCCACAGATGTTCAAGTCACTTGTGTAAAAGTGAAGTAATGCTTCTTGTAGAACCTACACACATCCTCCCCTATAATTTAAGTCATCACTACATTACTTACAATGCCTAATATAATACAGAAGCTATGTTAACAGTTGTTCTGTGTTGCTTAGGAAATAATGACAAATTTTTAAAATTAGAATTGAAAAGTGTTTTCCATCTATAATGGGCTGGACCTGTGGATGCCAAACCTATAGATAAGATGGCTGATGTTACCATGGAACTGATCTCTTAAGGGTTTCTATCTCAGACTAAAAACTAAATAGGAAGGAAAAGGAGCAAGAAAGAAATGAACTTATAATAAATAATAGTTTCCCAGCTACTGACTATTTGCTAAGGAATGTTTCTTCATTTAATTATCCAATAATAGGAATCTCACCAACTATGAGTTTTCTGAAGCAAGTGCTTCAGACTGAGGAACCGCCGAGATTAGAAAAGAAAATTCCAGTGATATCCCCAGCCTGCAGCCCTGGAGATAGCACAGGGCAGTGCTGGGCTGTGTGGGAGGTGGAATAATCTTCCAGGTGGAGGATGAAAAGGGTGGGGGGGGGACAGCACTGGGACAGCAGGTGGGAGGTGCACAGTGGGCTTCTTGGTGACGGTGACCCACAGCCTGGATCCGGAGCTTTTTCATCCATTTCCCCAGTTTCAAAGACAGAAAAGTTCTCTTGCTTTGCAGCAGAGCATTCTTTCATTTGTTGTGCAAGAAAGTGTAAAAGTTTTTATCTGATTTTTTAGAAACTCTATTCTTTGCCTTTTGCCCTTAGTGTATTCTTGTACAAAGTGATATGATACAAACTAGGAAGAAAAAATGATGTAGGGTTTAAATTCTGTTCATCTGATAAGACAAGAAAGGAAACCTACTGGTCTTTTTCTTAAAGAACAGAACTTAAAGAACAGAATATTTTTAGGGGAGTTTTTTTTTTTTTTTTTTTTTTTTTTTTTTTTTCCTTCAGTATATGGAATCCTGGTGCTTTTGTCTTCTGTTTAGCCTTTGATTCTACTTCTCTGCCATGGAGAGATTATTTAATGAATGTTGCTGAAGTCATGAATGAAAGGTGGTGAATGGCTTCTGTTGGACATATTTTCACATCTTTTTCTTTTAGTAGGTCAGTCATGACCATTTTAGGATTCATTGATGTTTACTTTACCGTTAACCGTTATTTATCCTTCACAGTCTCATGAGAAAGATTTACCAAGTTTAACGTAAATGTTTTTGCTAGAGATTAATTTTCTTTCACGATCAAAAGTACTTATTTATCTTTTGGTGCCAAGGTTATTTCATTTAACATTATGAACTCCAAATCATAAATGGCAAGGATGCCTTATTTTTCCACTGTGTATATATTTCACGTTTTCTTTGCCCATTTTCCCATTGATGGGCATTTAGGTTGTTTTCTTGTGTGGTATGTTAATTAACTTGATTTAGTGATTCCACAATTTACACATATATTCAAACACTATATTGTACACCATAAATATACACATTCTTATTTGTCAATTAAAGTGAATTAATTTTTACAAATTACTTAAAAGTGTCCATCCTCCTGCAAAAGATATCTTCTTATACCTTTACTTTCAAATGAACTTTCTCTTTGAAAGTCCATGTCTAATCTAGTCCCAGACTTTGCCCTTCATAAGTGTCCTCCATTCTATTCCCCTGGGATCATATCCAGTGATATGACTCTGGATATCTCCAAGGGGATTAGGGTTTTGCTATTTCCTTGCCTAGGCTATTCTTTGATCTCTCAGACCTTTGATTTCTTCAAAACCTCCAGGTCTGAGATCCCCACGCTCAATGCAGTTAGGGTACTTCCTACCAGGTTGCATCCTGAGACAGAGCTCTGATCCTGAATCCTGAAAGGAAAAAAAAAAAAAAAAAATCACCACAGGGCATAATAAGGTTCTATCCTTTATTCAAAAAATAATACTGCATAATCTCTACTGGCTGACTTTTGTTATCTGTGAATTTGTTTGTGAGTCATTCTACTTTTTACTGAGCTATGGAAGTGCTTTTCTCCCAAGCAGGCAGGAATTCTGAAAGGATTATCTGAGTTGTTACTCACTCAGTCCCTGAATTCCCATGTATGTCTAGCAATGCAATCAGGACTCATCCTTGTATTGGAGATAAGTGTGCATGGAAATGGTAGGTCCTCCATGCATTAACTGCTGAATGAGTGAGTGAGTGAATGGATGGGTGGTGGGGCAACTTCCCTTCCCTTCATCCTCTCCTCTAGGTTAAATATACCCTCTAGTTGTTAGTTACTATCTGCTAGTTTAGACATTAGCTTTGTTCTCAGAGTACACCTTCTGGGATAACGTGATAGTACCTTGTTTATACCAGTGTCCCCATGATTGGGCTTCAGAGTTTACAAGACAGAATGCTTCATAGTGCATTGGAATAGAGAGAGTAGAAATGCTTTGAGCACTCAAGAGAAGAAAGAAAACATAAAAAACGAAGAAAAATAACTGATAACCAGAGTTTGAAAAGTCAAAACCATAGTATCACCTCATTCTTTTGTAGAATTCTAGGTGGGGTAAAATAGTGGATATTTTTCCAAGATTAGTATTTAAGAGATAATTTGTTGTTGTTATTATTCCTATTATTATTTTATGATGGCACCATCTCATCATCTATTAGGAGAAAATATCCAATATAAGCAACTTGTGATTCAGGTATTCTGGAAAACAAAATATAACTATGAAATAGTCCTTTATATGCATGTAAGAAAGATGTAAACTGAGGTGTCTATTTCATCTTTTATCTGTCAAGCTCTAAAAAGCCAGATTGTCTGTGAAGTCTCATATTTGAGCAATTGGAAGGGTATATAATTAGAACACAGAGTCAATATTGATAATCAGTTTCATATTTATCAAGAATATTTTATACAACATTTTGATTTTGGACTATCATTTTATACCAAAACATTATAATTATACGCTGCAATATAATAAGACCTTGGGTTCCATTTTAATTTACCTATTTATCACCAAGATTTTGGCATCTCCCCCCCCATAGTAGCTCTTACTCAGATCAGGATCAAAATCAGACGAGTTGTTTGCCTCTTTTGTCTGTTCTGCAAGTTTGATTACAGTTGTCAGTTCTGCTCTACCACAATTTAAATAATGTATACAAGAAATTATTTTTCTGATTTTCTTAATGTAAGGAGATTTTATTACCAAAGAAATATAATATAATTTTATTATAAAATATTCAAGATTTTCAGGCATATTTGAATAAAATGTAGAAGCTCCCTACCATTTTGAATCCTCTTAAGTCTTCCTCATGTGTAGAATCTTGCTCCTACAGAAAATAGTTGGATGCATAGGATATCTATATATAAATATTTTTCTATACTTAAAGCATATTTTTAAATATGTGTTTTTATTGAGCAATTAAAACAAGTCTGTCATTTGTTCCATATTTTAATTAAGATAAAATTATATGTTATTCTACAAATTTTTTTTCCAACTCCCCCTGCCCAAATATTGGAGATCTTTTTCTTGATTTCATTAAATAAGCATGAAAGTAAATGTACCATGTCTGTTTTAATGACTGCATGGTGTCCCATGGTATGGTTATATCATTATTTATTTTTCTATTTCTTTGTGATGAACAACATTAAATTTATGACTGATTTTTCCTATTACAAACAATGTCAGAATGAAAAATTTTGGGATTTTTTGTTCTTTTTCTACTTTTCACATTATTATAATTGAAGAGTATTCCCACCATAGAATTACCAGATGATGTACTTTTTTTATTTTTGATAGATTTGACCAAATTGCTGAAGGGACATTGGTCCTCATAGAGACTGCAGGTGAATCAGTACAGAGTGGGCTGCTCTGGCCCTGTGGAGGGAAATAGCCCCTTCCCTGGGGAGGTAGTTACCATGGAGATATTCAGAACTCTCTAGTGTCAGAACACAGCCAAACCGGTGGTGGTGGTGGTAGTGGGGCGGGGGTATTCTCTACAACCTTTTCTTGCTCTGAAAATTTGCTGGACTCCTTAACCATGTGTGGCTTCAGGGGACAGCTCTGAAGGGAAAGTTCACTGCTGAGGCTGTTGATGACTCTGTTCCTCCTCTGTTCCTTCTCTCTGCCTTTTTCATTTCTACCTAGTGCTGTTCCCATAGCCTATGGTAATGCAGTTGGCTAATGAAAAATAAATCCATTGTCTCTGCATGTTTTTTAAAATGTAGAGTCTTCATCATGTGCAAGAAAAAATAGTTTTCTCTCTTCTGAAAATATCATGAGCTAATACGTACAGTGCATTTACACACATACAATCTTAAGTTCCTACCCCCCACACTTTTTGTTTTTTGCTTTTATTTTTTCTTTCTCTTTTTCTTGGTAGCCTGCCACTTTCTGCATAAAAAATATAATAAATCTCTAAGTTGTACTTTATTTCATAATGGGATATTTAAGCAAAATCCCAGATTTGGTGCTTATTAATTATAGAACCTAAAAGATTTAACCTCTCAGGTTCAGGTTCTTATTTTATTCTAAAAAAGGGCAGGGGATAACTATCTCTGGAGAGTACTGGCTGAGTTAGTAATAGTTTGTGCATCTAGCAGACATAGCATGGAGTCAGTTCTGAAAAAATGTATGTCATCACATTTATTAGTATTTTCTTGATTTTCACAGTATTGTAAATAAGCTATAAGAGGCACTATTGAGTTCTAGATATTAAATTACTGTCTAAAAAATGTACATATAATATACATGCAATAAGATGAATAACATAAAAGAAGCAATAGCATGCTATCGCAAAGTTCATTCACGCATCAAAATTGGGGTGAAGAAATAATAGTGAGGACCCCTTCCTGGCAAAAATGGGAATTCTTTCTGAAAGTTTCTTGGTAAAAATCAGCGTGTAATGGATGGATCTGCCCTGAGTGGAAATAAGCCAAAAGATTGCTTGTAAATGTGTAACTGAAGAGTTTGTGGACTCCCAGAATTCTTGCCAAGGTGACCCAGGTGTAATCTCAGGGAGTGCAGGGCTGGAAAATGATTGCAAATTAGTAAATTGAAACCTAATCAATTGACTTGTATCTCATGTGGAGAAAGCCTGTGTGAACAGAATGGGGATGGTCAGCCTAAGACCCACCAAGGACAGCTCAAGGACTCAGGTCCTGGTTTTGTACTTTCAGCACTGTCTAAACAAGACAGAGACTAAATGTAAATAACTGCTACACCCAGGAGACAGTGAGGGCACAGGAGAACAAGGTACTTATTAGCAAATGCTTTGGTGTACAAATCTGGGCTCACTCCAAACTGCTACTCCATTTGCAAATGATGCAGGTTGAATTTTGTCACCACTTTGAATCTCAGTTTTCTCTCCTGCAAAACAAGGTAATTATTATAAAATTCATCACAGTTTTTTTTTTTTTTTTTTTTTTTTTTTTTCCCTCAGAGAAATGAGATCATGGGTGAAACTTTATATCCAATGGCCAGGGAAATGAGAGGCAACCCTTACACTCAACTCCAGAGATATAAGGTGTACAAATGAACTCCCAAGCCATCTTTATGTTCCAAGAATAGCCGTGCTAAACTCTATCTAGTAATGACTCCAACTTACAGATGATTTTCTTCAAAAGAACTCCTCTTTAAGAAAGGCAAAATGATTTCAAATGTTATCTTTTTTTTTTTTTTTGGTACCTGGGATTGAACTCCGGGGCACTCAACCACTGGGCCACACCCCCCAGCCCTTTTTAAAAAAATATTTTATTTAGAGACAGAGTCTCACTGAGCTTTTTAGTGACTCACCATTGCTGAGGCTGGCTTTGAACTTGAGATCCTCCTGCCTCAGCCTCCCAAATTGCTGGGATTACAGGCATTTTTCACCACACCGGGCTGAAATACTATCTTATTGTTCACTTTGCTAAATATTTTAGAGTTCAGGACTGGGAGAAGCTCAGTGGTAGAGTGCTTGCTTATCATGCATGAGGGCCCTGGGTTCAATACTGCACCACCAAAAAAAAAAAAAAGAAAGAAAGAAAGAAAAAAATGTGTCTGAAGTGTGCGTGTGTGTGTGTGTGTGTGTGTGTGTGTGTGTGCGTGTGTGTGCGTGCAAGCGCCAGGCATAAAGGCAATAATGTAAAATACTGCAACAAGGTGAGGGAGAGAGAGGCTGATATGTTATGTGATCATTAGCAATTTAATGGGAGAAGTTTCATTGGGTGAAAAGGGGAAAGGATGATTATTTAGGTTGAGGAGAAAGAGGGATTAGGGATAAAAAGAGATAAAGGGGGCTGGGGTTGTGGCTCAGTGTTAGAGTGCTCGCCTAATATGTGCAAGGCATGGGATTTGAGCCTCAGCACCACATAAAATAAATAAATAAATACAAAAGGGCATTGTGTCCAACTGCAACTAAATATATAATATATATATATATATATATATATATATATATATATTTTTTTTTTTTTTTTTTTAAGAGGGGCTGGGGTTGTAGCTCAGTGGTGGAGCACTTGCTTGGCACATGCTGGGTTCGATCCTCAGCACCACATGAAAATAAAATAAAGGTATTGTGTCCAACTACAACTAACACAAAATATTTTTTGAAAAGAGATAAAGGAGAGAATGCAGATACTTATCTAAAAAGTGGAAAAATGGTTTGGCCCTGAAGAGAAAAGGAGAAAGAGAAATAACTGGATCGAGAGGTGGATTTAAAGCAGCCAGAGCATAGGAGCAGAAAGAGTTAGAAAACAGGGAGGAGTTGAAGTTGGGGAATATAAGGATAGAGCTCAATTAAAGGAGAAATAGAGCTGAGAAAGCAGGAGAAAACAGGATTCAAAATCCAGGATTAGCCAGGGCTGGGCTCCTCAAACCACAAGGAAGCCAAAGAAGCAGGTCACTATGGGTGCAGATGCTCCAACAATTTAGATTTCCTTGCATATAGTCAAGCTTACGGTATATATAATATCAACCCATTTTCCAGTGGGAAAACTATTATATGCACACAAGTCAATTTGTTAATAAACATCAGACATCATTGTATATAGTAACATAAATGTGTAAAAATTAAATATATAAGAAAGAATGTAGGGCAGAGAAGGAAGCGAGGATGCAGAACATGTGGGGACATTTTTGAGGAGGACATTTTGAATTTGAGTATGGCAAAATTTTTAGAGTTGAAGAACAGGGTTATTTTATTCCAGGGAATGAGAGACATGGGTATTGAGTCATTTGCATCTAAGTGAAGTTGAATCACAAGTGTGTGCTCCACAATCCAGTGGTTTTGACTTTTAATCTGCTTGCTTCCTGACTAGGACTGATGAGTCTAGAGAGGCATATATTTTTATGGCACTTACTGGTTGTTTCTTTCAAATCTGTGAATCCAGAGTATGTTCAGTAAATGATGCCTCCACAATTCTTCATCAATGACACTATTTTTAAATCAGTTTCATACCTGTAAAGTCTTGAAGGCCATTTTTATCTCTTAACAGTAAAGTGATACTGAGTAAACATTGGCTGAGATTCCTTATGCCAAGACCTACCTGATTTTGTTTTCTTACATCTAATTGTGAAGAGCCCTAGGCTTTCAGGTTTCTAGAGTATTTATAGAAAATAAAACAGTATCAGAAATTTTTAAATATGCATGCAAATGATATTTTCTTTATTTTTATTGTGCTAAGAACTGAAAGGAAAAAAAAAAAAAAAAAGAGAGAGAGGGATTCCAGGAATGTTTTGATGATTGTGGAGGGCAGTGGGATGGATGTTATCCATGTGTGGACATTGTCAATGCTTGCATTTGCTTTTGTTGGCAGCCAAGTGACCCTTTAGCTCATTTTGAGAATCTTGTCAACTAATCCCCTGAGTCTTTTTACTTAGAAGTCTAAAGAAGGAAGTCAAAATGCAACTGATTGCCTTATAAACAAAGCTATGATAAAGTAATTGGCAACCATCAATACTTCAGATTTGCAGAATTGCTTGTGGCTATCCTACTGGGCATTCAACCACAGGAAACAGAATCATGCATCTCACTCTAAGGAAGGTTATCTGTTGATTTAAATCCACTCAGATTCACACAAGGGCTTCAAAAGTTGCCAAGGTCTTGAGTTCATCCTATAATTTCCTAAGTCTGTCTGCCATATGCATAATGCTTTATTTGTTACTTTAGAGTGATTGAAATAGGAAAGGACATAAAAAAGGAGAAAAAAACATTATCGCTCTTAATGGATTCAGTAGCTCAAATAACTGTGCTAAAAGAAGGTTCCAGAGCAACAGTTAACCAAATTGGTTGATGGAAATAACATTTAGCATGTGGCATTTCACCACACTTTGCTCCAAGGTTGCACTAGTAAATTAGCTGCCACCCCAGCTCTGCTCTCCTAAATTTAGTGAAATCTCCAGATTCAAATAACTAAGCTAAGGGGCAACCACATTGACTAATTTTGTACCTCAGCTCTGCTCTTGAGAACATTGGAGTTTTCCCTTGACCCACATGTTCTTTCTTTAAGCCATGTGTGTTTCTTGAGGACCACATGTCTGTTCCTTGTGCCCCTGCACCCTCCCTAAGTTGGACCCTTTGGGTAGCCTGCCCATTCCTTTCAACAATGAGGTTCACGTTCTTGTTTTCCCTATAAACATGCTTTCTATTTAGCATTTTTTATTTCAAACGTTACTGAGAGTTTCATTAACTATGTATCAAGTCTCTGTTCTCTGCTACTCAGCATGTTAGCTGTTTCATAAATTATCAACTTTGATTTATATAGCAACATCCATCAGTATTGTTACAGCCATTTAGAAGCAAGGGAACAGGTTTCGAGTGATCTCACTGATCATACAAGTAGTGTACCCAGCCACATGGATCCAGCTCCTGCTAGTTTGGTTCTAATGGAAGTGCTTTCCCACTATGACACAGTCACCTCAAAGCTGCAGTTATAAAAGAAGGCCTTATAGATTGTTTCAGAAGAAGTCAGTATCTGCAAAATATTAGCTTCAATGTGAAAAGAAATCTACAGCTTCAGTCTCCCTACCTATCACGTGGGATCAACATAATTCATATCATTTTATGATTTAATCTACCACCACCACCTCTATCAACATCACCGCAAACGTTCTATCCATTGTTTCAAAATGGTGGAGTTACACCTGCTACTCATGAATTAGATCTAATTTTATTCTCAATGCATCCCTAAGAATAAATATGTAAGTTCCCCTTGATAGCTTAGTTCCCTATAGGCTGAACTACAACCCTCACATGTAGTTCATTGACCCCTCAGAGTTGATTCCCACCATATTTCTATTCATTCATTTTTTTTTAAAGAATTTTAAGCACTTTGCCAAGATTTGAAATGGAAGCATCTCATATTAGGATTCCAGGCTAGCCCATTGGTCTTGCATTCATGATTTGCATTATTACCTGGTGCTAAAATGGAACTTACTGCCCACTTTAAGAGGACCATCTACTTTCTACCAAACTCTCTTCTCACTCACTCCGTGACAATGAAACTGTGTGTCAGGTTCCATTTATGACTACCATAAAGCTGGCTTCACTTGTTTTTATTACCTGCCTGGTCCCTCTAGGCATTTGAGTTTGTATCTGTTTCTCTTGTGTTAAACAACTTTTGGAAAGCAACTTACTTTTTCTTTCAGTTTAAGTTTTTAGAACAACAACAACAACAACAACAACAAAAAATAGTATTCTTGGTAATGTGTCTTGCATCATCAAACTAAATATGATTTTTTTTTCTCTTTTATTGGAAAAAATTCCATTCTTAGAGTTCTATTTGACACAAGGACATCAAGTTTATGCAGACAAGATGTCATAGTGTGTAAAGAGGCAGAAGTCAGCACCGATGGACAGACTTCAGAATCCACCATTTTTACCTTGAAAGTAAAAATGGAGAGAAATAAAATACTATATTAAATTGCTGAGTTTCTCCAGGAGAGAATCTGGTTTTGATAATCATTCTACTTTGGCTATTTGAAATTTTGTTTTAAAATCTGTTTGAAAAGATATTGGAATGCAAAAGACAAGTTTATTCTATGTCTACGTAACATTCATAGATGCGTTTTCAAACTGAAAATAAAGCCTTATCCTAGATTATTTTAATCACCTCCATATATGGTACTCAAATTATAGGTATTCTATAATGTATTTCTTTGGTTAATAGTCCTGGAGGAATACTTGACTTATTTATAACCAAGACAAATTAATATGTGCGTTTTCTCAAAAACTCATGAGTTTGACACTGAATCTTAAAATTTAATTTTCCACATGTGCTATGTAGCAAGAAATCTCCAATACAGAGTCACAGCTAGATGCATAAAAAATAAGTTGACTTGCCTGAGGCCACATATTGGTTCAGGGACAAAGGAGAGAACTAAAGTAAGTGTCACCACTTAGGTTTTGGAGTATTGAACATGGAGTAGGCACTATGCTCAGTGACTATATAATCTCACTTAATCCGTTCCATGCTGTTATGCAGATGTATCTCCATTTAGAAACTGAGTAGAGTGAGGATTTCAGAAAGGAATTTATTTGCCCAAACTAACACAGCTAGGAACTGAGACCTGGAATTGCAGAGCAAATCTGTGTACTATGTCCTTAAAAGGCATGGGATAGATGCTGGGGCATCTCAAGAATGTGATTTGGTTCCTGCCCCTTCTGCTATGTGAATTTAGGCACATTAGAAACTGTGATGGCCTCAGTTTCTCTATTTGTAAATGGAAATAATGGCACACACTGCACCAGCATTTATGTGGGAAAAATATACCCATCCTTAGTAAATTTCTGGCTCAAAATAGTTATACTTTTAATGCCAGATTCTTACCTAGAAAGAAGGGAAAAAAAATAAACAACGGTTTTTCCCTATTTTTTTAAACTTTCTTATCAACAGGTAACTAGTCAATTTCTTACTTGCATAATTAACAAGAACAAAGAGTCATTAACTTTTAGGATCTTTAAACGTAAGAAGAAAATTAAAAACAACCAGTAACTATTCTTTTCATATAAATTAAAAAGTGATAAGAAACATCTAAAGCTGATTAAAACCTGTTGGCAGGTGACTAAAACAAGCCCTTGGAGTGATTTTGAGAGGGATTTGTGATGTCTATTTCAAGATAGTTGCTAAGATAGCTGATCTTTTCATGAGGAAGTGAGGTGATGTTTAATGTCACATTAGCACTGCGTTGGGCAGGAGGGGTGCTCTTAGCCACAAAGAGCAGCCACAATCTTTGTGAACTATCAATGTTTCTGGAAACACATTTAGGGAAGATGTAAAATCCAATGGTGTTTGGAAGCCGGCATGGGTTTTGTAATTGGCATTCCAGCCTTCCGCACACACACCTGAGATGAAAGACTATCTGCTATACCCCTCCTGCACCCGAGCCTTCTGCAATCAAATCAGGTTACTTTTGAAAAGAGAGGTCTTGGCATAGAGTCCTGAGATTATTCGCATTTTGTCCTCTTATTTTTTTTTTTTTATATTTATATTTTGCAGGACAAATGATACTGGCTTTCTTTCCTTCAAAGACCACTTGCCTGTCACTCAGATAGTTATCACTGATACCAACAGATCAAACTCAGAAGCTGCTTGGAGAATTGGTCCCTTGCGTTGCTATGGCGACCGTGAGTACTAAATCGAAAGAAGCTTTCTCTCTGCATTCCATGAGCACAAGATGTTTTAACTCCCTTATCCCTTTTCCCTGCAGTGTCCCCTAGTCCTGAAAATTACCCCATGCCTAGTGCTTTTCCATACTGCATTGAAAACACTGAACCATGCTTAAGGATATTCTCCCTTGCAGGACACTTCTGGAATGCTGTTTCCTTTTACACTGAAGCCTCGTACCTCCACTTTCCTACATTCCATGCGGAATTCAGTGCTGATATTTCCTTCTTTTTTAAAACCACCGCTTTATCTGGAGTTTTCCTTGAAAACCTTGGCATTAAAGACTTCATCCGACTTGAAATAAGCTGTAAGTGCCCTCATTTATGAATTTACTGTTATTGATCTGCAGGATAAGGGTTAGCCTTAACTTGGACACCGACCACAGCACAGGTTTTTATCATCAAGTTAATCTTTCTGGACAATGGTAAAATTAGCAGTGATAATTTCCACTTTCTCTGAATTCTTTATGATTTTGATTATGGCCTATCAGCATTTATGAGTCATTCTCTCATCAAATTGTATAAATTCCAGAAATTCCCATTGATATCTACTGTAGGTTCCATTATCTGATCCATGGGTATTTCTTACCCATGACTTTAACATTTCATACTGAAGGGACTATACCTTTTATGGAAAGTAGAGATCTTTATCATAATTATACATTTTGTTGACATTTGAGGTCAACCATTATGTTGTACTTGTGCTTCAAAAGTGATTTCCTGACTTCTCTCCTACCACTAAGATAGTGCTACTAGACAATTAGATTTCCCAGTTTCTCTGTCTCTTCCCCATGAACAGTGGTATATCTACAGAATTAGATGCCAGGATGTCCATCTTCCTGTAAACAGCCCATCCCCCATATACAGATTTTATTCAGCAATAATCATCACATGAACTGAAAATTAATAGAAATACAAATAGGAAAATGTTCTGCTGTTGAACAGTTTACATATAACCATACTAATACAATATATTTCAGTACTAGAAATAAAATACAATGGCAAATAATTTAGTTCTATAAAAATGGGAAGTACTGGGCTGGGTTTGTGGCTCAGCAGTAGAGCGCTTGCCTAACACATGTGAGGCCCTGGGTTCGATCCTCAGCACCACATAAAAATAAATAAATAAAATAAAAGTGTTATGTCCAACTACAATAAAAAATAAATATTAAAAACATGGGAAGGCCGGGCGCGGTGGCGCACGCCTGTAATCCCAGCACTTTGGGAGGCTGAGGCAGGAGGATCGCGAGTTCAAAGCCAGCCTCAGCAATGGCGAGGCACTGAGCAACTCAGTGAGACCCTGTCTCTAAATAAAATACAAAAAAAAAAAGGGATGGGGATGTGACCCAGTGGTCGAGTGCCCCTGAGTTCAATCCCTGGTACCACAAAAAAAAAAAAAAAAAAAAAAAAAACAGGGGAAGTACCAATCTTTTGATCTGTACCTGTAATAATGACATTAACATTTCTGTTTCTAAATCTTTTGACAGATTTGTTGATAACTTCATCAAAATTGGTTTTCTATACATGTTTGTGTTCAAAAGAGAGTGTTAGTCATATTTGTCCATCTGTGTTCTCCGTTGAACAAAGAATATTTCTTTATTAATTTTAAATTAGATTGGTTTTCCACATAAAGCCACAGATGCACAAGTGTTTGGTAAAGAGTAATAAAAGTCCTATTTTACAATAAATTCCAGGAATTATGGTACTATGTCTATATTTTTTAAGGATCAGTTCTATCAAATTCCAAATATCTCTGAAACAATAATAATGTCACCAAAATGCTTTTCCCTGAAAATTAATCGTACATTTTTCTTTTTCTTAAGTGAAAACAAAATTTCTGATGCTTTATAAATGCTTGAGTTCTTTTAGGGTACAACCCCTGTGGTACTGAACATTTTGCATTCAATAGTAGATTCAAGTCAAACAATGATGGTGCAGAAATTGTATAGATGAAAAGGCAGAAGCTGAGTTCTTACTCTTGAAAATAAGCATGTGTGTGTGAGTCTGCATGTTCAGGAGCCAGCAGTGTTTAAATACACTTTATAGTTGTCTATATTGACTTTGCCCCAGACTATAACATTAAGTGGCAAGTAATAAAATGTAATAAAATGAAGTTGACATATACATTACTAAAAATTTACAGAGACTTTAGCATCTGTCAAAAGGTAGATCAACAAAAGATTATTTTGGTAGAGGAATGTTTTATCATTGGCATTGCTTAGAATTAACGTTCAATAATGAAAATAAAGCCAGGCATGGTAACACATGCCTGTAATCCCAGCGATTTGGGAGATTGAGGCAGGAGGATTGCGAGTTCAAAGCCAGCCTCAGTAACTTAGTGAGGCCCTAAGTAACTCAGTGAGACCCTATCTCTAAATAAAATACGAAAAAAGGGCTGGGGATGTGGCTCAGTGGTTAAGAACCCCTGGATTCACTCCCTAGTACCAAAAAAAAAAAAAAAAAAAAAAAAAAAAAGAAAGAAAAGAAAGAAAGAAACAGGTACATTTTAATTGCTTATTCCATTCCCTTAGGTTCTCTGCACATAGTGCACCCCTTTTTTTTTGGTACCAGGGATTGAACTCAGGGGCACTGGACCACTGGGCCACATCCCCAGCCCCCCCCCTTTTTTTGTATTTTATTTAGAGACAGGGTCTCACTGAGTTGCTAAGTGCCACGCCATTGCTGATGGCTGGCTTTGAACTCGAGATCCTTTTGTCTCAGCCTCCCAAGTGCTGGGGTTATAGGCTTGCACCACCACGCCCAGCTAGTGCACCATTTTATTGCTCACCAACAAGGTGGACTACACACCTGCCTTGCCTTTGTTATGCAGATGAGAATGATGACTTGGGCCTGTCACTGGTGCCCATCCCTCAGTCTATAGTTTTAGGGAAGCAATTGACCATATCACAACAACGATGTGACTGCATGAAATATCTTGAAAGCACAAAGCAACACCTGAGAAACAGAAACTGGGGATTTGAGAGCTCTGGAAAAGGAGACAGAAGTATTGCCTGGAGGAGATGGCAGAGATATTTATTAAATCTCCAGCAAATCAAAGAACAGATAAGAGTTTCCTTTGCAGGTACAGGATAATACATACAAGGCAAGACAGCCTCTTACTTGGGAGTTACACCTTTCCCTCTAAGGATTTAGTCTACTAATGGGAGGAAGCTTTTGTGGCTATGGTGTGAAATAAAATTCCTCATACTAACTTGGCCATGTTTGAATATTTTCAACTCCATATTTGGAGTTGAGTGCCAACCATTACATAATATGGATGTAATAACGTCATAGTAAATTTAATAAAAATCAGGCCCCACGGCCTTTTGATTCATTAAAGCCACAGCAAAGTCATGGTGTATTATGGGAGAATAATGAGTTATAATTTAGCATTAATTACATATCAATGTCTAATTTGTTTGTACTTTGTGGTGCTTTTTTTTGCCCTTTGAATTGTACAAGGATGTTATTAATACAAAAGATTACAAAAAAATTAAAAACAATGTAAGTATTTGGTGCATATTTTATCACCAGATTGGTGAACATAGATTTCTAAAACAAGATTTTATATTAAAAAATTAGAGTGCGAGTCCTCATGTTTCCAAAATATGTTATTATCTTTATCATTATTATTGTTTTTTAAGGGAAAATGTTCAAATTGGGAGGAATATCTTACATTTTTTATTTACAGCTTTACTCACATTTTGGATTTTAGGCAGATGGGATTTTTACCCTAAAGAGTTCATAACAGGAAACCCGTACACACTAGCTACTTGGAAAGGAAAAGTCTTTTTACGAGATGCAGAGGCTTCAAATAGATTTTGCTCCCATCCCCAAGGAGTATTCCTTTATAACCATCTGAATAGCAGCTTCCAAGGTTGATATATCCAATTTGATAGACAGGAAACAGCAGGTTTCCATCAAATTTCCAATCCATTTCCTTCTGAGTTACTTCCAACTAAGGCATTTGAGTTCTGTCACCTTGGGATAAGTCTGTAATCTGTGAAAAGGAAGATACTCCACTGTGTTCTCAAGTTTAAGTGAATGTGTTTTAAACAGGATTGTGGGGAAAATTGCTATTTGACAATTATCTTACAATGGTGTGCATATAGAACTAGGTATTTGGATTAGATGAGAAGGAGCATAGGAAATCACTTTTTAGAGTAGGAATAATGTAATAAAAAGAACTTGAGTTATAGAGCCCAACATGGATTCGAATTTCTGCTTGTCCAAGTCAGTTCATGAGCCACCTTGGAGACTTCTTCACCTGTTCAGTATTTATTAATGCACCATGGCACTGGCAACACTCAGATACCAATTGGATGTGTTTGGCCACAATTAACGGAAAACTCATTCTGAACTGACAGACACAATGATGGGAATTCAACTGTGGTGCTGGAGCACATGGTTTAGCACAGAGGCCATAGGGCTGGCTTTATTTGTTTGAATTCAGCAACTGAACAAAGGTTATCAGTGGTGAGTTTGTGTCTTCTCTCTGCTCTAACTTCTGAATATTTGCTTCAGGCTAGCTGTCCTTTACAGCAGAGTTACATTGCAAAAGAAGGGAATCATTTCTTTTCCAGCTAATCAAATACTTAGATGGTACACAAATCACCTGATAACCTGGACACCAAGGACTGTGACCAGAGAAGAAAAGATGGTAGGTTGTTTATGATAGAGTCACCACCACCACCCCCGCGCCCCGTACCCGGGAGTCAGGCTAGCTTTGCCTAAAGCCTGATGCTAAAGTGCAAGAGCAGGTAGTTTCCCAAAGCAAACTCTGGTACTGCTATAAAGGTGATGGTAGAAAGAAATCAATTGTGATTTCTTCTAAGGCACACCTTTCAGGATTAAAATGAGTCATTGCATTTGATTAAATGATTAAAATGAGTATTGCTATAAAGGTGATGGTAGAAGGAAATCAATTATGATTTCTTCTAAGGCACACATTTCAGGATTAAAATGAGTCATTGCATAAAAATGCCCAGAAGCCAGAGTGCTCACTCCTATAATCCCAGGGGCTTGGGAGGCTGAGGCAGGAGGATCATGAGTTCAAAGCCAGCCTCAGTAAAAGTGAGGTGCTAAGCAACTCAATGAGACCCTGTCTCTAAATAAAATACAAAATAGGGCTGGGGATGTGGCTCAGTGGTTGAGTGCTCCTGGGTTCAATCCCTGGTACCCTCCCCCCCCAAAAAAATGCAAAGAGTGGTGTTGGGAACCAGCAAATAGGCGTTTAATTTTGGACATATTAGTTTTCAGTGCAATTGTAATCCTAGTATTATTTGTGACCTAATATATTATCACTTATTCTCCAAATGATTAAATTTAATCTTTTCATTTTTTATTCTAATGACCTGGATGCTTTCTAATAATATTAATTCAAATGGGCTTTATAATCCTTCTAAATGAGAATTAAGTAGAAAAAAAAAACATGAATTTCCTGAGTTTCTCAGTAAAAAAAAAAAAAATCATAAGTATATGTCATGTATATATGCATATATATATATATATATATATAGAGAGAGAGAGAGAGAGAGAGAGAGAGAGAGAAAATATTTAAATTTTTCATTTCAGAGGTATCATACTGAGACTTACTAAATTCAATGTTAATTTGAAGATATGATACTCATAACCTCAGAGAATAGTAAAAATTAATACTGCTAAAATTAATTTTCACTGAATTGTTGAGTGAGTACATTGATTAGTTTCTTGACTAAAATCTTTACATTAATTCCTTTTGTTTTCAAATAATCCTATCTGTGATTATCTCTATATTGTACTATAATTATCATTGCTCAATTCCTCATCCAATATGCAGATGAAGAAAAAGAACCTGGAGAGAATAGACAACAATACAGAAACTCCTTCCATGAACCTTGAAGGCTCAGAATCCAGAACTCAATCCCACCTCTCTGATCCTTACATCAGCCCCCTACTTTGCTTTGAAGAATTACCTCAAGATTAAAAATGTTAGGACTCAAGAGAACATAGAATGATCTTCCTCCAGGTCTGAAGGCATAGGGCATTCACGAAGTTCCTGAGATTTTTGTGCAAAATTGTATATGTAAAAGACAAAAATCACAGCTGTCATCAGATCCTCAGAGAGTACTTGTGTCTGAACAGTGTAACCGTATTTCTTCCTTTCAGTTCATATTTCTCATTTTATAGATGTGTACCTGAAAGGTCAGAGAGGTTAAATATCTACATTAAAGACTTGCAACCTCCTTATTCTACAAATGTACCTAAGATCACTCTCATATCTGACCTGGGCTGGGAGATGAAGACACAGAAATGAAGCTGTGCTTTTATGTTCATGAAGCTCAGCACTTTGTCCTCTGAGGAGACATGTGAGGGTTTCCTAAGGGAACTCTCTACAGGATATGGTCAGAAGCTCTTCCCGTTGAGGTCAGGAAGAACATTGCAAAGGCACCTCTGGTCAGAAGGCTTCTTCTCCTCTGTCATAGCATTGGTTGACATTCTGTTGGGATATTTTCACATCCCTCTATCAATCTTTTCAAATCAAGCTGTGGATTCCTCTTGTCCTGTTCATTTCTGAATTCTCGGTGCCTAGCAGAGGGCCTGACCTGATAAAACCAAAGGCTAAAGGGACTCCTTAGGTGTACCTTGAACCATAATATAGTTGATGCTAAGAGAAGGTATCTTTCTGACACTTAGGGTGTGGAAAATTCAGATGCAAGTCCATGATAGAGTTACTGCTTTCCCAGGGCCACCCTCTCCAGGGCCACTGGGTCATTCTTTTCCCTCCAGCCAGTGAGAGGTAGCTTGCTGTTTGCCCCAGTTGCACCACCACATAATCTGTAGGCATTGTGGGGTGTATCATTCATTCACTTATTTTCAGATATCTATAGTATATATTTCAACTTCAACTGCCCCAGAAGAGTGTATAGGTTTCTTGATCTGAGGTTTAGCAAAATGGTTTTAAAAATGAGGTCCAGAAACATGCCACCAGTATTTACATCTTACTCCCCCCGCTGCCACTAGGGCAACTTGTTTTGCCACCTGTACCTCAGTTCCCTCATCTGTAAAGTAGCAACTATTTCACAAGGCAGTAATGAGGCTCAAGTGAATTAGGTCATACCAGAATGCTTAGAAGAGTACCTGGCTCATGGTAAGCACTCAATACATATTAACCATTAGCACTGCATTTCACGGATTCTCCTTCAGTTTTAGGAGAGAAAGACTTAGTATGTCTTTAATGATTTGAATAAAGATAAATAATCATAATTTTTTAAAAAGGGTTTTTCCAGGAACTAATACTTAGATATAAAGCTAAAAAAATAACTAAAGAAAGTTGCATTTCATAGTTGCTATATAACAATATTTTAACGAATAAAATTTTAATTTGACAAGAGCTTCCAGGGTTATGTGCTGGGTCTAAAATAAATGAAGAGTTCATCCAAACTTTGCAGATTTGTAGGGGGGACACACAGTAAACCAATCATTATATAACCAGGGATACATGGAAACCCAGCATGGTGGGGGAGACACAGCCGAGCAGGGAGCCCTCCACAAAGATGTGCTCTCTGAGTAGAACTTGATAGCTACAAGACTGGTTTTGCAGGAAGGTTTGTTAGCAAAATCATTAACATTCTTCCCACCAACCTCTCACTGATACCTATATTCTGTAGAGGGAAATAAATGTAGAACCTAGTCATCTCTCAGCAATCATTTGATTTTGAAATTTTGGGGGCTGCAAAGTGGCATTTCATGTTGTGAATAAGAAATAATAAATGAATCAAGGGCCTTTCTTCACTTTTATCCATTAATTGTCACCCAATTTGTTCCTTTCAATTCCGTTTCCTTCCCTGCATGCCTTTTGTAAGTCATAGCCAAGTCAGCTGGGTGGGGAGAGTATGTGATCCAGAAGTATTGACAGTAGCATTGCTAACTTGAGCTCATACTGGATGGCAGCCACAGTTCAAAACCTTCATCGAGATTAATATATAGGGCTGGGGTTGTGGCTCAGTGGTAGAGCACTTGCCTAGCATGTGTGAGGCACTGGGTTTGATTCTCAGCACTGCATATAAATAAATAGTCCATTGACAAATAAAAAAAATATTTTAAAAAATCTTTAAAAAAAGATTAACATACAAACAACTTGGCGATTAGGTACTGCTTTTATTTTCATTTTACAGATGAGAAAACTGAGACATTGTGACATCAAAAACAGACTCTGAGAAAGGTGATGTCAGTGTATTCTCTCAAATCCCCTTTTTCGGCCTTCGACTTACTGCCTCTCATTAAGGTCATAGCTCACCCGAAGGTGAAGCGACCTGAGGTCTCTGGTTACTTGAAATGTTTCATTATGAAGGCTTCTTAAAGGATAAGTTTTTGTTAAGGTTTTAAAGGTTGAGGAGGGAATGATCCAGGGTGGTGTTTGAGCTTTAGTATCTCTGACAATTTATATCTGGCTGTTGATGACTTTGTCAAGTAAATGCACATTTTCTGATTGAAAGGGGAGGGAAGACAATCAAGGAGTACAGAGAAAGACCACAAGGTCTGGCACATGAAGGCTCCAGGTACTCACAGGAGACTCTTTTCCTCAACCTCACTTTATAATTAACCTCTCCACTTCCTTCAAATTTAGATAATTCCTGTGATAATGGAAAACACATGACAATATTTTCAATAGAGAAAACTGGTGAGGAATCTGCTTTTGGAGTTTGCTTCTTGCTTACTATTTGGAATATTTGGAGCAATTTATTCATATTTCTTTGAGCTTTTTCCTACTCAAATGGGAATAATAATGTCCCCCCACCTTAGCGATATTTTGAAGACTAAAACAGTGCCTGATAGGGAGCTCAGTCTATCTATTGTGCTGCCACTTCCATCCCTCTCTCTTAATCATTACCACCACCACCATCATCAACTTCAACTTCATTCATCACCACAGTCACCACCACCATCACCAAGACCACTATCACCACAACCAATGTTATCACTACCCCCACTACCACCATTATTACCATTACCATCACAACCACCCTGACAGTATTGGTATTTTAATATCATTGGTATTATTTCTCCTAATTGACTGCCACCTGAGTTTGATGATACCTGAATGTTCTAGAGGCAAAAAGAGGCATGAAAGGAATCCAACATTGAAGCAGGAGGCTTGCGTTTGATTTAAGGCATTGCAATAATCTCTCCTTGGACAAGGAAATTAATCTCTCAAATTAATTTTGTTCTTGTTTTCTTTGTTTTTAGACACAGGGAGAACATATATGCTTGTATCATATGTATTAATGAGATCTCATTAAAGGGAGCACTGGGCTTCTAAGGGTGTGTGTCTCCTCCCTGTAGTAGCAGAACTGCCTAGCTGACCCCATATCTACAGATGTCCAGGATGACACAGTTGAAGCCAGAGAAGACCCAGGAAATCCAGAGCCTCCTCATAAGATCAGTGTTTATCACACAGGCATCAGTTTCCCAGTTCCCCTATGCTATTTCCCAGATTTACACCATCAGAACCAACTAGGCGGGTTGCTCGTGCTTGGAACACATATGCTTTTAATATTAGTGGTTGTTATTATTAATAGTAACTTCAGCATTGCAGGGATTTTAAAGGATGTCTGCTATGTAATGACAGTGACTTAATTGTTTCTCTCATTCATTCAGGACATGCTTGTGTCCTCAATACACTGACAACTTCCTTCATCTTTCATCCTTCTTCCTGTTTCCTTGTTTTGTTTCAGCTCCTTCTGAGATCACATTTGCCATCGATGTTGGGAATGGCCCAGTAGAGCTTGTAGTCCAGTCTCCTTCTGCTCTGAATGACAACCAATGGCATTATGTCCGGGCTGAGAGGAACCTCAAAGAGACCTCACTTCAGGTGGACAGCCTTCCAAGGAGCACCAGAGAGACTTCAGAAGAGGGCCATTTCCGGTTACAGCTGAACAGCCAGTTGTTTGTAGGTAGGGGACATCTTAAAGCAACATTTGTGTTTAACACCCTACAAGACCACTGTGTGACTAGGCCCCATGAAACTTATTTGAGGTCAGGGAAATGATGAAAACATGTCGTTGTTTTAAATTATAAATTTAATTATATTTAAATTATAATTTAAATTATAATTTTAAATTATAAATTTACAGGTTGTTCCTGTCTAGCTTCATTAGTGATAGCAATAAAAGATTATAATACCCATTAGCAAGACCCTTTTTGTACCTTTTCTTTTGTATATATTATCTTCCAGTGTCTAGGGACTCCTTTTGTTTTTCATCATTATGATAAAAATCTGCTCTTAAGGACGAGATATGTCAATCTGTTAAACTTTAGCAGGTATAGATTCCAGGACAGTGAGACACCCTTGCTAGTGATGCTAGAGTTGTGATAATTATTCGTTACAGTATAATGAAATCCTGGAGCCCATTCAAAGGAATTTAAATTATCCATAATATGTTGGTGGAGGAGCCATTGATTTTTAAATTAGGGGCTCCTCTGATCCTACCTGAAACCATATCACTTAGGTAGCTGCCTTACACTTGCAAAGAAAAGCAGCCCCTGGCCCCTGAATAGCTGTCTCTCAGCTGGCCATCCCCTCTGTGAAGGTGGAATTAACCTGTGACCTGGCAGCCACTGCTGGGATTAAGATTGGATATATTCCAACATCATTTCCTGAATCCTTGCTTCCCTCCCTCCATTACTTCTCTCTTTCTTCCTTCTTTCCTTCGTTCCTCCCTCTCTGCCTCCTTTTCTTTCCTTTTGTTACTTTCCCTTAATAGTCATTGGGCATCTAACAACTAGTCAGGCACCCTCGTTGGATGAAAGATGAATTGAGCAGTGGCACTGCTTTTCAAGAAGATCACGGTCCTGTCTGTGGGCATACATGTACAAGTATGCATGCACGTATGTGATGTGTGTGTATGTACATGTATGTGTGACAGAGAAGTCAGGGGGCAGACTTGGCAGGAGTTCTGTCATCTGTGTTTGAGCTTTAACTCCATTTCAACTGACATTTTATTTTTCTTGTTACAATTTCTGCATTTTGTTATGTATAAGGAAATGTGTGTGTGTGTGTGTATGTGTGTGTGTGTGTGTGTGTGTGAGAGAGAGAGAGAGAGAGAGAGAGAGAGAGAGAGAGAGGGAAAGCTTCAGCTGCATTGACTCAGGTAATTTCCTGGACTAATACAAGGCCAGTTTATAGCCATAATTTGGAAAAGATTTTTAGAAAATGGATTTGAGGAGGGCTTGTAAAGCTATAAAAATATAAAATGGAGCTTTAAACATTTGGGATGTTGTAGCACTGTAAAAGCCATGAGTGTGTTCCTGTATAAACTTGAAGTTCAGATGCCTTGTATAGGGATGCCAATAAGTGAACAAAATTTGCCAATCTGCCCAGATTTAAGCTCTTTTCTGCATTTGTTTATTTATCTTTTAAATCAACTCCCACACTACATAACTTTACTGCTAGTAATGAAATGCTATCCTCATTTAAGGGGCATTTCTTACTTGTTTCCTTTAAAATTGACTTTATACAACTTTTAACTGTGAGAAAAATTGTCACGAAAAACACATCAACCAAAAGAAAAGATGTAACAGAAGGAGGGTGTCATTTTTTTTTCTCAACCATGTTTCTCTCTTCATCTGTTATAATTTACATATCCAGCACAATTTAAAATGGTAGTGATTAAAAACATCTTTATGATCACAGGTTTTCTTGCTTAATTAATAACTCATGTAGGTACTATGGTTTACTATTAAATTTTTAAAATTTTATATGCTGTATTAATTATATTTAAACATTGTGTTTATTTTTCTAAGGAAGTTTCCTAGTCATTAATAATTAATATATTTTTTAGCAGAATCAATTTAAGTATTTTGTACTCTTCATAAATTTTATTCTATGCCAACGTTTAATTTATGGATTTTTGTGGCTAAGGAGGTTGTATAAAGATTGCATAATTTGTATTTACTCTTTCATACCAATTTCATGTAGCTATAAAATTATTGTATGGACTGAATATGTGAGAAACTTTGTGCATGTCAAAAAGGAGGGGTGGCAGCTGTTTCTTGGTGAGTTTTTATCTCCAAACATTTGAGTTAAATTGATCACAAATGTAATGAGTCGTAATAGTATGAGCAGGGGTCTGGGGGAGATGGGTTGCTAAAGCTGGAGCCACTCTGGTGAGAGCATATGCTCCTGTTATATTTCTCTCCAGTAAGTCCCATCGTCTCTGCTTTATTGAATTTGTCGTAATGTACTTGAAGAAGAAAAAAAATTGCTGTTGGAGGTCATTTTAGCCTTTTGGTTTAAATTTCATCGTTTAGAATTCAGTGATATGCACATGTAGAAATGCCAGGTAACTGGTGTGTGGTGGTGGGGGGGAGCTAAAGTCCCAACATTATCATTTTGTATAATTCAATTGTTCAATAGATGACTGAATAAATTTATCAGTCTATAATCATCTACTAAGTTGTAGCAGTCTAAATGAAGAATCTCATTCTCTTTAATCAGAAATTTTGAGATACTAGATGTTTATGTTTGCTACGCATGGAAAAGTATCAATGATGTATACTTCTTGACTGGGTTAGATTGAATGTGGTATTATTTAAATATTAAGTTGAATAAGTCTGTCTAGATACCTTTGGTCATGGAAGGATCTTTCAATCATAACAGAGCACCATTCAGCACTACAAAATCCGCACAGCTGCTGTGATCCTGAGTGCTTCCTGATTACTAAACTCAGGCTGCATTTTTTAAAATAGGATGTGCCTCTCAGTTTGCTGCCCTTGTCATTGGAATGTGACAGGCTGAAGTGCTGATCCATCAGTCAATGCATGCTGGTTTCCCAGAATCGATATTTTAACTTCAAGCTGCTTTATCACCACGATTGTTAGGGACAGTGGCATCCATGCCACTTCACTGGCTGCATTGTCTAGCAGGGTGGGAGAAACACCATAACGTGTTGGTTTTGAAATGTATGCGTTATGCAAGTGGCAGTGTTATAGTTGGGATGGTTAATGTTATCATGAGTTTTGCTTAGTTATTTCCTAGTAATGTGTCCAGTAGTATGTGGATGAGGCAAGATAAATCCAAGAACCTTCCATTCATTGCTAAAAGTGAAGTGAGGAACTCTTGAGTATGCATTTCAGATCAGCTACCACAAGCTGACCTTGGTAGGAAAACAACTAGCCTAGCTTACTATTGTCTTTATCTTCAGAAAGAAAACGAAATCTGGCAATCAGTCTTTTAAGAGTTGAAGATCTGCTCCCTGTGTGGATATGTTAGGAATCACAATCACACTGTCCATGCCTATGTCTCTATAATTTCAAGGAAAATGTCTCAGTCTTTCCAAGTTGAGTATAAATATACAGCAATTACAGAATGGAAATTTGCTGAAAATGTAGGTCTGGAAGTCTCGTTTTACGAATATTTTTGTTGTTGTTGTTACATGTTCCCATTTTTCCCCCTTCAGCTCAGCTGCTCTGTTTGTGGCAAAATAAACCAAAGTTAGTCCAAACTTACAGACCCCTGGGGGAAATACTGTACCAACTTGATAAATCATAAAATGTGAAGAGACCCCCCCCAATGCTACTCCTCTTTCCAGGCTGGTAGAGAACTATTACTCCTATAGGCAGGGAAGCTGGTCAAACTTAGAGAGGTTAATGGTTAACCAAGAAGACTTGGCGTGTACATTAATTTTGTGCTCAGGCACTTTATAAGTTCATGATCCATGGCATGAAGGAAACACCATCTCCCCATGGAATAGTAACATATTTTATCCATTTGAGCACCTCATGAGGTGGCTGTCTTGATGCAGGCCAGGACAGTTCTCCATTTGAGGGGATGAGATGCATCTCAGAGCACAGGAGGAGATATATATTATTTTCACATTAAGAAATAATTGGAAAATCACTTTTTAGCATATTTATTGTGTAAATCTATAGAGAATGATCCTTCTCATGGGAAAGCAAAAAATTAAGAAATATTTGTCCTTGTAAAATTGTATGAATGTCTGATTATTATATTTATTTTGCCAGAAAAAGTTTATTTTATTCAAAGTTACATAATACGTCAAGTAAGCTTGAATCATTTTCCTCTGAAAGAAACTGACATATGACTTCTGATGTTCCATATAATAATTGCATAAAGGGAATTATTCTGTTTAGTTTAAGAAGTTGGCAAAACCTTCCAACTCTATCAAAAAGTCTCTGGAGAACCTTACTTAATTATTGCATCATAAACACTTATAAAGGCACGTAATAGCCACTCAGTAAATGTTTCTTGATCAAATGTGAAACAAACGACACATTTTAAAACATGCCAACCAAAGGTTGAAGTTTCAGAAGATTTTGTCATAACATGATATAGTCAGATAAATACGAATATTTGTTCTGGTAACATTTGAAAGGGAAAATGTGAGAGTTTTTAATTTGTTATGCTTTTAAAAAATGTTTATTCCCTAATGTGGAAAGTAGATGTCATGGATGTAGAGTGTGGAATAGTAGTCACTGGAGGATGGGGAGTATAGTGTAGAAAGGGCAGAGTCAGTTAATAGGTACAAAATTAATTAGGTCAGAAGAGTAAGTTCTAGTGCACCCTAGAACAATAGCTGACTATAGTTAAAAATAGTGGATGGTATGTTTCAAAATAGCTGGAAAAGTGGAATTTGAATGTAAATAATAAAAATAAATAATGTTTGAGGTATGGTGATACAAATATTCTGATTTGATCATTAGGCATTTTCTACATGTATCTAAATATTTCACTATTCCCCATAAATATGTACAATTATTATGGATCAATTAAGTTTTTAAAAATGCTTCTTCACTTAAAAAGAAGTGATGAAGAACCATGTGGTTCCTTATCAATTTTTCCTTTCAAACATTGAGCCACAAAATAAGATTCTTATAGCTTGAAAATGTTTGGAAACAACATTGGTCCTATTTTTATATTCAGGAAGGTAAACCATTAAATTGCTTCTGCAAAAAAAAATTAATTTTTCTTCTTAGATAAGTTGAGAGTTGGACACATTTAGCCCACCCTAATAGACTATCTTAGTGTTTTCTACCCCCTAATATTCAAGAAACGTTTTTTGAAATGTTTATCTACATTATTTTTTCAGTTTTAATTGAAGCTCATTTCACCATATATTGGTCTCTGTTGTACTGATAATGCACATTTGGAGCACAATGGAGAGTTTCCTTGTTTGGTTTGATTGGTTTTTTTCCTGTTGTAAAAACTTATCAGGAATCATAATGTCTTTTTTAAAGGAGAGGGTAATATGGCCTTGTTTTTTTCATTCAGCCTAGGGAGATAAGCCCTGAGAGAGCACAGAGACTCAGGATTAGAAATGGTTATTGCATTCTTCTGGTATGTTCAGTTGCCAACATTTATAACTCAGTAAAGGAAGAAAAATTAGAATGCCATTATTTAGATAAGAGTTAGGATTATATTTATAAAAAGAAACTCTGTAGTCGCCTGAAGCGATGGCCGCTTGGAGCAAAGAAGCCGCGGGAAGAAGTTTTGAGACGAACTGGAAACAAACAGCTCTTTATTCTGGCAACTTTTCTCCCTGGCTCTAACTACACCCCGACACGCCGTCCACGCTCCTCTAACCTCCAAAATGGCGCAGACCTCCTCCGCAATCTCGCTCAAGTCCCTCGAGATCTCCGGCCAAGTCTCGCAAGATCCCGGGCCAAGTACGGAAGGCGCCAATGCCCAAACATGTCCAAAGCCAAAGCCCGTAGTCCACCGCAATTTAAGCCATCTCCCCAAACAGGGCTCCTGCATTTCCCCCTTTTTGTTTTAAAAGAGGTAATGCTCTAGGACGTCTATGTGCAACCAACATTCTTACCCGTCATCGGATAATCAAGGCTGTGCCCTTGACTCCTGTCTTAGGTTGATATGTCGGCCACATGAGACTGTCCCGTGCGACTGTGCCTGTCTTAGGTTGTCCCCCTCTGGGGATCTTACCCGTCATTGGCTAACCAGCCATCCAATGGAGCCCTTTAGGATCGACTGTGTATGATGACTAACAGCCGTCCAATTGTGAGGAGATGTTGCGGCTTTAAGGCAACAAGCCTTTTGGTGACGAGCCAAATTGTATAGCATATCAAATTGTTTAAACAAATTATTTGCCCTAAGTTTCATCAAGTAACACACTGAATTCTCTGGACAAATGTCCGCAAGTCATTGTCCCGTAAAGTCCCAAACAATGAAAGATCAAAATGTCCATTTGTTATAACACGTTGATGTAGGAGGTCCCATGCATGTAGAGCAGAGGCCACACTGTTGGTGAGGTTGTTTGATGCTTGAGCAGCAGGGATGCTTGTGGTGACCGCGTTCCCTGCAGCTATAGCAGCAACCGTCTTTTTTATATCTAGATAATGCCACCGGCAAATCTTCAGGGCCCGCTACCTAGAAACTCAAGCATCAATTATTAAAGGAAAGGCAGTGTTATTTCAGCACTGAGTGAAGAGTCGAGTTGTCAAACTAAAAAAACAGAATTATTAGATTAGAAAATTAAAGTTGATTTCTGCTCATACACATTGTTGTTTGAGCTCACACAAACATAAGTTGTCAAAATATCATATTGAGAACAAAAGAAAGAAAGACTGAGGGTATTTACTGTATTAAAGATAGATTAAAGAAAAGCTAAAGGCACTTTGGAGAAATAATTTGTCAGCTGGAACCCTCAAGTCTCTGTATACACAGCAATTTTTTACCTGTTGAGATAATTGAAATTAATCAGCTATTAAACAAATGAAGTTAATAACAAATGAACAATCTTATGTCAAAACACCAAAATATTAGGTTATATAGCACTAGTCATATTGTTTGCTAAAGAGAAGTCCCAGGGATACCTATAATCAAAATTGAAAGTACCTTCATTTATAAAATTATTTACCTAAATTGAATACTCTCAACCTAAAATGAATTAAAGTTATTTGGATCCATATATATATATATATATATATATATATATATATATATTCTTTTTCATAAGCGCTTTGTTCTTTGTGACGTCACACTGGACAGACGAACAAACATACAAACATATATTTGTGACGTCACATTAACATGAAATGTAGACAAATGTACAGACATAAAGACATGTATAAAAAGAAAAAAAAAATACAATTGTGTGCACACTAAAGAGAGATCTCCTCATCCCGGCCGGGAGGAATGACTCTTGAGTTGTGAAACATTTTGAAGGATACTTTTGAGGGAGTCATTCTATATCTTCATCTTGGTCTTCTTGATTTTGTACCTTTTTTATTAATCTTGATTCCTCAACAACTACATCTTGATCATTTTGATGTGGTACCTGCTTTATTAATCTAGATGGTATCCATATTGGAGAGGATTCGCGTTTTGGAAAAACACAAACAGATCCTCTCCCCCAAATTAACACTGGATCTGGACCCTTCCATGTACCTGAAAGAACATCCTTCCAGTAAACCAAGGGTTTATGTTGTTGGTGTGGATTCCAATGTCTGTCTCCAGCAGAATAACCATTAGAGTCTAAAGTTAAAAAATTTAAGGTAAACAGGGCAACTGCCAATCTGTCTTTAGGACTTTTCCAATTTCCTTCTTTTTGTTTTAATAACATAATTTTCAGTGTGCGGTTTGCTCTTTCAATAATGCCCTGACCCTGAGGATTGTATGGGATGCCTGTTTTATGGGATATGTTGAATTTTGCGCAAAACTGTTTGAAAGATGAGGACGTATATGCGGGGCCATTATCTGTTTTAAGCATTTTGGGGATGCCCAATGCAGCAAAAGCTTGTAAACAATGAGATGTGACATCTTTAACTTTTTCTCCAGAATGTAAGGAAGCAAAAATCATGCCTGAACATGTATCTATGGTTACATGAATAAATCGCAATTTTCCAAAACTTGGCTCATGAGTAACATCCATCTGCCACAAATGATTGGGCATTAATCCTCTAGGGTTAACACCAAAATGAGGATTGGGCAAATGTGTCATACAAGATTTACAATCTTTTACAATTGTTCTGGCTTGCTCTTTTGTGATTTTAAACCTACGTTGCAAGGTGGTGCTGTTGACGTGAAACTGGGAATGAAATAAAGTAGCTTGTTGTAGTGCTGAAAGTATAAATATTGTTTTTGTAAGTTCATCAGCCTTTTGATTACCTTCATGGAGGGGGCCAGGCAAATTAGTATGTGCTCTAATATGGCCTACGAATAGAGGTTCTTTTCTTGCCCACAAAAGTTTTTGTATTTGATAAAACAATTTAAAAGCTGGAGTATGAGGTGCTATTGGTCCTGCTAACTCTAATTTTGGGACGGCTTGTACAATATAGTGGCTATCTGAAAAAATGTTTATGGGCTGGTCTCTAAAATTTTCCAGAGCTCTTACCACAGCTTCCAATTCCACTAGTTGAGCTGATTTGTGTGCAGTTATGTAAGTCATATTTTCTTTTGTAGTGACTATTGCAGCAGTACCATTTGAGGACCCATCTGTAAATACATTAAATGCCTTAGGAATAGGTTGATTTTTTATTACCTGTGGAAATATAATAGGATGATTAATACAAAAAGATAATATAGGAGACTTAGGAAGGTGATTATCAAAATTTGCAGAGGTAGAGCATCTAGCTATAGCCCAGTCATTATCGTTGAAGCATAAATATTCAATCTGTGACGATGAATAGGGAGTAATAATAGTAGCAGGGTGAATGCCAAATATTTTAGTAGAAGTTTTAAGTCCTTGAAGAATAAGTTTAGCCACCATGGAGGTATAAGATTCAATTATACTTTTAGGAGAGACGGGCAAATGTATCCATAATAAAGGCCTTTGTTGCCAAAATACTCCTGTGGGTGTATATTGTGAAGAAATAATAATCAACATCAGCGGTTGAGTTAAATCAAATCTGTCACAATGAGCTCCTTCAATGGCTTTTTCTACTAACTTTAAAGCTTTCCTAGCATCTGGAGTCAGTGTTCGCGGTGAGGATGGATCAGGGTCCCCTCGAAGGATATCAAATAAAGGTTTTAATTGGCCAGTAGTGAGGTTTAGTGTAGGGCGAAGCCAATTAATGTCACCCAGCAGTTTTTGGAAATCATTGAGGGTGGTTAAATGTTCTTTATTTATTAAAATTTTTTGGGGTCTAACAAAAGTATCCATGATTTTAAATCCTAAATATAATATGGGAGATCTAGTTTGAACTTTTTCTTCTGCTATATATAATCCGTATTTTTTAAAATTTTCTACCATGTCACTGAATATATTAAATAAGATTTTTTGATTAGGGTGGGCCAGTAAAATATCATCCATGTAATGTAGACACATGAGGTTTGGATAGTTATTTTTAATGGGTTGGATAGCCTTGTCCACATATATTTGGCATATGGTGGGGCTATTAGCCATTCCCTGTGGTAAAACCTTCCATTGATATCTCTGATCAGGGCCATTATTGTTAATAGAAGGAACTGAAAAAGCAAACCTGGGGGCATCCAGAGGATGTAGGGGAATAGAAAAGAAGCAATCCTTTATATCAAGACTAATAACATGGAAACTTTTTGGAATAGCTACAGGATTCGGAAGTCCAGGTTGAGTAGGGCCCATGACTTGCATGGTTTTATTAATTTGTCTAAGATCATGTAATAATCGCCATTTTCCTGATTTTTTCTTGATCACAAATATGGGGGAATTCCAGGGAGAGGTGGAAGGTTCTATATGTCCTGCTTCTAATTGTTCCTGAACTAGTAGGTGGGCCGCTTGTAATTTCTCTTTAGATAGGGGCCACTGAGGGACCCACACTGGCTTATCAGAAAGCCATGGTATTTTAAAAATTATTTTCTCAGTGGCCCCGAAGAAAAATGTCTTTTTCCTATATGATAATGATTTCTTTTAGGGTTACGCTTACCCTGTACTTTTTGATAATGATTTCTTTCAGGGTTAAGACTACCCTGTATATTTTCACATTTAACACCTGCAGGTTTGGTTGCAAGGTGTACTCCCATTTGTTGTAAAATATCTCTTCCCCATAAAGTAACTGGTAGGTTAGGTAAAACATAAGGCTGAAACGTTCCTTTATGTCCTTCATCATCCTCCCATTTTAAAATTACTGCACTTTTTTCTGGGAGGTTATTATATCCCAAGCCTCTTAAACTGGTTGAAGCTTTTTGCAGAGGCCAGTGTTTGGGCCATTGTCGTAAATTAATGATGGAGGAATCAGCTCCAGTATCTATAAGTCCCTCCATTTCTATTCCTTGGATTCTTATTTTACACATAGGCCTCCTAGTACAGTCTCGAACCCAGCAAGCCATGGGACTCGAATCAGTGGAACAAAATCTTGTATTGTTCCCTTTTTGAGGCATACTCATTTTAAATGAATTATGTAAATTTGGAAGGAGAAGCAGCTGAGCAATTTTATCTCCTTGATTAACAGAACTTATACTTTGGGGTGAGCTAAGCATTATTTTTATTTCCCCTTTGTAGTCTGAGTTTATTACACCTGGGGTCACTTGCAAACCTAATAAGCTTTGAGGACTTCGCCCGATAATAAGTCCTACAGTCCCTGAGGGAAGAGGTCCCCTGACTCCTGTGGGAATCAGTTGGACCCCCATTTCAGGTGTTAACACTATTCGGGCGGTGGAACAGAGGTCTAATCCTGCATTTCTTCCTGATCCTCTGGTGAGGGAGTGGATGGGTAATAGGGGTTGTGTCGGGGAAGCATCTGAATGGATGCTTGAGGATACTCCTCTTCCAATGCCTCGTACATTTGTGGGCCCCGGGGCATTGGGCCCCGTGCCCCGTTTTTTGAATTCCTGAACAAAGGATTTCCATGGATGTCAAATTTTGAATGGCATTTATTGGCCCAATGATTTCCCTTTTTACACCTGGGGCAGCAACCTGGAGCACGGTATGAATTTGGTCTTATTTCTCTTTTGGGATTTTGCCTAGAATAGCCTGATTGACTATGATAATTTTTCCTGGAATATCCTGATTGATTATAGTGTCTAGGTTGAGTCCTTGTGAAATTCTGAGGGGCAGCATCTCTAACAGCTGCTGCAATCATATTCCCTGTGACAAAGGCATCATTTATATCTTTACATAGTTGTATATATATGGAAAGATCCTTTTTATTTCTCCATGGCCTGATGGCTTCCTGGCAATATTTATTAGCGTTTTCATATGCTAATTGAACAACTAATGGCATAACTTGATCAACGTCTCCAAAAACTCTACCTGCAGTTCTCAAAAGTCGATCAGCAAATTCAGCATATGGTTCATTAGGTCCTTGAATTACTTTGGACAAGCTACCTTGTAGATCCCCAGGTCCTTGTACAGTTTTCCATGCCTTTAAGGCAGCTGCGTTTATCTGAGCATATACTCCTGGGGTATAATATTTTTGAACCTGTACGTCTGTGAATGGCCCTTCTCCTGTGAGCATTTCTATGTTATGGTCTCCAAACCCTGCATCTGCATTTATTTTAGCTGTTTCTATACAAAGTTCTTGAAATTGTGATCGCCAAACCAAGTATTGTCCCCCACTTAATGTTGCTTTACATAGACGTTTCCAGTCTGAGGGGGTTAAGCTAAAGGTGTTAAGGGACTCCAGTATACTCAACGTGAAAGGAGCTTGGGGTCCATATGTCATTACTGCCTCTTTGAGAATTTTTATTGTTTTGAAATCTACTGACTGGTGGCCCCTCTCTCCATTTTCATATTCAAATACTGGCAGTTCCCAACGTATCTGTGAGTTACCCTCAAGAGCACATAAGCGCTCAGAAAGACTTTTTATTTCTATTTCTAGGGTATGCAAACGCCTAGTGATACCCTTCATATTTTCTGTAATAGATTCCACCCATGGGGGAGTGGAGGACATAGGTTCCTCCACTTGATGGTCCCTTATCTTGGTCTTCCTTAATTTCCTTTTGTTCATTTTTTCAGAATCACTTTTACTTAATTCCTCCTCACTACTACTACTCTCATTGGTCCTAACTGACTCAGTAACATCCTGAGTCCCGGATTCAATTGAGAGCATGTATCCTTGAACTATCTCTAATAAATCTTGAATAGCTTTAGCAGCTCGGATCTTTGTCATTTTTGAGCCCGCACTGATACTATCCTTACTGGCCCTAACTGACTCAGCCGAGGCCAAGCTTTCATGATCACTTTCACTTTTTTCCAAATTCTCCTCACTAATAACTGACTCAGCTATATCAAAGAATCCATCAAGAGCCTTGTACACTTGGGTCTTAGTTATTTTCGAACCCATTTTAACCGCTCTGACTAGAGACTCCTGCGAGGTTCCTCAGTTCTTACCTGCCGTGTCGATTCCCCGTCCGGGCCACCACCTGTAGTCGCCTGAAGCGATGGCCGCTTGGAGCAAAGAAGCCGCGGGAAGAAGTTTTGAGACGAACTGGAAACAAACAGCTCTTTATTCTGGCAACTTTTCTCCCTGGCTCTAACTACACCCCGACACGCCGTCCACGCTCCTCTAACCTCCAAAATGGCGCAGACCTCCTCCGCAATCTCGCTCAAGTCCCTCGAGATCTCCGGCCAAGTCTCGCAAGATCCCGGGCCAAGTACGGAAGGCGCCAATGCCCAAACATGTCCAAAGCCAAAGCCCGTAGTCCACCGCAATTTAAGCCATCTCCCCAAACAGGGCTCCTGCAAAACTCAAGCCAGATTTTTCAGGAAAATGAATCAATTTTCTTTACACATTCAAGGACCCAATCTGAGAGACAATAAACAGTTCAGAGGTGCAGGGTACCTTTCCCAAAGCCAAGGTGTCATTGAACTAAAGTGACCAGGACATTCCTAGCAGCAGGAGGGAAACTCCAGCCTGGAAACCCAGGGCTGTGCCTCTGCCTAAGGCTTAGTACCTTGTTTTGATTCCTGCAAGTCTTTGTCAACAGCTTGATGGCTCAGAAGAGGGTGAGAAAGCCCTTGAGGAGAGCAGCGGATGGGAAGATGTAGCAACACCCCTCTCTGAACTGTGGTGGCAGATTCATCGTCTGTTCTCATGGTACTAACAGATTCTTCTGATCCTGGGAGACAGAGGTTTAGATTCAAAGCTACTACAGTAAGGGTATTGTAGTAAACTCTTCTTACCTCCTTGTAAGAAGATCCATACTGAATTCAGCTTCTGGCTTCATTACTCTTGTCTCAGGCTAATGGGTAAAGAAAGCGATTCAGGCCCTGTCTGTCGAGTGCAGTGGCTCAACAACCTGAGTAGACCCTGGGATGCCTTCCCAGGCTCCCCATCAAGGAAGGGCTTGTGCCCAGGGCTTAGAGTGCTGTTGGAGGAATCTTCATATACCTTCCTTTCAGGGACTGCCTCAGCCGCAGAAGAACTGTCACTAAAGCTATGTCCTTCCCAGAAGGGTCTCCATCTAGTGACCTGCTAACTCGAACATCTCTGATGAGTTATTCTAGCTCCAGCATTCCGGTAGGGCTGTGCTATTCTATTGTCAGTACTGTTTGTAAGGTCACTTCTCTCCTATCCATCCCTACATTTTTTTTTTTTTTTCCTTCTACAGATGTTTCCAGGAACCTCTTCCCCTAAAAATTATCTACCCACTTCACTCCATCTCAGAGCTTGCTTACTGGAGAACCCAAGCTAAGACAGAATAAGATAGATTTCTTATGCAACACACACACACACACACACACACACACACACACACACACACACACCTACTTCGTTTTTAAAAATGAAATCAATTTCCTTAAGTGAAATTTATTCCTCAGTCCTCCCAGGGGCTATCAATAAAATGATGCCTCCTCCTCTCCCACTTTCTTTAGTAAAGTGTGTTCGAAGTTAATGGGTTCTTCAGAGCAAGTTTACATCATTTTGCTTCATTGCTTTCTGAAGGTCCCATCGTTCAAACTAGAATGGGTCTGCCCCCACTCCTGATCTACCTGTCAGATTCTTCTTCATTAATGAAACAGGAGATTTTATGGTTCAGATAACTATTTCTGCTTGGAGGAGTTCATTCTTCTACACCCAGCCCCCCCCCCCCCCGATCTCTTTGAGTACACTCACCACATGTCATTGCAATGCCCTGATTATTGTCCATCTCCCTGCTAGGGTTTCACTGGGGCAGATATAGTGTTGAATTTATCCTCTAGGCTGAGGTCACCAGTTTATTCTGTATATAGTAAATATCTAATGAATTAAAAAAATAATAATCAATGTGGAGTTCCAAATGTTGGTGGATCTACTATTAATAGCTTTACAGCTGTAAGCTGATAAGTTACCTTCTCTGAGCCTTGGTTGTTCCATCTGAATTTAATAATAATCAGTAATAGACAATACATTATGAATCAGTTTCAAATGTTGAATGCGACAATGGGCATTGTCCTCTCCCATTTGGTATCTTTTATAAGATGAAATTAAATAAGAGTGCAAAGAAAGGACTATTTAAAATGGGAAACCATTTGTGCCCCCACCTAAGTGTAATAACTAGGCACTTCTGGAAACCTGGGTGATTCAGCATTTGAAGAACACACTCAGCTGGTGTGATAGCTCCAGAGTGAAAGGTCCTTTCCTACATTGGATTTTATTCCTTCTTTTATCTGTCAGCAAGTGTCCCTATATGTGCGTGTATCCAGTAAGAGATGTCTCAAGTCTGAAGGTGGGGCCTTCAGGAAAGAGAAACGTTGCAACTATCATTTCCTTAAAATGGAATTTTCAAAATCACATTTTAAAATGGTTACATTATTCACACACATTACACTTCAAAGGCATTGATGACAGATTACATTGGTATGATTTTCCCCCTTTTTGTTCAATAAATACAGGCTTTTAAAAGGAGAATTGTATCTGATCTAGTTGTAAGAACAAGTGCTCAAACCAGAGATGATCCCTGCACTTGTGTTTCAAGGACAGCAATAGTTTCATGGCATGAACTGAAAGCCAACCACATTCATCACACACTTGTGACCTTCCTCAGCTACTGTCCCTCTCTTGGGCTGGGCTGAAAATAAAGCAACAGCATAAAACAAGATCTTTTCTTTTTCTTTTTCTTTCTTTTAAATATTAAAGTAAATTTCTTAAGCAAAATATATCCTTCATTCTCCCAGAGATTAGCCTCTTTCTCTTCTGCTTTCTTGTCCAAAAGTTTACTTAAAGGTCAATGGGTTCTACAGTTGAGTTTGCATCCTTCACATTATTTGCTGGAATAGTGAGGGAGTAAGGCATGCTGTCTCATCTTTCCTTTACACTTGCTACTCTGTGTCCTTCTTCCTCATTTTCCCACATTCTTTTACTGCCATTTATTGATCAAATATTTTCTGAGTGCGTGTTCAGTGATCAGTCCTGGGAACATGGAGATGAAGAAGTTCCATCCATGCTGGGTTTGTGGCTCAGTGGTAGAGCGCTTGCCTGGTACGTGTGAGGCCCTGGGTTTGATCCTCAGCACCGCATATAAATAAATAAAATTTTTTTAAAAATCCATTAACAACTATATATATATGTATATATATATAGTTGTCTAAGGAGGGTGTTGGATTTTAAATAATTTTAGGGGTTGAACCTTCAAGGTTGTGTGAACAGAGCAAAGGGGATCCTGTTCCTAATTTGGCACAAAGGCAAATTCCAAACTCTCTCTCTCATATGAGGACAATGATTAATTGCCTCTCTCTTCCTTATATTTGGGAAATAAGGTTTTCTTGCCTCTCTCTTTCTTACATTTGGGAAATAAGGTCAGTGTAAATTTGGTGCAGTCTCTAAGGGGATCAGCCCTTACTAGGTCATCTGAGACTTGGGCACATTCTTGGTATGTAGGGGGCAGAACTCGTACTTAGCTTAGGCAATCACTTGCTTATTCAGTTTTCTGGAAGGACAACTGAAACCCTCACTCTTCAGGGACTTAAAGATATTGTGCATCCTCATCCTGCTTCCCACTTGACTTGCCCACAGTGGGCACTGCCGGTGGGGGTTTGAAGGCCTTCCCCTCCCAGCCACTTCTGCACTGGCTGGAGCCCTGCTTTGAGCTCCTGTTTGTCATGAAGTAATGAGCTGCTGCTGCTCGTGAATGGGCGCCGTGTTTTTCTGTTTTCTGTTCCCCACCGTATCCACCAAAGCCTCTATTCTCAAAGATCCTTCCCTCCCTACATTTCATCTCCAACTAGACCCTCCACAGAGAAATGAATTCATCAGTATCAGAGATGGGGGCTACTGCTAAGATGAAGTTGCCTTGAAGTCCAGAATTCAGCATAGGCTCACTGGGTGCTGACCCACCCAAACAGTAAAGAGAAATAGTCCCTGCCTAGAGCAGTCTGCTCTAGAAGAAATAGAGGAGGCCAGGGGACCTTGTGTGTGTGTGTGTGTGTGTGTGTGTGTTTATTATACAGAGCCTGCTGGTTGTGTATTTTTTCTGGTTTCATCATTTTTTTAAATCCCTATTTCTATATTTATATTTCCCTTCTTGTTTCTTTTCCTTTCACTTTCTGCAAATCCACCTTCCTTTCTTTCTTTTATACCTGAAAGTCACTTAACCTCCACAGGTGCCTGCATTCTCTGCAGGAAAATGTGGTTCACAATGTATCCAGCCTGTTTTACATTTACAGAAGACTAATAATATTCTAGAAATTTTAATGCTTGTTATTATTATTATTATTATTATTATTATTATTATTATCCCAGTCACTAAGTATTGTGGAATTAACACCTATTCATCAGAGTTTTCTAATTTCTAACAAAAAGTAATATAATTTAAATCCAGGCTGGTGGTATATGTTAAGTATAATCTTCAGAAAGGTAATATCTGAGTCTTGGGCAAAGAGACAATGAATGTGCATCACAGATTTTATTTACATCGGTAGTTAATGAGGAACCCATGTAATATGTTATGACCAATTTAAAAACTTTTAAAGATTAACATTTGTTTGCAGGCAATTTAACAACAAAAAAAAAATTAGGATAAATTTGGTGGAATAGGTATAAAACCAGTTAATGTTCGAGATGACATTTTTGGAGTTATCTGTCACACTACAAATTTGTGTCTCTACTACACAAACATCAGTCATGTGCTTTGCTTTATTTTCAAATTTTGAGTCATTTTTCTGACCAAAGTTGCTAATCACATTTAATGACATGCCCTAGTCTTATGTTGCTGCCTTCACCTCCGTGAAGGAAGGTGGACTGCAAAGAACCCCAAAGTGATTGTTGCACAATATCATCAGACTGTCCAAACAGTGTTAATTGGGATTGTGAGTATAATTTGTCCCTGATCTGCCATTGCTACTGTCTTTTTAGTGACTTGTAGGTTTCTTTACTAGTCCATGTTCTTCTGCATTCAAATATAAGATCACCTTTGTTTCTGGGCATGGTATCACATACCTATAAGATCAGTGACATGTTTACAGAAAAAAAGTAGATGAATCCTGAAGTGTCTGGGAGAGTAAATTCCGTGCTGTGAGTGAGGAGAAGGAGGGAAGATTGTAGCTGCCTTTCTAAACAGAATTTACATTTTATAGAAGGTGCAGGCCTTGGACAGCACTCTATAGTACATAGTAGGTGACATTACACATAATGGCTAACATCATCAGAGGGTGTAGAGAATCAACAACTACTCCAGGTCTCTGTGTGCCTGTGTGTTTATGATGGGAGGATCTTAAAACTATCCTATTCTTGTCTATATATTTGCCTCAATAAAATAAAAAGATCTTATTCTCTAGTTTTTCCTCCTTTGTAAAGAATAAAACACAGGTGAAACTGAAATTTAGTTCCTTGTACAGTTTAGCCATGCTCTTTCTCCATGTGTCATTGTGTTTTGTCAGCTCTGCAAGTGAGATGATCCCTTTCTTTGGGAGTATGCTGACCAGGTCTGTGCATTTCCAACTTCAAGGAGTGTATTTCTACCTGGCAAATCAACCTAGTCACCTTCTTCCCCATTGACTAAGTCACACACAAGAAAATGTGCAATAGATCTCACATTCTCCACCCCTGACAGAAGAACAATTATACTAACAAGATATATGAAGAGCTATTCGAATCCACAATAGGGAGTGACTAAAAAATAAGGAAAGAAAGCAAAACATTTGAGTACATAAATCCTCCCTTCCTTACTCTACACAGTCTCTGGGAAAGAAATAATGAACCTTCCTCTGTGATCTGCCCATGTGTACAATTGATTAAGCTTGTGGTTAAAAGGAGATTTACTCACCAAAATCGGGGCAGACAAGAGAATGCAATTTGAGTTTGTTTTCTTGGTCTGCTTGGTTATCACTTATCAGAACTGAAAATACCATGGAGTTTGATCATTACTTCAGAATATGAGAACGGATTTATCTTTTAGGAACGTTCCATCTCAGTCTTTGGATGCAGGCAGTGAATTTCATATATGTATTTTCTTGTCTGGTAATCTGTTGTGACCCAGCAAGGGGAGATCTCCTCCCCTCATGCCAGACTTTAAAACTCCAACATTTTAAATTATTTCCTTGCCTCCCCCATTACCTATTCACTCCTTTAATTTATAGTTGTGTTTCTTTTTTTTAACAACCATAATTCTTGCCTGAGATAACACATTTGAAATTCCCATCTGATCCACCTTGATGAGAACATATGCTGATCTAGTGATTTGCCAGGCCAAGATTTAATAAAACTGTAGGACGAGGGGCCGGAAATGAATGAGGTTCAGACAGGAGATCCCTTGGAGACAAAAAATAAATGTCACATAGTTGCTGCCCTTATTGTTACTCTATTAGTACATTTAGTAGACCTCAAAGATTTGCATGTGTTCTCAACTCATCCAAGTGTGTCTCCTTGAGCCCAAGGACATGGAATAAAACTTCTGTTCTATAAGGGCAGGCTGGACCTCTGCCTCCTCTGGGATCTCTCCAAATTCCCAGAACCAAATAAATACCTGCTAGTGGGATTTAAATTTATTTCCTGGTTTGTCATCCCACTTCACACATATTTTCTGATTTCAGAGGAAAAGGTGGTTAGAATTCTGGATTTTTAGTGGTAATAAAATACTTAGAACCTTTGGGTTTGCTCCATTTTTCAACAGTTTGTAAGAAGTGTACTTTATCTGTCTGAAACCTTCAAGATGTGTTCTATACAGAAAGTTGGGGTACAATCCTATTCTGCATTCCAGATGTCTTGTCTTCCAAATAGTAATTTGAGGGTAAACCATAAGATCAATCAGCACATAAGGGCCTACTGTGTCTAGCCATTATAAGGACCCCAGAGAAGAGATAAGAGAACAGCAATGATTGAATGCATGCTGTCTTCCATGTTCGTACCTGAGGTTTCTGTCAACACACAAAATAGATTTAGTTTTATTTTGTGGATCAAGTAGTTGAGGCTTAAGTGATTCAGTGGTCAGTATTGCTAAGCAGTGAGTGACATGGTGTTTTAAACTGCATCAAGCCCTAAAGTCCATTCTCATTCCAGTACCTTGAGCAAGCACCGGGAATTGTGCTGCAGTTTTCTAACTTGGTGTGGCCTACAGCTTTCTTTGAAATTTACCAGAAGGTCAATCTCACTCTGTACCTTCTTCTTTGGATGAAAGTCTGCTGTAGACTGTGCAAGAAGTCATTTTATTTGATTTGCAAGGACTATGGCCATCTGAAGTTTCACTCATAAACCTGTAAAAAAATTCCTCAAACTCTCTCTCTCTCTCTCTCTCTCTCTCTCTCTCTCTCTCTTTTTTTCTCTCTCTCTCTCTTTCTCTTTCTCTCTCATCTGTGTGGGTTTGTGCAGGGGTGGTTCCAAGTCTAGAAGGTCAGGTTTTGTTTGGTTTTGTTTTCCTTACAGAAAAATTTGGCAAAATGTGGCAACAGGAGTGTAGTTAACTGTTACTCATAGGATCTTAAATGTAAAAAAAAAAAAAAAAAAAAAAAAAAAAAAGTAAGCCCTAGAATATCTTACAGTTTATTTCTTTTATTTTTTGCTTGTAGGAGGAACATCATCAAGGCAGAAAGGCTTCCTAGGATGCATCCGCTCCTTACACTTGAATGGGCAGAAATTGGACCTGGAGGAGAAGGCAAAAGTCACATCTGGAGTCAGGCCGGGATGCCCAGGTCATTGCAGCAGCTATGCCAGCAACTGCCACAACGGGGGCAAGTGTGTGGAGAAGCACAGTGGCTACGTATGCGACTGCACCAATTCACCATATGAAGGGCCCTTTTGTAAAAAAGGTATGCTGGTACTCGTGGTGCTCCCATGTGCAGGGTGATAGCACCTACAGGCAACCATCAGTGCCCTTAGCAGTCCTCATTGTGCACTCTCACTTGATCTCCTTCTGCTTGGAGGCTCTGCATAGCTCCTCAACATAATTACATCTACTCATTTTCCTTGTGAATGGACACTGCCAATGCAATTTAACTGAATGTATAGTTACAGAACGACAGATTGTCCATGGCTGGGGAGCCAGCTGAAGACCAGAGGAGGTGAACTTTCACTGATGTTGTGTTAGCTGCACTATCAGTGGCACACTGTTATTTCCAGTTCTGATTCGTCAGTGAACAATTACAATCGAAGGATCAGATCATCTAGCCCTGAGGGAGCCTTTGAGACATTTAAGCCATCTTAAATCATTTCTATAAAAAAGAGAGTTAGGTAAATTAGTAACAGCAGTATCACATAGCCAGGGAAATCTGCCTGTTCTGTTAAGTGATGAGTGTGAACATCTGAGGCTTTAAAAGCCCCGTTTTGAGAACGTGCTTTTCTGAAATTGGAACACAAAAGTCAAAATTCCTGTCCTGGGACTCTTTATACATCACTTCCAAATCTAATGAATTCATTATATTGACAAGTTTATCATGCTTGATGTACCCCTTTGGTGGAAGAGTGATACAGTGTGACTACTCTAGATTAATCTAGATAGCTCTAAAAAGTTATAGAATGTTATTATTCAGGTTAATTATTCATTCAGTATTTTTCAAACAAAGACAAAACTATTGTCGACTACCAATCTTTGCAGTATTTTAAAGTTTATTTTACTGATGGAAAATAGTTTGCTGAGCAAATAATGTAAACAATATTTCCATAGTACCATTTAAACTATTAAAATATTTTAATCACTGTAAGGTACCCTGTACATGAAAACAATGAGAATAATTATGAATAATTTTGTCAGCTCATTAAAACACATGTTCCAAGTGTCTCTATCTATAATGCTTTATGCAGTTCAACTTACTTTGGATCTTAAAAATGAAAGGAGAAAAAATAAAGTACCCAGTGTTTTCCTTGAAGGATTCTGTAATTCAATCTCTCTACTCTTTCCTCTTGGCCTTCTCCTCCATTTAGGTTGACTTACGTGCTTATTATTGCTGGGAAGCATGTTATGCTCCTTGGGAAAAAATTAATGGTACAAATTTTAGGGCCAACAGTATGTTGGACCCTGCATGGGAGCTTGAAATATAACAAGTGCCATCCCAGTAGGTTCTTAATATGAGCTAAGGCAAGCAAAATGCTACTAGGTTTCACACTGGGCAAGATCTCTAAATTATATCCCCTGAACAGTTTGAATGCCATTGTTAGAATGGTTCCACATACTAAGAAAAGCAAATACAGAATAAACTCTACGAGGCTTGGTCACTGAAGTGCATAAACAACATCTTACAGTGTCCATATACAAGTCTACTGTCTAGAAAAAAGGCAAATAGTAGATTTCCCTGCATTTCTCCAGGGAATATGATTCCAACATCTTGTAGATCACATTGTTCTAGATTTAGTCAGTATGTCTTTTTATTGTCACCTCCTTTCTCTGAGAGGATTCCTGTTCATTCTCATCTGGCCATGCCACTATATCTGTTGCTTACACATGCTAATTCTCTGTGCTCTCTCCCACTATTACTTTGATCTGTAAGTTAAATAGACAAATGTATGCTTAGCCTTTTCAGGGAGCCTCAGATTTCACTATTTCCAAATTTACCCTCTCTATATTCAAAGGAAATAATCCCCTCTATGTTCAGTCATTGCAATGTATGGGATTTTTAAACAAAAATTTTTAGCCATGCCAATTGCCCCTGGGAAGTGTGATGTGGAACTGAAATGGGAAGCCATCAGCTACAAGATGGTCATGAACAAAAGGTGCTTTCTATAGGGGTGCTCTTCTATGCCTTTTACTGCAGCACAGTGTATACTGAAAATATCTTGGGTGGAATCAGGAACATGTTCCTTTCTAATGCTGGTCCAGGAACTCCATTGGCCCGCTTTCTATTCCTTATGATGATACGGAGAAATAAAAGTCATAAAATTAACTGAATGATGACTGCAATATATATTCCTTATCCTTAAATCCAATAAGACAGGATTTTATATCTGGATTTAACATATGAGGGCTTCAAGGAAGTGTGTTAGTCCTCTTTCTGTGACAAATGCCTGAGATAATCATCTTAAAAGTAGGAAACATTTCAGCTCAGAATTTCAGAGGTTTCAGTCCATGGTCACTTGGTCCTATTGCCTCTGAACCTGGACCAGCACAGTGCATTAAATCATGGCAGGTAGCACAGGGCAGGGGAAACTACTCAGCTCATGGCTGCCAGGAAGCAAAGAAAAGTGAGAGAAAGAGGCTGAAATCCTGATATCTCTTTTAAGGACATGCCCCCAATTGTCTAGCTTCTTTTACTATGCCCCACCTCTGAAGGTTGTACCACCTCCAGTCTGGTGACCAAGCCTTTTCCATGTAGGCCTTTGGGAGTCATTCTAAACCCCAAACCCTAACAGAAGATTCAGTGACTGGCTAATATATGCCAAAAGAGATACAGCATATTTTTTTAATTTCTTTTTTGTATTTCTGATCCTAATTTAATTCTGTACAGAAATATGGTAATAGGATTTCATCTCTCTGAATATGTGGGCTTTTGTTTTGTATATTTTTTTTCTTTTTTGTCAATAATTAGATGATTATAATTCACATACCATAAAACCCACACTTTTTAAGTTTGTGGTTCAGTGATATTTAGCATTTTCACAGAGATGCACACCATCATCTCTATCTAATTCCAGAATATTTTCATCATCCTTTCCAAAAAATTTCATGCCCTTTCACAGTCACTTCCCATTCACCTCCCCCGCCAGTCCCTGGAAACCACTAATCTGCTCTCTGTCTATGAATTTGCCAATTCTAGACTTTTCATATAAATGGAGACACATAATTTGTAGCCTCTTGTAGTCTACTTTCTTCCACTTAGTGCAATGTTGTTAAGATTGATCCGTGTTGTACCATTGTTTTAGCATTTTATTTCTCTTTATTTCAGAGAGTATCCCACAGTATGATTGTGCCATATTTTGTTTCTCCATTTACCAGTTGATGGATATTGGGATGGTTACATTTCTTTGGCTATTATGAATAATTCTACTATTAATATTAGAGTACATATCTTTGTGTGGCTGTATGTATTTTATTCTCTTAGGTGTATACTTAGAACTAAGATTGTTGGATACTGTTGAGATTGTTTGTTTTATGTTTTGAGAAATTCCAAGCTGGTTTTCAAAGAGGCTATTGGGCATTACATTCTTACCTAAAGTATATATGGGTTCAAATTTTCCACATCCTTGCCTACACTTGTTATTTTCTGACTTGTTGATAATCGACATCTACTGATTGTGAAGTAGTATCACAGTGGGTTTTGACTTGTATTTCCCTAATGACCAATCACATTGACCACCTTTTCATGGTTTTATTGTCCATTTGTATAACTTCTTTGGGAAATGTCTATTCAAATCCTTTGCCAAGTTTTCATTTTTTCTTATACTATCCAGGTATACAGACTTTTTGTGTCTTCTGAATATAATTCCCTATTAGATATATGATTTGCACTTAGTTTATCCCATTATTTGGGTTTACTTTTCATTTTATTTACTTTATCTTTTAAAGCACCAAATTTTTAATTATAATAAAGCCCATTTTATCTACTGTTTTTGGTACGTCTTTAGTGTCATATCTAAGAAATCATTTTCTTGTCCAAGAACATGAAATTTTGGATCTAGAGTTTCTTCTAATGGTTCTGTAAATTCAGCTCTTAAATTTAGGGCTTTGGTCCATTCTGAGTTAATGTTTTATGTGTTGTGAGGTAGGGATCCACCGTGGTTCTCTGGCATGTTGGAGATCCACTTACTTCAGCATCGTTTGTTGATATGTATTTGTCCTTAGCTCCACACCACCCCTTACCATTAATTGAATTATCTGGGTATGACTATCATGCTTTGGTCATTCAAATATTTTTTTCTAAATAAAATGTTAGATAATACATTTGGAAATTTATTTGGAAAACTAGAAAAGTTAAAACCCAGTGTAATTATTGTAATTAAAAATGTTTCCTTTTAGTTCTTTTCTTAGCATTTAATATAGCAGAGATAATGCTGCCCATTACATTTTACATCATGGATTTTATCTATTTTCTTCCTATATAAATCATAAGTATCTGTAAATATCAGTTTAAACCATTGCAATATATTCTATATGGTGTAGCTGCATTCTCTTATTTAATTCATTCTATCACCACAGCCTTACAGCTCCCCAAATCATAATGGAACTCCGCCCCTAGGCCTAACTAAATTCAGACTCTGGATTGTCTGCACCCTACTATAGTATGTGACACTGGTTATGTAACTCAACCTCAAGCTTCCTTAATTTCCTTCTCTAGCAAGTGTGGAAAATGCAGGTATCTTTCATAAAGAGTGAGATTTAGCATTCAACGAGCCCTCCACAAAGGACTTGAGATAATTCCTGGAACAGAAAGTCCCATTAAATCCTTAATGTTCCTATTGTTTCAAATTTTTGGATCATCTGATCAATTTTAGATTATATTTTGTTCATAAATAATATTGTAATAAACAAATTAATTATTTTTTTCTTAGCAATAGAATTTCAGTTAAAATGATAGCATATATATTTTAGATACTTTTTATATATTCTAAAACCCTGTTCAAGAATCCTTTAATATTTACATTTCTACCAATTTTTATATAACTTTGTTTTTCTTTTTCTTGTGGAAAATGAATACAAACTATAGTACAATAAAGAATTTAGGAATCTCCACACACCCATTTCCTAGTTTCAGCAAAGACCAACTCATGACCAATTTTATTTCACCAATATAAGCATCTCCTGTATTCTTCTCTTATTGTTTTGAAGCAAATCTCAGATATAATATCATTTAATGTATAAATAATACAGCACGGATTGCTAGAAGATAAAGATTCATTAAAATCACATGCATAGGACCATTTTCATAAGGAAAATCTGTAATAGTAATTTTTAATATTATGAAATATATACTCAGTGTTCACATTTCCAATTTACTTTTAGGATATTTAATTTTTTTTTTTTCTAAATTGATTGCAGCCTATATGATTTCTAGGTATCCATTAGACTATACATTATCCTGCACTGGTCTTTATGTTCTCATTCTTCATCTAATTCTGTCTCTATTATTAAGACTAGCTAATGTTTATCGAATTAATCCCATGTGTTTGATTTTTCACACTATCTTCTAAATCTTCCATCCAACCTATAACTGAGTTATCCCCGTTGGTCTTGGAGGAACTGGAGGCTGAGTGGGATTCTGTGAAAGCTAGAAACAGACAAACCCAGAATACAGTTCCAGATCAATCAGGATCCCTCCCTAGAGTCATCCTGTTTCCTAGACCCTCCTCCTAGTTCACTTTCCCTTCAAGATCGTATCAATGATGAGACCCTCTTTCAGGTCTTAGGGTTCTCTGGATCTCAGAGGCCTACAACTCTGAGAACCTTGGTCTCTGACACTCAAGCAAATTCAGCCAAGTCTTAGACTAAGTTCTGAAAGGGAGAATAAAAAGATCAGTTTTTCCAATCCTCATAAGTGTAGTTGGGACAAAACTCTGTAACAACAGATTAACCAGAGACAAACAAGCAGATTAATTAGTCTTTGGAATTCTTATCACAGAGGAGAAAAGTTACTCAAAGCAGTGGTTTAGGATTCTGCCTTTAATAGCATGTCAACAAAGAACAATAAATTTTAGAGAAGTTACATAACACAGGAAAAGCAGTCACAGGCTTCAGAAGTAAGAAATCAGGGAAGGCAAATTTATAGGAGGAAAGTAAGCCTGCAGATTCCTTTAGTGTCCATATCTTTGAGCTGGTAAGCAAGCAAAAATTTATATGTCTCTTCTTAAGCAGTAGGGGAAAGTTTTAAAAAGAACCTTTATTTTTGTAATTTCCTGTTCTGCTTTTGAAGAAAATAGAAGGAATATAGTAAGTATTCTTGTATTTTATTTCCTTCAGATTTTGAGATAATACCTTCCAGTTTCCTTTATTTCCACTGGTATTTATTTGTTTAAATATATGTTGTATTATCTCAGGATCTTAGCAGTATGGCTTCATTTACCAAGTGGGTGTACAAAGATGTTAGTATTGACATCACTGGTTGGAGTAGCACAATGATCACTGGCAGTCACCTTTGAATTAAATATTTCTTCCATTTATCTCATCATTTTGGATATTCAGAAACTCAATGTATTTGATCAAAAACTTATTCTCAGAATGTAAAACATAAGAAGCAGTAAGAATAACAGAATCTAGGTGCATTATTTAATTTAACTTTGTGCTAAAACAGGCAGTATCTAAACATTAAAAATAATTAGAACTGGGGACAGGGGAAGAAAAATGACAGAAAATTGGTTTGACATATCTAAATATGAAATGCTTTTTATTTCTAATTTCTTGTCCTAAATATTAATAGAAAAGACATAAGCCAATATCTAATATGTTATGTGTAATAGAATTCTTTGAATTATACTTGTGAATATTTAAGTACATAGACAAACATCAAATAAAAGCCCTTCATTTTGTTAACTAGAAGATGGTAGCTCTAAATACAAGACAAATGTCCCTGAGGAAGATTATTCAGGGAAAATACTTGGATCAAGCTGTTGATTAGCCAAAATCTTCACTGTCACAAGTGTCTGCTGCATATTTTTATAATTAGGAATACCAATATTGTAACTTGCTCAATAAACACAAAACATTTTCTCTGAATCTTTAGTAGAAATAAACTAGTATTCTCAATCTGCTAAGGCAATCTACATAAATATGCAACATTAATTTTTTGGCATGATCACACCCTGGAACAGAATTTTCACAAAGTGGAACAAATTTGCAAGTGAATCAGGAAGCAAAGCCATGTTGGATTATGTTCTAGGTGCTACAAACTTAATCAAAGAACTTTATGAGAAATTAGGAACTTTCTGCATGTCGTTTAGGATGAAGGGAAATTTATCATGTTAATAGTTAATATAGGTTCACATTTACTATGCTATTTCTATGGCAGAGTTGGCTACCAGATGTAAGATGTGTTGCTCTACAAAGACACCTTTCCTTCACACTCTGGTATAGAAAAGAGATGAAATTTTAAGTGAACTCAAGAGCCGCCTCGATCCAAGCAGAATAAATATTTCAGCATTTGGATGAACATACAGTAAAAAAAATGGTGCGGTGCATGATGGCAACGGGAATGTGTTCAGGTTAAATTATCTTTAATGTGGAAAGTCTGAGTTCAAACTGTGCCAAGCGATGCTCTTAAGTGCTTTACACACATAAGCACTTGAGAGCATTTCTTGGCACAGTTTGATTAGAAATAATAATGAGGTAGGTGTTACGATTCCCGTTTGCCAGAGGAAAAATCCCCATAGAGTTCAATACATTGCCTAGGACCGCAGAGCCTGAATGAAATCAAATCTACTACTTATTCTTGCAGTGTTAGTTCCATGAACTAAAATGATGTAGTGGAGTGTAGAATGGAATCATTCTGCAAGGAGCATTGGGTGATTTTCAGTTTTCTGCTAACTGAACTTCATTACTTTATAGATGCCACATTTTCCATAGTGTTGGCAGAGCTTTATCCAACATGCTGTTCTATAGAGTTTGTGTGCTTAAGCCTGCTAGTTTTTGGAACTAAGTATCAATGCCTACACATCTGATATCTATGTCTTTGCTACTGTTTCCCTTGGTCCTCATGCTTGACCCAACATGATAGACAACGGCATTTGCCTATCCCCCATGCCCTGCTCTTTGTAATTGGACACCCATTCACATCCTGTAATTTACACAGATAAATACAAATAGGGGCTATTAGGCTCTCTATTTTGATTTCAAGATGGTCCCAGTGAAATTTCTTTTTGCACTGTGCTAGAGTGGAGGACATTTACTTTTTGCTTCTAGTAAAGTTAGCCTGGGACATGGTAGTCTTCTGCAAATGTATGTTGATCCATACCTAAAATTTAGGAGGCAAATGCAAGCTCCCTTTTGGCTGTGCAACTTTATTCAAAGTTCTTAACCTCTGTGAGCCTCAGGTTTCTCATTTGTAAATGAGAGTAATAATTTTTGCTACTTTGAAATTATTATAGGAAGCATGTTATATGATACATTTAAAACTCTGCACATGGTGCCTGGTGTGTAGGAGACAATATACAAGCAGCTATGGCTATTCTGAATATTTCATTAACTGTTTCAATGTGTGCTTCCTCTCTTCTCTTTTACAGAGGTTTCTGCTGTTTTTGAGTCTGGAACATCGGTTACATATATGTTTCAAGAACCCTACCCTGTCACCAAGAATACAAGCCTCTCATCTTCAGCTATTTACACAGATGTGGTTCCATCCAAAGAGAACATTGAATTTAGCTTTGTGACAGCTCAGGCACCCAGCCTCTTGCTCTTTCTCAATTCTTCTTCTCAGGACTTTCTGGCTGTTTTGCTCTGCAAAAATGGTGAGTGTGGATGGCATAATGTTCAATGGAGTGTCAGACTGGCCTGAAGGGAGAGTGCATGCCCTCCAGAACTCTGCATAATTTTAACCTTAAGTTGGTCCCATTTGGGTAGCTTTTTCCAGACTTCCAGCCAAACCCTTGATTATACTTTACCTTTATGAGTTGCAATTGGTATTCAAGGCCAGTGTCAATTCACCGCTGAAGTCTCAAATGCATTGACTTTAATTTGCCTCAACTGTGTAGCAGTAATTCTTTATTATTTATTCTGTGCTGGAATTCATTAAGTGTAAAGGAGAAGATCATAAGCATATCTGAATTTCAGAAGGACACTTGCCACATATATCCTGTCATCTTTGCTGCAGTCCTTTTTACTGAGGGTTGTTAAAATACCTAGCAAAATGCAGGCTATATTAATAGATGTCAATTGTCCTGGTCTCAGAGAAAAGCACTATATATGAGTTATAACCTTATGGAAGAGAGAATCTGATTCTGAGAATCAGATTTTGGTTGGGGGAAACAAACTTTTCTACATAAATAAAGACTGTGAAAAACTGTAGCATATTCTATTTTGAAACAGCAAGATTTGGGGTATTTTAACAAGGCAATAATACTATTGTTTTATAAATAAACAATTTATTATTTCTTTTTATTCTATAATTATTCCAACTTAATATGAAATCACAAACACTTGCATGGCATTTTCCCCTGAAATTAAATAAATAGGCCCAATTATTTTTGAAGGTTATAATACATTATTGTTTATGCTTCTGGACTGGTGATACACTCAGTTTCATTATATTTGAAGAGAAGGCATTGTTTCTCCATTTGTGTCTTATAAACACTAGGCTCTCATGATTAAAATATCCATTATTTATTTAAGAAAAAGGTGAGAATGTGGAAAGAATGTGGGCAAAATGGAATATGAGAAGATTAGAATAATGAAAGGCCAGGTTGTCTTCCACACAAGGAATGTTGAAGGTCTCCAGTTATTATGGCTATTAGAAGTCGGATTTTCTTCCCATATGTCTTCATTACACCCTGCAAGAATAAGGACTCTAGGTGTCTCTGCATCCAATGACACTACAAAATCAGAACCCCACAGGGTTGGTACAATTGTTTGAATAGGCAAAATGGCCAAGACATAGACATTCTTGTTATATGATTTCCAGAAACACTGTCCTGTGATCAAGAGCATCCCTTTCTTCCTCTTGTAATCTGCAGGTATCATGACAAGGGCTTCTCATCAGTTCTGCAGGAACCATACTGTTCTACTTCAGGGTGGACTCTGGTGGCCCACAGCAGAAGGGGAATCCAAGGAACGAAACATTTACATAGCTCTTTCTAGACCTTAGGAGGAGACTCTAGAAAATTCTCTTTCTCTACCTTTTCTTGGGTTTGTTCTTCTTTAGTTCATCATGCTTTTTGATAACTGATGATGTATGACTTTGAAAGTAAAGGATGGTGTATTTGATTCTAATTGTAGGATCAAAGTAGGGGAGCCTATGGTTTGAACCAGGCCTGAAGTACAATAATAATAACTATGGCCCATGTAATGCAAAAGGTTTCATTCACTGTGAAAGCAATAGAGAGGAAAGAAAGAGAGAAAGAGAGAGAGACAGAGAGAGAGAGAGAGAGAGAGAGACAGAGAGAGACAGAGAGAGAGATGAAGAGGAGGATAAGGAGTTGAAGGAGGGTGATAGGTCATTCTAAGTGCATCAGTCCTTAAGGAATCTATAGGAGAGAAGGGTTATTAAGTCTTCTATTTTTTGGAAGACCTTTACATGATTGCAATTAGTACCACTATATCAACATACCTGGCTGAGGACATTGTGTCAACATGCCTGGTTTAGGACACTGAGAGATACAGAGGTCAAGCAGGTTAACCTATGCCAAGCAGACAATTTATGACACAACTGGGATCATAACCCAGATCTCCTGATAATCAGCCCAGAAATATTCCTTCTAAATCAGACCATCCTCTGATGATGTGGATGGAATATATTAAGATGGTTATGGCTGGGTGCAGTGGTGCACACCTGTAATCCCAGAGCTTGGGATACTGAGACAGGAGGATAGCAAGTTGAAAGCCAACTTCAGCAAAAAATTAAAAAGTGAAGCTCTAAGCAACTCAGTGAGATACCGTGTCTCTAAATAAAATATGAAATAGGAAAATAGGACTGTGATGTGACTCAGTGGTCGATTACCTCTGAGTTCATTCCCCAGTACCCCCACCCCTGCAAAAGATGGTTATAGATGGAGATTATCATGTTAAGTGAAATAAGCCAATGCTAAAAACACAGAATGCCCTATATTCTCTCTGATGTGCAGATGCTAATTCACAATGGGGGTGAGAAGAGGGAAGAAGACAAATTCATTGGATTAGATAAAGGGGAATGAAGGGAGGGAGGTGGAATAGGAAAGACAGTAGAATGAATGAGACATAACTTTCCTATGTTCATCTATGAATGCACGACCAGTGTAACTCCCCATCATGTACAACCACAAGAATGGGAAGTTATACTCTATGTATATATAACATGTCAAAATACACTCTACTCTCATGTATATATATATTAAATAAAACAATAAAATAAAGAAAATTGAAAAAACAAAATATGGTTATGGAGACTTAAGATTCAGGATTCTCCCCAAAGCCTCTTTCGAGTGTAGTTTCACAAGCACATTTAGAGCTATCAGGCCATGACTGTGAAAGTATGACTGGCATGAATGCAGACAATGCATAACAAGAATAATGTTGTCTACTTACTCTAATTAACCCAGACTATCCATGATTTGCATAGCAACTCTTGTTTAACTGGCAATGTGGATATACCCTAATAAATCCAGTTTTCTATAGTTGTAGCAACTGAGGCACATAATCAAATAACCGTGTTAACATCTTTTAGCAAATAAGGAGCAGAGCTGGGATTCAAGCACCCTTTCCCAGTCTGAGAGCATATTCTGTACTCTAAGTCCAAAGAGCTAAATGTGTTTGTTTTTGTAGTGCTGGGGATTGAACTCAGGGTCTTGAATACATAAACAAGTGCTCTAGGTCTGAGTTACAGTTCTAACTGCCATAAGTTTTAAAATAACTTGTATATTTAATAGGGAAGGCATTCTTGAATTCTGCCATGCTCCTAGACTTCTACATCATTAGAAGCTCTGCTTGACTTCATAGACTTTGAGGGTTTGTTTTTGTTTTTGTTTTTAACACTAGCTAAATTCAGGAAGCAAGGAGTCTTGTGCCTTGTTTGTTTTTTGGTTAGGCCTCAGGGCAAGTGTGAAAGTCCAAGTGCTAGTCCTTTCAGCTCAGGTTAAATCATAGAGATGGATGTCCACAATGTGGTCAGTAATAGGCAGCCCCACACTGTTCCAGATAACCCTTGTGTGATATGCCTTGGAGAAGGACTAAGGGATATAGAATCCTGGGTACCTCCTGTCATCTCCTTATGTCACAGAGATACAACCAAGATCCATGATCACTCATTCATTCTTTCATTAACTCTCTAGGTAATTACTAGGTTCAACTCTGTAGTATGAAAGACTGAAGAGATAAGCAAAGATAAGCAGGACAGGGTTCTGTCTAGGTGAAAAGGTAAAAGAGACACAGAAATTGCCTTAAAGTTTTAGAAAGGCAGCCCAGTTAGAAGACAGAGTTGCAGTACCCAGACTTCTAAAGCAATCTAACTAGAAAGAAGGTTTCAGGGGTTATAACAATTAAAATAGTCAATTGCTAGTCTTCTCATTAGGAGGAGTTTTCAGATAATAATTAATTGACTATCTGTTGGAGAAACAGTAATAATTCCAGCAGCAGAAGAAAGAACAAAATAACAGGGGTTTTGTTTCCCCCCATATGTTAGATTTTGTGATTATTTGTTTTCTTCTGGTGTAGTCTGACATGAGTATTTCTTTCTGCTCAGGATTCATTTACAGACCTTGAAATGCTGCTTTGAGGAATTAAGAATTGATATCTTTACAACTTGTTTTCAACATATCCATGGTGTTAAATTTCTGACCAAATTACTTAAGAATCATATCAAGAGCTAGGAATATTTTCAATGTGACTTTGATTCACTGCAGTAAAAAAAGTACATTACTGAAAATGCTATTGGAAATCAGGAATACTTTGCGGGCGAAAAAAAAGATAAGGAGAGCAAAAAATAGTAAAAGGTTAACTAGGAAAGGTCTTTTATCTGTGAGAGTTTTTAATAATAAGATTGAGTCACACCTAGCTGAGATGGAATTAAGAGACTTGTGCTCATGCAGGCTTCTTAACCATTTTTTTTGGATTTAAGACACCTTTGGAAATCTGGTGGAAATTAGGAGGGGAGGGCCTTATTGAAATGAGTTCTTTTTGCTTTCCCGGGAGGAAGCAAACATCCAGAGCCAGTTTATACAAAATAGCTTTAATTCCAGTACTGTGGGTTAAGAAGCCAAGGTGGGGAGTTAGTTGGATAAATTGTGCAAATACTGAACAAAATTATCAGCTTGCAAACTTATTGCATATAGTTCTCCAAGCCAGAGGAAAGATCAATGTGATTCAAAGTCATGCTTACAAGTCTTACCCTGGCAGGGGTTTGATTTGGCTGGTTTGGAATTCTTCTTTGCCCTTTATCATTATTCTTGAAATTCCTCCAACCATGGATTTATTTGGATTTAAGCTGCAGCTGTCTTTTTTAAGTGAAAACAAGTTCTTCTTCCTAAATGAAGAAAAGGATTTTAATTTCTGGGAAGGAAGAGTGGAGGCAGAAACAGAGGCATTTTGAGGTCAGGTACTTCTCAGGAGAGAGAAGGCAATTAGAGCTCCATATTCTGGGGCTTTGAGTCATAGGCAACTTCTCAGAGACTTGGCAATTAGAAGAGAAGGGGCTTTTGAATGAGAATAAAAGTCTAGAGAGGGAGATGAGAGTGTTTTAAAGATACACTTGACCTTCACAGCATTCTGCTGAGGGATGGCTCTGCCTTCTCCACAGTACCAGGGGGTTGTCCTTCAAATTTGTAATTTGAAAATAGTCAAGGAGGCCCTTCCGTAAGGCAGGTAAAATTTCATGTCCAAGAGAGACAGAGGTAAACAAGACCCTACCCTGCCTAACAGAATTTGTTCTGGGGCAGAAATATAAATAAAGATAACCAACTGCATGTCATGGCACCAGGTAGATTCAGGTAGATTCATGCTAGATTCAGGTAGACCATGGATGCTAGGTCAAGGTAGAGGGGAGTCAAAAGAACCAATTCGCTCAGATAGGGAAGATCAGAAAAGAAAAGGCATCGTGCGGTGGGTGAACTTTGAATCATGAAATGTAAGTCAGTATTCTCTATGCAGATATTGTGTACTTTAGTAAAATTGTTTCTTTGTTCTGCATTTTACCATTGTAATGCCACTGCAGAAATGTATATTTCCAATCAATTTTGTCCAATTTGGTTTTAATCATTAGTCCATTTTGACTCCTGAATGGTATATAAAGTCAAACTTGAAAGATGTGCCAACTTTTAGACCACCAAACTACAATGAAATGCTGTGAGTACAAAATTCAAACGGTGCTCCCAGTTCACCTTGCCTTGGTGTCTGTTTAGCTTCCCTTCAGCACCAAATGGCTTGTCTGCCTTTGCTTCAGTATTTCCTTTTTATTAATTTTCTTGAACATATACACTCATAAGATGCACTGTCTGCATTTCTGATTGTACCCACCTTGGAGGGAATAATGATGAACTGAGACACTTCATATTTTGGACAGACTAACTCAAAGGAGTCATGGATAAGGAAGAAACCAGAGATTCTGTGTCTTCCAAGGACAAAACTCACTAGCTGCTTGCCAGAGCTGAGTTGACCTTAGGTTATTCCTCACCGTTCTTCCATGTGAGTCCTTCAGAGCTTAATGCTGTCTCCTGCTACCCTGTCTCTGACATTGGCATATGTTTGTGTTCCTCGAGGCAGCAGGAATCCTGATAAACAGACTGAGAGAAGCATCAGAAGCCTCAGAAGGTTTATTTCTTTTGCTTTACTATGCCTTGATCACTTGAGTCTCAGGGGCTTGCATCATGCAACTTTGCTAGTTTTGATTTGAAATCCCCCAAATCTACTGTTATTTCCCAGATTTGATTCTTTTGTTCATTTCCTGCGTTTGTGGGCTTTCCAACAATCTCTTGTTGTCTGTCCTTAATCATTTATTACACAACGTGGTTATGACATACTATGACCTCTAGTGGGCAGTCAAGAGTCCTCTTCCTCATTTCTCCCTTCTAGGGGAAAGTAAGTGTTCGGCATTAAGGAAAGGAACATGCATTATCTCACAGTTAGTTTCCAGTGCTAATGGTGTGTCTGAGTGTGAAAGCAGAAGCATGTTAAGTAGAATTGTATTTGAGTAAACTTTCTTGGTTTTCTAAATTTTGTTGTAATTAAACACCTTAATATTTAGTGTGCCTGTTCCTTCTTGAAGGTCGCTATGAACTAAGTTTTTCCCTTGCCCTCAATCTGTATTTTGAAATCCTGACCCCCAAGTGTAGCTACATTTAGGGTAAAGAAGTAAGCATGTCAACAGATGCCATAAGATTGGAACCCTGATCCAACAGGATTTGTGTACTCATATGAAAAAACACAAGAAAATTGTCTTTCTGTCCCTAAATGGCATGTAAGGACAGAGTGAGAAGTCAGACTCTACAAGCCAACAGGGTCTTTCCTTGGGGAAAAGACCAAATCAGCTGGCAGTTGGACCTTGGACCTGCAGCTACCAGAACTGTGAGAAAATAAGTTTCTCTGGTTTGGGCCACTCAATATATCATATTTCATTGACTGAATAGACAGAGATCAAATAAAGCAATGCAAATGGACGTGCATTGCAGGCTATAATGTACAGAGCATTTTTATTTTCTTATTGATATTGGTAATAATAAGAATTATTTGCATAATTATGTTATCAAAGCATGAATACAAAGTTCAAGGTTAAAGACATTTGGGATTAAAATTTAATACAAAGAGGAAAAGGAAATTGCCCAGTGGCTAGAGGCTGAACACTTGATGGGCAGAACATTAGCCTGAAGAAGGAGATAGATAAGGTAGTGTGCTCACTCTGCACATTAGCTGGCTATCATTGGACACAGGCAGCAGATTTTACTATACAAGAACATGGAAACAATAAATTTTAAGAATTATTTTCTCAAATGTCCTCTGATGCAGACCTTCAGGGAATAGGGAACTTGTTTGATGTTTCAAAAAAAAAAAAAAAAGAGAAAACTCTGGAACAGAGTATATTTGCAAGACTAATGAAGAATTCTATACACTGCAAAGTCAGACTCTGCAAGATACATTGTAGGAGATGTAGTCAAATATGGGGGAGGTGTCCCACCTCAACCCTAACCAGTTTCTTTGTGGGGGTAGCTGGGCAGCATATGCCAACATCAAAGAAAATCAAGACGGAGGAACCACAGCTATTGATGTAGCTCTTTAAGTCCCTGGGGGTGGGGAACAGTAATTAAAGGCTAGTATAGAAATAAAACTAACAAAAAATGCAAGTAACTCTACAGACATTTTTTTTTTTTTTTTTTTTTAATACTCAGGATCTTAGTTTTTCAGCGCTGCCATAACAAAATACTACAGATGGGTGACTTGAACAATGGAAATTCCCTTCCTTGTAGTTTTTAGCGTTTTGAAGTTCAAGATCAAGATGGTCGATGTGCTGGTATCTGTTAACTACCTTTTCTCTGCACATTCATGAGAGAGGGATTGGGGGGAGAGATTGTATTAGTTCTCTGCTGTTTCTTCATACAAAGACACCAATCTTACAGAATTAGGGCCCCAGGTTTATGACTTCATTTAACTTGAATTATTTTCTTAGAGGCCCCCATACAGTCACATTGGGTGTTATTCTTCAATATATAAATTTTAGGGAGACATATATTTAGTTCATACACTAACCATGTACTAGAAGCTGTTTTATATATCATAACAGAAAAATGATTATGGTATCTTTGACTCCAGGGATATTCCTGAGTTTAGGAGTTATATATGATTCATCTTTATAATATAAGTTCATGGCAGAGTTCCTTAGTACAGAGCATATTCTTGGGTTGGATTTATGGTTTTCTGTTGTTGTTGTTGTCATCATTGTTTTTGGTACTGGAGATTGAACCCAGGGTAGTTTTCCACTGAACTGTATCCCCAGCTCTTCTTTTATTTTTTATTTTTAGATAGGGTCTCATTAAGTTGCCAAGGATTGACTCAAACTTATAATACTCCTATCATAGCCTTCCGAGTCTCTGAGATTGCAGGTGCAAGCCACCACTGTGCTCAGCAAATTATGCATTTTGAATGTAGAAGGAAAAAAATATATCTAGAAAATGTGGGAATGCCCCCACAGAATCCATGAGGAAATTTTTATAACCAAATGAAATGTATGTGCGTATAGGTGAGTGCAAAGCCAAGAAGCACCACCAGGCGATAAAAGAGTGAACAGAATTTTATTACTTGCACCAAGTAAGAAAAAACACTGGAGCTGATTCTCAAGGTGGGGTTCTTCCCAAACAAAGAAAGCAAGGAGACTTGGGGGGGGGGAACAAATATATTCATATAGAAGAAACTCATCAATGCAATAGGGACAGGACTATTTCTGAGCATGCTCACTTCATGGTCAATATATCACACATTAAAAAAATAAATTAAAAAGATAATTAACTGAATGCCTGATGGTGGTGAATTTAGTATTATAATGAGCACATTTTACTTTGGGTCACCTGAAAGGAGTGAGGCAGTTAGTCTGCCATTTGGCTAGCTTCTCTCAAGTTTCTCTGTAATGTTTATGTAAAGCACACACAGAAAGGAAACAACTTTTGAAGGTGCATTAACAACCATTTAAAGGAGCAGCAACTTTTTTTACTCCTGTAAATATAGAAGCTTGTCTCTAAATGTGTCAGCGTAACACCTAACAGCTTCATAGAATTGCAGTAGGGCTATACGGAAGTGTTTTTGTCCCTGATAGTATTTTTTCTGCCATCTGTGATATATGTGTGAGAAACAGGGTTGTTTATGGAGTGGGTCTCTGTGGAGCTGGTGTTCTGTGGCTTTATTTTCCAAAGGCTTTCTGTGTCTTCTCACTTTGTACTTTTCCAGTTTAAACACTTGAGAAATTTTCCAAGAATTGAGCAGCTGTTTGTTTTTGTGTTTTTTTTTTTTTTTTTTTTTTCTCAACAAGACCAGTTGCCTACAACTGCAGAGTGAGAATCAGGATAATTATTATCTGCCCTATGATGTTACATTGTTTGTAGAAAGGAAAAAGTAGTGCTTGAGGTGCCTTGGTTTCTTCATCCGTACATTTGGGATAATTGTGTTGGTCAAGGGTCTCACAGCAGGGCTGTGGGGGATTAATGAGATCCTATTTGTAAAGAGTCTGGAGGAACTCAGATGAAAGATGTGGGAAAAATACCAGAAAGGTTATTACAGAACTCACCAAAGAGCTGGCTGGTTTCTGAGCCACCTGGATTTTTTTTTTTTTTTTTTTTTTTTAAAGCTGGGGTGAAGAGATTGGGGGATTGAATGTTTAGCTTTTGGACTAGAACTCTAATTAGAGGTTTAAGGATTAAGGAAATAGTTGGAGTCTGTGTGAAGAAAGCTTTTCTCAGAGAAAAGGCATGTTTTGTTCTCCTCAGAGCACTTGACCTGTAAATACTTACATCTTGAGATGCAAGACAAACTCAGCAATAGGCCAAGCTCTGGGCTTGTTCAGTTCTCTGTGCAGTTAATTGCCTTTTGTGTAGCAAGTAGGCCTTGAATGATCATTATTTCTCCTAATTCATAGTTATTGAAGATGTGCTGCTACTCAAACAAGTAGCCTGACTTCTCTATGTTTAAAAATGAGAGCATTGGAAATCGGATCCCTTATTCTAAAGCTACAGTTGGCACAAAAGAGATGGTGAATCATTTTCAACCCTAAGAGTCCAATTCAAATTCCTGACATCACCCATGTGCCATCTTCTTTGATCTCTCAGCTACAAAATGCATTGTAGGAGCTAATATACTCATGCACCACAGACTGATGTTTTATTCAAAGACAGACTACATATACAGGTGATTCCATAAGATTATAATGGAGTTGGAAAACTCCTATCACTTGGTGTGTTACTTAAGTTTTCAACACTGTGACTGAAATCCACTGACAAGAACAACTTCGAGGAGATACAGTTTATTTTGGACTAATAGTTTCAGAGGTTTCAGCACATGATAGGCCGACCCTGCTGCTCTGGTTTCAAGGTTAAGGTAGAACATCATGGCAGAAGGGCATGGTTGAGGAAAACTGCTTAGCTCAGGGCAGCTGGGAAGCAGAGAGAGAGAACACAAGGAGCCAGGGTCAAGATGTAGTCACCAAAGGCACATCACTAGTGACCACTTCCAACAGCCATTTCCCACCTGCCTACAGTTACACCCAGAAATTTCTTCAAATTACTCATTCATCAAATGGATTAATCTACTGTTTCATCTCTCATAATCTTATCATTTCACCTCTGAACATTGCTACATTGCCTAACACATGAACTTTTCAGGGGACATTAAAAATCCAAACCATAAACACCTAGTATTTTTACTGTGCCTTTTCTACGTTTAGATAAGCTTACACACACAAATACTTACCCCTGGGTTGCAGTCGCCTATAATATTGAACATGGAGATATGTTGTATAGCTTTGCAGCCTAGGAATAAGCTAGGTGTATAATATCCCATCTATATTTATATAAGCACATTCTAGGCTTTTTGCCCAATGACAAAATTTTCTAATATCTAAAAGCATTTACAGAAAAATGAAATTAGATGTGGAAGGTGATACTAACAAATATCATTGAAATAATTCATAGAATTAAAAACAAACACAAAGTAAAATTTGTTTCCTTACCCAGTATAATGATTAGAAATCAATGTGCCAAAGCAAAGTCCAAATCCTGTCTCCTAGAGACAAAGAATCAGGAATCAGGCTAGCATAGAGTATCTTAACAAGAACATGATAAGTGCGCAAGTAGTGGGAAACCATGTCTACATCTCCAAGGGAAAATCTTTTCCATTTTTATTGGTGCATTATAATTATAAATAATAGTGGGATTTATTATGATATATTCATGGCACCAGAATGAAGGGTAGATGAAACACACGCTGGGACTGCCCTGTAGAAAAAGGGGATTTTGTTAATCGGCTGAGGAGACACGTGGGGGGAAGGGAGAAACGGTGTGTGTGATGGGAGGAGAAGAGGAAAAAGGAAAAGAAGAAGAAAGGGGCCGGTTTCAGTCTGGAGAGCACTTAAGTACTGAACCGGTGGTCTGAGGGACCCCCCCTCCCCAGGGGAAACCCCAGTTCCATAGGCTGCCGGGTCAGAAGGCAAGCCCATATGTCGTAATTGGCTCAGTAAGGCACTTGGGGAGTGGCCAGCCTGGGATGTGGCGGACCTGGGATGCTTGAGAGTCTTAAGGCACCTGGGGGTGTGGCTAGTTGAGCTGCCTGGGAGGCGTGCCTTCCCTGCCTGGAATCCAACACTTGTAACATATTTTGGTCAATTTCATTCCCCAGTACTTTCCTGGCCCTCCCCTCCTGCCTTCTTCTGGTCCCCCTATTTTCATGATATGGGAAAATGATTTTCAAACTAGAATTCTCTGTTTAGTCATGCATGAGGTCCTTTTTTAAGATCCCCTAACAGCCTTTTCTGGGATGCTACTTTATATACATGTGTTAATTTTCTAATGCTCAAAATGATCCCCAAATTTAACACCTTAAAACAGAAAGTATCTATCACAGTACATAGTTCTGGGATAGTCAGGAATATGGGATTGGCTTAGCTCCTAGTCTCCTAGGAGAACCCCTTCTTCTTTTTTTTTTTTTTTTTTTTTTTTCGATGAAACTTTATTTATAAAAGCAGGTGGCCAGAAGATCTGAGAGATGGGCCAACATTTGTTGACTCCCTTCACTAGCATGTTAACAGCTTTGAGAAGACCTGCATTAAATAAATCTTTTTTTTTTTTTATTTGAAGTTGTTGTTTATGTAGAATGCATTACAATTCATAATACACATGTAGAGCACATTTTTACGTATCTCTGGTTGTATACAAAGTATATTCACACCATTTGTGTCTTCATACATGCACTTAGGGTAATAATATCCATCTCATTCTAACATCTTTTTTTTTTTTTTTTTTTTTTTACCCCCTTGCTCCCTCCTTTCCCCTCCCTCCCCATCGATCTTTCTAGTGTTCCTTTAATCCTCCTATGCTCTCCGTTCCAACCCCACTGTGAATCAGCCTTCTTATATCAGACAAAACATTCGGCATTTGAATTTTTGAGATTGGCTAACTTCACTTAGCACTATATTCGAGGAGGAACCATTCATGACCCGAGTCGTAACAACCCTAAAGGCTCTATAATCTGCTTCCAAGCTCCCTCATGTTGCTATTCAGAGGAGCTGTCAGGTGTTTGACTTTTCAATAGAACTGCTCAGACATTGTGCATCTGGCCTCCCTCAGAGAAATGGAGAGAGAGAGAGAGGGAAAGCACCTCATACAACATAGGAGGGAACCACACAAGGATCTGGATACAAAGAGACAGGGATTATTGAAGGCCATCATGGAGGCTGTCAATTACTATGTGTTCCACCAGTTAAAGAAACGCATAAGAAAGAAACCCATGGAATTCAGGAAATAGGGAACCACCTCACAACAGGCCAGGTAATATCTGTAGAATGTGTTTGCGGAAGTCCAAGTGATCAACCAGTCTGATTGTATAGAACAGTGGTTGTCAACTGGGCATAGTTTTGCAAATCTCTCTATGCTTCCTCTGGGGGACTTTTGGCATTCTTTGGAGATCCTGTTCATTGTTGAGATGGAGAATGCTAGTGGTATGAGGTGGGTAGAAGTCAGGCATACTGTGGTATATCGTGAAAATCCAAGAGAGCTCCCCATGACAAAGAATTATCTGTTCTCGCTTATTGGTAGTTTTGAGGTTCAAAAAAATTGGTCTAATATCTAGAGAGCAGGACAGAGACCTTTTGGAGGATATTTCTAAAGAAAATATGCAAATGGTAAATACCAGCAAAGGGTTGCATTTATATCAGATAAACAGTAGAGACTGTGCAGACCAACCTAACCAAAATTATGATATACATATAATGGAGACCTAGGTATGGACCTATATAATGACTAGGTCTAAGGAAGGTAATTCTTTATTTACTGTTGTGACAGGGCAAAAAATCATCTAAAATTGATAATATAAGAAGTAGCAATATATTTAATAAAATAGTTAAAGGAAAATAACAAGAAAATGAAGAGAACTAAAAGTAATTGCATGTGAGGATAAAGGTCTGAGGAAGAGTACTTCATTGCATTGTCTTTCTATACTATTTTGTAAATGCATTACTTTGATTAAAAAATAATTAAATACTTTAAATGAGTGCACTGCTATAATCTAAAGAAAGGGATAAAGAGTTTTGTTAGTAGAAAATTAGTTTGTCGCCCCAGCAACTAATAGGTACGAATATCTAAAAAATATTGATTGATTAAAGACACAGGAGATGATTATGTGCAGTTTGCATTAATGACCAATTTTGATGTTCTCCATGAAAGGAGTCTTTCAATGAGTGAATGAAGGAAGGAATGTAAAAATGAATAATGACATGATTGAATTGGAAATAACAAGTACATAGAAAATGATCCTACTTTCCCAACACTTAAGCATGTTTCATTTGGGTAATTCAAGCAGAGGCCAATAAGAAGGTCCTCATCAACTGATTTATTTCAGACCTTAGTTTCCATGAGCTTTGTAGAACATGTGCTCTGACGTGCATGTTAAGAAGAGCTCTGTTGGCTACTTTTCAGTCTCTTGTATGAACTCTTATCCTGAACCTGACCTTTAAATGTTCACCTTCTTGGGGTAATTCTTACTCTTTGGGAGGAAAGATCTGCTGTTATTGAGATATATTACTAATTCCCATGACTTCAGATAGTATAAGTGATGAACTGCAAATTTATATGCCTAGCTGCATTTGCTTTATAAGAATTATACATTACAACTTCACTTGACTTTTCTCTTTCTCCCAGAAGGACCCCAGCTCCGCTTGGAGGCCCTCCTCTCTCTGAGATAAGCCCCTGCATGAATTTTTCCTTTCTCACAGAAATGTTCTACATTCACACAAATCTCCAAGTCAGAAACAAGCAATGTTCATCTCTTCCTCTTTCTCTGCATTCAGAATCCAGCAATCACCAACTTTTTAAATTGAATCTTCTTATACTATACTGTGTTGTTTTGAATCTCCTTTGGTCACAGCAATGAAAAGCCAACTAATGTAGTCAGCTTGAAACATCCTTTCCTTGCCTACCGCCATTCTTCCTTGCTGGCAAACTCTTATTCCTTCAAGTCTCAGTTTAGAATAATTTTCTCTGGGAAGCATTACTGATTTTCTCCCTAAGACAGTGTAAAGTACCCTCTTAATGATTTCCATAGCAGTCTATTACAGTAGTGGTCATAATCGCTGTTACTTGCATCCACTACAATGATCCTAACTCCAATGACCTAGTGCCATGTGGGTCCCAGAGTCTACACACAATATATGTGCCACCATTGAAGACAACTTTTCCTAGTAAAATTGCTTAAGAGCTTATTTGACAATGGAATACATTTTTCTAAGTAAAAGATCCTTCTTATGAGCATATTCTAGTGTTTGATCTTTAGAAGTGTTTCTGTCATATCTTTGTGGTTCACTGAGAATAAAGGAGAAGAAATTAAATTAAGTGTTTGCTGTCATATCTTTGTGGTTCACTAAAGCACACCTAAGAATAAAGGAGAAGAAATTAAATGCATAAAGGTATGAGAGAAAAACTGCAGGAAATTATAGATAATAATTAAAATGGATTCTTCTCATTGTTTGAGTGCTAATTTTGACTGGCATTTGTCCTCTCTACGAATGTTAAAGGTCAGAGGGAGAAAAAGTCTTAAAAGAGAGAGAATTCAAGACAGATAACATACAATGTTTAAGAAAAGACATAGAAAAAAGTTTTGAGAAAATTATCAGCTCCATTTTGGTAATTATGTTGGTTCTTTGGCATTGCTGTCCTTAGGTGGGACCTCCAAAAAGGCAAATGAGATTAAAGAGACATGCCTGATAGCTCATTCAAATGAAAGCACAACAATAAAAGTCAAAGGAGCAGTGCATATAATTCCCCTTTGAAGGTCGGGTTTCCAGCTCTCTCTGTAGCAATAACTAAGTAAGCCTGGGTGTCCTGTAACATAGGCACTGACATTTGCCAGGCTTTTCAATAAATTGGCAATGAAAGACTAAATCCATGCAATGTGGGAGATAAATTAGCAGACAGCCAAAGGTACTGGAGAAATAAGCACTGGTATCATAGCTGAAATATTTTTTGATAAAGTAATAATCCCCTGTAATCTCTCTTCAGCTTTAAATAACTACTGGTCTTTGTGCCGGCAGTTTAATTTTGTTGGCTGCCCTTGTTTTACAAATATATTTAGCAGAGTATGGAATATCATTTTGTGTGAAAGCTGAAGCCTTTGTCATGCTGAAGTCAGGCAAAGGTAATAAATCAAGGACGAAGTGAAAAGGAATAGAAATGGGCTAGCGGAAACTTATTTCCCCAGAGCGGGCAGGCTGTCTTCTCATGCCAGCAGGTGTATTGCATCAGGCATGTCCTCCTGTTAAGTGCCTGTGTTGTAAGGATATTGACTTACAACCACATTGCACCCTGGCTGGCACCGCTCCAAAGTGCTTAAGATGCCTCTATGGGAAATGCGTGCTGAAAATAGCATCATGAAAATATGCAACCTCCCCTTTCCGTTTTCCCCCTTCTGCTCTAAGATCGTTCTTCCCAGGAAATTGTACTGAGCTGCCCAACCTCAACTCCTTGCGCTGGTTTCCTCATTTGTGTCTGACTAATGAATAAATAAATGACTTTTCGAAGGTAAGAGATCCCAATAAATTTAGAATGACAGAACCGAGACTCATGATCCGCATGGATTATGTTTGCCTAATTGATAATTCTTGAGACTGAATAACTGAGGCACACTGTCGCACTGTTTATTGGTTGCTTCTTTAACTTTTAATAATGTGAGTTGAAATCACGTTAGAAAGATCGTATTTCGTACAAATATGTAACGACAAATCCTACTATCAAATATAATCATAATGCACAAATAAAAATTATTTAAAAGTTCTCTCCTATTTACAAGGTAAAATATATGTAGCAATTAGGGTCATTTTTAAAAAAAATTAACTTAAATTTTAATTTGACTTTTAACAAAAGTTAATGTTTGATTGAATTTTTTAAAGGAGAGGTGGGCTCTTGAATTACTGTATTATTGCTGAGTAATACTTTTCTATGGATATAGTGGTTAGAACAGTAGAAGTCTAAGCAACATTCATGTGGGTGCTCTGTGCCTTCAGACAGAAATCAAAGTGTAAGCTGGGCTGGGCTGTTTTCTCAGAAGTCTCCCTGGGGAAGTTCTGATTCCAAGTTTCCTTAGCTTGTGGGTAGAATTTGGTTTCTTGTGGTTGACAACTAAGGTCCTAGTTTTTTTTTTTTTGTTTTGTTTTGTTTTGTTTTTCCTTTTTTTTTCCCCCTCCTGTCATGCAGGCTTTGTTCTCAGCACCCAGAGGCCACTAAATTCCTTTCCATGGGGCCCTCTTCACAGGTCCCTGGCCAAGAGAGAATGGGCAGAGGTATGGATTATAGGGGAGATACCTTAACACGTTTTAATGTAATTTTATAATGGGGAATCTCATCTGTCACCTTTGCTGTATGCCCTTTATTAAAAGCAGATCCTGGGTTTTAGAAAGATTCAGGAGTTGTTGTTCTATATACATTGTGAACATGAGCTTTTGGGGAGTAACCTCTAGATCCAAACCATAGTATTGGTTATTAAAAACTAGGCACTGTTATATATTCCCTCTAAGCAACAAGAACTAATGATTTATGTTTGCATAAAAAAGTTGAGAAATCTTACAATTTTTACATTGAGAGAAACCACACATAAAAAAGAAGGCATATCCTCTATGAGCCTTTTTCTTTTTTTTTCCCTTCTTTCTTTTTTATTTTATTGTATTTTAAAAAAAAATGATACTAGAGATTTAACCCAGAAATTCTTTACCATTGAACCACATCCCTGGCCCTTTTTATTTATACTTTTGAAATGAGGTCTCACTAATACTCTTAGGGCCTCACTAAGTTGCTGAAGCTGACCTCAAAATTATGATCCTCTTGCCTAAGCCTTCCAAGTTTTGGGGATTACAGACACATGCCACCATACCTGGTGACCCCATTTTTTATTTTTTTATACACATTGGAATATTACTCAGCATTAAAACAGAATAAAATCATTACCTGCGTTTGCAAGTAAATGAATGGAGTTGGAGAATATTATGCTAAAGGAAGTAAGCCAATCCCAAAACAACAAATGCCAAATGTTTTCTCTGATATGTGGGTGCTGCTCCATGATGGGGACCGAAGGGGAACATGGGAGGAAGGGAGGAACTTCAGACAGGGCAAAGGGAAGGGAGCGCAAAGGAGAGGACGTGGGAGTAAGAAAGACGGTGGAATGAGATGGGCATCATTACCCTAAGTACATGTATGAAGACACGAATGGTGTGACTCTACTTTGCGAACAACCAGAGACATGAAAAATGGTGCTCTATAGGTATCCTATGAATTGAAATGCATTCTACTGTCATGTATAACAAATTAGAGTAAACAAATATATTTTTTAAAAAAGCATTTTAAATCAATCTATGCTATTTGAAACCAGAACAGCAGTTGATCTTGGGAGCTAGTGATGATAAAGACATGCCAGGAGGCCTTTAGGTGATAGAATGTTATTTGTAAAAAGTTTGGAGCATTATATTTAGGGTACATGCACTTTCCTAACTACAATTACATATGGTGCTGTGGTGAAAACAAAACAAATATACTTGGTGATCTTAGGCTTGACATTTAATATGAATAAGCCTCAATTTTTAATCGGTACCATGAAGTTGGCCTCGATCACTTGCTATCAGAAAACAGAATTGTGTGACATTTTGAAGGGTCTGTAAAGCTCATTGTATCATGGTGAACAGTCCAGAATCATGCTGTCCCAAGCACAGCTCTTACCAAAGGAGAACATCCTTCAGCCTACACATACTTCTACCTACAGAGTATGTGGCCTGGCTTCTTGTTTCCTGCCATTAAAATTTTCTCAACTAACAGAATGGTAACATGAGCCTGTGTGATCCTGACTGGTGATTAGGTGGGAATTTAAACCATATGTCACCAGGGTTTCATCATAATCTTAACAAGAATCAGTGAACAATTGACACTGCCTCTGATGGAGCATCTCCATTAAGTCAGCCTGCAGCCCATTATGGAAATAAATCATCTTTAATTTAAGAGTCGGTTAATAGAAACTGAGGGGCTAATATTTAAATTTAGCTTCAAGGCTAAATTTAAAAACCAGGATCAACAATATAGAATTAAAGGAAAGAAACAGAAACAGAAGGGGAGGGAGGTATGGAAAGCAAGAATAGTAAAATTTAAAAACAAAAAGTACCATAATTGAGAAACAGAGAGTCAGGAAAAAGGAAGGAAAGCAAGGAAACTTATGGCCTCCATTCACGCTCCTGTCAAGAGTGACTGAGCCAAGGAAACTGAACAACTAACCCATGTCCCTGTCTTGAAATTTCGTCAGGTTTTCAAACTCCTCCCATGTGGCACTGCCTTACGTATTAGACCTCTCTAGCTAGGAATTTTTTTTTTTTTTTTCTGGTAGGTGCAATTGCTTTAAAGTCTCCTACTACTAGTATAGCACTTAGATTCTGTTATTAACTCAGCCGTTTAGTCCAACAGTTAGAACCAAATATTTTCTTGAACATCAGTTATTGTTTTTATCCTGAATGTTTTGGTGTGCTTTGGAGTTCCAGAGCTCATCTTCCTGCTCATCTTCCTGGCTAATGCCCATTATCAGAACCTCAGACTAGGTGAAGTTTAACAAACCTCTCTTTTGAGGGGCTGGCATGGGAAGGTTTATTTATTTATTTGTTAATTGATTGATTCTTTTTAGTTGTATATGACAGGAGAATCCATTTGATATAATTTAAAAAAGGATGGACTTATCCTGTTCTTGTGGATGTACACTATGGTGGCAAATTCATGTATGTACATAGAAAATTATGTCGGATTCATTCTACTGTCTTTCCTTTACTTTTTCCCCCTCCCCTACCTTGATTCCTTTTTGGCTAATCTACTGAATTTCTATCCTCCCTTTCTTATTGTGGGTTATCTTCTACATATCAGTGAAAGCATTCAACCTGTGGCTTTTGGGGACTGGCTTATTTCACTTGGCATGATAGTTTCCAGATCTACTCATTTACTGGCAAATGTCATAAAGTCATTCTTTTAAATGACTGAGTAATGCTCCATTGTGTACATATACCACATTTTCTTCATCCATTCATCGGTTGAAGGGCACCTCAGTTGGCTCCATAGCTTAGCTATTGTGAATTGTGCGGCTATAAATAGTGATGTGGCTATGTCACTACAGTATGCTGATTTTAAATCCTTTGGATATATACTGAAGAGTGGGAGAGCTGGGTCAAATGGTAGTTCCATTCCTATTTTTTGAGGAATCTCCATATTGCTTTCCAGAGTGGTTGTACCAATTTGAAGTCCTACCAGCAATGTATGAGTGTACCTTTTTCTCCACATCCTTGCCAACATTTATTTTACTTGTATTATTGATAATTGCCATTCTGAATAGTGTAGATGGTATCATAGTATAGTTTTAATTTGCATTTCTCTAACTGCTAGAGGTGTTGAACATTTTTTCATATATTTGTTGACTATTCATATTCCTTCTTTTGAGAAGTGTCTGTTTAGTTCCTTTGTCCATTTATAGATTGGGTAATTTGTTGTTTGTTTGTTTGTTTGTTTGTTTTTGATGTTAAACTTTTTGAGTTCTTTGTACATCTTGGAAATTAATGCCCTATCTGAGGTGCAGATGGCAAAGATTTTCTTCCATTCTGTAGGCTCTCTTTTTGTGTTATTGATTGTTTCCTTGGCTGTGAAGAAGCTTTTTAGTTTGATGCCATCTCATTTGTTATTATTGATTTAACTTCCTGTACTTTAGATGTCTTGTTAAGGAAGTCAGTTCCTAAGCAATAGTTGCAGTTGTGGGGCCTACATTTTCTTCTAGTATGTGTAGTGTTTCTGGTCTGATTCATAGGTTTTTGATTTACTTCAAGCCGAGTTTTGTGTAGTGTAAGAGACAGGGTTTAAATTTCGTTCAATTACATATAGATTTCCAGTTTTCCTACCATCATTTATTGACGAGGGTATCTTTTCTCCAATGTATGTCTTTGGCTCTTTTATCTAATTGGAGATAACTGTATTTAGGTGGGTTTGTCTCTGAATCTTCTGTTCTGTTTCATAGGCCTTCTTGGCTGTTTCGATGTCAATGCCATGCTGTTTTTGTGACTATAGCTCTGTAGTGTAATTTCAGTTCTGGTATTTTGATGCCTCCTGTTTTACTTTTCTCACTAAAGACTCTTGTGGTTATTTTGGGCCTCTTATTTTTCCAAATGAATTTCATGACTGATTTTCCTATTTTTATGAAGAATATCATTGGAATTTTGATAATGAATTGCATTGAATCTATATAGCATTTTTGGTAGTATGTCCATTTTGGCAATTTTAATTCTGCATCTCAAAGAACAAGGGAGATCTTTTCATCTTCTAAGGTCTTTCCCAATATCTTTCTTTAGTTTTCTATAGTTTTTATTGTAGAGTTTTTTTCACCTTTTTATTACATTGATTCCACGTGAAGGTTTAAATAGGGGTGTCCAGGCATACACGCCCCTGTTCCTTAAGATTTGTATTTTTCCATTAAGATCCTCCAACTTCCCTCATTATGATGTTGTCCTACTTCGCTCTTCCCTTCATCCTTTGAGACTACTATTATAGGCAGTTTTATTCAGTGTATTAAATAATTAGGCTCAATCTAGTGTGCATTTATAAAATAGAATTCATTTATTAGGCTGATTGCCACTGTATGGATTGTTCATGAGAATGATGCAATTAGTTGCTTCCTTCTAATGAGGTATTGAATCGCCATTTTTGAAAAGCATTTCTGCATCCAGAAGTCATTTGTGTTTTCTGGAAATGAATAAAGGATTAAAAAAAAAAAAGGCTGTAGACAATGAAATGAGAGAAACAGATTATCATCTCAAATGATTTCTAGGCAAACTCTGAGTCATTTCACTCCAAATATGTGATGTTTATGTAGCAAATGCAGATGTTATGTTTACTCACTTCAGAACATTCGCCAAAAGGCTTGGCTTGAATGGGAAAATTTTGTGGGATAGTCTATTTGACTCTGCATGTTTTTCGAGCTGAAAGAAATTTAGAGTAAAGAACTAAATGTCAAGCAGAAATGGAAGTAGAGGCATCTTAGGTGAGAACATTGATAAGATGATATTTAGAAACAAGACAATCTTTTTTGATCTCCAATGATACCTGTGCATGTCTAAGGTTGAGATGGAATTTAGAGATACAGGAGTTCATATCTTCTGTAAACATACTTCCTGCCCTCAAAGAGCTCATAGTTCAGCTGTGCCGGGGTTGCTGGGGTTGCTGAGTTATGAATGGAGCCGGGCTCTGAGTTGCGCTTCCCTTTTTGGGCCCTAAAAGGGAATTTTTCCTGCCTGCAGGAAAGATTGCAACTCACCCGGCGGGGTGAGCTTAAGGACAGAAATAGCTAGGTGCCTTACCTCAGAAAACACGCCACACTTAGGGAGTCTTGTATAGCACGCGGGATGCCCGAAAAAACTCAGATTTATTGAACAAGCATTGACTTAAATAGGCCTAGAACTAACCAATCAGCAAGCAAGGTGGTTTAGTCTCTCACGCTACGTCATAGCCACACCCCTTGGTTTAGCCCCGGTCCTTTAGGGCGTGGTAAGCAGTCAAACCTTGCCCCTTGGCAGACATAGTCCCAACACAGCTGAATAAAAAAGAATTTAAAAAATCCAATATTTATCATACATGCTGTGATAAGTGTGACCAATTACTTATTGTCAAAAGCAGAGAGTTCTAGAGGTGCTAATTTTAATTTCACCCACACAACAAGCATAATTTGGGACTGTTATTGACATCAATTACATGAGCACCCAGCTACAGTTGAGAAGCACAGGTATGGAGTAGTAAGCTCTTAGAACCAACTTTTCTATGGGGGACAATTCTGAGAAAGCTACCTAAGGCAACAAATCTAGTGCTAGAGGAACTAGACACTTCCTTGTCCTCATTATGTATTTATCAGGTGCTGTGTTGGGTGTGGGTCTCCTTCTAAAGTTGACTCATTATCAAATGCTTAGTCTCCTGAATCCAGTCATATTCCACCTTTGCAAAGGTCTCACCTAAGATGAGCTTTGTGTCTTATAGATTAAATTTAAAAAAAGACTTAAAAGTCTAAGGTTTAGAAACATCTGTGTTTTATCCCTGACTTTATTGGAAACTAGTCATGCAACTTTCTGCAAATCCCAGAATTTCTCCAATCCCAAAAAAACTATCAGGGTCCCCTGTTCATATTGTTCTTTATTGCCACCATTAGACTAAGCATTCTTATAGAAAGACCTAGGGATAGATAGCAGCTTTGACACTTACTAGCTGTGTGATCTTGGACAAGTCCCTGAACACCTCTGAACACAAGACCCTCATTTGTACCAGCAACAGGACCACAGGGGGCAGATGTATGGACTTAGTACACAGTACATGTGAAGTACCTAGCAGAATACCTTTGGCTAAGAACACGGTAATGAGCTGCTATCATTCTTAGGATTGATGGTGCTGATTGTCACGTGGGCCAGCAATGAGTGACAGTTCTGATGTTCTTTTAGACAAGTGACCGTGTCCTTTCCCAGAACCATCTGGGAGTCATCATTCCATTTTACTGTCTTTGTATGCTATTTTCAATTTTCTTGCTAACATGCCAGAAACAGTTTGTTGCTCATTCCCCTGCTGCATTTCCAAACAGGAAGTAGCATGCTTGCTGGCAGGTGCTGGCTGTTTGACTGAAAGAAATAAACAAAAATCTGTGATGACACAGTTTGCTAGAATGTTTTATCCACCATGTGTGGTGGAAGGGGGTTTGTTAGTTAGAAGCTCACTCTGAAGGGTGCCTAAGGTAGAGTGGTCAGGGAGGTGATGCTCGGTGATGGCATCTGGAGAATATTGGCATGAGAAAAACCATGATTTTCAATTATTTAAAATAATATCTTGTCTAGATAAGATGGTGATGCTGTGGCAACTCCTATTGATTAGTTACAGCTGCCCCAGGAGAAATCTTGAAGCCACTTTGGCCCTGGCTGGAAGGAGGGCATGATTAGTGATATCTGCCAAGAATGGCAGGAATCACTTATTATCCTACCAGTCCTGGTCCCTAAAACTAATTGCATTCCTGCAGGACTGTCACACAAGCAAAATATCTCACACTTCATTTATTAATTGATTTATTCTCCAGTAGGTCTTGTTATTACTGGATTTAAAATATTTGTATGATCTCAGAAATGAAACAAAAATCAGCTTAAATTTATTTTGTTCTTTCCCATTTACCCTTCTTCTTTCTTCATTCTGAAAACAATACAAATATTTCAGCTACTCATAACAGTTGTAAAAATGGTGTAATGAGCGGTGAAGGAAATAATGCAAAGTCTGAGCATTACTTAATAAATGAAGATAATAATTATATAAGGCATGTATAGTGAGAATTTTTGATAAAAATTCCATGCTCTGCTAAGTGGTGTTTAGTCATCATTCCCCCCCACCCCGTTACACCAACCACAGGATAGGTATGACTTTTTATAATTAATTAGAATCATAAATTTATACTTAAATGTATTGGAGAACAGAAATTCATTTGCCTCCAGTAGAACTTATTTTCTGATCTTTCCCAAACTACTTGCTTGTATTCAAAGATATGGATGTCAGCACTGTGAATATTTCTATACAATTATTTAACATAAACAGTTATATCTTGAAGTCCACATTGGAGGCCTCTCCTTCAATGACAGCCCTTAAGACAACAGGAAAAAACTATGAAAAGTCATCACAGAAATTTGACATTAATCTTTGAACTTGCACGGCAGGGAGAGTAAGACAGTAAGGACATGACAAGATTGGATGCAGATCTTCAGGGGGAGAGATGACAGTATCTCAAAGTTTCTTTCTTCCTCTGATATGAACTCCTTCCCAATTAGAACAGCAGTTGAGATGAGAAACGTTTGAGGGAGTTATACTTACAGGCCAGGGATGGCTGCTGATCACAGGTATCCCTTATTCTGGAATCTGGGGATGAGGCAGAGGAGAGTTACTTTTGGCAGAAGATCTGTGATAGTATCTCCCCAGGCATTCTTGACATATGGACATGATGGAGACCCCAACCCAGGGACCCCAGGAGTTAGATCTCTTTACTTAAAATCTTTGGTGATTCTCCATGGACAACATCCATGACTTTTATTAGAACTTCAAAGTGCCTGGGAGGCTGAGGTAGTAGAATTACAAATTTGAGGACAGCCTGGGCAACTTTGAGAGAGAACTGATCTTAAAGTAAAAAGGGCTGTGGATGTAGCTCAATGGTAGAGCACAGATGGGTTTAATCCCCAATACAGCAAGCAAGAAAGAAATAACTTGAAAGTGCCTCTAAGTATAGAACAGTAAAAGGGTTTTAGAGCCTTTCTAAATTATGTTGGTCTATTTAGTAGAAATGTACTTAAAGGATTTAAATATCTAATTTTGGTATTCTTGTATATTAGTATACTCTACTTTTTAATATATTGTATACCCCGAAATATCTATATATTATGTTGTTATAATCAATATATTAATTTAAAACAGTATTTAAAAAAAATCTGTATCATTTGAATTTTAAAGTCTTACTTAGATAATGGTTGCCTTAAATATTAAGAGTTTCTTCAGTTTAAGAAATTTTATGATTATATTTCTACTTTATTTAAAGACTTCCTAAAGTATTGGTCTTGTTTTACTTCTCATTTCCTGGGCTTCTCTGAAGGGAAATGAATAAGTTAATTGCATGGCATTTTCTCAAAGACAGTTTGGGCCCCGTAGACATTCAGTTTTCTTGCTAGATTGGGCTTAGAATTGGAAGGGGAAATGTTCGGGATACTCGGGCATGTGCATGTGGGAGCTAAAGAAGTAAAGTGGTGGGATAAGATGGTGAGAGGTGCTTCCAGGCCCAGTTCCCAGTTCCTCACCAGACCCTGACCACTTCATACTGGGATGAAACCCAGGTTTCCCTCTTTTCACCTCTCCTCTTTTGCTCCAAGGCCAGACAAGTTCTCTGAACTCAGAATTTCTCAAAATATGATTGCTGGATCAACAGCATCGGCTTCGCTTGGAAACTTGTTAGAAATGCAAATTCTAACCCCAAACCCCCCGCCAACTAAAGTGAAAATGCCAGGATGGAGACACCAGCAGTTTAGGGGATTCTGACTCTGTTTGAAAGCCCCTGAATAAGCCAAATGATATTTCCACAACTTCCTTGAGCTAGAACTCACCTGGAAATCTGCTTAGAAACATACCTTGCCTTTCTAGAGTGCTGTCTGAGAATTCTGATTCAGTGGGTCTATATAATGCCCCAGAAACTCCAAAACCATAATATTTATTTCAAAGTGACCATAAGTGGTGTATTTGTTGCTCGATTTAAAATGTTCATAGGTGTCCTATATATAGGATGATGGGACCTGATGGGTTAATAGCATCAATAAAGATTCATATCCTCAGCACACTGGGGCACCACTGGGTGATCGTCCCCACCAAGTCCCATGGTGTGCTGCTGAAGGATGCAGGAGTTTTCAGCAGTGCTGCGCCTCGGTACTCACCATGGCCATATGGACCTGGGACCGTCGAATGCCCTGGACTAGTTCCCGTGGAACATCCATGTCTGGGTGCACCAGTATCTCTACACATACTCTGGTGAGAAAAGTTATTAGACTGTCAAGGTCTGACCCCATATGCCAGGTTAACTTACATTAACAGAGACCTTTAATCCTGTCCTTTGGTGCGACGTAAAACACATAAATGAAAAGCAACAGCTCAGCCCTGGACCTCAACCTTGGACAGGTATAACAGTATCTGAGGATAGAGAGAGGAAGCCATTGAGACCATAACCACCTTTAATTTCTCATTTAATTTGTAAATAAAATACCAGTATTCAGTATTTATATTTTATAATACATTTTCTTTATATATCATGATTACCAACTAAATGGGCTGCATCCTTTTACTAGTAGCTCTATGTCAGGCTAAAAAGCATTAATACCTATTTTTTGCCATACTAAAGACATCTTTAAGGCAGCTGCGTAGTCTGTGTTCTGTAGTTTTTCCTCCCATTTTCCTTTTTGTCACCTATCTCAGATTGAGGCTTTTGGTATACAGAAGGTCATGTAACTTGCTGTCTTCAATTTTCTCTTTTCTGGGTGAACTGCTGAAATGAACAGTCTCCAAGTCAGCTTTCGGTTGCTCTTCCTCCTGGCTGCAGTGGGCTATGAGTTCAGATACAAGTGACAGAAGGAGTGTTGTCATTTTACATCTGAGGCTACCACCATCATAACTGTGCAAGGGCTATTTAATTTCTCAGATCCCATGCCATAACATTTGGATAATGCTAGTCAGATTTCCATGGATGTGAAGAAAAGATCTCACAAGAACAACTTAGAGGAGAAAAGTTCATTTTGGCTGAAGTTTCAGAGGTTTAGTTCATGGTCAACCAACTCCGTTGATCCAGGTCAGATGTGAGGCAGGATTCTCATCATGGTGGAAAGCAATGGAAAGCTGCTTCGTTCATGATAGCCATGAAGCAAATACCGCTCTTCTTACCACTGACAAAATACAAATCCCAAAGGCACATGCTCCCAGTGACCGATTCCCATGCCCTACCTTCCTACAATAACCACCGAGTTAATCCATTCAAGTATATTAATCCACCAATTGAATTATATCTCTCATAATCATTTCACCTCTGAACATTCTTTTTTTTTTCACATTTGAGTATTTTGGGGGACACCTCACATCCAAACTACAACAGTTAATGTCTATTTCTCATTTTTAAAAAAAGTGTCATAAACACTGAAGTATATGTAGAATATTTAAAGTCATGCCATACTTACATATGTTAAGTAAAATAAGCCAGGAACTGAAAGACAAGTACCATAGGATCTCACTCATATGTGGAATCTGAAAAGATTTATATTACAGAATATGAGAGTGGAATGGTGATTTGTTATCAGAAGATGAGTAGAGTCAGAGGGAGGCAGGGAGCTATGGGGAAAAGTTAATCAAGCTACAGTTAGATAGGAGCAAGAAGTTCTATGGTGCTATAGTATAGTTGGGTGGTTATAGATACTAATATTGCATATTATAATAATGTGTAATGTATATTTTAAAGGAGCTAGAAGAAATGATTTTGAAAATTTTCACCATAAATGATTAATATTTCAGGAAGTATTTCTTATCTGATTTAAACATTACACAATATATGCACATATTGAAGCATCATATGATATCCTGTTAATGCATACAATTCTTATATCAGTTAAAAACAAATTCTTAAAAAATTTAAATTTTGTTCTCTTCATTTTTTTCTGAGCTATATTTGAATCATTAAATTTGCTTGAGACATGGCTTCTTTACACTATATTATAAATGTGGTATGCTTATAGTATATTATAAGTATATGCACACTCAAAGTATAGTGTATTTGCTAAAAATATTTATCAGAGACTTCCCTTGTGTCTTGAACATCAACCAAGAGACAAAGAATCGTTAGAAGAGAAAACTTATGCATCACTTCTTATGTGCAAGGCTTCATGTGTAATTCTATGTAGTACATATTGCTAGTATTATCCAGAGCACAATAATGAAACTAAGACAAACCACATACTCTGCTGCAAATCGCCACTCTTGACCACTATGCCACTGACTTCAGCTTTGAATGGCTCAGCAAGGAGGCTGACCTCTAGTGCCTTGAATACGAACATCACCCTCACAACACACGTTCACAAATGATGTTTCCCTTAAAAACACATTTTTAGACAATTGGCTCTGTTGCTTCATCTTACTAGCTGCACTTTCTCTGAAGAGTGAATTTACTGAGCACCAATCCCTAGGGAGAGACAGCTAATTAAGGCTCAGGCTTCATAGCCAGCTGTTTCACACTGAGAGAGGTAGTTCATGTTTAAAGATCCAGGCTATAAAGGGGAGGTGTTGTAGCAGAAGGCCTGTGCAAACTGCCAGGATATATTTCTTGTTGAATGGCAATGGAAGCAGGGGCTGTCTTGCCAACATGATCTGTAAGTAACAGGACTACAGACTGCAGAATCCCTCCCAAGGGAGCTCTTGGCAGAACCAGAACCACGGACTCAAAAACACTATGGTAGTGACGGTGACACTTGCATATCTAGCAGGTACATCCTTAACAGCCTGCTATAGTGTATTTACTTTAAAAATAACTTTAAAATAGCTCACTACTAATACATATTTAGTGAAAAAAAGTTAAAAAATATACAAAAAAAGGAAATAACAAATCACCCATAATGATATCACCAGAATAAAGAAATTTAAAATTTTTGGTTTTAGATCTATTACTATAGCTATGTATTTATTTATTAGCAGAGATAAGAGTTGAGCATTGGGCTAGGACCATATTTCTTCCACCTGCTTGTGGACCTTGGCAAATCATAAAACACCTTCATTCTTTTCTCAGTTATTAAGTGGAAATAGTAATACCTACTACCACGGGTTATTGTGAAGGTTAAGATAACATAGGTAAAGAACGTAGTGCAGTGCTTAACACAGAGACCATAATTAATGGTGACATTATTCATTTACCTATAAATTACAGAATGCAGCCAGGAATGGTGGCACATGCCTGTAATCCCAGCACTTTGGGAGGCTGAGAAAAGAGGCTAGCAAGTTCAAGGCCACTCTCAGCAACTTATCAAGATCCTGCCTCAGAAGAAAAAATAAAAAAGGCTGGGAATGATGTTCAGAGGTAGAACCATGCAGGGTTCAATCCCTAACACTGTTAAAAAAAATCAGACTATATACAGTTTTAGAATTATTTTCAATTAATATTATGTCACTGACATAATATTATATTTTTATATACTAACAGATAATTATATTACATTGTTTGCTTATATTTTCCTTACTATTGGACACAGATTGATTTTAATATTTTGCAATTTTAAATGATATAATCAATAACTTATTACTGAGGTTTATAAACCTCAGTTATTTCCCTGGGTTATTCCTAGATGTGGATTGCTATTGTAAGCGTATGCATTTTTAAACCTGGGGAATCTCTAAAACAGAATCACATCCTCAGCCCAAGACAGGGTCTTACTAGATAGGATATTCATTCAGGCTGGCCTTAAACTTGTAATCTTCCTATGTCAGCTTCCAAAGTAGCTGGGATTACAGCCTGGATGCCAGGCTCCTGGCTCCTCTTCTATCTCTTTCTTTCTCTTTTTGGTACTGAGGATTGAATCCAGGGGTGCTCTACCACTGAGTTACGTGCTCAGCTCTTTTCTTTTTTATTTTGAAACAGAGTGTCTCTAAGTTGCTCAGGCTGGCCTCGAACTTGCCATCCACCTACCTCAGTAGCCCTGGCTCCTGGGATTATAGGCATGGACCACTGTACCCAGACTCATTTTATGGAGTTTTTTTTAATATATTAAATGTATTATATATATGAATTGTTTATATATATAAACAAATTGACAGGATTGTTGCAGAACTTGGCAAAGGTCCTTTGGTGTCACCTCCTTGCTAAGCTTCTAGAATGCAAAAGCATTTACTTGAGTATGAGAGCCTCCTGGATGGACATATCCAGATTCATGCCAAAAGTTATAATGTGGTATTAAAGAGGTCTGGAATAAGATCCAATGGTGGCACGACATTTGGCACGACCTGTCCCTAGGCATAATGCTAGGTGTCAGGCTCTTAGACAATCACTGTTTGTTCAATATCTGTTATATTCCATGCAAGTCTGGAGCATTCTGTTTTGTTTTTTTTTAATGTAGCAAAAATATCTGTGAAGCAGACATTAATATCCTTATTTTGTAGCTAGGGAGCAGAGAGGTTACATGAGCTGTCAGAATTCACAGAGTAAAGAAAGACAGCTCAACTTTTGTCTTCTGACCTAAGGAAAATCACAGAGGGGCTGTGTCTCTTGCCCTAGAGCACACATATTGTCATCTACATGGGGATTCCAGTGCCACAGAAAGTATTTTTGCTATTCTCCGTAGATTACTGAAGGCAAATAAGAAAGTAAAGGAGAATTGGAATGAGGTTGGTAGTCCATGGTAAAAACCTGTGCCTTTCACCCTGAGGTCAGTAGTGAACCACAGCAGTATTTCAAGACAGGGAGAATAGAAGGGAGAAAGATAAGACAACGGTATTATGGTTTGTATATGGGGTATCCCTTGAAAACTCCTGTGTGAGACAATGCAGGAATGTTCAGAGATGAAACAATTAGATGATGAGATCCATAACATGATTCATGAATTAATTTATTTGATGGATTAATTCCATTTAGTAGATTAATAATTTGACAGGTCTACTGTACTGGGTGGTAACTGTAGGCAGGTAAGGTATGACTGAAAAAAGTAGGTCACTAAGGGATGTACCATTGGGGTTTATATTTTGTCCCTGGATCCATAGTCATTATTTACTTCCTGGATGAGAGAAATGATCTGAGTAGTCTTTCTCCACCACACCTTTCTGCCATGATGTCCTCCTCCCTCACATCTGGCCCAGAGCAGTAGAGTCTGACCATGGACTAAAACCTCTGATACCATGAGCCCAAAATTAACTTTTCCTCCTCTAAGTTGTTCTTGTCAGTTATTTTAGTCACAGCAACAAAAAGCTGACTAACACATTGGGGAAAAGATAGAATTTTCTAGAGATTACTACAGGTAAAACATGGCTAAAAGCAAATTTAAGGAAGTTATTCACCTTAGTTCTATTCACCTTAGAACTCTTATGAAAGATTGCAGAATCAAAAAATGGTTAGCAAGGTACTTTGCAAAACTCCATACAAATGCACTTATATAATAGCATTAGTCAGAAGGTAATAGGTTAGGGAAGATTTTATAAGAAATTTTAATGTCATCTAAAAATAAAATCAGTCTCTAAAATTTTTCTTGACATAGATGGCTCACCTCTTGTAGGTTTTCGTTATATCCATCTGATCAGGTCAAACATGCCGAATCTGTGGACTTTTTTTATAGAGGGAAGAAGGGCGGTCAATGATTTGTTTTTTGATTTTGGTCTGTGATTTTCTGGGAGAGCAATCTTGACACATTTTGTCATAATGATTATCCTGCTGCTTCCTGCTGTCCTCAAGTTAGCACAGCGGCGTCACCTCCCAGCTCAGTGTGAACACGTGTTACAGTCTTCAGGGATGAGAGTGGATTGCAATGTGCTTTGTCTGTGATAGCTTCCATCCGTGTTCTTGAACGATCTGCAAATGAACTCTCCCTACATCCAGGGGGAATACGCCCTGGGTTGTTTTGAAATCATTTAACTATCTTGCATGAGTGTCAATGTATATACACATTCTTACCCAGAGAGGCCATAATCCCCATTGAAGAATTATTAATTATACACATACCTCGTGTTTGCATTCCCACTTTCCCCAGGGAGCTCGAAGCACTTTGCAAATATAAACTGCAAACAATAAATAATGCCTTTGCTTTCCAAGACTTCCATCTCTAAGGACTTAAGTTTATTCTTCTCAGTGTTCTAACAGTAAAGAAGCCCTCGTCACCTCACGTGAGAGTAAAAGCATCTTGTTTTACCCCAGAAAGGGGTAATTGTGCACTAGTAACAGGCTACGTTTTATCAAAGTTGAACCTGAATTTGTGAGGAATGACTTCGTCACTGGGATTATAACACCAGGTAAGTAGCACTAAGTGGCCTTTAGAAAGAAAGCCATGGCTCTGTACTAACTTTGAACTATGAGAAACATTCATTAATCAGCAATAAAAATTCAGGGGGAGGGGATGTTTAAAACATGGGCTATAGTTCTACAATTTGGAGCTAATTGGCTTTGAAATACCTTAGTGACTAATTCCCAACTTTGGCTAAAATAACTCATTTCTTTTCCTACTGCAGGGAGTTTTCTAGATGAAATATATGCAGATCAGATGGCCCTCTTTCCTTCTTTCACAGCTTGCTCTATTTTTAGTACCTCTTTTGCCCGGGGAAAGTATTGGGGGAATTATGTGGGCCATTCTTTGGTTTAGGACAGAATTCAACTGTAATTGAATTAGAATCTAGCAAACATGTTATTTCAGGCACAATTTTGTTTACAAAACAGCAAGTAAATACAAATCATTTGGTTTCTTTCTATAAAACCCTGCTACTTACAGTAATTGATCTGTTCCAAGATTTTCAATGGGCAAAAATTTGAACTGGAGATGAGGATTAGGTCTTTGAGAATTCTTCTAGGCTGTTTCCTACCTAGCAAATTGTACATACTCGATTGATATCAATTGGTAATGAGACTAGCTCTCCAGGCGGCTGTTTCAATGTTCGACACTATACTCGCTTCTTTCCAATTCCCTGTTGTGCAAATGCAGCTCTTTAATATGGTGCTGCATTAATAGAGCTCTTTTCAGACTCATTTTAACAGTGACAAAAATAATGACACAGAGGAAAAAGCACAAGCCAACTAGTTGATGAGGAGCAGAAAGAGGATTGCATTCTTTATCCTGATTCCTTGTGGAATTCCTGCAAATGTAGTTTTGGAGTTGAAAAATATCAATAATCAAAACTGTAATCCTAGTTAATGTTTATGAATGTTATGATGGAGATGCTCTTAAAGTACTTCATATGGCTTCAACCACAATGTTTTATGAAGTAGATGCAGTGAGTGCATCCATTTGTCAGAGAGCAGATAGTGCACTGGGTGTTTGATCTGCCTGGGGTCCTCAATGCCTTCAACTTTGACCCAGACAGACTGGTTTGAAGGTCTACTCTGCCCTCCCTCTCTGAAAAAACATGTTGTTAGATATACAGGCTCACTGTTTGAACCAGGACACAGTGTCATGGATTCTGTCATTGAAAGGGGTACAGGGCATCTTAGAAAAGAACATGGTTTGTGTTCCCTGTGTATTATAACCAGTCTTTTGGTTGAGGAACAAGGAAGAACTAAGCTGAAGGTACCATTCCTAACTTACTATAAAATAATGTCATATTACATGTGATTGAATTGAACAGGTCTGCCGTCTTATCTCTACGACTTCTTTGTTCATGGCTCTTAGACATTTTCCATCTCTATATCTTGCTAAATTTCCAGCCTCTCGTTGCTTGCTATTTGTTTGCCATCCTTAGCTAATAATATTCTATGTATAATTTTGTGGTTCAAACTTGATTTTTTTTCATGCTGTAAAATTTCTTTTTTTCTTTCTATATTGTCTTACTCAAATCTATGTATTGATTTCTTCCTTCATTCATTAGATTTAGATTTATTAACTACCATGTTATTAACTACCAGGTGTCTTTGATAAGTACCTAAGATGCTAAGAATTATAAAACATACAATCTCTATTCTACTGGAGTTCACATTCAGCTGGAAGAATAACATAGTAATAAAACATCCACATTAGTTGCAATATAATTGTGAACTGTGACAAGTTTCATATGAGAAATTACCGAGGACTTTATTCCTTTCAGAATACTACGTGAGCTCATTTCAAAATGGGAGATGGGGGAAGAAAGAAGACTTCCCTGAGAGAGAGGGACACTTGAACAGAGATCTGGGGATGTCTGGGGTTGGCTGTGTTGGTTGTAGCTGACTTCAGTAGATGAGCTGACTTATGCAAAGGTTTTCCTACAAGGGAGGTTGGTGTGTCAAGGTCTCACTGGCCACCGAGAATGAGAGTGATTGCCTTGGGAAGGGGATAGAAAGTGTCTATCAGGCTGTGTCCAGGCCACCCCTGCATCTAACATCCCAGGATCCTGGTTCTTTTCTTTGCCTCCATACATGCAACATGCCACCAAATCCTATCTGGAATGAACTTTTCTCTTCTTTGATCCAATCTTGCATGATCTCTTCCTGTAGCCTTTCAGCTGTTTCCCATTCCCATCCAGCCTACAATTCTTTTTATTGAGGCCTGAGGTTTTTATTTATAAGTTTTCTAAAATACATCTTAGGATAGCCTCTCTACTTGAATCTTTAGGTTCATAGTGTACCTAACTCTTCAGCAATCTGATCCAACCCAGCTGAACATGGTAAATTAAATCTCCTTAGAAAGTTTCCCACATTCCCTACTTTTCTCTAAAATATAACATATTGCCAATTAAAAAGTGTTTCTTGGAGAGCTTCAGATATGTTTTCTAAATATTGGGGAGACCAACTGCAATTATTTTACTTCGAGAGAGGCACACTTTTCAACTTTGCCATAAGAGAACAGATATACTTGACATAGTGGAAAAATGACATTCGTTTTCCTCCATGCATAGGTTTTCTGAAATGCATTCATTCATTCATCTGGCAAGTATTTAAACACCACTTACTATGATCAAGGAGTATTTGGGGAGAAGTTATAAAGCTTGTAAGTATGTGGATCTCTGTTGGGTGGAATATAAGGACACTAGGAGGGGGTTCCTGAAAACACAGCTAACAGACAGGTTGACAAAAACTGTAAGACTGCAGGCCAGGCTTTGGACTTCATAATGTTACTATGTAGGGAAGATTTGCCACAGTGCAGCAGCACTACCATAGGCTTGGTGGAGAAAGAAAAATTTGATATTGATAGGAGGATGCTAGAAAAAGAATGGTCAATGGGAAGACAGTAGGATAAGTGGGGGAATCCCCTCAAACAAGTTGGTTTCTTCTTTATACATTATATGTTCCCACCAATCCTGGGAATTTGCTCTGCGTCATGACATTTGCTTAGTTTGTAGATGAAGATTCTATGCGGTTTAATCTCTTAAAAAGATTTAAATATTCCATATACACTGAGAAAAATTATAAGGATTCTTATTCTATTAGAGAGGGTGAATGCCATGTAGTATGAAAACATGAATAATGGCCCATGATGTTGGAGGGGGTGGTGGTCAGAGATAATGTGATGACCCTCCGTAGCATTTCAGATGAAGAATCAGGACTAAAAACATGGGGTCAGAAATCCTGAGTTGTGCCATGACAATGAATTGTGATATGATGAGGCTATTCACTGGCAGATAACCAGTGTGTGCCTACTGAGTGCCTACTATGCGCCTTTCTTTATTATTCTTTCAGATTGATTTATACCACATGTTCAGGAAAGTAGGAATGAGGACAAAAATAAGAAATATCCTGGACAGATGTTATAGTCTTTTCTCTTTGTTCTTTCTGAAGTCATTAGGGGAAGACCCTTCACAACTTCCTATCTGCCTACATCCATGGTGTTTTATAGGCTTAGGGTTTAAATCTCTGTGCTACTACCAAAACTTTAGACCAACTTCTAACTTTCTTGAACTTCATTTCTTTTTCATTTGTTACACAGAATAATAATAACTATTTCAAATCACTGTCACTGTCACATTCCTGATGCTAGGGTCAGTTTGTCCCACATGGGGATTGGGGCAAGATTCTTAGAGTGAGTCAAGAAATAGAGACTGTGATCCTGCACACAGGAGTATCCCCCAGATGCCACCAGAGCCTTTCATTGACTGAAATGTCACGCATAAACACATAAAAACCTTGCACAAGGCTTGGCATAGATAGACACTCAAAAGAACTCATGTTCTTCTTCTGTGAATGAGTTCTCAGATGAAAATCAATGATTCCATTTCTAAGGCCATTTTGGGGGGTAAGGAAGAATTAGTTATCTAGAAGGAACGACATCCTAGGCAGGGTCCTTACCTCTGCACAGGTGGGACTTCACAGGTAGAAGTTGTTGTACCCCTCACACCCACTCAGTAATAAAACAAAGCTCCCTATCTGATTGTCTCTGTGCGCTAAGTAGATCTTGTGGCTATGTCTTCATGACTTTGCCCTGTGGCAAGCACTTGAAGTTACTCAAGAGCTAGTTATGCTATTTGTTAATGATTTTAGAAAGTGGTTCAGGAAATCATCTCTAATTGACCATAATTTATATTTTCATTTAAGGAAATGCCTGAAGCACTCACTGGGTCTGATAGATACTAGGAAACCCATGACCTTGGAGTATGGGCAGAATTCTGACTAAGATATAACTTTCACATCATTAAACCTTAGAAATCATCACTCTGAACTCTGAAAAAAAAATCGAAATGCTTACTAAGTGTAATGCATGATATTAGATATAATTTTTAGAGTTGGCTATTACATACTCCTTGGCTCAGCTCCCTGTTACATGGAGATGTTTGTGCTATGGGTCAGATACCACCCAGACCACTCCCTGGAATGATGTTTTTAAAAGCGTACCAGAACTGCCATTCATAATAGTGTTTCCTTGGAAATTATCTTCATAAGTAACATTTAGAAAACAAACAAGTGGGTTTAGGAAGACCATAATTAGATAGAGGTAATGGCTGTCTTGATGATCAAAGTTTTAATTCATATTCCAAAATATCCCACAAAGATTGTCTTCTACTTATCCTCACAAGCATACCCACTCTCCACACAACCACAAGACAGACAATCCATCCACTTTTCCATCCCGCTGCTACTGATACGCTCTTTCCTCTAATAAAACTCTTTGTTTATGTCTTGTCCTGATGGATAATTTTTATGTGGTCTTCAAGACCAAAATTCAGGTTTTATCTCCTCTGGCAAAACTTCTCTAATTTCCTCATTCTCCCATGTGGGTAAATTTCTGCCCTGCAGTTCTCTTGTCTGTCATCGTCTGCTTATTGCTCTGAGTTGCTTGCTAGACTGTGGGTATCTCAGGAGAAAGCTCATCTTGCTTCTCCAGCAGGTACTCATAACAGTGTTCCTGGCACAACATAATGGATGTTGACCTTCTGTCTGTGGCATGTTGATGGAGGACCTGCTCTGGCTGATCCCTTGCATAGAGGGCTACAGAGATGAAAAAAAAAAAAAAAATGGCATAAGCTCCTCTGGAGAGAAAAATAGTGGCTTTCAGCAGCAGTTAGCCAACTTAGCAGCAAGCCACAACTTGTGACCTAATATTTCTGTATATTTGCATCACCCCCAGTATCAGTGGCTATGGAAACTTTAAAAGAATGTTCAAACACACACACACACACACACACACACACACACACACACACACAACACTCTCGTTACAAATATTCTAAAATTTTAAGTGTCATGATCAAAAATGTCTATATCCAAAAGCAGTTGGATCATAAAAAGTGAACATAAAATTTACAAAGCTGCCTCATCCTAAATTCTTTAAAAGACTAATTACTATGTTGAGTCCTAATGACTATTGCCTTCAAACCTCATAAATCATATATAAATAAGAGAAGAGAGTTTCTTAAGTGTATGTGATCTTTAATTGGGTCTCAGAAGAAAGGAAAACAGATCTTTAGTAGTTCAGCGAAATCTCTAAGCACATACACCATCAGCTAGTCTCTCCCAGGGAATTTTGTTGACTAACACTTCTATACGCCCTGTGAAAGCTGAATTTAAAGAATGGACCTGAACAGAGGAACTTGTTTGAATTAACCTATATTTATCAACTGAAAAATAAAAATTTAAAAATTCCTAATTTTATAATTCAGCCTATTTTTTCTCTTTTGTTGAAAATAGGCTGCTGTTCCATGAAGCAGGCAATAGGGAAATGGGTCAGAACAGAGTACCATGGAAGAGTGGTAATTGGTCTGCCTTCACTGGCAGTAATGGGACTCTTTTTCTATGCAAATGTCTGTTGAGTTAAAGGTAAGACAGGTTGTGGGATATTTTGTGCTAACGTAAACAGAAGTGCTGAAATAGAAGAAGATAATTGTTCCTTATTAAAGTGCTTAGAATAAGGCTGAATAAAGTAAACCAGAACCTATAGGCTGCATAGGCTGGAGGATTTGGTACCTGTTTATTACTTCCTTTGAGAGTTTTCAAGGTTGTTTTTGAATAAGAAATGAATTGAGCCCCAGAAAACCATCCTAGCTGAGTGGATCTGGGAATGCTCAGCGCTTTGTGGTTACTGATTCATGAGAAATTCTCAAATAGCCGAGAATATGTTCTTTAGGATAGCTGATTCTTTTCTTTCTAATCTGTCCTCACCTTGCCCAAGATAGAAACTATGGAGAACAACCTTAATGTTTGCCTTTGCAGGGGAAAATGACTTTATCTTTCACAGAGTTTGCATTTTTTAAGCACAAAATGTCTTCTTTTTTTTTTTTTACCAAGAAGTCTAAGAATATTAAACTTTTTAAAACATTTTGAAGCCATCTCAGTGCATTTTGTTAAAATTTAACTTGACAAAAGACTAAATATACTGAAGGTGAGCAAATTGATGATTTCTCATGTATGTACGTTGTGTCATGATTATCACAATCAAATTAATTAACACAGCCATCACCATCTATGCTGTACATTGAATCTCCAAAATTTGATCATCTTTAGCTGGAAATTGGTATCCTTTACCCAATATCTCTCATTTTCCTCGCCCTTCCCCTAGCAACCACCACTCTTCCTTCTGCTTCTGTGAGTTCTACCTTTGCAATCCACATAAAAGTGTCCAAGTGGGATCCCATGATGTTTTTCTGTGTCTGTCTGGCTTTCTCTACTTAGGACAATTTTTCCAAAGGATCATGCATGTTGTGAAGGGGAGGATTTCCTACATTTTCATAATTCAATAATATTACACTGTACACATATACCACATTTTCTTTATTTATTCATTCCTCAATGTACACATATTTTTCCCCAAAATTTGAGCTAACTGAATCATGCTGATATGAACACAGAAGTATAGCTATCCCTTTGTGATGCTTCTTTTATTTCTTTTGGAAATATATCCAGAAATGGGAATGTAGATTACATGGTAGCTCCATTTTTAATTTCTTTACAAACATTCACACTATTTTCCATAAAGCCTGGACCAGTCTACATTCCCATGGACAGTGTGTAAGAAGTCCCTTTTATTCACACCTTTGCCAACATTTGATTATCTTTTGTCTTTTTGGTTATATACACCCAAAAATTGTTAGGTGATACCCATGGTGGTTTTCATTTGCTTCTCTGGTAAATAGTGATAATAAATATATTTTCCCATTCTATTGCTCATCTGTATGTCTTCTTTGGAAAATTCTCTATTTAGGTCATTTTTTAATTTTTTTTAACCTAGTATTTTTTTTGCTATTGAATTATATGAGTTCTTTTTATATTTTGAATATTAGCTCCTTATCTGATGTATTACATTCAAATATTTTTACCATTCTGTAGGTCACCTTTTCATTTTGTTGAATGTTTTCTTTGCTGTGCAGAAACTTCTTAGTTTGGTTTACTTCTACTTGTTAACTTTCAACTTTTATTTTCTATGCTTTGGTGTCATATCCAGAAATCATTGCCAAGACCAATGTTAAGGAGTGTTCCCTCCATGTTCTCTTTTAATTGTATAATTTTAGACTTTACATTGAGGTCTTTAGTTCACTTGAAGTTATTTTGGTGAATGATCCAATTTTATTCTTTTGTATGGGAATATCCAGTTTTCCAAGAACAGTATCTGAAGACACTCTGCTTTACCTTTCTCTATTCTGTTCCATTGTTCCATGTTTCTGTTGTGGTCCTACTACCATGTTATTTTGATTAGTGTTGCTTTGCAACATGGTTTGAAAGTAGTGAGTGTGATATCTCTAGTTTAGTTTTTTCTCAAGATTGCCTTCCCTCTTCAGGGTCTCTGAAATTCCATCTCCTAATGTTAGAAGTTGAAAAAATATATATTTAGTACAAGGTGTTTAGGTTATCTTTTCATTGCCATGATAAAATGCCAGAGAAAATCAACCTAGAGGAGGAAAGATTTTTTTGGTTCATGATTTCAGAGCCCATGGTTAATTGGCTCTATGATTTTAGACCTGTGGTGAGGCAATGCATAATGGTGGAAAGGCACTGCAGAGCAAAACTCTTCATCTCATGGAAGCCAAGAAGCAGAGACAAAAAATACCCTTCCAGGGCACTCCCTCAGTGACCAATGTCATCCAGTTAGACCCCACATCCTGCAGGTTCAATCACCTGCCGATACTATTATCCAGCTATGAATCCATCAATTTCTTAATCCATTGATGAGTTTAGAGCCCTCATGTTACATGGATCCATAAAATTCCCCCACTGAACATTGCTGCACTGGGGGAATTCCCCCACTGAACATTGCCTCTACACATAAATCTGTGAGGACATTCCAGATTGAACTCATACACCAGGTTAAGTGTCTCACACATAGTAGGCACATCATCACACAAGGTATGATAGTTGCTTTGGTCTCTTTCAAACTCTTGAAAGATAGAAACTTATTAATATGACTATTTGTTTCTCTGATGTCCTATACAGAGCAGATGTTGAATAAACATTAGTTTATAATTTGAAGAATGTGATGATTTTTTTTTTTATTATTCATTGAAAATTCTCTATACTAAGATAGGTCATATACTATTCCTTATAGACACAATGATGAAAAAGCAACTGTCCATCCTGGGGAGCTTGAATTCAAGAGAAGGAGGAAGACAAAGAGCCATCATAAATTGAGATTGGTATTACAAAATGGTTACAGGGGCAATACAGTGAAAGAAAAGATGGTGTTAGTCTTAGGGACAAGTGGAGACTGGGCCATAGGAGCTGGGTTTCAACAATGACAGGGAGCTTGTTAGACATATGTATGGAAGCAGCAGGGAATTGTCTGTTCAGCTGAGAGGAAAACAAAAATGAAACTAAACATAGTAATTCATAGAAGAAAGAAAGAATATTTTCTGGGAGGGGGATATCGAGTGCTCAGATGTGATTAAGATATAAATAATATGTATATGATAAAGTTGGAAAGGTAAGAGAAGGCTCTCAAATGTCAGGTTAAGAAGCTGACATCATGAAGAATTAAGGAATCCTTGGGATTTTTTAGGCAATATAGTCACTTGGCCAACTACGTGTTATAATGCACACACTATAGAAGACAGAGTAGGAATACTAAATGTGAGATTATAAAACAGAAAATGGCGGTCTTGAAAAATAAGAGTGCAAGGACCTTTACCTAGGATCTATCTTGAGATGCTAAACTGAATATTATTTTGGCTTTTCAATTCTTGGTTTAGAGCAGGATATAAATAGCAAACAAAACATCTTGCTACAGACTACTTGACTATCCTTTTCTGATTATTAGGACATCATTTAAAGCAGGCCCAACATCTCCCTAAGTAATCAGTTTCTCTATAACCTGTAGGGCTCTTTCCTGAGCCAGTTATGTCTATCTAGAGATATGCAGAGTCATCATTGATCAGCTTAAAGCCTAAGAGAGGGGCTGTTCTCTGGGTTATGGCATGTGGGATTCAGCTGTGTAGGGAGGATGGTACCAAGATGTTACCAAGATGTTACCAAGGTGGTATGAGTTGTCTCTTTGAAGGGGCAAGTATTTTCCACTGTGCTCCTGAGACACCAACGAATTCTGTTGGTCAAATGAGGCTATGAGATGGGGACAGGATGAAAGGGGACAAGACATTAACAGTAACAGACGGAATCTCACATCCTTTACTCCCACTCAAGCAATTCCAAGTTTGTCTGCTTCTTTGCTAGATCCCATTTGAATAAAGTCTCCTGATTTGAAACATATTTGAAAAACTGGATTCATAATGTCAGGCAAGTCCAGAGGTATGGAACCCTAAACACTGACAAGAGGCACAATACTTATGACAGTTGGTGGCATCCAAACCTAATGAATTTCCTGAGTCTTCATATTCTCAGACACAGGTGAGAAGGAGGCTAAACCAGTACAGGTTTTGCTCAGCTCCATAGGTGGCCACCAAGAATTGCTGAGTTCCTTTGGCATGTCACCCTTGGGATTTTCCAGATAAATGAACACAAAACTCTAGAACAATAAACACCTGGCTAAGACAGTATCTCAGATCAATCGATCTCTGGACTTACTGAACATAAGTGCTAACCAGAGTTGTTTTGTTCCTACCCCCTCCAACTATGAAGTGCTTAATATGGGCCAAGCCCTGGGAATGCAAGATGAATAAGACACGTCCTGAGCTCCAAGGAGTTTACAGATAAATGTAAGGAATCTGCAAGAAGTAGACAACACACAGTACATTTTAGAACAAAGGTGATCACAGGGCCTACTGGAGCAAGGTCAGCCTGTAGAAGCCAGGAATTGCTTCCTAGGAGAGACAACCTTGTGCTGCAGTCTGAAGGTTAGTGGGAGAAAATGTAACCAGGAAGATCATCTTGGAAACTATTCTGGGCAAAGATGATCACTTGGGGCTGTGGGGGTTTAGAGGAAACCTGTGATCTTTAGAAACAGCTAGGTTTAGTTTCTAAATCTGACTCTGTCACTGACCAAGCACATTGAAAAGTTACTTCACAGCACCTCTGTTTTGTTTTTGTTTTTGTTTTTAACTTTAAAATGAAGGAAATAAAAACAAACAACCTTCCAAATGAAAGAGGAATGTTGAACAGGAAGCCAATCTTGATGAAATTTGTGAACTAAACCAGGGAGTGTAGCTTGGTCCAGAAAGTTCAGACAAATTTTAACAGAATGTGACTAACTTCCCTTTGAAGAAGATTGCCTATCATTATGTTTAAGTCCTTTTTGAAAAAAAGCATAGATTTTCTACTCTTTTTTTTTTAAGTGGCATTGATAATATCAGTGTTTATTTCTAAATAAATGGTATGGATTTTGCCTGAAAACATTTTAAAAAGAAGAAAAGTAAGCTAGATATAACTTGAGTGTACCAACATTAATAGAACCCTTTAAAATTTTTATTAGGTACTTACTGTTGACAAAAGGTCATTCCATTATAAATATATGTATTCCAAGAACATTTTGGGGGAAAAATGACCCAACTGAGGCTCAAATCAGATTTATTTTTAATTTCCAGATTGTAAACATCTTATCTCCGTTCATATGCACATGCAAAATATCAGGTGACCTTTATATTGTAGTGGTGTTAATATATATTAACCAAAGAAAAAACAAAAAAACTATTGAGACCAAATAAGAGAGAAATACATAACAGTGAGTTAGCGACATTCTGATGTACTCCTGATCAGGACAGTTAATTTACTTTTTGGTTTATTAGGTTTATAGACAGCCCATTCCTTCTGTCCACTGTCTAGGGGAATGTAAATCGCAGTGTTTACCATTGGTGCAAGTCATGTAAGTGCTTAGGGCTGGGAAACACTAGGGGGGAGATGGAAGTAGACAGATGAAGCAAGTAAGGAAGGCAGAAGAGGGCCCAAGGACAGGGGGATTAGCTTTGGGATAGAGGATTCTGCAGAGACAAGGGGACTTGGAAATGCTGGGCAGGAGGCTAAGTGACCTGCTAAATCTCCAGAGGGCAGCCTCTTAGCTCCCTGACCAAGCAGCTGAAGAAGATGCTGCAGAAGGTGATTAATTCACACCTCACCCCAATCCTGGGCCCTTCTCATCCCCCCCCCCCCCTCCCCATGCCTCACAGAGGACTTATTTAGAAAAGTTATGGATTGAATTTTCTCCTCTTAGGAGTCTGGGAAAATGAGTTAGAGAGTGGTTTCAGAATATTGTATTGGGGTACTTTGAGAGGCATGGATTTCATCAGAATTTCTAAGAAGATAAGAAATATTGGATGCTAGAAGAACTATTTGAAGTATTTTCACCACAAATTAGGATGCTGGAGATGCTTCAGAGTACTGTAATAAAGATGGTCTCTGTTGAGATTACTGGTACCTAAGAGGGATGATTGTGAAGTCCATGTTAGTAAAGATGTATAAAATGAAAGCAATTTCTAAAATGGAAAAATATGTAAATAATATCTGTGCAAGCATAAATTACCTTAACAGTAGGATAGAAAGGGAGTCCAAATAGCCTGAAGAACATGGCATTTATCACCATGCCTGGCACATAATTATCACACACTGATTCACTTTATTGAGTTGAATTAAATATTTAAAAAAATAAGATTCTTAGAATTAGAAGAAGCCAGAAAAACCAGAGTTAGCTATATAAAGCTTTGCCTGTTGACTGACTGTCTTGGGTGATAGCGTTATAGCCCCAAATAAATTTGTTCCATTTAGTCTTAAATTACTTTAAAAGCTTATTTCACATTTATGTACTCTGAAATTCCAGAAGGAGAATTTAAAATAATAATAATAATTTATGAGAGAGTTGGGGGTTATAAAATTCCAGTGCTTGGGTAAGCTTTAAGATAAGTCATGGACATATTGTTTGCTCATGAGACCACTGTTGCCTGCTGGAAGTTTAGGAAAAATGTGTGGACTGAGAAAGTCAAACAGTATTTCTGGAACATGACAGATTAAAGGGATCAGGAAGAGTCACCTTAGTGCTTCTTGGACCAAATTTGAGTAAATGTACCTCTCTGCCCAGTGGCCTCAGTTTATGACACTGTTCCTTAATTGCAAGGTTCCCTGTCCCCGTGTATGCATAGGAAAAGAGCTTTTGCATCTGTGTGTGAGGTCTCCAATGACACCAGACCAGAAGACCCTCGGAGTAGAAAACAGAACATTACACTTGGGCTGCTTAGCTCAACCACCTTAGCCAATCATGTTGGAGAGAGGGTAAAATATAGATCATCTATGATTAAAAAAGCCAGCCAATAAATGTTTGTTCTTTCCCACATTGATTTTCTCATATCGAATGATTTTCAGATTTTTTAAAAAAAATATGATCCATATTAATTATTTTGCATTGTGATGTAATATTTCCTATCCCTCCCTCCCTCATTCTCTCCCTCACAAAGCTAATTCCCTTTTTGTCCTTAATAAGTCTCTTGGGACTCTCATATTTCTTTTTCAATTCTGTTCCATTTTCTAAGAAATATTGATTGAGAGACATTAAATTGATTTCCTGACCTCCACTGGATAATGAACAGATATTTGAAAAACACTATTCTAGTGAAATTTGAATGTCCCCATGGGCCACAAAGAGTTAAAGTTAGTCACTGTACCCTAACCACACCATAATACAATCATCAGAGGCATTATATATCAGCTGATGAGGACCCTAGGGACTTCTCCTCTTCTTTCTTAATGTAAAAGGATAAAGGCCACTGGGAAGAAGAGAGATACAGGAAGTTGTAAGAAACTAACAGAGTTAAAAAAGGTCTTACCTGTCTCTTACTAAAATTTCTTACAATCCAATCACAGATCAAGCTTGAGATTGGTTTGATTTTCAAACTTGCTTTTTAATTACTGATTAAACACCATACACACATGCTTTCAATTTGCCATTTGAATTTGCCATTTGGAATAATCTTGTTTTTGTTTTTGTGGTGCTGGGGATTGAACCAAGGACCTTATGCTTGCAAGAGAAGCACTCTACCAACTGCACTAAGGCCAATGGCGAGGGAGGGGAAGGAAGGAGGCAAGAGTTAAAAAAAAAAAAAAAAGATGGTAGAATGAGATGGATATCATTACCCTAAGTGCATGTATAAAGACTCAAATGGTGTGGAATATACTTTGTATACAGCCAGAGATATGTAAAAATGTGCTCTCTATGTATAATATGAATTGTAATGCATTCTGCTGTCATATGTAACAACTTAGAATAAAAGAAAAAAATAAATTTGCCATTTGGACCATGATGAATACATGTAATACATCTTAAAAGCTTAAGATTGAGGCATGAGTCCCTAGAAAATTGAAATGACCAGTTAAAAGACAGTCTGATCATGCCTCTGTGTTTTGTAGTTACTATTCTTAATTCTAATTTATAATTTTTTTCTTTCAAGGAAGTCTACAGGTTCGCTATCAGCTAGGCAAGGAAGAAACACATATATTCACCATCGATGTAGAGAACTTTGCCAATAGAAAGATGCATCACCTGAAGATTAACCGAGAGGGGAGAGAGCTTGCCATTCAGGTATTTGCTTTCATTCTTTTTATTCTTCCAAGGTACCATGGCTCCTCAATCAAGCTATTCTGAGCTTCTGACTTAAGCCAAGTGCACAGCCAAGTGCACAGCCGAGTGCTGGGGATATCAATATGCAGCACACTTTCAACCAATTCTCACAGTGGCTCTCAGAGAATGTGCTTTCACTTCCTGCTAGCATCAGCATTACCTGGACCATGTTAGCAATATAAAATCTTGAGCCACACACATAGATCTACTTACTCAGAAACTATTCCAGAGGGGTAAGCAGGTAAGCAGCAGGTAACTCTAACATCTGCTTAAGTTTGATAACCTCAAGTAGATTATAGTGGGGAAGGCACACAGGTCAAGAGGACTCATAAATGTAGCAAGACATAAGGGGGAATTGAGTACAGGTGATACAGGAGCACTGAGGCGGACGTGAGTCACAAAAGCACATCAGTACGTACCTCCTGTTTTAGTCAGCTTTTTTGCTGCTGTGACTGACAGATCTGACCAGCACGACTGTAGAAGAGGAAAGGTGTATTTAGGGGCTCACGGTTTCAGAGGTCACAGTTCATAAGTGGCTGGCTCCATTCCTCGGGGCTCAAGGTGAGGCAGGACATCATGGCAAAAGAATGTAGCAAAGGGAAGCAGCTCACATGATGGTCAGAAAGCAGAGAGAGAAAAAACTCTACTCTCCATATACAAAATACACCCCATGGCCATGCCTCCAGTGAACCCATTCCTCCAGCCATACCCCACCTCCTTCGGTTACCACTCAGTTAATCCCATCAAGGATCAATTCACTTGATTGGGTTAAAGCTATAACCCAATCATTTCTCCTCCAAACCTTTTTGCATTGTCTCACACGTGAGCTTTTGGGGGACACCACATCCAATCCATAACACTTCCTAGAGGAAGTTAGGAGAAAACCAAACCTTGACGTTTGAATAGCAATTGACTAGTTGGAGAAGGGAGAGAGGAGGACTCAGGAAGAGGGTTCCCATGAGTACTGGTAGAGCTGTCTGAAAGAGCATAGTGTGTCATTCTATGAAATCTCAGTGGTCTTTGTATGTAGGGCAGACATAGGTGAGGACAGGTCACAGTAGGGAATAGGCAGAGTCTTGACTATCCCCTTTACAATAATAACCTTAAAGGAGCCCTAAATTCTAACAATCACTCCATATTATTTTAATCCATCCATTCTCCTGTTTTTTCACCCAGCCATTTTAAACTCTTTCTCCTTATAACACTAACAATCGCAATTTCATCTCCTCTATTGGCAGATTACTTTGCTTTCTTCTTTGGTGAACAATGAAGCTTTCCGAAGAGAATATCCATACACTTTCAGTAGCATATTATGCACTTACTTGCACCTGCCTTTTGCTCTCTCCTTCCTGTTGCTGAATTTGAATGGTTCATGATTCTATGGAAGGCCTGACCTGCTATCAGTGGGACAGATCTCATAGCCTTCTCACAAATCTCACTCCAGCATTCTGTTCTCTTTCTATACCTTTGTACTATTTTTCCAGCTCTATTAGATGCTCCCCAAAGCATAACACAAGCAATTGTCACATGCATTAGCAACCAAAACAAAATAAACTATCAAACAAAAATCTTTCTGGGTCAATGGAAGAAATATTTCTTACCTGACTTCATAGACTGACCCATTTTTTTTTCTATTATTTCATTGCCCAATTTTTTTAGAAATGTTGCTTATGCACTTAGCTTTCAAATTACCAATTCCTTTTCCTTAAACCTACACAAATGAGGCTTCTCCCCTGTGCTGCACCAAAATTGTACTTCTCAAATCACCAGCGGCCTTATCGATTAGAACCCAGTGGGCATGTTTTGGTCTCATTTTTACTCTTCCTCTCAGTAGCATTGACACACTGATTTTTCTCCACCCTTGGGACTTAACTGAGCTCTCAATTGCTTGGAAGATACCATCTTGCCTGTCCTTCCTTCTGCCTCTGTTGCTCATTCTGGTCTCTTGTTGGTTCTCCCTCATCTATTCAAACTCTATCCACTAGAGCACATCAGGACTTCATTTTCAGATTCATCCGTTTTGTTGCCACATTTACTCATCAGCTCATATCATTCAATTTCCGATTTTAAAATGTCATGTCTATGCTGATGAATTAATCCCAAATGCATATCTAACTCCAGTTCTGGCAGATTGAAACCTGTCTCCTTGACTTTAACCCTAAGCTCCCTACTACCCTAACCTGCCTTACTGTTTTCTCTTATCACCTAACGCTATCCAATATACATGATGGAATTCACTTATTTATAGAATAAGTTCATTCCTTTGAGAGAAGAAGATCCTGAGGTTAAGAAGCATCCCTGGAGGGACACAGGCTCAAGTGTGAATTCATGTTCTGCCATTTGTGCTCTGTGATCTTAGACAAGTTTCTCATCTTTCTCACCTTGGTCTCTTTCCTCTAAAATGTGAGTTTCATGAGAACAGGGATTTTTATATGCTTTCATTATCACAGAACCCCAACATTATCAAGCAGTGCTTGACATATAAAAGTTCTCAATAAATATTTGTGAACTACATGGATGAATTTTACAGGGCTGAAGGAAGATCCCATGTGAAGGAGATTGAATTGACATTTTCATAAAGGGAAGGGAAACCACTGGATTTTATGAATAGGAATAGCACGGCTGAATTTCCACTGTCATGGCTTTCTGTGATCATTGGATAAAAAGACATATTTGGGAGTGTGGACACATAATTCAGAGACCAGTCAGGAAGAGATCATGGGAGCCATGGAGAGAAAGATCTGAGAAAGTTCATCGAAGTAATATTGGCAGCATTGGGTGAAGTATTTGCTGTGGAATATAGGAAAAGAATGACTATTACTTATCTGAAGTAAATAGAAGTTCAAGAATAATTGCCAAGTATATGGTACAAGTAAATCTAAAGTTATCAGAATTTAATGGGTTTACTTCTAGCATTTACTCCTGACATAAATAGAGGGAAAATCTATGAGAAAGTTTGGGTTGGGGACAAACTGGGGTGTGGAAGGAATAATAATGATGACTTCTTTTCTGACTTTGTTTTGATGAGGTCCCCGTGGAGAAAGTGGGGAGTATTCTCTTGGGCATTAGAACATAGGTCTCCTTTATCCTCATTTATATTTCCTTTTTCCTTTTCCACAAATACAGGTAGGACTATGAGAGATTCATTTCCTTCCCTCTTCCATCTAAATAATTTGTACTCATTAATAAGCACATGTTAGATGAAAACATATTATTTCCAAAGTACTGAAGTAGCAGAAAGAAGTAGAGGTAAAGACTTTTGCTTCTAAGTGATTTTGATGGCAGAGGAACATAACACACATATGTCCCTGTCACACTTATCTCCCTCACTCAATCTAGAGCTCTTCCTCTTCTACCCACTAAAACAAGCCCTTTAGTGAAAACCTAGAGAAGCAGGTTAGTATTATATCCACTGCCCCACTCCCAACCCTGCTAGAGAAAAGGGGACAGCTATCACCACGTGCAGACATCTAGACTGCAGTCTCTAAGATTAGATTTCCCCACAATACCTGGCCTTGAGTTGCTCTTCATCTCATCCACTCTGCTCTTTGTGACCATAGGAAGGAGAACCTGGGACCTGGGCTGCCACCAAGAACAAGAACTCTTGGCAAGGATTTGAGACTTGGAATTGGCTAGTGATTTTCTTTTGTTGTTTGTTTGTTAGGTCTGGGCAGTGCTGGGGATCAAACCCAGGGCCTCATATATGCTAGGCAAGCACTTTATTACTGAGCTATGTCCCTCCCTCTCCCTGTCTAGAATATTTTAAGACTCAGAAGCAACTCCCACCCCGTGCCTTGCTGGTGAAGGTGAACTTCATTTCCACTATTTAAAATGTGCTGATAATATTTTACAGATAAGGACAGTTTAACCAAAGATCAACAGAACACTCAGCTGTAAAGGAGGGCACATTGTTTTAAAGCCAACTCTTTAATTCATTCCTTTGAGAGATGAAGATCCTGAGGTTAAGAAGCATCCCTAGAGGGACACAGGCTCAAGTGTGAATTCATGCTCTGTCATTTGTGCTCTGTGATTTTAGACGAGTTACTCATTTTTCTGACCTTGAGTCTACTTATATATCTATGTCTACAACTTTGTGTATACACACACACACACACACACACACACACACACACACATACACATATGGATGAATACAACCAGGCCGAGTCAGTTCTTGTAAAGATTATATGAAAAAAAAAAAAAAAAAAATGAAGCTAAAGAACCATACACAAAGCCTGGCATCTAGACCTTGCTCAAAAAAGATTTTTCCATTATCCTCCTTTTCCTGTGTATTTAATAACTAGATAAGGTCACTGAATGTGCTTGGTTGTGAGATTGGCAGAGCCTCTCTAGGCCACATTGAAAATTTTAAACTTTAGGTTTAAAAGACTGGTTCTCTACCAATTTAAATGTAGAGCAAAATAATACTAAATAGTAAAATAGACATAAGCAAGTATGACAAAAATGATGCATTTCCCACTAACTACCTCAAAAAATTCTTAGTCCATATCATAGATAATGAAGTCTTATAAAGAAATATTTGTGTAAACCACCTCCCCCTTTTATTTTACTTTTTCCCTTTGCATTTACTTAATTTTTGGGATAGGTAACCCAACACCTCAACCAGTATGTTATGGTTTGAATCTGGAATATCCCCTTCCCAAAGCTCATGATATTTTAAACATGATACACACTGCAGTAAGGTTCAGAGGTGTAGGTGTTAGGCAAAAATTGGGGCTCTGATATCAAAAGTGAATTGATCCCTTTGCTGCACTAATGCATTGGTAGTTGAATGGACAACTGGGAGATGATTTTATGCAGGTGGGGCATGGATGGAGGAAGTAGGTCATTAGAGGAGTAGCTTCAACTGTGTCTCTCCCTGGCACCTTCCACTCTCTCTTCCTGGCTGCCGTGAGCTGACAGCTTTTCTCTTTCTTCCTCCACAATGCTTCTGCCTTGGAACTAGCCAACCACATACTGAACCTATGAAACCATGAGCCAAAACAAAATTTTACTCATCCAAGTTATTCTTCTCAGGTATTTTGGTCACAGTAACAAAAAGCTGACTAACGCACAGTTCCAGTATGCAGGTGCCCTTCCTCTATGCCATCCCCCAAGGCATCCACAGTGCATGAGTAATGAGAAGACTGCTTTGAGTCAGCCGGCTTCCTCTCCCACCTTGTACAGACACTCATTTCACTAAAAGCCTCTTTGAGTATCACTTACCCTCTTCTCTCCTTCCTTCGTCATCTGGTCAAAGTGCTAAGGAGCAGGCAGAAAAACAGTAGGACAGGAATGACTCCAGTACTTGAACAAGTGGCTCTTCCATGTGTGGCATTTGAGCAGAGGGTCATTGTCCAGGGAATTGCTTGTGGATGGAAACTGGTCCTATGGGTCCTGGTGAGGAGGTGAGGAGCAGACACCAGGGGAATCTCAACTCAGCCTACAGTTCTGAAGATCCTGCTACTACTCTTCACATAGAAGGAAATCATCGTTCACTTTAGCCTCTCTGCTACCTAGGCAGCAAAGCATTCTGTATCCTGCTAGAAAGGGGAGCCACCGAAAAAGAGTAAAAAGAGGCAGGAAAAAATCATTATATTAGGACAGGAAGAAAACTCCTTTGGGGCAAGGGATGAATCCAAACCCATGAGAATTAAACACATGAGGGATGGCGACCAAGAGTACTAAATACCTTGTGTTGTAGCTAAAGGTGTGTCTGGGGGGGGGGGCACCAGAGATACCCTTGTTTTATGATAAACTCTGTCTTCATAGCCCACCAGCTAGAAGGGAAAGTAATAAAGGATGTTCAGTGTAACTCTGCAAACTTTGCCAGTTGCTGTGCTATGACCTACAGAATACATGAGGATATATGTGATCTGAGCCCTCAAAGAGCCAATAAGTTAGTGTAGGGAGACTGAGAGGGAGAGCAAAATCATTACCCTGCAATATATTAAATGCAAGGTTAGAAATAGAAAAAGTCATGATAAGAATGGAAAAGAAGGCAGCTAATCTTACCAATCCACCAAACCTTTCTGGATGAGGTGGACTTGTGGGGTCCCTATAGCCTGGCACTCAATAGATTGTCAATTATTTGTTCAAAGTGTACACTAGAGATTCAGAAATGGATGCTGTGTTCATCTACAAATTTCCCAAATATTTATTAAGGTATGACAAGTAAAATAGACATGATGTCATATGTTCGGTGGCCCCCATAAAGATGGTCAAGTCATTGATTCATATAATTCATAGTATTCCAGAGAGATATAAATTTGGAAGTATGCATTATCATGTCTCATACATACTAGTGTTTGATAAATTGCAAATATTATTACAGAGCAATTTCATTTACAAAATGGTAATGAAGCATGTGATCATATACCATAGGCCATATCCAGTGATTGGCAGAAACTGTCTCAGGAGTAAGAGGCTCCAGAGAAAGATCACTGCGAGTAGACAGGTATAGAAAGAAAGTCAACAGAGAAATGGAAAGATTAGGTATCAGTCCCAGATCTGCTGCTCCCCAAGCTGTACAAAGCCAGGCACATAGCCCAGGAGGTCTTAGTCTCCTCTTCTTACAGGAGAACTATAAGAGAATAAGGAGTCTTTCTATGGGTATCATTATATGGATATAAGAGTAGAGTCTGGAAGAAACAGGTTGGTTTTAACTAGACTAAAAAAAAAAAAAAAAGTGTGTTGATGGATGGGAGTGCTGCCTAGGAACAAGGAAGAGAGGGGAACAAATAGGTGGTGCTGGAATTAGCAATGGAGGCAAGGAAGGATTCCCTAGAAATGCAGTCCTAGCAAATCTCAGAAGTGACTTTTGCTCAGTCCTGCAAAGTATGGGTGATCTGCCAATTATGTCCCTGGCATCTGCTCAGTTGGCCTCTCCTCCCGCACCAAAACGTTTTGCAAACTATAGTCCTTTCCCAGGACATCCCTCCATCCACACATGGATGAGACCAGGTCAGAATTAGGGCAGAAAGGAGACCATTGGGCCCTGAGGAAAAAGGGGAGAAGTGGAGAGCAATGGGAAATGACTGCCTGTTCCTATTCAGTGTTAACACTGTACAGAAAGTTCCTCAGCAGGTTTGTTTCTTTGCTTGTTTACAGCAAAGAATTTGGTGAGAAAACTTCAGCGGGAAGATAAATACCTGTCAAAAGCGCTAGAATTTCTGGGGAGAAGATGTCTGTGAAAGCTAATATTTCACAAAGAAGAAAGGCATAATTTATATGCATTATGGGAAAATTAGTGAGAAATTTCTCATCTCTCCTGATAGAAGATCCCAGGGGAGTTCAGAGGAGTGTGCTTTATGCCCTTTTCCTGGGACCTTGGCTAATGGACCTTTGTTTTTGTTTTCAAACAGATGGACCAGCAGTTCCGGCTCAATTATAACTTCTCCCCAGCAGTGGAGTTCAGGACGATAAGGTCACTTGTCCTGGGTAAACTCACAGGTCTGTTGTTCTTCTCTGCACCTTTGCAATGTGCTTTGTTAAAATAAACTAATAACAAAATTTATTGGGAATTTTAGCAATTCAAATCTGGAGCTTGGTTCACAGTGTTGTTGGAAGGGGGTACATAGGATCAGAGGAACACTAGAATGGTCAACGGAAAGGGAGGGGAGGGAGGGAGTAAGGGGGGGGTGGAAAAAAAATTGGTGGTTGAATGAGATGTATATCACTATCCTAAATGCATGATTGAAGATCTGAATGGTACTTATATACTTTGTACACAAGCAGTTGTATGTAAAAAGATACTATACTTGTGCATGATGAATAAGTAAATAAATAATAAAAAATAAAAAAAAAATAAAAAAAAATCTGGAGCTTTTGCTCCATTTATATCAAAGATCTAGGACTAAAATTTCCGATACAGAAAATGCTAAGATGCATGTATGACATGAGTGGAGACTGGGATTTATTTCTCCTTTATATAAACTTGAAAGAGGTAAGTTTTATGTAAGAAAGATTTTGTGCGTTCTTATTTTAATATTGATATAAATAATCAAGCAATCACATTTAATTCCATGTAGCTTGCACTTTGTAAAATGTTCTCATGAACATCTGTGATATTAGAATTGAGTAAAGACATAGCTAAGGAGAAGATGAGATATTTTAATAAACAACTAGACTTATTTATTTTTCAGAATTCTCTCAATCTTTTTCTCTAGCTTTTATTTTTCTGTGAATCCTTAATAAAATGTACTATTATCAAAAAAGAAAGAGGTAAGTTATTAAAGTAATTAAATAAGAAAATACAATTTTTACTTATTTTTTAAATAAATTTATTTGAAAGCTTTCACTTATTTTTTTACTTTAATTGCCTTGATTTTTACTTAAAGACATGAAGTAAAGAAATTGGACAATTGAAAAAGGATTGAGATCTAATATAATAGTGGATTTTTTTTACTGCAAGTTTTGTGGATTTTCACTTTTTTCTATAAAGGTATTTAGTATGTACATGCAAAGTTGAAAATTTTATATCTTCTTGATGAACTGAACATTTATCACACTTAAATGATCTCTTTTAAATTTATGTCTTTTGAGATTAAATCTATTTTGTCTATTAATAATACAGCTATTATAGCTTTTCTTTGGTTACTGTTTGCCTGGTCTATCTTTTATTGTCTTTTCCTTTCAACCTTTCTTTTTCTTTAAGTCCTATATATGACCTGATGAAGAAAATTCGGCAGAATTTTGATTTTTAAACCCATCTGCTCATCTCTGCTTTTTATATTGGCAAGGCTCATCCTTTCATGTTTTGACGTTACTTGTACAGTTTGAGCTCTTTCGGACTCTTTATATTCTATTGGTCAATTTTTCTTGCGATTCTCTCATGTTCTTTGTTACTCTATCAGTCACAGAGAAGTGCAGAAAACACTCATAAGTTTAGTCACTTTAAGGGGGAATAAACTTAACGCAAGAAACATGCTTTTCATGAAATTGTGTTGAAATTTAGTGTGGATTTTTTTTCGAGGCCCTTTTGGAATGACTCCTTAGCAGTTCTGATTGGAGTAACAAAGAGCTATGGGGAGTTGTTTATTACCTACTGTTGTGAGCAAGAGTCCAGAAGCCACAGTGGCTCTAGTATAGCATGTCAACTTGCAAGAGACAGAAGTTCTCAGAAAAATGACTGCAGAAAATGCCCCATGCTACCATAACTGCTGAAAAATGAAAGAATTGATAAAGAAGGGAAATGACTCCTAATTCACTGGCCTTCTATACTGAGAAAGGGTATATAATTTCCAGGACAAAATGTAGATCCAGAACCTTAAGTGTATTAAGTCTAGAAAACATCACTTTTAGTTTCCCAAGTGACAGCTAAATGAACCAATCAATAGTAAGCAAATTCTGGATATACTTTTGTTTATTTCTTATCCCATTTCCCCCCTCCTAATTATTACATTTTCTGTAGATACTGTTTATATTTTGATTTGCTATTACTATTACTAGCTTTTTTATTTCCAATTCCTTCCTGTGTTTCAGAACTTTCTACTTGTTACCAGATTTGATTTTCTTCTTTCAGAACTAAATCCTTTCAATTATCTTTTTCCTGTGTCAAGGTTCCTGGACTGTCAATTTTATCTGGAGGGGGAAAAAAAAGTTTCATTTCACCTTCATTCTTAGAAGATAATTTTTCTAGACATGCAATTCAACACTGAAGGAGATTTTTTCCTCAGATGTTTAGAAAGTGTTCAGAGTTGTGATGGAGACAGTGCTGGTTCACATTAGGCACATAACACACATCTTTCTCTAGCTCTGCATTCAGTAATGTCACAGTGGTACCTTGGTACCTTGCATTGTTAATACTAGGGGGTGCTTATACTATGGAAAACAAACCAATGTATACCAGGATGCTCCCTGTCTCTTCCCCCTGAACAGCTAGTTTTAAATATTCACAAACATACCGCTTTACTCTTGTCTTCTGGTTTCAATTGCTACTCTTGAAATGTCTGTCAGTTTCCCCTGCGTTTGTAAGTGCTCTGACCACCTCTAACCACCTCTAAGCAACTTTCAAGGTCATCTCATTTGCTTTGGTCTTCTATAGTTCTATAATCAGATGTCTGATTGTTGAAATTTTTAAGTATCATACTTGATCTGTTAGGCTTCCTGAATCTATTAATTAGTTCACATATACCTATGTAAATGGTTTATTTGTATTATTCATCTGTATCTATTCATTAGTTTTTAAAAATTCTCAACATACCGAATATTTTCTTTAACATTGTTTCTATTTTCAATTATTTGAATGAGTCTTTTGACTTTCTAATTCTGTCCTCATATTTTATTTTCCTTTCATACTAATTTTTACTCTTTGACACAATAGCTTGCATTCTGGGCAATTACCTGGTTTTATCTTCAAATAATTGATTTTTCATGTATGCCTAATCCCCTCTAACCTATTTGATGAGTCATCATTCATTAACATGTCTTCAATTTCTTAAAGTAACCTATTGTTCTTTTTCTAAATACAGGTCCATTAAGATAATTTCTTGCCCCTGCTCATTTCCTATTTGTTTCCAACTTTTCCTATCTTCAAACATTTCACTAATGGTTGTTGAACTTTTGACTCTGCTAATTCCAGTATCTATCTACCTTATTGAGGTCTAAATCTGCTACTTGCTACTTTCTAGCACTCTTCTTTGGTAGCTTGTTTCTACTTACTTTTATGCTGTGTGTATGTGTGCATGAATACACTTGCACTTGTCCATACTTAGTAGAAATTAACTAGTAGGAATCTGGAGGCTAAAATATTGGGAAGTTTTCATACAGTTAAGTTTTTTTTTTTTTTTTTTTTTTTTTTTTTTTATGTTGCCACATACCAACAGGTGCTACCAGTTTCAATGCCAAATGGGGCTATCATTGTTAGTTTCTCCTTTTTTTTTCAATTCCTAAACAGAGGAGGAATATAAATTTCAGTTTCAAATCTCAGTGAAATCAAGGCTGTAGGTGAAATTTCAGCAGAAATGTTGTTAATTTTAATACAATATATCATTTTATTATCCTTTCAATTTGTTGTTTCTGTTTGATTGTTTTTCAATTTAGAGCACACCAGATTTAGGCAGGATTTTACTTTATCCTGTATTACATTAGCTGATTTTTTTTCCAACCCAGTTTTTCTTAAAGTTAAATGTCAAAGTCTTGGTTTCCACATCTTCCCTTTTCAAAGGCTCAAGGTTTGAAATTCCAAATCTTTCCCAAAATGACTCTTTTTTTTCCCCCCAATGGAATGCTAATATTGGTTATGGTTTACTATCTTGGTTTCACTCTCCTGTCTCAAAAACAACAACAAAAAAAAATCCTCAAATACATAGGATTTCTCTTTTCTTCCTGAAGCTCAGATAGGCTTTAAAATTATGTTTGTTCATTTTAATGAAGTATAATTACATTTTTGATTGTTTACTCTATTAGCGTTGTCCTATGCTAAGAATATTTTGGTCCATTGAGACCTCATTTCAATCAAATTAGAAGAACCTTGATAGGAGAGATCTAACTTTCTCACCACAAAGCTCAAACCTTGTTCATGGTGCATGACTGTGAAATGGAAACTTCAATAATGCCACCCACCACCCCCCCTTTTATCACTCCGTGAATCTTGGTACTTTGTGTGACAGATCCCTTCACCTATCAAGTTAAATGCACAGTGAGACTAATACAATGACATTTTAAATGAAGATATTGCATATTTAACCCTTTGTTATTTTGTTTCTGATATTTTGTAATCCTCAAGCAGGAAAGAGCTAAGATTGAGAGGGAGACTTAATAAAAAAAAGTCCTCATTGTTGTAGGGTGGGAGCTCTTTGCCTAGAAATGAACGGACTTCCTTCCCATCCAAACTGTAGCCATTCAACAGGAAGATTTGGAATCATGTTTATGCTCAACATTTTTGGCCTGTGAAAGTTCTCTAGCAGAATGTAAGGCTCTTTGATAAGGAGGAACATTATTCCTGGGACCATTAGGAAGCAAAAGAATCAAGCCCCATGCACCAGAGAGTAGAATGGGATGGAGGGAATAGGAAGGAATAGGAAGGTATAGAACCAAATAAGTGGAATTGATGCCAAATGCAACACCACTCTATAATTTTAGAAGATTACTTTGTAGGACATTTTCAACTATAAAGTAAGGATTTACAAGCATTTTCCATTGTAAACACTAAGAGAAAAATGTGTAGAAAGTTTATCTGTTTTCTTCAGTACCACTAATAGCATTCCACTGTAAAACAGAACCAAGTTTGTTTGTTTTCTTTTCATAAGAGGAAAGAGCAATTCTCTATTCTAGAGTATTCTAGAGGACAGTGATTTAGTATCATTTTGTACCAGCCTTGGTGCTTCAAATATTATGATAAATTTAAAAAGCTTCTTTCGTGAGGGTTCCTATGATGTAGACTTGCCCATCAAAATAGCAGATGCAATCATCTATGTCAAAACTATATTGTTGATTGTCTATGAATGTTGATGATAATCTATAACAAGCTATGAATCCTGCTAAGTCTAAGGTCTTTGTGTATGTGTTTGGGGGGGGGGGGTACTGACATTCCTTAACTTTCAAGGGGAATTACTTGGTTCTGGCCAACTGTGTCGGTGAGATTAAGAGAAAGTAACACTAAAGAGAGAGAGAGGAAGAAAGAGAGAGATAATATATTTAGGGAAACCATCCAATTAGAAAAGATCATATGTTTCTGGAAAACTACTTAATATGAAAGTATAAATGACCATTCCTCAGATTCAAGGAAAATGTGACATCTTTGTTTTTCGGTCTTTAAGGTGTAACTTGCTCCTATCACAGGAGCATGGAGAGTCAGATAGATTTTGGAATCCAAAAACCTTGAAGCTTCTAAAAGAACATGTCTTTTCAGTTCTTTGTTTTTTTTTTTTTTTTTTTTTTTTTGTCTGTTTGTTTGTTTTCGGGGGGGGGGGGGTTGTTCTTTTTTTTTTTTTTTTTTTTGAGGGGGGTGGGGGTTAATCCTGGGGATTGGTCCCATGACTTTAATCATGCTAGACAAGTGTTTTACCATTGAACTACAACCCCAGCCCACTACCTGTTTATTTTTTTTCAAATCTGGTTTCCTTTCCTTTACTCTGCCAAAGTGTATTGTTAAATATGATTGTAAAGTAAAAAGAACCACTTTTTTGGTGTATTTAAGAATTCCAGAATTCATCATTATTTTTCTGAAAAGGAACTTTTTGCTGATGTGTAGATTTAGGAAACAGTTACTTGTTAAAATATAGAAACAAGTTAAATATTAGGTGGAAAATAATTATAATTCTGCTTTTAAACCATAAGTACCATATACTGAATAGATTAATGTCCATTAGGATTTGCACTCAGGACATGCTGATAGCTTTATTTCTTTATGCCTTCAGTGTTTATTAATCCCTTGCCTACATGCCAGTTTGATAGGTCAAAGCTTACAATTATAAGAGACATATTCTGCTCTGATTGGTGTTTGCCCATGTAGCTTCCAACATTCACTCAATCCTAAAAAGCCAGATAGAAACTGTAAAATAATCCTTTTCAGCCCACATAAAACCCATCGAATCAGAAAACTGCAAAACAATCTGTGAGCACTTATGTATGTTTTACCAAAAGGTGAATTGAGTTCTAGTTGTGCCTATTGAAGAGCAGGGTTGTTTAATTCTCCCCAGACCCTCAGGTTTGAGCTTCAAGCCTACTCTGTCTTCCAGAGCATCACAGTACTGTCTAAATGCCCTCACATTGAAGCATTTCCCAAATACCTTGCAGAGGGGAAGGTATGACTGCCATATGAGAAAACACAGCAGAATTTATGCATATAAATAAAAGGTGTGGCCTTCAAAGTGATCATTTGAGAAAACAATACCTTTTTGATTTTGTGCACAGTTGGGCCGTTCTTATGATTCAAATCTGGCGAAGTCAATATTAAATTGAGAAACAAAATTAGAGTGAAAGATGCTGGGTTTTGTAGGGAGAAATCTCCTTCTGTCTCACAATTACTGTCATGTGACTCTGATGAATTTATCTATTCTGTACTTCTCCACTGGTAAAATGAGAACATAATTCATTGGACACATAGAACTCTGTAAGGATTTGATGAGATTTTATATTCAAAGTACTTGGTGTTTAGTATATGCTCCATAAATGTTAGTTTCAATGGTTTTTGAGTATCAAAGACTGAAGAACATAAAAGAGAACTGATTCACTTACATTGTGTCTGGAAAGTGACTACAAAGGTAACTTCCAAGGATGTGTGCAAATGTGCTCTAAATGGGCAGTTCTGAAACACGGTGAGCTGTGAAGAGTTGAATGTGATTCACTGTCAGTTAGCACTGTCCCAAGGGTGGATCAAGTTCTTAACAGCATAAACAACGACAGCAAAGACAGCAAAAAGAGCCTATAATGCTTAGTGAAAATGAGAGTTTCAAGGCATATGATTCTGCTAAAGTTAAAAGCTCCATTATCATTATAATCCAACTCCGTGTCAATCTGTCTGTTTCCCACCCCTTGTTTGACTTTGCTTACCTCTTTGTGGAGTTTCATTCTCAGGTAAGATTTCAGTGGTATATAATACAGCAGTCAACAACTCCAGTCTTAAATACTACCAGTTCAGCATCCCATATGGAAAGGAAGCCTTTCATTTTTAAAAGTTCCAGGAGAAGTTCTGGGATTGAGTTTCTGAAGAACAATTTGTGCTGACAATCACAGACTATTACAATGTCCAGGAGTTTAAAAACCCTGAATGCCAAACTTGGATTTATTCATGCTATGGCTACACAGGGAAGAAGTTGACTCAGATTTAGCCACCTCTGTTGAAAACAAGGAAAGGTTATTTCTCAAATGGAAGTTGAGATGCATCACCTGTAAGAGTGGACTGTGAGAGGGGAAAAAAACAACTGAAGTCCAATAATATCACCACTTTTCTCATTTGCATTTTGCTATCTTTTTCAGGAAAGAGAAAAGGGGACAAAGTTACAGGAATAGGCTAGGAGTCATGTATAATCTTTGGAAAGGATTGCACTTATGTACATCAACAATCCAAATGTGTTGCAATAGAAAAATATAACAGTTGAGAGATACTTCTTGGAGAAATGCATGCTACTTCCTTTGAACAAGTTCATAGTTCCATAACACTACAAAAAATTATTTCATTTAAATGCATAGGTGTCTTTAATAATATTTTGCTTTGTTTATGGCTATATATGGATCTTTAGGAAATAAATAGATCCCCAAACTACTGACTTCTCCTGACTTAGATTATAATATTGTGTAATTGTTCTATGTTGTGTCCAAACAATTCTTAATGATGCCATTTTTCTGAGTAATAAAATACTTCACATTCATTAGTGTAATCTGACCATCTGCACCATGAAGTAAACGGTGTATTTTAAAAGCATCCTGAAATATGAGATTTCGGAATTTATCCCAACTTCTCAATATACATGTCTTGTATTTTCTACTTTACAGATAACCAATGATGGATTGCAACTGGGTTATATGGGATTTTTGTTATTATTTCTTTTTAAAGTAATGAACTGCATTTTTCTCCATGGAGAAGCTCAATAGATGATTTAGTTTCTCCTCATGTAGCAGAAAGCTATGTTATCTTCTGATTTAAGATGCAATTTTATTTCTGTTTCTTAAATGAATCACTTCATGATAGGAACCCAGGCCTCCTCCATACTCAGCTGCTGTATAAAAGTTGGCTGTTTTTTTTCTAAGAGCAAAAGCACTCTCTGAACAGCATGCCCTTGAGTAACTACTCATTTGATATCCTCACTTGTCTATTCTGTGTTACTAACAGGTAAAAAATGAGTGAAGCAAAAGTATCGATGATAGGTTGCTTCCAAATACAGACTGTCCTCATCTAGGTGGAGTAATTGCAAATCCATTTCTAAGAGGGGTGGCCTTGCAAAGAAGTGGCAGACTTACCATCTTGGCCTGTCTGCTTTAGTAAAGGATGTTTTGTGTGGTTGACCAGAAGGTACAGAGCATGACTGTTATTGATAAAAAGTTCAAATTAATAGTCTTCCAACAAAGTTATTGATCATTACTATGGGTCACATAATGTGGTTGGCCATATTGATACTGAAACAAATGAACAAGTAGAAATCCCTGTGATAAATCTTGCTTAACTTAAAAACTACTTTTCTCAAAGGAATGTTTTCAGAGTATGGTTAGGAATATGAAAGTTCTCCAAGGATAAATACTAGGTTATCCCTACTGCAACCAAATAACAAGACTAATAATGGCATAAAGTTTATGATACATTAATACTAGGATTTAATAAAATCTAGGAGTTATTATTGATATTATTATTTAATAATATATTGCTTTGTGCCAGGTCTAGGCTTGTTTTTTTTAGATTAATTTCTTTTTTTCTCACATCCACTCAGGGAGATAGGTACTATCATTACTTATAATTTTATAGATAAGAAAGTTGAGACATAGATGACTTGCCCAATGACACAAGCCTAATAGATGGCAGACTGGCAGGGAATGGCAGACACTGCCAATTGGATTCCATATTCTGGATCAACCCTGTCACATGTTGTTTTTTAAAGACAAACATGAGGAATTACAAAGAGAACACACTCCTTTTTCCCACATCAAAGGCTTATCTATTCAGACTTAATGGGTTTAAAGCAGAGAAAGAGCGAGGCTTTAATCATGAAGGGGGTGTAGCACATTTCTTAAAAGTCAGGCTTTGGAGTCAGCCCTGGGTTCATACTCCAAGTATGAACACTATTGACTGATGTCACTAGACAAATTGCTTAATATCAATGAAATATAAATCAGTGGTGTGGGCCCCTTTTTATATTTTGTTTGGAGACAGGATTTCACTAAGTTGCTTGGGGCCTTGCTGGGTTGCTGAGGCTGGCTTTGAACTTGTGATACCCATGCCTCGGCCACTGGAATTATGGGCTTGTACCACCATGCCCAGCTTATTATGTCTTTTTTTTTTTTTTTTTTAAGTTAAGCAAATTTGTAAGCTCTGACCGACCGAGCGACTGCACGACTGACTGACTGAATTCGTCGGACCGCTTTCACCCGGTTATATACCTTCAGCTCTGTGGGTGCCTACAGGTGCGTCACATACATATCAGGTGGAACTTATGGCTTCCAGCTAGCTGCAATAGCCCTCCCTAATTAGGGCTCCTTCATATTCCTCCCCTTTAGTTTAAAAAGGTGCTTTAATTCTATTTTCTCTATTTTATTTTCTCTATTTTCTTGTCCCTACCTAGCTTTTCACCTTTTGTTTTTAAAAGGGTGGATATTTGAGCCCTTTTTGAGGAGGTGCTGCGGCTTTAAGGAAGCCTTCTGCTGAGGAGCAGCTAACGCACTTTGTTAAGCACAATTGCATAAGCGGCTTTGACTTTTTTTTTTTTTTTCCTTGTCTCTTCTTTATTTTTATGGCTTTTTTTGCCAAAGCTCAATGGCGTTTTCTCTGCATGGTTTTCACTGTGCTTTTTAATTCTCTATTTTCTTTTAAGCTCATGGCTTTTTTCTTTATGGCTTTTTGCTAAAGCTCAAGGCTTTATCTCTGTATGGCTTTTCTGGCTTCTTTATTTTTTATGCCTTTTGGCCGGCTACTCTGCTTCGGCTTTTGGCTACTCTGGGCTTTTGGCCGGCTACTATGCTTCGGCTTAATTCTTAACTGGCCTCAACTGAGTCAGAGGCTATGCTCTCTTGTTTACTACTCTTTTTGCTGGTCTCAACTGAGTCTGAGGCTATGCTTTTTCTTCGCTCTCCTCACTATCTTAGCTTCTTGTTCTTATTTCTTATCTTTTCTTCTCTGCCTGCCGAGCCCCGGACGGACCACCATTTGTAAGCTGCCTGTCATGGCCAGCCACGGCGCCGCAGGAGGAAAACTCTCGGAGGCAGAGTAAAGCTATTACTACTTTTACTTCTACTTTCTTAGAGAGAGCTTAGAGAGAGAAAGAAAGATTTTTAGAGAGAAAGATTAGAGAGAGCTTTTCTTCTTGTTTCTTCTTGTCTTCTTAGCTTAGAGAGAAAGAAAGAAAGATAGAGCTTCTTAGCTTAGAGAGAAAGAAAGAAAGATAGAGCTTCTTAGAGCTTAGAGAGGGAAAGAAAGATTTTTAGAGAGAAAGATTAGAGAGAGCTTTTCTTAGCTTAGAGAGAAAGAAAGATAGAGAGAGCTTAGCTTAGAGAAAGATTATAGAGCTTCTTTCTTCTTTCTTCTTTCTTCCTCGGGAGCCTCGGCCTAACTCTGACCAGCCATTACTTCTTCTATCTGGTTTCTCTTCTGTAACCGCTCTGCCTACGTTCTGGCCGCTCTGATTCTTTCTTCTCAGACCCGAACTCTTCTTCTGACCGACCGAGCGACTGCACGACTGACTGAATGAATTCGTTCTCCTAACTCTGACCGCTTTCACCCGGTTATATACCTTTAGCTTTGCGGGTGCCTCAAGTGCATTTACAGGTGCGTCACATACATATCAGGTGGAACTTATGGCTTCCAGCTAGCCACAATAACCCTTCCTAATTGGGGCTCCTTCACAAATTAAGCTGAACTTCAGCTATCTCAATTAAAACACAGGTATAAGGTGATAATGCAGAAGTTATGTCTGACATGTAATAAAATCTCAATAAATATATTGTAAGAACAATACTGAAGGATGATGATGATGATAAATATATGAGAAGCCCCCTCATCCAACCCTTTCCTTTTGAGAATGACATTGGTCTCCCATTGTGTTTCAGTCCCATAGGGGAGAGAAAATATGGCCTCTGGATTATTGCATAATTAAGCTAGATTTCCCTTTCTTTCCTGCTGTAGGGGAGTGAATGGATAGGACAATGTGTGAGAAGTCAGGGGTGTGGACAATATTCAGTTTCTAATAACATCATCTTAAAAGAGTTAGACCTGGCTAACTCCACCTGATATTATTTAAACTTAAATTCTCAGGAGCAAAGCTGCTGGTTTTCCATAACAGTTTGATACATGGTGGGTCACGGAGCTTGAAATGATAAAATCTAAGCCAGGCTTGGTGGTATACAATTATAATCCCAGCAACTTGGGAAACTGAAGCAAGACAATGCCAAGTTCAAGATCAGTCTCAGTAACTCAGTCTCCAAATAAAATAATAAAATAAAAAAGAGATGGGGATGTAGCTGAATGGTAAAGTGCCCCTGATTTCAATCTCTAGTATCAAAAGAAAAAAATCATAAGATCTGGTCTGATATTTGAAGATATCAAATATTACTTCTCCCCTTCTCAGAATGGGGTAATCATAAAACTCCAAAGACAGAACTTCAGTCTTATTTATAGCTTTAGTCTCCTTGCTACAGGTACATATTAAGTGTTCCATATGTTTACAGAAATTTTATATATGCAATATATAAAACATTATATATATCATATATGCAACATATAAAATTTTTATATATATAGTGTATGTATGTATCTATGTATATGTGTCTACTGTAACCTGAAAAGTTATTTTTCTATACACATTTACATGTTAATGGTCCCAATGTCATGCAACTGCTTGTCACTAGATCTTATATAAGACTCTCCAGGCTCCCTCTATGTTATCTTTTCTTCTTATGTGTTTATAAGGTGGAAAATGTATGTGTTTGGAATCTGGTAATTCTGACCTCAAATTCTACAAGGGTCACTTGCTATTTATGCCACTGCTAACTTGAGCTCTTTGAGCCTTAGTTTCCTCATCTGTAATATAGTGATCATACTTGCCTTATGGATTTCTTATGAAGATTAGAGATAACACATATAAAATGTCTGGCACCTAGAAATATTTAAACAGAGGCTATTGTTAATAAGAGCATAGAACCATGCTGCCTATTGATTTTCTTCAGTTGATATTCCTCTTCCTTGCCAAGGGCACTGCTATTGACCTGTTTGCCCTTTGCCTGGGGAATCTAGAACAGTGTTATAAATGTCATTGCTGACAAGGTAATGAAGTGAAGAGGGTATGGATAAGAGTAATGAACTCCCTGTAGCTCTCTTGTACAGACATCTCCCAAGCTTGTTGAATATAGAAGCACTTAATTGGTTAGAAGGTAAAAGAAATGGATGGAAAACAAAGATCAGAATTTTAGATGACTTTCCATTGGGGAAAAAAAGGGGATCAGAGGTTCAGAAAGGGTGGTGTGGGCATTGCTCACTCATTTAGTCTACTGAAATTTTGTTTTTGCAGGATGCCATTAATGAAAATATATTGAATATTAAAATAGATTAAGGTACCATGAAGTTCATTTCACTTAGGAGTTGTAATATCTCTTCATCCTCTTCTAAAAGAGATTTGCCTTGTATCCCTGGATTTTTTCTTTTCCATTTCCACAATTATTATTACTACCGGTTACCAGTGTCAAAGTTAGTGTCTTATGGCTATATTCTAAAGTTTCCTGCTTTTTGGTTGTTAAAGATTCACAATGCCTGTTTTCCAGAGGGTAGAATAAATAAGTAATTCATTATATGTAAAAAATTCTAATTTGAGTTCATTTCCTTAAAATGAACTACTTTCTACTCTAATCACTGCAAAGGTTTGGATATATGTCTTAGTTGTCTCATTATTTCCTCACCATTTCCCAAATACACCTATTGAATATAAGCTTTGGGTAGGGATTGACTCTCCTAAAATATGAACATAAAATTACCCCCTAGAATTATGTGTAGATAATTCATTTACTGTATGTCTCTTAAATACCTATGATACGAAGGCAAGGTATTAAAATACAACCATTTTAAATAGGTATGGCCTATGGGGCTTTGTTACTAAAAAATGAAACCCATCCATGGAGATATGATACTTACTTAACAATCACAATATGAGTAGTTTTGATTGGATGTGCTTAGAGTTAATAAGCCTTATGTCTTAGTTTGTTTACTGCTGGTATAACACAATACCAAAGGCTGATAATTTTATAAGCAATAAAAATCCAAGAGCATGGCATTAGCATCTGGTGAGGGCCTCCAGGGTGCATCATAATATGGTGAAAGGGTAAATACATATGTATGAAAATGAAAGGAAAACTGAGTCAAATGCATCCTTTCTATCAGAATAAACCACTCCCATGATAACTAATTCACTTCTACAGTGACATCACTAATTCATGAATAAAATCATTCACTTCTGCAGTCACATCACAAATTCATATATAGACATGAGTAATTCCATTCATGAAGCCTGTCATGCTAGGAATATGGTTTATAACTTAAGGATCCATATATGTTGAAGGTTTGGGCTAGGTGCAGCGGTGCCTTCCTGTAATCCCAGCAGCTTGGGAGGCTGAGGCGGCATAATCGTGAGTTCACAGTCAGCCTCAGCAACTTAGTGAGGCCCTAAGCAACTTAGCAAGATCCTGTTTCTAAATAAAATGTAAATCAGTGGTGTGGGCCCTTTCTTGTATTTTGTTTGGAGACAGGATTTCACTAAGTTGCTTGGGGCCTTGCTGGGTTGCTGAGGCTGGCTTTGAACTTGTGATACCCATGCCTCAGCCACTGGAATTGTGGGCTTGTACCACCATGCCCAGCTTATTGTGTCATGTTTTTTAAAATTATGCTAACAAGACAAAAGTGGTATTTCACATGTTGACCAAAAAGAGTATATTTCAAAAATGATGTCATTCTTAAATGTGTTATGACCCAGTGTTGTAACTGACATGCAAATTTGCCATTTCATAAACTCATATTTGTAAATAAATATTTATAACATCAAAAATAAATACAATATAAAATAAATGACTGGGGATGTGGCTCAGTGGTTAAGTGCCCTTGGGTTTAATCCCTGGTACAAAGAGGAAAAGAAAAGAAAAGAAAAGAAAAGAAAAGAAAATGAAAAGGAAAGCTTGATCTTCAACATCTACAGAATGTTGGGAGGTGGAACCTTTCAGAGGTGAGAACTAATGGGAGGTCTGTAAGTCCAGTGTAGGCATTGCCCTCAGAGGAAAGTTTTCTGTGGAACTGGTTAGTTTTTGAGAGAAAGTTGTTTTCAAAGCATGCACCTGGACTCACCTAGTCTGCCTTTGGCTTCTGATTTCAGATGGAACCGCCTCTCTCACACATGCTCTTGCCCTCACTACCCCGCACAATGTGATGCAATTGAGAGTATCCCAACTAGAATGGAATCAATGCCAACATCTTGGTTTTGAAACTCCAAAGCTAAATAAACCTCATTTTCATACGTTGCTCACCTCAGATAGTTGATAATGGCGACTGAAAGCTGATTAATACAAGGCCAGAGCATTCATGACTTAGTCACCTCTTAAAGGCCCTACAAGGCAAACATGCATGTTGAGATAGGAGGATATTGTGGAAGACATCCAGTTCTCTGCAAAAAGAATCCAGGTTTTACTGTGTAGGTAGGAGAAGAAATCAAAGAGAACTCTCATGGTTAGAACTGCCGTTGTAAGTTTCTTTGGGGGATATCAAGTAGGATGGAGGAGAAATAGACTTGGTGTGGAGGGTGTGTTAATTGCTATCCTTTGCGTAAGAACGGAACAAAAGACTCTGCGTAGGGAGGTGCAGGTGACAGGTATGGAATATGAACTGGAAAGTTTGGATGATTCACTGAGTAGGAAAACAGGAATGGAAGCAACACTAGGAATGGAAAAGAGGTGATAACTTTGGCCAGTCAATCCAAATGGAAATCCCACTATCCTGGTCTTTCTATTTCTTTTCTGTATATATAGCAGCTTCCCTAGAGAAGGTTATGGTATGTGAAGGCAGAGATTCTTTGTTATCTGTAGTCTTATCATTCCCACCTGGAAAAAGACCTCGGTTTGTTTATGTTTCAGCTGTGTTTTACAATGCAGTTCTTTTGATTAGTGCATTGCTGATTTTAGAATCCATGTTAGGGCAACCACCCATTCTAATCTTCCATGGAATGAGGCACTTTTAGGGACATACGATTATGGGTGCTAAAACGAAAAGTCCTTGGCAGGCCAGGACATTAGCCACCCTTGACCATGCTCAATTTAGGGATTTTGAATAGTTTAAGGGAAATAGGGTCAGAGTTTTGAATGATAGGTGAGCAATTATTTTTTCTCATGCTTTTCACAGTGACAGCTGAGTACAGCTGCTCCCATCCAAGATGGTGTACAATGAGTTGATCCAGGTGAGGCTGGGGAAGGATTCAGAGTAAACCAGTCAGCTTACTGAGTAGCATATACTCAGTCATTGCCAGGGTGCAGAACACAGTATCCAGGTGTGCTGAAATGATAGCATAAGAGCATGAAGTCATTTCTTCTCTTCAAGGGCCAGTGGTCTGAGTGTGAAAACCAAAATTGGGTGCAAATAGTCAATTATGGAATTATAGTCAAAATAGTCAAAATTCTATTTTGAGATCATAGAGAAAGGATAAATCAAAAGTAAAACCATCAGTACCCAGAATGCTGTTCTGCTACCAATTCTAGGTAAAAGGGTCAGCTCCTTTTACCTGGGTAGAGGTTCTTCTTTATGAAGGTGGCACATCATTTGTAGCTCATGCAGAACACTTGTGTCCGGGCCATGTACTATGTAGGTCTCACGTGCCAATCACCTCCGTCTCTCTAGATTTCTGAACAGAAAGCCCTCCATCTATCATTCATTCTAACAAGAGCTCACATTTTCTTGGGTACCTGTGGGGGTCACTTCGGCATATTGTGAAAAGTGGGAGAGGGCTTTGTTCATGCACATATGGAGAGTGCTATTCCCCAAATATGTATCAATAAAGCCTTTATATATGGGGACAGGAAGATAAACTATTGGAGATTAATATGGAGCTTCAAGTTTGAATTATCTTTTCTTATCACTCTGAGTATATTAATAGCCTCTGTATGTGCGTGCTTGTGTGTCCATGTACTGAGAATATTAGTTTCCCATGGCTTTATAGAATTCCATGAGATGAGCAAATTTTCAAGAGAAAGAGGTGTGTTTAGACACGAGGGCACACGTGTCTTTGTGTGCGAATAGGACCATATCAAGTTTGTACATAATTGTGTGTCTATGTTTGTATTTGTGAATACAGATGTGTCTGTCCGTGTGTATTTGTCTGTATGTGGCTTTTTCTTTTGATTATCACTGCACCGTTTCTTTTCCCAAGTGTTTTTTTCTTTTTTTTTTTTTTTTTTTTTCTCACTTAAGTCACTGGGTCTCTCATTTCCCTCATTTGAGCGTTTCCTCAAATTTCCATGACCCTGGAATATCTGCTGATGCTTCAGAATGAGTTTGGCCAGATGCATTGACTGGGATCTACCCAGAAGAAGAGGATGGAGTCTCTAATTAAAGGAACTCCACAGTCTTTTTCTTTAGGCAATTCTTGGGGGGCAAGCATATTTCCCTAGGAAAGACTTTCCAATCTCTTGCTTAAAGAGAGAGGGTTCTGAAGCTCCTGTTGGGGAAGAGAGTCATGTCCAAGATTTCAGTATCTTCTGAGTAAAAGCCAATTCATTTGTCACTTTTCAGTGCACATCCTTGACCTTAGCTGTGAGTGCTTTTTTTCCACCTGTCATATCCCTGCAGTCTTATGGCACTTAGATTTATTCATTTTTCCAAGAAATGTGGGTATGTCAGGTTATAAAGCGGACAATTTACAACTATTTCATTTTCCTCTAAGATTTCTATCTTATGAGAATACTGTGCAGAGTTGACTAAGAGAGAACTAAGGGCATTTAGATGACAGACCTCCTAATTTTACAACCCACCTTTGTCACTCAGAGTTCAAACAGTGAAGCACAATCAGTAGTGATCACATACTGTGACTTACTGTACAGAATTAGTTCCTGTGGTTATGGAGGCTGGGGATGATGTCTGCAATCCATAGCCTGTGAACACAGGAAGTGCAGGCTGAAGCTCTTAGACATGGGCAGAAAGTGGAATTTCTTATTCAGGGAAGTTTGAAAAGCCACCGTATTATAAAGGGCTTGAACATGCTAGAACTTGACCTACCCATATAACCTAATATGATTTTTCTTACCTAAAGTCAACTGATTGTGAACATAAGTCACAAAATACCTTCATAACAATGCTTGTGATTAGTCCTTGATTAAGCAACAGGAGACTGTAGCCTAGACAAGCTGACACATGACCCATCAACAGATCTTTATATCACTCTCTGGTTTTCTTATTGAGATGAAATCTGCATGACATAAAATTAACCATTATAAAGTCAACTACCTTGATTTGGCCATTATATACTCTATGTATGTATCAAGTTACCACACTATATCCTGTAATGTGTACAATTAAAGTAATAATTAATAAAAATAAATTTAATTTTTTAAAAATTGGAAATATGCAACTCAATGGCATTTAATACAATTATGATTTTATGCAACCATTACTCTATCTCCAAAACATTTTCATTATCCATAAAGGAGACCCTGTACCCTTAAACAGTCGCTCCCCCTCCTTCCATCTTTGAAGCCTTGAAAAGCATCAATCTTTTTTCTATCTGTTTTGATTTGCCTTTTCAGAACATTTCATATAAATGGAATCATACAACTGGGGAAACTTTGTGTCTGACTTTCACTTAGGATAATTTGGAGGTTTATAACATTGCTTTAAATACAATACTTCATTCCTTCTTATGAATGGTTAATATTACATTGTATGCAGCTACAATGTATTTTTAATCCATTTAGTATTTGATGAACATATGGGTTATTTCCACTTTGGCTATTGTAAATACTGCTGTAGCAAATGTGTGTACCTGTGCTCATTTGAATACCTATTTTAAATTCAAAAGTGTGGCTGTGAAGATATTTTGTGAATGAAGTTCATGTTCTGTTGACTTTAGGTAAGGAAAATTATCCTAGATAATCTGACAGGATTTAGTTTCTTTGGAAAACCATAAATACCTTATGGTTAAGTGAGTGGCATCAATCCAGCAAATCTTCACTTATAACCTATGTTTCCCACATTCTCATTCCTCTCCTTATCAATACAAGAAAATCTTCAAAGATAACTTCTGGTTGATTTATTCTTTTAGTACCCGCCTTTGTGTATCCCCGAGCAAACAAACATACTGCTAAGTGTTACCTTATTAAACGTGAAATACCACTTAGGATAAGAAGAGTCACCATGTACCATTGCACAGTCTTTTTCCAACCAGTGGTTCAAGGATATTTTGTTAGCCCGCCAACTGTTGATAAGTAGTAGGTGCACAGGCAGAAATATCTTTGTGCTCATAGAGCTGTGTGACACTGAGCAGTTGGTAAAACTCTCTTGGCTGTGAATTCATCCTCTTTGAAATGTCAGGGACTGCCAGGTGATCTTTGAAGTTTATTCTAGTTTTGAACATTTTGTGATATTGTGATATAAGGAAATTTGATGAAATTTGACTTTGAAAATCCTAATACCAAAGCAGACCCCAAAGTCATATTTAATTTTTTTTTTAAAAAAGGGGAAAAAAGGGAAATTGAAAGTCAATTTTGCTGACCTAAATTGATGAATTTCTAGGTTACAAGAAAACCTGCTTTTCCATTTCTCATGAAAAAGAAATTGAGCTTGGTGATATTCCTGGTTAAAATACTGGCTTGCACTCAATAATTGTATGAAGAGAAGTATGGGTATTTTATAGTTTTTTTTTTTTTTTTTTTTTTTCCAGCTTGTGGAATTCCAAACTCCCCTTGCCTTATCCTCATACCTGTGTGTGCTCTGACCACACAGCCTGAGTTCCCATGGTAGTATTATTTCAATTGACTGTCTATTGCAAACACAGGCCCAGGCACTCGATTGTCTGTAATCTCTTGCTCTCTCTTAAAATATATCATTACTTTGGTGTGTAGAAGTCACTCCTCATCTTTTTCCTTTTTCCTCACATAGTGGAGAGAGTATGGAATTTGGAGTTATATGCCACCAGCGTCCACTGAAGTATTTATACAGCATCACAGTTTTGTGAATCCTTAAACCTTCTGGATAGAAACTTCTAATTCATAGAACTTTGTTGACTTAAATTATGAAAGCTCATAGTTTCATTTTAAGTGTGGCAGTTTGAAGGAATTTAGGACTCAAAGGGTTGGCCTTGCCAGGGCTTCAAAAAAGTGAAGAAAAATATCTAAAGAGCTGAGATAGTGAGCTAGACTCAGGACTTGTCATTGAGACTTGTGCTCTGTGGTAAAACATGCACCAGAAGAATATCCAGGAATTTTGATTCTTTTAGAAAATCACAGTGCTAACTTTTCTGTAGCCAAAAAGTTTTTCTTTAGGTAGCATTTATGTTAATCTTGCATCTTGTGATTGGCTTGTCATCTTGATAAGGTGATAATTCCTTTGCATAAGGTTGAGTGGAAAAATTTTAATCAAGAGAAGCTACATCATTTTTATAATTTTAGCTCTGCAAAAAGTGAATGATTGGGTGGCTCAGGCAGGAGGATTGCAAGTTCAAAGCCAGTCTTAGCAATGACGAGGAACTTAGCAGCTCAGTGAGACCCTGTCTCTAATAAAAAACAAAAAAGGGCTGGAGATGTGGCCCAGTGGTCAAGTGCCCCTGAGTTCAATCCATGGTACCAAAAAAAAAAAAAAAAAAAAGGTGAATAAAAGTGTTAATTTTATATGTCAACTTGAATGGTTCATAGGTTCCCTGACATTTATTCAAACATTATTCTGGGTATGTCTGTGAGAGTGTTTGTGGATAAAATTCACTTTGGAATTGTTAGAGTAAGGCAGATTGCCCTTCCCAATGTGAGTGGTCTTCATCCAATCAGTTGAGGATCTGAATAGAAGAAATAGGTCCAAAGGGAGCAAAGCCAAGTACGAGGGAAATCCTCTTTCTGCTTGGCTGCTTGAGCTAGATATAGGTCTTTCCCTATTGGAATTCAGCTTTTCATAGGCTTCCAGTGTTCTGGCTTTTGGACTGGAATTTATACCATCAGCTCTCTTAGGTCTATAGATTTCCTTGTGTGTGTGTGTGTGTGTGTGTGTGTGTGTGTGTATGTATATATGTATATACACACACTCACACACATGCGCGTGTGTGCGTGCACGCACACACACACACACACACACACACACACACACACATATATATATATATATATATATACACAACATGTCAGTAACCTACAAGAATATTGACTTCATATTTTGAAGTTGTGCCCTATGTCTTACTTCGGCTAATGGACAAAAATCTTAAGTGGTCATAAGCCATGTAAAAACTCTTCATATGTATCCCATAGACAGTGAGGGATGGATTAACATACTTTTCTATGGTAGTTAGGCATCCCTCCCACCTCCCAAAATGTTGTCTCTTTCTAAGTCTATTTTGCTCCTTCTGGAGAGAGCTGTTTATTCATTAAACATGAGTTATAAATGCATCTGAGCAGCAAGTACTGAAACTTGCCTGTCTCATAAAGTCAGGAGAAGACAATAGTAAGTATATGAGCTCTGACTTTGGAAAGACCCAGCCTGAAGCTTGGCTCAATCTTCTATCCTAAGTCGCTGGTTACTTTGCAATTCATCTGACCTTAATTTCCTTATCTATAAACACATGACTCACCATGACTACCTGTGAGGATTGTTGTGATGATTAAATAATAGTTCAAGTGCATATATGTATTATGCAATTATACACACACTGTTTAGTGCACATAATCTGTTTAATATTTAGATGCTAAGTAAAGGCAGTTATAGATGTGGGATTTGAAAATGGAAATGAGAGAATTTTTATGAAATTCAACCTGAAAAGAAAATTTGTCAGATGGGTACCACCCATGCCTCCTAGATCTCTCTCTTGTACAATGTCTTCACTCTCTGGAATGGACCCCCAGGAAAAGTCTGACTCTGTACAGTCAGGCTCACTGTGGGTTAGTGGGGGTTGGGATAAACTAGTAAGTTAAGGTCGCAAAAAGTCAGGATTGTTTGTCTGTTTCATTTTGTCTAAGATAAAAAGGGAAGCCATGGATGGTTTTAAACAAAAAGGTGAAGAAATTCTTAATATAGTATTTCCTGGCCTTTTCCTAGAGGGCTTCTTTTTTAAGCCGTTGTTTTATGTTGTTGATTATAGTGTTGAAAATTTTTGTAGACATTCGCTCAAATGCTCCTTTATGACATAGCTGAGGCTCACTGATTAAGTTAAATGAAAATATGCTTCACATCTGTTACTGCTAATGCCAATAATTGCTGTGATAAAAATGATAGCAAGTGCTTTTTGTTTGCATTATCATTATTTCACATAAGGTTTTTTCCTCTTGCTTTTATTATAATATTTGAGTGATTGAAACTAAGACAGTTTTTTATCTCCACTCTTATCTCTGTTGCTTCTAGGTTGCCAAGAGTAACATATTTCAAAAATGGTCTTGCGTTTCTATATTTAGTAGGATTACTGAGTTTTAGTCAACTATCATTAATGGCATTCCAACTGTTTTCTTAATTCCATTTTCTTATGTCTATTGATGGCACAAGGTTAGGACTTTGGGAGTATTAGAAATAATACACACAGAGTTCATCATAAGTTTTGGATTTATTATTTTTATCCTGGCTTGAGAGATGAGGAAATCCAATTTACTAACTTTCCAAGTACTTTAGCAGATTCTGTTGGTGCTATATTCTATCATCTTCCCTGTACCACTTCCATGCCAGCTCACTTAGAACTTGCAGGTCTTGGGCTGGGGTTGTGGCTCAGTGGCAGAGCGCTCGCCTCGCACGTGCGCAGCCTGGGTTCGATCCTCAGTACCACATAAACATAAATGCATTGCATTGTGTACAACTAAAGTAAATAAAGAAATATTTTTTAAAAAAAGAACTTGCAGGTCTTCACATTATCCTGGTGGCCATCTCTGTGCAGGAAGCCTGCTTTGCCTGTCTATATGGCAGTCCAAAAGTGCCAGGGTTTTAGTGTCTGCTGGGAATAATTCTCGGCCAATTATAATATGAGCTGGCATATTGATATTACTGCTCTCCCCCATCAATTGGAACAAGAATGATACATGTGATCTCCTTTGGTTTCCAGAGTTGTCCTAGAAAGAGAAAGTGCTCATTGCCCACAGTGCTGGTTGGTTTGATAATGTACCCTTTACATTTTCTTTTCATCTTCACTCCTACATGACCTTGCCAATGCTTTCTTCAGTTCTCAGATAAAATACTTGTGTTCTAAATGGCTGCCATTGAGAATTCAAACTATCACTAGTCTGTTCACTAATTGGCTGACCTGGTATGCAAAATCAGATTTTCCTAACTCTAAAAGTCATGGGTATCCTGCTATACTATGTATTTTTTTAATAAAAAGCCTGTAAGTTGTAAACCTAACTTCACAGAAATTGCAATATTAGAGAGCCAAAAAGTTAGTACACAAAAAGAGGAGAAATAATGAAAAGGCTGAATGAAAGCAAAATATCAGCTGGAAGTCTAATTAGAACAAATGCAGTTCTGAGCTGATGAGTGCATGAAAAAACCTTGCATTGAAATCTCTTCCACAGATAGACATTTGAAGTCTTAAAATTTAATATGTGAATGCCGGGCGCAGTGGTGCATGCCTGTAATCCCAGCACTTGGGAGGCTGAGGCAGGAAGATCACAAGTTCAAAGCCAGCCTCAGCAATGGTGAGGCACTTAGCAAGTCAGTGAGACCCTGTCTCTAATCAAATATAAAAAAAAGGGTGGGGGATATGGCTCAGTGGTTGAGTGCCCCTGAGTTCAATCCCTGGTACCAAAAAAAAAAAAAAAAAAAAAAGGAATTTAATATGATTTAATATGTAAGATAAGCATTGAATATTTACCATCTGCTAGGCAATAAGTTAAGACCCTTGTCTTCATTATTACATTTAATGTTCACAACAAATGAGTATCTATTGTTATGTACTAAATTACCCTACAATCAATATCAACATAGCTTTACACAACATCCATTTAAAAATTTCTCACTATTTTGGGGGGTTAAGAATTTGGATAGAGCTTGCTAGGTTGATTCTGTAGCTCTTTGTGATATTGACTAAGTCACTTAGTGACATCTAGCTAGGGGTGTGGCTAGTCAGGAGAATCTAAATGGATTCACTCCTGTGTTTGGTGGCTTTGTACAGACCAGCTAAAAGTCTAAACTGAGCTGATCCCTGTTTTTTCTGCATTTGGTTTTAAGTCATTTCCACATATTCTCTTTGTTAGTTTGGTCACATTGCTGTGACAAATATACCTGACAAGAAGAATTTAGAGGAGGAAGTTTATTTTTGCTCAGGTTTTAGAGATTCAATCCATGGTGGGATGACTGCATTTCTGTAGGTCTAAGGTGAGGCAGAACATCAGGGAAGAAGTGTGCGGTACAGGAAGCTATCCCTTTCATGGTAGCCAGGAAGCATAGAGGGGGTTGATGGAGTGCAGGAAAAATGACCTCTTCTGGGGCACACCTCCAGTAACCCACCTCCACCAACTAAGCCCCACCACTCTACAGTTACCACTAAATCAGTCCTTTTAGATGAGAATAGGAGCTTTTGGTGAATGCCTTGTATTCAAACCATAAGGCATATCAAGCTGAAGGTGAAGGCTAATTTCAGAATGGGCAAAGTATAATCTCCAATGGATTTCAAATCATTTGTAAGTCAGCTCAAATTCAAAGGGAAAAAGAAAAAGACCCTGTCTTTCAGTGAAAGGCATGCCAAAGATTTCTCTCCTCTTTAATCTACCATATGCAGGCACTATATTCTTTTTCATATTATAGGTTAAATGAAACTGAGTCCAAAAGATAACATAAAGGTTGGCCAGAAACTCAATGTTACCAAAGGGAAGAGTTGAATGTTGAACCTGGGGAGTTCAACCTTTGTTAATGATAAAAAGTAAAATAAACAAACAAACAAACAACAAAATAAAAAACTGCCTAGTGGGAAAATTGTTTAAATATTTCATTGGGAGAGGGATCAAAAAGAAAGTTTATTTGGCAGAAAAGTATTGAGCTAGAGACTGTTACCCATCTACTAATGTTCAATATTAATTCTCCCTCTCTTCTTAATTGAATATAAAGACATTTTTCTTTTCTTTTTTCTCTTTGTTGTTGTAGTTGATTTTTTTTTTAAGGAACAGTGCCCCATATTAAACATGTTTTATTCCATAGCCTCCACTGAGTCAAGAATAGCCATGTGACATTATCCTGTTCCATGGGCTATAAGTGGTAGTCACTAGAATTTTCCAGATGGATGATTTTGCACATATGTACATCTTTGCCCTTCATTCTTCCTCTTTCTTCTGCCTGCAACATAGGGGTATGGCTGGAGATCCTAAAGTCATCTTCTGAAGAGGAAGACAAAGGCTCCAGTCTGTAGAGAGGGGAGCATAATTCTAGAAAAAAAAAATTCTGATTCTCTGATGATATCCGAAGCCAAGATGTGCCAATCCTAGACTGCCTAATAGGCTTCATATGAACTGTGGGGATAAAAGGACCTCTGAGTTTATATGAGCCACTGTTATTATTTCATCTCTGATAACATGTAGTATACTATAAATCTTAGCTCAAGGATAAATTATGACTTTGCGCTTCATAGAATCAGATGGAGAAAGAGGGAAGGTAATGTTTCCATTTTAGGTAAATCTAAAAATTCTAATAGAATGACGACGATAGAAACCTCTGAGAGCCAGTGACTTTGAAAGCTGGAGCAATTCCTCATAGAGAAGTGAGTAAATGACTTGCTTGTAATCACATCTGCACCGTTGAAACTTGGCGGTCACCTTGTTTATCAACGAAAAAAAAAATATTCAAGAGACAAAACAAGGAAGCATCAGTTTAAGTTTTAAGCAAGACCTGTAGACAAGGAGTTCTGTAGCATGTAGCATGTAGAGGATGATATGGATCACTCTCTTGAAGCAGGAATGGTCATGGGTAGGAGATTGACTGCAGGAGGAGGTTTCCAGGCTGGAAAAACTCCAGAGTGGTGAGTGTTCCAGTGTAATTGTGTTGTGCCTGCTCTGAAAACTAAGAAGTCAGCCTGTATGCTGGCAGCATAACCAATGCTTTGTGCTCAGTTCATCCTCATTAGTATTTCTCGAATCAACTTTGTGGTATGATTTGATGCAGGCTGCAAAGCATACTAGTTTCAAAATGCCACTTGTAGTGAAATCCCAAAATATGCTTCTTCTTATCATGAAGACATCAAGACAAATTCTAAAATATACATAAGCTATCTTGAAGAAGAGCACAGTAAACAATCATCAAACATGATTACCTCATTAGGTTTCCAGTCAGTTGGCACCTTCTTTCCTCAGGGAGGAAGGGAGAGAGACTCTCTGGGTTGAGTAAACTTTGCTGAAGATAGTTAATAAGTTCAGGGGAAAGTGTTTACCAAATTCTCAGAAAAATATCAAGAATAGAATTTAAAGGTCCAGATACTTAACATATATATTTAATAATAGGTATCGAGTTTCCATACTTGTTACACCCAGACCCTTTGCCTGGAATAAGACTTCACAGTTCACTGTGAGACCTGGGACAACTTCTCTAAGCCTGTTTCTTTCATCTGTGATACTGCAATGACTACTTTCCACAGGTTGTTGTCATGAGGTGATCATCACAGACAATTGCTCATTGAAATTGAGCAGCGTGAATTCTAGTACATAGCTGATGTCCTAGGAGTGTCAGCAATGGCAGCATCGCGTCCTACATCTTGGCCCTGAACTGACAAATGATGGATTCAAATCACAGCTCTGTGGCTTACTGAGAGTTACCTTCAGTATTGTTGACGTTTTCTTTCTGTTGTCTTACCTTTAAAAGGGGCAGAGAAACCCAGAAGATGTTCTCTATTCACAAGGCATGTAAAACAGCATTTGGCACATATTGAGAAATCCAGTCAATATGCAAGCAGTCCTCACGTTAGTCAGTACTGTAGGGGTTATAAAAGTGACCACATGAGCTAAAACTGGGTAAAGTGTTCTTAATAATTCATGCAAAATTTATGGTGGTTCTATGACCTTTAAATTTTCTCTGTCAAAGTCTTAACATTATCTTATTGTATAGGAAAATTACAAATTAGTAAAAGAGAGTGCACTAAAACAGTGTACTCAGTACGCGGTAATATAAAGCTCTAGAAACATTGAGAAATTGTCTTTTATTTCTGTCTAAAATCTTATCAAGAATCGTTTGAACTGTGCTGGCCTTCTGATTGTTTGACTTAAATCTTTCTTAAACCTTGGTGAACTGTCATCCTCTTTCCTAAGTCACTATCAGCTTCTAACATCTCATCCTTTGTGCTTGCAATCCCATGACATATCTAGGAGGGTCCTTTAATGTGAAGTTTTGGGCTAGCATCACTTCCTCTGGGAAGTGCTCTTTGTCCTGACTACTTTCCTCTTTGAAGTCACTAATTCCCTGTGGCTGTGTACCTGCGCTTTCTCACACAGGGTCAGTACTGGCATTTCCCTGATCAGCCATTTCCTCTCTAGTGCCATGTACATTTGAATTGTTTTCAATTCCAGTTTTATCAGGTTCTATTTCTTTGCCACACTTTCACGTTTGCTGACCAAGTTCCCTTTTTTTCCCCTTCTCTCTGTGTGCATACTCATGTATTTGTGCATGTGGTATTGAGGACTGAACCCAGTGGTGTTTTACAACTAAGCTATACCCCAGACCTTCTTATTTTTTTATTGTGAGACAGAGTCTCATTAAGTTGCCCAGACTAGCCTCCAACTTTCAATTCTCCCAAGTAGCTGGGATTATAGGTGTGCAGCACTACACCAAGCTCTAGTTCCCTGCTTTGATTATCTGTCTTTGTAAAAAAGGCACATGAGCTTGTTACTAGGAGAGAAAGAAGCAACATTAATTATACACTTTGCTCTCCGTGTGTGAACAGATATGCAGTGCCCAATCACCCACAGACTTTGAAAGAAATTATGGGATAGAACTTTGATCACAAAACTCACAATTATTTTATATTCATTTGTGAAACAAAAGAACTAGCAACAGAGTTGGCACATTAGCAGTTGCTCACACTTAATACACGATTGTAACTGAAACTTGAACTACTATTTTGAGGGGAATGGTGCTATTTAAATCATGGCAACTAAAATTCGGGCATAAAGAAAGCAAGAAAAGTAGAGATTGTTTCATATTACCAAATTTATTGAATAGCAGTATTTAAATGAGAAAACTATTATTGTCATATAGTTGCTTAAATATTAATATGTGGGCATGCTTTAAATATAGATGCAAAGAACCTCTTGATAGCATTCACAGAATGTTCCTAAGTATACAATTTTTCTATTGCTACTACTGGTAACTGCCACACACTTGGTAGATTAAAACTGCATATATTACTACCTTATAGTTCGGGAAGTCAAAATTCTTCACTGAATTTGTGAACTAAAATTAGTGCATCCTCAAGGCTGTGTTACTTCTGGAGGCTTCAGGAATAAACTAGTATCTTTTCATTTTCAACTTAGAGTAACCACTGCCTTCTTTGGCTGGTAGTCTTTTCCTCAGATCTCTGTAGTGTTGTACATCCTTTTCCTCAGATCTCTGTAGTGTTGATCTTCCTAGTTCCCCCTTACAGGACCTTTGTAATTACACTGAGTTTGTCAGGATAATCCAGAATAATCTTTACATCTTATGACCCTTAATTTGGTCATATCTGTCTAGTTCCTTTTGCCATTATGGTGCATAATCACAGGTACTGTGAACTTGGACAAAGGCATCTTTAGGGACTATTATTCTCTCTTTGATTTCAGGAATTGCTATGGCTTACTCGAGAGGTATCTCTCAGAGCTTCTGTGTTGATGCTGGAACTTTAAGGGGTGATATGATTAAATTAAGAGAGTTCTAATCTAATAAATGGATTGATTCATTTGATTCCAAGATTTGGCATGTTAATGATCTGAATGGACTAACTGGGTGGTAAATGTAGACAGGTGGGGTATGGCTGGAGGGGGTAGGTCTCTGGAGCATGCCCCTGGGGTATGTATTGTTTTCTCTAGTGCCTAGCTCTCTCTTTGCTTCCTGGCCACAGTGAGCAGAGCAGTTTTCCTCTGATATGCCCTTCTGTCATGATGTGCTTCTCCTCAGGCCCAAGGCAGTGGAGTTAGTTGGCTGACTAATGACTGAACCTCGGGAACAATTATGTCAACGTAAACTTTTCCTCCATTAAGTCGTTCTGATTGTATATTTTGGTCACAGTGACCAAAATAACACAGGCCTTATGTTTATTTTTGTCTTAAAAATCCAACTTCAAGGTAGATACTATGACCAGCTTATTTTTACATTCAGGTCAATACAGCTTAAAAAGGGTGTCTTCTTCATGGTCCCCAGGTTGGAGAAATTGTTTCCATTAGTTATCGTATATAATACAAAAATACCAATCACATACTGGATTGCAGTCTGGACATACAGAGACTTACCTGTATCGCACTTACCTCAGCAGGCCCTTGGAGTGATGTGTTGTTGCTTTTCAGAAAGATCCTCCTCCAGGCAGTCAGACTGCTGTAAGCATATCACAGCCATGGACAAGTGGCTACCCATACACAGAGTTCAGGTCTGGCCAGGTCTCTGTACCCAAGGCTCTGCTCTTCCCAACCACAAACCCAAATCTTTGTCCCAAGACATTTGAACAGAGTTCATCTTTAAGTAGTCTTTTTGTAGCCTTGCTCTACTGCAATTTATCTGTACTGTACTAGGTGACTGATGGTGTGATATATATAAAAAGAGGTATTCTATAAAGTCAGATATGTGCTTAAGCATAGGTTAATGGATTCAAAGGGATAGTATGATATACAAGAAAAAATTAGTAATGAATTCTTGGAATTCTAGCTACTATGTAAATGGGCATCTTGATGAATTATTATGAGCTTTGTTTCCTTATCTGTATGGTTGGTATAATACCACACTATTTTGTCCTTTCCAAATCTTAAAAGCCAATACGTGTCATTTTTCTGTATGATGTTTTATCATATATTCTGATAATAGTTCATTCATTAATATTCTTATGGAGCAACATTACAAAGGTTACGCTGTGTGGCACATTATGTTACCTGATGCGTATGTATGCATGTGATGTATGATAAAAGTTAGTACCAGAATACAGGAGACTTGGCATAAATAAAAGCCACTCTCCATGTAGGCATTACATATAGGGCAATTTTTTCTATGGCTACTAGATTCTACTCAGCCCCCAAAGAATAGCTCCAATTTTCCTTATTAACAACAGCCAAATTAAGATCATTCAGTATAGACACCAGAATTCTTACTCAGGTCAGTTTATGACTCATCAAAAATAATTGACTTTTAAATTAAAAAAATATAGAGATATATGTTATAAACATATATGATCAAATTATATGTGAGTATACATGTAACATCAGAATCTTTATAGAATTCAGCATATAACTCACTAAAACAACTGCCTTATAAATTAAATATATATATACATATATGTATGACTAAATTTTGTTTTGATTTCAGAGACTGACTTGCATGCATACAACTGAACTGCATTGGTTGCCTATGCAGCACCAATTTGGAATCCTCGTTCTCTTCCTAACAGAAGTCCAGTTTTGTGTAACTATTTTTCTTCTACAAGTTTACATGTACATGCTCTTGCGACAGTCATCTCTACCTGTGATAATTAAGGATTCCTCCTAGTTGTATGATCTGGTTGTTCTTAATATTTGTTGCAGATATTATTGGGGGAAGCAGATCTTGAGATCTTTCCAAGGAATCCACTTGGTCAAAACTATCTTCATTTTCCCAGTAGATGTAATTTGCCTTTTTACATCCAGTTGTCTTATACATATACTGAAGTTTATTCAGAGGTTGTCCTGTTTCATGATGTTAGTACTAGGTGAACTCATGGAGAGTGTGTTGTGGATTCTTGTTTTAAAGCTTTCTTGGTTTTGATTTCTAATAAAAATGGACATCTATAGATGAAAAAAATGCATATAGATGTCTAAAACCTCTTTAGGATTTTCAAAAGTGGAAAAAGGATCTTGAGATTTCTGGCCCAAGCAAATGTCCCTGTCCCATGCTAGTGACTAGAGTAGGCATAAAAATGGCCCACACCCTGATAATTAGAAGAAGCTTGTGGAGGTGGCTGAGTATAAGAGGTCCTAGGGCAGGATTTTCTTTTTTGAAAGATGAGGCAGCCTCTTATTCTTTTGTCTTTTTGGCCTTCTTGCACCTGGACATCATGTCTGGAGCTCCATTATCACCTCATTCCAGCGTGACATTGAGACAGTCACATCCAGTGACCTGGTATTCTGGAACCAGAGCTTTCCATGCCTCTAAGACAACTTACTATGTGAGAAAATTAGCCCTTTATTGTTCAGATTCCTTACAGTTGGGTTTTCTGTTACCTGCTGTAAAAAACATTCAAACAAAATTTGCATTGCCTAAACTCTGTAAATAAAAAATAACATCAAATCACCAAAGTTCCCTGGTAAAACTTTTACTTTTCCTGATGTTTTAACTCCATCGCTTGTAATTCCCCATCAGAGTAGTATATTTCTATAGATTATTTCGAGCTCTGCTAAAGATTCTCTGTTGGGACATAAAGTCCCCTAGTTTTGCTCCTTTCTTTTAGCAAAGTAAACAACATAGTTGTAAACCAGAACATGAGAGTCTTTCAATACTGACCCCATATGAAATAAATAATGAACAACCTAGGAGGAATTCTTTTTTGTTTCTTTTAATCCCAAAGGAATGAATTTCTACATCAACTTGCAAATCCAAGTCTTAAAGGCAGAAAAGTTATTTTTATATGTAAAATAAGCAAAATAGGCCTTGGGAGTATGATGCCTAGAATTCCAAAATTTGAATAGGTTGTTAAAGTCTCACTGATTCAGTAGTCACTATCCTGTAACCACAGAGGTACATTCATATGATGCATGGTACCAGGCAGCCTAATTAAAAAGTGAAAAATGTGTTCAGCCAGTGGAATTTTAGGTTGAAGTAATTAATTCTCAAGTGATAGAATTTTTATTTGCTACATTGATTTTTTTTCTTTATAGGATTCTTGTATCATATTGTTTCTATCTATTTATCCATCCATCTATCCACCTATCTGTATGTCTGCATTTTTACCTAAATAAAAGTTGGAGTTTAGTGTGGTGACACCTGCCTATAATCCCAGCTACTTGGAAGATGGAGACAGGAGGATCTCAAGTTCCGGGCCAGCCTGGGCAACTTGGAGAGACCCTGTCTCAAAATAAAAAATAAAAAGGGCTCAATATGTGGCTCAGTGTTACAGCACCTGCCTTGCATACATTAGACCCTATGTTTGATTCCCCAGTACCAAAAAAAGAAGTAGAATTGTGTAAGACCTATGATGTATCAGACCCTATGCAATGTAGACCCATTCAAACATTCAAAAATATTTAGCAATGTGTATCTACAAGGTTATGAACTTGTTAAGAAATTGGCAGTTACCTAGAAGGAAAAGCATAACTTCTTCATGAAACTTATGGTTTACAGAGGTGCATAAAAGATAAACCAATAACCACACACACACATGCACCTGCACACCCATACACATGTGTATGTGAAGTTATATAGTTACATAGTTTGTAGGGAAAAAATTGGAAGGAAAATGAACTGGGTTCAGTGTTAAGAAACAGAGAGGGGAACAAGGGATGTGCTCTTTAGGTACCCATGATAGTCTTCTCCAAAGTAGGTTTTTCATCCTGATATCTGAAGGAAAGGAGCCTCAGGGAGGTCTCACCAGCATGTGGAGAGTCAGTGCATAGGTCCTCATGTGTACAGTGCGTAAAGTCATTACAAACAAGATTGACACCATGCCACATAGCAACCAAACTCACCCAAACATGCAGATTTCATATAGACAGTTCATTTAGTTTTAGGACACAAAAGTCTGAGAACAATGGAGAGAAATATTCCTTGTGCACTCCTGATATAAGAGAGATGAATGAAGTTTTTTTTTTTTTTTTTTTTTTTTTTTTGTGGTACCAGGGATTGAACTCAGGGGCACTTGACCATTGGGTCACATCCCCAGCCCTTTTTTTTGTATTTTATTTAGAGACAGGGTCTCACTGAGTTGCTAAGTGCCTTGCCATTGCTGAGGCTGGCTTTGAACTCCTCCTGCCTCAGCCTCCCAAGTGCTGGGATTACAGGCGTGCGCCACCACGCCAGGCCATGAATGAAGTTTTTATCAGACTTGGCCTGCCTCAGCAGAGTTCTGGATAACATGTCATTTGTGTACATGTGAAAATAATAAAGCCAAGGTATATGTATAAATGGCCAGAACGAAAACATCTGAGATCTACCTATTAATATATCTCTGATTAAAATGCATTACTGTTGAAAGTAGGAAATACTTTTTCATTCATTAATTCCATTTGCTAATTGTGTTAGTCAGCTTTTCATTGCTGTGTCCGAAAGATCTGACAACAACTTATAAAAGGAAAAGTTTATTTTGGCTCACAGTTTCAGAAGTTTCCATCTGTGGTCAGCCAACTGTATCGCTCTGTGCTTGAAATGAGGCAAAGGATTGTGGTGGACGAAAGCAGCTTAGCACATGGAACTCAAGAAGCAGAGAAACAGTTTCAGAAGCCAAGGATAAAACCCCAAATGCATTTCCCCAGTGACCTAAGATCCTCCAGTAACTTGCCAACAGTTACCAACCACTCATTCCAATCTAATTATTAATCCATCAAATGAATTTACTCATTCATCAGATGAGAGTTCTCATCATCTAATCATCTCACTTCCGAACATGCCTACATGAACAGGAGTTTTCTGGGAATATTTCACATTCAATACATAACACTCACGTTCACTAAATTTATTCTTACTTATTCTGCATATTGAGCACTTTGCTCCTGTTGAAGGGGATAAAGATCTGAAAAAGAGGGACTGCTTGAAAGCAAGAAGAGGACAGACATTATCATGAAGTAAAATCATATGATAACAGTAGGAAAAATGCCTTGGAAATATGGAAATCATTTACACTATACAGCTTCTACCAGTCTCTCCAAAGTCATCCTTTACCTTATTTAACACAAAATTAACTTGATTTTTCTTTGTCTTACATGTGATGTACTTTGTCCCTGTGTGCCTTGTGCAGGCTTTGGGACCATACTCTATTCATCATTTTAGCATTTATTTAAGAAAATGTATTCCAAGCAATCTTTCCTAAATCAATATTTCCCAAAGTGTGGGCCATGAACCATCTATATCATAACTGCATTAGAAAGTGTTTTGAAAATGTAAATTTGTGTGCACCCTTATATGAGAACTACTGATTGAATAGAGGTCCTGAAATATACATTTTAATACATTTCTCTGGAAATTCTTTTGCATTCTTAGTGTTGCCTGATCTATATTATTCCAGAGTTCCCTTCTATGACCCCCACAGTCACAGTGATCCCTCTCTACCATAAGATTTATTATGATATATTTGCTGATATCTTTGCTGGTCTGCTAAATTCATCCTCTGTAATGATTGAAATTTACTGAGATTGGAGGAAACTTTATTAATTAGCTATTAAAAATCTACCATCATGAATATAGAACTGTATTTGCCACAGGTGGCCAATAAATAGATAGGTGTTTTGCAGAAGAGGAAGGATGTTAAGCATGGTACAAAGAATAAAACATGAATGGTAAAGGCCAACAGATCTAGGTTCCAGGCTTAGATTGGCCAAGAACTAGTCAATTTGATTTAGAAAAATAACATGAACTTATTTTTCCCTCTAATTTGATAGTATGTATAATTATCATAATCTTTCTCATTTTATAAGGGTGTAACTTACATAGGATACTGTGCAAAATAATGGCAAAATATGAAAGCAAGAAACAAATTCCAAATTTGCATACATGTTTCTATGTGTTTAATCCAGTTTGATGTTCCCCTTTTATGATGAAAAATTTACCTGAGAAACATGGTTTATAGACTTTGCAAACTTCCGGTTATGAAGATTTTAGGCTGCTTGCCCTCCTATCCCCCAAACACAAAGAACTCTAGAGACAGAAACTCTTCACTTGTGTATGCTGTTCTTACTTTCCACTGACTTCAGTTCCCTTATTTATATTTCATCTTTGTACAACATTTTACTCTTATAAGTCCAGGTCACATAGGTCTGCATGGCTTGTTTTGTGACACTTCAAGATTCGACTGTCATAAATGACTTTTAACATACAGCAAATGCCATGTTACATCCTAGAGCAATGTCTGTTTTTAGCAGATTGCTGATCTCTCCTACTCTATATTTTTTTGTATTAAAAAAAAAAAAAAAAACCTGCAAAAACCTACCTGCATAAAATTAGCCTGGATTTGCTCTATCTGACTCCTCTTGTCAAACAATTGCAACTGTGTGAAGCATTTCTGGGGCTAAATTGGTTCTGTGCTACTTTCCTTGGCATCACAAATCCACTAGATTTAATAGTGAAGTACAGCTTTACTTTGAAGAAATAAAACTGTTTGCAAATTAATGTAAAAAGACATGTTTGAAAATGCCTGAAGAAGTTAGTCTATATTAAATTAGCCAACTGAGTCATTCAAACTTTGAGCATTATGTATATTCAACTCTGAGTCAATGTGAAGTGAAAAATTAGTAGAAAGATAGCACAGCAAGCACATGAACATTTACATCTTCTTTCTCAAGCACATTATTACTTGAGCATACTGAGGGATATTGAATTCAGTTAAAGAAGTTTGGAATTGATGAACAGTAGGAGGAATAAAAGATATTTGTACTTTTAAAACTACTACTAACGATAATATGCATTTGTTATGAGAAGATGCATGAAAATTGCAGTCAGACCAGGAAGATATGGTCAAGATATCTGCTGTATATCATGGTGACTGCAACTAATAAGAATATGTTGAAGCTGGGCGCGGTGGCACACGCCTGTAATCCCAGCACTTTGGGAGGCTGAGGCAGGAGGATCGCGAGTTCAAAGCCAGCCTCAGCAATGGTGAGGCACTTAGCAACTCAATGAAACCCTGTCTCTAATTTAAAAAATACAAAAAAAGGGTTGGGGATGTGGCCCAGTGGTGGAGTGCCCCTGAGTTCAATCCCCGGTACCACAAAAAAAAAAAAAAAAAAAAGAGTATGTTGTATGTTTGAAAATTGATAAAAGGTGAATATTTAGTATTTTTGCCCTAAAAACAAAATGATAAGTATGTGAGATAACAAATATGCTAAACAGTTTGCTTAGCTATTCCGCAATGCATACCTATATCAAAATAGCATATTGTACCAAAACATAAACAACAACAACAACACAACACCAAAAATAAATCATGAGTACTTAGCTAAGAATTATACTATATCATTATGTTTATTTCTCCCACGATGCATGTGGCAGATCCAATGATCACTATTTTACCATGGGCAAAACTGGAGCTCAGGAATGGGGAAACAGAAGGTACAATGGACATGGAAACCCCAAGTTCCTCCTATCAGAACAAGAGGCAGTGCTGCATGAGGGATACAAATAGGTAGACTGCTAGATGAAGTGCACTTGCTTGCCTGACTCTGGTTGATGGCACACCCTTACAGAGAAGTGACTGATGTCTGACTTCCCCCACACCTTGTTAGCACTCCATGCTGCTTCTACATTAGTATTTGAGTGAAGGGTGCTGGGATGTAAAGTGAATCCGAAACTGTATTTTGATTGATTTAAACTGTGTTGAGAGGGACAAACTAAGTATTTCAAATAAGACCCATGGAAATACTGCAGATTTTTCTTTGTAAGATGCCTGTGGCTTCTCAAAATGGTAGCAATGAAAACTTTGTAATTCTCTCTCTCTCTTTTTTTTTTTTTTTTTTGGATGGGAATTTTATATATTAACAAAAAATCTAAGGAAGAGTGGGAAAGAGAACCTCAATATTTTTTAGTAGCAGGACCTTTGCATTCTCATTCTGTAGGCTTCTGGGAAGCCACTTTCAGTCTTAGGTTCTTCTGGGATATTCATTCGCTAGTTGAGCACACAAAATAGTTTCATCACTTGGCTCCTTATGAATCTAATGCAACTGTAATCTAAAAACTGAGTTAAACAGAACGGTAAATACATTACGTCTTTCATGTGATACAGAGTTCAGTAAATCGCACGAGACATTCAACAGAACACTTTATGTTTTTCTTAGTTTTTACAACCTATATTTTTAAAAATAATTTATGTAAATGCTTTTATTCTGTGTAAAAATTTTTTTTGAAGTTTATTTAGTTGAGACCTATCATATCTTAGATAAAGAGAATAGCATTTAAAGTCATAACAACTTGGGTATAAACCTCAATTCTAACTTCACTGTATCTTTTACGTTCCTTCCTCTGTAAACTTTGTAGGATCATAACAAATACCTGGAAGAAAATTTGAAGAAAATCTAAAAATATTTTAACAGTAATTATATAGTGTTATACAGTAGCTATTCAATGATTGGTGAATGTGAGTTTGTTCTTTTTATTTTTGTGCAGCTTTTTATTCATTTATTTTTATTCCCTACCACATAGTAGCTAACACTATTATAAAAAGTAAAAACCATTTGAAATAATTCTAAGGTTTTTGCCTTTCCATTTATGCCAAAATCTGAGAAAACATTATCTGAGGCTTCATACTGAGAGTATTTTCTTATACCAGGAATCCCTTGCTCTCTTCATTTCTTTCCAGAAATATCTCTAGGTCTGTATTCTTATTCTACATCTAGAATAAACATATTTCTCTGGAGATAAGACTTTATTCAACACAATTTTTCTTTAAGTAGAGAATGCCACTCTCTGGCATTTTGTCCATTTATCTGTGCCTATTCTTATGACTGGAACTGGTATTTATGACAGTCACTATCGTGATGTCCTCCAAAGACCTTGGAACCAATGTCAGCAGCATTCCATGTGAGTGTTGGGAATGAGGTCTGGCACTTTTGACTAAGACCCTCAAGGCACAGCTTCAATAGCATGTCACTTCCCACTACTTTTATATCCTACAGTGCAAACACTTCATGCCAACTTATGCTTCCCTTCTCTTCTGCTTCTTTATCTAAATACTAGTGATTTCTAATCTTACACTTTGTTGACGACTAATTAGAAATTAACATACATTCTGTATTATAGCTGGGTACCCTGAGTTCTGATGACACCAGTTAATAGCCTCCAGCCTATTGCAGTTTTTTGATCTAGAAATCTATTGCATAACAAGGTACAAGACATCTCATATGGGACACAGTCTTTTAAAACTCATGCTAACAAATAGACATATGTGATCCTTTCCTAAGTGACAAATGTGTATCATGGATATAGGATGTTTATCTGAATATGTGGAAGTTGTCTATTTCCTGCCACATTCGAGGGGTCTCTTACACTTGAGAAGAGTATTATCACAATGGTATTGGATCTTAATTTCCATCACCAGGACTGTTCCCATGGCATATCCGACATGGAGTCGTAGGCAGAATAATGAACCACAAAGATTTTATATCCTAATCCCTAGGACTTCTGAATATGTTAGACTATGGGGCAAAGAGTAATTAAGTTTGGACATAGAATTAATGATTCTAATGGGCTATATTTAAAATAGAAATATCATCTTTGCTTATCAGCATGAATCCAATGTAATAACAATAATCCTTAAAGGTGAAAGAGGGAGGCCAAATAATGGAATCATAGGTGTGTGTGTGTGTGTGTGTGTGTGTGTGTGTGTGTGTGTGTGAGACTATGAAAAAAACCCATAGAAATGCAACATTGATTCCATTGAAAATAGATGAAGGAGACTAAGCTATGGAAAGGAAGTGGATTCTAGGAGGTAAAAACTGAGAAGAAAATGTGTTCGCTTTTGATTGACTAAACTTCCTGACAAGAACAACATAGAGAAGGAAAAGTTTATTTGGGGCTCACATTTTCAGAGGTCTCAGTTTACGGTTGGCCAGCGCCATTGCTGTGGTCTAAAATGAGGAAGAGCATCATGGTGCAAGGGCATGGTTGCTGAACACTGCTCAGCTACGGCAGTCAGGAAGCAGAGAGAAAGGAGCCAGGAACAGAAGCAGTCCAAAGCCACATCCCCAGGACCCTAATTCTTCAACCATGCCCTACCTTCCTACAGTTACCATCAAGTAGGCTATTCAAGTTATTAATACATCAAATGGATTAATCCACTGATGAGGTCATACCTCTAATAATACAGTCTTTTTTTTAAAAATGTCTGAAAATTGCTGCATTGCCTAACACATGTGCTTGCAGGGGACATTTCAGATTTATAACAGAAATGTATCATGCTGAGACCCCAGAAGAAATCAGTCTTGCTGACATTGTGGGTCCAATGAGTGCTATATCAGACTTCTAACTTACAAAAATGAAAGATAATCAATTTGTGTTTTAAGCTATTTGATGTAAGTTGTTTAAGTTTGTGATAATTTGTTACAGCAGCCACATAAATTTAATATGCAATTACTCTCTTCTCATGTAAGAAAAGAGAGATGATAAATTGGTGAAGTTTACATGGGTATTGAAGAGGGAGGTAAATTGAGGGCATAAATTAGAAAAGGCATTATCAAGGGATGCTAATTTATTATTTTCAACTATAATCTCATCACATCTTTTCCTTAGTACTGCCAACATAATGCATACTTACAGATACATGAAGGCACCCTTTGACCATTTATGAATCAGAATAAAATTGTAATGTACAGTGTTAAGAAAGTAGCTGCCCCCTTCCAGAAAATAAAAAGATTATCATGATAAAATAACCATTTGAGCCACCTAATTATGTTACAACTATCATATCTTAAGAAAATGGTTTATTATGCATTGAAGGTTTAGGTAATTGCATCACAGCAATTTGTCCAAATGACCCCTTTTAAGAGAAATAAATGTGATGCTGAGCAATATTGCTACAAATCTTAAAGAAAATGAGACATTTGGTCTTATTGTGAATCCCAAATAATTGCATCTTCATCTTTTTAATAAAGACTCAAAACTACTTTGGGAACTTGAATACTATCAAAATAACAAACAAACCTCTCACCAGACAGTACCATGGACAGAACCAAGCATGTAGAGATTTTTCTCTAGAGGTGAATCTACACAGATATCATAAAATAGTAAATACAATAAATCTATGGGAAGACCATTTTAATTTCTAATCTCATTGTCTACATCTTATTTTTATCTATTGTTCCATTTTTACTGAGATTTTTAATGAGAATTGTAGTATAGATGTCCTAATTTCCTGCATGCATCCACAGATAATGGTAATGGAGATGCTGCCACAAATTCTATTAAACAGCAAGAGTATAGGACACATTTACTGTCCTTCTTATAGTTAATAAAATACATGAATACAAATTTTGTTTTGAAACATTTCTGTCTAAAAGCAGAGATGGGCTTAGCAATTGTCTACAAAATCTGTTTGATAACATTGATACTTGCAGTGGGGGGGTGGAGTTGGAAAGAGGAGACAAAGACAAGGGAGGTTTTTCATTACTTAAAGAATAATAAGGTCATTTCAGTTATTTTATGGAATACTCAAAAAACATTGAGCATATTTTAATATATATATATATAATTCTGGTGGTCTTTTACATTGCAGATAATCTTGGATTGGATTCCGAAATTGCTAAAGTGAATGCCCTGGGTTTTGTTGGATGCCTTTCTTCAGTCCAGTACAACCATATAGCACCATTGAAGGCAGCCCTGCGTCATGCCACTATCGCACCTGTGACCGTCCAGGGGACCTTGACAGAATCTAGCTGTGGCTCCATGGTGGATTCAGAAGTAAATGCAGTGACCACTGTGCATTCTTCATCAGGTAGATTCCTGAGAATGCCAATGAAGTTCCCTCACTAAGACTACCTTAGCTGTCTTCTAGAAGCTTCCAGTTTAAAGAGCCAACTCATAGTGCTCAATTCTTTATCTTGAATTGGGTGACTTCATACATATTTAATTTAATACTATTTCATGTGATGAACAATTAGGACTAAATGCACAATTTCATATCTTATACATCTGTATATTCATATTATATGTATGTATGTATGCACATAGTCCCTGTTGTTTAAGTGGCTGCTACTTTGAGGATCAAAGTATTTAAGCAGAGGGGAGTTGCAGTCTGGGTGCTGAACTAATATGTAAGTAGATGTGTGAATTTTTTAGTACAGCTTAGCATGTTTAATAAATCAGAGAAAACTCTGTATGGGAACGTCATCATACAGATGCAGGAGTCTAGCATTAAAAAATAGGGAGTTCTTGTGAAACATTATGTATGTGTGTGTGAGTGTGTGTGTGTGTGTGTGTGTGTGTGTGTGTGTTTAATATTTATACAGACAGATATGGAAATGTAAAAAGAGGTATATAGGTATGTATTTAAATTAACTCATTCATTTTTTGGAGGGGGAGCTAAAACTCATAGTTGGCTTTAAAGTTGTAAAAGACAATACAGATAAACCATTAACACAATATTCACCAATGTATACATAGATTAACGCCCTGAGGGATTACTTTCCTGGAGGTGCACATCAAGCATGGATTAATCCTGTTATTTTAGAAGTTTGTAATCATGTTACTAAAACCATCATCTTATTATATCATAAGTGTTTTACTTGTAGCTCTAATAATATATCAGAGAGTTAGAATTAATAAACTGAATTAATATGTGTTAATATATATCAATAACAAAATATGCTAGGTATTGAAAAATCTGGCTTAAAACCAAGGCTGCATTTGTTTATACAGTTACAAAGTAGTGCATAGAGTAAATTAAAGAGGAACCAATGCATGTTGGAGTAAGAATAAACCATGCTCTGAACCTTGGTGGACAGCTAAATTTTATATATTTATGGCAAAGTGGGAGGAATTCCAAGAAGGATTATTTGCATAGGGATACATAATAACAGCAGGCTTTAGAAGACATAGGAAATATAATGACTAAATGGCTTTGTTTTGCTTCCTTCCTTCCTTCCTTTCTTTCTTCCTTCATTCCTTCTTTCCTTTGTTTCTTTCTTCCTTCCTTCCTTCCTTCCTTCCTTCAGTTCTTCCTCCTTCCCTCTCCCCCTCTCTCTCCCTTCTCCCCTTCCCTCCCTCTTTGCCCTCTACCTTCTTCTACATACCCCTTCCTTTTTCTCACTTCTTTTCATCTCCTCTTCTGATTTCTCATTTCCAGCTTCCCTTTCTCTTTTTGCTTTCTGTGTGTGTCACACATAAACACCTCCATCACCATCACTCCTGTTCTCATCAATTTCATGTATGTGTGCATGCACGTAAATGAAATATCTAAACATCCAGAGACGACTAATAACATTATCAAGTTCCACAAGCAAAATTCTTTTCATTAGAACTACCCTATAATTACTGCCAACCTAGAATGCTCACCCCACACCAGTTCCTTGAATGTCCTTCCCATTTGACTCCTTCAGTCTCTCTCTCCTAGTAACTTTTCAGAGCTCCAGTTTCATGAATCCTAGGAAAAGCTCTCCAGAATGCACCACAAGGAGCATAACCCTCAATACTGTTCACCCAGTTCCACAAGAAATACTTCCCCAACATCTTTTATGTATTGTGACACATGACAGTGTAGCAACTGCTATGATATAGGCGTAAGACTTGGTCTTCTTCATCAGGAGCTTGATGTCCTCCAGTGAGACTAGGATGTGCATGCTCCCATGTGTGTGTATGCAGCATAATCACCACAATTATAATAAGAAGCAAGGCTTATTCAACAGTTGCATTGTGTCAGGCACTAAATTAAAAACATACATTAACTCGTGTAATTCCCAGAAAATTTATGAAGTAGAGACTATTATATTTCCCATCTAACAGATGAAAAAATCTAAATGACACATAGCTCTAATGATGTCATGAAATAATGCCTTATCAATTGCCAAACAAGTTATTGATTGTGAGCAAAGAAAGGGTTCGGTTTTGCTACTTTCAACACTTTACTGGTCTTAGGTTTTTCCTGGCAGTGGTAAGGCATAATAGAGTCTGACTGTGGCCTTGTATACCTGGGGTTTGAATTCTGACACTGCAACAAATGGGTGCGAGGCATTGAGCAAGTTCCTACTGGCTCCATTTTGTTTCTTCATACCAAAAATTGAAATAAAATAAAATATTAAATTATATTAATTCAAATTTTTCATTTCCTGATAATTGAATGACAAAATGATAATGAGAGTGGCTATTTATTAAATGTGTATTATCCACCAGGTTCTGAATATTTGTATGCATTATATATATACACACACATAAGTATCAATGCCCATTTTTTTTTTTTTTTTTTTTTTTTTGTAATGGAGATTGAACTCAGGGGCACTCGACCACTGGGCCACATCCTCAGCCCTTTTTTGTATTTTATTAGAGACAGGGTCTCACTGAGTTGCTAAGTGCCTCACCATTGCTGAGGCTGGCTTTGAACTCGTGATCCTCCTGCCTCAGACTCCCAAGTGCTGGGATTACAGGCATGCACCACCGCACCCGGCTACTGCTCACTTTTAATATGTATGCAACTTGTCATTTCAAAAGAGACCTCATTATTTATAGCACAAGCAAGGATTCAGAGCCATGTCTGTGTACTTTTAAATTTGATGTTTTTTTTTTTTCTCTTACCATAATATACATATTATCCACTTACATCTTGTATATATCTCTGTGAGCATTGCTCCTGGGAGTACTAATTCTTTTCTCTGTCAATGGGCTCAGAATCCTCTTGCAACTGAAGAAAATCCTCATGCAGAGAGGCATGTGTGCTTACAGTAAGAAGCCTACTTATACACAAGAACTATCTAGCAAAGCACAAAAGGACCTCAAGGCAAGATTGAGGACATATGGGCAAGAAACCAGTATCCTCTGGCTCAACTTCTTATCCTGTAATTTACATATAAGCCAAGAGGGTCTAGGAACTATGGCTTATAAGCAGTGTATTTCAAATGCTTCTTTTTGTTTTCACTGGAGTTCCTTCCAAAATGCTAACTCACAATTATTTGAGTGCACTTGGTATAATATGTAGGTGTTTTATATCCTGTTTTCCGATGGTTCCAGTGAAGAGTCTAGTTTCAGGTCTTTTGCTCCTTAGATCCCTTTGGGAAGACAGATGAGCGGGAACCACTTACCAATGCAGTTCGGAGTGATTCAGCGGTCATTGGAGGTAAGCCATTCTTTGTTGTTGAGAGTAGAAAAGATAAAAATGATCCTCTACTTTGGAGGAAGTTATCTGAAGCCATCCTTAACCACAGCCATCCAAAATCCAGAATCCCACATTATCTGCAAGACCGTGAGCCTTTTCAATGTATAGTCACGTGTGCTGCATGATCAAAGACACCCTTCCCCCAAATTCCAGCAGCTCTGTGAATTCTTCCTGCCTCCGATTCATCAGCAGCTGAGCACTGAGTCAACAGCTGGAGCATTTGCTTACAGCAGGCAGCCTGCGTCCTGTTCATCTCATCCAGTTGTCACTTTTCCTAAAGCACAAACAAAGCGGACCAATAAAACTACATATGGGGAAGAAGCCACGTTGGGGCAGACAGATGGGTGAAGCTGTAGTTCTGTCAGGCTTTCTCTACCAAGTGATTTGGGTTAGATCTAATGAGCAGGGCGAAGCCCACAGGACTGTAGTTTCAAATCCTGCAGCACATATGGTTACAGATGCAGATCTTGTTGCTCTGCTGCAAGCTCAGCTCCTAACTCCCTCCCTTACTTTTCCATTTTCTAACTGCATGTTGGCCTCACCCCTTTTTTATTCTGTCTCAGCGTGGCTGCTGCCTGCAGTAGCTTGATTTTTCCATCTGGGTCTTGCAACACAGAATGACTCGCAAACTTTGTTTCATGTAAGATGCCTGAGAACGAATAAATGAATTTTCATCTGCGAACGATCAGCCTCGCAGGTGCCCTCATCCCGCCTTCTGGCAGCCCAGATAAACTGATCAGTACCAGATAGCTTTCTCCTTTTAAAGCTTTGCAGTATCTATTCATTTAACTGATGTTTAATGAGCCACAGGAGCAGGTTAGGTCCTGTGCTAAGCATAGGTATATGGGATGAAAGATGTGGACACTGCCCTCAGAAATTATAGCCTGACTGGGGAGGGGATGAGCAAACAGTAGTATACGGAGCAATGACTGTTCTGAGGGAGGAATGCACATGACAAGGGGAGCCAGTGGTGCATCATCACCATGAGATTGCAAGGAAGGTGATCCCTGGCCATTCCTTCTGGAAGTTCACAAAACATTTGACCTGAATTTCTGCTTAAGGAAAGAGGGTTGGACTTGATTTTTGTTTGCATCAAAAATGTCAGAAAGTATCCTGTGCCTGTTTCTCTTCCTGTGTGAGCTTTCATTTGACAAGTGAAGAAGAAGAGACTTGTGACTGCTGACTTTTCACCACTCATTTGCATGCTTCTCTGAGTCTCTGTAGGAGTCGGAAAGTTATCTCAGCCCTATAGGAAAATTCCCAGAGGCATGCACACTCTCCAACTCTGAATCAACCAGGCACTAAAGGAGTAGAAACCGTTCCCTCTTTCATGTCTTGAAGCTGTAGCACACTCATGGGGTCACTCCCTGCCATCCAGTTTATCCATATATTTGTTAGCTTAGGTGGTTTTACTCTGCCTTGTTCTAAAACAGTTGTACAATGTTACCTAACGATTAGGGAATGTATAAAACTGCAAGAAATCTTAATTTGGTCCCAGCTCTCCAAAAAAAAAAAAAAAAAAAAAAAAAAAAAAAAGGCAGAGGCATGCCAAGAACATATTTAATCCTCCAGTATACTTGCTTGTGTAAATTGTAATGTAAACATTTTTTCCAACATTTACACTATGTAGAAAAAATTCAACCAGAATATATAATTATTAGTAATGGAATATCTTTGATTATCAATAGTATTTTGAATCATTTCAATGTGGTAAAACCTGTATTTGTGTAGAGAAATATTCTCCCACCCACATTTCACCAGAGTTTCACTTGGATTGTCTTTCAAGTCCCCGGAAATTTTCAAGCAAAAGTAGGCACAAGATATTAAGGTCAATGAGGACAATTTGCAAAATAGATCCAGAACAACTACATACAATGAAAGTAAAGGTGGAAGTAACAAATAGACAGAAGTTTGCCGTATCAGTTGACTATAAATTTTATAAGAACAGAGGGGCTGGGGATAGAGCTCAGTTGGTAGAGTGCTTGCCTCACATGCACAAGGTCCTGGATTCAATCCCCAGCACTACAAAAAACCAAAAACAAACAAACAAACAAAACAATTTTACAAGAACAGAGATGTCCCAGGTCTGAGTTAGCAGAGTATAGAGCAGTGTAGAAATGCCCTAAATCATTAGTAAGTATTTATTATTAATGAAATTTTTAGCAAATAAACATAACATAAAACAAACATATATCAGGAGAGCATGTGTCAGGATGTAAGATATTTAAGTATTGTTTTCTAGGATGTTCAAGTAATTCTAGAAGTCTTAGTTATAGGGTGACCATGAAATATACTAATTACAAATGATTCAGACGCATTATTTAAAGCAGATCTTGAAGAAATATTCGAAGAAATCTTTTGCTATTCCCATTCCAACTTTATAAGGTAGCATTCTTAGGCCATGAAATAAAACTTTCCATGACTTAAACTGACTTTATCCCTCCCTAGTGTGGAAGAAGGAGGTTTTATAGTAATGAAAGACTAAAGCCATTTAGCAGGTCTTTATTTCTGGGCTTATGGTAGAGTTTGGCTTGTGTGTTTGTTTTGTACTGTGCTTTCTGAAGTGCTTCCCTGTCTACGTTGAATCTTCTCCAGAGCAGATGATCTGTGATAATTTTCTTCTCTTTTCCGTCTCTCCTTTCCCCACAGGAGTAATAGCAGTGGTGATATTCATCACTTTCTGCATCATCGGCATCATGACCCGCCTCCTTTACCAGCATAAGCAATCACATCGCACTAACCAGATGAAGGAGAAGGAATATCCAGAGAATTTGGACAGTTCCTTCAGGAATGATATTGACTTGCAAAACACAGTCAGCGAGTGTAAACGGGAATATTTCATCTGAAAAACTGCAGGGTCACCTGATACTCATTTTTGTGGTTACTTGTTAATTTTTTCTCCTTCTCCTCTCTCTTTTGTCTTTTAATTTTGGTCCTTCTCTCTTAAATGTTTGCATTCCTTTTTTGGAACATAATCTGCATCTACCACAACATCAATCCCCTTGACCCAGCTCAGGAGACCAGGCAGCTACAGCTACTGCCTTCCTGTCTGACACCTGTATCGTGGTAAAAATGACCACTCAAGACACTGACTTTATCGTTCTAGACAAGGAAGAGACACGTGCGCACACACACACACACACACACAATCAGCTTTGTGTTCCACTTTCTAAAATGCACTTTTTAGTTTTGCAGACTCGTATTCTGGCAGGCTTACCTTGAACTTGAGCTCTGTGACTTAGGTATCTAATGGTCATCCCTGACATACTCCCCCATTCCCAGTTCATCTCTACCAAGGGACCCAGGGCAGAGAGACCCTTCAGGCCTGGTTTGCATTGGTGGCATTTTACAAGGAACAAGAACAACTTGCATTAATTTAATTTCCCTAGGCCCCTTGCCCTAACTCATTGCCCTTTTTTTGCTATGACTGTTATCCCCTGAGTATTTTCAAATAGAATTGCTGATAGTAGTGAGCAATTACTTTGCTCCTTTCTTATCACTATCTCCTGGGGCCAACACTTTAGAAACAGCACACAATAGCATAAACCTAGAGGAAGCATGGAAATAGTCGCTTAAAATTAGGAGGTAAAAAGAAAGTTGCTAGGAAGTAGATGTTCCATAACTTCAAAAAATGCCTCCTCCAATTTTGTAAGACATGTTAGCTAGGTTATTCCTGGGATTATTATATTGAGGTAAAATATATATATATATATATATTACATATATATATATATATATATATATATATATATGTAATTTGCTGCAGCATAAAGAAATTCAAATAAAAGTCTAAAATAGTACCTGGTTCCATGAAAAAGCTTAAACCATCTTAACTCAGCTATAAATATATATACATATATATATGGGGGAAAAAACTGCATGAAAGAAGAGAAATATCAAGCAGAATTCTTCTTTTCCATCTACTCATGAAAGACCTGGTGGAGAAATTGAATGTCAGTTTTCATGTTTCAAATTTTGGAACAGATATAATGAATCCATCTCTGTCCATTGAGCTGTTTCTGGGAGGTTTTGGACACACTGACGCATGTAGCATTGTAGTCATCTCCAGCTGACCCAATGATTGATTTCAGAGGAGCCCTTAGGTTCTATAGCACACCCCATTTTGAAATCTGCTGCATTCTGTACATTGAGAAGCCTCCACTTACACACACTTTTCTGCAGACTTATATTCCCAGAAGAGGCAGCAAAAAATTTCAGGCTCTTTGCCCCTTTTAATAACAAAGTATGGAATTCATCCCTTCAGGAAGCCATCTTGAGACTGTCTATGGGTTTGATAATAAGAATTCTGATGATTTTGCTGTAGCATTATGCCTAACTGTTTGCCCCTGGACTACCTTGAAGAAAGATAAGGGAAAAAAGATATCATATCGATGCTACACAGGGTCCTGGAGATGCCAGTAGAATGATTCACAGTTGAGGAGACTACTTGCTGATTCTTTTTAGGTAAATTTGATTTGCAAAACAATTACCACCTTCAGGTTGGCCAGCCTCCAGACAGCAGACTGTCCATCTTGCTCTCTCTTGCCTCTGATTCCTTAACACTCCTCCTGTGTTAGGAGGCTCACAACGAGGAAGTGATTGGCTTCATTCCACATCAATCCCCCAGCTTTGCTTCCAGTTTCAGAGGTTGTGAAGGAAGGTTGAGTTTATGATCCTGTCTCGACTTGAAGACATTGTTCTAAATACACAGTCTTTCCTTTAAAATTTCTGTGGATTTTTAGTCACCTCATCAGTTAATATATAATTATCCTTTTTTCTAGTAAATTTATTTTATAGTGATTTTAAATAAGAATATGGTTTTTAAAAAATTAGCTTTAATAGGACGAATGATAAATGAATAAAAGGATAGATCTTTAAATACTGTTTCCCGCCACCCTTTCTTCCTCTTTCTCCAGTTTTCACTTTTGAATATTTTATTTCTCTAAAACGGCTGTATAAATCAGGCTTTTGCTTGGCTCCATACTCCTTTGTCACCTGAAATAAAAGTCACCGTGAAGTGCAGCGAGGTTAGCCTGAAGCATCTCCAAGAGGAAATGGAAAGGAAAAGGAAAGTGTGAGCGATAAAGTTGAAACTCTCCCGTATTCAAATCTCCGAGAAGTGAGTCCCATATTTTGCTGACTTGGTCCTGATATAAGAAATGGAGGACTAGTGAAGGTCAACTCATACTATCTGACTTTTTCATGGACTTATATATGCTTGGAGTAGTCGTATAGGATGGAGAATTTGTGAAGCTCTGTCCAGGTCACGTGGACACCCCCAACCTACTGGCACCCCGCCTGCAAGCATGGACTGTATATATAAGAGCTCTGTGTACCCTAGGCCAAAAGGGGGACGGAGTCCCAGACAGTACAATCTGCACAACACTGCTATAAACTGCTAAAAGTAGTCTCAGTGTCGAATCAGAATTATTTTTGCAAAATTGGATCTCTTCCTAACCCCAGAAAAACACTATGACTTTCACTGGATGTATCTGAAAATAACACTTTTCTAAACAAAAACACATTTCACAATTAGGAATAAATGCTACCTCTACCTGTCTTTCTTTTCTGGGACCAAAATCTGTTCCATTATCTGTAATTATGCAATTGTGTGAGCATTTCAACCTTTAGGCAATAATAATCTAAAACCAGACTTTGCAAGCACCCGACTACTCCTTTTCCCACCTTTTTTCACTGCCATATTCATTTCCTGTAAGCACCATGTGGCCACCTAGAACTCCATAACCTCCTCTGGTTCTATACTCAATCTTTGGTAGCTGCTGTTTATAGAAATATTTTATATGGAATATGGTTACTTTACAGTAAAACCAAAAATACCTGTGCAATTCCACATTCTAAGGAGGCTGTTTCATTGATATTTATTTCCACCAAACATATCTATCTATTCAAGCAACAGTAACTTTGCTTACCACAAAGTCTATCTAAGACTGACTGTATCATTCACTCTGTGTAGAGGGCAAGTTTGCCACGGTTTCTATGAGAATTCATCGACAGAAATAGACATTCTTCATTTCTCTAGATATCTATTTTATGAATAGCTTAGCCTCTTCTATTCACTCTCAAAAACACAAGGGAGATTTATTTTAAGAATCCTTCAGCTGATGTTTTAAAATGAATTTTTCGTTCTCTTTTTGGTAATAAAAGAAGTGGTACTAACCTGATTTCTTCCTTTTGTCAGAAATGTGCCCAGTCACAGTGTAACAGGAGCAGAATCAGAACAAAAGGAATAGGTTGTTCTCTTCTTTCTATTTCATTCAAGAAGTCTACATTGGATGCCCTCTACTTCAAAGATTGTGCTGGCATTATGTATACAGACATTAATCATACCTTGCTCTTTTCCTTGGGGAGTTGAGTGTCTAGCAGGGGTGGCATATATTGTTTAATAGGGGTATGCATAAAGTGCTATGAACACAGAGAAAAGAACCTGTGCAATTATTTTTTGTAAAACACTTGATAGAGACTTCAAGTACCTGACAAATTTATAGGCGATACTTATAATTTTGTTTCTCAATTATTACTTGCATCTGCAATCAACTTCTCTGTTTCTCATTCCCAAAGTAAAGATCTAGTTACACAAATATATTTCTATGGAAACAAATAGATCAAGTCTTTTGGGAGAGCAAGAATCAATGATCCTTGTCTATGATATACTTTTGAGAAAGCAGAATTCTCTACATTCTTGCTTCAGTTCTAGTTGAGGGATTTAAAAAAAAAAAAAAAAAAAAAAAACTTCTTTTTTTTTCCCATGAATTAGACCTAAGAGGAAATTTGGGATTACTTAAGGCAGAAAAGAGTGCTCTCTACTTCTGCTCCTCTCCTTCTCTTTTTCCAGGTCTTTGACTTCCATTCATTTAAGCCATTGAATACCATTGCTGTTCTAGATGATTCTGAAATTGGCTTTGTGATTCTCCACCACATCATAAGACTCTCCTCTCTTGAAGAAGCTTTGGACTCAGAAACATTAAAGAGAGATAGACGAAATCTATCCTTGAGTAAATAATTGACTTCCTTTTGTGCCCTGGGTGAATTTTTTCAGTCCCAAAGATCATGCAGGCCATCTCTCTGTACCACATTAATTCGGATGGAGGCACCACACCTAAAAGGTACTATCAGAACAACTTCTCCAATATATCCAAGGATACAGGAATCAGGCAAATTGAATTTTTTTTCTAGAAAAAAAAAAAAAAAACTTTATACCGTGTCTACCACCTTCCCTGGCTTCCTTTGGATTCCTCTACAGGTACAATCCATCAAACTCTTGCTACAACACCATTCTGACAAGAAGTTTTTGAGACATCTGTATAGTCATTCCTCTTTAAGCTAAAGGCCTGGGATGTACTTGTAGTCCTCAACTGTCCTACAGGTCAAGTGTAGACTAAGTAAATAAATAGGCTGTGCTGTTACTGAACACGACACAGGAGGTTAATGGAATGTGATGTAACAAATTCAAAACTGTTGGAATACTTGGAGGATAACTGAGTGCTATTTCATGTCTCTCATGCAGTTTGAAAATGTTATCTTTAAAAGACACGTAGAGTAATAGAATGACTTCCATACACTATTCTTGGCTTTCTGCACCCTCCCCCACAGTGTTTCTTGTTGATATATCTAGGTTTCAAATTTTGGTTGTCCCTAATTCTCAACTCCGTTCATAAATTCCAAATAATTGAACCTCCTAAAGGGGGAAAAGTGCAACATACACACACACACACACACACACACACACACACACACACAGTAAAAAATAGGGCAGTTACTCAAGTATTCTCCAGGAAATTCTACATACATATCTGCTTGGTAGGGAGAGAAGCAGTCCCACTTTGTGTTGACAATTATTTGAATCTTTCATGTAAATTTTTAATAATTAACTGTTTTACTATTTTTGAGTATTTTTCCCTCTTATTTTTGACTAAGGTACTCTGAGGAAGAACAGGAAAGCACATTTTCTAGTGAAATATTGTATTTGTAAGTTAGTTGTCTGTTTCTTTGTAACATTTATAGTCTACAAAGTGGCTGAGCAGATATGAGCTAAGTGTAGGGCTAATGTTGGTTTTGGTGTTTTGACCAAGACTGCTGGGAATGTATCAAAAAGGAAGAAGGGATTTGTGGCAGCAGTTGGTGGCTGTTGGAAATGAGGGAGGTCATTGCTTCTATCACGAATCAGCGACAGTTCCTCCACTTTCTAGCCCCTAACTCAGGCATCTTTTTAGTGAATTTGGACCATTGTCTTACACATTAGGGAAGAGGCAATATCATGGGCTTTGCATGAGGAATTCTCTATTTATCTTTGCATGACATTTTGTGACCCTTCCCACCCCCACTGTGTCTACATTATTTTCTAAGATTTTTATTTCATTGAGATTTGCCCAGGGTGCTTTAGAACTGTCATCACAGCTACTTAACCTGCCCAAGTTAAGCACCCAGATAGAGCTTTAAGGAAAATGAACTAACAAAAATCTCCCTAGGTCCACTGTCCTAAACAGAGCCTTCATCAACGGAAGTCCAGAGATTCTTTAGTCTGTCTCATGGTCTTTCTTCCTCCTTCCTTGGTCCTGCTGTCCATAGACATGTCATATGGTAAGAAGCTAAAATACTCTCCAGCCCTGACAGTGCACACTGGGGCCACCATCTAACACTCTCTCTCAATACTAACACTGTTAATATCTCTCATCTTAACACTGTTTCTCTCAATCCTCCCCAGTGACACAGGGAAATGCTTTACAAAAGAGCAGGGTAAATTTTGGGGAACAGTCCTAAGTCATGACCAAAGGTGAAGCTAACTGTGTTAGTGGTGATAGCCTGGTCTTATGTCATTAGCATCATATTCTCCCATGCCTCAAATTCAAACAGTAGCCTCAGAGAACATGAAAAAAAGACACTGGGTATGCAGAAGAAGCATTGTATTGCTTTTCAGCCTCTTTGAAAAGTCTCCCCACAGGCAATCAATTTACATGCAATTTTACAGGATAATATTAATGGGCATCTGTCTATTCATACTTTTTCATTATAGTCAACCCCGATCCCAAAGGTTTTACATGAAAAGTTAGCATAGTCTCTTCATGTTGAATGGCAGAATCAACCAGTGTAACCTTGTCCTGCCTTAAAAACTCTTGCAAAAAAATACCAAATGTTGCTTAAAGTAGCATAGTTACATTGTAAGAGGGATTTTGTATTTGGTGAGGACCAAGACCATGAATTTTCTCCTGAATCTGGCAATTGACAGGCCTCTTGATATCCTGTGTTGTCTTGAGCAGACACTTCCCTTTGTCAAAAGGTGGCCATTTGTAAATGAATATTCATGGCCATTTTCCAATAAAACTTTATTAATAAAATCAGGCAACAATTCAGATTTGGTTCATGACATGTAATTTCCCAATCCCTAAGGTAGGACACTACAGTGCCCATTTCAAATGGGAAATTAGTTCTCCTCTGGCATGTTCAGGCCCTCTTTATATGAGGAATGAGAGAGCAGGGGAAATTACTTTTAACAAGTAAATACTAAAATGAAAAATGACATAAATAATCTGATATGTATATATCAGACTATTTATGATGGTAAAAGCACAAAACAGGTCATATCCTTTGTGGATCTGCTGGAGACTCTCTTTTCCTTTGGATCTTCTGATTTTTGTTTCTATAACAGAATCCCAAGTGATGTTGCCTCATTCCAAGTCAGTTTTGTAGACCACGTAACATGTCTTAATACACTGTATGGGGAAAATAAAAGTTAGCCTTAGATTTATTTGTTTTCTATGGTTATTGTTGTACAGAAGAAAGACTTAAACTGTAAATAATGTATATTTAATAAAGAGAGAATTTTGTATGATTTTGTGTGGAAGACAAATGTGTCTTGCTGTGTTGTTCTTGGTTAATGAAGAGGCAAGCAATTAATCCCCGAGCTCCCATTTCTTAGGCCATTATTAGCTTCTTATTCCTTGGACCATTAACTCCCAGTCAACGTGACCTTTGGGGTTGCTGGAGAAACATGAAACAACTACTCCCTGGCTTTATTGATTTCAACATAGCTAAAAGTGCTGTCCTGGGCCCTCTCATTGCTCAACTGAATTATCCTAGACTGCATCTCTGCCTCAAAAGTGTTCAAAAGCAAGCTCATTGATTTGTTAAGAAGTCAGGTTTAGGGTCCTGGAGCCATGCTGGTTTCAGCATCCCACAGGGAACCTGTAGCCTCTGCTGAACCCTCATCTGTGCCCCCTCGCAGCAGCTACATTTCTTATCTCACATTGCTGATATCTTCTTCTTATGATTCTGTATGTTTGGAATTCCAAACCAATTGCTGTGAAAAACAAACTACCTTGGTGCTTACTAAGACTTCTGTACATGGGACAATTAGTTAACATAAAGAAATTAGAAACCGAAAGGAGTTTTGAACAAGGTATTGACAATATCAGATGTAGTGTCCCCCATACTCATCTAACAGCTCAATGGGAAAAGGACCATGGTGGAACAGAAAGGAAAAATGTACAAAACAACAGAAACCTGAGACAAGGGACAGTAGCTTAGACTAGGCCTGAAGTAGCTGAGAGTACAATGGTAGATGGCACTAGAAAGAACCAACAGGGCTTGCTGATGAATTGAGAGGGAATGTTAGAAAAAAGAATCAAGAGATTAAACATTCAGCTTATGCAATGCATAAATGTGAGCAAAGGTTTTGTTTTGTTTTGGGGAATGGTTGCTCTAATTTAGAACAATGGATAATCTGATTTTGAGATTCTTATAAATTTGAGATTCCAATTAGGTATCAAGTATAGATATTGGACAGGCAGCTCAGAATATGTTTGAAGCTGAGAATCAGCTCTGGAGAGACACTTGGCAAAAATATGTATGCATAGGTATAGAAATATATATGCCTATGTGAGTATGAAGGAGAAAGAGGGAAAGACATGTTGAAATCATCTAGAATACAAGTATATCTAGAAAATAGAGCCACAGTACATGATTTGCTAGAGGAGGATAAGCCAAAGGGACTTAGAAGTGTTCATTGAGGAATGAGAAAGAAACAATGAATCTGGAGATCAGAGAAGAAAATGTTTTATCAGGAGAAAGTAGAGTGTCATTAAATGATGAGAGATTAAGTCAGGTGAGGATAGATAAATGCCACTGACCTTAGCAATCCTCAAACATTAGTGACCCTTGTTAGAGTTATTTAATGAAGGAGCAGGGAAGAAATATTATTTTGAGTCAGCTAAAGAGATAGAGAGACTTGAGAACTTCAGGGAATGATTTCTCAAAACCACAGACCTGCAGGAGAAATGCATGAACATTAGAGCAAGATAAAACAGGGTTCAAATTCCATAGAATTCTGTTCCCTAATTTTGTGACTTGAAATAAATAAACCACATTAATCCTTAGTTCTTGCAAATGTGAATTCGGAAACCAAACTAAATCAGATCAAAACATTAACAGATTCTGAAGATCAAATTATTTCATGCAAACAACTTGGTGAAGTATGTGGTCACTAGGGCCTTCCACAAGGCTACCTGCCAATTAGATATTTACCATTCTCTAACTTGTAGAAAGGAAATGACCACATATCATGCTTGGTAGCAATTTGTAAGCAATGTGTGTTGGGAATAGGTTTTGAATTCTAGTTACGTCTCTGCCATAAATTATCTTTGTAACCCTGAATAAATTATTTGCAGATGATCTCTGAAAAGCCTTTGAGATGTCCTCCATGAAAGAGAAGACATGACTCTAAATAAATGAATCAAATCGATCATCTTAATAAGAGATATTTGCAATAAGTAAATAAAACAAGTAAATGAGTCCTATCTGATCATCAAGGCTCAATTCTTTATCCCTCAAAATACTTTAAAGAAACACTCATGTGCTTTATAAAAACATTAGTTTTCCTTCCTACCTTTGTTGAGCTCAATTCTGGTCATAAAACATAATCAAAGAGTAAAATGAAAACTACGTGAAGAACTATGTTGAATTGAATTCTCCTTTAAATATCTATGTTTGGTTTAAGCCAATGAAATAAAAGAGGATAAAATGTAGCTCATAGTACAAATAGACATATAATATGTGTGTGAGGGGAACTAGGGTCATTTAAAAATTCAAAATTTTAAACTATGCCTTAATTTCTGGATCCTATAATAAATTACTACAATCTGAGTGGCTCATAAATAACAGACATTTATTTTTCAGATTTCTGGAAGCTGAAAGAGCAGGGTGACAGTGTGGCCAGGTTAGATGAGGGACTCATTCTGAGTTGCAGAGAGTCACTTTCTCATTGCATCATGTGGTAGGAAGAAGAGGAGGCAGCTTTCAAAATGCACAAATACCATTCCCAAAGACTCTACCCTCATGACTTTATCACCTCCCTAAGTTCCCACCTTCTAATACTGTGACTTTAGTGGTTAGGATCCCAACATACTAATTTTGTGGAGGACACAAACTTTCAGTCAATGTCAAACTAAATATGAACATATTTTACTTTTCATGATGGTTCAAAAAGAAGGAATTTTCCTGAGCCAAAATATGATCGGGTAAATAATATCACACTGTGTTCTCATCTCTGCCAGAGGCCAGGCTGAAAAGCACTGTGGTTGCAGGAGGGCTGTGAATCAGCTCAGTCCGACTCTAGCACACCGAGTTTGCTGAAAGCCAAGTTCGTGTATGCAAAATCCATCTCTGGGGAGGAAACATCAGTGTTAATGACAGCACTGACGTGTCCGAAAGGTAAATCCAGTTCAGCTGTGTCCTCTGAGGAGCTCCAACTTTTCAAAAGGGCCTTTGAGAATTCAAGCCTGTCTCAGAGCATATCCTTCACCAGTATGGGGGGAGAAGTGCCTTCAATGTGAAGTGCCAAGTATGCTCCCAGGGAAAGCACAGGCACAGCAGCTCCCTTCCCACACACTTTGCTCTGGAGGATTTGTCAACTTGCCCTCGTCTCCCAGGATCCTTGGTTGCACACAAAGCTCATATTTACGAAATACGGACTCTACTTATATGAAGCATTTAGAGGAGTCAAAATCATAAGAATGGGAAGTTGAATGTGACAATTTGGAGCAGGGAGGAAAAGAGTGTGGAGAGTTATCATCTGATGGTATGATGGTCTGGAATAGTAAGTGTCCCTGCAAAGCGCACGTGTTAAGCAATGCAGCCATGGTCAGAGATGAAAAGATGGGATTATGAGAACTGTGATCTTATCAGTGAATTAATCCATTTGGTGGCTTAATGATTTGAATAGCCTGGGTGGTAACTGGGCAGGAAGGGAGTGGCTGGAGGAAGCAGGACACTGGCAGCATGCCTTGGAGATTATATTTTGTCCCTGGCTCCTTACATCCTCTCTCTCTCTCTCTCTCTCTCTCTCTCTCTCTCTCTCTCTCTCTCTCTCCTCTCTCTCTCTCTCTCTCTCTCTCTCTCTCTCTCTCTCTCTCTCTCTCTCTCTCTCTCTCTCTCTCTCTCTCTCTCTCTCTCTCCCTCTGCTTTCTGACTACCATAAACGAAACAGTTTTCCTCCACCATTCTTTCTGCTGTGATATTCTGCCTTACCTCAGGCTTATAATAGAGCCAGCTGACCACAGACTGAATCTCTGAAACCACGAGCCTACAAGTAACTTTTCTCCTTTATGTTGTTCTTGTCATACATTATGATCACAGCAATGAAAAGTTGACTCAAACAGATAGATACAGAGGTTCAGCTTGGAAAGATGAATTCTGGAGATGGATAATGGTGATGGTTGCAAAGCAATGGGGATATATTACATATCACTGAATTGTATGCTTTAAATGATAAATTTTGTTCTGTATATTTTACTCTAATAAAATTGTGGGAAAAAAGAAAATATTGATTTTTTGAAGAGAATTTAAATGAGTCAAGAATTCTCAATTATGTTTAGTAATTGAACCATTTGTTGCTGACCTATTATATGACCAGTCCTATATTCATCTTACCATTTTCTTAGCAATTATTGTCTTTTTAAAATATATATATATATATATGTATATATATATATTATTTTTTAGTTGAAGTTGGACACAATACCTTTATTTTATTTACTTATTTTTTATGTGGTGCTGAGGATTGAACTCAGGGCCTCGCACGTGCTAGGCGAGCGCTCTACCACTGAGCCACAACCCCAGTCCTACTTATTGTCTTAATCAAATCAAAAAAGATGTAATATTTCTTCTCATTTTGAAGATAAAGATATCTAGCCTGAAATTAATATATTAAAATTAATACATGGTCTTTGATGTCAAAACACTTTGTTTCAACATTCTTTTTGTTAATTATTATCTATGAAGCATTGGGCAAATCTTTTACCCTACCCATGACTCAGTTTCTCTCTTGAAAAATGAGAAAGTGAACGAACTCATATTTAGCAGAATCACAAAGTTAAGGGAAGAGTCAGTCAAAATTTTCAGTCTTGAACCACACCCAGTCTACCTACCTGCTTCTAGCACTTATTCAAGGCATGTATTTTGGGTCTGCTGCAAATACTCTGACCCAGATCACTTATGCAACATGAAATTAGTGGGAACTCTTCTTCCAGAAAGATAAGCAGCTTTTAAAGAAAGTTGTTAACAGTCACTAGTAGCACCATGAGACTTTCTCAGGACAACTATCTTCGTGCAGAATGGAAGCAGAGACAATAGCAGCATGAGATATGGGACTCTCAGGGACACTCCTTGGTGAATGCAGAGTGTAGCTGGTATTTGCTCAGAGGATGTCCAAAAAAAGCACAATTTCCTCTGGGGGAATGCTCACATAAAGAAGAGAATAAAAGGAAGTTTCTTTGAGCACACAAACTTACAATCAGTTAGAAGTCAAGTATTCCTCCAAATAAGCAGGTAAAGAATATTCACCACCCAAGGCACCATCTTGAAACACTGGTAGTGCACTCACGTAGTGGTGTGCTCCAGTGCTGTGGAGATTCCTTTTGGGTTTCTAGGAGGGAGATGGTAAGCTGATTAGCAAAGATGAGGATGCAATATGGAGAGCTGCAATGTGCTGGATGCTAACTTCCCTTTTAAATTCTAAGAGGTAGAAAACCTTACCGATCAAAATGGCTGGAGACAAACAAACTGGGTTTAACTTATTGGGTATTTTATCTTACATAAAAATACATTTTTTATTTTGTCCTTCTTTAGGATTTGTAAGATGACTTTATAGTGTTAATATAGGTGAGTGTTCCTAATCCAAATATGCAAAATCTGAAATGTTAAAAAAAATATTGTGATTTTTTTTTTGACAGCATAACACCACAAATGGATAAATAACTCCACACCTGACCTAATATGATAGGTCACAGTCCAACTACAAGTGCACTAAAAATATTATATAAAATTATCTTCAGACTATGTGTACAAAGAATATATTAAATATGAATGAATTTTGCATTTAAACTTGTGTCTCATCCCCAAAATATCTCGTTAAGTACATGCAAATATTCTCAAATCTGAAAAAATCTAAAATCCAAAACCCTTCTGGTCTCAAGGGATACTCAAAGCAGTAAAGGGATACTCAAAGCAGTAAAGGGATATGTTACAGTGCATAAAATCATCTCTAGTTTATATTATCTGAAAAAAAAAAACCCTATTGATTTCCTCCCCAATTCATTAATTCATTCAGCAAGTATTGGCCAGCCCTTTGACATGAATTTTGAGTGAGGTAATGGGAATAATCACATGATAAGATTGACAGGTATGGCACCTGCTTATAAGAGACCACAGTTTACTCAAGAATTCCAACAAGTGAACAAGAAGCATGAATAACAGGTGCTATGAGGAATGGCCCAGCCAGGCACAGTGGCGCATACCTGTAATTCCAGCAGCTTTGGAGGCTGAGACAGGAGGATCATGAGTTCAAAGTCAGCCTTAACAATGGTGAGGTGCTAAGCAACTTAGTGAGACCCTGTGTTTAAATAAAATACAAAATAGGGCTGGAGATGAGTCTCAATGGCTGAATGCCCCTGAGTTCAATCCCTGGTACCCCAGCCCCTAACCCACAAGAAAGAAGAATGGCCTGGATTTCTGATTTTCATTCAGGAGCTGGCACCTGACTAAGGGAGGTATTGTTTGTTTAAGGTCTAATGGATGATTAGAAGTTAGGTAGAAAAGTGACACTGAAGAGAAAAGAGGGGGAAGTATTGAGGTGGGATATGGGCCAAATTATATTGTTAGATTGTGTGCATGTACAAATATATGACAATAAATGCCACAGTATGTACAACCATAATGCAACAATAAAAATCTGGAGAAAACAATTTTTGAAAAAGAGAGAAAAAGAACAGCATTTGAAAGAAGGCATAAAGAAAAAGACAATGTGAAAATTCAGAAAATAACACATAGCTCAATTCAGCTTAGAATTAGAAAATTATGATCAGAAAGGACAGGTTGCCCAGGAGAGATGTGAGGATGACTTTTTATGTGGGTGCTCCTGCAGTGGGATAAGGAAAGCAAAGATGACAGGGCACGTATAAAAGTGAAGTGGCATTACATTTAGGTCACATCATGACCAAGCAAACATGAGATGGTCTATTAGTTGAGGTTCTACAGAAAGAGAGAGAAACAGTTAAATAGGAACACAGACACAGGAGAGAGGATTTATAGAGAATTGGCTTACACGATTATGGAAATGAGAACACCCATACAGGTTATTGTAGACTGAGATGCTGGAATGTTGGGTACTGTGGCTTACTCCAAGTTATAGGCATCAGAAACAGGGAAATCTGTGTCGTAACTCTCAGTCTCAGAGAGAAAACCTGAAAAATGGAGGACTGTTGGTGTAGGTCCTAGAGTCCAGAGGACAGAGAGGCTTACAGCTCTGATGTCCAAACCAACAGAAGGAAACATCTACCCAAGCTCTCGCAGAATAAGACAATTCACCTTCTGTATTTATTTTCTTGGGACCCCAGTGGATTGGATGGTGCCCACTCACACATAGTGCAGACCGTATCCACTTAGTTTACCCATACTTCTTGCCTCTAGGAACATTGAAATAATGATTTACCAGTTTCTACGTCCTCCTTAATTCAGCCAAGCTGAAAACTACAAATTAACCACAATTGATGGGATTTGCTGTTGGAAGATTTCAGTTCATCTCAGCCCTCATCTCTTTGGCTATGTAAGATAGGGACCATTGAAATACTATGTTCAGCTTTGGGTATCTAATATGTATTATGAGTATAAAAATATTTACCTGACTTGGTTGTTAGGAGTAGTAAAAACAATGAGAAATGCAAAAGTATTTTTAAAACTATGTAGAGCAATAAACATATTAGGTATTAATATGACATCTATAAGCAAGGAGGGGAGAAAATATCTATCAATAACAGATGGGTACTGGAAAATCTTTTGTGCAAGTGGATAGATAGTAAATATTTTAGGTTTCAAGGACCAGTCTCTGTTGGAACTACTCAACTTTGCCTTTGAAGTGTGACAACAGCTATGGACACTATATAAAATAATAAGTGCAGCTGGGTTCCAAAAGAACTTCATGTATAAAAAACAAAATTTAAATTTCATATAATATTCATGTGCTATGAAGTATTCTTCTTTTGATTTTTTTTTCAACCATTTAAAAATGCAAAACAACATTGTTAGCTCGTGGGCTGTACCAAAATAGGCAGTTGGCCTGGTTTGACTTGCAAGCTGAGTTTTGCTGATCTCTGAATCAGACAAGTACTCAGTGAATTTGAAGGCGAGCCTCTCTTAGCATGAGAAGTGAAGATATAAAATATATGCTCTTTTACCTTAGGAAAAGAATGCCATTCAAATATACATACAAACTTTAAAAAATGAGATTGGAACTGCTAAGAGCTAGTTCTCTGAGACATGTAGAATTCAAAAGAGATCAAGACTGCTCTTGAGTTAGCTGAATAAGAAAGGCTAAAGCAGAGGGGTCCCTTGAGTCACAGCCTGACAGGCAGGAGATAGAAGAGGACCTGAATTTCTCACTTACTTCAAAGAGTTACCATGGAAACGAAAAACAGAAGAATTGCAAAAATGAAAACATCCGTTAACCATAAAAGCATATATAATTTTGTGTTTTGATAGAACTAAACCCTCCTTTTGGTTTGAAATCTTGCTTGTCTGGTTTGGGAAACCAAAAGGAAGTTAAAAACTTCAGAAGAAGTCTCAGGGATATGACTGGATTGTACATTTACCTATATGAACAAGTTAACTGGGCTGAGTCACATTATACGGAAAAAAAAAAAAAAAATTGAGAAGGGAGTTTTACTCCCTCAGCATAGATGTCATTCCTGGCTTCGAATGTCAATAGGAAAACAGAAAGCTCCCAAATGTGAATTTTACATGAATAAGGTATTGATTTCCTAAAAACCTTAGTAAGGAATGGCAGGATTTAGGGTGGCTGGGACATTCCAGTTGGTGACCCTGTCCTAGGTTCTGAAAATGATGGCCTGCTCAGGCTTTGTGGATGATGGATCAAATTCTCTAATTCCTGATCTACATTTTGGAACTGGAATAAAGAATATAAATTAAGTAACTAAGAGGAAAGCATAAAGAAATGGACAGGATTTTTAAGGATGAAATGAGAAAAATGGCAGCTGGCCACGTAATGCTAAGAGAAAGAAGTTAAAAGATAAAATGATATAAATTTCTATTAGATTATTGGCCAAAAAGTTTTGTGTTGTGCTAGAAAAGAAGAGCCCTTAACAAAAAGCCATAAAAATCCAGAACAGTTTGTACAACTTTTTCACTTATCACTTTTAAAAAAAGCTGACATGAATTTTTGAGTTGAAGAACTGTCTGTTTCATTGCAAAGTCACAGGTGAATATTGAATGATGAGGAGGATCTAGGAGGAGCACCACATTCCTTTCAAAGGAATTGAATGCTGTGCCATCCAGCTGGTTCCTGTCTTTAAGAAGGGAAAGAAAACATTCTGAGAAGTTGCATGTCAATCAGAAAGAAAGAGAATTCCTTGTGAACCATTGTATGACCTATCTGCAATGACCCTAACAGGCCTGAGATTTATGGTGCTGGAATACAAGTTTCTGATGAGAACAATTCTTTCTAGATTGACTTAATTTCCCTCAATGAAAAGGTAAAGAAATGTCAGAACACAATGGAAACCATAACTGACATCTATTTTCACAAAGTCTGCGATTAATTCTGCCTCACAAGACATTCTTTTCTTATTGAAAACACTTTGCATATTTGAGTGTAATATTTTGGTAGAAGAGTAACTGTTGTGTGATTATCTAAAACTCAGTCTTAACTAGGGCCATCAATATTATTCCCCAATACTGACTCCTGGAGTATGCCATAAACCCAGCTAAAAGATTAATTATACATGTATCATATTATGTAGATAAAACTCACTGGGCTCATCTATCAATGCAAAAGAAATATTCTTTAAGATGATATCATATATTGTCCAAAAAAAGTTACTACTGAAAAACAGAAAGGTGGCAAAATGGAATAAATATGAGAAAAAATAATAAATATACCTAAATTTAGAAAGAGGAAGAATTTGTAGAGGGAAAAACTGAAGAAGACCACAAATTTCATTTGAATAAAGGTCAAATGAAGAACCCTTTCCCCATTGTGTATTGTGCATAAATGTCCCAGCTGTTTCCCTTAGCTTTCCTTCTGTTGTAATTTATGGCTGTGCTATTAGGACTTTGCTGGTCTAGGCTTACCTTTCAGTCTCTGAGCTTCCTAATTTCAGTGGTCAAGCCTTAGTTCCCTCCCTTATCCACTGCTGAACACATAGGAGACTTTGGGGCCTTCTCATTAACACTGTTGAATGGGTCAATGGTTAAATGTCAGATTGAAATACCATGATGTCTTTCAAAAGGAATGTAAGCCAAGACAGGAAGGACCCTAGTAAGTTTTCAGAAAATAATATATTTGAAAACAGATATTTCAACTTTTATAAAGACAATAATAAGGTGTAGTCTAAATCCCTAAAATGTTGAACAGAAGTGAAAAATTTATATGTCCTAGAAAACTTAGCTATTATACCTAGCTTCTTGTCATCCAATATTTATAGGATTTCCTGACATTGAGTTTGGGTCTGAGGATGTGGTTCACTGGTACAGTGCTTGCCTAGCATGTATGATGGTCTCCGTTCAGTACACAGTAACCCATTAAAACAAAACAAAACAAAACAAAAAAACTAATGAGTTTAATAAATGTTCTTTAAACCATAATCTTATGATAAGGCAAGCACTTAAGAAGACTTTTTTTTTTTTTTTTTTTTTTTTTTTTTTTTTTTTTTTAATTTCAGACACCTAAAAATAAATAGTCTTGAGCTGGGGGTGTATGACCTGGTTCAGGGGTAGAGCTTGTATTTAGAGGGCTCTACATTCTATCTCCAGCACAAAAAATAGTCTTTCTAAAGAAAGACGTTTAACCAATATATTAAAATATATCTCAACTGTAGCATGGTAATCCTCAACAGAAGTATCAATTCCATTTTGCTTTAGATATTGAGCTCATTGCACATTGTCATCATTTTATTATAATGAATATGAAAATAAGTAGTACTATTCAATACTCACTTAACATCCACTATGTGCCTGATGTTCAGTGGGCAAAGAGATACAGGAATCACTGTTGCTTGTTCTTCAATGAGAGCATTGTTTAATTTGAGTTAAGGTCATGGGTGTTGAAGTAGCACCATGCAAACTGAGGTCTGCAAAATAATTCCAAAAGCTATGTTTAGGTGTTCTGTAGAGAAATGAAATACTATGCAAGTATGAAAGGATCACATGAGTAAGTAATATCTGGGGAATAAAGTATATTCTTCAAACGGGCAATCCAATGTGTGAGGAAAAACAAAAACAACCAGTAGAGCGAAAAAATACATGAGTTTTGTTTATCTCATTTATGCCAGTGTTTTCCAGCATGAGATATGTTCTCCCAAACCCTTGGTAGAATCCAAGCTTGAGATCCAATACTGACTCATTGTGTGACCTTGAACTTCAAGCTGAGCAATACAATTTCCACTAATGCAAAATTTAAGGGCTGATACAGATGAGTCTTAGAACCTTGACAGTTCTCAGAGTAAGGAAGAGGATGAAGCCTCTTTGGTATTGATTTTTCACATTACTCTAGATCAAAACAAAGAACACATAATATCAATCGAGCATGAGACTGAAGGCTGATAGAGTTAATAATTTTCAATATTTTTTAATTAATTAATTTTTGTGCTGGGGCTTGAACCTAGAGATTCACACTAGTAACCTCTCTGCGGGAAAAAGAAAGAAAGAAAGAACATGCAAAAGAAAAAAAAAATGCCTAATAATTTAGCTATGCATGTGATCTATGTTCCTTCAAGCTCAGTATAATAACATTTTGATAGAAAAAGCCAAGAAATGCTTTTGCAGGAAGGTTTAGTTAACTACCATGACTTCATCCACGAGGTGAAATACACCTCCTTTAATCCCTATGTCAATATCCATAATCTCCCAGGGATCCATTGTTGATAAACCAGTCTATCCTTCTTCAACAAACAACTTTAGTTGCTAACCTGTGTCTAGTGATTCATTCCTTAAGTTTGACTTCCATAACAAAACTATTTTTATTTGTTGTATCAAAACTAATATCCTTAAGGATTAAGGGTGCATCCGTCTCACTAATATTTGGGGATGAACTCTCCATTTTCTTCGATTTTCTGTCAACAGCCGCAGCAGCTTCTTCCTTCCCATGTGTGGGGCGATTCTCTAGTCAAGTACTTCCTTAAACACAGTTATTTCAGATCTTTTGAAGAATGAATGCAAAGCACTCTCATTATTCTACACACAGAGACGCCGACGACAAGAAGATGAAGTTCGGTGTCTAAGGTGGTCACACTGTAAAGGGTGGGATTTTGAACCCAGGTGAGGCTGAAGGGGTGAGCAGGGAAACGCAAGAGCGCCACCTGGAGGTGAACGTTGGGCTCGGCCCTATCGCGCTCTTGACGCTTGCCTTCCTTCCCCATCACACGCACCCAGGGGGAAAGGCCGCGTGCTAGCTAGACAAGTCCGGAAGACTCTGAGTACTGAGCCGGATATTAGGCTTTCTTTCTCTGCATTTTGTGTCTTTTCCCACCCTCACAGATGTAAGCTAAAAATGCTTAATTGGTTTAGTCCGCTTATCCTTTTGTCAGGAAGAACTCCCTGCTGAGTCTATTCACATAAGTAAAAAAAAAAAAAAATGCCCTCACACCCTGGGAGCTCAGTCCCAGGAGTGAGAAAAGAGAAGACGGAGGAGATAATGGACCAGCAAAGCAGATCCAAAAGGAGAAATTAGGAGAATTGAAATCGTTCCGATGAAAATGCTGAAGGACTTCCTGAATGCAATGCTGTTGTTCAGTTTCAGAAATTTGACTATGAAAGCATCAATCTGATGAGAGCTAGGCTGTCAGTGTTAGGGACACTCTTCTGAATAGCCCGGTGGAAACTGGGACAAGGTACAAGATACACGCACTCTTTCTGTTTTAAAGAGGTTAGGGATGTTAACTGGAAAGATTAGGGTGTATTTCTGTGCAGAAAAGATTGCTCTGACGCTGTGCTAAGGTTTGAGAGTGAAAAGACAGATAAGAAGGACAGCAGGGTTTTAATACCAGCAGAGGTTTAATATGAAAACTAATGAACGCTGTTCCATAAAGCTGTGAAACCCCGCTAACTGGTAGAATTCTCCACCTAAGAACCTGAGTGGGTCCCGCCAAGTCCCTTTCGACTCTGACCTTAAGTTTCTTTTCCTTCAAATGAGAGAAATAGGAAAGCTGTATTCTGGGGTCCTTCCCCATTCAATTTATGAGTTGGTGATTCTATTCTGAGGAAAATAAAAAATCTATTGAGAGTTCAAGAATCTTTTTCACCATTTTTCAGGGACAATTACATGATACAAATTTAATCACCTTCTCATAATGAAATAAAGAAACCTTAGTGTTTATCGCGATCAAATTCTGAATTGAAAATAATGATCATCTATTTTTTCTTCTAGCTAAAGTGTCAATAAGAGACATGAAAGCTTCTACTGAGCTAATGCTGTATGCGCTGCAGTTTATATATTATATTTTATTCTCACAAGTCTTCTACAATCTAAGACCCAGAAATCCAAAAGACTGTATAACTTCTCTATTTAATGTTCTTCTAGTCATTGTTGGAAAAGGATAAAATAGGACATGGAATGAATTGATTCCAAATGCCTGCTCTTCTGTGTAACCAATATCATGATATTGGCTGATATTCTTATAACAAAAGAAAGATTAACAAGAGAGAAGCATGAAAAAATTATTTATTCAAAATTTTAGGTGTCACAGGACCCTTCTAAATGAAGACCTGACAACCCAGGGAAAGCTGTATATTTTTATGCTAAGACTTGTGAGAGCAGGGAGTAGTAATGTAGAAGAACCATGACTGGACAAAGAGGGTGAGATCTAATAGTGACAAACTAAGAAGAAGAACCCAGCAAAGCCTATATGACCAAGTTTTTCTTTCTGTGTCTCTGTAGGACCTTCATTCCTTGCTAGTATGAGATGGGATGTTTGTCACAAGAGGACTTTCAGGGGAAAAAGAGGAGACCAGCCTTGGGTGGGAGAAAAATTCTAGTTTTTATGGTTCATTTAAGAATAGGAAGAGGGCCAGGGAATGGTGGCCAAAGTTCAGACTGACCTTACTTTTGAGACCCTGCCAGTCATCTTCAGTTCAAGGTACTCAGCACAACAAGGCACCATCCTTGGGGATACTGTATTCTGAGTCTCTGGTCCTAAAGTAACTAAATAGTTAACTGTGGCAAGAATGGAGACATCTTTTGTTAATAAGTTTCTGAAATAGATACAAATAGATAGATGGGTAGATAAACAATTGATCAAATGGATGGATGGGTGGATAAATGGATGGACAGACACATGGATAGATGAATTGACAGAAAAATTTATAGATGAAATAGATAAATAGATGATAGATGAGATAGGTCAATATGTAGAAATATATGTAGATAGAAATATAAAAACCACATCAAGCAACAAACAACACAGACATTTATTGAAAAAAATCTTAGTGTGTTAAGCCTTGTGCTCAAAGTTGTATGTTCATTATCTCTGATACAACAGCTTTGTGGAAAAGCCCTACCCCCCACCACCATTTTTACTTTCTTTCTAAATTGTCAAATAAAGAAGCATAGTCTTAGAGAGTTTGAGCTTCAAGGTCATGCAGCAAGGATACAGAAAAGACTTAGGGACAGATCTTGAATCCAAATCCCATAATCTCAACACTGTGTTCTACTTCCCTGCACTGGTAAAATATAGGCAGTGAGAAAGCCTGGCTTGACACCTGGTATTATTAACCCAGCTTAGCTCTTAATACTGGGTGAACGCCTGCCGACTCCAGCACCTCAGTGTATGAGGTACTTACTCGTGAGGCTGGTAATTCATGATGAAATTAAATGCTGTGCTCTGGGTCAGGAATTCAGTCAAAACACCCACCTTGATTAGAATGCAAGTTAAAGATGCTTGAACCTGTAAACTGGGAAGTTTTCCAAGCCTTGAATTCACTGACCTAGAAATTAAGCAATGGCCACTTGTCATCAGTGATGGAGAGTAACTCCAGTCATAGGAGCTAATTAGCTGGTGCCTTATTAGATTTTGAACACTGGGGGCCTAACTGCCACCCTCTTTTATTTTTGTTATCACCATTATTTGTTAATCTGAAGGGAAATTGTTGCTTCCTGACTTGGAGCAACAACGCCACGGGAGAAAAACTTGGAGGCAGAATGAAGATGAAAGAAGGTTTTTTTATTCTTTGGCTTTAACTATCTCTCAAAACTCTAACACTGACTCTTTCAGCAATCTCTCTGACTCTTTACTTCTTCTGACTACTGACTTTTTACTTCTTTACTTTACTTTCTTTTACTTTTACTTTCTTAGAGAGAGCTTAGAGAGAGAGAGAGAGAGAGAGAGAGAGAGAGAGAGAGAGCTTCTTCTTTCTTCTTTCTTCTTCTGCAGCCTCGGCCTGACTCTGACCAGCAACAACTACTTCTCTCCTTATACTCTGACTCTTATTTCTTCTTCTAACTACGTTCTGGCTGCTCTGACTCTCTGACCCAAACTCTTCTTCCGACCAACTGAGCGACTGAACGACTGACTGAATGAATGAATACCGCTTCTGACCCCTTTTACCCGGTTATATACCTTTAGCTTTGCGGGTGCGTCACGTGCATTTACAGAAGCGTCACATGCATATGATTATTATCAGGTGGAACTTATGGCTTCCAGCTAGCCGCAATAGCCATCTCCCTGATTGGGGCTGCTTCAGGAAATGAGCATTATAATTCAGATTGTAAAAACAGAGACATAGGCACACTGTGTGCATACGACTACAACCCCCTCCCATTTCATCTTCATGCAAGTCCTAAGCAAAATAACAATATGGAGGTTACAGGATCAAAGAATGGACCATGGACAATATTTTAGAGTTCACTGGGCCTAATATGCTTGTTTTTCAGATGACAAACTTGAAAGGTCTTAATGTAAATTTCTCATTTAACACCGACTCTCTACTTAAAAATTCATGAGTGCTTATGCAAAATACTCAACTTGTATCGATCCTCAGGGTTTCTGATCTGAAAAGGAGTGGTCATCATAGTAAAAGCTACAGCTTTTGTTGAATCAAAAAGTGCTTCAAAAAGTCAATAGAAATCACTCAAAAGAGTACCTGAAACAGGGAGAATGTTCAGGAAATGGTGCCAAATTCCAAGTCATATGGTGTCTCCTTCCTACACCTGTTGAAATCCTCCTCTTGGGAGCTTCATGACTACTTAGCCTGTAGAGGGCAGCTTTCTTTGGCTACCTGTCATTTCATCATTGTCCTGGAAAACTTACCAATTACTGGAGGCTTTGACTTTCAACTAATTTCTAGATTTTCTGCAGAATATACACTAAAATGTTTTCAGTATTTCTCACATCTCCACAGTGACAATCTCCATTCCTAGGTCATAGTATATATTCCAAGTTAAGTTTGAATTGAGTAATTAATTTTGAAAAAAAAGTTTATTCAACTTAAAACCTGTACCTATGTTAAAAAGCAAAATAGTTTGATAAGACTTACAATGAAAAATCAGTTCTCTGTCTCACCCATCTTTCCTCCCTGACTTTAACTTCCTCAAAGTTGCTTTTTCTCATACCATCCTCTATTTTTCTAAATAGCATATGCATTCTACTAACTTTTAATTTTTCAATTTTAGACACTCTATATGCTTTTTCTACTGTGAAAAATAACACACCCTTTACCCTCCACTCAGAAGAATGATGATTGCACAATTGTTTGCTACATCAAGTCAGTGTTTACAGCATTATGGACACATAAATGTTAGCTGGCTTAAGACAATAATTATACTCTAATTGCATTCATTTTCTTGTAAATCTCTCTTATATTTTCATGTGTTTGATGGCCTATATGTCTATGGAGAATCTATCTTTAAACTGCCTAGAGTGTGATTCTCCCTTCTGTATGTTAAAACACATCAGGTATGCGGTTTCATTTCCTCCTTGCCTCTCGAAGTCTTTGATCTTACTGTTCCAGTCAAGACTTTTGCTCACCAGGCCTGGCGCTCTGCTATTCTCCTGAGTTTTTCCTTCACTGTCAGCCAACATATAACACTATGCTTTATTCTGCAGTGTACTTCCTTTGCAATACTTCATGTTTCTTGGCTCTCTCTCTCACTTGGGGAAGGGGTATTCAGAAGCATACACCCCCACACATACACACAAGAAGAAATGGAAAAATTCGAGACTTGCTTATCTACAAAGTTACTTCTTTCTCATGCTTGTTTAGCTGCTGGGTCAAATATAGAATTTTTAGCTTGAAAATATTTTCTCTTAGCATTTTGAAGACATTTCTCTGCTGTAACATTAGCTTCTAAGATAGAGAACAAAAAGCCTTTTTACCATATCAGTTTCTTATAGCGTGACCACTGATTACCCCTCATTCAACCTTTTGGGGTCCTCCCTTTGGTGCTTTTCTGAAATCCATGGTGATATCTTTTGATGGGAGCTCTTTGCCATGCGTTGTGTTCTGAAAGAACCAGGCTTCTCCAGGATGGATTTCAGAAAAACTCGAGAATTTTTTGAAAATTATGTTTTAATTTCTCTGTATGGTTTTGTGGAATAAAATACTTTGAAGCAACTGGGTCTAATTTTGTTTATCCCTTCCATCATTTTACTCTTCCTTCGGAGTAATTTCCTTAATTTTACCCATTCTTATTTTGAGCTTTGAATTGATAGTTTTTACTTCCCTAATTCTTTCTTGTAACATTTTGCTCTTTCTTCACTTTCTGTCTTCCTTCATCTATAGCAAAATTAACTACATGACAAATATAGTTTGAGCAAATCTACATTGAGACTAAGGACATCTAACGGTTTTGCTCAAATGCTCATTTTAATAGTTTGGGAAAAAACTCTGACATGCAAACTTGTCTCTAGAAAGACGACTATTTTCAAACTGTATTTGTTCAAAATACCTTTGTGGTGCAGGTACGGGAAACATGCCTCCTCAGAAGCACTGGTCAGACCAGAGTTGGATGTGGGCTTAACCGCTCCCTTCCCTTCATGAACATATTCAATTGTCCTGTCCTCTACAAGAGCTGTTATCAAAATGGGGTGCTCATCCCATCAGATCAGCTGCAACTTTGCTTCCAGATTCTGTTAGAATAACAACAGCATTCAGCTGTATTTGTCAGTTGATCTTCTCTCTCCTGGGTTATTTTATGGAATCAATTGTGTCCCTCCAAATCCATATATTGAAACCTTATCTCCAATGTGATGAGATTCGATGATCGGGGCTCCAGGGATGTCTAGTGAGTTCATAGAGTAGAACTCCTACCCCAACAGGATTAGTTCCCTTATAAGAAGAGGAAGAGATTCCAGTTATTACTGTTATTGAGCATACGGAAAGGAATGAGGGGAGGACACAGCAAGAATGTGCCATCTGTAGGTCAGATAGAGAAGCCTCACCAGAAACAACCCCATCTGCCTCTTGATCTGATCTTGGACTTGTGGAGTCAAGAAATATGAAAAACTAATTTTTTTTTTTTGTTTGTTTGTTTTAACAAACATTTGTTTAAAAAAAAATTAAGCTACCCATCTGTGGTTTGGTTATAGCTGCCCTAACTCACTCAATTATCAAATAATTAAACCAAATATTTACAAACTAACCCGTGTTATAACTGTGTTAGGCTAATTTTTATGGAGCAATTCCAACCAGTAATATCTAAGAATAGCCACATGACGAGCAAAGAAAGAAGGCCCATTCTCTGTTCCTGATATAAAACTTGCTCAGTCTCTATGTCTGGTGGTTCTTAGAATAACTAAAATACTTTATGTCCCAATCAGAGTCTCATTTCAGAAACTTAATATGTCTTGAAGCAATTGGTAATCAACGTATTATCATATTTAAACTTACAATCTCCCTTTTTCCCCAAGCAGGAGCCACTGCTGCAGGCTGGAGGGTTATTCACGATGAGGTGCTGGTCTACTTGGTCAGATACGTCCAATCCTGAAGAGCACGCAAGGGACTATTTCCAATTCTACTTTGAAGAAGGCAGATGTTTTGTTTTTCAGGCAAGGAACTGAAATGAATTTCAGAACTCATCCCACACAATCATTTAGTAAGTTCATGCTGGGGTGGAAATGGTCAAGCTTGTTTCTGGTGGAACCCCGATGGTATCCCACAGACTTCTACTGAAATGAAACATTGACTGGGCCGTGAGAAAAACATGAAGAAACAGAACTTCAGTTACCTCAAAACTGCTATCTTTTCTTTTTCTTCTTCAGCACATGGAGTAATAGCCAAAATATATTTTTTTTTTTTTTATGTTTTAAATTAGGTAAATATTTTTAAAGCTATGTATGTATACTTACTTAAGATTGATTTTTTAATTTTGTTTTTGCTTCTGTTTCAGATATTTTTTTTTTTTTTTTTACTAATTGCTATTTTAATTGCACATACGTGTGGTGTACAGTGTGATAATTCATCTATACAACATGTAATCATCAAATTGGGGTACTTAGCACACACTTTACTTTCAGGAATCATTTCTGTAGTTTGAATCTGCTATTCTGTTTGACCAATTAGAATTATTACTGGATGAAACACCTTAAGACACGAGAACTGTGAGGTATACCATTTGTTATTTAAGTACGAAATTTAATTCATACATGTAATGACATTCATATGCACATAATATCTTTAAAATACAAACTTGTCTCTCTGATTGTTTTGCTTTGATAACACTATAGTGCTCAATTACTTTTTGTTCATTGTTTTATTGCTTCCTGACATGATCACACAAAGTCATTAAAAGAACATTTTATGGCCATTGCTATTATTAATTTTATTGAATTATTAATATTGCAAATATTTTTGTCCTACAAAAAAAAAAAGATTACTGAAAAAAAATGTCTTGCTGTGGTTATAACATAAGCTCGTCGTGACACTCTGGAAACACATATTCATACATACTGGTTTGCACTTAGCACTGGGCCCTGGAGATCTCTCCGCCAGGGAGCTCAGGAAAGTGTCCTGCTCCCTGTTCACTTTGAGGATAAACCTAAGCCCCTCCTCTGCAGCACTTCCCACCTGCAGCTTGCCTACTAGGTAAGGCATCTCCTGTCTTCATGATGCTGGTCCTTCAAGTTCTCCTCACCGGAATTTCCTTTTCCAATAAGCAAACTTAATGTACCCTTATGAGTCAATAAAGGTCACTCTATCTTCTTTATATAATCTTCCTTTTCAACCGTTCTGGGAGAAGCATCCAGTTTTTCATCCGAGCTCCATGACGTTTCACAAAAACCTCTGCACAGACACTTATTCAAAACATGAAATGTTACAGATATATCCTGGGACTAAATAATAAGCTCTTTGACGTGTAAAATATTTCAATTATAGATTAAAAATGCAGGAAGGATAATAAATCTCATGTACTCACCACCCAGAACTGACAGCTGCTAAAGTTTTGTCAGGTTTGGTTCAATCTGCTAATTAATAATAATGTTGTGATAGTAGTGTTGTTATGACTAAGGGACACAGACTCTATTATGTGTCATTGAAGGTCATTTTCCTTTCATTACCATTCCCCTCCATCCACTAATAGAGGTAACCAGTATACTGATGTTGATGTGTGTTCTTCTTAACATTCTGAACATTTGTTATTAAGATATGTGGCAAACTATATTGTATACATGCATATATTCATTTGTAGAAATATATACCTACTAGCAAATATACTGCATTTAAATACATTGTTAATTTTTATTTAAATTCTATTTTTAATTAAAATATTTAGTAGCTGGGCACAGTAGCTCATGCCTATAATCTCAGTGTTTCAAGAGGCTGAGTCAAGAAGATCACAAGTGCAAAACAAGCCTCACCTCAGCACCTTGGTGAGGCCCTAAGCAACTTAGTAAAACCCTGTATCAAACTAAAAATAAAAATGAGAAAAGCTGGGAATGTGGCTCAGTGGTTAACTTCCCCTGGGTTCAATCCTGGGTACCCCCCAAATATATAAAATGTATATATATATATATATATATATATATATATATATATACACATATATATATTGTGTGTGTATGATTTATGACACTATATGTATATAGTATATAGTGTCGTAAATCATATCCTCCTATTACTCATTTATTTTGCTGACTGTTGATTTTTCAGGTTTTTTCCCTTTGTATTATAATTATGATTTTGTAATAAGAGTTACTTGTATAAAATATCCTATTGTATATACCATATCTTATCTACTAATCCAATGATGAATATAATAAAAATCATACCAATTTATTTGCACATTGTCCATGCAGGAAAATGGCTACTTCTATTGTATTTTTTGATCTGTTAAGCACATGCTACTTGGTGGGTTTGAGAGGAGATCACGGTGTTTTTCTGTGCATATTTAAAAATTGCTGATAAGGTTATTTTATTGCACTGAGCACCTCCTTTGTGCCTGCACTTTTTGCAGCTTCTAGAATATTCAAGGAACACATGGAGCTGACACCTGGAGGAAGCTACACACCCACACAATAAGCTGAAAAATAATGCATAAGTAAATTACCAAGGATATAAGCCCTTAGCAGTATACTATAAACATATTTCATTCACAAAATATGAAACACACTAATGACAATTAGAGTGGAAAAGACTTAATCAAATTATCATTTACTTCTTCTACCCGGAACAAATACAGAAATAATTTCCTCTTCAAGAATAATTGCATCCATCAGGAAAAACCACCCATATAGATGCTAAAAGCATTGTATCATAACTTTGGTTGGTCTCAATATTTAGGTTGAGAACCTTAAATTAACCGTGAGGAATGGGGTTTTTTGCTAGCAGATGTGAAGATGTTCTAGCTATCTATTGCTGCATAATAAACCTTTCCAAATAGTAGCTTAAGGCAATATCAAGATCTATTTTGCTCACCAATGTGGGGGCTGATCAGGCTTGGGTAGGCAGATCTGACTTGGGCTTTGACACGCCTTTGCAGTCAGATGGGCATGAAGCTGGAGCCACGTTGGAGGCTCCCTCCCTGATGTACCTGCCTCGTTGGCTGGGAGATTCAAACAGCTGGGGGGGGGCTGGAGAAATGGGGACTATCAGACGTCTCTGTCTCCATGATGTCTCTGTAAAGGTCTTCCCACGTGGTTGTCTCTAATAGGGGCACATCTTACAGGTCAAATCAGATCTCTTGGAATGACTGTCCTATGTGAGACTAGCAAGATCTATACATCCCCTTTTAAAATGGCCACAGCAGTCATGCCATGTAATTTTTGTCACCTTTACATTGTTGAGGCAGTCCCAAAAATGCCATCCAAGATCAGGGGGAGTTAATGTAGACAGCCTTTGAATGGCAAGAATGTCAATAATAGAAAATCATAAGCACATGTCAAAACAAACCATGTTTCTACTTAAGCTACTCATTTTAGGAAATATCTTTAAAAAATCATATTCAGAATTTTCACCACATATATGTAAAATAAAGACAAATAATTATGTTGAAAATCCTTTCCAAACCATGCCAATCTTACAGGTCAAATCAGATAACATGTCCACCCTAAAGTAAAGACTATGTTGAGTAATTTTTTTTTTTCTTCTAGATGATTTTACTATCAGAATTTTATTCCAATAATAGCTGGGCGCAGTGGCACATGCCTGTAATCCCAGCACTTGGGAGGCTGAGACAGGAGGATCGCGAGTTCAAAGCCAGCCTCAGCAATGGCGGCCAGGTACTTAGCAACTCAGTGAGACCCTGTCTCTAAATAAAATACAAAAAAGGGATGGGGATATGGCCCAGTGATCAAATTCCCTTGAGTTCAATCCCTGGTACCAAAAAAAAAAAAAAAAAAAAAAAAAAAAAGAAAGAAAGAAAAGGAAAAAAAAGAAAAGAAAGAAAGAATAAAAAAGAATTTTATTCCAATAGGTTGGAAAGAAAATAAATAAGTTCAGTGTTGTACAGAGTACATAGATAGACTTCTATGGAGAAGGGTTTTTGACAAATGTATTGGGGACAAAACAATTTTAGAAAAGACAAGAAATCCATTAAAAAGTGATACATATCTTACTAAAAAAAAGACAATGATGTCTCTGTAAAGGTCTTTCCACATGGAAGACCATACTCTACAAGTATATAGTACCGTAGACTTGAAAATTTCCACTGCATGCATCTCCCATAGTAGATAATAGCAATTGGAGTTATTTAATGAAAAAAAATATGGAATATTTTTGATCTTCAAGGTGTTGTGGTAGAAGATTAGGATGCAGAAAAGCCTTGGTAAAGATTATCCAGCTGGGCGCGGTGGCGCACGCCTGTAATCCCAGCACTTTGGGAGGCTGAGGCAGGAGGATCACGAGTTCAAAGCCAGCCTCAGCAATGGCGAGGCACTTAGCAACTCAGTGAGACCCTGTCTCTAATAAAATACAAAAAAAAAAAAAGGGCTGGGGATGTGGCCCAGTGGTTGAGTGCCGCTGAGTTCAATCCCCGGTACCAAAAAAAAAAAAAAAAAAAAAAAAGATTTATCCACCCTTAAAGAGTTTACAATGGTGATAATTAATGACAATTGCAGCAACATTTTCTAGAATGTTGAAAGTATGCCAAATAAAATGATTATAACATCTGTTTATTCCTGGTTAGATTTATGATGTGCACAATTTCTACTCATCTTGTAGCTAAGAAAAGTTGGAGGTGAGGCATGTTATTACAAACTAATTTCCCTTCAAGTGTTTTTAGCCATGGTACAAAAATAAGACCCATATACAAGGCCAATGTGTAATGTGCACTATGTGCAATGGTTGTCAGGGACTCTAAATATCATCTAAATTCAGAAATGTGAAGCACAGAATTCACTTTTGGGATTGTAATATATTAGAGGACAGACAGAGTTTGAGCTGACCCTTGAAAGATTACTAGATGTGATTTCAATAAGCAATGAAAGAGTAAAGGAAATGACTTTAGCCACATGAATAATTTTTTCAGTTTTTATGAAAAGAAGAAAAAAATATGAAGGAAGTGATTTTATGTATAAAATATGATCTGTCTGAAAGATAATTTGGAGAACAAAGTAATAAAAACACTTTGTCTCTAGTATTGTATATGAGGAATGTTTCCAAAAAAAAGTATTTTATTATATATGTCATTCAAATAAGGGTTCATAGATTCTTTATGGACCCTTTATGGATTTGGAACTCATTCATTGTGTGTGGAATGGAAATTGTGAGTTTATGTGAAACAAAAGCTTTGACATATGAGTAAGGGAAACATCAAAACTGCTCCAATGATTCTTGACTATTGCTGCAAATTCATGAAAAAAAAAAAAAAAAAAAAAAAAACCTCATACACTTCTACTTGAACAGAATCTGGAAGAATTTTCCCTGGAAAAAGGTAACAACTAGAATCATAGGGAAATCTGACAGTGACTAAGACAAATATGTAGAGAATAGCAGTGTAGAGGAGAGTTGAGAAGAAGAGACAACAGGTTCACATTAGCCCCAGGATGTGCACTTGCAAAGCAAATCTTATCACTGAGCTTTTCATTGCATGGGTCTTCTTGTATTAACCAATTTGGGTTGACTTTTGTTGTTTATTTGCAACTAAACAAATCCTAGGTGATATATCTTGTTATATATAGTATAACACATTAGATCAAAGTGTAACCACAATGAAATCAGCCAACAATATTCATTTTTTTTCATTGATAAATTTAGCACATAGTTAATTTTACTCCTGTCTAGTTAATGAATCTAGCACCCATGTTTTGGACTAGGCTTAAGCTTGCATATTCTAGTAGAAGTTCTCTATGAAAATAGTTATAACCCAGTGTTAGAAATAGTACAAAGAGATAGAGTAAATGTTACCTGGACCTGGAACATCTAAATGTATGTTGCAAACAGAGAAGAATGGGGAATATTGCCTATAATGAGATTTAAAATATGTCCAATTTGTAATCCTCTCTACATTGCAACATTTGAATCAGGGTATTTTTGAGGAGATTTATGATTGTATTTTTTTCTCCCAAGTCATCTTAGAACCATGGAGTTAGAAGCAACTTCTCTGAAGCAGTGTGTGTGTTTCGAAATACTCAGCAGCAAAACCCCCACCAAAACTCCAGGTATTGATTCCAGATATTGACTTAAACATAGGTAGGGTGATTGTTGTTGAATAATTTCACAAGGTAAGAATCGGGACAACTTCAGTGCAGATCATCAGCATGTGCTGTGTGGACTAGAAATGCAGTTCATGGCTTTTGATATTTACATGGAATGTTCTTGAAAACATATAATTTATATCTCCCAAAGGCAGGGGAAAGAATAAGTGCCTATGTATTCTTCATGTTATTTCTGTTTAAGTGACATTTTGAGAACAACATAGGCTTACATAGAGTCAGACTCGGACTATTGTATGGCCGGGAATCACCTAATTCCAGGTGGTGAGGACTATAAGCCATCTGACCTTCCGAACTTACAAATTCAGCACTCACAAGACCAGCTAGAGTAACCAAAACACCTTGGACTTTTGAAAAATTACAATATCTTTGACTCTCAATTCTTTAAATTCTGATTTTATGTTTTCCAACATTTTATCATAAAAATTATCAAACCTAGAGTATAATTGGGTGAATTTTGCAGTGACTATCCTCTAGATTCTACTTCAGACTTTTTACACTGCTGGCTTTATCACATCTAACCCTTCTTCATCCAGATATCTACCAATTAATTAAACCATACAAATTTGATTCATTTCACAGTCAATATTGTTAATAACATTCATATTTACAAAAGATAAACTACATGAATCTTAAGTTCTCTTGTTTTGTGTTAACAAATGCATACACTCAGGTAACCAAATACCTATTCACAACTGAACTCTAGCACCATCTCAGAGAGTTTTGTCATGATACCTCCTAGGTATTTCCCATGACTAACAAGCAGGGCAATCCTGGTTCATATTTTTTCCCCACAGCATTTAGTACCATTTCATATATTTACCTATATTGTAACAGATTTACTTTTTCTCATACCTGCTAACATTTGTTATTATCAGTCTTTAATTTGTACCATCCTAGTGGGAGGTAAATGCATCTCAGTGTAGTTCATGGATGTTTTTCAGTAGTCTAATAATACTAAATCATTTTTCATGTGTTTATTGTCATATCTTCTTTTGTGAAGTGTCTGAAAAAATGTTTTGCTTATTTCTAGTTGTATTGATTGTCTATTTTATTGTTGAAATGTAAAAGATTTTTATAAATCCTGAACACCACTACTTCAACAGATGTATATTTTCTTTTGAAAAATATATTTTCATTGTCTGTGGCTTGTCTATTCATTTTCTCAATGATGTGTTTAATAAGTGGAAGTTTTCAGTTTGTCAAAGTACAATTTTTTTCTATTATTCTTCTTTTGATTATTAACAGCCGCTTTTATAATGTTTAGTTCTGGAAAGGACCTTAATCCCTTTTGAGACAAAGTCGGGTATAAAAATAAAAGTGTTAAAGTGGTTTGAGCGTATATCTGATTTCTCTTATATTGGTAACCTGTTCATTCGATTTTTTTTTTTTTTTTTTAGTTCCAGCCATGTACACTTTGCCAAAATGCAAATGTGAACCCTACCCTCCTAGAGTAATAAGAGGGTAAATAAGGTACAGAAAGAGGTTAGTGACTGCTGGAGAATATTATTCCAGATGAAATCAGTAGGAATGACTTCCTGATTAATTATAATTTAGACAAATATTATAATAACAACAAACATTATATGGCACCTTTTTAGAGTCATTACTATGACCCAATAGGCTGACTATTCCATTTGCCTTTTCAGTTTTTTCCTCCTACTGGACAGGTATGGAGACATGAATGGAGTGAATATACTTTGTATACAACCAGAGATATGAAAAATTGTGCCCTATATGTGTAATATAAATTGTAATGCATTCTGCTGTCATAGATAACAAATTAGAATAAAAAAAAAATTAAAAAATTTAAAAAAGCAGTTCCCCTTCTTAGAAGCATGTGATACTGTAAATCTGCTTATTATAAGACAACTGTTTTAGTCAGATTTTTCATCAGTGTGAGAGACCTGACAATTGAGCAGGAAATTGGAGGAGGAAAACATTATTTGGGGCTCATGTTCTCAGAAATTCAACCAACTCCACAGCTCCGGACCTAATGTGGGGTAGAACATCATAGTGGAAGGTTGTGATGGAAAAAAGCAGATGAGGGCATGGCAATCAGGAAGCCAGAGAGTTCCTGTCACCAGGGAAAATATACATACCCCAAGGGCATGCCCCCAGTAACCCACCTCTTCCAGTCACACCCCAACTGCCTATAGTACTGCTGAGTTCATCCATATAAATGGAATAATTATTTAGGTTCTTGCATTCCAAACATTTTACCTCTAGACCTTCTTCCAATTGTCTCACGCATGCCCTTTTGGGGGACACCTCATATTGAAACTGTAACAACAATGAAGAAAATGGAAGAAGGATGAGGAAGAGGAGGAGGAAGAAGAAGGAAGGAGAAAATGAGCTTCAGAAATGAAGCAAACTGAATCCTGGTCTTTCTGAATCTAAGACCTAAGATCTTATCCATTCTATTTCATGGAGTATATTAGTCAGCTTTGCATTGCTGTGACCAAAAGACCTGACAAGAAAAACTCATAGAAGGAAAAGTTTGTTTTATTATGGATTCAGAGGCTCAGTCAAAGATCAGCTGACTCCAAAGCTGTGGGCCTCAGGCAAGGCAGAACATCATGGTGGAAGGGTATGGTGGAGGAAATTGTTCAGTTAATGAAAGCCAGAAAGCAGAGAGAACTTGAGCGCAAGGAGCCGGGAATAACATATTCTTGAGAAGTATACCCACAATACAGTTACCATCCATTAATTCATTTAAGTTATCAATCCTTTAAATGGATTAACCCACTGATTAAATTGCAGCTCTTATAATCAAATAATTTCACCTCTCAATATTCCTGCATTGTCTCAGACATAAGTTTTGGGACTACCTCCTCATAACATTGGAAAATTAATTTCTAATTAAAAAATGTGTGTGTGTGTGTGTGTGTGTGTGTGTGTGTGTGTGTGAATCTTGTATAAACTTGTATGATCATGGTGCCCAGACATTTGGTTGGACATCATTATGAATGTTTCTGTAGGACAAGTTTAATATTTAAATTGGTGAACTTTGAGTAAAGCAGATTAGTCTTTATAATATGTGTGTGGGTCCTTAGTCAATCAGTTGAATTGAATGAATTGACTTCCCCAGAATAAGAAGGAATACTTTCAACAGATTGCCTTTGAACAATAAACACAGCATCTACTTTTCATGTGGTCTCTAGGCTTCCAGTATATCCAACAGATACTGAGATCTTAAAATAAATTTATATATCTTTCCAACCATCCATACATCCATCAATACATCCACACATCCATCCACATATCCTTTTGGTTATATTTCTCTGGGGAATCCCAAGAAATACAATGTGTGTGTGTGTGTGTGTGTGTGTGTGTGTGTGTGTGTGTGTGTTTTAGGCAGCTTTTTCATTGCTTTGATCACAAGAATTGACAAGAACAATTTTAGAGGAGGAAATGTTTATGTGATGCTCATTGTTTCTGATATCTCAGTCCATAGATGTCCAACTTCATTTCTCTGGGCTAAAGGTAAGACAGAACACCATAGCAGAAGAGTATGATGAAGGAAAGCAGTTAGTGGTCTGCATGATATCCTTCAATGAGAATAAAAAAAAAATCTCAAAATAAGAGAAGGCAAGATATTGAGGACCAGGTCTTGCACAAAAATCATAGTCACTGAGTGTATGCATGCCTACTGGAGGCAAAGAAGAACTGCAGGGTGCAGAACTCTGGATGCAAAAGTGAACTCTACTCAGTTTCCAGAACGCTGGTATTCAGGCCTCTGCCCTTTCATCTGGAGGCTGGAAAATGTTTATCTGATAACTCTGGCCAGTCCAATCAAAGAGATCAAAGTACTCTCCATCAGGCAAATGCAAGATACACATTCTCAGTGTTTACAAAGAGGTTTTAGTTTCCTATACTTAATTAGGAATAGACAACCTAAGATTTTTATCTGAAAAATTCTCTAGCATGAGAGATTGAGACCAGATCTAATCACATGCAAAAAAAAAAAAAAGAAAGAAAGAAAAGAAATCTTTGTCAAGACAAGAAAAACTTCAAATGAATAACTATCCATAAGTGACTTTAGAGAAATATGAAAATACTTTGCAATTAGGAAGCAAGAAAAGAACTTAGAAAAAATAGGAATTACAGAACAAAACAAATTTTCAAAACCATGCATACAAAAAATTTCAATAGAAGGTTGAAAATGTAATTGTGAAGCCAGAATTAGACAGGTAGTCAGTATAGATAGGTAAATCGAGTCAGGTCGGATCAAGGAAGCCGATTTTGATTGAGTCCAGAGAAGCTGAAGACTCCCCCCACGGGATTGAAATGTTAACTTCTTCAGAGCCCTTCCTCCACCCTTATCAAGAACCTGCCCCTAATGGTGCAACAGTTATGGAAAGCAGTATGAAGATTTCTTGGAAAACTGGGAATGGAACCACCTTATGACCCAGCCATCCCACTCCTGGGTCTATTCCCAAAAGACTTAAAAACAGCATATTACAGTGACACAGCTATCTCAATGTTTGTAGCTGCGCAATTCACAATAGCTAGGTCATGGAACCAACCTAGATGTCCCTCAGTAAATGAGTGGATTAAGAAAATGTGGTATATACGCACAATGGAATTTTACTCAGCAATAAAAGAAAATAAATTAACGGCATTTGCAGGTAAATGGATGAAGTTGGAAGACATAATGCTAAGTGAAGTTAGTCAGTCTCAAAAATCCAAGTACCAAATGTTTTCTCTGATATAAGGAGGCTAGTTCATAGTATTGTTGGATGAGGGGGGGTACATAGGAGGACTAGAGGAACACTAGAATGGTCAAAGGGATGGGAGGGTAAAGGAGGGCGCAAGGGGGGAGGGAGGGGGAGAAAAGGAAAAAAAAAAAAAAAAAAAAAGGTAGTTGAATGAGATGGATATCATTTTCCTAAATGCATGATTGAAGACCTGAATTGTACGAATATACTTTGTATACAAACAGTTGTATGTAAAAAGATGCTAAATTCATGCACTATGAGTTGTAAACATTAAAAATTATTAAAAAAAAAAGGAAAGGCAAACATTTAAATAAAGTAACATAAAGTTGAAAAAAGAACATAAATGCATTGCATTGTGTACAACTAAATAAATAAATAATTTTTAAAAATCTGTAAAAAAAAAAAAAAAAAAAAAAAAAAAAAGAACCTGCCCCTGGGGGCTGGGGCTGTAACTCCGTGGTAGAGCACTGAGATCAGATGGAACCCAGGTGTGAGGCCCTGGGTTAGATCCTCAACACCAAATAAAAATAAATAAATAAATAAATAAAAAAACTAAAAAAAAAAAAAAAACCTGCCCCTGCTCCAACCTGTTACTAAGGTAACCTGTCCCAGGAATTGCCCCTCCTTACAGAGAGCTGTAAAGTTGTTAATTAATGTGTTCTGGGCTTCACCATCCTGCTCTTCCCCCTTCAGCCTACCTGTTTTCCACATTTTGGCCAGCCCACTGAGCATTCCTGGGCCTGGTCACATACACAGGAAGGAGAGAGATACGGGGAACAGAGCAAGAGAACAAAGGAAGCCTAAGACATATATAAAAAGGCAAACCTGCCTCACTTCTTGAGATACCAGGATACCAGCAATGGCCCCCTTCTCCCTCCTGGGAGAAGTCTATGTGACCCCTTTTTAAATAAACCCTGCTTTATATGCTTGCCTCGGCGTGCTTCTCTAATGTTCAGGCTTCAACATTTGGGGTGCAGAACTCGTCACCAATAACTGGTGTTATCGTATGGATGCAGAAATCTTTTGAAAAAATAAGACAAAAAATGAGATAGGTAATAGTAAAATAAGGATTCAAAAAATCAGAGAAGCAATTAAAAATTATAAGAAGAATGTTCCTTTGTCATGTTTCAAAGTGGTTTAGAATCAACAACATAATTATTGATTGAAAAAAAAAAATCCTTATAGGCCACATATAAATATCCAGGGTAAAAGAGCTCAGTGTACCTGGCTTTTGGATGAATATAGGTTCAAAGCATGATATAGGCAATACACACACACACACACACACACACACACACACACACGTCTCATATAAAAATAATCAGTAGTCCAAATGGCTTGACTTCTCTTATACCAACAAAAAGTGAGAAATTTTTGTGTGTGTGTGTGTATTCTAAGTTGTTATATATGAAAGTAGAATGCACTACAATTCATAATACACATATAGAGCACATTTTTACATATCTCTGGTTGTATGCAAAGTATATTCATACCATTCGTGTCTTCATACATGCACATAGGGTAATGATATTCATCTTATTCTACTATTTTTTTTTCCTTTTTACCCCCTGCCCTCTCCCTTCCCCTCCTTCCCCGTTGACATTTCTAGTCTTCCTCTAATCCTCCTATGCTCCCCATCCCAACCCCACTGTGAATCAGCCTCCTTATGTCAGAGAAAACATTCAGCATTTGGATTTTTGAGATTGGCTAACTTCACTTAGCATTATATTCTCCAACTTCAAAACTACTCTAAGATTTCATTCACACCAGTCAGAATGGCAGCTATTAAGGACACAAACAACAATAAATGTTGGAGAGGATGTGGGGAAAAAATCACACTCATACATTGCTGGTGGGACTGCAAAATGGTGCAGCCGTTATGGAAAGCAGTATGGAGATTCCTTGGAAAACTAGAATGGAACCACCTTATGACCCAGCCATCCCACTCCTGGGTCTAATCCCAAAGGACTTAAAAACAGCGTACTACAGGGACACAGCCACATCAATATTTATAGCAGCACAATTCACAATAGCTAAACTATGGAACCAGCCTAGATGCCCTTCAGTAGATGAAAGGATAAAGAGAAATTTTTAATTAAAAAAATCAATTTGACTTAGAATTTTTTTGCAAGCTAAATTAACAATCCAGTGACAAAGTATATTAAAGAATTTTACAAAATACCCGCAAAAACATGCCTGCTGTACTTCATTTTTATTAAGAAGCTATGGAATTATGTACCTCACTGGAAAAAGAGAACATACCAACAACCACAATAAGGATTCAGTAATCAAGGGACCTTAAGAAAATTACCATCATGGTGATCCAGAAGCCCATACAGAAATTTTGTGCCAGAATCAGATACAATCAGTATCTTTCAACAAGTCAGAAGCTTTTGGAGAAAATTTTCTAAGAATATATTGATGTGTTAATCTGATATGTTAAGGTCTTAAGAGAGCTTGTGGTGAGATTCATAGTAATTCTATAGTTTAAAAAATACTGAGTAGAACAAAATAAAAACTATATATATATATATGTATATATATATATATATATTCTTGAAAATATATTTTTTAAAAAGTTGTGATAGAAAATAAAAGTAACCTATTTACTAGGTGGTTCAGCTCTAAATAGCATTTAAAATTTCAAAATAATGTAAAAAATGATGATTGAATTAACCTAAATTACATCTTTATGGTGTTTTAAGGGTGAGGGGAGAAGGAGGAGAGATATATAAATAAATGGTCAAAAAGCATTTGCAAAGATGCCTAATGTCATTAGGAAAATGCAAATCAACACAGCAGTGGGGAAAAATTCCTTCATATTTACTAACACTAATGATAATAATAACAGATGTTGGCAATGATATGGAAAAGTTGTAATCCATTTTATATTGCTGGCAAGATAAATACGTTTGCCTAATGACAGAAGAAAACTCAAGAATGTCTGCTTACTACTCGTATATGGTATAGCACTGAAATTTATTGCCAATGTGATTAAGTAAAGGAAATACAAGAAATATATATTTAAAAGAGAAAAAGTTGTCTTTATTTTCAAAAGGCTTTATTGTGTATGGAGAAAATCCAAGGAATCTACAAAAATGATCCCAGAACTAGTAGGCAAGGTCAACAAGTTTGCAAATACAAAATCACCATAAAAAGAACAATTATACATTAGCAATGAATGTCTTCATCGAAATTAAAAATGTAATTCTGTTTATTATTGTTCAATTCAAAAATTAAATATTTAGTTGTAATTTTAACAAACATGCATGCACAAACTATGCTGAAAATCACATAATACTGATGAAAGCTATCAAAGGTGAACTAGATTAAATGGATATATACATACATACACACACACACACATACACACACATATATATATCAGTATTATGTAATCAGTATTATGTAATCTTTGGTATACCACATTAATGGATTAGAGGCTCAACACAATAAAGACGTCATATGGGTTTAATGCAAATCCTATCAAAATCTCAGTGATATGTTCTTACAGATTTCAATAAGATTTTTCTGAAATTTGCATGCAAAACCAAAGATACTAGAATAGCAGAAACAGTTTTGGAAGAATATTAGGTGGAAGGGAATGGCCTATCTGGCTTCAAGACATAATATAGCTACAGTAGTCAACACCACATGCTATTTGTAAAAGGATAGATGATAATAAATTGAACAGAATAAGGAGTTTAGGAGTAGACTTTCATAAGTATCCAAATAATTTTTGTCAAGGATATAGAAGCAGTTAAATTAGAGATATTTTAAATAAATGATATTAGAACAACTGTATCTCCCTAGGCAAATTTTAAAAAAATGAAAAAAGGAAAAGAGAAAAGAAACAAAAATTAGCCTCAAATGTTTTTAAAATGATGACTTAAAATGGAGCACATAGCTAAATGACAAAGGCAAATTTAGAAAATTTAGTAACATAAGAGGAAATTTATAGGATTCATGACCAGAGAAGATTTTTTAATTTGAAAGCAGAAATACAAATTATAAAAAGAAGAACTGATAAACTAACCTCTAAAAATAAAGATTTTGGAAGGCCTTATGAAAAGAATGAAAAGATAACCTAATGAGGAAGAAAATATTTGTAAACCCCATTTCTGCTAATGAACTAGAATCTAGAACTCTCAAAACTTAGAATACATAACAAATAATCCAATTAAAAAAAGAGGCAAAAATAAAGGAGGATATACAAATACTTAAAAAGCACAAGATATAATGTTCTACATCATTAGGCTTAGAGAATTCTATATTCTAGTCACAATGAGATAACAGTTCACAACTATTATAAAGGCTTTAATGAAAACAGAACAAGGCTGTTCAGTGTGAGAAGGAACAATCTCTCAGCCATTGCTGATTGGGATATAAAATGTTATTAGCTTATTTTGGACTTAAGGAGGTGTCTTACTGAGCTAGGTGCCCTGAGGCACCTGATCAGTTTTTGTGTTAAAATTTTGGTTTGGAGATTTTTGTCAACTACATAGTTTGTAAAATCTGTGCTTGCATTCACAGGTGCCATAGATTTGGGGCTCACTCTCTCAGGAAAGATGCTATAATTTGCTTAACACTTCCTCAGGCCTTTTTTTAGTCTTTCTTTTAGGTAAAAGGTAGCTATTACTGAGTTTCCTTCTTTAAAGTCCTTAGTTCCAATTTCATGCAGCTAGAGGGGGCTGGAATAAATGATGCTGCAGCTTTGATTCCCACACAAGAATATAACTTAAAGATTTTCCGTGGTGCACAATGTTATCCCAGTGGCTTGGGAGGCTGAAATAGGAGGATTTGTGAGTTCAAATCCAGCCTCAGCAACTTAGTGAGGGTCTAAGCAACTCGAGAGAACTTGTCTCTAAATAAAATGCCAATAAATAAATAAATAAATTGGTTGATAAATAAATAAATAAATAAATAAATAAATGATTTTCTAAAAAGGGCTAGGGATGTGGCTCAGTGGTTAAGTGTCCCTGGGTTTAATCTCTGGTACAAAAAAAAAAAAAAAAAAGAAAAGAAGAAAAAGATTTTGTTGCTTCTCAATAGTATGTGCTCACCTATCAACAAGTTGTTTTTTTTCCCCATCATTAATATCAATGTTGTAGGAAATATTCCTTAAAAAAAATCTTTATGGTGTTTCTTTGCTGATTGATACTGATTTATGCCTAGTCATTTTGAAAATTCACATTTGGTCCTTAGCATTTTCCTTCAAATTATATTTGTACAGATTTCCACCAACAAACTCTTGTTTTTCTGTACTTTTATGGCATATGTATTTTCACCTAAGCCTCAATTACGACTCATACCCAATTTTCTCTTACTTAAAAGTAAACTTTAGGAATCTCCTCTTTTGATTTATGTGTGTTTTTCCCATATTTTCAACGTGATATCTATTATCTGATTTTTAAATCAATCATCAGTTCACCTAATTTGGAAATAAATAAGATACATTTTAACATCCAGCACATAGGATTAAACCTTTGAAAATTATTTGAACACTATGGAATAAGTAAGAATGTGAGCAACATAGTGTATAGATGATAAGACGTTGACACTTCTTAGTTTAAGTAAAATAACATTCATAAATATATATACATATATATGAAGGAATATGAAGGAATTATAATAGTATAATTGGTTAACAATATACAATTAATAACATAGAAATATAATAGTATAATTAGTTGATGTATGAAAAATCATAACTGCTTTCTAACAACATTAAATTAAGAGTGTATTTAATTATTCTTTATTGCATAAAAAGGAAGTCACCATATTTTGTTTCACATGTTCATATATGAATAATATTAATCTTCACAGGATAGTTCCCTTTAAACCTACAACTTAGCTTTAAATCAAATTTTTAGAGAGTGGTATGGACTCTGAAAGCTCTTTCTACTGCATGTGAGGAGCTGGCCACCAGAGAAGATGTGGACTCTTCTTTTACTTTAACACCTCCTTTTACTGTTACCCCAGGGTGTTTATTTCAGAATAAACTGCAACAGCAATTCGCAGGCAGGAGTCTGACTTCTCAGAGCACTGGGGGAGGAAAACCAACACCCAACAGGAATTCACTGTTGTATGGTAAATCAGATCTCCAGATATTAGGTAAGACTCACACTATCAGAAGTAGAAATACAACTTCAACTCAAGGGAATACCTTTTTATTTTTAACATTTGAGTTTTCTTTTTATTTTAAAAATACTATGATCCACCAAAAGTAGTAACAAGGCAAAACTCACAGGCAAGCAGATGACACCGGGATTGGAGGAAATCTGATGATGTCAATGTTGACATCATCAGATTTCCTCATGCCTCTTGGATCTTCCATGTGCTCAGAAACAGTACTTCTTCATACAAGGAGACAACAGAGGCTTACAGTCAAATAATTTGCCTAATATCACAACGAAGGACAAGGATATATATATCTGTCTATAAACTTCTGGAACATATTGCCCAATTATCTATCTCAGCCTTAGGATATTGCATGTATAAAAAAAAGAAAGAGTTTTTTTTTTTCAAAAATTTGTGGAAATTTTTGAAAAAAAGGTGGGGGGGCAGGAATTACAAAGGGATTAGAAAATCTCTTACAGAGAGGCATGGAAACATCTCACATATTCCGATAGATATATATCTTGCTAAAGCAGAATTGTGTAAATAAGACTGATTAGTTGGTGGGCCAACTCTGGGGAACAGACTATTTGCTGTGGTAGTTAAAGTGATCCACTAAATGAAGTCACCCACATCTAATAGTATCAGAAAATTCAGTACATTCATCATCCATATCTGCAGTTTCCATATCTATGAATTCAGGCAACTAGGAATCAAAGATATTTCACAAAATAATTTCATTTTTACTGAATGTGCATGTACTTTTTTGTCATTATATCCAAATAATATGGCAAATCAACTACTTACACAGCATTTGCACATTATCATGTATTAGAAGCAATCTAAAACCATTTGAAAGTATACAGGAAGATACACATAGGTTACATGCAAATACTATGCTATTTTATATAAGACATCCTTGAATTTTGGAATCTATGGTGGATCAGAGAACAAACCTCCATGGATACAGGGGGATGAATTTTTGGGGGTTTGAGGGTACTGGGTATTGAACTCAGGAGTGCTTGACCACTGAGCCACATCCCCAGACCTGTTTTGTATTTTATTTATAGAGATGGTCTCACTGAGTTGCTTAATGCCTCACTTTTTCTGAGACTGGCTTTGAATTCACAATGCTCCTGCCTCAGCCTCCTGAGCCACTGGGATTACAGGTGTGTGCCACTATGCTTGGCAAGAGATGAATGTATCTTAACATACTTTTAGTTTATTTGAGATGCCTGTATAAACATTTCAGAATAAATTATACAAACAGTATAATCTATAAACAATGAGAGACATAATTACAAACTTTTAGTGTTTCTTCTGGATGAAACTGATAAGAACAAGTACTTTCACTTAAACATCTGTATTCTGATCTTTTCTAATTCATTTCTTTCTTTTTTTTTTTTTTTTCTAAACCATTTTCTGTATTATTAACATTGTTGCACATTAATCTTTCAAGGGCTGGTATATTTATGGGCTTTTTGTTACTATAATAAAATACCTGAAGCTGAGTTCTTTAAAAAGAAAAGAAACTTATATAGGCTCACATTTCTGGAAGTTCAAAGACATGGTGCTTGTTCTGGTGAGAAGTTTTTTACCACATCATAGTATGGCAGATGGCATTATAGCAGAAGTGCAGGTGAGAGGGAGGGATAGTGTGGGAAGACAGGAAGCCAGAGCAGCTGGAATAGGGTAGGTTTTCTTGTATAACAACCCTCTTGGGAAAACCAATCGATGAAACTATCTTAATTTCTTTTGAATAAGTCAGACACTTTCACTGGACCTTCCTCTTAAAGGTCCCACCACCTCAAAATCACCACACTGGGAATCAAGCTTCCAACACAAACCTTAGGAGGACAAAGCACATTCAAACCATAGAAGTTGTCAATACAATTTTCACTCCATTGTATTCAGTCTCTTATAATTGGTTGAGCCATCTTGGATTTTGTATGAACTTCTAAGGAAAGTTCTTTCTGTCAATAAGCTTTCCTATAACTTTGGTTCACGGGATGTGACCATTCTTTCTCTGATGTCTCATCTGGGTGACTGTAGCAAAAAGAAGACCTGTGTACTTTTTTTTTTTTTTTTTTTTTTCCCCAAGACTTTCTGCTAAGGTGAATTCTAAAAACAACTTCCCCATGGAAGATAAATGGTGACGGCTTTTCTAGTTTTCTTATGTCCTTTCTGCACAGGTTCCTACCAACTCTCTATAGCAGCTCCATTGGTGACACTCATATCTCGGGTAAAAAGGCTCACGTATCATCAAACTATAATTCCAAATGAAGAATGTCAATCCCCAACATGGCATTATCTTTAGAATCCAATATTAAATGACTATATGAAGCAAACCTCCTTTTAGAAGTAGTGGGTAAAGGCCTTATCCCTAGTTCTCATGGAATGAAAGATACAAGAGCCTGAAACTTGTCTCATCTGTAATGGGATAGACTCACCTGTTCCTATGAGTGAGGAAAATCACTACGTAAGCCTGTGTATGTGTGTGCACGTGTGTTCGTGTCTGAGTGTACAATAGAGAATCACTCACCTGGAAAGAATAATTACTAGAGGCGTGTTAGGGGACAGAATCATATCCTCCTTTATAATGCCAAGATTTTTATGGACGAGTGTGTATATGTTTCCAATTCAACTCTGCTGTCTTTATTGCAATGTTATTGAATCACATTTAAAATTGTTTTGGAGTTGGGGAGAAACAAGCTTTAAAACGCTCACAATTTATCCCCCATTCATGCATTGATAAAGCTAGTTCCTTGTGCCATCTTAAGTGTAAAATATTGTATTTTACATTTTGTTTATGTTAATGGAAGCATGCTTCCAACTTTCTTTCCATAAAACAGATGTGTTTTGAGGAAAATATATGTTTCCCATGTGCTCATTTATAGATACAGGGTTTCTCCTGGGAGTTGAAAATATTTCCACTTTTTTCCTTTCAAATCCCATTAGAGGTAATTATCTGGTTATATTTCTTACTTTTATAATGAAATAGAAACATGTGATATAGTTACTAACTCAATTAAAGTACTTAGCCTCCCAACTTGTATCTCTTGATACTAATAAGTGGAGTTTTGGTACATTTTATCTTCTGATAAAATAGTAACTCAGAGTAACATGTCAGCATGTTGTATATTTCATAATTTAAATTATTTTAATCACATAAATGTAATCAGTATTATATATGAAATAAGATAAATTAGTAAAATATGCACAAAGATGCATGTAGAGAAATAAAACTGCCTTTCTCTTAAGGAGGCCTTATGACTTTATTACCAAAACTACGTATCTTGTATAAAATTTTGTAAGTAATTTCTAATTTTTCACATGGTTGTAGGACATGAAGAATTATGAGTATATAAATCATAGTGAGCCAGGCATGGTGGCAAACCCTTCTATTTGCAGCAAGTCAGTAGGCTGAGGCAAGAGGATAGCAAGTTTGATGCCAGCCTCAGCAACTTAAGAAGACCTTGTTTCAAAATAAAAATATTAAAAGCTTAGTGTTAGAGCATCCCTGGGTTTAATCAAGGTACAACAAAAGAAAATCATATTTAATATTTCAATTGGAATTACATATGCTCATATCTATATCCATGTATATTTTTATATTTGTAACTGAATTTATATCTATCTATATCTATATCTGTATCATAGATCTATATCTATCTTCACCCTGACTTAAAGAAGTTTAGTTATCTATCCAGTCAGATCTGGGAATGACAGAGAAAGAAGAGAAAGAGTACCAAGACAGAGCTTTTCAGCATGTTCCTTTTTCCCTTTAGAATTTTACCCTCCCCTTACTTGGTCAGATACAGTTTGCTGTGGACTCCCTGGTGGAATACGTACATGGTACCTTCCCTCCTCCTTTCTCATGCTGCAGTTGCTTGTTCTGAGATGAAAGATGATAGATGGGCTTGGGCCGATAGGCCACCTCGCCCATGGAAATTTCCATGAGAAGCAACCTGGTTTCATTTTCCCTGGGCAGGAGCCAATGGGCTTAAAGGCCACTCAGTTCCCTGGGCAGGAGCCAATAGGCTTAAAAGTCACCCTATTCCCGGGCAAAGACCAAAAGCCTTAAAGGTCACTCTGGTACACCCCTCACCAGAAATCCCTACTTAAGCTCCTGCCTTCCCAGAGCTCAGTCAAAACAGCTCGTCCCTGATGAGAGGAGGCAGCCACTGCGACAGCTCCAGACTCACCATCGCCAGCCTGACGGCAGCGGCCTCAGCCAACGGCTCTATCCTCCAGCCCTAGAGCAGCTGCCTTAGCTGACAGCTCCAGAGACCACAGCCAGATCAACCAGGCACCCACCTTCCATTCAGAGCTTGCACACTCCCCTCTCCCTGACTTCTCTCTCTCCGTACTTCTTCTACCTCCAACCAGCCATAAAGGCTGCTGAATAAATCTCTTGGCTGCACAGTTGTCTGTGGTGTGGTTTTTGCCCTTCAAAAGATGCTTAGGCACTAGTGTCTCCTCAAAGAGTGAGTGTGTGGAGGGTTCTGGGGTAGGACCAGCAGTTGTCCCCCAGTGACTTATTCTCAGCCTGCATTGCCCGAATCTTTGACAGGATTCTAATTTGTACTTCCTATTTATAATTTGGACTGCCCAAGATCCTCCCTGGAAGTTTGCGTTCCTTGTTTTCCTCTGCTTTCTCCCTCCTTTGCTCTCTTCTTTTTTTTCCCCCTTCTTCATCCTTCAGAAAAAAAATGTCTTGGATGCTTCACGTATGGTATAACCAATGCGATATGTCACCCCTCCTAGACTGTTCCTCTTTCCCTCCAATCCCCAAAGATACCCATGTTCATCCAGTCACTTCAGATATGAAAATATATGGAGCAAAGTCTCCAATCATAGTAAATTGACATACTTTCTTGTATGATATTAGATTTGCAGTAGCACTTAACCCTTCTGATAGGGGATGGTGGACACCACTGTTCTCAGGTTCCTGTGGACATAAAAGCTAAATCAGGTAAGGGTGAAATGATCTAAAGACTTGAGACCATGCAGGGAAAATGAGATTGCTGTGCTTTTGTTTTTCTGTCTTTTACCTTAAGAAATCCTCGTTTTATTCTTTAGAAATTTTTATAAATGTCAGTTTTCCCCAGACCTGAATAATGAAAAAGCTGGCATCCTATAGAGAGAAATCTTAAATAATGAATCCTCAGAAAAGATTATTCAGCTCTACCTTGGAGACTAGTTCTCCCTTGAAGCACTCCCCACTCCTATCTGCACTCAGCTTAAGCAGAAGCTAAAATGCTTCATTACTTTTTAGTACATGGTCTTTGGAAAATTATGCCTTATTGTTTTAAGGGTTGATTGAGGTAATGAATGTAGCATTTAAGTCAGACCCAGAGCATGGGATGAGTCTTGCTTTTGTGCACAAAATAAGGAAAACTTTAGATGCTTGAAAGAATTCCAGAAACCCAGAGGGACAAACCAAATACTGGCATTACCATGTGATTTTAGCCATGTAGAGTGGGATGGTCTCTGTTGAACAACATTGGACATGAACAAAGCTCATCTATTCTCAGCTTGTCAGTGGCAGATCAGCCTTTGGGTAAAATGAGGTATTTATTTGCTCTCTTATTCTCTCCCCATGGAGATTCCGTTTATACATATGATGTGTGTGCATCTCTTTGTAGCACTTTAGATTCTTTCTGTCAGCGGTATTCTATCTACATCCAAAGGAAGATTCCCAAGTGGAAAGGCCTGGGGTGGAGTGTGGACAGTAACATTTTAGCTTACACGTGGACTCAGCACTGTATTTTAAGACAAATTATGTCTGCGTTGATGATAACAAATGTGATGTGTCTGAAAAGTGAGCAATCTCTCCTCTACATACTCATCTATGCAGAAAGCTGAATTTTGGTTTAAGGAACATTTTTACATACTCCAAGGTAGGAATTATTTTTTTGGTAAAATTATTAAGTAGTAGGACTTTTAAAACTACTGATGCCCAGAAATTATAACAGTGCCTCCAAGGGTGATATCTAGTTATAAGTATTTTTTTTTTAAACTCCCTCTGTGGTTCTAATATCCAGAAATATTGAGACAATTTCGGTTAAGGAATATCAGACATTTGAGGTTATATGTGAATATATTATTAGGGCATTCAGAAATTTGCCCAAGGAGTAGAACACATTATATTTCAAAAAACCCCTGTCTATTCCTTTTAGAATAAAGATAACGTTCTTGGACACAAATTTGAGGGACATTATTCATCAATGATAGAACCTATTCAGTTGCTCCTTCTTGAATCTGGGCAACACTCTGTTCCAAGGGTCTTTCACACAGGAAGCTGTATTAAAGAATGTAATGAATCCAAGACCCGTTCCTTTACCTCACTCTAGTCGGTTAGAAAGGCATTGGAGGATGAAGACAAAATAGTGGCTACTTTCTCCTCATGGCCAAGAGCATAGCACAGAACTACTAAATCTTGAATTTTAAAGATCAGAAAAACCAAAATGAATCCTGTAGGACCTTATCAAAGGTTATATAAAGGTGAAACTGTAATCTAAAAGCATGCAGAAAGCCACAACATATTTTCTCCGACAGAACAGAATTTAATGGGATGCTGATATACTGTGCAGAAACACTTTCCATCTCACTGCTTTTCCTTTCAATATTCAATACCCTTCACTTGCATGTGCCACTTTCATAGACTGTCCTGAGCACTGAGGGCAAGGGATAAATGTCTGCTCTTGATGTTTAGATAAGTCATTCTTATTACCAGAAGCATGGTGCTATCTGAAATTTCTCCATCTATGTGAATTTGAAAAATCAGAGAGACAGCTATAAAAATGTCTAAGCAGAATAAATTTCTTTTTTGAGCCCGTTGCTTGGTATGATACCTCTAGAATTATGCTGTATTGGTATCTGGGTTATAATTCAATGATAATCTTTCTTTATATGCCCAATTAGATCATTTGTCTTTTCAATGGCTTTCAGCATCTTCTCAAATCCTCAGAACTCATTAAATATTCATTGACTTGCTGATTGACAGACAAGGAGGAAAAGACCTATAGGTCACTAAGGATGGGAACCTAATCAAGACATCAAACACCCACAAATCCATGCTCTGTAAGGTGCCAAAAGCAATACTAAATAAATAGCAAAGGATATGAATCCCAGCTTCCTTTCTACTAGTACACATGACTTGTAGCAAACCAATTAAAGTCTCAATTGAGCAGCTTTTATAAATTACACAACAAAATACAATAAAACATGATAAAAGGTAGCAATCTATCCAATAAAAAGTGGTACTAGCTCCTTGGCATCAAAAATTTATAATAAACCAGATAGTAGGCACATTTACCCAAAATGTTTTTTTTAATCTTTATAGTAACTCTTGGGCTAGGTATTATCATTATTAACATATTGAAGATGACAAAATTGGGATTTATGTCAGCGGAGTCACTCACTTGTCCAAGACAAGGCTCATCCAGGATTGACACATAGTTTCCTGGCTCTGTACTTTCATTGGTTTATAATGCCTCTTTATACAGTCTAGGCTGAAGAATCATCTGAGGCCCTTTTCTAGTTATAACATTGAAAATGCTCTAGTGTAGATGGGATGGTGTTACAGTTTGGACCTGAAATGCCCACAAAATCTCATGTATCGAGAATATGGCTTCCAAGGCAACAAGGTTCCGAGGTGGGGCTTTTAGACAATGATTGGATCTTGAGGGCTCTGATGTTACCTGTGGATTAATCCATCAATAGCTGAATGGACGACTGAGAGGTGGGACCTAATTGGACCAAGTAGGTCCGTTGGGGGATGTCCTCAAAAGGTCTGTTTTCTCCTCCATCTGTCACTGGGCTACCATATTCCTCTGTCACACCCTCCCACCATGATGTATCTGTCCTGGAACCAACCAACCCGGGACTGAATCCTCTGGGCCAAAATAAATGTTTCTTCCTCTAGTTGCTTTCAGGTATTTTAGTCACAGAAACAAAAATCGAATGAACACAGATGGCAAAGAGGGTTGATTTTTGGTACCTGCCTGGTAAAAACTTGCACAGTCTATTTTTATCATCACCATCTTCCCTGAAAAAAATAGGCTACCTGAATACAACACATCCTTACAACTTCTCTTTCCGGTCCACTGACTTCCTGCTGCTCTCTACAACAATGAGGTTTGTTCTCCACTTTTTCTACCTAAATTCCCTCTACCTCTTAAGTCATTCTCCCAAGCACAGAAATAGCTGCTCTCAGTTAACTCTTGGCTGTTGTATAGAAAAAGGCAAAGAGACAGTACAGTGTGTGTTATATAGTCTGTAGGTCCTTGCACAGGATTGAGCTTGTGTGTTGAAGATATAGACAGAAGGTGTATTTCTCAGGTGTGATGAGCATTTGTTCCTCTCTCATTGCTTGTTGTGAATGACTTGTGATGGCTTAGAATGGGAGAGGCCAGTGCCCTGGACCAGCAAACAGAAACAAATTCAGTTCAGGAGCCACTGTGATCTCCATCACTCCCCTCTGCTGGGAAGGCAAGGGTCCTTTCTATGTGACCAGAGCAGTCCAGGCCCCCTCTCCCAGGAGGAGCTCAATAACCTACAAAGCAATTTGCTTTTGTTTTTAAATTGCACAAATGGTTTTTCATTGTTCAGATTATAAGGAAAAGTCATGAAATTGCCTAAAGAATTGCCATGACAGCTTGCGAAAATCTCCAAAGGGGAAAAGAAATAAATAGAAGAACTGAAGGCAAAGAACAAGACATTTCAGTTGACGTTAAGCTGACTTTTCTTCATTTCCCATAGGTCACACTCAAAACTCTCTTTGCATTTGGATAGCTAATGGAGGCTGGGTATTCATGATGGGAAACGATGGCCTTTTCTGCTGCTGCCCCAGTCGCTTCAGTGCACTTGATGACAAAAGGGAGATGAATGCAAAACCATCTGAGGTCTTGCCCCCCGTAAATCTCGGGATCTGGTAAATCACACGAAACAGCTAGCATCAAGGAAGTACCCCAGTTCCAATGAAATGCTCTGCTAGTTCCCTCTCTCTGAATCTCTGCTCTCCCTGCCTTTATAGGAGGGTGGTATTTTACAAACTCTATGATAACTTTAAGGGCAACAACTTCCAACATAATTCAGGTAAAGCTGACCCCTGCGGGGTGGGGGGGGGGGTGGGGAAGTCATCCTTTTTCAAGTCTAAAAAGGAGGATTTATCCTGCTGCAGTTGACAGTGATGCTTTTGTTTTTATTTTTATTTTCAATGTGCTTTCCCTGCTCAGCAGGTCATGCATACATTATCTGGTTTACAGAATAATATCAGAAATGTTGCATCAACCAGACACCTAACAATACATTTTTTTTTTTTCTCAAAAGAGGACTGAGATGACTCAGGAACAGTGACAATTTTAATGAGACTCACTATATAAAAAGAAGGAGTTTATTTGGTAAGAATATTTACTCAATAAAAAGAAGGAGTTTTTTTTTTGTAAGAATATTTACTCAATATCTATGGTGGTCTGCTTAGGGTCTATGGCAATGTATGGGCACAGAAGAATAAAACTAATATATCAATTGGTTTATGCCCAAGAACACCTCTTTCAAGGCAAAGCTGAATCCTATGAAGACCAGCAAATAGGGCAGTGCAGACCCAGGAAAGATCCTGGAATCATAATCAGCTTCTTCTTGAAAGTCAGTGAGCTGCCCATAGCAGACATGCTACTGTCAGAGAAATTCTGACCTCCACGGTGTCTCAGCTGGGTCTGTAACAAACTTCAGAGGGTAACAAGAGGTATGCCAGCAAGAAGGCTGGGGGAATAGCTCAGTTTGGGAGTGGTTGTCTATCGTGCTGGAGACCTGGGTTCTAGCATCAAATATAGGAAAAAGAGAAGGAGAAGAAGAAGATGGAGGAGGAGGAATTGGGGAGGTGTAGTTTGTTGTGGAGGTGGGAAACAGGAACCTGAGACTGGAAGGGACGAGATCTGGTTCAGTGGAATTTCAGAACCATTCGGTGGTGGCTGAAGAAGGAGACAGACAGGCTAACAGGTCGCACAAGCAGACACTGCTACACGGTAGGACCACCAGGTGACTCCAATGACTACTCAGGCTCCTGCTGCACCAGACCAGTTAAATCAGAATCTCAAAGGTGGATTGTGCTGCTATGAACATAGATGTGGCTGCATCACTGTAATATGCTGATTTTGAATACTTTGGATATATACTGAGGAGTGGGATAACTCTGATGTGTGGATGCTAACATAAAACAAAGGGAGGAGGGAAAGAATAGAAGTCCGGTGGATCAGACAAAGGGGAATGAAAGGAAAGGTGTGGGGATAGGAATAGGAAAAACAGTGGAGTGAATCTGACATAACATTCCTATGTACATAGATGAATACACCACAGTGAATCTCCACATTGTGTATATCCAGAAGACTGTGATCCTAATTAGAATAAGATATACTCCATGTTTGTATAAATGCATTAAAGTAGACTCTACTGTCATATATAACTAAAAAAAATATGAATTTTTTTTAAAAAAGTATCTCCAAGGTGGTTCTCAGTCAGCTACAAATTTCTCTTGTGACTCCAAGGAGCAGGCAGGATGAGTACTTGTGAACCAGGAAGTTGAAATTGGCAGACAAGCCCAGCACCGGGTACTCCTCTGCATCCAGCTTGCCTTGTTTCAGTCTTTCCTGCCCCAAACCTCAATGATTCGACCAGATTTTCCCTTCTTCACAAAATGCTTTTACCTGTTCTGACTTAGGAATCTCTTTTTCCTTTCAAAACTGAGTTCTTCATTTCCTGTAGATACAAACACTTTGACTTTTTTAATCACACAGAATCAGAAGGCAATCCGTAATTCACGATGGCATCTTAACTAAGTGTGCTACATTATTAACATTAATGCTGCCAGGTAGAATCCAGGAGCCTGCTTCCATGTGCTACACAAAATGCATTTGATGCATGATTTCACTGAATCCTCATAACCATCCTATGAAGTAGGAACTGGTTCATTGCTTTTTACAGATAAGACAACAAAAGCTCAAAATTTAAGTCACTTGGCAAAGGTCATTCTGCAAAATTGTGATAAATATTGGGCATGAGACCAGTTCTGTGTGATTAAACTTCTGACCTTGACCACAGTGTGACATGGGCATATGCTGTACTGGTCTGTTTTCTATTACTGTAATAGTACAAGAGACTAGCTAATTTGAAAAAAAGAAAAGAGGTGTTTTTGTTTTTTCCTCCCAGTTTTGGAGGCTGAATGTTCAAATACCATAGCACCATCTCTGGCTGGTGACTCCTGGTAAATGGTGGAAGCTTGAGTAGTAGAAAGAAAACAGGAAGGTAGGGAGCTGCTCAGTGGTCAGGCTTGCTCTTGTAACTACTTGCTTTATTGAGAGCTCAGTGGTTCCACAAGAGCTACTTCAATCTCTTCAGAGTGCACACCACCAATGACCCAAGAAATGCCACCAAGGCCCCTTCTCTTAAAACTTTCATCACCTCCCACATTGCCACACTGTTCACCAAGCTGCTGACACATTATTATGTTTTGGAAATGAGGTGTATCCCCAAAAGCTTATGTGTTAATAATGCAGGAATGCCTAGAATAAAAAAATGATTAGATTATAAGAGTTTTCTTCATCATTAGATCATGATGTATTTGACAGATGAATAATTGGAAAGGAATCCTGTACTGGGTAAAAATTATAGGCAGGTAAGGTCTAGCAGGAAAAAGTAGATTACTGTGTATGTGGGGTGCCTTTTAGGTTTATATTTTTGTCCTGGTGCCTGCCTTTCTTCTTCCCAGCTGCTGTGAGCTGAGCAGCTTTTCTCTACCATACATCCTACATCACCTTCCGTTATGTTGTTCTGCCACACTTCAGACCCAGAACCATGGAGTTGGCTGGTTACAGGCTGAAAACTCTGAAGCTATGAGCCCCAAATAAACTGTTTTTCTTCTAATTTGTTCTTGTCAAAAGGTCACAGCAATGAAAGCTTCCTGACACATATGTGAATCTTTAGGTGTCAAAATGAAACAAAGTCCAGAACTTAAATTATGACAACTAAATTGGTAACTAGGAGCATCCATCATCATTGCGGGATACGGTCTTCCTTTTGATGTTGGGGCCAAAGTCTCAACCCCACAAGAGTTCCTCTTACCAAACCTAGGAAGACCACATGGTCTTTCTCTACCAGTCAGCCATCCCAGGCTGATCATATATTTTAGGTTGAAGACTGAATTCAGGCAGAGCAGTGGTAGTGTAGGGCACTGTGGGTTTGAAAGTCAAATTCCTGCAATTTTATGTGACCCTGATTGAGCTATTTTACCTCTCTGATCTCTGGTGTGCTCTATGCAATAAGAAAAAAAATTAAAACATTGTTAATGAGGACCAAAGGAGAAAGCATATAAAATACCTATTAAAATGCAAATGCATAATATATTTCTAATAAATGGTAGTAGGTGGGGGAAGTGGTTTGCTTGCAATTCTAAAGGCTCCCCCACCAACCCAGGATGTTCCAGACACTGAGCTTTCTTCCCTTCCAGGCTGCTCCTGAGGATATTTCCACCCAGGGGATCAGAACAAAAGCATGTATAGCTTTCCTGTGGGCCCAAAGAGGGGGCTCATTCCCAAACTCTTGCTCCCTTCAGTGAGGCCTGCCAATCTCTGTCATTTCTCACAGTGGCCATGGTGAGACTGCTTCTGGTGGAGCATCTCTACCTGTCTTTATCAAAGCCACCTTTACCACTGCCTAACTTGCTCTTAAAATCTGGTTACCAAGAAAATTATTTTTAAGGTGAAGTGATGAGTTCTGCTCCCCCAAATGTTGAAGTTTAAACATTAGAGAAGCACGTGGAGGCAAGCATATAAAGCAGGATTTATTTAAGAGGGGTAACATAGACTTCTCCCAGGAGGGAGAAGGGGGCCATTGCTGGTATCCTGGTAGCCCAAGAAGTGAGGCAGGTCTGCCTTTTTTTATACATCCCAGGCTTCCTTTGTTCTCCTGCTCTCTTCCCCTCTCGCTCTCCTTCCTGCTTATGTGACCAGGCCCAGAGGTGCTCAGTGGGATGGCCAAAAGTTGAGAAGCAGATGGGCTGAAGAGGGAAGGGCGGAATGGAACAGCCCAGGGCACATTCATTAACAACTTTAAAGCTCCCCATAGGGAGGGGCAGTTCCTGGGACAGGTTACCTTGGCAACAGGTTGGAGACTTCTCCTGGAGTTTGTGTCCATGGGTCTTGGAAGGAATAAAGCCTTAGTTTATATGTAATTGCCTCTAACTTTAGCGCTGTGTAGGTGGGAAAATATGAGAAGTCTTGGAGAGGTGTGTGTTGCCGCCTGAAGCGATGGCCGCTTGGAGCAACGAAGCCGCGGGAAGAAGTTCAGAGGCGAACTGGAAACAAACAGGCTTTTTATTCTGATAACTTCTCTCTCTGGCTCTAACAACGACTTTAACATGTACCACACACCACCAAAAACCCACACACCAAATGGCGCCGACCCGATCAGCAATCTCGGCCCAAATCTCTCGAGATCCCGGGCCGAGTCTCGTGAGACTACGGAAGGCGACAATGCCCAAACATCTCTATGGCCCGTAGTCAACCGCAATCTTAGCCATCTCCCCAAACAGGGCTCCTGCAGGTGTGGATAGTCAGACACAGGTAAATGGGGAAAGAAAATGTGTTGTTTTAGTTTCTGTTTCCAACTCAGCTACTTCAGAGCTATTTGCATGGGTCACTGAACCTCTGCACTTCAGTTTACCTCCATGCCAATTTGATTGCTGTGCTGAGTGTTCTGTCTCTATCTACGCTACCAGGTCCATGTTCTGCCCTACCCTGGCTTCTGGAGGGCTGACCTTAGGTACAACATCCCCAGAGAGATCATGGACCTCTCAAGGTGGAAGAAAAGAGAACTGGCACGATGTCCCCAGGTCCCTTCTTTATTTCTGTGAGGTCCTTTTGCACTGACTGAATTTCTCTATGGCTCTAGCTCCTGCTAGACTTATAAATTCCCTTCCCTAATTTTAATTTCTCAGACCCCCTTAACCCTGCCTATACAATTTGCACATCATCCTTCATGAAGTTCTATTCAGTATTACACTTGCTAAGCCATTGAGTTCCTGCCCTACCCCAACACACTGTGATCTACAAGTGCTGGATCGTTAAGGTTATTTAGACATGCACAAAACTGTGTGTGATGGGCATTTTGTTCTATTAAACAAAATAAAGTGATAGCTATTGTTATAATAATTTTTGTTTAATTCTGGACAAGAGAAACAAAGAGAGCCTGTGATTGATGATATGCGTATTAATAGAAACTATTGTTCTTATTTCCTACTTATAACCCCACTCACAAAAATCAATGTGTGACAACTTTTTTTTTTTGGGGGGGGGAGGGTGGGGTGGTCCTTAGTCTAGCCTTTTGTCTTTGTGAATGATTCAACATGATTATATTGAAGACAGACACATTTGCTTCTTGCCTTGTGCACACCCACCCCATCACATCCCTCCCTTGGAGAGAAAGTCTCTGACAGGGGTCATTTTGGGATATGAACAAATGAGAAGAGGGATAGCAACTTGGCAGAAGTTTCTGTAGACACAGGACAGAAAGGCCAAGGTCTTCATACCACAAAGGCATACATAGAGACGACACAGTTCAACCACCACCGTCTTCCCACTGCTCTGTTAATGATGGATACTAATAAGAGGTTTCCACAAATCCTTTTTTCTGCTGGTTAAGGACGTATATATTTCATGAATTTCATGTTTTAATTAATGATTTTATGTTCTATATATTACCTTAGCTTATAAATTCCAAAGGGCTTTTAGAGGTTCTTAAGGTAGGAAGTGCCTTCCATAAAAGTAAGATTGTTATTAATCTCGATAATGAATTTTTAATTTTAAAATGAATAATTAACCCATTTTAATTTTACCTTTTTATGGTATTTCTACAACTCATGCTTTCTTTCATGTCTGACCCACAGCACCTCAGTCTTCTGGGGCTGTCTTTTGCTTTGAAATGTCAAGATTTATGTCATCTTTGCATTCAGTCTTTGTCTCAGTAAGGGCTCCTGTTGGCTCACAGATGCAGATTAGGGCTCCTGTGAGAAAATGTGGAGGTTATCAAAAGGATGTCAGGGAGTGGAGGCATAGCTGCAAAGCATGGAAATCCTGACTTATAAGTGGGCAGAAGCCAGGAGCAGCCACAGGCCAGACTGCTACTCATGTCCCAGTACTGTGGGGGACATCATTGCTTCCATCAGACCACCATGGAGGTACCACCGTGGCTCTGCATAGAAGCAGGGCCTGGGACTGTTGCTGACCGTGAAGACTAGGCATGCCACCACTGGAGAGAATCTTTCATGTAGCTTCTCCCAAATGTCACTAGTTCCGGGTCTGCTATGGCAGCACATGACTCTGTTTCATAAAGTGATGATACCTGGCCATCCATGCCCCTATGCAGGAGGTTGCAAGAGTTGTTTCTGGACTACTCAGGTCTCTAGCAGTACAGTGCTTCAAATATTCAGGGACTTCACCTATTGGGACTCCAACAATAAAAATGATGTGTGCAGTTCCCTAGCATGCCATTGTCATCAAGTTGTAGAACATCACAGGCCCATCACTTACCCTGTAGCATTTTTGGCATTAGCACCACTATTCCTTCTGTTTGCAAAGTATAACTTCCCGCTTTGTTGAGAGGTATTTTTCCCTTTCACTTTCTTTTGCTTTGGCAACATTATATATGCAATAATTCCCAAAGTTTGCCTTATTTGGCATGTTATTAAAAAGTCGGGGCTCTGACTGTCTGGCTTCAGGTCTCTGTCCCCTCATCGGTTCTATTAACCCCAGCTACCGGTGTGCCTCACATTCCTCTCGTGAAAGTGAAGATTAAGATAATATGTATCCCACAGGATGTCTAATGTTAAATATCATGCAACTCAGAGTGTGATCTGTGGACAGTACCAACTGCAAAGTTGGCAGGGCCCAGGATTTCAGAAGAATCCTGAAATAAAAGGATTTTTGTTCAAATATTTTTTGGAATATCAAGAGGTAGATAGCTTTTCTTCAATGTAAGTTTATGGTGCCTTTGCCTAGTATGAGATAACCGTGTATCTATCTGTGGGTATGTCTCTGTGTCTTCTATTCTGTCGTGTTGGTCTTCATGTCTGTTTTCTGTGCCAATACCATGTTATGTTTGTCCCTATAGCTCTGTAGTATAATCTGGTCTTGTATTGTGATGGTTCTTATGTCACTTTTCTGGCTAAGGATGTTTTTGCCTATTCTGAGCCTCTTATTTTTCCAAATGAATTTCATGACTGCCTTTTCTATTTCCATGAAGAACATCTTTAGGATTTTAATGGGAATTGCATTAAATCTGTACAGCACTTTTGGTTGTAAGGCTACTTTGAGAAAAGTTAGCCTCTTCAACATATGGTCTTGGGAAAACTGGAAATCCATATGCAGTAGATTGAGGTTGAACCCCTATATCTCACCTTACACAAAACTAAACTAAAAGTGGATCAAGGATCTAGGCAATAGACCAGTGACCCTGCACGTACTAAAAGAAAGATGAACCCAGCTCTTATCATGTCGGCTCAGGAGCACACTTCATCAATATGACTCCTAAAGTGCAAGAAGTAAAACCAGGAATCAATAAATGGGATGGTATCAAACAAAAAAACTTCTTCACAGCAAAGTAAACAATCAAGAATGTGAACAGAAAGCCTACAGAATGGGAGAAAATCTTTACCACCTGCACCTCAGAGAAAGCATTAATCTCCAGGGTATAAAAAGAATAAAAAAAAAAAAAAAAAAAAAAAAAAAAAAAAAAAAAAAAAAAACCCAACAACAACAACAAATAACTCAATCAATAAATGAACAAATGAAACGAACAGGCCTTCATAGAACAAGAAGTCGGAATGGTCAAAAAATGCATGAAAAAATAAATGTTCAACATCTCTAGCAATTAGAGAAATGCAAATTAAAACTACATTGATATTTCATGTCACTCCAGTCAGAATGGCAGTTATCACGAATACAAGTAACAATAGCCAGACGCGGTGGCGCACGCCTGTAATCCCAGCACTTTGGGAGGCTGAGGCAGGAGGATCGCGAGTTCAAAGCCAGCCTCAGCAATGGCAAGGCACTTAGCAACTCAGTGAGACCCTGTCTCTAATAAAAATACAAAAAAAAAAAAAAAAAAAAAAGGGCTGGGGATGTGACCCAGTGGACGAGTGCCCCTGAGTTCAATCCCTAGTACCACACACACACACACACACACACACACACACACACACACACAAAGAATACAAGTAACAATAAATGTTGTTGAGGATGTGGGGAAAAAGTTTCACTCATACATTGCTGTTACTGAAAATTGTTGCATCTACTCTGGAAAGCAGTATGGAGAATCCTCAGAAAACTTTGAATGGAACCACCATTTGACCCAGTTATATTACTCCTTAGCTTAAAACCAAGGGACTTAAAATCAGCATACTACAGTGATGTAGCCACATCAATGTTTATAGAAGCTCAGTTCACAATAGCCAAGCTATGGAACCAATATAGGTGCCCTTCAACAGATGAGTGGATAAAGAAAATAGGGTATATATACACAATGTAATATTACTCAGCCATAAAGAAGAATGAAATTATGGCATTTTTCCAATGAATGGATGGAACTGGAGACTATCATGCTAAGTGAAATAAGCCAATCCCAAAAAACCAAAGGCCAAATATTCTCTCTGATATGTAGTTGCCAACACACAATAAGGCAGTAAGGGGGTGGGCAGGAAAAATAGAAGTATTTTGGATTAGACCAAAGGGAATGAAGGGAAGGGAGTGAGAATGGAAATAGGAAAAACCACAGAATGAATTGGACATAACTTTCCTATTTCATATATGAATACACAACCAGGGTATTTCCACATCATGTACAACCACAAGAATGGGCTCCTTATTGGAATGGGTTGCACTCTACGTATGTTAAAATACACTCTACTGTCAGGTATATCTAAAAACAACAAATAATAAAAAGAAGAAGCAGATAGCTAAGCATTAAACCAAGCATGAGTCTCACACTTTAGGAGTGTGGCATACTGTGTAACCTCACAGGTTAAGTTCCATGAAGCATAACTGTCTGTGGAACATTATTAGTTATGGATTCAAGAAAGGGCTAGTCTTAAGAGGAAATATGTAAATAAGTTTAGTAATTTTACATTGTCCTATTTGTGATAAGAAGATATGCCTCATTGAACAGGATAGAGATCGGTTTCGATACTGTCAAATGTATGTGCCAAGTTCCATGTGCAGCAAGCTATTTATCGGTAGTTCCAGGTAGAATTACCATAAATGTAACAGATTAAAAAAATGGGAAATAAAAAATGGTTCTTTGTGACTGACAGGTAAAAAAACATCTAAGGTAAAAATTATCATATACTATGACAGCACCTGGCAGAAAATTATATGTTTGGTGACTATTAATTGTTTTATGGGTATTTATTTTTATGTTCTTTTGTTCTTCTTAACAAAAGTGTGTGAGTATAGTCATGAGCTCTGTTCTCTCAATTTTTTTTAAATTTTTGTTTTACCTTTTCCTTCTCTAATCCTGACTAATCGTTATGACTTATTCCACTTCTTATGCAAAGTCTTCTATTCCTCTTATCCCTCTAACTGGTTAGCTGCCACTCCTCTGCACTCAAGGGTCCATTTGCAGTTTTGCTTTTGCCATATCATGTAATTTTTATTTGTGTATCTCTTCATGACTCAAAAAAAAATTGTGATGTTGTCCTTGAGGGCAAAAGTTGTGACTTATTCATACTTGAATACCTAATTTTAATTACGTATTAGATATATGATGATTTCTAAAGAATTATTGGAGAATAGAAAAAAAGAAGAAAGATAAACATAAGGAAAAGACAGACCAAGTGTGGTAGTGCACACCTCTAATTGCAGTGACTGAAGAGGGCGAGACAGAAGGATTCCAAGTTCAAGACCAGCCTCAGAAATTTAATGAGACCCTATCTAAAAATAAAAATAATAACAGTAAGTACTGGGAATATGGTTCTGTTGCAAATTGCCACTGAGTTCAACCCCTGGTTAAAAAGAAAAAGGAAAAAAGAAGAGGAGATATTATGAACTAGAAGAAAGAATTTTTTAAAGCTTTGAGCACAAAGAAATGATACATTTTTGAAAAGATAGATATGTTTATACTCTTTTAAACATTATGTAATATATGCATGTGTTAAAACAGCACATTACCCCAGTATTATGTGTAATTTTATATGTTTTTACTCATTAGTTAAAAATAAAAGAAAGAGGAAAAATCAAAGAGAAAGAATGTGTGACACTAACTCAAGGATTTTAGCTACTTGACCAAAAATTCAGTCTTTTTCTCAGATAATCCATAACTTCTCTGTCTCTTTTAACTCCATCAGAATGGCCCCCAACTCTCAAAAATGATGATACTGTGTGTTATGGGTTGATCCCAGGGCTTGATCCTTTGTTGCATTTATCTTCTCTGCCTGAAGTGTCTGTCTTCTCAAAAGCTATATTTTGTCTCCACAAGGCCCTTGAGTTTAGAGACAACACATTGTAATTGTTTTAAGGCTATGCAAAGTGGTGCTTGTGGGTCTAGAAACAAAATCAACATTGACTTGTTCCCATTGATCCATCATAGAGCTTATACCAGATTTTGCCTACTCTGTCTTTTCCTTGTGTTGATTTTGATATTAATCCCTTCTCTGTACTAAACTGTAACTGTGAGTCTTAACTTTCAGTGGTTTCTCTGAATTTTTGTAAATTATTAATCTGAGAGTAAGTTTGATTCTAAAACTAACCACAATTAAGTTTGGTGGCTCATGTTTATCTAGAAGAATGACCTTCTGACACCAACTGCTTTCCCAGGAAATCTATTGAAAACATTTGTCTGAATACTTCCCACCATTGGGACTAACGATTAGCCGGACTGATGTCGTGGATAAGAATACCCATTTATGCTAAAAAACCTCAAGAAAATTATGTATTCTGAACAAATAATGTGTTAATTTGTGTTTCTTTTTCATTGTTTCAAGTTGTTGTTCTACAAATCCATACAAAATGTATCATATAAAATATCAAATATTTATGAACTTTTTTTTTTTTTTTTTTTTTTTGTACTGAGGATTGAACTCAAGGTACTCGACCACTGGGCCACATCCCCAGTCCTTTTTGAATGTTATTAGAGACAGGGTCTCACTGAGTTGCTAAGTGCCTCGCCGTTGCTGAGGCTGGCTTTGAACTCAGGATCCTCCTGCCTCATCTTCCCAAGTGTTGGGATTACAGGTGTGCGCCACCGCGCGCCCGGCTGAACATGTTTAATAAAAGATTGTTTTTAACAGAGGGCATCTTAAAAAAATCCCAATAATAAAGAAATGAGTAGGTAATTATGCAGTGATCTTTCAACAGAATAATATATAGTCTTTTTAATAGTTTAATAAGTCTATTTCATTATATGCAAAAATGTTCATAATATATTGATGTATTAGGTTTCTCTAGAGGAACAGAACCAACAGGATCTGTAGATGAATGACTATAAAAGGGATGAATTAGATAGGTTCATACTGAAACCGCTTTTTACCGTGATGAGTTTTTGCTCCCCGAACGCTGAAGAATAACGCCGAAGAAGCACTCCGAGGCAAGCGTAGAGTGGAAAGTGGACAGCTTTATTTAAAGGATAGCAAAAGACTTCCCCCAGAGGGAGAAGGGGACCTGGAAACCAGGAATCCAAAGGGAGGAGAAGCTTTCTCCCTTTTATATCTAAATCTTTCTTTTGTCCCTTCCATGTTCCTTATCTCTGTCCTTCCTAGGACAGGAATGTCAAAAGGAGGGCCCATGGTGGGTGTGAGATTTACGGGAAGGGTTTAGGGCTAGTTGATTAGCATCTAGCATCTCCGTTTACTGGAAGTTGTTTCATTATCATTCTATAAGATGGGCCCTCAACTTGGGAACATTAACCATCTTATCTCCCTTAGAGTTGCTCTGTGTTTTTCCAGGACTCAGGCTGACTCCATTTTCCTTATGGACTCCATGTTCTTTATGAAACTCGATGTTAGACCCGATTTGCCTGACTACACTCACTACCTAGCTTTAAATCTGGCTTCAATACCATCAGAATTTGGATAGTCCACAATGGCCATATTGTAATATGTAGAGCCAGAGGAACCAGTAGCTCCTCAGTTCTCAAAGTAAAAGCCTCAGAAGAAGAAGACCAATGATGGAGCCCCACCCCAAGGCTGACAGTCTGGAAACTCCCTGGAGGATCACTGGTAACAGCCCACATTGAAAGAATGAGGAAGTTGGTATCTGATGTCCATGGGCAATGCTAGCAGCATTAAAAGCACCTTCTCAAGACAGACCTCACATCTGCCTCCAGCTTCCTCTTTCTCCTACCATGCGTTCCATCCGGACCTCTAGCATATTGGACAGTGCCCACATTTAGAGCAGGTCCCTTCTTTCGGTTTGCTGTGCCTCATGTAGACCATCTCTGAAAATACTCTCAAAGACATAGCCCAAAGATTCTTAATTCTAGGCATATCTCAACCCATAAAGCTGACAATCTGGATTAACCATCACAACTGGGAAATAGAAAAGACCAAGGTGTCACACTTTAGTTATAATGTGCTCATGCCTCTAATTACTACCTTTTTGCACTTTCCAAATTATATGCAACTTGCATGAGTATTTTGTAATAAGATGAATAAACTTTATTGTCAAAGCTACTTCAGAAACAGAAGTTTGGCAGTACAGAATTATGCTGAGGTTGGAAAGCCTGGGGTGAACCTTTCAGTGCCTTTTTGACTTTTCCACAGTACTCAGAGGGACTCGGGAGAGAATCTTTCGGAGTTTGGTAAATTTTTGTAGATTATATTCTATTATAAAAATGTGTGCAGATGTTTTATTTTACTCAATAAAATTGATATTTCTTTTAATAAAAGAGAAAGCACTTATCTTGAGAAAAATAATTACAATAGAAAAGACGATAAATCAAATTTTCCAATTGCTTATTACACACATTTCCTAACTTTTCCAAAATCCATGAATTTAGCCAATATGACAATTCTTTTAAATTAGGTGTATATGTATAGCACAAATGTTTTAGAGTTTAAGATTAAAAGAACCCTGGCTTAATGCTTTATTCCAATGACACTATTGTACTAGGAAGACTTCTCATGCTTATAGCATTTAGCCCCTGGTTAGTCACAATTTCTTCATTTTAGGAACATAGTCAACTTTGAATTCTGCATTTTAACAGTGACATGTAGAACATGTGAAAACATTCTTTCTTTTAACTATTGTTGTTTTAATGTTTTCCCTCAAAGTAAAAAGCCTGATCAACCTCATAACAAAAATATTCCAAACAAACCCAAAAATTGCCTCTGCACTGTACATGTACAGACTTTTGCTCATCATTTTCCCTAAATGAAACTATGCAACAAATCTTTCACATAATGTAGGTTGTATGAGGGGTTAAAATAATCTACAGGTGTGTTAAAGTAGGTGGGATGATATGCGTTGGTTATAAAAACATACTATGCAATTTTGTGTAAGGGAGTTGAACATCCAAAGATTTGGTATCCCTCTTGATACCAAATATTTGAACATTTAACTCCCTAACATAAAATAAAATAAAACTGCCTAAATTAGAGGTGGTTGTTTTGAGACAATTATTGACAAAATATATCAGACAGGGATGAAAGTTTCTAAAATGAAAATGACAAAGGGGAAAGAAATTTGTTCAAACATCAGTTTCCTTGTTGGTAGGAATGGAGCATTTAGTGCTTTCTTGTTGATGGTTCTTGGGCTGCTAATTGAGGTCCGTAGTGCAGGGAAGTCCTGGATTTCTGAAATTTGGCCTGGGAGTTAGTCAATGACTGAGGACCATCAGGTTTGTGTGAGAACAGAGAAGTCGTGTTTTGGGTCTCAGTTATTCTAGGGAGGTGAACTATGCAGTGTACCTAACTCCACAAAACAAAATCAGCAATCCTGTGTACATCTCTAACACTATCAAATCTGCAACTTAAACTGTAAAATAAGGGAAATGATGTTACTCTTGCCGGACATTAGAATCACCTAATCTAATGCAAATGCAATCTATTTTTCTTGGGTGCTGGGCATGGAACCAAGGGCCTATTACATGTTATTATGGTGCTTCACCATTGAGTTACATACCCAGCCTGGGAAATAATTTTTAAAGATGTGTGATACCTGCATGTGAATTAGAATTGCTACTAATCACTTCTCACCAAAGTTTTGCACTTGCACAGACTGAAGTCAAAGGAAGTTCGGGGCAGATGAGTGAGTGAAACTTGAGTTTCACTCAAATGATGAAAATGATAATGAATTGAGTTGCTTTCCAGGAAAAAAAAAAAAAAAAAAAAAAAAAAAAAACAATAGCTAAGAGGGCCTTAAGTAAACTTATTTATTTTTTTTTTCTGGACTAATAATCTAGACTAGATTAGCAATCCTGTTTGCAGGATAACTCTTGTCTTCTTGCTGAGTTAAAGCCAAGCCAACCCAGCAAAGATAACAGAAATACCAAAGCAAAGAACATTCAAACCATAAGAAACAGGATCTCACATTAAGCACTTGTTTATAACCTAAGCCAATTTCCAGAAGTAAAGTTAGTAGATTGAAATAAGCATAGACATTTTCTTCTCATTTAGTGCATATTTCCTAAAAAATGAGGCTGTGACATTTGACCTCATTTTCCCCAGGAACCCACCTTCTTCACACCAGGGAGAGGATGTAGCCTGAAACAGAATGTCAACTGTATTTATTGTATTTAAATCTTCTGTTCCAGTTCCAGTGCTTTTCCCCTACCAACAGGGCCTCTCCTTCCCAGGATGCAGCTTCCTACGCCACAGTTAGCTAATGTATACCCCATGTGTCTCCACACTGCTTTCTCTTGAAAGTTACCTCAGAACAAAGGGAGACAGCTGTCTGTCCTGTTCTTGGCAATCAGACACAGTTGGCCTCTCTGCTATTGAACTCCAGCAGGACCTATCTCATTTCCATCATGCACAGCACCTCAGCATGCCCTTTCAAATGTCCCCTTTTAGTCCTACCCTTGCAACTCATTAAGATAATTGACTTTTTAAATTTTTCTATTTTATCTGTGACATAAATTTCACTCCTTAAAACAATGGGACTGCCTGACTGGTTTTAAAGGATGTTAAGGCAATTGTAAGGACAAGTAGCCACGGGAGGAGAAGGCATGAGGTAAATGGTGGGGAGTAGCAATTTCCATTTCAGTGAACAAGAAAAAATGGGCTTACCCTGAGGGTGTGACCTGGAATAGACACTCCCCAGGACCTCCTGAGAGCAAGAGGTGTTGAACACAGAAGAGAGAGGCAGAGAAGGGCATGGATCATGCTTCCTGGGAATTTAGACAACGGCAACAACCAAAAGCCCAAGGATCTACAGACAAGTGAAGGGAATGATCGAGTTTTGTAAGCCTCATAATGAACAACAATGGGGACAACAGGGTTTGCTGTGGATTAATGGCAGGGGGAGGGGGAGGGTGGAGGAGGGGAGTCAGCAGATCGTATGTAGAGCTGGATTATAAAGAACTCTGTGAGTTACAATACTAATTTTACCATGACAAAATAATCACTTAGGGTACAGAGAATGTGTATGATGAATTTTAAAGGAGTGAATAAAAAAATTTAAAAAGTTAGGGAAACATCTCACTAACATAGCAGAGGTAGTAAATATATACAGTGGTAGTAAATACATACAATGTAAATAATTGATTGGAGGTTTTTTATTTATTTATTTATTTTTTTTGTCACAAATGGCTCTCTGCTTTCTGTTTTATTTTATTTTATTTTAAATTCAGGCATTATTTTAAACTTTAGAAAGAAGATGTGTTCAAGACTGTAGAGTATGATTTCAATAGAGAATAAAGTTTGAAAGTAAGGTGAGATTTTACCAAAGTATAAGTGTTTAAGGTATTTTGGGAAGCAGAAGCCAGGCACGGTGGCTCACGCCTGTAATCCTAGCACTTGGGAGGCTGAGGCAGGAGGATTGCGAGTTCAAAGCCAGCCTCAGCAATGGCGAGGCGCTTAGCAACTCAGTGAGACCCTGTCTCTAATAAAAATAAAAAAAAAAAAAAAAGGGCTGGGGATGTGGCCCAGTGGTCTAGTGGTCTAGTGCCCCTGAGTTCAATGCCCAGCACAAAAAAAAAAAAAAAAAAAAAAAAAAAAAAAAGAAAGAAAGAAAGAAAGTTGGAGAATAGTAAGACTCAGATGTAAGAAAATAAGAGGCTTCCAGAGACCTGCAAATGCTTGGTACTTTACAAAGGAGGAGGCCAATAGTGAAAGTTCGATGGAAAAGTAGACCCGAATGACCTTGTATATCTGGAGAAACAGAGTGATTCGTGTGTATTGGAAAGCTACTGAATGATTTTAAGTCAGCAATGAACACATTTAAAATTTTGTCTTTAGAAAAATTACCTTGGAAATTAAACAGGTTGAAGGCTGTGTGACCATATTTTCTAGTTTTCCTGAGAGAGTCCAAGTTTATCATGTATTTCCAGAATAATTATTAATGACTACCCTTTCCCCATCCAAAGTGGCCAAGTATAAAAAGTAAATTAATTAGCTAGACATGGTGATGCATACATGCGATCCCAATGACTCAGAAGGCTGAGGTAGGAGGACCACAAGTTTGAGGCCATGCTGGGCAATTAGCAAGACTCTCACAGATTTATTAAGATCCAGTTTCAAAATAAAAATAAACATATAAATAAATAAAAGTATTGGGGAGGTAGCTCAGTGATGAAGCACCCTTGTATCTTTCCCTAGCACCAAAATCATAACAAATAGAAGCTTGTGAATTTCTGGGAGAGGACAGTAAACCCAGAAATAGGTAAGTTGAAAATTCAGTGCAACAACTAATGTCTAAGTGACTAAGTAATAAAATAGAGCATGATGTATTCAATACACTAAAATAAGTTCTATATAACTGCAACATAAAGTACTAGAAGGAGGGAGGCAGGAGGCTAATGAGGTAAGTAAAGGCCAAATCACTGGACTGAAGTTCTTAGAAACCAAATTAAAATATTTAGATTTTAATGAACGAAAGATAGAAAAAATCAAATGTCACTGAAAATAGGGGCAACACTGCTATATATGTGGGTTTAGCAGATCACTGAGGTGTCTGTGTGGAGAATAAATTTATGCAAGTAGATTAAAGGCAGAAAGACTAGATAGAAAAATTTGTGATTAAATGTTGAAGTAGTTTAGAAAAACAGTAATCTGTGTCAAAAGAAGAAGACAGGAATATATTCATTCAAGTTTTTCTTATGAAGAACAAATACAGTGAGCAAATTGAAATGAGGAGTAAGAAGAAAATAATTTAAGGAAGAGTCTTACCATTCTACTTTATCTAGGATTTTACTAAATCACTCAAGATGAAAACCCCAGGGGATGAAATAAATTTTAGAGAGGTTGGTAATTATTTTTCTCTTTTTTATTGTTTTTTCTTAATTATACATGAAAGTAGAATCCATTTTGATAAAATTATATAAGCATGGACTATATCTTATTCTAATTAAGATCCCATTCTTGTGGGTGGATACAATGGTAGGATTCACTTAGGTATTTTCATATGTGTAATAGGAAAATTATGTTAGATTTATTCTACTGTCTTTCCTATTCCTAGCCACTTCCCTTCCCTTTATTCCCTTTGTCTAATCTACTGAACTTCTCTTCTACCCTGCTTTATTGTGGTTTAGTTTCATATATCAGCAAAAAACATTTGACTTTTTAAAATTGGAATTGGCTTATTTCACTTAGCATGATAGTCTCCAGATCCATCAATTTACTGACAAATGCCTTAAAATCATTCTTCTTTATGGCTGAGTAATATTCCATTGTATATATATACCATAATTTCTTTATCCATTCATCTGTTGATAGGCATCTAGGATGGTTACATAGTTTAACCATTAGGAATTGTGCTTCTCTAAAGATCGATGTGGCTGTGTCTTTGTAGTATTCTGATTTTACATTTTTTAATATATGCCAAAGAGTGGAATAACTGCATGAAATGGTAGTTACATTCCTGTTTTTTTGAGGGATTTCCATACTGCTTTCCAGAGTGGTTGTGCTAATTTGCAGCCCCACCAACAATGTATAAGCATTTCCTTTCCTCACATTCTCACCAACATTTGTTGTTACTTGTCTTCCTGATAGTTGCTATTCTTAGTGAGCTAAGTAGTTTTAATTTGCATTCTCTAACTGCTAGAGAGATTGAATTTTTTCCATGTGTTTCTTGACCATTCCTATTTCTTCTTTTGAGAAGGGAATTTCCAGAATATAGGAAGAACTCAAAAAGCTTAATGCCAAATAAATAAATGAATAAGAAAGGAAAAAGAGAAAAGAAAAGAAAAACAAATAATCAATAAATGGGCAAAGGAAATGAACAGAACCTGCTTTCAGCTTTAGCAAATGATGGTGGTACAATCATAACATCAGAAAATGATTGTAATTTATGGAGGATAATGAGGAATTTTCTTGAGTTCATTTTAACTCAGGGTTGTGTCTCACACACGTAGGAATGATCTGCAAATGGCCACATGTGGATTGGGAGTTCAACTACATATGGTGACTGTCATAGCTTGGGCGGTGTAGTAGTCTGGTTTTAGACATGAACTTGAGGAGAGATGCTGGTGAGGTCAGAGGGCCGGTGATGATTATCATGAGGACAAATACATCACCTGTGCACTTTACAATGTAATGTTCAAAATACATTCATTTTATCCCACCACAGTGAGATGTAAATGATAGATATCTTATCTCCATCTTTTAAGTGTAACAGAGTTCTGAAAGCTATTTATTTTCAAGTATTTCAGCATGAAAGTAATAGAATAAATGTCTTTATACCATCTTAATTCTGAGCCTTCTGACCAAAAAAGGCAGCAAAAGACTAAAGTCAGCTGTCAGGACATCCACAAATTTTGAACTTTCTTTGCTGCTATGAATTCTAGTTTCACTCTTCTGTTACTACTGGTACTTACAAACCTATGTCTTTTGGCTCTCTTGTATTTGAACTTTCCCATCTCCATTAAGGAAATAGTTTTATTGATATATTTTACAAATATTTTCTTCCTTACATTTGGGTTGGGCAAATTATTACCAAGGCTTGTTTTTTTTTGCAGAAGTTAATTTCAGAGTTAATCCAGTTTTCTGAGCAAGACATAGAAAATTCTACTGCTTTGTACTTCAAACAGATTAAGTTCTTAAAAATGTTTTGTGGAGGACTCTGAAGAAATTCTAGTCGCAGAATTGGTTGGCTTCTCCACCCAATAGTGCCAACAAAATCTCTTCCTAAAAGGTAAAAGTTCAAATAAAAAACAAAACGTCAGACTCATATGGAAATTCAGTGATGGCAAGTCACCATATTTACTGTCATGTGATCAGGAGGTATAGACAAAGCTTCCCAATATAAGTGTTCAGGCCATCTGATTGCTGCACAATAAAGGGTTTTTCAACTATTGGCCAGGCCACTGTGGCTATGGTGTACTGGATTACATCCGACAAAACATAACAACTTGGTGCTCGACCAAGAGAGTGTTTCAATAATTGAGAATATAGTATATAATGTGACATATTTAACAACATCACAAAGATAATTTTTTACAAATATTATAGTGGATACCTATGTGAAGATAAAATAAGAGACATTAGCATTTTAAAACAATTCTATGCACAATACATTCTAAAGAATGATAGTATTGTTATATATCATGAAAGTATTCAATGTAAGAAATACATATGGGCATGTAATATGTTCTAGGAATGGAGCCCAGCACCTTCCTCTGTTAATTTCTGTGAGAACCTATGGTGATTACAAATATTAAAAGAGTTAATGGTTAAGAAAGACTTATAGGAAGGAATAAAGAGAAAGAAATGGTAATGATAGCAATAGATATCACAATCCTTATCTATTTTACATTTTTTTTTCCAGCCCCAAAAATGTTAGGGTAATTTCTGGAATGTAACAGATAAAAATTTACAGCTACAGAAATCCAGAGTTTAAGGAACGATAACAATATATATTGGAAGAAGAAAGCCATAGTTCTAGCTGGGCACAGTGGTGCATGCCTGTAATCCCAGCAGCTCAGGATGCTGAGGCAGGAGGATCACAACTTCAAAGCCAGCCTCAGCAACAGCAAGGAGCTAAGCAACTCAGTGAGATGCTGTCTCTAAATAAAATACAAAATAGGGCTGAGGATGTGTCTCCGTGGTTGAGTAGTCCCTGAGTTCAATTCCTGGTATACCCCCTACTAAAAAAAAAAAAAAAAAAAAAAAAAAAGCCATAGTTCTATCCACAGTGTTCGTTTCGCAGTGTTTTAATAAATACAGAGTTCCCAATGTACCATGATTAAATGCATGATTTTTCAAATTTACAAAAGTACCAAAGGACCCACCTTCAGTAACAACTGTAATTTGAATGATATTTATCAGTGCCTTAGAGTGAGGCATGACAGTGTGATTCATTTTGACATACTCATAAACCCATATAACATAGTGTGCTCCACTTTAACACTTAGTACTTCCTCATTTTCTCCCCTTCACCCTCCCTGGGTCCCTTTTCTCTATTCTATTTTATTATTTATTAATTTATTTAAATTGGTGAATTAGAGTTAGATATAAAATTCGAACACAGGATACTAAAGTCATATGTGCCAATAGAATGATTTTGTCCAATTCATTTCCCAGTTTTTCCTCTTTCCCTTTCTTCTTGGCTTTCCATTGGTCCCCTGCTTCTGCTCTACTAATCTCCCTTCTATGTTTTCAAGATTTCCCCTATTTAATTCTTTTTTTTTTCCCTCTATCTTCTGCATATGAAAGAAAATATTTGGCCCTTGGCTTTTTAAATCTGGCTTATTTTATTTAGCATGATGTTGTCTAGTTCCACCCATTTCACAGCCAATGACTTAATTTCATTCTTCTTTACAGCTGAGAAGAACTCCATTGCGTATATCAGCGCAATAACCACATAGTGGAGCCGAAGCCTAAGTACATGTCAATATACAAATGGATAAATATGAATAAATGTAGTTCAAATTTAAAATGTTGATCTTTCCAACAGCTGGTCATGTTTGATCTTATGGTCTCACAAGATGCTGGGCAGTGGAAGAGCGGCGCCGCAGGTCCCTGGTAGTCAAGCCATCATGACAGGAAACAGCTCACACTTGCAGTGTGCGGTGCTGTGGAACTACGATGTTCAGTCAGCTAAATGCATTAAGTGCCTTTTTTGGTTCATAATATTTTTGCTGTATGATGGGTTTATTAGGACTGTAATCCCAATGCAAGTTATAAATTGAGGAAAATCAGTAGATACTTAGAAAACCAAGAATTTCTGGGACAGCAAATTTGTCTTGTGAAGGAGCCTATAATCAAGGAGATAGCTAAAGATTGCGGTTAGCTGAGAGCCATAAAAGATGTTCTAGTTTCCACCTGATGTTGATACATTATTCAAAGAATCTTTGTATGCCCGGTGAACACTGCGTGACGCACCTGTAAGCTCGAGCTGTAAGCACGTGTCCTTGTTAAAGCTATATGTATATAACTGGGTGAGGTTCGTTAGTGTGTGTGGGGAAGAAGAAGGTGGTGGTTGGAGTTAGAGCATTTGGAGTGATTGCTGGAGCTGGAGAGAGGAGAAGAATAAAAGACCTTTTTTCATTTTCATCCTGCCTCCGAATTTTCCTGTGGCGTTCGCTGCTCCAAGCGACTTCCGCTTCAGGCAGCGACAGTCTTGGAAGCGGTGGAGAAGAAGATACATTGTTTGGCCATCGTGGATATTATTCTTTTTATTTGTTTCCGTTATATTAATTCACTAGTGTTATAAATAATAGTTAATTTTGACACAATCATAGATGCGCGGAATTTGATTCACACCATTTCAATTCCCCCATGCCTCCTGTTTCTTTCTCCACCTCCCCCTACTCTATTGAACATTTTTAACTTATTCATTCATTTATTTTTGATTGGTGATTTATAGATATACATAAAGTTAAAATTCACGGTGATAAATTTATACATGCACTTAGCGTGATTTTGTAATATTCATTCCACGTTCCCTCCCTTTTCCCCTCCCTTCTCTATCCCTCTCAATCTCCTTAATCTACTCCACTGATCTTCCCAACGTCCCTATGATAGTCAATGTCCCCACTTCCCTGCATTTTTCTCTTGCCTAAGAAAACACATTCAATTCTTGATTTTTTTGAGACTGGCTTATTCCACTTGGCATGATGGTCCATACATTTACTAGCCAATGCCATATTTCGTTGTTCTTTAAAACGGATTGAAACTCTACTGGGAGGGAGGTGACGTGGCTGCCTAGGTGACACCGCGTGGTCACGCGCCCCTTCTGGCGCAGGAAGGCCGCCGCCTCCAGGGCCAGGGGATGCAGCTGGGGGACGGCGGTGCCCAGCGGGGGTCTTCTCCCCCGGGCTGTTTGCCAGCCCAGGGAGATCTGTGCCCCTCGGAGCTGAGAGGTCCCAGCCGTTTCCAGAGCTGAAGCTGCAGAGTATTGAGGTACCAGCCAGCTGTGTCCCCAGGAAGGAGCGGAGGTGGCACAGGGCAATGGGGCTCCTGCCAGGCACCGGGAAACTGACCCGGTGGAGCGGGCCGAACTGGGAGCCCTGTCGGAAGAGAAGGGCAAGCCGGGAACTGACAGCCCAAACAAGGCTGAAGAAGAGCAAACACGCCCAGAAAGAAGAGGAGGAGGAACTGGTACGGATTCTTCCCCTCCGGGCCCACCATGCCCTGGAGAAGATGGAGGAGTTGGTGCATCAGATCTGGGAGGGAGGTTGGAGGGTCATCGCGTTTGAGGTACTCCCTTACCGGCTGAAGGACAATGACTAGCTGCTACATGGCCACAGACCACCCATGCCCTTCTCTCCAGCTTGATTCAAGAGCATCTTCCGCATACACACAGAAACTGGCAACATCTGGCCCCCTCTACTTGGTTTTGTGCTGTGTCTCTTTTTGGGAATCTTGACCATGCTTAGACCAAATATATACTCCATGGTCCCTCTCTCCAGGAGAAAGTGGTTTGGGGCATGTTCTTTTTGAGTGCATTGCTCTGCCTCAGCCTCTCCTGGCTCTTCCACACTGTCTGTTGTCATTCACAGAAAGTCTTTCCAAGCTGGACTATTCAAGGATTTCTCTATTGATTCTGGGGAGCTTTGTCCCCTGGCTCTATTACTCCTTCTACTGCTCCCCACAGCCTCGGCTCATCTGCCTCTCCATCATCTGTGTCCTGGGCATCTCTACCATCTTTGTGGCACAGTGGGACCAGTTTTCTACTCCTGAGTAAGTAGCGGCAAATAAGAGCAGCAGAGTTCCTGTGTCTAGGCCTGAGTGGTGTTTTGCCCAAGCATGCACTTTACCATCGCTGAGGGTTTTGTCAAGGCCATCAGTGGGCCAATGGGCTGATTCTTTCTCATGGCTGTAATGTACATCGCAGGAACTGGCCTTTATGCTGCTCAGATTCCTGAACGCTTGTTTCCTGGAAAGTTTGACATATGGTTCCAGTCCCATCAGATTTTCCACATCCTGGTAGTGGCAGCAGCCTTTGTCCACTTCTAAGGGGTCTCCAACCTTCAGAAATTCCGTTATGGCCTACAAGGTGGCTGTCCTGATGACTCCCTTCTCTGAACCTTCCCACCTTGAGGTGGAGAAGAAACTTCCCAAGTGATTCTAAAAATAACGTCTTTGCTGCAGCAAGAGGAAAAGTCTGAGGTGTCTGTTTCTAGAAGAAACCTCTTAGAGAATTCAGTACACTTTAAGCTTCAGTTCACTTTCACAGACACTGGGGGATAAACTTTCCATTTCCATTCCCCTAGCTGGGTAGGGTGGAAATGGTCAACATGGTCATTTGCCTCCTTGGCGCTCCCCCTCCTCAGCAAGACAACTACTGGTCCCTCACAGAGACAGTACTTTGAAGCTCATTTTGAGATTTTACCCTCTCCTTTAACCATTTTAGGAAAAAAAAAAATTATGGACTGGGACTCTTCAGAAATTCTGTTTATTTTCTGAAAGAAAATGTCCCTCCCTTACCCCTGTCCTTACTTTGTAAACCTGGCTTATAATAGGACATCCATTTTTGTAGCACACTTTTCAAAAACAGTTATAACCTGGTCCCATCTTTCTAGCGCCTATAACTGATTACATAGCAGAAACACACACACAAAGCTTTACATAGGCCAGCTAATCATGGAAGTGTGTCCAGGCTTTAAAGAACTTGAGTTTTAATTTTTTTTATTGCTAATGTAAAATTAAGCTGGGGAAAGATATTTAATATTTAATACTAAGCTTTAAAAAGCAACCTGCTGTCATTGCGATATATCTCAATGCAAAGACTATGATGATAATAAAAGAATGTACAGAGAAACAAAACAACAAAAACACAACAAAACTCTATTGTATATATACACCACAGTTTTTTAACCCATTCATATATTGAAGGGCATTTGGGCTGGTTCCAAAATTTGGCTATTGTGAATTGTGTTGTTATAAACATTGATGTGGTTAGATCACTACAGTATGATGATTTCAGTTATTTCGGATAAATACCAAGAAGAGGAATAGCTGGGTCATATGGTGATCCCATTCCTAGGTTTTTAAGGAATCTTCATACTGCTGTCAAAATGGTTTGTATTAATTTGCAGTCCCACTAACAATGTAAGTGCACCTTTTCCCCATATCTTCACCATCGTTTATTATTGTATTCTTGATAATTGCCATTCTGACTGAAGTGTGATAAAATCTTAGTGCAGTTTTGCTTTACATTTTCCTGATTGCTAGAGATGTTGAACTTTTTTTTTTTTTCATATATTTGTTGACTGCATTTTGTCTTACAAGAAATTTCGGTATGACTCCGCCCCCCTCCCCGCCTCCCATTTGTTGATCGGGTTCTTTGTGGTTTTTTGTTTGCTAGTTTGTTTGATTCTGGTGTTAAACTTTTTTGGAGTTCTTTATATATTCTGGATATTAATCCCCTATCTAAGGAGTAGATGGCAAAGATTATCTCCCATTTTGTGGGTACTCTCTGAATACTCTTAATCATTTCCTTTGTTATGTATAATTTGATGAGATCCTACCTACTGATTTTTGGATTTATTTCTTTAGCTTTAGGGTTCTTGTTAAGAAAGTCAGTGCCTGCAAAAATATGACTGTTGGCCTTGTGTTTTCTTCTAGCATTTGCAGTTTCTAGTGTAGTTCCTAAGTCTCCCATCTATTTTAATTTGACTTTTGTGCAGAGTAAGAGAAATTTAGTTTAATTCTTCTACATATGGATATCCAGTTTTCCCAGCACCATTTGTTAAAAAGGACATCGTTTCACCAACATATTTTTGGCACCTTTGTCAAGTATCAGATGTGAGTTTATCTCTGTGTCTTCTGTTTTATTCCAGTTGTGTTCATGTCTATTTTGATGCCAATTAAATGCTCCGTTTTTCTTCTTTAGTTCTGTAGTGTAATTTCAGATAAGGTATTATGATGCATCCTACATCACTCTCCTTGTTCAAGATTGTGTTAGCTATTCTGAGTCTCTTACTTATTTTCCCGTATGAATTTTGATTAAGGAGATACAGGTGAAAGGCATTAAGAAATCTTCAGTGAGACAGTAATAAAAAATTTTCCCATATTAGAATGAGATAGACATTCACATACAGAAGCCATATATAACCCCAAATATATATTTTATTTGCTAATACTTACCTTGTGTCCTGTAACATGATCTAGGTTTCATGAGCTGTTGAAAAGAAAGTAAGTTCATCTGTTTTGGAGGACATATTCTGTAGACAACTTTAAGTCCATTTGATTTATTGTACTATTTGGGTCAAAAATATCTTTACTGATTTTGTACTTGGGTGATCAGCCTATTGGTGATAAGGGTGTGTTTAAATTACCCAGTATTATTATATTTGTCTGAATCTGGTATCTAATGTTGAGAAGGATTTTATTTTGTTTGTTTTTAATGTAACTAGGTACATTGACTTTTGGGGCATATATATTTTTTATTTCTAAAACTTCTTATTAGATTGTTAACTTTATCAGTATGCATTGTCCTTCTTTATCTCTTCTGATTAATTTTTGATTGAAATCTGTTTTGTCAGATCTGAGAATATCTATCTACTCTTGCTTATTTTCAGACTCCATGTAAATAGAATTATTTTCCATCCTTTTAATTTCAGTCTATGGGTTTATGGCATGAATCTCTTGCAAATAGCATACAGTTGGATCTTTTTTTTTTTTTTTAAATCCATTCTTCCAATCTATGTCCTTTAATTATGGTTATATGTTTGTTGTTTCCTGCCATTTAGGTTCATTTACTATATTTAATCCTGTCTTTATTTTCATTTAGTTGGTTACTCTTCTAGTAATTTTCATCTATTTTGGAAATTTAAGGTTTGTTTGGGGTTTCTTTGCATACAGTATATCTTTGAGTATTCTTTGTAGTATTGGCTTAGTGGTTGTGAATTATTTTAACTTATCCTTATCATGGAAAAATTTTTTTCCATCAATTTTAAAAGATTACTTTGCTGCATATAGCAATCTTGGTTGAAAATTATTTTCTTTTAGAGCTTGGAATATCTTTTTCCAGGCCTTCCTTGATTTTTGAGTCTGAGTTGAGGAGTCACAAATGAACCTTACTTCATTTCTACTATGGGAAAATTTTTATGCTACTGTCTCACTGAAGATATTCTTAATGCCTTTCACTTGTATCTCCATAACCTGTTTTATTACAGTGACTCTCAGATTTGTTCTCTTAATGGTGTTCCAGAGTTCTTATATATGTGGATAATAAGCTTTTAATTTTTCCACCTATTAAAAACTGAATATTCAAATTTAGATATACTATCTTCAAGGCCTGAAGTTTTTGCCTTCAAGGCCTGAATTTCATTTTTTCCCCAATATAACCTGTTGTGATACTTTCAGTTGAATTTCTTTGTTGTTATTGTTCCCAGGGATTGACCCCAGGGATGCTTATCCACTGAGCCGCATCCCCAGACCTTTTTAAAATACTTTATTAGGGACAATCTCTCCAAGTTGCTTAGAGCATCAGTAAGTTGCTGAGGCTGGCTTTGAATTTGTAATCCTCTTGCCCCACTGTCCAGAGCTGCTGAGAGGACAGGCGTTTGCCACTGTGCTAGGTATTCAAGTGAATTTTTAATTTGATCCACTGCTTCTTTTTTTTTTTTTCTTTTTTTATTTATAATAGTAGTATGTATTACAATCCATAATGCACATATATAGCATCTTTTTACATACAACTGTTTGTATACAAAGTATATAAGTACCATTCAGATCTTCAATCATGAATTTAGGATAATGATATCCATCTCATTCAACCACCAATTTTTTTTCCTTTTTCTCCCCCCCCCCCGCTTCCCCCTTGCTCCCTCCCTTCCCCTCCCTTTCCTTTGACCATTCTAGTGTTCCTCTAATCCTCCTATGTACCCCCATCCAACAACACTGTGAACTAGTCTCCTTATATCAGAGAAAACTTTTGGTATTTGGATTTTTGGGATTGGCTAACTTCACTTAGCATTATATTCTCCAACTTCATCCATTTACCTGCAAATGTCATTATTTTATTCTCTTTTATTGCTGAGTAATATTCCATTTTGTATATATACCACATTTTCTTTATCCACTCATCTACTGAGGGACATCACAACCTAGCTATTGTGAATTGATCCACTGTTTCTTTCATTTCTAGGAGTTCTGATTGGCTTCGTTTTTATATCTCTATTTCTTCATTGAAATGATCTTTCCTCTCCCATAATTCTTTTTTTAATTCATTCATTTGATCTTTTTTTAGTTCATTGAAAAATTTAATACTCAGTTTCTTGTAGTCTTTCTCAGGAATTTCATCCACTTTCATATCTATGGGATCCTTTGTTGGGGTATTTTGAATTTTGTGGAGAGACTTGTTTGCCCATTTACTCATGTTTTCAGAGGGCTTAGACTTGTGATCAGTTAACATGGATTTCCCTTCCTCCCTTAGACATGTGTCATTTTGTAAGCAGCTCTATTTTATGTTCTGGGATGTCTCTCTGTTTTTAAAGTATGAGCAGACATATAGGAGTGAGACCCGAGGTCCCTCTCTGGTTGTTTCACTTGGAGCCTGGTTGTTAGTTGGAGGATTTTGTGTCCTCTATTCTATGTGTCGAAATATTGTTGAGTCTTGAATGGAGCTAGGTTGTGTATAGAGTAAGGTTTGCTGTTACTTGACTGATTTGTGAGGATTGCTCAACAGTGAAATTTATGATCTGTGAACTTGAAGTGTACTATTCCCTTTCCATCCCCTCTTAGAGGAAGAGGGGAGCCAGACGTAGTAATATTGTCAGCAACTAATGTATAGCCTTAAAATAAATGTCTGGGGTATGCTTTGGTATCTATAACACTAATTGCCACCTGTATAGGAATGATAAGGTTAGCATTTAACATCAGCACCAACAATAAACAACATGAACGAGATCAAATATTAAACTTCAGGTGTCTACTACATCACTCACTGTCTTGATAATCACAACACTAATAGAGCAGAAATTATATTGACTATGTAATTCTATCAGATAGTGGAATTAAAGTTTTCAAGTGAAGAGAAAATTGAATAGAAAAGCAAGACAAATTTTGAAATATTTAAAAAGTGAACAGAGGAGAGGCAGGAAATATTAGCAGATTATAGCTATCCAAGAGGAGGAGTGAAAATAACCAAAAATAATAAAATAATGAAGAGAGAACATGAAAATTTGGCTGTCATTTTGGGATCAGAGTGAAGAAGGGGCAATAAAAGGAAAAAAAAACAAGGTACAAAGAAACAAATTTAAGATGAAAACAACTCAAACCCTAGATATAATAGGCATTATATAAATTTATCCCTCAGAAGTCAAACCAGGGCTAAAGAACAAACACATGAAGAAGAAAGCAATTAAAATAAATTAAAATTATGTGAATATGTATATATATACATATGCATATATATATATATTTTTTAACCTATCCATGCAGTAATAACACACCCACCCACAGAGCCCTCCCTCCCCCTACAAACTTGCAGAATGGAAAAAGTAAAATATAATCAAATGACATGAAATTTTAAAACCTTTTAAATTTATTTTTTTAATTTAAAATAAAAAAGAGTCAAAAATGAGGGATAGGAAAATAATATAAATATTCTTAATGAGAAATAAAGGGCTTGTTTCTCCTGAGGTGGTCAAAACTGTTGACAAGGATGAGTTTTTATTCTTTTTATTTATTTTGGGACTCTGTCGTTCTTAGGCCAAGTGCTAGGGGTTGTTCAGTCCAACATCTTTGTCATCCTCGCCAAACTGCCAGCATTGTGCCTAGGAACCACAGTTGGTTGTAGTAGCTCTCAGCTTCCTGACTCCCAATGTAGGCTGGGATAGACTGGGGAGTGTTGGCAAGTTGTGTACTCCTGTAGCAGGAACGGTGGAAAGTTCAAAATTAAAAGTTCCAGTAATTGGGATTTAGTTTTGAATGAACGTTGGAACTTTGCAAGTGGGTATTTGAGATTTGATCCATAATCCCTGTTGCTATGAGATGTTGTTCCTGCTGAATGTCCGGATCTAGGGAGCATCCCCAAAATTCCACTTTTAGGGTTTCGAGTCTAATCCTTGCAGGTTTCACATTCAGTGATATGGATGTAAGTGACCCAGGTTCAGATCTGGAGTGCAGACACTCCTGTCTGGCCATTATTGGTGTCTTCCCAATGGCCCTTGTGGGACTCCAGTGACAAAGGAAGTTCTGTTTTGTTAGTATCCCAAGTTTGGATTTCCTAGGAAAAATTCTCTCTGTGCCTGTTTCAGTTACACTGGTCCAGATGCACTCTTGGACCCACATTAGGTGACTGCTTGGTCAGGCTGGCAACTTCCTTTATGAGTTCGCAGGTATCTGCCTCTGCTGCCAAACTGTGCTTATAAATGGTTCTGCAATGCTAGTGACTCTGCTTCCAGACTGGGCTCTCCTCCTGTTGGGATGCTTTTCACTCAATAACTTCCCCCACAGACGCAGTCATGGATACTCTTTTTTCCTGATTACATATCTTCCCCTGAATCCCAGACCAAACTTTCTGATATTTCAAAGTAGAGCTGTATCTGCATTTCTCCTGAGAAACATTGCTAAACATTGAACTTACCTTTTAAAATTGTGTGGCTCTCCACTTCCTATAGTATATGAGTGACTAAATGAGTTTTGTTAACTAAGTTTGAAAAATAAACTTCATTCACATATTGTTTCTATAGAAAAGTGTGTTTGGAATGCCAAATGTGTAGCCTGTCTTACATTGAGGAAACCCTCTTAAAACCATTTCTGATTCAATTCCATCCATATAGGCCAATCTTCATGGAAGAGGCTCTGATTTCTACAGATCTAATTTAGAGTTTGTAATTGCTTCACAAACTAACTTTTCCTGTTGAGAACATACTGTTAGTACAACAGAAATCTAAAGCTAAGGTTGTCCAGCTACATTCCAAGAAAAGGAGGGAATCTCACATCTGATGGTTCATCAGTGAGGGTTTATGGACTGTAGGCATTTTGAAGTCATGTGAATGGTGCTCAGTTTCCCACATCATACTTTCATGAGAATTCCAGTTCCAGGCACAAAAGAGTGTAGGTGCTAATTTTTTAAAAAAAACTGAACTTTTAAAAGATTTTCCACTTCTATTCCACTGTAGTATTTGTTGCCTAAACTCTGAATCAGTCACTGACCATATAGTGAACTGCACGAATCCGTGCACACGTTTCTCTCCAATCAAACATAACTCTCTAGAAGGCAAGGCACATCTTAGGTTTTCTTTCCTTACCTGTGGGACACAGGTCTGTGCCTGGTACATGTCTTCAGGGAGTAAGTAAAGCAAGGATAAATGCTTTTGCCTAAAAGATACTACTTTTCCCTGAGTATTTTATTTGGCTTTCCAGTTATCCCAGTGACAATTTCCAGACTCCTCAATCTCCACTACAGTTGCATATCCTCCAAGAGAGCCAACCACTCAGTGAATCCTACTTTTATTGTGAATAAACCAACAGATGATTTATTGTCAGCTTTTCATCATTGTGACCAAAATACCTGACAATAACAAAGAAGGGGATATTTACTTTGGTTCACAACTTCAGAGGTTGTGGTGCCTGGTTGTCTGGCTCCATTGATTGGGGACTGAGGTGAGGCAGAATAATATGGCTGATAGTCACATCAGAAGAAAGTCACTCAAGTCATGGCAGCCAGGAAGCAGAGAGAGAAAAGCTGAAGAAGAAACTAGGAATAAGATATCGTATCCAAGGACATTCTCCTATTAACCTAATTTAAGCTCTAATCATGTCCCAACTGCACAGAATTTCCACCACCTTCCCAATAGTCCATTTGAATTATTAATCTATTAATTGGACTAATCTACTAATAATGTTAGATCATTCATGATTGACTCATTTTCCCAAAGTCCCACCTCAGGATATTGCTGTGTTGGGAACCAAGTTTCATGAGGTTTTGGAGGTCACTCCAAATTCAAACCATAGCAGGCTGGAATGTTTTATAGTTGGAGAGACAAACATAAATTAGCTCTGTGTTAGGAAAGACTTCACTTTCTTCTTCTTTTTTTTTTAATGATCACTATTGTGGGGGGAAAAAACCATGTTTGTGGAGGAGAAATGGAACAATGGATTTCCAAAGGGGATAACTGAAGATATTTTGGTTGGAGGAGAGATTATTTGGAAAGCTTGATAGAGAAATGGTACCAATGAGCCTTAGAAAACCGAGAGTAGAATGCCTGTCTTTCTCTCCTATAAAACCCAAACGAAGCTGGTGTAAGCCAAAGACAATCTCATTAACTTCAGTTTCTTGATAGGCAGAATATAGCAGTGACATAATGTAGAAACGGGGTCCAGAGAAGATAGTATCCTCTGCACCTGGACATGGAGTCACCCTTCTATAGGGCACAACAACATAGCAGTAAAAATAGGAACAGGAGATTTTCTAGATTTCTCCCAGTCTCTGCAACAACACAAAATTGTGGTTTTATGATTGAACAACTTAACTTCAATCTTTTACAACGATACACATGAAATGTGTATTTCAAATATGACTACCATTGGAATGACTAAAACATAAACTTCCATATATACTGTGTTCTAAACAAGCAGAATTCGTGAACTACTTTGATTATATCAATAAATTGTTAATTTACTTTAATTAATTAATTTATTTTTGTAGTGCTGGGGATCAAACCCAGGGCCTTGTGAGTGCTAGACAAACCCTCTACCATTTAGTTATATCTCTGGCCCCTTCAAAATATTATTGATTAGAGAAACAAAGATTAATATGGCTAATGATCATTCAAAGCAACTGTAAGGTATTTTGTAGGCAGAACACATGTCTCCTGATATTTTTGTCTTCATTTCTTTTTCCTTTGTGGTATCTACCAGCCTCATGGCCCCTGCCTGGTCAACTCTCTGCCACTGTGACTTATCAGCTCTGAGCTTTTCTTTGCATAATTCTCAGGCTGAGGAAAGTTTTGGGAACATAGAAATAACTTATTGGAAACTACTGACCTCAAGGAAGTAGCAAAGCCAGTTAAATAAACAAATGGTTCAAATTCCATGTGGTAAGGTTTAGGTATAGGATATTGGGGGTGGGGATGGTTAGAAATACCTAGCCCATGTTTGAGTTACATAGAACAATTTTAAATGGGTAAAATATTTTTATAGATGTTTGACAGGCAATTACCTCAGCAAACATAGATCAGCAAAGACCCCTTTCCTCGGGGAGGTTTTCTTACAAGATGATGATTATGTTTATATGCTTTCTTTTCCCTTCTTTCTCTGTGAACAAACACTATGTTCCCAATCTTCACATTAGCTTGTATGGAATTTATTGCTGTAAATTTGGCAAAATAATTTACGGATAAGATGTTTTCAAGGGCTTAATTGGAAATATTGTCCCTTCTGCCTTTATCACATAGAATATGGGGACATTATTCAGAATCCTTTCGAGGAAAAAATATTTCTAAATCAAATTACATTTAATGTAGTGAGGTTTTTTCACATGAACAAATATCCCAATTGAGATATATAAAACCAATTAACTCCCTATTTATCTCTGTTCTGCAACTGAGTACTGAGTTTCCAGCATGAGTCTGAGTGTGGTGGTGTGTGTGATGGGGGCTGCTCAATGTGCAAGGAGATGTTTGAGAGCTCCAGCCCCATATTCATCCTGGGCATTGTTACAGAAGTCCCTGGTTGTGAGTCACGTATGCATAAATATATAGTGCTTCATCAGAAGTGATTTCTAAGAACATGTTGTGTTCTTTTAGTTCCTTTAATCACTTAGTGTCACTGATCAAACAGCAGTAGGGCAGAGTGGTAAAGTCTGTGCCTGGATTCAGTGTGCCTCTTCAGTCTAGTGGTTCCTGGCTTTAAGACCTCTCGCAGTTACCTGGTTTATCTGTAACAGTGTGTCCTTCTCTGTAAAATGCTGTATATTTGTACTTCCTGCATGGGGGACAAAAGAGATTGATATATGGTCATTGCTAAGAGGAAGTATGGAAATCATGCTGTCCGGCACACTATCAGCTTTGGGTCAGTTCTGTGAACTCTGTCTGCAGGTAGCTGCAAATGAAGATAACTGCATATTTGAAAGAGTAGTGTCAAATTATTGAGTGAATCCAAACAAAGAGTACAGAGAAATTCCTGTTATATCATAGTCACTGGGTAGATGTTTTAACATAAAACACACACAGTCTAGACTATGACATTTATTACCTCTGTTGACTTACTTGTACGTATCATACACTTATGTGATCTTCCCTTAATTTTATCTTCATAATGACCTTGTAAAGTATTATTCTTCTTTTTACAGATATCAAAACTGATCTTCAAGCTCACTGAAGTTCAGTTATGCAGCATCACTCAGTAAGTGGTCAAGACAGGATTCATCAAGAGTCAAGCTGATATTGAGGTGGTGTTAATTTTAAATGCTAACTGGAATAATTCCAGAAAATTCTGTTTGCAGTGAAAACACAAATTAAATCTTAACCATTTCTAGGAAACTATTTCTTTAAGTTAAATAAGTCAAATAAAGCACTTCTTTCACTCAAACACGATGCAGCTAGCAAAAACAATAGATAAATGAGCCAGCATTGACCAAGTCCTAAAACTTGGCAACCAGTACAAGCAGGTGTGCCAGAGTCAACAGGCACACTAGGATTCACTTATTCCTTAGCGATAAGGAGGCAGAGGATTATTGGCCTGTGTGTTTTCTCAGAATAATTCACTTTCTTTAAGAATCCTGGGACTCTTTTATATTTTTAAATAATCCATATTAGCTCTGAGATGCCTGCTTGCATGTGTAAGAAAGTGTGTTTGATTTTCCTGTGATGCTATTTAAAAAAAAAAAAAAAAAAAAAAAAAAAACTTGAGGCTAAACCATGATGGCTGCATTTAGTGAAAAAATGAATAATAAATGGGGAAGGAAAATGTTGAAAGGAACAATAACAACAAAAAAAAATCTATGAATTCACATGGCTGCAATAAAATTAAATGGAGCAAGTCTCTCTCAATTTTTTTTTTTTTTTTTTTTTTTTTTTTTTTAGACAGAATGCCTTTATTTGTTTATTTTTATGTGGTGCTAAGGATCAAACCCAGTGCCTCACAAGTGCTAGGCAAGGGCAGTCTCTCTCAATTTAAGCAAATTCATCTTCCAGAATTTGATACTTATTACATTGAAAAAGTAATATTAAAAATATTAAAGCTAGCCGGGCGCGGTGGCGCACGCCTGTAATCCCAGCACTTTGGGAGGCTGAGGCAGGAGGATCGTGAGTTCAAAGCCAGCCTCAGCAATGGCGAGGCACTTAGCAACTCAGTGAGACCCTGTCTCTAAATAAAATACAAAAAAAGGGTTTGGGATGTGGCCCAGTGGTCAAGTGCCCCTGAGTTCAATCCCTGGTACCACCAAAAAAAAAAAAAAAAAAAAAAATATATATATATATATATATATTAAAGCTATCAGATATTGATCTCCTACTATGTGTAGGTTCCCTTTCATATGTTGTCTACTTTCACAAATCACATTGGGCAGATAATTGTTTCATTTTGCAGATGACAAAGTAGACAATTAGAGAGCTCAAGTAATTAAGCAAGTATTGCTTGCCACACAGCAAGTAATAGCATCAACTACCATTTATTGAGCTCTCAGAACATGTCAGATACTGTTCTAAGTGGGCTTCTGGTACTTATTCATTATTAATTTATTTAATAAGTATGTGTGCAGGCCTACTGTGCACCTGGGGCAGCCTTCTATGCTCTGACATTACAGCAGGATGCAAAGCAGGATGCCATCCTAGAGTTCACATTCTAGCTGGAGAAACTCATTAACACATGAGTCCATATTTAGGTATAATATTAAAATGCAAAATGCTGTGTAGAGTACTACATCAGAGGAGGGGAACTGAGAAGGCTACTGGGTTGACATTTAAAATAGGATGGAAGGACCACCCCTGGGTAAGAATGTAAGAGAATGAAGATTAGTAGTGAAGATGAAGTACTGTCAGGTTGCACCTGTCTAAATCTAATTGACACCTGTCAGTAAAGAAGAGGCTGAAATAATAAGTGGGATCAAGAGCATGGAGGTAGTTTTCAGAGAGTTCTGGACTGCTCTCCTTGGTTTGAATACCAGAAGAACACAGTCGTGGAAAATATTTGAACCTGCTACAACTTACTTTGAGTTGGAGAGCATGATAGTTCATGCCTGCAATGGACTGAATCTTTATGCTGCACCACAATTAATATGCTGAAATATGAATCATCATGAAGTGATGTGTGTTAGGAGCTGAGGTCTTTGGGATTTGTGAGTCCCGCTCTCACGCATGGGATTAGTGCCCTACTTTTGAGGTCTGAGGAAGTCTCCTTGTCCCCTTTCACCAGGTGAAGACAGAGCAAGAGTTCAGCATCTTAGGCCAGAAGGTTGATAAGTCCTCAGTAGGCCCTAATCCATTTTAGTCTTTAACTCCCCAACCTCTAGAATTGTAAGAAATAGATTTCTGTGGTTTATGGACCACCCAGTCTATGGAATATTGGCAAAGCAGCTGGAATGGATTTTGGCAAATCCTCATAAGGTGCTGGAGAGGTTTAACAAGTTCTCTGATCTTGCTTTCTACCACTCTCCTTTTCACAGGCTCTGCCCCATGCATGCTATGCTACCCGCCATATGTCCATGGAATTCTGTATTCTGCTCTTTGATTTGTATTTACCTGCATTATTCTTACTCCAGATTTCCTCATGCCTTGTTCAATTGTCTTTACATGTCATTTGCTCAAATCACATCCCTATAAGATGTCATCTGAAACAAGGACCTTGCAAGTTGATCCTTCTCCTTCTGAAGCTTCTCCTCCACCTTCCTCATCACGGCCAGGTTAGTTATCGGGGTCAGATCTCAACACAGTGCAAATAGAAACATGAAGCCCAATGCCCAGAAGGAGGAAATGACTCCAAATAGAAAAAGAAGCACTGACATTATAAGACATAAGTAGGAATCTGGAGAAAATGAATAAGAACAGATCTTGTGAGGGTACGAGCTGGAATGGAAGGTTGGAATATCAATTTGGATAGGTGAGAATTTAATGATGTGAGAACAATGGCCAACGCATGTAGTCTCACATCGTAAGAAAGTCAGCTAGAAGCACACTCCATGTACTGTGTGAATGGGTTTTTGAAGTGGAGGTGTGCAGATGGTTAACAGTAAATGCCACAGGAATGGAAGGACTTCCACATCAGAGCATTGAAGATAAGGGCCAGAAGGCTTAGGGAGGTGGAGGTAGAAATGTGAAAAAGTATTAATTGTGCGGAACCAAAGAAACCATCTCTTGATTTTGTTTTCTGTGTATGCAGACATGTCAATGCTTTAGCGGATATAAAGCTATTTATACATAGGTTCAGGTTTTCCTCTGTAGGCAGGAGCTGAAAGTAGAAGATGCTGCCATGAACCTGAGCTCTATGGTATCCCTGCAGATTATATGCAGGTAGTACCAACGCAGATTATGGGATTCTGAATGCAGGGGCCGGGTGATGGCATTTAACTGTCAAATGCAAGATGTAATTACTAAACATACAGAAAGGCTGGAATGACAATGAGATTAGCATGTCCCCTGGGATCTGTGGTGAGGGCTAATAGATCTTGGCATTAAATGAGACAACATAAGTCAATACCTGTTTGTGGTATTATTTGACTTATATTACCACAAAGAAAGAAAGAGGGAAATGAAGGAAGGAAGAAAAGAAAGAATGAATGAAGTAAGAAGGAAGTAAAAAGGAAGAAGGAAAGAAGGAAGGATGGAATGAAAGAAGGGTGAATTGCTGCCCAGAAAGCAGATGGCAGTCCTGCTTAGAAAATCCTGATCCTGTACTTTAAGACTGTTCATGGGCCCCAAACTCCTGGACTGAATAGGAGAGTAGAAGGAAGTATTCTGCAATACCAGAGAAAATATGAATGCTAAACATCCTCTAGATCCTTCCCTAAAGAAACCTAGTGTAATGTGTCTGACTGAAACTGCACAGGAGAAAATTAATGCACTTAGATTTTTCCAAAGTTGTTGGCTTTGAATATTGGAACACCACTGACACCAGTAAAAGAAAAATGCTTCAGAATCCTGCAGCTAGTGAAAGCCCTATAAAGACCAGTTATGACTAAAGCTCTAGGCCAAGTCATTTCCCCATAGATTCAATCTTCTTGCACACTGCCCTTTCATCATTTCTCTAGTGTCTGAGTGTGTAATTGAAATAAATACTCTTAGCTGCTCGTAGAAACCTCACTGGGTTTCATGATCTATGGAGTAAAAACTACATTGATATTAAAGATGAAATCTGAAATTTCCATGAACACTGCCCTCTCCTCACTGCAAAGGTAGTAAATCAGAAGTAATTATGCACCTTGTAGGAAGTACAGAGATTAAGCCACCATTAAAGATTTAAGCAACGAAGAATGCTGCAGTGTTGCTCCCATTATAACCACATTCACAGAGTTTGCATGACCTCTGAAAATAAAGAGAGCTCTTGTCAAATATCAGTGAACTACTGTCATCTTAGCCAGATTGCAGCTTAACTATACATTTGACGTGGTTGATTTCTACTGGAACAGATTAACACAGCCTCTGATATTTAACATGTGGCTATCAACTGGTGAATATACTATTCTCAAAAAAAATGTCAGTAAGGAGGAACAAAAGAAGTTTTAATTTATGTAGGAAGGAGAGTTATGACATCTGTGGAGAATGCTAGTTCTACTTTCTGTCCTAAGGAAATGGATCATTGCTATTAACTGAAGGTTTGGGTCCTTTCCCAATTCATATATTTAAATGTAACCCCCAATATGAGAATATTGAAAGATGGGGCCTTTGGACTCTGACCTCATAAATGGGATTAGTACCCTTATAAAAGAGGCCACAAAGACTCCTCTTCCCCTTCCACCATGTAAAGACATGGTGAGATGGTGCCACTTATGAATCAAGAAGTGATCAGCAAACACTGGATCTGACAGTGCCTTATCTTGGACTTCCCGTAACAGGGGGAAAAAAAAAAAAAGAATGAATAATTCTTCTTTATAAAACAATCAATCTGTAATATTTTTTTATAGCAGCCTGAAAAGACTAAGACATTTGTTTTTGTAATCTCTGCAAATCTACAATATTGATGACAGAGTCTTAGAGCTATCCTCTAAGTAGATGAGCTGAATAAATAGCTAATATACTGTGTCATGTCCCCAAAAGCTAGCATTCATAAAACAAGATGTGGAAGGAAGACACAATTCACCATAATTCATAGTAACATACTTGTGAAATATCCTGTCCTTTTCTCCACAAAGTCTGTGATGTCTTGTTTCTCGGGCCGATGTGGAGGACACTGTAACCAGGTGACAGAGAAGAAACATTCTACAGAATGTGAAGCTATGAATATCATGGTGACCACTGTAGGCTCTCCATGCCAGTGGACCAGAAAGTAAATGATAGGTGACTTTCCAGGTACATGTTATTGACTCTGACTGTTTCATAATGAGGGCAGTGGCATGTGTAGCTCACAATTGCAGAGATTCACCAGGGTGACTTCTAATTCTTCCATGCAGGTGGCAAGATTGAAGTAGCTATGTCCTCAGTTTCAACAATGTTTAGGCGCTGGTGATCAGAAAGGTCTGAGTCCCTCAATCAGAAAACAAAATTCGTGAAGCTAAAGTGAGGGATGCTGGAATTTGGCATGAAAACGAAAGTTGGTAGGAAAAAAAAAATTATTTCTTCAGATCTGGATGCAGCAGTAGGGCTTATAACTTATTCCATTAATTATTTACGTGAAGTTTCTGGAGAGATTGTGGCTTCTCATTACCTTGGACATTCTGTGAGAGGGTGGACTTAATATAACATAAAAATGGGACCAGGCAGTATAAGGATCTTATTCCCCTTGGGCACCACTTCATAGTCTCTGAACTCAGCCTCTTCTCTGACTGCAGCTGTAGTGACTAGTTCTGCACGGGCATTGATTGATTCACATTGGTGCATGCAATCTGATGTGTTTTACATTGGACCCTGTCCTATACATGTCATACTTCCTCTGCTGGGGTGTCTCTGACTCTGCAGCTTGTTATGGCCACAGGAGCCTGCTTATCACTCAGGTTGTAAATCCTTTAAAAAAAAAAAAAAAAAAAAAGGAAGTTAGCAGTCACGTGTTCACCTCCTACAGCTGGGGGGAGTTGTCAGTGGATTAATGTGTTTCCCTTAGTACTGCAGGCAGGTAATGACTGGTCAGAAATGTCTTCGGTGATGGATAACCCAGGAATGAATTATTTGGAATTTTCTCCTTCCTGGTTCACTCCCTCATCCCTCATGCCTGGTACCTATGGTGGCCTGGAAAAGGGGTCTTTTTTTTTTTTTTTTTCTCTTTTCCTTTCTTTCATTTTTGGCAGCATTAAGGGTCAACCAATGGTCTCATACCCTGGTACATACTAGTCAAGGTCTAACCTCTCAGACCTTCCCCCTTCTCCTCACTAATTGGAAGTCTTTGGATTGCTCTCTGAGATAACTTAAGAGACAAAGGTTTACGGAATAAGAATTCACTAGCCTGAACACAGACCCATCAAAAACACAAGAGTGGATAAGAAAATTAACAACACATTCAGGAAAAAGATGGCGGACAGCAGAGAAGCACTCTCGGGAGACCGGCACTAAAAGAGGCTTACCGGGAAGATTGAACGCATTCTTAGCAACACTCCTGCAACTGGAAAGGAGCTGAGACATCCGCGCACATCTAGATGGTGAAATAAAACGAACTCCAGACCTCAGACGCACGGAGTCCAGTGCCAGCGGCCCACAAACCCGAACCAGCATTAGCGGTGCAGCTGCCGTGGTAGCACTGCAGTACGGGAAGTACAGACCATGGCCTCGAACAGCGCAGAATAAAAAGAAATCCAGACGTGAGCAGCGGCCTCACAGACTTCTTTCACTTAAATTGCCGAATGGGACCTGCACGCCTCAGAGTGACACACAGGTCCAGGGTACTGCTGTTGGGACTGGGGAAGGCACCGCCATTTTGGAGAAGGGCTTCAGCTGACTGTAGACATCCAAGGATCGGTCCAGGGCCCAGAGAACAGCACACACCTGGGTGAGACGCACGCAGGCAGCCCGCAGGGAAGGGCCTGCCTGAGGCCAGCGCAGCATCCACAAGAGCTATAGCTGGGGGCGGGCATGGGGAATGCGTGCCTTTTGGATGAACGCTTTCTTGGTGTTATTCACGTACTGACACCCCCCCACCCCCAGCCATTACTCCTCTGTGCCAATCTGCTGCTGGCCAAAGCTGCAGACTAGACTCCACTGTGACTGTCTGGGCGTGGTCCAGGACAACTGGCTTAAACTGGAAGGGCTTACAAGGGTCCTGTTTATTTGAGATTTGTTCCTGGGTTCGACTCTTTTTGTTTGTTTGTTGGTTGGTTTTTGTTCTGTTTGATAGTGTGATTATTTGTGTGTCTGTGTTCCTCTTTCCTTTCTTCCCTTCTCACTTTAGTCTCTTCTGCCCTTATCTTATCTATTTACACCCTGTCATTGTGTACTCATCAGAGGTGAAAACAAGGTATACGCAGAAATTGGGACTTCTAGTCCTGGGGCAATTGAAATATACAGAAAAGTGGTGTTATATATAGTTTACTCTCACTTTTCTTGACTCAGTTTCTCTCTCCTCTCTCTTACACTAATTATTAGTTCTTTGTTATCTCTCATTCTTCCTTTTTATTTTTTCTTTTCCATCTTTCTTTATTTTTCTTCTCTCAAAGGCTAAATAAGTTTGGTTATATAAATCGTCTTTCCTCTACATCGCTCACTCCATTCTCTTTTCTCTCCTGTCTACTGATATTAAACCACTTCCATAGAATTCTATTTTTATACTTCCTAAGAAAGAACATCTCAGTAACCTCACTTGCTTCTTCCTAAACATATCATCTCTGTGTCCAATACTGAAACTGTAAACCCCAACGCAAGCATACAGAGTAAATTGGAAACAATACCAGAGTTAACTAAATCTGTACATTCTGATCAAACTGGGATTTGCTGTAAAGAAAGTGTTAGAGCTTAAATTGTAAGGTATTTATAAGGGGACCTGACAGCATTGTACCACAGGAGAAACATAAGGCTATAAGGTGAAATCAAAATAGGTAAGGTCCCACAGTGCTAGGAGAATAGACACACAAGCATTATGAAGAAGCAAGGGAAGAAAGTGGCTGAAACCAACCAACATGCCCCCTCAGTAGATTCCATGGCAAGCACAGTTGGTCAAATGCCAGAGACAGAATTTAGAAATTACATATTCCAAATGTTTATGGATCTTAAGAATGAACTAAAAAATGAGATGAGAGAGCAAATAGAGGCGGTAAAAGAGCATTTTGACAAAGAACTCCAAAAACAAATACAAGAAGCAAAAGATTACTTCAATAGGGAGATAGAGATTCTAAAGAAAAACCAAGCAGAAATTCTGGAAATGAAAGAAGAAATAAACCAAACTAAATGCTCAATTGAAAGCATCACCAACAGATTAGATCACCTGGTAGAAAGGACCTCAGACAATGAAGACAAAATATATCCTGGAGAAAAATCTAGAGGACACTGCAAAAAAAGAAAGAAAACAAGAACAGAGCATTCAGGAATTATGGGACAGCATAAAAAGACCAAACTTAAGAGTGATTGGTGTTAAAGAAGGTGCAGAGTTTCAAACCAAAGGAATGAGTGAGTAATTTATTCAATGAAATAATAGCAGAAAATTTTCCAAACATGAGGAATGAATGGCCAAACCAAGTTCAAGAGACTTACCAAACACCAAATGTACAAAACCACAACAGATCCACACCAAGGTGCATAATAATGAAATTGCCTAATATACTAGGCAAGGAGAGAATACTAAAAGCCACAAGAGAAAGGAAGCAGATTACATATAGGGGGAAACCAATCAGACTATGCTCAGATTTTGCAACCCAGACCTTAAAAGCTAGAAGATCCTAGAATAGCATATTTCAAGCTCTGAAAGAAAAGGGATGTCAACCAAGAATCTTATATCCAGGAAAACTGAACTTTAGATTCTAAGATGAAATAAAAACCTTTCACGACAAACAAAAGTTAAAAGATTTCACAACTCGAAAGCCAGCACTTCTGAACATCTTGGGCAAAATTTTCCACGAAGAAGAAGAGAAAAATAACAACAAAAACCAACAAAGGGAGATAGTAAACTAAAGGAATTATCAACCAGAGAAGAATCCAAATCAAGCTAAATACCATAATACATTTAAAAATGGATGGAAATAAGAATCACATCTCAATAATAACCCTGAATGTTAATGGCCTAAACTCACCATTCAAAAGACACAGATTGTCAGATTAGATTAAAAGAAATAACCCAACAATTTGCTGTCTACAAGAAACACACCTCATAGAAAAAGACATCAAGCGATTGAAGCTGAAAGGCTGGGAAAAGTCTTATCACGCACATGGGCTGCGGAAGCATGCAGGGGTTTCCAGTCTCATATCAAATAAGGTAGACTTCAAGCCAAAGAAGCCAAAGCTAATCAAAAGGGATAAAGAAGGATATTTCTTACTACTTAAGGGAACCATTCATTCATCAACAAGATATAACAATTTTAAATCTATATGCCCCAAATAATGGAGCACCTACATTCATCAAACAAACCCTTCTCAAGTTCAAGAGTAAAATAGACCACAACACAGTTATTCTAGGGGAGTTCAACACACCTCTCTCACCAATGGATAGATCATCCAAACAAAAGCTAAATAAAGAAATATTAGGCCTCATCAAAACAATTAATAACTTAGACCTAACGGACATATATAGAATATTTCATCCCTCAGTAAGCGAATACACTTTCTTCTCAGCAGCACATGGCTCCTTCTCCAAAATTGACCATATATTATGTCACAAGGCAACTCTCAGCAAATATAAAAAAATAGAAGTACTACCTTGCATTCTATCTGACCATAATGGGATGAAATTGGAAAACAATGATAATACAAGAAAAAAAAAAAAAAAAAAAACTACTCCAACAGCTGGAAGCTAAACAACACGCTACTGAATGAACAAGGAGTTGAAGAAGATGTCAAGGAGGAGATTAAAAAATTCCTAGAGGTAAATGAGAACACAGATACATCGTATAGAAATCTCTGGGACACTATGAAGGCAGTAGTAAGAGGAAAATTCATTGCACTGAATTCCTTCATTAAAAGAAAAAAAAAAAAAAACAACAAATAAATGACTTAACATCACACCTCAAAGCACTAGAAAAAGAGGAACAGATCAACACTAAGAGCAGTAGAAGACAGGCAATAATTAAAATCAGAGCTGAACTTAATGAAATTGAGACTAAAGAAACAATTCAAAGAATTGACAAAACCAAAAGTTGGTTCTTTTTAAAAAAATAAATAAAATTGACAGACCCCTAGCAATGCTAATGAAAAGAAGAAGAGAAAATACTCAAATTACTAGCATCCATGATGAAAAAGGAAATATCACAACAAACACCTCAGATATATAGGAGATAATTAGAAATTACTTAGAAAAATTGTACTCTAATAAAATAGAAAATACTGAAATCATAGATTTCTAGAGTCGTATGAATTGCCCAAACTGGAACAGAAGGCTATACACAATTTAAATAAATCAATTTCAAGTGAAGAAATAGAAGACGCTATCAAAAAACTACCAACAAGAAAAAGTCCAGGTCTTGATGGGTTTACAGCCGAGTTCTACAAGACCATCAAAGAAGAAATAATACCGATGCTCTTCAAATTATTTCAAGAAATAGAAAAAGAGGGAGCTCTTCCAGACACTTTCCATGAGGCCAATATCACATTAATTCCAAAGCCAGGCAAAGACACAGCCAAAAAAGAAAACTTCAGGCCAATATCTTTAATGAACATAGATGCAAAAATCCTCAACAAAATTCTGGCAAATTGGATTCAAAAACATATCAAAAAGATAGTGCACCATGATCAAGTAGGGTTTATCCCAGAGATGCAAGGCTGGTTCAACATTCGGAAATCAATAAACATAATACATCACATCAATAGACTTAAAAACCATATGATCATCTCAATAGACACAGAAAAAGCATTTAACAAAATAACAACACTCCTTTATGTTCAAAACTCTAGAAAAATTAGGAATAACAGGAACATATCTCAACATTATAAAAGCTATCTATGCAAAACCTCAAGCTAACATTATCTCAAATGGAGAAAAACTGAAAGCTTTCCCTCTAAAAACTGGAACAAGACAGGGATGCCCCCTCTCACCACTGCTATTTAACATAGTACTTGAAACTCTGGCCAGAGCAATTAGACAGACGAAAGAAATTAAAGGGATCCAGATAGGAAAAGAAGAGCTCAAATTAGCACTATTTGCTGATGACATGATAATATACCTAGAAGACCCAAAAAAACTCTACCAGAAAACTTTTACAACTAGTAAATGAATTTGGCAAAGTAGCAGGATACAAAATCAATACCCATAAGTTAAAGGCATTTTTGTACATCAGTGACAAAGCCTCTGAAAGGGAAATGATGAAAACTACTCCATTTACAATAGCATAAAAAAAAAATAAAATACCTGGGAATCAACTTAATGAAAGAGGTGAAGGACCTCTATAACGAAAACTATAGAACACTAAAAAAAGAAATTTAGAAGACCTCAGAAGATGGAAAGACCTACCTTGTTCTTGGATAGGTAGAATTAATATTGTCAAAATGTCCATACTACCAAAAGCATTATACAGATTTAATGCAATTCCAATCAAAATCACAATGACATTTCTCAAAGAAATAGAAAAAGCAGTCATGAAATTCATCTGGAAAAATAAGAGACCCGGAATAGCTAAAGCAATCCTGAGCAGGAAAAGTGAAGCAGGTGGCATCACCATACCAGACTTTAAATTATACTATAGAGCAATAGTAACAAAAACAGCATGGTATTGCCACCAAAACAGACTAGTAGACCAATGGTACAGAATTGAGGACACAGAGACTAATACATATAATTTCAGCTATCTTATATTAGAGAAAGGTGCCAAAAATGTACAGTGGAGAAAGGATAGCCTCTTCAACAAATGGTGCTGGGAAAACTGGAAATCCATATGCAACAAAATGAAATTAAACTTGTATCTCTCACCATGCACAAAATTCAATTCAAAGTGGATCAAGGACTTAGGAATTAGATCAGAGACAATACACCTAATAGAAGAAAAAGTAAGCTACAATTTCCAACATGTCGGATTAGGCTCCAAGTTCCTTAACAAGAATCTGGTAGAGCAAGAATTAATACCAAGAATTAATGAATGGGATAGATTTAAGCTAAAAAGCTTCTTCTCAGCAAAAGAAACAATCAGTGAGGTGAATAGAGAGCCAACTAACTGGGAAAAAATATTTAATACATGCACATCGGATAGAGCACTAATCTCTAGAATATATAAAGAACTCAAGAAACTTGACACCAAAAAAATAAATAATCCAATTTATAAATGGGCTAAGGAATTGAAAAGACACTTCTCAGAAGAAGATACATGATTAATCAACAAATACATGAAAAAATGCTCAACATCACTGGCAATTAGAGAAATGCAAATCAAAATCACTCTAAGATTTCATTTCACTCCAGTCAGAATGGCAGCTATCAAGAACACAAACAACAATAAATGTTGGAGAGGATGTGGGGAAAAAGGCACACTCATACATTGCTGGTGGGACTGCAACATGGTACAACAGTTATGGAAGGCAGTATGGAGATTTCTTGGGAAAATGGGAATGGAACCACCCTATCACCCAGCCATCCCACTCCTGGGTCTATTCCCAAAAGACTTAAAAACAGCATATTACAGTGACACAGCCACTTCAATGTTTATAGCAGCACAATTCACAATAGGTAGGTTGTGGAACCAACCTAGATGTCCCTTGGTAGATGAATGGATAAAGAAAATGTGGTATATATACACAATGGAAATTTACTCAGCAATAAAAGAGAATAAAATAATGACATTCACAGGTAAATGGATGAAGTTGGAGAATATAATGCTAAGTGAAATCAGTCAATCTCAAAAATCCAAATACCGAATGTTTCCTCTGATATAAGGAAGCTGGTTCACAGTATTGATGGGTCGGGGTACATAGGAGGATTAGAGGAACACTATAATGGTCAAAGGGAAGGGAGGGAGCAAGGGGGGAAGGGGGAAAAAGTGGTTGAATAAGACAGATATCATTATTCTAAAAGCATGATTGAAGACTTGAATGCTATGAATATACTTTGTATACAAACTGTTTTGTGTAAAAAGATGTTATATATGTATAGTATGTTCATAGTAGTAATACATACTACTATAAATAAAAATTTTTAAAAATCATTAATGTAATTCATCACATCAACAAGTTAAAGAAGAATACTCATATGATCATATCAGTACAGCAGAAAAAGCATTTAACAAAATTCAACATCCAGTCATTATCAAAACCCAGCAGACTAAAAAATGCTGGGGGGGGGTGTGGGAGAGAATTTCCCCACCCTGATAAAGAACATTTACAAAAAAATTCTTAGCTGACATCATACTTAATGGTGAGAAAGGATATAAGGTTTCCTGCTGAGATCAAGAAATAAGGATATCCCTTCTCATCACTGCGTATCAACTTCCAAGCTAGCTAATGCAGTAACACCTTAAAAAATAAAAGAAAGAAATAACAAATAAAATGAAACAAATTTGCAAGATATGAGTACAGTATGCAAATGTCAACTGCTTTCCACTATACCAGCAGTGAACAAAAAGGATTTGAAAAAATATATATATCTCATTTATATTAGCCTCTGTCCCCAACTGTGTAATACTTAGTTATGAATCTAAAAAAAAAAATTAACAACAGAACATAATCAAGGTACTGCTATTTTTCACATACATCCACGTGAAGAAGAGGAAGGAGTGCATGGCATTTCCTAACACCCCTGGTGCCAAGAGGGAGTGTGTTATTTAGCCCATGGGAGGGAATTTGCAAAGTTGTTCATGAGTTTGCAACCTGCTCAGGACTCCAGTCACTCTATGAAATCCTCTGAATTTGCCTAAGCTACATCCTAATAACTACTGGAAACTGGCAATTTTTCCTACTTTCAAAATTTCTCCCAAATGAATCATTGTGCTTTGAAATTAAAAAAAAAAAAAAAAAAAAAAAAAAAAAAAAAAAAAAAAAAGTCTAGTTGCATTTTTCCTCTTTGAAAATACTGAAATGGTTTTAAGATCCAGAAGATGCATACTAAGGGATAAGAATTATCCAGTCCCATTTTTGGAAAAACCCTCAAATACCAGTTGATTATTCTTTTCCTATCTCTCTTCTATTTACCTTCTTTTCTTCCTCATATTCTCCTCATCTGTATCTTTTTTTTCCTTACCTATATGCCCAGAAGATGAAAATCTAATTCAACATTATATACAAATTTGGAATGGGGGAGAAGGAACCTCTCTAATTCCACATCTCCATAAAAGAATTACTGATAAAAAAAAATTGAGTTTTTCAGAACTCTGTAAATGACCCAAGGGCTTGCAACAATCTGATTCAAGAAAATAATACTGATCCTTGGTAAGGACAGTGAGCACTGTCTCTTGTTCCCTTCCTATCCCTCTTCTCCAACTGCAGAGTTGTTTTGTTTTGAAAATCGGCAGGCATGCAGCCACTGAAGGGGAAAGACAATTTTGAGGATTAATTTTCTTTTTCATTCTCTTAATATATAAAATGCTTTCTATGTGTGTTTATTTTCTGTTGAGTAGAAAGGAGCAGGGGTGTGATTATGGCTCTAACATTCCAGTAAGAGGTTGGTTGGAGGACTGCAAAACAGGGGTGGAGGATATGGGGAGATTAGTTCTATGCAGAAAACCACCTGTTCAGGAGACATCTCTGCTAAAAAGAGATTGAAATATGTTCACAAACAATTTGGAGGCACATGCATGCATATTGGGGCATTGGAAATCATAGAAAACTTTCTGAAGAAGTGAAGAATCTAGGCAGGACTGGAATCTCTGTCATGTGCATGAATGGGAGTAAGGTGTTGAAGAGTGAAATAGGGAGATGATGTTTAGGGGTTGGTTCATAAGTAGTTTAATTTGCATGTTTCTATTGAAACTTTATACTCTTTAAAAAGTTTCTCCACATATAATTCGTAAAAGCTTATCTCATTAACTTCCATAATGATCACCTATTCAGGCAACTTTGAGCAAGTTCTCAGTCAACGTAGGAATTTGTGACTTTTTTTTTTTTTTTTCTTTTTTTAAATTCTTTTGATACTGGCATTTGGACAAAGGGGTGCTTAACCATAAGCCACATTCCAGCTCTGTTTGTTTTTTGTTTTGAGATTGGATTTTCTAAGCTGTGTAGGGCCTGCTAAGTTGCTGAGGCTGTCTTTGCATTTGTGATCCTCCTGCCTCAGCCTCCCAAGTCACTGGGATTACAGGCATGCACCACCATGGCCTCCTTCTCATTACTTTTTGAAGACTAGAACTAGCACAATAATTTAATTTGGGACTTACTCAGAAATGCTGACCCATCCAATAAGAAATAGACTCTGCAGGAAACTCAGTGGTAGACCCCGGTCACTCTTGAGGCCACTAAATTAGTCACTGAAAATCAACTCCTCCTCCACTTTCTGTTATGCAGTCTTTGTAAGTCATCATTTTCCATCAACCTGTCATGCTTCAGAGGTATGCTGCATCCCATATTTTCATATCCCCTACATATAAAAACACAGGTGTGTTCAGCTATGAGCTACAGTGCCACCTTTCATCTCATGATATACTTGCTTTTTATCCTCATGCATGGCTAATTTAGTTGCATGGCTCCTGATTTAAACTAGTCAGGAGCTAGTTTAAATTGCACTGTTTACCTAATTTGCATCTTCTGCTTTAATTCACAGGAATGAACTCAGGTGTGAAACTCATTGTAAAAGGCAGGCACTCTCTTTCCCAATGTCTCTCTCACTCCAAAAAAAAAAAACAAAAAAAAAAAAAACCATGTGCTCTCCCACTTATTATTAACAAAGATGTGAATAACCTAAAAACATTTCCTGATGTTAGTTATATTGTAAGCTTTCTCCTTACAATGTCTTATTTGTTTGTGGCCCTTGTTCTGATGGCTTTTGCCACCTTTATCATGCATTTTTAGTAGTTGCTTTCTTCTGACTGGATAGATGTATCTCTTGTGAGATTTTTTTCTGAATTCCCCCTCTGCCTCCTCTGCCTTAGTTGAAACCACTTTGCCAAAATCATTTTCCCTGTGGTGTCTCTAATCCGTTCTGATGTCTACTCCCAATTATGGCAGAACAGACCACTGCTTAAAACCATGCCTCCGATTTTCTTATCTTTCAGAAAAAAGACTTGATGAAATGTCAAATTTTATTACATTGTGATTGAAGAATATGTTTTGTATAATTTCTATCCTTTTAAATTTACTGAGTTGTGCTCTATAATGCAGGAAATGATTGTCACAGAATGCTCTAATACACTTGAACAATATATATATTCTGCTTTTGTTGTGTAGGATATTCTATAGATATTTATTAAAATTAGTTGATTTATAATACTGTTATTGTGTGTATTCTCTTGCTGATTTTTTCTCTTTTGGTTCCACCCATTATTGAAAGTTAGGAATTGGAGTCTCCAATTACAATTGTGAATTGTCTATTTCTTCATATCTGTCAGTTTTTGCTTTGCATGTTTTGGTGATTAATTACTAAGTACATATGTTTATGTTATTTAATCTTCCTCATGGTTTGTCCTTTTATCATGATAAGAAGGTCTCTTTTATCTCTAGAAACACTTCCTATTATTTTATATTACATATAATATTTTATACTATGCTCACATAACATGAGCAGAGCTACTCCAGCTTCCTGTTTTTGCTGATGACATGATACACATTCTTTCATCCTTTTATTCTCAATCTATTTGTGCATTTGAATAGCAAGTATTTCTACTACAAACATGTAGCCAAATTGTGTTTTTAATGCAGTGTGACATTATTTGCCTTTTTATTCTATTGTTTAATTCATTCATGCTTAATGTTATTATTGATATAGCCTATGCCTGACATTTACATTTATGTCTATTATATGCCTGTTGATTTTTTTGTTTTTCCCCACCCTTATAGCTTTATTTTTTATTCAATATTTTCTATTTCAGCATTATACTTTTATTAATGATTATTTTATTATTTCCTTAGAGTTGCTATAGGGTTTTTCATACATATCTTACTATAAAAAACTTCAGTTTACACTAACTTAATTCTAATAATATATGGAAATATTTCTGCACTACAGCTTTATTCCATTTTGTGATTTTATTGATATATTTATTATATCCATTAATGCTAACTCAATTATACATCTCATTTCCTTAGCCCATTATAATTTTGCTCCCACCCATAACTCTTTTGTTATTATTAGTAAATATATTGCACATACATTGGAATTCTATATATTAGAGTCTCAGCAAGTGTGTCAGATCATGTTCTTGTAATGCATTGCTTGTTTATTTAATGAGTGACTGGCTGCAATATTTTATCAAAGTCTACTCCCACTTGGGCCCTCTCTTTCTCAGCAGGTATCTCTTCCAAATAACAGTGCACAGAGGAACCCCCATAGGTAGCTATTTCCTAAGTCTATAGCTCAAGCAGAATGCAAGTGATCCTGAAACTTAACAGTGTCCCAGTGACATTCTTCCATCTTGGAGCACTTCCAAGGGAAGAGATGGGTCTATGTTACCTTACTCTTGATGAAGATATTGTTTCGATATATAATCTTGGATTGAAAGGAAATAAATACAAAGGAAATGTAGCTTGGGAGAGAGCATGCCTTTTGGTTAATTAAAAAAAAAGCCTATGATCATGTGTACATACCATTATTTCCACTGCCTAGGCTACACTCTTTCAACCTATTTGGAAACTTGTCACCATCCTACAAGAACCACATCAGTCTCTATCTTCTGAACTTCCTATTACTTACACAAAAGATTAGATTTCCACAACATATCTCTTCCTATGTCTGCTAGCACACATTATTATATATATTCTTTTCCTTTCAAACTGTTGTTTTGAATTATCTGCCTTCCATTTTGGATTGTGAGCACTCTGAGTGCTGATATTTAGGTACTCTACGTAAATGTTTTATGAGTAAATTGCAGGATGAAGACATAAGGGAAAGAATGTTTACAGAGAATAGAGAATTCAAGGAGGAGATGTTAGACAGACACTCCTGCTATAGATCAGGAAAATTGTTAATATTAAAATCCTCCCATGGGGAAAAAATGGCAGATTTTTCAATTTCTAGATGGAAAAGTAGGGTTTAGATAAACCTAGAGTTAATTCTGAAAAAAAAAAAAAATAGGTTGGCTCAGGGTAATGGATTTGAGCATGATTAGAAGCTAGGTGTCAGGATTGTAGTTCTTAAGCTGCCAAAGAGCTTCCTATACAGACTTCTGGTTCTCATTTGTTAAGGGAGAGAATAGGAAGCCTCTATTGTGTGATGAAGGATGCTTCGATTTCAAATATTAAATTATCCTACTTTCCCAGGTCCAGGACTATGAAGTTCTAGTGGAGACAGGATCTGTAGTATATCACTGGGCATACTAGTTTGGGAAGATGTGGAATGTTTTTTATTCCATCTCCCACACCCTAATTACCAAGGACCTCAAAACAAGTAATTCAAACTATAGGGTCAGTCCCACAGATGCTTTTTTAGTAGCTGAAATGTGTTTCTTCACTAACTATATTTGTACCCCATGAAAAATGCTTCTCTGGGCTTTAAAGGAATGCAAGACAGGAGGAGATGTGGACAATTAACACGGACAGGTTGAGTTTCATGTTTTGGATGGTTTTGATCAGAGTTGCAGATGCGCATCTCCTTCTAAATCAGTGTCTAGTGATGTCCCTTTGTAGCTTAAACTTGCCCGTAGTGAAAACATTTGTTAATATTTGCCCTATGGAAATCAGCAATACAAATCTGCCCTTCTCCCAGAGAGCCAGTGCATCATTACACCTCTGAATCACTTTATACCTGCATTTGAGACAAGAGAATTTTGTGATATGTGATGGAGACCCGGAGCCATGTCTGGGTTACAATCAAATGACGCTTTAAAAGCTGGGTTATAATAAAGTGTGCTGGCCTGGAATTCAGCCCCGTGCTCTCCTGGCTCTGCTATCTCTGTCACTTGTCATAAACTGCTTTATCTCCCTGGGACTCTGTATCCTCAGTCCTAAAACAACAGCACTGGATTAAATGATGACATAGAAATTTCCAGTGCTACTGATTATGATTTTAGTTTAAGAAGAAATAGATACTGGTAAGTACTTGCCTGATAACACCCACAAAATCATTTAATAGAAAAAAAAGCCTGGTTGATGTCTCTAAAGAGAACAGATACTGTGCTATATCGATATAAGCACATTCTTTTTAAGCAGACTCAGTTATCTATACAGACAAGTAGAATATTTTTTTTCCATGGCTTTTCATCCCTTGAATATTTATTTAAAATTCAATATTTTACCAGGCTTTTATCTAAGTTTATCTTAATGCCTTTGAAATCATTTTGATATTCACACCCCTCGTCTCCATTTCTTCACATGCCTCCTCTGAGATGGCCTGAATCAATTCTGATCTGTGCTGCAATTAAAAGAATGAATCATCGCTTATTCTCAAACGCTCATTATCTCCATTTTTATTATTATTATCATTCCTAATTTCTTTTTCTCAGTTCTTCATTTCTGCATTTGTGTAAAGACTTTGCAGAAAATTATAAGCAATTTATTCATTTATTTTTATTTAACTACTGATGCTAAGCAATTTCTTTCTTGGTTTTAATGGGCAAGAAGACTGGCCTGGGGCAAAGTTACAGAGTAGGCAAAGCTTGTCTTTGTCATGTTCTCTCTTTCTTCCATTTCTGGAAAAAGGCATAATGAAAATAATAGAAAACAATAAGTAGCCACCATTTATTGAGCTCCTGTAACGTGCAAAGCATTATGACAATATGATGTTAGTCTTTTTCTTACCCCAGTGGGCAACACGCTCTGGTCCCTACTTGGTCTACGCCATCAGATGCATTGCACTTACCCCACACAGGGAATGACCAAATATCACCCTGATACTCCTTTTAGACTTTTTCTGTTTCACAGTTTCCTAGTCCCTCAAACAGAATCCACCCCTGTTCCAGACCTTCATGACCTAATCTCAGCTGCCACTCACACAGAAAACAGCGTGACACACTCATGGGAAAATGTTGTGAAGAGTTTAAACCATCACAAAAAGAGTCTTTATTCCTTAAGGAAGATCAATTGAAATAGAAAAAAAAAAATATATGATTGCATCTGTCTACAGAGAGTCACTAGTTAAATTGCAGCCAACTGTCCCATTTCCCCATCACACACTGAGCATTCAAAGAGCAGACACTGACACAGTTTGAAGTGTCGAGTGTTCATAGGGATCACTATTATGAAGGGAAAAGAGGAGTTATGGCTAAAACCCAAAAGCCTGGGCCAAACTGATGTGAGTTCGAGATTATTTGCTGATGGAGTGGTCTCATCATGTTGGGCCAAGGACTGGACCTGGACACCCCTACCTTGCTTAGTTACTACATGTGCAGGGTCCAAGAGGAGCATGGCCTCAGCGGAGACAACACTGCAGCCCAGGCTGGCCTGAAGTGGCTGACAGCCCATGCTTGCCTGACAGCTGATGGCGCCACAGCGGCTGAGCAGAAACTTTTCCCTGAATGAAGATCAGAGCAATGTGTCTCCATGTTGACCACACCCCACATACTTTTAATTTTTTTAAATTTTGATTTCCACTCCTTTAATTAATTATGTAAAAAATGTTACATAAGAAGGGGAACAGACATGAATAGGGTAAGAGAGGCCTGGTGAGAGAAGTTTGTAGATCAGAAGGTGCACTGGAGCCAAGAGACCAGCACACAGTGCATATTTATAGAGTAGGCAGGACAGCACGGGGTTAGAGATGAGATCCCAGCAAGTCAGGTAGCAGGGAGAAGCAGGGGTGTTATCCCCATTTTTTTCTTAAATCTCCCCCCAAGGTCACACAGTGCACGCAACAAAATGGACGTACTTCTCAGTACCATAATTTGAGATCAAGTATTGTGATGCCTCTAGCATCACTTTTCTCGCTCAGGATACCGTTAGCTAGTCTGGGTCTTTCATTTTTCCAAATGAATTTTAAGACTATTTTTTCTAGTTTTGTGAAGAACTTCATTAGCATTTTGGCGGGGATTGCATTGAATATGTATAACATTATTGGTAATATGGCCATTTTGACAATAATAATTCTGCCTACCAAAACCATGGGAAATCTTTCCATCTTCTGAAGGCTTCTTCAATTTCTTTCTTTAGCATTGTATAGTTCTCACTATAGAGGTCTTTTATCTCCTTGACTAGATTAATTCCCATGTATTTTACTTTTTTAAATTTTTTTAGGTTACTGTGAATGAAATAGTTTTCCTAATTTCTTTCTCAGCAGATTCATTATTGGAGTATAGGAAAGCTTTTGTGTCCTTATACTTTGCTGAATTTATCATCTTTAGAAGTCTGGCACAGATTTTTCTTTAGGGGAACACATTTGATATAGAGGATCATATCATCAACACACAGCAATCATTTGACTTCTCCTCCTATTTGTATCCCTTTCACTTCTTTTTCCTGCCTTATTGCTGAGAATCTGGGTCCTTTATCTACAGGGATCCTGAGTCCAGAGCTCATTTTAAGCAGAGGGAAGCCTTTGGAGCACCCTGGCAGCCAGGCCAGGCTAGAGCCTGGGGTCCCTCTGAAACAGGGCTAAGTTCCAGCCTTTGCCTATCACATGGTTGAGTTGAATGATATTCTTCCCCTCTTGAAACCTCTGGTTGCTCTCAGAGGCAACTTCATGTTTACAGCCCAAAGGGGTCTTTAAATTCTCACAGTGCATATCAGTGACAGTGTGAAGACCTCCATACCCCCTGTTCTTTGGCTCCCCAGAAGCCTAAAAATACTGCTGAATAAAAGAAGAAGGCAAATCCCTGACTTCCCTGGAAGGACTTGGAGATGAGGTCATGTGATTGGCTAGGTGAGAACAGTGGGCGCAGCCACACCTCTGGTGACAATCACTCGTGCCGACCTGCAGTGTCTTGGGCTTTGAAATCAGACCACAGTGGGAGCCAGGGTCAGTAGTCCCATGTGGTGAGGGTCCACAGATAGCACCAGCAACCCAGTGCTTCTCCTGGGCACTTTGTACCCAGTCCACCGAGAATGAGGTCCCTGGTGGCTGCTGTCCTGCAGGTCCTGAGTTCTTAATCAGATGGACAAGTTTATGCTGAGACCACTTGTTTCTCCATATATGTCTTCTCCTGACAATTGCCATGATGAAATGACAGAAAAATGAAAGATGTGATCTTTTTCCTGGAGTAATTTATGAACCGGTCAATTTCCAGAAAAGTGGATGAATATTAAGTTTCACAATTCTCCAAATTATTGTCATTTTAGATCTCTGTCTTTGGAATGTTTGTTCTCCATTTCTGGAATTTCTGGAATGTCTACCCCCTACAACCTTCAAAATGAAATCCAGAAGTCAGGGTTCCCATGTGACCTGCCAGATGTTGAGAGGGTTGTTTTAGCTCTCCACTCTGGATCCTGGGTGTTTTCCAAACATTGCTCCTTTATTACAATTATTTCCTGGTGGATTGATGATGTAAGTAGGCTTTGAGTCCCTCGAGGGCTAAAGAGCAGACTAAAGTACAGGCATTCCACAGGTATGTATCATAGAACAGAAACACACATGCATCACACAGTTGAAATTTTAAAGACAGAAGAAAAAAATCTGCTTTGAAACAAATCTCAGCAATAATCTTTTACATTTTCCAATTCTCTGAAGATGTATGGTGTTGATGGCTCCCCATGAGTCCCAGGCCTTCATGCATTCCTCCCAAGCACAACAGTTGGTAACTTCAGAGGGTGCCAGGTGGTGCTGCCACAGCAATCACACACCCTGAGGAAAGTCACACCAGGAGACCCAGGGGGCCAACTGTGTTCTAAATTGTCCTTGTATAGGAGCTACCCACACACAGCAAGCCATGTGAAGCGATGCACAAAGTTTCTCCTCCAGCAAAGCTTTTTCATATTGCCAATAAAGTATGTCAGGGTGCTGCTAGGGTGGCATGTAGAGAAACATTGGCACGGAGGTGAAAAACTGACCACAGTCTGACGGAAAGTCAAATGCAGCACTTTGCGTTTCGTAGAGCACTTTAAACTGCGACAGCTACCCAGGCATCTGGCCTTCCTTCCATCTCTGTAGCCATATGCACATTAAATAAAAGCACGATACGTGGGATACATTTCATCCAGGAGAGAGTTGGAAGTATGACATGCTTTAGTACTAAGACCAAGTCACTGTCCCTTAGATTACTGTGCTTGCTTTTAGTACAGGTGGGTGATCTCCCCTCTGCTCAAGGTAAGGGAATTTTCCTCATGGAGTAAAAGAATCATTGTTATTGTTGCCTTATAAGGCCAAGATTCCAATGTCAAAACTGGTCCTTTCTCATCTCCTCAACTAACACCTGTGTTCCTGTAATCACCTACTTCTTTCTGTCTTTTTTTTTTTTTTTCTGTCATCTTTCTCTTTTCTTTATGACATCACAATAAGCTTATAAAGGGGCTGTAAGATCTTCTACACTGAAACAAAATTTCTCTCTCAACACACCCTTCATCTGATTTTTTGAATATCCTTATTCTACAACTGCTCAAAGGAGTTCTATTTGGGACTTCACTTCCCCATCTCTTGTTTTCTTCAAGCCCCTCCTCTTAGACTTTTGGCTCTGCCTCTCTGTAGAGCTCCTTCTCCTATGGTAAAGGTCACTAATGGCTCATATTTTGCCAAGTTCAATGGTCAATCCAATTTTTATCTTATGTGAGCTTTTAGCAATATTTAACACAGCTAGTCATCTTCTTCTTCTAGAAATAAATACTTTCTCTGGTTTCAAAAATGCCACTTTCTTCCATTTTTCTAATCAAATTGAGGCTCTCTTTTGTTTTCCTTTGCTGATTCCACTCTGACTTCACAACTTCTAAATACTGACATGTCACAGGGCTCAGTTCAGGCTCCTTGTCTTCAGATCTGTATGGATAACACAGAACATCTCATCTAGCCATGTGACTCAAAATGCTACTTGCATGTGGAAGAGTCCCAATATTTCGGATAAAAAGCAGAAGGGCATTGATGTGGCAGAAGACTAATAACACACATCACTTAGTTGAAGTCCTGACAATATAAATAGCTACAATTAAATTCGTCTAAGATCAGACAAGGGCAGCTCCATCAGATCTCTCCCTGATTACCAACAATGGAAATGAACGCTAGTTGGATCAAGTGATGTTCAAGTGTGATAAGGAGATGAGACTTGGAATCAATAAAATATGGTGTATTGTTCTGCTTGTCCTACATCCTTACTTGCATGGCTAACAGACAACTCAAACTTACCATGTTCCATACAATATTCGTAGCTCACCAACTACAAAGATTACTCCTACTTTGGTTTCCCCCAGATCTCTCTTTTATTGCTTCTTTCATTTCTGGAATTTCTGTTTGGATTCTCTTTAGAGCCTCTATTTCCCTATTGAAGTAATCTTTTACTTCCTGTATTTGTTTTTGGAGTTCTTTGTCAAAATGATCTTTTGCCTCCTGTACCTGCTCCCTCATCTCATTTTTGAGTTCATTCTTAAGTTCCATAAACATTTGGCATATGTAATTTCTAAATTCCATCTCTGGCATTTGACCAACTGTGCTTGCCATGACATCTAGTGATGAGGTATCTTGATTTGTTTGTGTCATTTTCTTCCCTTGTTTTTTCATGTTGCTTGTGTGTCTATTCTTCCTGCACTGGGGGACCTTGACTATTTCGATTTTACCTTAAAGCCTTATGTTGTTCCTGTAGTACAATGCTATCAGATCACCTTATAATTCCTTTATACTTTTAAAACCTAACACTTTCTATTCAGAAAATCCAAGTTTGGTCACAATGTACAGATTTTGTTATCCCAGATATTATTTCCAATTTACTCTGTACGTTTCTGATAGGGTTTTATAGCTTCAAGTATTGGATACAGAGGTGTTATGTTTAGGAAGAAGGAAGTGTCTTGAATTGTTCTTTCTTGGAAAGTATGAAAAGAGATATCTATTGAAATGGTTTAGTGGAAGTGGTTTAGTATCAGTAGACGATGGAAAGAAAGAGAATGGGGTTGACAATTAGGTAAAAAGATCAATTTATATATATAGTAAGTTGGAAAAGAAAAAAAATGATAAAGAGTAGGAATTGGTGTAAAGAGAGAGGAGAGAGAGAATCAAGGAAATAGAGAGTAAACTATATATAACACCACTTTGCTACCCAGTTCAATTGCGCCGGTTCTAGAAATCCCAAGTTTTGCGTATAACTTGTTTTTGGCTCTGTTTAGTATGCACTGGCAGGATGTAAACATGAAAGATGAAGGAGGAAGAAAAGATACAAGGGTGAGAAGGAGTAAAAGAATGAAAGAAAAAAGGGAGCGGAAGCAGATAAATTAGGAAAAAAACATTTACCAGTCCTTTAGGCAAAACCAGCAAAAACAAAAACAAAACAACAACAACAGAACTAGATAGGTTTGGCTAGTTTTTCCTTTGTTCAATATCTCCCATCTGTCTCTTTCCCCCTCTACTCCATTGCTGGTCTCTTTTCAAAAACTTCATTTCTTGATCAGTGACCCTCCTGATGGCTTTCACTGTTTCTACACCTAAACCTTTAGAATCTTAAGACCACAGCCCTCACCAGCACACCTGCTCTTTCTCAATTATGACAGATTCATTGCTTCTTTAAGCTGCAGAGCCTTTGCACTGTGTCTGCCTCTTCCTGGAATACTCAAAAATACTCGCCAGTTAAGACACGCTCTTCACTTTTCTTCCAATATCTTCACAAACGTTCCCTCCTCAGAGAAGTTTTCCTTGATGACTTCATCTAAAATACTGCAGTCAACCCCCAGCCAGTTTCTGCTTTCTTACCCTGCTTTATTTTCAGAGCATTTTATTTTCACTTGGAATTGTATAATATCTCTCTGCTTTTATTTGTTGTTTTTTTGTATGCTTCAAAGTTGTCTTAGTGAAGTCAAGTTTTTGCTCTTACTCATGCCTATGTCTTTGATATCTCAAACACTGGCTAGCACACAGTTGGAGGTAAATAATTTTTTTTTGTTATTTCAGTTTTTGTTTTGGGGGGTTTTTGTTCATTTATTTGTTTGCTTTTGTTTTTAGTATCAGGGATTGAACCCTGGATTGCCCCACCACTGAGCCATGTTGCCAGCCCTCCTTTTTTTTTATATATATTTTATTTTGAGACAGGGTCTTGCTAAATTGCTTGGGGCCTCACTAGGTTGCAGAATCTGGCTTTGAACTTGCAATCCTTCTGCCTCAGCCTCCTGAGCTGCTAGGATTATGGAGTACATCACTACACCCAGCATGTTTTTCATTTTTAACTTTGTTTTCCTACCTGTAAAATGAGGAGATAATGCTTAGTTCATACAGTTTTGGTAAGAATTAAGAAAAAGATTACAGATGTTCAATATTGTGTGTAGTATAGAGGAATTTACAAATGCCAGATTTTTTTCTAATAACTTTATTATAAAGTGGGAATTATACATGCCTTCTCTCCACTACTAGACAAACAGAAAATACAATTAATGAAATAATGAGAATTTGGGGTTCTGGTTTATAAAATGTGAGGTTTTTTTTTTTTTTTTTTTCCCTCACAAGAAGGGAAAAAAATTAGAAAGATTATCTACTCCTTCAGTGTTCTGTTCTTTCTTCAAGTAGACAAGAGAACAAGAGAGGCTTACCTATTTATTATAATTTTATATGAGGTAACCATAAAGGATATGTTCTAGTTAATGTTATGACACAAATCATTTTTTACTAACTCCTTTCCTAAAAAAGAGTAAGTCAAGATGACAAAATTTGTGTCTTATACTAAACTGCATGATTAAAAATGATTAAATCTTCCTCTGATATTTAGAATATTTTGCCTTTAACATCATAAATTAAAGTACACTATTTTCTCACTTTTCTTTCTGCTTTTTCCCTCTTCTTTCTTTTTTCTTTATAGACAATAAAGAATTATATATTTATTTAGGCACATCTAAGGCATGATCTTGATTTTATTGAACAGTAGAAATATTCCTTAATTTTACTTTTATTTTATATTTGCATTTTTTCTAAATAATTCTGAAATAGTTAGTATTACGTATTACATACTTAAATGTACAATATAAATATTGCTTTATATATTATTATATACCATTACAAAGCATACATATTATATACTGAATTAATGACTTGGTAGCATGTATATATATTTTTAATTTTGGAAGTATGTAAGTAGATAAATATAGGGCACATGGCCAAAATATTTTCATTAACCAACAAAATAAAATCTGACCTTCTTTCTATCACCTAGAATGAGATTCTCAATGGACTTTTTCCTTCTTCTGCCATAGTACCTGTAATATTTTATTCTACCTCACACTTAAATAGTATATTTGTTTTAGTTTCTTGAACAGTAGCATTGTCTCAGACCACTCTGCATTTGCAACCCTATATGTTCTGTCTGGAAGCACATTTTCTCTATCTATAAATTCTTATACCAAACCTAGATGTGACCTTAGCTTCTCTGGGAAGTGTTTCCTGCCTTTAAAAAGTTTTTATTAAAATATACTTTACACATCATAAATCCACACATTTAAAGGTAGAATTCAATGGACTGAGGACATTAACAGAGGTGCACCCCCCACCACCACTGTAAAATTTCAGAACATTTGCATCATCCCCCAAAGATACTCAGTATCTACAACAACAGTTATGCCTCACTCTTTTCAAGTTGATAAGGTTCTATAGCAACAGTAATTGAAAGAATGCAGTACCAGAATAAGGATATTCACAGACCGTACACAGACAGACACACACACACACACACACACACACACACACACACACACACACACAGAGTTTCAATTAAATACAATTAATACTTTAGAAGTAAACACACATAAAGTGTCAAATGGTATTTGACAAAGGTCCTAAGATAACTAAGTGAGCAAAGAATAGTCTTATCAACAAATGGGTTTGGTTCCTCCACATGCAAAAGAGTGAATGAAGGCAAACCACATCCTCATATCTTACACAAAGATTGATTCAAAATGGACCATAAATCTAAATATAAGCCTATTTGTTCTGCAAATGATGTTATTCAGTAAAAAGATATACCATAGAATGGGAGACCACATTTGCAAATCAGGTGTCTGACAAAGAAAGTATATGTAGAATGTAAAAAGAACACATCAATGCAAAAACAAAAAAAGATAATCCAGTTTAAAATGTGAAAATGGTTTCAATAGATATTTCAGCAAGAAAACAGAAATGGGTAATAAACACATAAAAATATATACCCAACATCATTAGCCATTAGAGAAATGCAATTCAAAATCAGGAAGCTCTTTGCATGCAACAGTTTCCCTAATAAGGAATGCCAAGGATGGCAGCCTTGAGGAGGATGTGGAGAAGCAGGCTTGGTTCACTGGTGGGAGTATAAATGGTACAGTCACTTTAGAAACAGCCTGGCAGTTCCTAAAAAGGTTGAATTACCAAAACAACCAAAGCACTACCAGAGAAAACTAAGCAAAAGAATAATATGAAATACTTTAATAAATAAAAAGATTGTGCCTCAATCAAGTGAGGGTGTTTCTCATGTTTGAAGTCTCACTTGCCTCTTAGATTTCAAGGTCCTGAGCAATTTTGTTAAAATGCCACCATTGTTTTAATAAAATCAAATGTCAAATAAACCCTGGGAACCTTGTAAACAAATAAACCAGCAAGAGATCTGCACTTCTGCATTAACAGACTTGCAAAAGCCACATCTACATTTCTTAGCATTTGTGCACACGCATATGGTGGTTTCTAATACCAAGTCGGGGAGCATTTCTTGCTATAATACAGTAGTGAAATTGTCCTTTGAACCACATATCACTTAGACCATCTCAGTATCATTGCTTCTTTATCTTTGATCACCTTATTCTTTCTTCTTCTTTTACTTTGAACCAAATTCATTTTCAGGAAAGTTGGTTGATAGTCACTTAAATGAAATAGATTTAAGTCATGGACCTTATTCCTGAAGAGCACTGGGTTTTTTAACTCGTGTCTTCAAACCAGAGTGTCAGAGTCTCTGCAAAACAGTGGTGGAAAAATGGGAGGGCTGATGCCTCTGGAATTCCCATCATGAGGACCAGGAGCTCATCAGCTTAATCATAATCGTGGCTTTACATCAAGCATATTCGAGCTGTCTTGCACAGAGCTGACAAGCCTAAGTCAACAAAAACATTCAGGTGAGACAGACAAATGCTTCACTTAGATGAGTAGTTCTGCTTGATTTCCAGTGGGCACAAAATTTGAGGACCTTTAAATCTATGGTACATGGAATACGATTTTCCTAAGCTTGTGTCAAATAGTACTTGAAAATTTCTGTTGGTTCATGTCTTTACAGTGTACATGTGTGTTTTAATGTTGAGTCTTGTTTGAATTTGCTCAGCTGTCAGATTCTCCACTCAGGAGTGTCCCATGACCGGTTATAAGAACAAACAGAACAGCAATCGCAAGATGCTTGCTTTTGGTTTATTCCAAACGTTTTTTTTTTTCAGAATAAGATCTTCAAGACTGACTAAGGCAGAGCCAAATCCTTAGATAAAACAGGCTGTGGTCTATCGGGACCTTACACTGTCTGCCAAGGGGATGGAAAAGCTCTGGCTTTCTGGCTGCTTGCCACATTACCACGCCCTGTTACAGGACCTAGGCTAAGAAGGGGGCGTGGCTGTGAGAACTGAAACCACCCCAAGGATAGGCCAATGGCTCCGCCAATGGCATCAGCCCATGCTTCTTATGTGTCCCTATGATCTTTCTGCTGATTGGCCCATGTCCTCTATAAGACCATCCAACTTCCTCAATAAACCGAGTTCCTGCCCTGATTGGTGACCGGGCTCCCTGGTATGTTCCTGAGCCTTCTAAAGGCAGGGGAGGGAATATCAGAGGCCTTTACTTTCCCAATCTAGTCTCATCGTTGGGGTAGGCCTCTCTGGCCTCTTTTGCTGAACAAGAGAGGTCCATCCCGGGTACAGGGGGGCTAAAGACCCCCACCCCTTATAATATTCCGACAGTGGTTCTAGTGCATGGAATTGTGCACAGAGGAGATATTCCTTAACAGAACTACACCCTTCACATTTATTTCCCACAGCCTGCACTTGGTGGTGAGCTTGTTCGGTGATTGTCAGCTCTGCACTGACAGAATGTGTATAGACTTTCCACACCGGCCGAGCCGGAGACGCTGCAAACTCCAACCTGCCCATAGCCACTGTGATTCTGACATAGACGTCTCTTTTCCTGTACTTGACTCTTTCCTTTGTACAGACTCTCAGTGTTTGCTTTGGATAAGCCTGTGTCAATAAGGACTAAACACTTTGGAAAAAGAGAAAACAAAACAAAATGCCAGGGGCCTTGCTGAAAATGAAGGCTGACCTTGTAAAATAAAATTGATCCACTTAAGAAGCTTTAATATGCAGCATTGATACGGGGATGGATTGAAGCAATAGATGAAGCTATTAGATGTGATGCTTGTTATGGAGAACACAATAGCATCCACCATTTATTAAGCTGTGGATTTAGTTTTGTGGTGGGAGCTTTCCTGATTATGAATCCTCCCTTTGGTTACCACCATTTATCAAAGGTGTTCTGTTCACATGGTCCTGATCTAAATGAGCCTCATCTACTCTATTTGCGTAACGACTGTATTTTACCCCCATCACACTGTGCAGCTATAATTTATTTTGAGTCAGATTTTTACACATACACACCTTACACTTATGGTATTCCACATGATATTTCACACTTCATATAATGGTGAAACAGTAATAATTCTAATATTAGATACTATGTCTTAACACCTATGTATGTGGCTCTATGCTGAATTCTTCATACATAGAGATAATAATGCCAGCCAATATATGATAAACATCTTTGTTTGCTGGGCAACCTGTTGCCATTATTCAAACTATTACAACAAATTTATGAAAGATTTATGGTCCAATAAACTAAAGTTCAGAGATGTTGGATCCATTGTCCAACATGACAGAGTAAATAAGTCCAGGGACCTTGGGTTGAATTGGGTCAGGCTGAAACTGCAGTATGATCTTCTTCCATTCTGCCTGCATGGTGTGCATGTACTTGTGTGACTGTGTGACTCGCGTGTATGCATGGGTGTGCGCATGGGTGTGCACGCACATAATCACAGTGGAATTCCACATTTCATACTGCCCAACACAAATGAAACAAAACCTTTGGAAAAAAAGACTCGTAAACTTACTGCTGACCTTTTAAGAAATAACTGAAATGACACATAATTGAGAACTAACAGAGCCTTTAAAAGTGGAATCGCACTTATTCAGACGATGATTAAGGTGATAGATCTAATTTGTTCTTTCAAAGAGTGTTTTGTAAGCCCTCCTTATTCAAGATAAAAGATATTTTTCTTAACTACTGTATTCGTGGGAATAGGAACCAGAGTCCAGCAGCCAAGGAAATAGCTATCACACCTATTTAAAGGTGAATAAATAAAAACGTAACATAAAAGCAAGCAGAGTTTCCACAAAGCCAGCCAAGTAAACAGGACCCATCAGGATCAGTCCTCAGAATTTAAAACATAAAAATAAGAAAAGACCGCAGACAGTTGTGGCTCATGCAAGTCCTGTACAGCAATCGTCACCATCCTGTTTTATGGACTCAGATCTAACCAACAGCTTCGTTATTGATCGAATTTCTGAGATAGTTATGGTAGTGGTGTTTAGCTAAGGCATGCATATTAGCACAATCCAGTATTTCTAGATGATAAAACCTGTTTTATAAAGACTTAAGACATTGAACTACCCAACGTGAGGTAGGGGTAGAGAGTGTTTGTTTTGGTGCATTCTGTCTGTTCCTTGGATATTCCCACCTTCCATACCCAGAAATCATGACTCAGTGGCAATGCAATTTCTCAGCACTTTTCAGCCATGTGTGTTCTGAATTCTTCATCTCACATGAACTTTTGCTTTGTTTTGTTTGAGGAAAAGGAAAAGGAAGATTTATTGCTTTGCTAGCCAAGGAGAAACACAGGGGACTCCTGTCCCAGAGGCTGTGATTCTCCCCATCAGCAGGAACAGGGGGCTGTTAAAGAGGTGATTCAAAGGCTGCATTTCACATGTTCTCTGTTAGAGTGGAAATTCACTTGTTCATTTGAGTGATAGTCATTTCTAGGATCTTCTGCTACTATCCCCAAAGTCTGGATTACTTCATACATATTGTGGGTGAGTGCTCAAGGACAGATAACTCTGCCTAGGATGGGGATTAAAAGTAATCCTGATCCCCTGACATTAGGGCTGGGGGAAGTTAGGGAGTAGCAGGGATAAAGGAAGAGGAAGAAACATGCCCATTTAAAAAATAAATTGCAGTGCCAGAGAAGCAAGGGCTATATTCAAAGCATAAAATGGACCACCATTATATTTCCCCACTGCTAATTTCTACATTCCATTTCTTTTTTTTTTAAAATTCGTTCTAATTAGTTACACATGACAGTAGAATGCATTTTGACACATCATACATAAATGGAGTACAACTTCTCACTTTTCTTTTTGTAGACAATGTAGAACCACACCAGTTATGTAATCATATATGCACACAGGGTAATAATGTCTGATTCGTCCTACTATCTTTTCTATGGCCAATATCTCCTCCCATCCCTTCACTTCCCTTTGTCTAACCCAAAGTACCTCTGTTCTTTCCTAGCCTCCACCCTCTCATTTTGAATTAGCATCTGCATATCAGAGAAGACTTTCGGACTTTGTTTTTTTTGGGATTGGCTTAATTTGCTTGATATTGATTTTGCATGATATTCTCCTGCTCCATCCATTTACCTCAAATGCCATAAGTTCATTGTTCTGTAAGGCTGAGTAATATTCCATTGTATATATGTACCACATTTTCGTTATCTATTCATCTGTTGAAGGGCATCTAGGTTCCATAGTTTGGTTACTGTGAATTGGGCAGCTATAAACATTGTTGTGGTTCTGTCAATGTACTATGCTGATTTTAAGTCCTTGGGTATAAACTGAGGAGTGGGATAGCTGGGTCAAATGGTGGTTCCATTCCAAGTTTTCTGAGGCATCTTATAGCTGTTTTCCAGAGTGGTTCCACCAATTTGCAGTCCCACCAGCAATGTACAAAACTTTTCCCCCACATCCTCCCCAACACTTATTATTGTTTGCATTTTTGATAATTGCCTTTCTGACTGGAGAGAGATGAAATCTTAGAATAGTTTTAATTTGCATTTCTCTAATCACTAGAGATGTTTAACACTTTTTCCTATATTTATTGATCGATTGTATTTCTCCTTCTGTTAAGTGTCTGTTCAGTTCCTTAGCTCCCTTTTTGATTGGGTTATTTGCTTTTTTGGTGTTAAGTTTTTTGAGTTGTTTATGTATCCTAGATCAATGCTTTACCTGAGGTGCATGTGGTAAAGATTTTCTCCCATTCTATAGGCTTCCTTTTCACATTATTTCTATAGAAAAATGAGTAATAACATCTCCAAGCTACTTCCTACTGAAAAGGGGCAAAGTTAGGGTAAATAACCCAAATTTCCTCTCAGATGTTCTCTCACATTAACTTCTGCTACCTGTCTCATGACATGTGTTCCATGGCTCTTGGCTGATTTCCTCATTCTAACCAATGCCCTGCTGTAAGACTTGTACCCTGACTCTTATTGTTGCTCTGGGGAAAAAAAAATCTTTCTTAAAAATAAGTTTTTCCTGGACTTTGGGTCAATTCTCCTCTGATGACTTTTAAATTTCCTCTCTTTCCATATATATTCTGTTTGGTTCTAGTCCACACATGCTGATAAATATCCTAAATTTGTCTGGATACTTTTCAAAATGAAGCAGATAATCCTTTCCTATCCTCACAATTACTTTGTAGTCCCCCACCCAGTTTCCTAGACACATAGAAGCACCCTTCCTAAGCTGACCTCTGGGTGACCAGTGACTCAGACTCTCATCTTATCCCTGACAGCCTTCTTTCTCTTTCTCCAACACTCCCTGGTGTTTTAGCTCTCACAGAAACAACAACAAAAGCAAACAAACAAAACCACTGTGAGAAATTAGAAGGGATCAAGACACAACGGCAGTGGGCAGTGGGGAAGGGGTGCATGCAGGCAAATGTTATTTTTATTTCCCCTCAAATAACAATTTATAGGCCTGCATCTAATCCCAGCTGAGGTTTGAATTAAGAATAATCAGAGTTATTAAGGAGTCATATGCCACTGAAAAACTTTCACTTGCCGTATCTCAGGTGTTAAGGAGGCAGAGGAATTCATTGTACATGCAGAGCCCCATGCTGGTTAATTATGCTCATCAGTGTAGGACATCGCCCTACTTCATTTTCATTGTTATCTCTGAAGCAGGGCTAGAATTTTTTAGATTGTATGAAGGAAGAAATAAAGGATTAGAGAAGTTTTGCAATTTTTCTAAATTGGGATAAAGATTGAGCACAGCTTCAAAGCCAGGTCTACTTATTTCCAAAGATGATATTTCCAGCTCATCACACATGTCTTAGGAATAACTATAGGAAAAATGTGTAAGTTAGCAAAATATGTATTTTTGTCACAGACTTACATTCTTCTACTCCCCTTTCCTTCACAACTCAAAATTGCCCATAACTACCAGTTTCCTAATTCACTCAGCCAATAATCTAATAATAAGTATTTATGCCTTCGCATTATTGATTTCAAATCACCCTGCAGCCTCCACCAAGGGACTGTGCAATGAGGAATTCAAGTTTTGTTTAAAGATTACTAACTACCAATGAAAAAAGGTGGCTTGAGAAGATAGAATAACAGAAGTTATCCCATATGGGTGACCAGCCATCAGGTAAATGCACTTCATCAGTACAGATAGGTTCCAAGAAAGCTAGTAGCATCTTTTGGACAGAGAATAAACCTAGTGTTCAGCACCAAATGGTCATGGCATCTCTTCACTTTATGATAATTTTATCATGGTTAGATTAGTGGTAGATTGAATTCTAAATAAAACCAAGAAATAATAGAGTGACCAAGAAGGTAATGGACATACAATTGAGGGCGTATACAAAGAAGAGTTTTAAAAAAATAAACATAATGATCTTACCTTGTGACAAAGATTTAGGTGGAAATGATTGTTGTCTTCAAATATTTAGTGGTCTATATTTAGGAGTAATTTTTGGACCTCTTTCTACTAGCCTTTCTTTTTTGTGTAGCCAGAGAGGGGGAAAAGAACCTTAAGGTCTATAAGTGGAAATTATTAGGAGCTAGAATTGGACTTAATGGAAGAAAGGATTTTCAAATAATTAAAGTTGTCTTGAAATGGAATGAACTGCCTGGTGAGTCAGTGAATTTCCCATCACTGGAAATGTGCAGTAAGAGGCTACATGGCCACTTACTTGGGATTTATGCATCTAGTTTGAGGGTGAATATAGATTGCCTAATCTCCCTTCCCATTCCGAGAGCCTAGGATTTGACACTTGGCTGTGTGTATTATACCAAGAATGTTTTAATGTAATTACTACAGACGAAGCCAACAAAATTTGGTGAATCTATGACCAACTTGGCAGGCTCTTGATATTTTTAGTATTTTGTAATTTGTTATGTACCTTTCTGAGGTCTATTACAGTGGGAGTCAATAAATTGCTGGTGTTATGCTGATTGGTGGCTCCGTTACCAGTCTGGTTCCTTCTCACATGGAGAGAGAACAGTCAGTCTCAATGCTTATTGAGGTTATTCCTCAATTGCTATCTCTCAATATATATATATATATATATATATTTTTTTTTTCTGTATACAGTCTCAGTTGATTTTCCATTTTCTATTTTACTGAGTGTGACATCATGAACATTATTTTATAAACCAAAATATTGAAAAGGCACCTAAGGTCACAGAGAAGATATTCTGTGAAGTGGGTCCACAGCACTGTAAGGATGTGGATTTGTGGAAAATGACAACACACACTTGCACAATCAATCTCAATTCCTTTGGTCAAGAATACAGAACTAAACAGAGTGAGGATCTACTTGCCCCTTGTATCTATATGCAGCACAGAGCTGTAAGTGATAGTTTCTATATGAGCAGGGTGCTGAAAAAAACAAAATGTAAAAAAGTCACTGTTATATTTGGCTTCTACCACATTTCAAAAGAAATTGCACTATACATTTATATATGTATATGAATGCATATATATATATAAATTTTCATTTAACTAATCATTTATAATGACATTAACTATATTAATTTGGCATTCCAAGTGTCATGATATACAACAAAAGAGTGGTAGATATAATATTAAGAGATCTCTAGCTACCTGATCATATTAAAAACACTCATATTACATACACTAGGCCATTTAATTCTTAAATATTTTAACTAGATTCTTTTCTTTCTTACACATTTTCTCTGAATTTTTATATTTTATTTTTTGTGTGTGTTTATATGCATGTTATTTTCAGTCTTAAATAGTGCTTTGTCATCTCTTGGGTTCATATTTGATTTCCAACTTGCTTTGTGCATGATTGTATTGCATTGGCTTGCAACTCTTTCCAATCTACTACGGTCTGCTTGTTTAATTTAATCTGTTGTTTATCCTCTTGTTCGTATCATTAATAACAATGAAAAATTAAATGCTACCCAACTCCCATCCTCCTAGCATCTCACAGGAGAGCCTCCTGGCTGAATAAGCTTCAATTTATCATATGGCTTTAGGAGTATCATGTAGGTCATTCTTCAATCCATGACCATTCTTCAAGTCAGGCTGAGTTCATGATTTTCAATTATCTGTTAGAAGTTTTGGATGTTTCATCCATTGCTAATGTTAATCATAAGAAGTCAGGGGTGGGAACAAGGTTGTTGCTTCGTGGTACAGTAAATGCCTAGTATGTACAAGATGCTAGGTGTGGTCCCCATCAACAATGACAATAATAAAAAATCAGGGGTGAGGCAGTTTGATCTATAGTAATTTGCATCATCTTCTTCATAAATGCATTATGTTCTTAGAACAAATATATTTGCTCATAATTTTCTGTTAATAGTTCTTATGGTTGACATTTAACATTATAGGAAATGATGGTTAGGATCAGATGTTCTTCCTACAACTTTAAAGAAAACACTCCAATAGACTTCTCTTATGATCTTTTTATTGCTTTTTTTTCCAACTGGAGTCATTTGACCAATGCAGCAGCTTGAGGAATGCATTGGTCACAGTCTTTCAGGACACATTCACCTATCCTTTACTAAGCTACCTAGGGAACTGTCATCTACAAATTATCAATGTGTTTGGTTACAGTGTTAATTATTTATCCACTGTCCAATATTTAGAGAAAGTACAGATGTTCTTGCAAAAGATAGACTGATGTCTCCCTGAAAGATCATTATTTATTTTCTCTAATTTTCTTTCATTTTAATATCTTTCTTTCTTTATTTTTATGTGGTGCTGAGGATGAAACCCAGTGACTCATATGTGTGAGGCAAGCACTCTACCACTGAGCTACAGCCTCAGCCCTATTTTCTCTAATCTTATAATCAAAATGATGGCTTTTCATGATGTATTCTTTTCATTTTCCAAAATACTTTTAAAAATATTTGTACAATTTCACTGATTTTCCTAACAAAATTATCTTTCCATTTAAAATATTTCCATGGATCACTTAAATAAACCTACAATTGACTTGAGATAGTCTTCTTTAGTTTTTGCCCCTGGTTATAGTATAAAAATTAAGATGATGTAACTCACAATAATTCTACAGAATATCTTAAGGCTTCAAGATGTCTAAAAAATGCAAATAAATCATTAATAACTTCATTATAATTCATTCATAACTTAGGGTCCAAACTGGACATTTATAAGAAAACTTGTTTGAATCATGAAATATTGAGATAAATTATCATCTAAGTTAAGAGAAAATGTCTGATGTTAATTGTAGCTAATTTTATTAATATAATATTATGTTACATAAAATTTGGCCAGAAAATAAGATAATACTCTATGAATTTTTCAATGTTGCTTGATTATGTAGTCTTGTCATTTCAATTTGTGTATATAATTGTCTTATTCTCATAGAATATTAGAAGAATATACTTTAAGCAACATAATTAAGGAAAGAAAGTGCAATCTAATTCTTATAAAAGGAAGTACATTAGATATTTTGGTCTAAGATTATCAATAATGTCCATATTATTTGGACACCTCAAATTGGAGAGGGTTATTCTGAATAGCTGAAGTTTACAGATAACTAAAGCAAAAAATGTAATAGTGATAATCCTTTTCAATTTTTCTAAGTCTTTTTGCCAATATACTTCAATTCATTTTTATGTAATACTGAACAATGCCCAGTAATAAAAGCATTTGTATGAAAAACATAACCAGCGTGAGGCATCAAAGCTGAAAAAAGGTCATGTGTACCAGAAAAAGGAATTATAATGTGCAAAGGCACAAATTTAAGTTAGCAGCTTTTGGTACAATTAGTAGATTGCCTGGGAAAACATACTCTATAAGCTAGTTGAAAATGAGGTCAGCTGCATTAATTAATTCTATTTTTTGGTTAGTTTTGACAGGAAGTCTGAGAAATGTAGAGTACTATGCTACGAGACAGGATACCCAGGCTAATTTTTGGTAAGATTGACATAGCGAGAAACAAGTTCAGGATAAGCCAGCTTGGAAGAATTTGGGTGTAAGGGAAGATTCAACAGCCTCAACTAGTGACAAATGGCCAAAGACATACATTTTTGGGGAGTAGGAGTGGGGGTTCCTATCCCATTGAGAATCTGGTGCAATGCACGTTAATGTTCATTTCATACAATCAAGATTTCATCAAATATCTAAAGACTAGGTTAAGCAGGTAAAGAACACAGAAGTGCACAAGGGTACTGATTCAACAAAAATTACAAAATTGACTGAAGTAAAATAACGGTTCAACAACTGCAATGTTGATGCCATCACCTGCAGCAGAAAGAACTGGAAGTAGTGTCACTCTAGGCTTTGACAATGAGTCTGCTTTCACATATTTGGAAATTGCCATATGAAGGAACTTAACAATATGAAAGCAATTTTAAGAGATAATTAAAAATAGTAAGCATTTGTTAATCATTTGGGTGAAAAACACAAGTTTTATATTTTAATTAATTCATTAATTAGTTCACTTCATTAATTTGTTTTCATGTCAGGACACATTTTTATGAATCCTGAGGCATACATAATTCTATTCTCACCATTTTATTAATGGAAAAAATTAAAGCATTTAAGGTTAAAATAATTCCACGCTGGGACATCGATTTTTGGTGGCAAACATGGGATTCAAACCCAAACAAACTCAAATTCTGTTCATTTTATCACTGAACTACAAATACAGGGCAATAATCCTGTCATGTAGACATATCCAATTTATTGTAGTCTTTTATGTTTTAATTTTTTTTTCAGTTACATTTTAAACATATTTTCCGGTACATTATATTTGTACATAATGGTGGGATTTGTTGTTACATTTTGTACATGCACACAATATAACAATTAATTATACTTCTGTGCATATGCCTTGCAATTGTGTTTGCCTGTCTTCACATCGGATAGCCTTATTGTTAAAATTAGCTTTTCCTTTTTGATTTCTTCTTGGATTTTCACTCAACTCTCAAATCTTATCTTTCCATTTCATCACTCTCAGGTACCTCCCAGTCTCTCCCTCCCTGCAGCCACTCATAGCTGCCCTGGTCTCCTCCACAGGCATAGCGTATGTGATCCCATTCTGTCTCCCAATTATTTCTTTCTTTTTTTTTTTTTTTTTTATCATCCAAATACTCCTACTTTTATTTGTTTTTTTCTCCTTTTATAGGATTAGCAAACTGTGAAACTTTTAATCATTTCATTTGGATTTTAGAATATTTTGGTTACCTGGTCATCTTCTATTTTAAGAGTTACAACTTCTCCAATATCACCTAAAATTTTTAATTTACAACTTCTTTTTTTTTTTTTTTTTTTACTTTTTTTGGCTCTTTTTAAAGTTGCTTTTAATGTAGTAAAATATATATAGCACGGATTTTACATCCCAATTATTTCTTATGCCAACCTTCTCTCACTTCCTTCTACTACTACCACCCAGAGAACAAAAGAAATGCTTCTTCTAGAGAGAACTGATTACTGTAAGTTCCTTAGCTTTCTATGTTGTTTCATATATATATATATATATATATATATATATATATAATTTTTTAATGGATCTTTTTATTTCATTTATTGATTTTTATGTGGTACTGAGGATAGAACCTAGGCCTCACACATGCCAGGTAAGTGCTTTACCACTGAGCCACAACACCAGCCCCTATATTTTTAAAAATGTATTTATTTTAATGCTAGATATTTAAACCTAGGCCTTGTTCAAACTAAGCATGTGCTCTACCACTTAGTTATGCTCTGGGCCCAATAAACATTTTGCTTTTTCTTAGGAGATGGGGCCTTACTCTGTTGCCCAGACTGGCCTGCAAGTCCCAGGCCCAAGCAATTCTCCCCAAACAGCCTCCTAAGTACCCCTGACTGCAGGCATGTGCCACTGTAAAGACACACTGTATAGACAAATCTTGCTTATTTAATTGGTATAATCCTCTCTCCATTCCTAGACCAGATTAGACTCATGTGAAACTCAAGCCATTGATTAATTTGCTCCTAACAGTTACATTTCTGCTTTCTGTTTCCTGCATTTCTAAATATTATTTGGTGTAAAGATCCAATAAAATTTTCTTCTTAGCTGGGTGTGGTGGCACAAGCCTGTAATCACAGCAGCTTGAAAGGCTGAGACAGGAGAATGAAAAGTTCAAAGCCAGCCTCAGCAACTGTGAGGTGTGAAACAAATTAGTGAGACCCTGTCTCTAAATAAGATACAAAATAGGGCTGGGGATGTGGCTCAGTGATGGAATACCCCTGAGTTCAATCCCTAGTACTAAAAAAAAAAAAAAAAAAAAAATTCTTTCTTTTTCCATAAAACAAATGCTTTTTAAATACATTAGCCTTACAAAAATGCTACCAGTAGGAAATGTGGAGCTCAAGAAACTGATATGAGCTCAGGACAAATCTGATATGACTAAACTGTTTTAGGTTTTTTTTATACCTTTATTATATACGGTGTAATTCACACACATAGTTCTTTTCATGCCTATCAGATTGAAAGTAGCTTGGTATGGTTTGAGGAAACCATACTTAGGATTATATTTTCCTCTGCCTAGTTAACTAATGTAGCATATTTTTTTCATTTTCTGAATTAATTTTTTCACTGACAAATGAAAATTGTACATATTTATCACATCCAACATGTTGTTTTGAAATTTGTGTGTATTATAGAATGGATAAATTAAACTATTTTGTATGATCTTCCCTTCCTCTATTCTCTGATGTCATAACATAATCTACTGATTTAATGACATTTGCCATTTTGATGCAATCATTAAATGCTAGGCTAGAATCCTTGCAGCTGAGAGTATAAGTTCTACTGTTAATAAATGTGGGAAGAGAAAGAAAATGTTTGCAAACGACTGAATGGGAAAGTGAATGATATTCTTTCCTATTTTCTCGGACTTTTCCCACTTCAGGTAAGGCATTAACTCGTGTGGTACATAATTTCCCTCTGCTATAAGCATAAGCCCAGGGGATATCTATAGTTATCTTCTTATATCAGTCAATTTAGCTGATTCATGTTTCCAAGCAGAATAATCTGATTCTCTCTTAAATGCACAAGTCAGCTAAGTCAGCTTCTGTGTTCCCTCTCCCTCTCTCTCTCTCCCTCCCCCCCTCTCCTACACCTATCCTTCCCCCCTCTCTTTATCTCATCTGCATCATCCTGTTATTCTCTAAAGGAAGCCTGCATTGAATTTCTAGTGTGGCTCAGAAAATTCTCTTTTCATTTTCCTCATCCATCTATTTTCTGAACATCACATTTGAACTGTGTTACCTTGTTTATTTTCTGTTTGAATCAGTGAATCTTAGAATGTAAAAAAGAAAAGAAAAAATGGAAGGGACCTTAGCAATAAACAAACACTGCTCTTTCATTCTTTGGATGAAGAAACAAAGGCATTAAAGGTAAAGGAAGATGGAAATATGCCCTAGAATCACAGCCTAATTCTTTTATTCTTTGTGCTAGGTGTCTATCCCTTGTTTTGGGGGTCTGCCATCTCAAAACCCTTCCTATGTCTCAGGAACCATGTCAGGGTTAGCTTTATACTCCAAAACTAAATGCGCTGCTTCTTGACTGTTAAAACCTTCCTGGTTGCCACAAAAACCAAGGATCTGCCCTAGATGTGTCACATCAGACCTCAACCTCACAATTAGAGATACACCTGCAATGGGCACTCTCCAGTCACAGGAGCAAGCAGCCTGGACATTCCTAAAACAGCAATTGCAGTAATTTCTGGTATTCCCAATGATAAAGACACATGCTAATGTGGACAGCACTCAGCGGGGACAGCATTTGTTTCCCCACTGCCTGGATGTTTGTGGCTGAAATTTGGTCATTGTAAAAAACTAATTCTCCAAATTTTCTTGTTGACACATTTGCTTTCCGTTGCAGTTAAAGATAATTTTGTTGCTTGCAACTTTCTAAATCCCTTTTATTTTTATTTTATTTGCTAATTGCTGTATGTCCACTGTTCACATTAGCATGTGAGCTTCATGAGAGCAGAGGCATTATCTATCTTACTTACTAGGATGTGCCTCTCTATTACTATAGTGCCTGGCCCAGAGCTGGTGCCTGGCAAACATTTAGTAGTTAATAAATAAATACATTTTTTTTTTTCCTTCTCAAAAATGTTGTATCTTAATTCTCTTTTTCCCTCTGAAAACATTTGTTTTTATTTGGGTGCTCTCATTTTGTGTCTGCATTTCTTTCATTTTGTTTTGTTGGCACATTTATTTTTCCCTAATATCTGGTCATTACTTGAATATTCAGAGTATGGGGGAAAGGAATGTTGATTACTCTAAAGAGAGGTCATAGGTTTCCTTGCCTCCTAAGAAGGCCTATCTACCTGTAGGTTTCTGTGTCTGAAGAGGGTGGATTGCTCATTATAAGCCGGCACATATGAATGGTCTATTTGGAATGAATGGTTTCACTTTCAGGGTCAGATAGGCATGGAACTGCCAGTTCTACTTCCACACTGTAGTTCCAAAGCCTCGTCTTTATGTTAGATTCAAACTGTGGGGCCTGGCTCTCTCCAGGCAGATGGTCAAATGTCCCTGGATGGAAATCCTTCCATTGTGGATTAGAATAAATCCTCTGCTATCTATCCATGGTTCTCCTGGGGGGTGAGTTGAGAAAGATGCCAACTGATGCCTTTGATTATTAGCCCTCTTGATCTGTGCTCTACTCCCATTTTGGCTTTCTTTACCCACCAACATCACATCAGAGTTTCTCCCTGTAAGAGTGGCCTCAACTTCCACCTCCCCTCAGGTTCTCTGGGCCATGTTCTTATCACAGTTATAATGCCCTATTGTCCTTCTTGTCTTCCAGAATCCCTAATGACCTTCACTCCTTCTTCCCTCTCAGTTATTTATTGCCCTTTTATTTTCTCTCTATTATTCCCCTAAACTTTTGTGCAGGTGGTATGTAAACGTGACAGATCCGTTTGTGTTGTGAGCAAGAAAGCCAAAGAAGATATAAAAATATGCATCTGTAGATTTTGCCTAGGTCAAATGGCAATAGTCTAGAAATAATTTTAAATAAATTTTTATGTAGGTTATGGTGGTATTAGGCAGGCCACTGTCTGGGGATCAGCATTTAGGGTGATCTTCCTTAGGGGATGTTGGATTGAACTCTAATCAGTGCCTGCAGTGAGATAAAGATTCTTAAAAAAAAAAAAAAAATCTGATAATGAAGGAGGAACTGGAGAGGGGATGCTGTCTACTTTCCTTATCTACAGTCTTTAGATGTAAATCAAAACAGTGTGACCTTCACTGTAAAGTAAAAAAGGTACTCATAAAATGTCTAAACATCATCCACCAGGCAGAGGGCATGTGACCCATCCTGTGCACTCCCCCTGCTTGTAGGCCCAGGGTGGCCCTCCATTGTATCCTGGTTCACTTCTGCTGAGGAGTAAGAGGAACGTATGGATAATAAATGTTCAAAACCTCTCCGTTGAGTGTTCCAAGTACTTTCTTTAGGGCTGATAAAGGGTGTGCTTGGGGTACTTGCAGTCCTGGGGCTGAACAGGGAGCATCTGGTTTGAGCTTTTGCTCAAAGCAATGGCCCTGGCCTAGTATTTTTGTACAAGAACCTCATCTTTGCTTATGTGCATTTCTAACTGATTACCCAATAAGGGAGCAATTAACATGCATTAAGAGAAGAGAAAAATAAGGAGGAAAGAAGGGAAAGAAAGAATAGAAGTTCTTTCATAATAAATGAATAAGTTTTGTTGCAAGTTGTATGCCACCCTTGTATAGATGCTGGGGCTAGAATAAACTTTGTCCTCATATAGCTCTGATTTTCATTTGCCTTAGCTATCAAAACAATAAGATTACACTGTATAATCTCTGGGATTCCTTTCAGATTCTCTTCTCACCAAATAAGTAATTTCTTTTTCTAGACTGAAAATCTTTTGCAACACTTGACACTCATACCAGTTAATTCAAAAAGCAACTGTCCCTGCCAAGATGAATTGCAATAATTCTACCTTGAATATTGAAATCCTAGAGGAAACTAAATGTCTTCAAAATCAAAAGATCCAAAGACATTCGTGTCATTGCAGCAAGCATCAAATTCAACCCCAGGAAAATATTTGATCATGAGTCATAAAGACCTGTTCTGAGCCATGAATTATATTTAGAGGGGAACGGTAAACACACTTTGCTTTCAACTTTTATATCTTCAGCAGACTCATTTTCTCTGGTGTTAATATGAAGAGATGTAAATAGCCCAGGAACTACTTTTTGAAACACAAGCTATAAAATTAATGATCTCTGTCAAAGATTCTCTCATTTCTCATCACAATACACAAATTGGACATAAAACAGCCCGGCTAAATGTGTCTTTGCTACAAGAGGAGTATGTGTGTGTGTGGGGGGGGGGGGGGGATTTGGAGAGTGGAGAGTGCTATAACCTTTATTTAGCAAGGGAAAGAGGAAATGGAAATAAACAAACAGTGCTTTAAATTATATTGATCTAAAAATGACAGATGTTCATTAGAATACCTGAAAGGCACAAGACAATCAAACATGGCTTCTTTGTAAGGTGGATGTGTAACACTTTAAATTGAAAATCATCCCATTGGCAAGGTAACAGGGAACCAAGTATAAGAGATGTGAAGCTGTGAACCTGTCAGTGTGGAGAAGATTGCTCACTAAGGTGGGGGCTTCTTCTTCCATAGTCGACCCATTTATAATTTATTTCTCTCTTTTGTAAACTACCAACCGCACAGAATGATGGAACAAGGCAGGACTGCATAGACTTTCCTAGAGACACAGTCAGGGATCAAAGTCCTTTACAAAAAAAGATGGTGAAGAAAAAAATAAAATGAGGACATTAGAAAATACATTTCCTTTTCTGCAAATAAAAAAATAAAATAGTAATTTTAATTAATACTAGAATTTCCTAAAATTCATTCTATTTTGGAAGGAATGTACATAAAGATATTGCATATACAAAGGTAGCTTTTAAATGCATAGAGACACGTAAGTCGTAGATAAGATTTCCATTTTCCATGGGATTCATTTCAGGGAAATGTGTTTATTTTTATTTAGATGTGTATCAGTTTTTGTAGGAAAGTCACCTAAGAAATAAATTAGGCCCATCAGAAATATTTGGGGACTGAATTTGGGCAATTACATGTTCACATGCATTTCCCTGTGGTAATAAATTTTCGGGAAAATCATGTTTATAAAGGAATGCACAGGGCTGGTGATACAGCTCTGTGGCAAAAAAAAAAAAAAAAAAAAAAAAAAAAAAAAAAGTATAAATAAGCAAACAAATAAATAGTATAAAATTCCCCACTCCCCCAGTAACAAAGCACACCTGGATGTTGTGAATTACTTGTTGGGAGATCTAAAAGCTTATCTGTACATCCAGTGGGTAACAATTCTACCTTCCATTTAGTGTGGATTATGCACCAGACATAAGTGTAAACATCTCCCATACACCTACTTTTCACAACAACCCTGTAAGACAGGTATATTATTATTTCATTTTTGTCGACGGTACAACTATGGAAGAGAGAGATTGAATGATCTTCCGAAAGTCCCACAGTTGCCAAGAAGTGGAGCCACGATTTGACTACAGCAGTCCGGCTGCTGGTCTGAGCTTCAGTAGGATGTGAACAGTGAATGCCCATGAATGGTGATTATAGGCAGAAGAATGCAGCCTGGAGCCCACTGTGGGCCTGGAGCTCCCTCCGCACTCCTTCATGCTCCAAGACCTCCATCCTGAACAGCTCCACCAACTCATGTGATCAATAATGAATGAAACCAGTGGGAAGAGATTTATGGAGAAGTAGCACTCCTCTCTGTGACGGCGATTTAATTTCAAAAAAAGACCTGAATTTGTTTTAGAAGAGATGAGCTTCGCACTGATGATAAAGAGATGAAAAATATTTGAATTAATGAAACATTGAAATGCCCATTTAGTTAGCATCTACCTAGTGTGAGGTGGGAATATTCACACCACAAAAGACTAATGATTGGCATTGGCATTCCCATGTAAATAGATGAGTATATTCCATTCCTGACATGTTAAAAAAACTTGATTGAGATTGTTGATACTGAAAAAGACTTAGCAGGATAATCAGAATGCCTATTTCCCTAATGCTGTGTTCTGCCACTAAGAGAAATACAACGACAGCTGGTGACTGCATACAGCCTAGTGAATGGAACCAGTCTCTGTTGCACAGTCTTCATTTATTGTGATGGGAGCCATGGCGAGGGAGTGAGGTGCACCTGAACAACAACTCACCATTGTGTCCAGGCTTACATAGATTGATCTCCCTCAGAGAAGGATGGGAGCGTTCTGTGTGCAATTGTTTATTTGGATAGGGTGTTTAGGAGTGAGAAGGAGAACAAGAACAACGAGTTTGTTCTCTATTTCTCACCCTTTCTCACTTTGTAATCCTTCTCTCTCCCCTACTCAATTGGGTACAATAAAAAAGATAGGTCTTATTTGACTGTTATGGCTATGTTGATTATTTGGGGCACCACTGCTCTCAGATACATTACTCAGCCCTTTGTGTAATTCAGGACATGTGACCCTGGCTGAATCATCCAGCAAAGGTTGGACTTCGGGCTGAGTTTTGACAATGGAAGGTGCTGGAATAAGACTGAGAAAAAGAGGGAGATAAAAGCCATGGCATTTCTCCCATTTTCCTTTATCTCAGATAACTTTTCTTCTGGACCCAAGCCACTGAAGTCTTTGCCTCTGCATGATGACCCCAGCTCTTGGGCTCAACATCTTTGCCTCTTTCTACTGGATGTTGCAGGGATAATCGATTGGCTACCTATTCTCATGGATCTCTGGGTTTCCTCACTTTCCTCTTAGTTTCTAAGGATCTCCAGTTCTCTCTCCTATGTGTTTTCTGATTGGGCTTGGGTATTACAACTAGAACAGCAGAATTGATTCTCAATGTGTATTTGCTTCCTGGCCATCCCCCATATTTTTGGACCAGAGCTCACTGAGGGACATAGATTATCAATCTCTTCTTCCATGGCTGCTAATGCATCTCAGGAGCTACAATACCACACATGTCACCAGAAAATTTCTTCTGAGTTCAATTGCCAAGAAACTTTTTCTTGTTTTTTTTTTTTTTTTTTTTTTTTTTTTTTTTTTTTTTTTTTTAATTGGATATTCTTTTCAAAATGACCCAGTCAAGCTTTCAACTTTGAGGTCCCAAACAGGCTCTTTGTAAATCATTTACTTTTGTCCTGATCATCTTTCTTGATAATCTTGAGTGAGCCTCTCTAAAACAGGAGTGAGTTTTCAAGAGGGACTCTGCCATTAGTGCTCTTCAACTCTCCCCTTTGTATCAAGGTGAAGGAGAATCGCTCCTTCTCTTCCTCAAGAGTTCTTCAAAGATGAGGAGACCACAGCATGCCAACAACTCTAAAACCCCTCAGTTTCCTGATCACTCCCTGAACCACACTGTAGGCAGTGAAATGTGGCAGTGGATAACTGGCGAGAAGGGACTAACAGACAAACCTGTGGCCAAACGCCTCCTGCGTCTGTGGCCTAGCACATTTCTTTGGAATGTTGAATATTTGGCAACTCTTGTTTGGTTCTTACTCTTCCAATTGCAAACAAACAAAAAAGACTAAGAATATCATCTTATTACTCAGTTTACATACTTCAGAATCAATTTTGTAGGTATTATATGAACAGGTTACAACATATATACTATTCAAGTAGACACATAATAGAAATTACCCATCCTTCCATACTCCTTGGCTATTTCCTCCCCTAGCCAAATTTTGGTATTGATACTTTGGCATATCTTTTGAGGAATATTCACTATATAGACTATATGATTTTTTTTTTCATCCAGCAGTAACATATCATATTATCCATTATTTCATTTTTGGATTACATCATACAGCTTGAAGATTCTTCCACATCAGTACATTTTACAATAGCATTATATTCAACTACATATTTGCCATCCATTTAGTGGTCGATAGCTACATGGTTTGCATTTTCGCTAACACACGTACATATTCAATATGGAACCTATGCATCTGCCATTTTGCGTATTTGCCAGTATTAATGCAGGATATAGTCAAAGAAATTGAGTGCTGTACCAAAGTTTGTGTGCATTTTAAACATTTATGAAGTTTGCCAAATTACCCCACAATGAGCTATCATTTTACAGTTCATCCACAAAAGTAAGAAAACTGCTTGTCTTTTAGACCAGGAAGTGCATTTTAAATATTTTTGAACTTTACAACTTCAAATGAAATTGATATGCCATTATAAAGTTTAAACATTCCTTATTTTGAGAAAAATTGAATGTCTTTCCACCCACTTTAAGTCATACATATTTTATTCTCTCACCTGGTTTTTCATGTCATTTGCCATTTTCTTAAATGGTTCATTAAGAGTTATGTTAATTTTGTAGCTGTTTATTATAGAAAATGTTATTCACTTTTCTAAGCTATGTATTATAATGGTTTTTCAACAATTTTTCATTTCTTTTTATCTTTATATTTTTTTACATGGGGAATTAAAATATTAAAAAAAAATCCAAACATCAAACTTTAACAACTTTAGATTTTGATTATATTTTGAAAGGTCTTCAAGCTTCTTATTTTACTACATTAGCACTCTTAATTACTATAACTATATAATCGTATTTGGTATCTAGTAGGGCTAATGTTTCTCACAACTCTTCTATTCCAGAATTTTTCTGGATGTTTGTGAGCTTGTATTTATTTGCTTAACTGAGAAGAAATAGGGTAGCTTCTTGAAAAAATCTGTTGTAATTTAAATAGGAATTCAATGCATTTATCAATGAATTTAGGAAATATTTGAGACTTGGTGGTACCAGTTTTTATCTAAGTAGAGGGTTAAATTTTTCTTTTTGTTCTTCAAAATAGAACTTTAAGGCTTTATTCATGTAGTTCTAGTATGCTTACTAAGTTTATGTTATTTTAAGTACTATAAGTATTATTTTAAGTATTTACAAAATACTTAAAATAAAATGGCATGTTGAAAAATACATTGAATAGCCATGTACTCACACTGCTAGCTAAAACAATAATTCTATATCTGTACAGTTGAAGCTCCATGTCAACCCCATCCCATTCATGTTTTCTTCTCCCTCTACCCAATCCCCATATTTTCATTCATAATTTTTATTCATATCTCTATCATGCATAGCAAAGATATTATGTATATGATATTTATGACCTTTGTAATCAATGTATTTCACCTATTTTTCTTTAAATGTTTGACACAAATTTCACTTATTCCTCTGGTTGGTTCATGATAATTTTGTCAACATTATATATTTATAATATAGTACATATGTGCATATATATAGTATTGGCACAGTTCACTTGTTTAAACTACTGCATATTTTATTTAATACATTGATTTCATTACTATAAAATATCTCTTAGTATGAATATGTATCAACTTATTTTTTCTATATTATTATTGATCAATCTGTCAAATATCACAATTTGTTTGCTATTACAAACATCCTTCTCCATGTCCAGGAGGATATGTGAATTATAAACCAGAAAAAAATGGTATTACTTAAGAACAGGGGCAGAATTTAAGACTGCATTCCTAAAGAATAAGAACCTTAGTTTTACAAGACCCCAAGCTAATTTCTGTGCACATTAGCTTGAGAAACATGGCAATTGACTGACATGTGAAATAAAAACTTTTGGAAGTATGCTTGTATATTTCCAACCATACTGAATTTTCCATTTTTCTCCACGTTGGTTGTAGCATTTCATTAAGTACCATATGAGTTTCTACTATTCTACTTCTCTGCAAGGACTTGACATTGTTCAATTCAAATATTTTTTATTTTTAATGGTATAATATGGAATTTTAATATGATGTGGATTTTTGTGTTTTCCTGATTAGTATTGAGTTTAGACATTTAGAAACCATGTTTGTTGGATAGTCTGACACAATAAACAATGTTTTGATGTATAATTTAAATACCATAAATTTAATTCATTGTAAGGGTAAAATTAATGAAAGTTTAGTAGGCTCATGGAATGGTACAGCCATAACAAACATGAACTTCAGAGTATTTTCATAATCCAATAAATTTATTTCATATTCATTTTAGTATAAATTCTACTTCCATCCCCAGTTTTAGGCAATCTCGATGATCTTTCGGTCTTTATAATTTGCCTTTTTGACATACTTCACATGAAGTTCTGATACATGTTTTTAATTGTGTTGAGCTTTTTCATTCATTTATAATATTTTGGAAATTCATCCCTATTGTAGCATATATCAGTAATTCATTCTAAACCACATAGAATATTTATTTGTAGCTCTTTAAGAAATGATTACATTTTCTAATAAACTGGTACCATTTACATTCCTATGTTCCTAGCAGTAATAAATAAGAGTTCTAGTTTCTCTACATTCTTAGCAAAACCTTGCATGCTGTCTTTTTCATTACAGTAATTATTGTTAGCATATAATGGTAACTCATTGCAAATTAAAGGTAACATTTCCCTAATTTATGTTGATTGGGACCATCATTTCATCTGCTCATTAGCCATCAATGTATCTATATCAGTAAAATGTCCACTTAAATCTTTTGCTAATTCTTTAATTGGGTGGTTTTGTTTTTACTAAACTGTAAGTCTCCGTACACTGGCTAAATATAAGGTATATGATTTTAAAATATTTTCTTCCCATCTATGGAGACTGCCCCTGGCCTCTGTGTGTGTGTGTGTGTGTGTGTGTGTGTGTGTGTGTGTGTGTATTGTACTGTGGATTGAACCCAGGAATGCTTTACATCACCAAGCCTTTTTAAATATATATTTTTTCATTTTTAGACAGTACCTTACTAAGTTGTTCAGAGCGTCCCTAGATTGCTGTGGTTGACCTTTAACTTTTCATCCTCTTGCCTCAGTCTCCACAGCCAATGGGATTACATATGTAAGCAACCATGCCTGGCTTTTTTTTTTTTTTTTTTTTCCTTAATGGGGTCTATTGAGATACGGGTTTGTCATTATGATATAGCCCAGTCAAGTTTTTTTTTTTTTTTTTGCACTTTCTATTTTTCTCAAAGGTTAACTATCAATCTGATATTTTGATATTTTTAATAAAGCTTTATCAAACCCGAAGTCTGAACATTTTCTTCGTGTCTTTTTCTATGGGCTTTCTAGTTTCCACTCTTGACTTCATGTGTATGATTATAGGACAGTATGAGGTGAACTGATATACACATCAAAAGAGTAACAAATGGGTAAAAGAAAAGGTTGAGAATTTCTCAAATACAGAAAGGGAAATTAAAATATTTTTCATGAATCCAAGAAGACTGGGATTAAATCTAAGAAAGTCTAACATTATACTTAAAATAATGAAAGTCAAAGACAGCAGGAGAAAAGTGACTTGTCATACATAAGAACCTCTGTAAGACTATCCTGGATTTCTCAGTATAAACTTCATAGGCCAGAATAGAGTGGAATTATATATTCAAAGTACTAAAAAGAAAATAAAAAGAACCCAGGCAACTAAGAATACTGTGCTTTAAAAATGAGACATAAAGGCTTGGCCTGGCAAACACAAACTGTGAGTTTAACTATCACCACTAGATCTGTCTTATAGGAAGGGCTGAAGGGATATCATCTATTGATCACTGTTCAAGTAGTATTTTGTCATAAAATCTACGTGGATGCTTTTGCATGTGTGCATTCATTTGTCCATCATCATTTGCTAAAAAAATTATCCATTTACCATTGTATTATTTCAAAGCCTGTGTCAAAATCAATGACTGTAAATGTGAGAGTTTAATTTTAGACAGTCAGTTCTGTCCCATGGATATACCTGCTTAACCTTGAACACTGTCTTGTTTATACTGCATTTATATTAAATCTTGAAATTACTTATTTTAGCTTATCTTTTTTTTTCTCTTTAAAAATTGGTTTGTTTGCATGTATTCAGATTAGCTTCTCAATTTTTTAATAAATATTAGTAACGTTTTTTGGTATGGAATACATTGAATGTATAGATTGTTTCCCATCAAATTACTGATTTGAAAATATTTAATCTCCTAAATTATAAACATAGATGATTTCTATTTAGTTAGATATTGTTTTCAATTTCTCTTCTAAGGTTTTGCATTATTCAATTTGCAAAGATTATATGTCTTTTGCTAAATTTATTCCTTTGTATTTTATTCTTCTTGAAAGTTATTATGCATGGTATTTTTTCTTTTAATTATATTTTTTGTGGCTCATGTGTAAAAAAAGCTCACCTTTTTAAAATATATTAATCCTGAATCCTGACATTAGGACAAATGCTTTTATTTGTTTTAGCATTTTCCCCCACTTTGGCGTGTATTCCTTAGTATGTTCTGCATACTAAGAATTGTATCATTTTCAAATAACTTTTTAAAAAATATTTATTTATTTGCTTTAGTTGTACACAATGTGTTGTAAATGTGTTTAGTTGTAAACACATTTATGTTTACGTGGTGCTGAGGATCGAACCTGGGCCGCACACGTGCTAGGTGCTCGCACTACCACTGAGCCACAACCCCAGCCCCTCAAATAACTTTTTTTTTGATTCTCAATATTGAGCTTTAAATTCTTTCTTCTTCTTTCCTTTTTACTTCCTTACTGTTGGGACCTTACACTGTCTGCCAAGGGGATGGAAAAGCTCTGGCTTTCTGGCTGCTTGCCACATTACCACACCCTGTTGCAGGACCTAGGCTAAGCAGGGGCATGGCTGTGAGAACTGAAACCACCCCAAGGATAGGCCAATGGCTCCGCCAATGGCATCCACCCATGTTCCTTATGTGTCCCTATGATCTTTCTGCTGATTGGCCCATGTCCTCTATAAGACCGTCCAACTTCCTCAATAAACTGAGTTCAAGCGCCCACTGACTGGACTCCCCAGTATGTTCCTGGGCCTTCTAAAGGTGGGGGGGAGGGAATATTGGCAGCCTTTGCTTTCCCAATCTAGTCTCTTCGTTGAGGTAGGCCTCTCTGGCCTCTTTTGCTGGACAAAAGCGGTCCATCCCGGGTACGGGGTGCTAAAGACCTCAACCTCTTATAACTTTGCGACACTTACTTCTTTCTACATTATTTCACTGCCTAGACTTTCAACACAATGTTGACTAGAAGTAACAAGAATGCATTCTTATCTTACTGCTAATTCCAGAGGAAGATATCTAGTACTTAACTAGATTACATTAAGTATAATATAAGACATGGGATTTTTATAGATACACTTTAGCAGGTGGAAAAAGTTCACATTTTCCCCTAATTTGTTATGAGTTTTATCATAAATTTGTATGAATTTTTATCAATTATTCTATATCTATTGTGATAGTCATGTTTTTCCTGCTTCTTTATTATATCAACTTCATACATTATTTGATTTTAGTTATTAAACCAATTGCATTTCCTGAGAAAAATCATTCTTAATCATGGTGTCAAATCTTTGCTAGATTCAGCTTACCACTATTATTTTTTAAGAACTTTGGTGTCTGTGTTCTTATAAACTTTGGCTAAGTATCAGGGTAATACCAGCCTCATCGAATTGAGAATGTCTCTCATTTGTTGTTGTTGCTGTTTACTGAAAGTGCAAATAATTACTTCTTTAAATATTAGACAGAATTTATTATGGAAATGTCAGAGCCTGTAATTTTCTTGGAGAATGTGTGTAATTTTAAATTCAATTTGTTTATTGTTTTGTCTTTACTCTTTGATTTTTTGCCTTCCTAATGCTTGTTAATTTCCTCTAAATTGACTCATTATTGGAATATTTTTCCATATTGTGAAGAGTTGGTGATTATGTCCTGATTTTCTTATCTAATATTTACAGTCAGTCTGTATCAGGTATTGACACTTTTTTTTTTTTTTTTTATAAATAGTAATAAATATTCTGGGCACCACAGGTTACATGGTGTCTATAGCAACAAGTTAACTCTGCTCCTGTAATGTGAAAACCACCATGACAGTATGTAGATGAGCACGTATGCTGTGCTTCCAAAAAAAAAAAAAAAAAAAAAAAAAAAAACCTGTAAGAAAGCACTCTGCAAACAATATTTGCCTCAGGAGCTGAAGCAGACTGACTCCCCCCACCCATCTAAATGGAGGCTTATCAACTTTGTTGATCTTTTCTAAGAAGGAACCTTTGGTTTTGTTGACTTTATCCACTATTTTTGGTTTTCATTAATCAATTTCTGTAAGCATATTATTTCTTATAGTTTGCTTACCTTTACTCTTGATTTTTTGCCTTCCTAATGCTTGTCAATTTCCTCTAAATTGACTCATTATTGGAATATTTTTCCATATTGTATTTTTCCAAACTAAGTATTCCCTTATTTTTCTAGTCTCTTGCTAGTGATAGATTAGCTAAAGTGATCTGAGGCCTTTCTTTTTCTTATAGTCATTTGAAAAACAAAATTTCTTCTATTTTTTTTTTTTTTTTTTTTTTTTTTTGCCCATAGCCCAGGAATGTTGCAATATTATTTTTTATTTCATCAGGTTCAAAATATTTTCTAATTTCCCTGAGGATTTTTTTTCTCTTGACTCACAAGTTATTTTGAAATGAGTAAGTTAATTTCAAAATATTTTTAAAGACCCCTCCCCTCAACCAACCTCTTCTCTTTTTGTAATTATTTCCAACTTCAGTCTGTATGGTGTCAGGTAGCATAATTTGTAACTTCACTACTTTTCAATTTATTTCCTTTGTGGCCTACCATCTGCTATGCCCTACACTGTGTATGGTCGATTGATAACAGCGTATAGTCAGCCCTTTGTACCCATGGGTTTTGTATCTACAAATTCAACCAACCATAGATCGAAAATATTTGGGAAAAAAATTCCATCTCTACAAAACTTGAATAGCCACTTTGTTTTTTGTCATTATTTGCTAAACAGCATTTACATTGTATTAGTTATTATATATAATCTACACATAATTTAAAGACCATGAGGGGATGTTTGTAGGTTATATATAAATACCAGGCCATTTTATATTAAAAAAAATAGAAAAAAACTTGAGCATTTGATGATTTTGGTATCCCCAAGGGGGTCCTGGAATCAACACCCATGTATAATAAAGGATGATAAGGATGATTAGTTCAAAATCACTATTATTCTTCAACTATTTTTTCACTTTTAATTCATTTCCATTTTTCTTTCATGCATTTTGTGTCTCTATTGTAAGGCTTATATCCATTTATATTTGTTTTGTATTTCTTATATACTGAAATTTTCAGCAAAGTTCCATCTGTATTAATGATACTTCTTTTTTTGTCTATATTGTCTAACCTGAATATGGCCAGTTTATTTCTCTTATGATTGCTCTTTCCACATATGCATTGTTGTATCATTTGCAAACAAAAATTTGCTTGTTTCCTTGGATCTAAAGTCTGTTCTTTGTAGATAACATGTATTTGGATATTGTTCTTACCCTCTAGACAGTACTGTCTGTTATAGTTTGAATGTTTTTCTCAAAAGTTCATGTGTTGGAAATTTAATCCATAAATTCATAAGTTTATGGTATATGGAAGTGGAGATTTTCAGAGTCTAATTTAGATTAAATGAGGTTTGGAGTGTGGTGGCCTTTTAAAGGCAATGGTAGCTTTATAAGAAAAGGACGACTGACGTGAGTTTGCCTCCCTCCTTCTCACCATGTGATGTATTTAAGGATGGAGTAAGGAGGTCTTTACCAGATGGCTGGTGTTTTATTACTGCACTTTCCAGATTCATCTCAGTCCATTTTCATTTGGGAACAATTGATGTTTTGAAAATTAATTTGATGGTTTGTTGTGAAGGGAGAACACTTGGGGGAAATGGTAATTCATATGCCAAATAGGATCTGGTTGAATGGAGCATATTTGGCCACAAAATTAGAGAAAAAAAGATTCAATAAAATTCAGAATAAGTGAATAAGTGAAATGCCATTTAGATTTTACGCAGTGAAGAATGTGAGCATGAGGAACAGAATGAATTGCACTAACCTGTCCTTTTTTGGCAAAGCAGGACAATCAATGTCAAGTTTGGAGAGTGTGTGAAGTAGATCTTGAATCTAACTGCAAGTCATCAAGTCTTTTCCCTCCTTGCTGCTCTTTGTTACAACTTTCACTTCATGTCTTCATCTCCATGTCTTCTCAGCATTTCTTCTTTGTCCTTCCAAGGCAATGGATAGTTTCTTCATCGTTCAAGTCCACTTTTCTCTTGCGCCACCTGCCCTTTTCTCTGGATCTATCCTTGTTTGACCTGTCCATTGTGGAACACCCCTTCCTTCACAGTCTTGCACCTCTGGCTCCATATTAGTTCTATCACCTGGAAACAGAGAATTAGGAAGAAGTGAGTATGGTAGTGATTAAACACATTAAAAAGAAATGAGGAAACAGGAGATTACAAGGCTCATTCAACAAATCCATATTTATTTTAACAATTCTCAGCGTCAGTGAACTTTAACTTTTCATTCATAACTGGCCTGGGTCCTGCTTATATGTCTGAGTAGGAGCTGTTAACAGCACAGTGCAATGAACAGACTGTAAATAGATTACAATAGCACAAATAGAGTACAATGTAATTGTAGTTCAATGTCACAAGGTTGAGTGTAACAATCTATTCTTCTCCTTTTTCTTTTGACATTATCTCATTTGGTTTCTATTGTGTCTTGTTCTTGAGAATTTAATATAGTTGCTTGAATTATTTCTATGAAATTTCTAGATGACAGATATTCTAGGCACATATTGTTTCTAATCTCCACATCAACTGTGTATGGTAAATACTGTTATTCATACTTCAAAGATAAGAAACCAAGGATTCAGAAAGAAATTTGCAGGTTTTCCTACAAAATTGGTAGATTAAATATGCACTATCTCCAAATCCCATGAAAATTACATTAAAGTTTTGTTTAACAGCATAAATAAACAATGAAAAAAAAAGTGAAAACAGATATAATATTTTGGAAGCTGCAAAGAAGATAGATACATGAATACTGACTTAATAGACCTTAGAGTCATAAGTGGAAAAAATAAGAAGCAACTTTGCATATACAAGAAAGATAGAAAGAAGAAAGAAAAACAAAAGCATTGATAAAATGGTGCTAGCAGGTACTCATGAAAATACCAGGTGTAGCTGAAGGAAGTGAACACAGGGAATTTAAGATTTATAAATATGAAATCAAACTAAACATTGTAAAACTCTGAATGTTCTGAACAAAAGATTCTACAAGCTTCCTGAGAGATACACTCTCAAACAAGTTCATGCAAGAGATCAGGAAGCAGAAATGATTCTCAGATTTTTCAATCGCAATCTTCAATGCTGAAAGACAAGGAAGCAAACTTTTAAGCTTGGGACAAATGCCTCCTGATCTGGAATTCTGTACTTGTCTAAAAGATTGATTTATTTTGAGGGCATAAAAAACACATGAAGGTCTATAACATTTTACTTTCAATTCGCCTTTTCTCAGAAAGACACTAGAGGATGCCCTCTATTAAAACATAGGAGAAAAACAAAAGTGGAAGAAAGAGAATAGGATATGGGGCTATAAGTTAAGGGAGAAGAAAGGGAACTCTCCAAATTTATGGAGAAGTGATGTCCAATATATTTGCCTTGAGCCGCATACAGCTAGCTAGTAAGCACTTGGAATGTGATTAGTTCAAAATGAGATGAACCATGGTCAGGGTTTGGCAAACTTTTTCCATAAAGGCCCAGATCATAGATATTTAAGGTTTTATGGAACTGAAAACTCTGTCATAGCAACATACAGAAACCATTGCTGATAATTAACAAATGGCAGTGGTTGTTCTCAGCCGCAAAATTAGAGAGCGTGCACAGTTTTCCTATCGTTTTGCCTACTGTCCCACATAGTATAAGACATACTGTGGAATTTAAAGGGTAGTAAAAAATAAGAAGTGGAAAAAATAAGAAGCAACTTTGCATATACAAGAAAGATAGAAAGAAGAAAGAAAAACAAAAGCATTGATAAAATGTTGCTAGCAGATACTCATGAAAATACCAGGTGTAGCTGAAGGAAGTGAACACAAATACGCAAATATGAAGATACCCAATCTCAAAAATTATAAACTGATTATGCATTGAAATGGCAATATTTTGATTACATTATGTTAGGCAGAGTACACTGTTGACTTTTTGAAAATGGCTACTGAAGGGCAAAGCATCACACCGGGGACAGCCGTGCAGCCAAAAGATTTATTTAACAGCCTTCGTAGCTGGTAGCGAAAACCGGAGAAGAGGTGCTCTGGTCGAAGGTCGAAGAGGTGGGAGAGGGGAGTCAGGGAGAAGGGAGTGTGCAAGCTCTGGTGGGAGAAGGAAGTCAGGGAGAGGGGAGTGTGCAAGCTCTGGACAGAAGGTGGGTGCTTGGTTGCACCGGCTGGGATCTCTGGAGCTGTCGGCTAAAGCAGCTGCTGTCTGGCTGGAGGCTGGAGCTGTCAGCTGGGAGCAGCCGTCGGGCTGAAGGTGGTCGGTCTGGAGCTGTTGGCTGGAGCAGCTGCCATCGGCTGGAGGCGATGGGTCTGGAGCTGTTGGCTGGGGCAGCTGCCGTCGGCTGGAGGCGATGGGTCTGGAGCTGTTGCAGTGGCTTCCTCCTCTCTGCAGCGACGAGCTGATGTATCTGTCTTCCTCCTCTCAGCAGCGACGAGCCGATGTTGTGTCCGTGTGTCTCTCTCTGTCTGAGTCTCTCAAACAGGGACTTATATAGGGATTTCTAGTGGGGGGTGCACTAGAGCAACCCCAACACCATTGGCTAGAACAGGGTGTCCTTTAAGCCTATTGGCTCTTGCCTGGGGAAAAGAAACATCCTGCCCGGGGAAGAAACATCCTGCTCGGGGGGGGGGGGGGGGGGGGGGGAGAGACATCCTGTCCAGGGAAGAAACATCCTGCCGAGAACGAAACAAGGTTGCTTCTCCCAGGATGTGGAAAACTGTGAGGGCGGGGGAGGGTAACCTATCTATCAGCTACTAAAACTTAGTTTTGGTTAAATGGCACCCATTTTGGTTCTCTTGGCCAATATGTGCAGGATGATGTCTACACCTTGTCTAAATCAGAGGAGGTAAGAGGCTTCTGGAGTTAGGAAGATAAAAGCTCTACAATACCAAATATGGCTGAATGTACCAAAGGGGGAATTACATGAGAGGAAGATGGTTTATGGCTGGGCTACTAACAAGTTCATAGAACTCTAGACAAATTAAAACTAGAAAGCAACACATATCAAAAATGGGAAAGCCAAAGAAATTGTACAAGAAAGGTAAAGTTGATCTGTTATACTATGTACTGCAACTGGGCATAGCTGCAGTTGTATGATCATAGATATGTAAACAATGCATTTTCACTTAGTTATGATTTAACCATGCTGGCAGAATGAGCAGGAAGGAAGATGAACCGGGAGGATACGGTCAGAGTAATAAAAAGAAAGTAGGAATCCATGTGTTTCACTACAAAATATTTAAATGGACATTAAAAATAATAATAATAAATAGCAGCCTGATGTTTAGAAACAAATACCAAAAAAGTCCGATAAAATAGCACCACAATGTATCTTGCTCAGGGCAATAGAAATTGGGTTAAGTAAAGTGTGAGGATGATGGTTTTTATGATAATCTTTGCAGAACTGATTCTTTATACGCATGTATAGCTAATAAAAATAAACCAAATTATGTAAATAAATGCGTGAGAATGGAATTTTCTAATATAAATAGATCAGGAGAGGGAAGTCAGGAGATTACAGAATTCACACAATGTCACATGGCTGACCTTTGGACTGAAGTCTAATCTGAAGCAGATCTGTCTGACTTCATTGCAGGATGCTGCCTGAATACAAAAGTAATTAACGCACGATCAATGGCAGACAAATTAAATGTCAACTTGGCATCAGGTGAAACAGAGCTTTTGTCTTTGTGTGTTTTAATTCCAGGAAAGGGGTCCTAAACAAGGAACTCCTGAAAAAACCTTAGTGTACTTCAGTGAAGCCTTTGCTGAATTCCTGTCTGGGTTGGAAAGCTAATGTGTTTTCCTGACTAAAAACATTTTATTGACTCCCATTACCTCAGGAAAAAAACATGGGTAAGAAGATATTCTGGATCTAGTCCTTGCCTTTGGATCCTTACTTCTTGTAAAAATTCCATCCTTAGAGGCAGCTCCAAAGGCTGGGGTTGGGAGTTGGTATGGATTTTAGCTGTTTGACCCATGTTTCCAACCACAACAAAAAGTTCCTGTCAATAATTATCAATAATGTGTTTGGTAGGCAAATGTAATTTCCAGAAATTTTTTCTTTTTATACCTTCCACATATTGTTGTTCCTTTGCCTTTGTTTCATTTAATTATGATGCCATATTCTCCAGGGTTTGGATATTCTGAAATATCGTAATTTCCATGTCTTGTCATGAGTCTGTACTATTTGTATTGCTGTTTTAATTTCTTCACCGTTGAATCTCCTTTACTTACATCACGAACTAACACACTTCAAAGTACCACACATTTGTCTCCCTCTGTTACAAGTTTCCCTGATGCTTCCTAACTTCACCCCTCTGAGAATGGCTATAGTGACTATCTCTGTTGTCAGTCAAGTGACATTGTTTTTCCATGTAGTCTTAGTCTCTAGTAAAGTCCTGCACAAGAGCGAGATTCCAAAATTTGTCTTCAGTGAATAATGGTGAGAAGAACCAAGACAGAAAATAGCTAGGAGTGGTGAAGTGTTTGTATGAGCAAGCAGTAGTCTCTGAAGAGCTTTTAACTTGTAAGAGGTGGGAAGAGAGAGAGAATTCATCGATTCCTGTAGGAAGAGATGTTTGTGGCTTGCAGCCTGATTTCTTTAACACTGATTTAGGAACACATGTTGCATAACAGCATACAAAATTTTAACTTTAATAATAAAAAAGAATTACAAGTATACAAAGAACACATTCTGTTCTTTTACATTACCACATAATGGCTTCATTTTCTTCATTCTTGAAATGAAAAGAACATTGAATAAGCAATGTGTATGTGGACAATTCCAAACTCACCTCAAGAATGAAGCCAGTGTCTAGGTGAATAGCATACCTCCCCACAATTGGAATCAAGTCTGGGAGTCTGGGACAGCTAGGACATAATTCAGTACGTTAGAGATAGGTAACTTCAAAGTTTGACAGTTTTAATATCAGCCCTTATTCTGATAACTATAAAAAATGAACAATTTTAGGTAAAATAACTAAAACTTCAGGTTTGGGGCCAGCAGTTGGGCTCTTCATATTTTTTTGAATTTCTAAAACCAATTTAGTTAAGAAAACTCGCATAACTTTCATATAGCTTTTTATTAGTTAAGTATAATGACTAAGAAAATTTGGGGCCTCTTGCCCAAACCTGGTAAAATTCTTAAGAGTAACAAAATAAGTAGAATACAAAGTTAACTAAAAAAATCTTCCACCTGTTCTCCATACCAGGAACACGGGCTATAAATACAGCAGCACTATTGATTCTTGTGGATGTGCTTCTGTTCATGATTTTGACCTTTAGAGAACATGCTTTATTTTTTCCTTTGTGTAGGTTATATATGTATTTTTAATTTTTTAAAAATGGCAAATGTTATGGGACTTGAGCTTTCTTTTTGGCATAAATAGATGCAATATTCAATTATGTCAATCTTTGTTCAGTTGTTTCAAAAGGTTTAGTGAAGCTCAAAGCCACTGGTGCAGAAAGTAGTTAATAGCATGCCTGCCCAAACACAGGAGGCTGTCCAAATTCTAACAAAGAACTGTAATATTGGACATTTATTTCTTGTGTTTTTAATTTTTTTTTCTTTCCCTTACACATCCCTCTCATAGACATCAATCTCTTTTGCCTCATGAAAATGTTTATCTTTTCTTCCTTTCAGGATACCATTCAATTTCCCTATGTTTCTTAGTCTAGAAAAATATTAATAATAACTATCTTATGCCTTTGTATAATTCCATCTCTCCATAATTCACACCCATTTAATTCCTGCTCCACTATTGTTCATTTCAAGACTCTTTTATTGACACATCTTCTATTGTCTCCTCTTGGATGATTTTTACCTCCTTGAATTATTCAAGTTGAATTAACCCTTCTAGTAACTTTTCTCTTTTTGTTTACCCTCCTGACAGTTTACTTTACTTTTACTTCTTCCTTACTCTTCCTCTTCTCCCTTGTTACTGCCGGTGGGCAATCTGCCGTTCAGAACAGCGGGGCTGCGGGAGAAAACTCGGAGACAGGATAGAAAAGAAAAGGTTATTTTATTTTTCTCTCTCTGGCTTTAGCAACTCACAGTCTTACAATCACCCCCCCCCACACACACACACACACACACACATGGCGTTTACTCTGCACACTCTCTCCCGGGCATGGTCTCACGTGCTCAAGCAAGAATGGCGCTGGTGAGAGATTTCTCTCTGCGTAAGTCTATTTAAATCTCGTGCCAAGTCCCGTGAGATTTTGGGCTAAGTCCCGCGGGCGAGATTCTGGGTCAAGTCTCGCGAGCAATTAGGACTTCTGCATTTCCCCCTTTTTCGTTTTAAAAGAGGGGATGTTGTTAAGGCGACAAGCCTTTTGTTGATGAGCTAAATTGTATAGTATATTAAATTTTTTAAACAAATCAGCTGTCCTGAGTTCCATCAAGCAACACATTGAGTCTTGTAGGCAAATATCAGCAAGGCATTGTCCTGCAAAGTCACAAACAAATGAAAGACCAAAATGTCCACTCGTCACAACACATTGATCCAGGAGGCCCCATGCATGTAGAGCAGAGGCCACACTGTTGGTGAAGTTGTCCAATGTCTGAGCAGCAGGGATATTTGGAGCGACTGGATCTCTGTAGTTGTAGTAGTAGCCGTGTTTTTCATGTCTAGACAATACCATCGGCAAATCTTCAGGGCCCGCTACCTAGAAACTCAAGCTTTTATTATTGAAAGAAAGGCAGTGTTATTTTTGTACTGAGTCAAGAGGTGAGTTGTCAAGCTAAAAAACAGAACTATTAAATTAGAAAATTAAAGTTGATTTGTGTTCACACACATTGCTGTTTGAGCTCACGCAGGCATAAGCTGGCAAAATATCATATTTAGAACAAAACAAAGAAAGACTGAGGGTATTTATTGCATTAAAGATAGAGTAAAGAAAAGTTAACGGCACTTTGGAAAAATAATTTCTTAGCTGGAACCCTCGAGTCTCTGTGACCTTGTATGAGATTATCTGTTGAAATAACTTAAATTAATCAGCTATAAAACAAATTAAGTTAATTACAAATAAACATCTGTATGTCAAAACACCAAAACATCAGGCTACACAGCACTGGTCACTTTTTTTTGCTAAAAAGAAATCTCTGGGACTCCTATAAATCAAAATTGAATGTACCTTTACTTATTAAATTATTTACCTAAATTAAATACTCTTAAACTTAAATGAATTAAAGTTATTTGGATCCATAGATATATATTTTTTTTTATAAGCGCTTAGTTATCTGAGACGTCACCCTGGACAGACACACAAGTTTACAAACATATATTTGTGACATCACAATTACATGAAATTTAGACAAATGTACAGATATAATGACATATATATAAAAAGAGAAAAAATACAATTGTGTGCACACTAAAAAGAGATCTCTTTTTCTCGGCCGAGAGGAATGACACTTAAGTTGTGAAATATTTTGAAGGACTCTTATAAGGGAATCATTCTATGTCTTCATCTTGGTCCTCTTGATTTTGTGTCTTTTTTATTAATCTTGATTGTTTAACAACTTCATATTTGTCCTTTTGATTTTGTACCTGTTTAATTAATCTAGGTGGTATCCATATTGGAGAAAATTCGTGTTTTGGAAAAACACAAACAGATCCTCTCCCACAAATTAATACTGGATCTGGACCCTTCCATGCACCTGAAAGAACAACTTTCCAGTAAACCAAAGGTTTATGTTGTTGATGTGGGTTCCAATGTCTGTCTCCAGCAGAATAACCACCAAAGTCTAAAGTTAAAAAATTTAAAGTAAACAGGGCAACTGCCAATCTGTCCTTAGGATTTTTCTAGTTTCCTTCTTTCTGTTTTAATAACATAACTTTTAGCGTGTGGTTTGCTCTTTCAATAATGCCCTGACCCTGAGGATTGTATGGGATGCCTGTTTTATGGGAAATATTGAATTTTGTGTGAAACTGTTTGAAAGATGAGGATGTATATGCAGTGCCATTATCTGTTTTAAGCATTTTGGGGATGCCCAATGCAGCAAAAGCTTGTAAACAATGAGATGTAACATCTTTAACTTTTTCTCCAGAATGTAAGGAAGCAAAAATCATGCCTGAGCATGTATCTATGGTCACATGAATAAATCGCAATTTTCCAAAACTTGGCTCATGAGTAACATCCATCTGCCACAAATGATTGGGCATTAATCCTCTAGGGTTAACACCAAAATTGGGATTGGGCAAATGTGTCATACAAGATTTACAATCTTTCACAATTGTTCTGGCTTGTTCCTTTGTGATTTTAAACCCACTGTCCTTTTGATTTTCTCCCGGTGTAAGTCCATTTAGATCTCATGCCAAGTCCAGTGAGATTTTGGGCTAAGTCCCGCGGGCGAGATTCTGGGTCAAGTCTCGCGAGCAATTAGGGCTTCTGCACTCCCTCTTTTTCTACTTTTCACATGAAAACCTTCATTTACAACATGCTATGGTATTCTCTAATTTTTCCATCTGACATTCTCTCCATAGAACATTGCACCATTTTGTAACAGTGGTCCACTTTATGCTTTGAACATAGCCCTTGCTGCTCTGCTACTGCAATCTAGTTTTAAAATGGACATGTTTCTTTCTCTTTTTCTCTCCCAGCTCCTGTCTTTCCAAAGCCTCCTCCCCCATCTCAGGAGAAACAGGATTACCTTTCTTCCCCATCCTAAACAGATTTATCTGCCCTTGAACACTCACCCACCATAACAATGAAGTAATCCAGACTTTGGGGTTGGTATTGACACTGCATGTTACTGGTGACTAGTTCTGCTTCCCAAAATGTTGAAGTTTGAACATTAGAGAAGCACTGTGAGGCAAGCATATAAAGCAGGGTTTATTTTAAAAAGGGGTAACATAGACTTCTCCCTTGAGGGAGAAGGAGATCATAGCTGGTATCCTGGTATCCCAAGAAGTGATACGTTTTGCTCTTTTTATACATCCTAGGCTTCCTCTGTTCTCCTGCCTTCTTCCCATTATCTCTCTCTTTATTGCATATGTGACCAGGCCCAGGACTCCTTGGTGGGATGAAGGGGGAAAGGCAGGATGGTGCAGCCCAGGACACATTAATCAACAACTTTATAGCTCCCTGTAGGGAGGGGCAATTCCTGGGACAGATTACCTTAGCAAGAGGTTGGAGCTGGGGCAGGTTCTTGATAAGGGTGGAGGGAGGGCTCTGAAGGAATTAACATTTCAATTCCTCAGGGGACAGTGACTCACTCAAAATTGACCTCCTTGTTCTGACCTGACTCTGATTTACCTATCTATACTGACTGCCTAATTCTGTCCTCAGTATTAGAAGATCCCAGAAATGACTATCTCCCAAATTAACAAGTGAATTACAACTCTAACAGAGAACACGTGGAATGCTGGCTTTGAGCCACCTCTTTAAAAGCCCCTTGTTCCTGCTAATGGGGAAAATCACAGCCTTTGGGACAGGAGTCCCCTGTCTAGCAAAGCAATAAACCTTCTTTTTTCTTTTTCTCAAAACTCTGTCCTCATTATTGGATTAGCACTGGGGACAAGGACTGAGCTGTCAGCAACAATTTCAGCAAGTCTCTCTCTCTCTCTCTCTCTCTCTCTCTCTCTCTATATATATATATATATATATGTATATATATATATATATATATATATATATATAGTCTCAGAGATGTTCACTATATTTTCTCTGGCTCTCATTCCAAATCACTGACACTTTATCACATCATGCAAAGAAGAATATCCAGCTTGTCCTTGCATAGAGGTGGGTAAGGAAAAGATCACAACAAAATCTGGCTCCAAAACCGAAGGGAATGGGAACCCAAACCATTTTGGTGGTTCTTCTCACTTGCAATCAGTCCTACATAATACTACTACAATAACCTGTGTAAAACTCATGAAATTATTCAAAAACTTTAGTTGTTTCCTACTGGCTAAAAATCAAAGTTCACACCCTTTACTAAAATTGTTCCCAAATAGGCAGATATTTTGTTCCATCACCATGGGGACATTTGACAATGTATAGAGATAATTTCATTTGTCACAACTTCTGTTGGCATGCTACTGGAATCCAGTAAGTAGAGGTCAGCCATTCTGCTATATATCAACAACACCTAGAACAAACAACCCACTATAGCAGAAAAATATCTGGCACAAAATGCCACCATTGCAAAGGTTGAGAAATCTGTCCCAAATATGAAAAATCTTTGAATTTGTTTTGATGGAACCTTTGCAATTGCATCATCCACTATGTCCTAATATCAACTCCTTAATCTGTTCAATCTGTCTATCAACCTCAAAACATGTTGATACATTTCCATCTTTCTGCTAAAGAGTAAGATTCTTTTTTCTGCCTTTGTAGATTTAAAAATGCATTTAATCTTCCCCTTCATCAAATGTTAATATAGCTATATTACAGAGTAATCCCTTTTTTCTTATAATGTTGGGAATGTAAACCCTTACTAAGGACTTTATCGTCATTATGGGAAAATCTCTATCATGTACCAGAAAGTAACTTACATATCTAGACAGAAATAATCCAGGATAATTTTTTAAAACCATCAATAAGGTTTTTGTAGGAGTTATTCAAATGGAATCAGGATGAAGCTCTTGCTGAATACATAGATGGTGGAGTTTCTAAAGCTTCAGGAGTCTTTCTTTGAACTCTAAAGTTCACTCCCTATTGAGCCCAGTCATTGAGTCTCAGTCTCTTGCTTTTCCTAATGAAGATTTTCCAGGCAGAATATCACCCCCAGCAAACAGTGACTCTCAAGAGACAGTTGTCTGAGGCATTTGCTTCCAAGCCCAGGAGGGTCACTTACAGATGTTCAGTGACCACAGCATAGAGAAGAAACCTCACCAGCTGACATTTATGGTGTGTGACCTAGGACTTTAATTTAAAGATGTTGTAAATTGGAAGAGGAAATCTGATGAAATGATGAAATGTTTGGACCTGGTGACTAACAATCATGTTCCTGAATCTTTTGAAACTATTATGTAATTAAAGCTTTGTTCTAGCAATCCTGGATTTTTTTTTTTTTTTTTTATTGGTCAGAAATTCTAAGAAAGAAAGAAAGAGAGAAAGGAAGGAAGGAAGGAACAAAGAAAGAAAAGGGAGAGGGTGGGGGGGTTTGGAGAATTCCATGAACCAACCAGCTTCAACTTCTTAGGTTCTTTAGAAAAGTAAGTATTAGTGAGGTTTGGAACAAGCAATCCCAAGGTTTTATACAGGAAACTTTTGTTTGTTTCTGCTTACATGCCAATCTGATGGAAGAGGTTGCAGGTGAGAACACTCTGATCCACTTAATGACTCAGGGAACTAGGCTTCTTTGTCTAGTGGCTGTACCATCCTTTTGTCTCCTGTGAGGCCAACCAACCAATGACCAGAGAGAAAGATCTCATAAGATCTGAAAACAAGCCTGAAAGTGGTATCAGCATTACAATACATTTGACTTTGGTTAGAAAACACAAGAATGCGTTGTGAATAAGGAAGGAAAAATGATAAAACTATTAATGACCAATTAGCATTTTTTATTATACTGTGTGACTTTAAGCAAGTCACTTAAACTTTCTGGGCCCTTATGATCTTCTTTCTAAGATGGAGACAGTTTTAATGATGTTCAATTCATGGGGTTTTCACAAAAAGTTTATAGGTTAAAACCTTAAAATCATGACTGAAATGTAGTAAGCACTAAACATATATTATGTAATAGTATGGAATATATATTTTACAATGATACCAAATACTGAATTTTGACCACCAAGTATAAACATTTGTGCCAAGAATGTCTACATAGTACTATTATGCTTCTTAATACCCCTGCAAAGTAGATACCTTTGTTACATTATATGGAAGTAGATGCTAAGATTATACAAGCAATTCATGGCCATGGTAGAAAAGAAACTTAAGACTAAATGAATCCAAAGCCATGACCTTCTTAGTATGCTAGGTCACTTCTGCTTGCCACTCCCTAATAGACAAATAGCTGTGCTCATCTGTGTATGTGTGTATGCACACGTAGGCATACGTGTAAGAAACAGGGTCTCTGTGCTCATATATATCTATAAATAATACAAAATTCCTACTCATAGTTCAATATCCAAAGAATAATTTCAATGCCCAGAGTCAGTTCTTCCAGTTTATTTATCGTAATTGCAGTGTGCAAATGTATTCATCTTTTTGGAATTGACTATGTAGAATGACACTGGAATTACCTGTGCAACAAAATTCAATTAAACCCAAGTAACATTATCTATCCAAGTTAAAAAAAAAAAAAAAAAAAAAAAAACTGAGAAAAACAATTTAGTCAACTATGTATAGTCTTCCTACAAAATGAAGCCTGAAAGGCTTCAGTGCAAATATCCCAAGCATTTTTTTTATACTTTAAGCAAATGGAGTAATTCTAATGTGCTTCAAACATGGTGTGTTGCTAAAAACCAAAAACATAAGAATTATTTGAGCTTTTAACATACTTACTGGGAATTACTAATGGTCATATGCTTTGTAAATGAACAAGAAGCAAACAAAAATACTCATTCTCTCTCTCTCTCTCTCTCTCCTCCCTCCCTCCCTCCCTATGCATGTGTGACATGGACACACACATAAAGACACCATTCTGGATTTTAAGAAATACTCTTATATCTATGTGTTTGCCATGCTATTTTCTTTTATTTGGCATATCTGACTCCTTTTAGTTATGTTCTCATTCTTTTAGACTACATTTAAATTTATTCTTGAATAGGTGAAGCCAGATTACTATAACAATGTGAGGTGTTAAACCATGAGTTTGAATTGATTGTAGATGCCAAGATATTGAAGTCCTTGGTCTTGAAGCCTCCAAGAAGGGCTAGAAGCAGCAGGAAACCTTTTCCTATTAACCAGGGTGCCATAGAAATGTTGTTTTCTAAAGAAGTTTTCACGTGAAGGTTGTAGTACAGCACTGATGTCTCCCACCCTTATCCTTGCCTCCTATATATTATAGGAAGTTGCCAGTTCCTCCACCACCCTTTGGCACAGTCTTGCAATTTAACTCAGAATCTTACTATACATTTCATGATTTACTGTAGGAGTTCATGAGTTGGTGTGACCCTCTATCTTCATGTGCTAGCTCATCAAAGAACAAACATGGTTAAACCAGCCTAGACTGGGCCAATAGAAAATGAGAGCGAATTACATCCACTGAGCTTTCCAGATCAGCATCCACCCACTCCTCCCTCCCTAACAACTCAGCTTCTATCCATGCTAATTGAGTTTCCATATTTTCATGGTATAAACTGTGTTTGCCAATGCTTGTTTTTGAAAACTGAGTTTATGTTTTAATTAATACAACTTTGAAAAACAAACATCCAGTGTTATGTATGCTTTTAATCACTATTAAATTTATTGTTTAACTATTTTTTATTTTATTGATGAGTTTTTAGTGTTGATGATCAAGCTTCACATCAATTTTATAAATTGTAAAAAGTTCTACTTTCTTTATTTTCATTTTTACTTTGGTTTAGCTTGATGGGTAATAGAAATATTTATAGTGAGGTACAGAAATGTATGTCTTCTTTATAGTCATAGTTAATTAGAAAATTTAAAGATGGGAAATAATCTTCTTTGCCCTATTTGATATTCTAAACTGGAATTCTATTTTGTCTGGTATTAATACTGACTAATCTACTTCTTTGTTTTTAATTTTATTCTGTTTCCTAAGTTTGTACTTTTATTGTATTGACTTAAAATTTGAGTTACATCTTTATACAAAATGAGATTATAATAAATTTTCTGATTTCTTATATATGTGCTTCCTTGTTTAATTATTTTTTATTTTAAGGCTAACATTGCTTTGTTATTATATTGCTTTGAGATTATATTTCATGTAGTGATTTCCACATGAATTTTGAAGGTATCACCCAATTATATTTTTATAAGAGATAACACATTTTGTTTGCTTATGGGGCGCTTATAATTTTTTCTTATTCTTATATTTCAAAATTTCACCATGATAAGTCTAGCTATTTATAGTTTTGTATTAGTACTATTCTGCACTATCAAGTGCACTATTTGTAATCTGATAACCAAGGTCTTTATTTCAACTTAAATAAATTTTCTAGGTTAAAATTTCCGATATTTGCCTTATCTCTTGAATTCTCTCTAACAAATTATATTTTAGGTCATTTTTTCCCTGTTGTAGGAAAATCTAAGTGAATAACTTTTTAACAATTTCTTTTTATCTACTTCATCTGTGTGACTAAGTCTTAAATGGTAGTATCTCTGATAGTTTAGCATAGCTATCTGCACATTTAATCCCTCAGTAGATAGGAATTAACCTTACTTCAAAATCCTTTGTTTACCTCCTGGGACTCACTTTGTTATATGTTCTAGTGAGGTTTTAGTTTTCTTGCATGTTGGTTGTTCAACGAATGAATGTTGGCTCTAGTTTAGTTCTAGAATCCCTTTCTGTGATTATACAGGACTATCTCTGGTGCTGGTAAGAAGTGGAATGGAAGAATTGTACTAAATAGAAGTGCCTAGGGTTTGCTCCCTCAGTGTAGGATTTCACCTGACCTTGTACATTCTGATTTTTATGGAGAAACACCTCTGGGTCTTTGCAGAAAGTAAGGCATCTTCTACCTGACCCATATCACCATTCTGACCAATGATCTGAGGGCTTTTCTGCATCCACTTTTACCTACTATAAAGTGAAATCCACTGGGAACAATGGCATTTATTTCCTACAAGTAATAGAAGTCTTTTATTTTTATTCACTTCCAAGAGCCTTTGAAGATTCAGAAATGTTTAAAATTTTTGGTTTGCTAATAACAACCCTTTTGTTTTCCAGAACATTAAATATCATATTTTCATATGCTCAAATATCATTTTTTTAACAGAAAAAAAAAAAATCCTTACAGACATATATTTAAACCATAGTCTTGATGAAGTTGGATATTTTCCTTTATGGTTTTTGTGTTTATTCAAGGTCTTTATTTCTTTTTCTCCTCTAACAGTGACTTGAAATATCAACTTTTTCATAAAATGTGTTAATGAGACAAAATATTTTACAGTGTAAACTGTCAGGTCTACACTTAAAAAATGCAGATAATACCACAAACTTTAGAGTTGGGATAAGTTTATGCCTACTGGCTTTATGAAAACTGGATAGCGGCTCTGACCTAAACAGCGCTGGATAAACATGGGTTGCCTCTCTTCACATTGTCCCTCTTTTGTACTTGTGGATCGTTCACCTTAGAATAGCTTGTAATGCTTGCAGGGATAAGGATCGCTGTTGCACTTTTTCTCGTTTAGCATCGAAGCACCTAATGCAAGACATCTACTTAAAAGGGCTAGTTGAATAAGTGCATTGTGTAGAAAGATCGTGTTCCAGAAAGTGACTACAAGTGCTGAATCCCTGGCACTCAAGAGATGACAGGACCCTAGGAAAGGAGCTGCTTTTTTCCATGCTTCTTGACAGCTTCCTGAGCAGATGCCTAACTCTGCCCTTTCTATTTTGCCCTCCTGTTCACTGTCTCTTTTATCTAAGTAATGGGGGGAAGATATAATCAGACTTCTAATTTCTACTTACTTTCACTTCTGGAAAGTGATAAAAGTACATGGGAAAATAAAGATGTCTATCTGGGGAAGACAGGAAAACTAGGAAGATGGGTAAGTCAGGTTTTGTTACTTGGCCTTATGGAAGGAAGCCTGTGAGGAGAGCCCCTAATGCAAAGCTCAGCAGCCAGATGTCAGAAAACTGCTTTAATGGTGGTTATTTCTAGAACTCTCTAAAGTTGTTAAAACATTTCACCTTAAGTAACCACTTGTCCCATACTGCCTTATATAGTTATGAAGTTCACTAATGCACATGATAGGAAGCATAGCATTAACACACGATCAGGATCCAATGAGAATCATCTAATAGTTCCACCTCTCTCTTCTGCAGTCTTCATTGTTGTCTGTGCCTTACAGCTTACTCCTCTTTTCCTGATAGAAATTTATTTAAAAGAGAAAGTTACTGACCTGGGGATGTAGCTTGGTGGAAGAGCATTTACAAAGTAAATGCAATACCTTGGGTTTCATTCCCATTAATATAAGACACACACACACACACATACACCACACAAACACACAGAAAAAGTTGCTTGGAAGTTAATTGATATCCCAAGGGAATACATAATAAAATTATTCATTAAGAATTACACAGCATTTACATTTTTAATAAAAATATCTACATTTCTGAATTCTTGAATATCCATGTTTATTTAAGTACACCAGAAAAAAATGTTTCCACAAATATTGTAGCAACCTTGCCTTGCATTCTTTTGGCCAGAATTTAGTCCATGTTATTTGTGAAGCAAGTTTTGCCAATTATTATCCTTAGACCACTGAGGTACCATTCTGAGTCTCACTTCCCAAATGATATTTCTGTTACTACATGTGGTTTAGTTACATGTCAACTGAACTCATAATAATGGATTGCTGTCATATCTTTAACAAATGTCTTACTTCTGTTCTTTATTAGACGTGCAATATAAATTTAAAGTAGTAGTCTATTAAATTCCAGAATATTAAGGGAGTTTTACAAACTTGCTGATTCTGAAATTCTTGAAAATCCAAGAGTTCACATGCATAGAGATTTTTATTAAAAATGTAAATGTTATGCAATTGCTAAGAAATATTTTATTATGAATTACCATTTCAAAAAACTGACATAGATTCTTTTATTAGGTTTAGATAAATTGTCTACTTTTAGGCACTGAATTTATAATAAACAGTCAAATTCCACTCTGCTGTGGAATATAAAAATAGAAATTTGTTAATGACATGTTGTTTTATGCCTGATTTTTGGAATAGTGGGGAATTTTAATTCCATGGAAGTTCATGTAAGCACTGAGTATATTTTGGGTTATCTGGGGTGGAGAAAGTTAAGATCTTTGGGGATTTGATTCTTACATAATGGAAATCCAACACATCCTTTAATCTCTTGGGATTCTCAAAAATACAGTGCAGTACAATCATGACAAATTGTTCTTGGATGCTAAAATCCTCAAACTTTCTTTAATGTTTTATTACTTATTTGCAGAAGCAAAACTTTTTGATAATTGAGGTGCTCTTTATTGCTAAGAAAGTTGTTTAGTTTTTTTTTTGTTGTTGTTGTTTTGATTTTGTTTTTGTTGTACAACTTCCCACCCTACAAACTTCCTGGAAGGAAAATGTTATGAAGAAGTATAGAAAACTCCCTAAAAAAGTAGATATAACTGAACACATAATCATTTTTGCTATTCTGTTTATTTTTACAAACACTGAGTACATTTCAAAACATATTAGGTATTTACTTTTTGTTTTATTTAATTCTTAGCACTGAATGTACTGAATGAATAAGACCTTTGATGAATCCAACCTAATTCTATCCTAAGATTGGGAACCATAAAGTTTTACTAACATACTTATTTGGCCTGACCATACTCTGAGGGCTTGGAACTCACACAGAGTTCTCCTTGACCAGATAACAACCCTCTCTAAAACCTCAGTGGTGCCTCATAAATTCCAATAGGAATCTTAATTTACTCCCTACCTTGAAATGTTTAGCCATGTAGATCATTAGCCTGCTATCTGCCTTTGTATCACATTTGCCAGAACCCTGTTAGCTGTAAGTTTCCAAGACATCCCCCTTTTTATTATAACTTTCTATGCTATAAAAACCTTGTTTTCCCAGAGGGTGGTACTGATCTCTAGCCTGGTGTGTGGGAGAGACAGTCACTGGGCAACCTTCTTTGTGCACAGAATATAAGCTTGCTTTCATTTTATTTAAAATTGGAGTGCATGGTCTTTTCTTTTCATCATGGATCAACAACCTTGTGTCTCCCCTAAGTGAAATTATAAACTACAGAGGGGAGACACATAAACTAATGCATGCATTATAGTAATGCAAATAGTGCCTTACTCCAGGAGCATGAAGGTCTAGAGTTTTACCTAGAAGTGGAATTACTGGGTCATGAGATGTACATATCTTCAACCTTGTTCTAAAAATCCTTGTAACAATTCATGATACAAATCCAAATGAAAAAGTCATTCTTAAATAAAGTAAAATTTCTATTAATATAAAAATAAGACAATTTACTAATTATGCAATGATTTAGAAAATAAAATGAAAAACACCATGAATTTGAGGTTGGGTTCTAAAGAAATGAAAGACTGATAAAATAATAAAAGAAAAAAACAACAACACACACACACACACACACACACATACACACACAACAAACAAACAATGGAGGCAATTATAATCTTTTTATTTTATTCTGGTTATAAGTATCCTGGTCTCATTTCTATTCTCAAAGCACTCCAAAACACATATCTGCTTCTATGTTTATATGTCCAAGGTCATGAACTCTGCCGCCAAACTGGCTGAGTTGAAAATTTCTTTAGTTACATATCATTAGAACTCTTCAAACATAGTTACGGTGCAATGATAAAATAGGAAGTAAGTACCTGGAGCATTTCTTGGCACATACTGAACTTCAGCAGATAGTAGCCAACACAGACCTCACAGTATACAAACACAGTTAGGATATGTGCTGTTTCAGATGGCTTAACCCTCAATCCTACTTTTTTTTTTTTTTTTTTTGAGGTTCTGGAAATTAAACCCAATGGCACTTTAATCACCAAGCTACATCCACTACATCCACAGTTCTATTTTTTCTTCTTTTTTTTTTAAATATTTATTGGTCTTTTAGTTGTACACAATGCCTTGTATTTGTACGTGGTGCTGAGGATCCTGGGCCACGCATGTGCTAGGCCAGTGCTGAGGCACAACCCCAGCGCCAGCCCCCCACCCCACCCCCGCAGTTCTTTCTATTTTATTTTGAGCCAAGGTCTGAGGAAGTTGCCCAAGCATTCCTCAAACTTGCAGTCCTGCTTGGCCTCCCCAGAGTCACTGGGATTAGAGGTAGGTGCCACTGCCCCTGGTCTGAATCATTCTTTTGAGGTAACTAAGTGTCCTCAGGCATCAATTTTCTTATCTGTAAAACAGATATTTTTAGTACCTATGACATAGGGTTCTTGAAAGAATCATGTGAGAAAGTACATTAAAAAATACTTAAATAGGGCACAACATAGAGTAAGTTCTAAGTTTGATAGTTGGCATCCTTGCTTTTGTTGTATCTGTTTTTTTTGGTCCTTTCATCTCCATTTAAGTATCCTATCCTTCCCTTTGAAATAGGTGATTCTTTCTTCCTTGTAGATCTGAGCTAACACATAGTTTCCTGACACCCAAAATAAATGTGTCATGATGGCTGAAGGAAGGTTTGGGTGAATGTCTTAAAAATAACTTAGCTGTGGTCAAAGGAGAAAAAAAAAATCAGACATATTAAAATCATTTTATTTTGAATATTATGTGAATGAATGTTTCAGGGACTTTGTAGTCTTTAATGCTAAAAGTAGCCTGACTGATGACCTGGTTTAAAGTCTATTTTCCCCATTATCTACTGAGCCTCAGAAAGCTGCTCTTTTAACAACTAGTACATTTTCTTCTTGTCATTTTATATTATGTAAAATGAGCTTTCTTTTTTTCCCCCTTGTCTCTCAATACCATTTATTAAGTATTTCCTCCAGCTTTTATCACATGTCAAATTCCCCACACACTTAGGACTGCTTTTGCACTGGTCCAGTAATCAATTGGATGGTTTCTCAATAAATACCACATTGACTTAATTTCTGTTACTCTCTAATACAGTAAAACAAACTTTCTTAGTTTATATCTTTAGTGTCTGTTGTTTTCTTAGTGTTAGGTAGGTCTTGACAGAGGCAATGCCATTTTGAAACATATCCTTCATCTTAGAACCACACCTGACCTAAAACCCAGATAATACTCCATCATCATGAAAAGAAACCACAAACACTCCATCCTCATAAGAAAGGAAATGAACATGTGGGACTGAAATCCTGAAAACACCTTATGAAGGTGACACAACAAGGACCCTGTCCTGAAATCCCCCTAGCAAGAGCCAAAGCCTCTCTCCTTTATTCCCCTCCATCTCCCCCAGGGTGTAAGCAGAAGATGGGTTCCAGTCTCCACTGGGACCCCTCTGCAGGTTTGTCCCAAAGAAACCTGTGTTACAGTTAAGCTGCCTCCCCTATTCCTTCATTCACTTCTTTCCTTACCTATGGTGCTGAAACTTGAGACCTGTGTTCAAGGTTCCCACCATGGGTGGCTCCCCCAGGTCTTCCCTTAACCTTGACCTGGTGTGTGTGTGTGTCTCTCTCCCTCTCTCATCCTTCCTTCTTTTCCTTGAGTGGCTCCAGTAAAGGCCATTTACACTGGCGGACTTCACATGCACCATCTGCCATCACCTATTGGCTGAGTGACCCCCTCCAACTCTTCTGGTTTCCTGGAGTCTTGCCACAGTTTCTCTCTCTGTGGATACTATTCCTCTGAGAAATCCCAGCTCTGGGTAACAGAAACCCCACCACCTCTGAACGACAATGACTTGCTTTCTTTGGGGATGCCCATCCATTTTTGTTTTATAATAGTAGTATGTATTACAATTCATAGTGCACACATATAGCATCTTTTTACATACAACTGTTTGTATACAAAGTATATTTGTACCATTCAGATCTTCAATCATATGTTTAGGATAATGATATCCATCTCATTCAACCACCTTTTCTTTTCTTTATTTTTCTTTTTCCCCCTCCCTCCCCCCTTGCTCCATCCCTTCCCCTCCCTTCCCTTTGACCATTCTAGTGTTCCTTTAATGCTCCTATGTACCCCCATCCAACAACACTGTGAACTAGCCCCCTTATATCAGAGAAAACATTTGGTATTTGGATTTTTGAGATTGCCTGCTATCCCATAGGTGGTTCCTGGATCAAACTCAGAGAAATCAAAATTCTTGTGGGGACACCCCCCCTGGATTTTGGCTTTTCTTTCTGCCAGAATCTTTGGGGGATGTAGGAGCCCTAATTAAGGAGATAGCTAAGATTGCAGTTAGCTGTGAGCCATAAAGATGTTCAAGCATTACCACCTTCCATGGTCTCGCAAGACTTGGCCCGGGCATTGCAGATCGGGCGCCATTTGCGATCCACCACATTGCAGATGTGGTGTGTGGTGGTGGTGGTTGGAGGAGTGTGGATTGTGGGTAGGAGTTGTGCTGGGAGCCGGCGAGAGAAGCTAGAAGAATAAAGAGCCTGTTCGTTTCCAGTCTGCCTCTGAACTTATTCCTGCGGCATCAGCATTGTTGCTCCAAGTGGCCATCGCTTCAGGCAACAACAGGTGGTGGCCCGTACGAAGAACTTTGGAGTGGACAGGTAAGAACTGAAAAGTCTCTAAAGATGGGTTCGAATGTAACTAAATCCCAAGTGATAAAGGCTATGTAAAGAATCCTTGATATACCTGCCTCTGTTATGAGTGAGGAGGATTTAGAAAAAGGTGAAGGCAATCATGAAAGCATAGCTTCTGCTGAGTCAACTAAGACCAGTGAGGAGAGTATTAGAAGAGTTCCCAAAATGACAAAAATCCAAGCTGTTAGAGCTATTCGGGATTTATTGGAGATAGCTGAAGGATACTTGCTCTCCATTGAACCTGGGACTCAGGATATTTCTGTCAGTGAAATTAGCAGTGGTGAGGAATCTAGTAAAAGTGATCCTGAGAAAATGAGGGAAAAGAAACTAAAAAAGACCAAGAAAAAGGACCGTCAAGTAGAGGAACCACTTGTTTCCTCTACTCCTCCATGGGTGGAATCCATTACAGAAAATATGAAGGGTATTACTAGGCGTTTGCATACCCTAGAAACAGAAATACAAAGTCTTTCTGAACACTTATGCGCTCTCGAGGGTAACTCACAGATACATTGGGAAGTGCCAATATTTGAAAATGAAAATGGACAGAGGGTCCATCAGTCAGTAGATTTCAAAACAATAAAAAAAATCTCAAAGAGACAGTAATGACGTATGGCCCCAAGCTCCTTTCATGTTGAGTATGCTGGAGTCCCTTAACACCTTTAACTTAACCCCCTCAGACTGGAAAAGTTTATGTAAAGCAGCATTAAGTGGGGGGCAATACTTGGTTTGGCAATCACAATTTCAAGATCTGTGTATAGAAATGGCTAAAAGAAACTCAGCTGTAGGGTTTGGAGACCATAATATAGAAATGCTCACAGGAGAGGGGCAGTTCGCAGACTTACAGGCTCAAAAATATAATGACCCAGGTGTATATGCTCAGATATACGCAGCTGCCTTAAAGGCATGGAAAACTTTACAAGGACCTAGGGATCTACAAGGTAGCTTGTCAAAAGTGATTCAAGGACTAATGAGCCATATGCTGACTTTGCTGATCAACTTTTGAGAACTGCAGGTAGAGTGTTTGGAGACATTGATCAAGCTATGCCATTAGTCATTCAATTAGCATATGAAAATGCTAATAAATACTGCCAGGAAGCCATCAGGCCATGGAGAAATAAAAAGGATCTTTCCATATATATACAACTATGTAAAGATATAAATGACGCCTTTGTCACAGGAAATGTGATTTCAGCAGCAATGAGAGGTGCTTCCCCTCAAAATTTCACAAGGGCTCAACCTAGACATTATAATCAATCATGATATTCCAGGCAAAATTATCATAATCAATCAGGCTATTCTGTGCAAAATCCCCAAAGAGAAATAAGACCAAGCTCATACCGTGCCCCAGGCCACTGCCCCAGCTGTAAAAAGGGAAATCATTGGGCCAATAAATGCCATTCAGAATTTGACATTTATGGAAATCATTTGATCAGGAATTCATGAAAACTGGGCACGGGGCCCAATGCCCTGGGGCCCACAAATGTACGAGGCATTGGAAGAGGGTATCCTCAAGCATCCACTCAGATGCTTCCCCGACACAATCCTTTCTACCCATCCACTCCCTCGCCAGAGGAATAGGAGGAAATGCAGGATTAGACCTATGTTCCACCGCCTGAATAGTGTTATCACCTGAAATGGGGGTTCAACTGATTTCCACAGGAGTCAGGGGACCTCTTCCCTCAGGGACTGTAGGACTTATTCTCGGGAGAAGTCCTAAAAGCTTTTTAGGTTTGCAAGTGACCCCAGGTGTAATAAACTCAGACTACAAAGGGGCAATAAAAATAATGCTTAGCTCACCCCAAAGTATAAGTTTTGTTAACCAAGGAGATAGAATTGCTCAGCTGCTTCTCTTTCCAAATTTACATAATTCATTTAAAATGAGTATGTTTCAAAAAAGGAAAAATAGAGGATTTTGTTCCACTGACTTGGGACCTATGGCTTGCTGGGTTCGGGATTGTTCAAGGAGACCTATGTGTAAAAGAAAAATCCAAGGAATAGAGATGGAGGGACTGATAGATACTGGAGCTGACTCTTCCATCATTAATCTATGACAATGGCCCAAGCACTGGCCTCTGCAAAAAGCTTCAACCAATTTAAGAGTCTTGTGATATAATAACCTCCCAGAGAAAAGTGCGGTAATTTTAAAATGGGAGGATGATGAAGGGCATAAAGGAACATTGCAGCCTTATGTTTTACCTAACCTACCGGTTACTTTATGGGGAAGAGATATTTTCCAACAAATGGGAGTACACCTAGCAACCAAGCCTGCAGATGTTAAATGTGAAAATCTACAGGGTAATCTTAACCCTAAAAGAAATCATTATCAAAAAGTACAGGGTAATCTTAACCCTATAAGAAATCATTATCAAAAGGTACAGGGTAATCTTAACCCTATAAGAAATCATTATCAAAAGGTACAGGGTAATCTTAACCCTAAAAGAAATCATTACTATAAAGGAAAAAGATATTTTTTTTCGGGGCCACTGAGAAAATAATTTTTTGAAAATACCATGGCTTTCTGATAAGCCAGTGTAGGTCCCTCAGTGGCCCCTATCTAAAGAGAAATTACAAGCAGCTCACCTATTAGTTCAGGAACAACTAGAAGCAGGACATATAGAGCCTTCCACCTCTCCCTGGAATTCCCCCATATTTGTGATCAAGAAAAAATCAGGAAAATGGCGATTGTTACATGATCTTAGAGAAATTAATAAAACCATGCAAATCATGGGCCCTACAACCTGGACTTCCTAATCCTGTAGCTATTCCAAAAAATTTCCATCTTATTACTCTTGATATAAAGGATTGTTTCATTTCTTTTCCTCTACATCCTCTGGATACCCCCAGGTTTGCTTTTTTAGTTCCTTCTATTAACAATAATGGCCCTGATCAGAGATATCAATGGAAAGTTTTGCCGCAGGGAATGGCTAATAGCCCCACTATGTGTCAAATCTTCGTAGATAAAGTTATTCAGCCTATCAAAAATAAATACGCAGAGCTTATGTGCCTCCATTATATGGATGATGTTTTGCTTGCTAATCCTAATCAAGAAGTCTTATTCACCATATTTAGTGATATATCAGAAAACTTGAAACGATATGGACTAAACATTGCTAAGGAAAAAGTTCAAATTATATCTCCAATATTATATCTAGGATTCCAAATTATGGATCTTTTTATTAGGCCTCAAAGATATTAATTAATAAGGAGCATTTGGCCACTCTCAATGACTTTCAAAAATTGCTAGGAGATATTAATTGGCTTCGCCCTACACTAAACCTCACTACTGGCCAACTAATACCTTTATTTGACATCCTTCGCGGGGACCCTGATCCATCTTCACAGCGAACATTGACTCCTGATGTTAGGAAAGCTTTAAAGTTAGTAGAAAAAGCCATTGAAGGAGTTCATTGTGATAGATTTGATTTAACTCAACCACTGATATTGATTATTATTTCTTCACAATATACACCCACAGGAGTATTTTGGCAACAAGGGCCTTTATTATGGATACATTTGCCCGTCTCTCCTAAAAGTATAATTGAGTCTTATACCTCCATGGTGGCTAAACTTATTCTTCAAGGACTTAAGACTTCTTCTAAAATATTTGGCATTCACCCTGCTACTATTATTATTCCCTATTCATCATCTTCATCATCACAGATTGAATATGTATGCTTCAATGATAATGATTGGGCTATAGCTAGATGCTCTACTTCTGCAAATTTTGATAATCATCTTCCTAAATCTCCTATATTATCTTTTTGTATCAATCATCCTATTATATTTCCACAGGTAATAAAAAAAAATCAACCTATTCCTAAGGCATTAAATGTATTCACAAATGGGTCCTCAAATGGTACTACTGCAGTAGTCACTAAAAAAGAAAATATAACTTACATAACTGCACACAAATCAGCTCAACTAGTGGAAATGGAAGCTGTGGTAAGAGCTCTGGAAAATTTTAGAGAGCAGCCCATGAACATTTTTTCAGATAGCTACTATATTGTACATGCCATCCCAAAATTAGAGCTATCAGGACCAATAGCACCTCATACTCCAGTCTTTAAATTGTTTTATCAAATACAAAAACTTTTGTGGGCAAGAAAAGAACCTCTATTCATAGGGCATATTAGAGCACATACCAACTTGCCTGGTCCCCTCCATGAAGGTAAACAAAAGGCTGATGCCCTTACCCAAACAATCTTTATACTTTCAGCGCTCCAGCAAGCTACTTTATTTCACTCCCAGTTTCACGTCAATAGCACCACCTTGCAGCGTAGGTTTAAAATCACAAAGGCGCAAGCCAGAACAATTGTAAAAGATTGTAAATCTTGTCTAACACATTTGCCCAATCCTCATTATGGTGTTAACCCTAGAGGATTAATGCCCAATCATTTGTGGCAGAGGGATGTTACTCATGAGCCAAGTTTTGGAAAATTGCGATTTATTCATGTGACCATAGATACATGCTCAGGTATGATTTTTGCTTCCTTACATTCTGGAGAAAAAGTTAAAGATGTTACATCTCATTGTTTGCAAGCTTTTTCTGCATTGGGCATCCCCAAAATGCTTAAAACAGATAAGGCCCTGCATATACGTCCTCATCTTTCAAATAGTTTTGCGCAAAATTCAATATATCCCATAAAACAGGCATCCCATACAATCCTCAGGGTCAGGGCATTATTGAAAGAGCAAACTGCACACTGAAAATTATGTTATTAAAACAAAAAGAAGGAAATTGGAAAAATCCTAGGGACAGATTGGCAGTTGCCCTGTTTACCTTAAATTTTTTAACTTTAGACTCTAATGGTTATTCTGCTGGAGACAGACATTGGAACCCACACCAACAACATAAACCTTTGGTTTACTGGAAGGATGTTCTTTCAGGTACATGGAAGGGTCCAGATCCAGTATTAATTTAGGGAAGAGGATCTGTTTGTGTTTTTCCAAAGCACAAATCCTCTCCAATATGGATACCATCTAGATTAATAAAGCAGGTACCAAATCGTAAGGATCAAGATGAAGTTGTTGAGGAATCAAGATTAATAAAAAAAGTACAAAATCAAGAGGACCAAGATGAAGGTATGGAATGATTCCCTTAAAAGAGTCCTTCAAAATATTTCACAACTTAAATGTCATTCCTACCGGCCTGGATGAGGCAATCTCTCTTTAGTGTGCACACAATTGTATTTTTTTTTCTCTTTTTATATATGTCTTTATGTCTGTGCATTTGTCTAAATTTCATGTAAATGTGACATCACAAATATATGTTTGTAGGTTTGTGTGTCTGTCCAGTGTGACGTCACAAATAACAAAGCGCTTATGGGAAAAAAATATATGTATATATATATATATGTATATATATATATATATATATATCCCAGGAATACACTGGGATATTTCTCAATAATTTCATGTTCATAGTTCTGATCAATGGAGAACTGCAACAACTCCATAAATATCAGACCCCCAGGAATGCCAACCCTCCAAGAATGATATTTTGAACTAGGTAAAGAATCATACCCTGTAATGGTTTAGATATTAGATGTCCACCAAAAAAGCTCATATGTGAGAAAATACTAGGACATTCAGAGGTAAAATTATTGGGTTATGATATCCTTAACCCTAATCAGTGTGTTACTCCACTGATGTGGGTAAAATGGATGGTAACCATAGGGAGGGAGGGTGTGGCTAGAGGTGGGTTCATTGAGGGTGTGACTTTGGGGTATATATTTTGTTTCTGGTGAGGGGACCCTTTCTGCTTCCTGATTGTCAATCCTGAGCTGCTTTTCTCCACCACACCTTTTCTCCATCACGTTTTTGCCTTACCTTAGGCCCAGAGTAATGGAGTCGACTGTCAGTGGACTGAAACCTCTGAAACTGTGAGCCCCAAATAAATTTTTCCTCTTCTAAAAAAAAAAAAAAAATGGCTTATACTGTTAACTATACCTGTCTGATTTTGGTTTTCATGGGTAACATGAAGTTAACAGTTAAAAATAAGTAATTAGATTTAAGATAAATGGGATTCATCTTAATGAATGTGTTAGAGAAGACATATAATTAGTTTACAGGTTAAAATACTAAAACATCAACTGCTAAATATAGTTTCTAGTACTCTTGTCTTCTTGAATTCCATAAGGTAATATAAATTTAAATCTATTAAAATGTGTTTTTACAAATTTGCAAATAAAAAAAGAATGTAAGATTATATTGTCTCTGGGTCTTCACTAAAAGCAAGGTTATTAAGAGATAAATAACAGATTAATTCTATGTGCAAAGAGTACAAGTTTCAACTGTATTTTGTTTAAAGTTGTAAAAAAAAGGCCGGGCGCGGTGGCGCACGCCTGTAATCCCAGCACTTTGGGAGGCAGGCAAGAGTAGTTCAAAGCCAAGCAATGGCGAGGCACTTAGCAACTCAGTGAGACCCTGTCTCTAAATAAAATACAAAAAAGGGCTGGGGATGTTGTCGAGTGCCCCTGAGTTCAATCCCTGGTACCACAAAAAAAAAAAAAAAAAAAAAAAAAAAAAGTACTATAAAAAGAGTATTTCATCTTATAAAAAGAAGTAATTTTTCGAAATTCAGAAATTTCATAAGTATTGTTGTAGAATATAAGTTTTTCAGCAACTGGAAAAGAAAGATAAGAAAGTTATAGGTATGGAAGTTAACAGATCACAGAATATCTAAGTAAGTTGAGAAAGATTTGTGGAAGATAAAATGCAAAAAGTTCACGTATGTGATTAAGTGAGTTATAATTGGCAGTCAGTTTTCAAGCTTTTTTTCCTAAGGTTGAACTTTAATTGCTAATTTTCTACATTTAGAAACAACAAGTGCTCCTTAAAATATTGATCTGCTCTTATCTTTCAAGAGAATTTCTTGCATCTTGGGTGTTATTACTTAGAGAAATGAACTCCGAAAGGGATTACGGTTTGTACCTGTTTTTAAGTCTTTTAAATGATTATTTTGTAATTGTTAAATAAAGAGCTGCTAATTTATGTTACTACAGTATAGTTGGTATCCTATCTTTATGTGACAAGAGATGTATACATCTGAAAACTGTCTGAGCCAGGTCTAAGTGGTATGTAAAAGTTCATAAAATGAAAGTTTATGAAGGTTTATAGGCAAGCTAACCAATGAGTACTCTCTTTTATATATTGTACCTAACATAGAAGGGTCACACTGCCATATAAAGATCTTATATCTGTTTGTTCTGACTAAGCCTATTTCTGATCATTAACATTTTCTCAAATGTGTAACAGATTTAAGGCTATCCTTTGAGTTTTGCTAATACTGCTAATCTACATAGACCTGTGATTATTTTTTCTCTATACTATGGATTCTAAATTTTACTTTAAATATATAAGAACATCTGTGTAATTGTGACCCTACCCATTACTGACTTCTCTGTATGTTACATGTATTCATGTTTTTCGAGTATACAACACTTTTAAAATGTAAAGGTGAGGAGAGCAATTTACCAAATTTGTGTTATCCCAAACTAAAGTTATGTGTAGGATTGTTTCCTTCAGGATTTATTTTAAAAAATAACAAATTTCATTGGTATTTGTGTCATTTAATATTTTGTAACTGGGTGAAAGGTAACCTTTTATCAATAAGTTATATAAAAGTTTGTGTTACTGTTTACACTGGGATGAAAATTTAAATGTAGTTTTGGAAGGTAATATGGAGAGTCTGATTTGTTAGTTAAGAGCTCTCTTAGCCTTTCTGTTTGATTCATCTTTCAAATGTAATGTTGTATTATGTTAACTGCTATTTAGATAGACTCAGGAAACAATACATGACAACTTTGTAGAATGACACGCTTAAAGAGACAAAGATCAGCTTCAGAAATAAAATACTTTAAGATTTGTCAAGAGTCCAACCTCACCTGAGTTAAGGCTTTGCCTATCATCCTTCTTCATGTTGGGATGGCTCCAAAATAGGTTAGAATTAAGTTTATATAAAGTTATATTTAAGATTTTTTTTATTGTTGTAAAGATTACTGTGATCTCAAAATAAATAAAGGATATAATATAAAACTTAAGTAAAGGTTTGAGTTAATTGTAAAAAATATTTATTTAGGTTTGTAAAACTTTTTAAAAAGCAAAACTTGTACATAATTTCATTGATAAATATGAGTTTTTGTGGAGGCTAAATAGTTACCAAAGATACATTAGTGTTTGTTTTGCATTTTCCTTTTAAAACTTTATAACTGTTGCCTGTTAGTGTTTTGCAGAAATGTACTTCTAACAGAACACCTTGAGTTAATTGAATACAATAAGCCATCATCTATAGAACAAACAAGATGTAATCCTGACTTGCAGCACTAATACTGACCCCAATTAAATGAAAGGGCTAACTGTGAAATTATACATAGTGAAGTAGTGAAGTTATAATGTGATACTCCCATTTTAGGACTGTTGAAACTGGCTTGTTGAATATTCAAAACCAGAAACGTGGAGACCAAAGTCAAGGAATTAAAAGGGCCAAGAAAAAAGTAGCTAATACCTTGGCACTGACCTGTAAGGTCAGCCAGGACACAGGGAGAGATGGGACCCCTCTACAAGCCTTGCACTTCTGGTGAGTCACCCCAAACTCCCAATCAAGGGAATCTTGAGGACCTTAGAAAACAGGAAGTTAACCAATGCACATTCTGCAAGGAGGAAGGTCATTGGAAAGGGAAATGTCCCTGAGGCTTGCAAGGGAAGCCATAAGTGTTCAGCAAAAATCTGACCCATCCTGGCAGATGGCTCAATTGGGAGAGGAAGGCTAGGCTTCTCACACATTCCCAAGTGTAACCTCAGGTATCTCAGCTGACCCTAATAGTTGATAGAAACAAGGTCAATTTTGAGCAGCTTGGTCTTAAATACCTAGCTGGAGAGTAACCAAAGCACAGTCCTACACAGACATTTAGAAGGGGAGATAATGGCTTTTAAAAATATTTCTTGAGATATACATTTGTCAGTTCTCTTAAAAGAAATAAAAGCAGGAGTTAGGAAAAAAAAGGGGGGTAGTGTTATAAATGATGCTGACAGAATCACAAGTTTGTTCTAAGTCAGTTTGAAACCTACAAATTTTCCTAATCTTCTATATAGGTAAACTCTGTGTTTTTATTGGTATGTTTGTCTAGTTCTAATATTTATCTGTCAGATCAACCTAAAAGATGAAATGTGGCATGTAAAAACTTTAGCTGACTTTACCAAAAGGGTCCTAAGTTACACAGCTGAAGGGATCCTTCAGTTAACACAACGGTAACTTATAGAAATGAGATGACATTCCGTAAGTCCAGGAGGCGCACCTGTGCCATTATAAAAATTAAAATGTTGTGTTTCTAGCAACTCTACTAAAGTTTCTAAATTCCTGAAAGGCCTCCACTCACAAATATATGTCCCATCAGACCACAATCTAAGCTCTAATAAATTACCATCTTTGTGGTCTTCAGAGGCTGGCTGATAACACTGATTGTTTTTGTGCTAATTGTTTACAGAAAAGTGTGCTTTGCTGTATTGCTTATTGTCATTCTAGCACGATGCCTCCCTCATGCACACCTTGTCCAGTCACCTGCCATCTGCCATCATGGACCTCTGGACTGCCCTCATCCCTGAGATGCCCAGAGTCCACTAAACTCCAGATAGTCAATGGAGATATGACCCTCCATGGAGCTGCCTTCCAACTAACACCAAAGTCCTCTAGATAGACCTTTTTTGAGTGATTCCCTGACTGCCACAGTCAACATCAACCAGTAGCTCCAAGAAGGCAGAGTAGTCATTGCTCCTTTCTCCTGAAAGTAGTCAAGGAACTCTTCAGAGGTGGGATTGAGGCGGGAGAGAGATTACTGATAGATGGAAATGAGGATCTTATCAAATGGGATCCCACTACCCCACATTGAAACCCTAGGCTGAAGCCTTTTTCATTTGTTTTTGGCTGCCTAAAGGGAAGGCCCCAGTCACTCTTGGGTGCCTGACTCTTAACCTTGGCAGGAACATCATAACAATTCATTTAAATTTCCACCATAGCTCCCCACATTCCTCTGCCTCCTTTATCTTTTTATGCTTACTGAAGCTTTTCTTCCCCTCTAACTTTCCCATCAGCTCTCCTCCCTGAGGTGTCAACCACAGTGTTGGACACCCCCAAGCCCACCATGGCCACCCACCAAACTCAGATTATCGTTTTCCTACAAGACCTGTCTCCAGCTAAAGCAAGGTGTCTACTATCATCTCTCTGGCTGCCTCAACTATAATCAGGGAAACTTCTTCCCATGTGGCATTGACATACCTCTTTACCCACTAACTGGACAGGAACTTGCCTAGCCCCTTTTCTTTTCCCAATTCTCTGTATAATTATTGTCTTTGCTGTTGAACTCTCCATGTTTCTGCTATTCACCTACTTTTTACAGAGAACCTACTGATCAGATGTTCCAGAACATTCTCCTTTTGAGTTCTGTTAAAACTATTCAATACCAGTGCCTACAGGATTCCTCAACCATGCTCCCTTTCAATGAGTAGGAGTTTAAGCTACATTGCCACCCCTTCTCCTATCACCACTTTCTTATCAAACAGAGAAAAATGTAGGAATGTTAGGTAGAACTTGACACAGGCAATGCCATTTTGAACCTTACTGTCCGTCTTAAAACCAGAGTCACCTTAAGGTCACTCTGACTTGGCCTGACCTAAGCCCCAGACAATACTTCATCATCATGCAAAGAAACCACAAACACTCCGTTATCAAAAGAAAGAAAACTGCTATGTGGGACTGAAATGCTGAAAACACCTAATTCCTAGACCCTTCTCTGACAACCCTCTAGCAAGGGCCTAATCCCCCCTCCCTCATTCCCCTATATCTCCCCCAGGCTGTAAGCAGAAGATGGGTTCCAGTCTCCTCCCTCTCTGCAGGTTTGTCCCAAATAAACCTGTGTTACTATTGAGCTGCCTCTCTATTTCCTTCATTCAGTTCTTTACTGACAGTCTATCAGCTCAAAGAAGCCAAGGATTTGATCTCTTTTTATTAATTAATCTATATTTTTTAATGTGTCCAGAACAATGGAGGCACTCAATAATTATGTTTAATTGTTTTAAAGTAATTTTAGGTTTACAAAAATTTACAAAGATAGCATTGAGAGTTCCTCTGTACCCTACACCTAGCATCTTCTAATTTCCCGTTTTTAGCAATTTTTTTTTTTTTTTTTTTTTTTTTTTTTTAGTGTTCCGGGATATCATCGAGGATCTTAGGATCATATATTATATTCAATTCTTTTTTTTTTTTTTCCTTTGGTTGGTTTTTGTTTTGGTACTGGGTATTACACCCAAGGCTTTGCAAATGCTAGCATTTGCAAGTGCTCTAACACTGAGACACATCCATAACCCTTTTTATTTTGAAGTATGGTATATGCCAAGTTGCTTGGGTGGCCTCAATTCTGCTTTAGCTTCCTGAGCTGCTGAAATTGTAGGTGTGCACCACCATACCTTGCAGTTGTCATCAATCTTTACACATTTCTTGGCTAGGAAATTTTCTCATACTTTCCTTGTTTTGTATGACCTTGATGATTTTGAGAACTTTTGGTCTAGTATTCTGTAGAATGCCCTTCAACTAAGATTTTTTTTTTTTTTTTTTTTTCCTTTGACGGGGTTCTTATGATTGACTTTGACTATGGGTTTTGGAAGGAAAAGCACATGGAGAAAGGCATTTTCATTACTCTGTACCAATAGTACATACAAATCACTGTGTTAATCTCGATCACATGGTTGAAATCATATTTCAAGGATTTCTTCTGTTCTAAAATTACCCTCTTATCTCCCTTTCCATACTGAATTCTTTGAAAGGAAGTCATTATGCACACTTTTGTTTAGATGTTTTAAGAAAATTTTTGTGAATGGTGTAAAGGTACAGAGTTGTTTGCATATGGCCATCCGATCATTATGGCATTTGTTGAAAATGCTCTCCTTTCTCTGTGGAATTGCCTTTCATCCTTTATGAAAGATCCGTTGATTACATTGGTGTGCATCAGTTTCTGGGCTCTCTCCTCTGTTCCGTTAAATCATACATCTCCTATTTTGCCGCTGTCACACTGTCTTCATTATTATAGGATTGCAGTTAGTTGTAAAGGAAATTTTCTTTGAGTCCTCCAACATTTTTTTTCTGTTCCAATTTTCTGGTGGACATTTTTGGTCTTTTGCTTTTCATATAAAACTTTAGAATTGGATTGTTAACACTACAAGGTAGCTTTCTGGGATTTTGATTAAGATGGCATCAGATTTTATGGATTAAGATCAGTAGCACAAACTGGGCTTGGTGGCACATGCCTATAAACCCAGGAGTTTGGGAAGGGGAGGCAAGTGGATTGCAAGGTCAAAGATAGTCTTGGCAATTTATCAAGGCCCTAAGCAACTCAGGAGACCCTGTCTTTAAATAAAATATAAAAAGGGGAATGGGCTCAGGGGCTCAGTGGTTGAGTGCTCCTGGGTTCAATTCTCAGTACAAAAAAAAAAAAAAAAAAAATCAGAAGGACAGTTTGACAACTTTTAGTTTTCTAATCCATAAACATATTTCTGTATTTCATATCTCAATTTATTTTCATTTGATTTATTTCATTAATGTTTTGTTTTTTCCTGCATGTATTTCCTATACATTTATTGAAAGATTTAAAACTATTTTATTCTGGGGGAGGCTCTATTATAAAGTATTGCATTTTTAATTTCAAGTTTCACTCTTTTACTCTTGGTCTATAGAAAAGCAATTGGGCACCGTGTACTAACTTGTATCTTGCAACTTTCACTCCCTTTGTACACAGGCTTATACTGTCTGTGTGTGTGTGTGTGTGTGTGCACGCGCACATGTGCGTGCACGCCAAGATTTTTAAGAGTTCACTGGTTGTCCTATTATCATTGTTAACTCTTTGAGAATTTTAATTTAGCCACCTGCAATTATGAAGAACTTTATTTCTTTCTTTCCATTCGATATATTGACAATTTTCTTACCTTGTATTACTGTAGTACTATGGGTTTCTGGAATGGTATCAAATAAGAGTGGTGAAAAACAACATCCTTCATTTGCTTCTAGTCTTGGACAGAGTCAGGGGAGTGGTCCATTTTATGGCCATTATGTTTGACAGAATCATTGGATTTATAGAGGCGTCTTTCATTAAGTTAAATGTGTTCGCCCTTTGTTCTTGTTTTGCTGAGATTCTTTTATTATCATAAGGGGATATTGGAATTTGTCAAATCTTTTTTCTCCATCAAATGATACCATCTTAGTCCTTTCCTTCCTTAGCTTATTGATGAGATGGATGGCAGTGATTGATGTTCAAAAGTTAAATCCACCTTACATGCCTGACAGAGCAATGAGAGTGTCATTTTGATGTCTTTAGTATGATAATCTGCTCAGTGTTCTGGGGGTAACTAACTAAAGCTGCAGTCCCAGGAGATTCTTACTTTCAAATTAGTTCTTACTCCACCTCAGCAATTTGTCAAAATCACTACAGCATTTCAGTGTCCTCTCACTTTATAGTCCAGCATCTGTGCTACAGATAGATCTTCTCTGTGAATCTATGGGTTCAACCCCCTGTCCAGAGTTTTTGGTAGCAGTCTTTTCCTGTGACCACAATTTTGTGATGAATCCCCCCAAAATCACTGAATTTAAATTCTTCACATTTTTCTTATTATAAGAATGGGAGAGATGACTTCCATGCCCTTTATATGACAAAGCTGAAACTGAACATTCTCAACAGTTGTGTTTTTAAAACTAATTGAAACCTTTTCATTTCCAAAGAAAAATGTGAAGATTCATTTTTTGAAATCTGAACAAGAATAAATAGAAGATATATTTACATATAAAAGAATGAAAAGATTAATAATGATACATAGAATATGCTAAACTACTGTTACACATTTTAAGAAAATTTGAAAATTCACAATGTAGTAGCACCCCCTCCTCCACAGAAAATCTTAACTAAGCTTCTCCAGAAGTCTTTACCATGGCTGGTTTTAGGACTGTCAGCAAAAGAGACTCTACAAAAAAAGTCCAGTGTAGATAAACTTCCTGTTTTCCTGTTGCTCTATTACTTGTCCACTGGCCTGGAAGAAATTAGCACTCTAGATGCTGGACGCCCCTTTCCTTGTTTTTCACAAACATGTATCCAGTATAGTAGTTTGTAGAAGTGTGCCTGCAAATGCATAACATGATAATAAAAAGACAAATTCTTTAAACAAGGCCTCTGGCCTTGAGCTGGAGCTTCACAGAGATGTCTACATATATAAGATAAGAGAAGTTACCAATTGGGCTCCATGGTAACAGCTGGCAGGGGGAGGAAAGAAAGGGGAGAAGGAGCTCTCCCCTTCTCAGGTGTTGTCCTTGAAGGGTTAACTTGCCCAAAATGGTGAAAGAAAAAAGCTGCTTTTATGTGAACTTCTATAAACTGTGAACTTCTGAGCCCCTCCCCTTACATGCTGGGTATAAAATTCTGAAACTACCTGAACTTGGGGTTCAGGGGATTAATTGATTACAACAAGAGCTGTACCCTCTGAACCAGCTGCAGCCAAAACAATGAAACTGGTTCCTGTTATCTTCGGTGCCTTGCCTTGTATGTCCCTACAACAACAAAACCGATAAGTTGTAGGAATACATACATTTGTATAATACAGTGGTTATATTAGAAGAAACAGACACATGATTATCCTGTACACATTAAAAGATACCAAGCATTAATTCCATTCATATAATTGGAGTCTGATTTTGATGTTTTTTTTAAAAAAATTAACTACCAGAAATTCAAAGATGGGATGATGTTCTTATGATATAAACTATTCCATATATATTGGGAATATCCTCATTAGTTTTAATGTGATATCCAAACCATGTGAATCTTTGAACATAGACATATACACATTAACACTAAATACATTAATCTCATAAACCATAAGCTTGCTTATAAATATTTGTTCTTAAAATATTGTTAAATGCTTATTAGCAATCTATATGAGATTGGAGGTCTTAGTGTCATAAAGCAAAAAAAATCACATGTATAAATATTAAAAGAGAAAGTGAAATTATCATCAGATATATGATCAAAGAAAAGGAAACTTTAATCAGTTGACCATACAACAATGACATATTTTAGTATAGATTTCATCAGCATATTAGATATTTAGTATAGATTTCATCAGCATATTAATTATTTTCTTATGTGTTATTTTCTTTTGTATTAGCAAAAATCTGTAAAAATACAGGTATAGAGCAATTTTACTCCATATCAAATTATAGATAATACCTTCTAATGATCAGAAGTAATAAAATCTACATAAAATGTAAAATGAACACCAAAACTACCAACAGAGATAAGAAAGCATTCAGCCCTTTGGCTTAAAGATCAGCATTGTTAAAACAAGAAGATATAAGACAATAAATCTGAATTGCTAATACAAATGCACCATACATCGTGCTGTTCTTTATTCCTGGACAGCTTCTTTTTGTTTTATATTACTTCCTTTGGCACTAGAAATATGGTTATTCCTATAAATATTTTCCAAAAGTTCTATTGACAATTTTTGAAGAATATATTATTTGAAAAAAGGACTTTGAGTTTTAAAAACAATAAGTTTCCTACAGTTAACCTATTAAATTAATAAAATCATTAATACCCAAATCCTAAATGTAAAAACTCTAATATAATCCCAATCAGTATCCACACATTTGTTTTCATGTGTCTTTATAAGCTAATTCTACATTTCACATGGAAGAGAAAAACATACTAGAAAGTTATGACAATTTTACAAATGACTGATGTGGTATAATTTTCATTACTTGAAAAGTCATGGTATAAGTTAACAGAAATGAATTCAGTTTAGTACTACTATAATCAAGAAATTTCAGTCATATAACAAATAATAAATTTCAAATATGTAGAAGGATGTTCTTTTCAATAATATTCAGAATCATATATTATATAAAATTAGTAAAACATATAATTATTCTATTCATAAATATCCAGTTTGTTTATAGAAAGATTTAAAGGTCAAAATCTCACCCTGATTTTCAACCCTAAAAAAATGAAAAACAAGCATTTGAAGAAAAATAAAAGAGAATTCACTTATAGGATTGGGAATAAGGTAGGTAAATTAACCTCCCAAGATGAAAAAAGAAACACAATCGGTTAAACTTACTATATTTAAAGTTTCAACATTGTATTGAAAGGAAAAGACAACAGAGTAAAAAAAACTTATTGCCAACATATAAGTGACAAAGAATTAATACCAAAATATAATGGAGATATCCTTAAAAAAAGTCAATTAAAAATACTGTAAAGTTTTCATATATAAAAATAAGGTAAAATGTTTGCATACATGTAACATAATATCAATTGAAATGACAGAATATGGGGAAAGATTTAGTTTACTTTAGTATCAAGTGTTCTGCGTATTCAAACAAGACTTTTGTGATTTATTTCTTGATTTAAAAAAATGTCAAATATTTGAAAGTTGTAACATTTATAATAAGCAAAATGTATCATAAAAAAAAAACTCTGGCACATGCAAAACTTGAATATAAATTCTGATTTTATCACTTCATACCTCTATAATGTTGGGAAATGTAGACTCTTGGATACTAAATTTCATCAGCTCTACAATTGAGGCAGTGACATCTCTCAGCCAGCTGCCATTCAGATTAATAAGGGATAATGCAATTGGCCTACTACTCGCAAGTAGTATTTCTTTTACTTTCTGTTAAACTATGTATTTGAATTTCCTCCAGTGTGTGTGTTCAGGTCTAGTCCATAAAGCACTCCTCCTTCACCTTTATGCTTTTCCAGTGAGACTAGATTCACTGAGAGTTCCCATGATGAGCAAAGGTCAGGGGCCTGCTAACCTTTTTTAAAGTTCCCTGCAGATCTTTTCCACTTGAGAGAAGAGAAAACAAATAGAAGAAAGCGCAGTCAGCCTTTCATCTTCCACAGCTGTCTCTTTTCAGGAGAAAAGTTGGTCGCTTCATTGTTTTTTACTTTTCCAATAAGGTCAGTTTATATTTCTTTTTACTGATGAGAAAAGAAGCACAACCTTCATACTCCTCATGTGCAAAAAAAAAAAAAAAAAAAAAAAACCACACTTAAACACTCAGGAAGAAATTAAAACTTCCATTATTTCACTAAAAGAAACGACAAAGGTTTGTCCAGTTTGTATATAGAATTCCTGGAAATTATTTTTCTATGCATGCAATCATAGAAATGAACATACTCATAGTATATACATACATGTGTTTTTAAACCATGATGCAAAGAAAAGACAACCAACTCCAACTTAAATCAAATTAAAGCAAGCTTATATTGCGTACACAAAGAGAGCTGACCAGTGGCTGCCCCTTCCAAACACTGGGCTCCAGATCAGTCCCCCACTCTCTGGAAAGACAAGGATTTTATAGCCCAAAACCTTACAAAAAACAGTCTTGGGAACTTAGAGCTAACGGGGTTCTGACATACATAATACAAGGGCAGATAGCAAATTAATGATCTACATGGCATGACATTCCAGGGAGTAAAGTCAGACCCCACATGAAAATTTATGAGGCACCATTAGGTTTTAGAGATGGTTGTTACCTGGTCAAGGGGGGCCAGGGGTTATGAGGTGCCATTAAGGTGTTACAGAAGGTTGTTATCTGATCAAGAAAAGCCAGGCCTGGGTGAGTTCAAGGCACGGGCAGGAATTCCGAACAAGTTTAAAACATCAAAATGTGATCAGGTCAAATAGGATTCCTAGTATTTTACAGAAAACTGAAGTGGATTTTTCATAACTTTTTGACAGGATGGCTCCCAGTCTTCTTAAATGGAATTAGGCTGGGTTTATCTGTTTGTGTGTGTGTGTGTGTGTGTGTTTGTGTGTGTGTGTGTGTGTGTGTGTGTGTGTGTTTATCTTCTCACTCAGGGATGTCATGTGTGTTAAAATTTGATATGAATGTCATAGCCTCGGTAGTTTATACTTTATATTGTAAATTTAGGTATATACAATCAATAAATTGTTTCCAACTGTGTGTAGATTATTTGATGAAACTGATGAGGAAATAGTTTGCACTTATTGGGAACTTACCACTTTCTGGATAATGAGATCTTAATATGCATTAGCTCACCCAGTTCACTTAGCAACCCTAGGAATTAGGCATTTTTTCATTGTTTTATATTTGTACTCTGCACATAAGGAAGCAGAAGTCTGGGGAAGTGTAGCAACTTGACCAAGGGCACATACTCGTATTTAGTGGAGCTAGGATCCAAGACATTCTAACTTTAGAGCATGTGAGTTTCACCATGATGTTCTATTTTGTTCAACAAAACATAATAATTCTAAGAGAATTAAAAATAAATCTATAATCCCACTTGTATTAATTGCTTACCAGTAGAATTTGCCATGTTAAGAAAACATCTTAATTGAAAGTTATATGCCAGGAATCAAATTGATTTCTTTTTCTTGTAGTGGGTACCAGCCAAAGCATTTGGACTTTTACTTTAGTGAACAGGATCAATGACTTTTATAAAACTCATCTCAAAGAAGAATCATTTCTATTTTACTAAGCACTGATAGAATTCATGTAGCCTTGATAGGCAGATTAACTTTAATAGTTAATTAATTAACTTTACATGCCAGCCAAGGACCTAGAGGACTAAATATAAAAATACATGTGTAAAAGATGGAAAGTTTCCATATTCTGTCATGAAATATTTAAATAAATTAAACTTTAATGAAATTAAATCTATATGTTCTATTCATTTTCGTCCTTTACTCAAATATTCTCCTTCCTCCATGTGCCAAACATATATTTTGATTGTTGCAAAATGATAAGTCTCTGGAGAATTTAAAATATCTGTGCCTTAAATATTTCTGCCCTTGTGAACTTTGGCATGTGTATTATAAGGGGACCATTCTCAAAACCAACCATAGCACACTAAACAAGGTCATGTCCTTTAATATTGATACCTCGTTGTTGTCTTATCCACAATTCATAATTAAACTTTGTTTATGATGTCAAAAATGTCTCTAATACCTTTATTTCCTTATATGGAAATAAACTGAGGATCACAAACTCTGTTTAATTGAGAGATCGTTTTAGTCTCCTGTATTTGCCATTCCCTATGTTTCCTGACAGTACATTATTTAATATCATTGTATATCGTCCCTCATTATGAGATTAACAACCTAGTGTTTAGACTCAAACTATAAATCTTAGCAAGAATACAAGAAGAGCAATGCTGTATCCTTCCCAGTGCTTTATATCAGGAGATATGTGATGTTGAGTTGCCCCAGTAATGGTGGCTGTAACTTTTATCTTTTCATGCCACCTCTGCCAGTTTTCTCCACTGTCAACTTACTCTTTATCCCTTTTCAACCAATAAGTATTTGGAAGAAACCTTGAGAGTAGGTAAATGATTTTCTAACTATAACATTCCTTCTGTATTGATTAGTTAATGTTCCATTATAACGAAGTGCTTTCCATTCTCAATCAATTACTTAATAAGTGGTAAATTATATCACTATTGACTCACACACTTATAACCAATTCAGTGGGTTTTAATCAATTATTATTTTATTAATTTTCGAATTCTCCAAATTGCAACGCCCATGTTTTACAGTCCTATTTTGCCAAAAATGTTTTCCAGTTTCCTGGAGCAACAAGAGCTTTCCAGGTTACTATTTATTTTTCTGCTTCAGACTCAGCCTTTTCTCCAAGGCACTTGGATATTTTTTTAGATATATTCTGAAACAAAGAGCCAGGCTCAAAGCTCAAAGTGTTCGTTTTGTTGCCGATATGTCCATATATATATATATATATATATATATATATATATATATATATATATATATATATATATTTTGTACTGGGGATTGAACTCAGGGGCACTCGACCACTGGGCCACATCCCCATCCCTTTTTTGTATTTTATTAGAGACAGGGTCTCCTTGAATTGCCAAGTGCCTCGCCATTGCTGAGGGTGGCTTTGAACTCGTGATTGTCCTGCCTTAGCCTCCCACGTGCTGAGATTACAGGCATGCGCCACCATGCCCGGCTGTCAATATTTTAAGTCCTTATAGCAAACAGAACTAGGAAAAACAGGTATATGTACATACACACAGGTAAATATATCTATTTGTATTTATACATACACACCTACACATACACAAGTATATTTAGTGTATTTCCATATTTATGCATGTATCTTATATGAATATATATGTGTATGTGTAGGTGTGTATGTATGTATAATTATATATGTATATATATATATATACATATGTATATGTATATATATATATAATTTCTGAGATACATTAAAAAACAGGTCTTCCAACCCAACAACTTAGAGATCCTACTGTTCTACTTTCCACAAGAGCAACTTTCTTCTCCAGCAGTGTGAAGCAAGATTCCCATTATTCTTACTGAATTTACTCATTTGCTTGATACAAGAATTCATAAAAGATAGTTTTGTAATTACTAACACATGTTATTGCAAAAAAGAAAAACTAATATTAGAAGTAAATATTTTGTAGTTATTTTTGAAGTGAAATTTATATACCGTAATATGCACAATTTTTAAGGGCATAATTCAATGATATTTTTAAAAGTAAATTTCTGTAGGTAGCACCCCTAATAAGTTATGAATATATTTTGTCACTTGAGAGAATAATCTGTCATGTTCTTCCCAAATCACCATCCTATCACAGAAAATCATGGTTTTTAAAATGATTTTGTTTTGTCTTTCAGCAAAATATCATTTGTGCCTGTTGAAAAAATAATGTAAATGTAATAATATCCTTTTGTGTCTAAATATTTTGCTAAATACTGAAACTCATCCAAAATTTTATTTTGTACTTCAGCAACTTGACTCTTTACATTACTAAATATTAATTTATTATTTGAAGATAGCACAATTTGTTTACTCATTGATCTAATAGGAATCATTTGAATTTTTTAAAAATTTTGACTACTATACATGAAAGCTAGTTTGAACAATCAAGTTAAAATCCCCAATAACCATGTGTGACAGTTCCATTTATTCCATATCCTCACTAACCATATTAGTGAGTACTTTCTGGTATCTCCTTATGAGATTAATTGGCATTTTTCTGATGACTAGTAGTGTTGGGTAACTTCTAATGGACATATTAACTATTTGTTTATTTTTGTGAATTCTCTGCTCAACTGCCTTGACTAATTTAAAGTCAGATTGTCATAATATTAAGTTGCAAATGCTATTTTTTGACTGTTTTGTTTATTTATTTTAATTAGGTATGTATGACAGTAAAATGCATTCTGATTCATTGTACACAATTGCAGCATAACTTTACCTTTCTATGGTTATACACAATGTAGCATGACACCCTATGTGTGGCTATTTTTTTATTTTTATTTTTTAATTCTAATTTGTTATGCATGTTTGCAGAGTACATTAAATTTTATATTACATATAAAGAACACAATTTTTCAAGTTGCTGGTTTTATATAAAGTATTTTTACAACAATTTTGTCTTCATACATGTATTTAGGGTAATCATGGATAACTCAGTCTGCTATTATTCCTATCCCCTTGTCCCCTCCCCCATACCCCCTCTTTGTTCTATTTAAAGTTCTTTCATTCCTCTCATCCACTCCCTTGCGTTTATAAGTTATATCTTCCTATCAAAGAGATCATTCGACCTTTGGTTTTTGGGATTGGCTAACTTCACTTAGCATTATTTTCTCCAACTCCATCCATTTACCTGCAAATGCCATTATTTTATTCTCTTTTAGTGCTAAGTAATGTTCCATTGTGTATATATACCAAATTTTCCCTATCCATTCATCTGCTGATGGGCATCAGGGTTGGTTCCACAATCTAGCTATTGTGAATTGTGCTACTATAAACATTGATGTGGCTATGTCCCTGTAGTAAGCTGTTTTTAAGTCCTTTGGGAATAGACCAAGGAGTGGGATAGCTGGGTCAAATGGTGGTTCCATTCCAAGTTTTCCTAGGAATCTCCATACTACTTTTCAGATTGGCTTCACCAATTTGCAGTTCCATAAGCAATGTAAGAGTGTGCCTTTTTTCCCACATCCTCCCCAGCATTTATTGTTGTTTGTTTTTTTGATAGCTGCCATTCTGACTGGAGTAAGATGAAATTTTAGAGTAGTTTTGATTTGCATTTCTCTAATTGCTAGAGATGTTGAACCTTTTTTTCATATATTTGTTGATTGTTTGCCTATTATCTTCTGAGAAGTGTCTGTTTAGTTCCTTGGCCCATTTATTGATTGGGTTATTTGTTGTTGTTGTTGTTGTTTTTTTTTTTTTTTTTTTTTTTTTTTTTGGTGTTAAGGCTTTTAAGAGCTTTTTATAAATCCTTGAGGTTAGTGTTCTATCTGCTGTGCTTGTGGTAAAGATTTTCTCCCATTCTGTAGGTCCTCTATTCATCTCACTGATTGTTTCTTTTGCTGAGAAGAAGCTTTTTAGTTTGAATCCATCCCATTTATTGATTCTTGGTTTTAGTTCTTGCACTATAGGGGGTCTTATTGAGAAAGTTGGGCCCTAAACCCACATGATGGAGATTTGGGCCTACTTTTTCTTCTATTGGTGCAAGGTTTCTGGTTTATTTCCTAAGTCCTTGATCCACTTTGAGTTAAGTTTTGTGCATGGTGAGAGAGATTTAATTTCATTTTATTACATGAGGATTTCCAGTTTTCCCAACACCATTTGTTGAAGAGGCTGTTTTTCTCCAGTGAACGTTTTTTGGCACCTCTGTCTAAAATAAGATAACTGTAGGTGTGTGGGTTCTTCTCTGTGTCTTCTATTCTGTACCATTGGTTTACTGGTCTGTTTTGGTGCCAATACCATGCTGTTTTTGCTACTATTGCTTTGTAGCACAATTTAAGGTCTGGAATAGTAATGCCACCAGCTTCATTCTTCATGCTAAGAATTGCTTTGGCTATTCTGGGTCTCTTATTTTTCCAGATGAATTTCATGATTGCTTTTTTTTTAAATTTCTATGAGGAATGTTATTGGGATTTTGATTGGCATTGCATTGAATCTATATAGTGCTTTTGGGAGAATGGTCATTTTGACATTATTAGTTCTACCTATCCATGAACAAAGTAGATCTTTCCATCTTCTAAGATCTTCGTTAATTTCTTTCTTTAGAGTATTGTAGTTTTCATTATAGAGGACTTTCAATTCTTTTGTTAAGTTGATTCCCAATTTTTTTTTTTTTTTTTTTTTTTTTTTTTTTGAGGCTATAATGAATGGGGTGGATTTCCTAGTTTTGCTCTCTGGAGATTTGTCACTGATGTACAGAAATGCCTTTGATTTATTGGAATTGATTTTATATCCAGCTACTTTGCTGAATTCAGTTATTAGATCTAGAAGATTTCTGGTGGAATTTTTTGGATCTTCTATGTATAGAATCATATTGTCTGCAAATAGTGATAATTTGAGTTCTTCTTTTCCTATCAGATCCCTTTAATTTCTTTCATCTGTCTAATTGCTCTGGCTAGGGCTTCAAGAACTATGTTAAATAGGAGTGGTAAAAGAGGGCAACCCTGTCTTGTTCCAGTTTTTAGAGGGAATGCTTTCAATTTTTCTCCATTTAGGATGATATTGGCCTGGTGCTTAGCATAGACGGCCTTTATGATGTTGAGGTATGTTCCTGTTATCCCTATTTTTTCTAGCATTTTGAACATACAGGGATGTTGTATTTTGTCAAATGCTTTCTCTGCATCTATTGAGATGATCATATGATTTTTACCTTTGAGCCTGTTGATGTGATAAATTACATTTATTGACTTTCTTATATTGAACCAACCTTGCATCTCTGGAATGAAGCCCACTTGATCGTGGTGTACTATCTTTTTGATGTGTTTTTGTATTCAATTTGCCAGAATTTTATTAAGAATTTTTGCATCTGTGTTCATTAGACATATTGGTCTGAAGTTTTTTTTTTCTTTGGTTTGTCTCTGGTTTTGGAATCAGGGTGATATTGGCCTCATAGAATGAGTCTGGGAGTGTTTCCTCTTTTTCTATTTCATGAAATAGTTTGAGAAGTGTTGGTGTTAATTATTCTTTAAAGGTCTTGTAGAACTGGGCTGTGTATACATCTGGTCCTGGACAAGAAAACTTGGTTGTAAGTTTTTTATGGTATCCTCTATTTCTTTGGTTGAAATTGATCTATTTAAATTGTGTATATCCTCCTGATTTAGTTTGGGCATATCACATGTCTCTAGAAATTTGTGGATGACTTCATTATTTTCTATTTTATTTGAGTATAAATTTTTAAAATAATTTCTAATTATCTTCTGTATTTCTATAGTGTCTGTTGTGAAATTTCCTTTTTCATCTTAGATATTGGTAATTTGTGTTTTCTCTCTTCTTTTCTTAGTTAGCATAGCTAATAGTTTATTAATTTTATTTATTTTTTCAAAGAACCAAATTTTGTTCTGTCAATTTTTTCAATTTTTTTGTTTGTTTATTTCAATTTCATTAATTTCAGCTCTGATTTTAATTATTTCCTGTCTTCTACTTCTTTTGGGGTTTATTTGTTCTTCTTTTTCTAGGGCTTTGAGATGTAATGTTAGTTCACTTATTTATTGACTTTTTCTTTTTTGAAGGAATTAGCTCCATGCAATGAACTTTCCTCTTAGTACTGCCTTTAGGGTGTCCCAGAGATTTCAATATGTTATATCATTGTTCTCATTTACCTCTAAGAATTTCTTAATCTCCTTATTGATGTCTTCTGCAACCCATTGATCATTCAATAGCATATTGTTTAGTCTCCAGGTGTTAGAGTAGCTTTTCTTTCTTTTTTTATCATTGATTTCTAATTTTCATTCCATTATGATCTGATAGAATGCAGGGTACTATCTCTACTTTTTTATATTTGCTTAGACTTGCTTTGTGGCATAATATATGGCCTATTTTAGAGAAGGATCCATGTGCTGCTGAGAAGAAAGTGTATTGGCTCATTGATGGATGATACACTCTATATATGTCAGTTAAGTTATTAACTGTATTATTAAGTTATTAATTGTATTATTGAGTTCTATAGTTTCTTTGTTTAACTTTTGTTTGGAAGATCTATCCAGTGGTGAACGAGGTGTGTTAATATCACCTAGAATTATTGTGTTGTGGTCTATTTGATTCTTGAAATTGAGAAGAGTTTGATTGATGAATGTAGATGCTCCATTATTTGGGGCATATATATTTATAACAGTTATATCTTGTTGATGTATGATTCTCTGAAGCAGTATGAAATGTCCATCTTTATCTCTTTTGATTAACTTTTATTGGACATGAGGATAGAGACCCCTGCTTGTTTACATAGACCATGTGAGTGATATATTTTATTCCATCCTTTCACCTTCAGTCTGTGGGTGTCTTTTCCTATGAGATGTGTCTCTTGAAGGCAATATATTGTTGGGTCTGTTTTTTGTTAATAGAATCTATTAGCCTATGTCTTTTAATTGGTGAGTTTAGGCCTTTACATTCAGGGTTATTATTGAGACATAATTTGTATTACCAGTCATATTTATTTATTTATTTATTTATTTATTTATTTATTTATTGTTATTTTTGGTATTTAGCTTGACTTGGTTTCTCCTTTGGTTGGTTTGTTCCTTTATTGTAGTTCTTCCTTTTGCAGATTTTCATTATTATTTTTCATTTCCTCCTTGGGGAATATTTTGCCAAGAATGTTCTGTAGAGGAGGCTTTCTTGTTGTAAATTCTTTTAGCTTTTGTTTATTGTGGAAGGTTTTTATTTCATCCTTAAATCTAAAGCTTCATTTTGCTGGATATAAAATTCTTGGTTGGCATCCCTTATCTTTTAGAGCATGGTATATGTTGTTCCAGGCTCTCCTAGCTTTGAGGGTCTGGGTTCAAAAATCTGCTGAGATGCAAATTGGTTTTCCCTTGTAGGTAATCTGACTTTTCTCTCTTGCAGCCTTTAAAATTCTATCTTTATTTTGTATGCTAGGCATTTTCATTACAACGTGCCTTGGTGTAGACCTGTTTTAATTTTGTATATTTGGCATCCTATAGGCCTTTTGTATTTGATTTTCAATTTCATTCTTTCTGCTTGGGAAATTTTCTGATATTATTTCATTGAAGCCATTGTGCCTTCCTTTGGTTTGAATCTCTGCACCTTCCTCTATTCCAATAAATCTTAAATTTGGTCTTTTGATGGTATCCCATAATTCTTGGATATTCTGTTCATGGTTTTTTACCATCTTTACTGTGAGGTCAACTTTATTTTGAAGATTATATATTTTGTCCTCATTGTGTGAGGCCCTATCTTCCAAGTGGTCCAATCTGTTGGTGATGTTTTCTATTGAATTTTTTAAGTGGCTTACTGTTTCTTTCATTTCAAGGATTTCTATTTGTTTTTTTCTCAAACTCTCTATCTCTTTCTTGAAGTAATCTTTTGCTACCTAGATTTGTTCTCTTATCTCTTTGTTGGTGTGATCGATGGTTGCCTGTATTTGATCTCTTATCTCTTTGTTGGAGGGATCAATTTTTGCCTGTATCTGTTCACTTAGGTTGTGTTTAAATCCCTTATTATTTTAATTATGTATATCCAGAACTCCTTCTCTGACATTTTACCTACTGTGCTTTCTATGGCTTTTATTGTTGTAGTATCTTGGTTTGTTTGGGGCATTCCCCCCTTGTTTCTTCATGATTACTATGTATTTCCCTCTCTTGCAAGGTAAGCCTGAGGTATTACAGCTTCTGCCCTTTTGTTTTTATAAGGTCCCTCCAGGTTACCCAAAACCTCACTTTTTAGGGAAATGTCAATATTAGAGCTTTCAATGTACCCAATGTGTATCCATATATCAGTTTCTATTTTTATATTTACAGTTTTGTTGCTGTGGCTCCTTAGTAGGTGGGCCAAGCTAGAATGGATGAAGGCTAGTGGGTCTTGTGCCCCCCCACCCCCCCACCTCCTGGCTGTCCTTAGTGGGAATGGCCTCTTTGAGGTGGGCTGGCGGGCAGAGCTGGAAAGCCTGCAGGCAGGCCCAGCTGGAACTCACTCCAAGAGGTCTATCTGGGAACTCCTACCAGTAGGCCAAACTGGGAACCCACGCTGGCAGTCCTAACTGGTAGCTCCTGCCTGCAGAACTAACTGGGAGCTCCTGCCTGCTGGCAGAACTGGGAACACAAGACGGCAGGCCAAATTGGGAACTTGCACTGGCAGGTCGACTGGGAACCCATGCTGGTGCTGAACTGGGACCTCACACCGGCAGGCTGAACTGGGAGCTCCGTTGGCAGGTAGGACTGGAAACTCACGTGGGTAGTCTAAACAGGGAGCTCCCACCCTCAGGCCGAACTGGGAACATAAGACTGCAGGAGGAACTGGGATCTCAGGCTGGCAGTCGAAACTGGGAACTTAAGCCGGCAGGCTGAACTGGGAACTCTGCCCGTAGGCTGCAGGGCAGGCAGGCTGAACTGGGAATTTGCAAATGCTATTTACACATTTTAAAATGTCTTATAAATATCATAGCATAAATTTTGCTTCTACTATGTAGCTTATGTTTAACCTTCAGGAAATTTTGGAAGGGGTTCTTAAGGCTGACATACAGGTCAGTAGATAGTAATTCAAGGTGATACAAAGTCCAGAAGATCTCTGGTAATGGACAGATGTAAACATGAAGATTCTTGTAATTAGTTTTGTAACTCCACCTTTTCACTTTCTACAGAATTTAAAAGATGTATAAAAGAAGTATAGATCTATGTTATTGTATGTGTTTGCAGTTAATGTTATGTAAATCTGAGATTATCCTATCATTATGATATTATACATAAAGCCCATACTAACTAAACAATAAACTCTGCAAAATATATAATGAGTAAAATGTAATAATGGATTGAAACAAGTCACTAAAAGGAAAGCATTGTTAGAGACCTGAAGGACCAATCACCTAATATGTATACAAAAAACAGACACAAAAGTGGTAGAAGTTAGTCCTTTCTAATTAAAATCACTTTAATTGTAAATGAGTTAAACTTACAAATAAGAAAATCAGAGATTGACATAATTGATAAAAATTATGTTATCCTACTATACATTACTTTTTGATTACTTTAGATTAAATACACGAGTAGTTTAAAGATGAAAGAATGCATAAGGTTATTCCAGGCAACTACTAATCAAAAGAGGGAATACCTCTACTAGCATTATACCAATACCCAAAATTTATATATTCATACCAAAATACAAAAATTATTACCAAAAAATAAGTATATATTGATAAAAGAATCAATTCAGCATGAAGTGATAAGTAGGTGAATGGATATGGCAAATGATAATCCAATGATAGTTGGAGAATTCAATATTCCTTTTTCATTAATGGGTAGAACAATCAACACAGGGACATAGCCACATCAATGTTTATAGCAGCTGAGTTCACAATAGCTAAACTGTGGAACCAACCTAGATGTCCTTGAGTAGATGAATGGATAAAGAAAATGTGGTATATATACACAATGGAATATTACTCAGCAATAAAAGAGAATAAAATAATGGCATTCACAGGTAAAGGGATGAAGTTGGAGAATATAATGCTAAGTGAAGTTAGCCAGTCCCCCAATCCAAATGCCTAATGTTTTCTCTGATATCAGGAGGCTGATTCACAGTGGGGTTGGGACGGGGGGAGCATAGAAGGATTAGAGGAACACTAGAAAGGCCAGTAGGGAAGAAGGGAAAGGAAGGGGGCAAAAGGGTAAAAAAAAAAAAAAAAAAGATGGTAGAATGAGATGGATGTAAGAAGACACTAATGGTGTGAATATACTTTGTATACAACCAGAGATATGTAAAAATGTGCTCTATATGTGTACTATGAATTATAATACATTCTGTTATCATATATAACAACTTAGAATAAAAGAAAAATTAAATATAAGTTCTATAAGGATATTGAGCTCTTGAATAGCATCTGTAGAACTATTAGACTTGTCAGACATATCCAGAAAACTCCCTTCAACAATATTAGAGCACAGTTCTATAGAAAATAAGTATAAATAATAAGTTAGGCTAACAAATAACTCTGCATAAATTTTTAAAATTGAAATCAGATAAAATATCATTTATGATCCCAATGGAATAAAACTAAAAATCAATGAAACAGATAAATTCTGAACTTGTACAAAATAACATACAGTTACACAATCAATAGACCAAATAAGTCACATTGGAAATTAGAAAAATATCTGGGACAAATGAAAATGAATATACTTAAACTTAGTAGATGCAGCAAATGTGTGGTAATAGAGAAAATATGACACCTAAATAAAAAAAAAAAAGAAGAAAAATATCTCAAATCCATAACCTAGCTTTACATTTTTAGAAAATAGAATTATAAATAGGAAACTAAAAACTAAACCAAAGCTGGCATGTGATATGTAATAATAAAGATTAATATTCAGATAAAGAATGAAGAACCAACGAAATAAAGTCAAACCCCTAATGTTGGTAATTTCAAAAATCAACAAAATTAACAAAACTTTAGTTGAAACACTTTTAATAAAAGAGATAAATCACATGTTATTAAAATCAGGATAAAAATAGGGACATTGCTAAAATTTTACAAAGATAAACAAACTTTAAGAGAATATCATGTTTCGCTATATATAATATATATGTTTCGTTATATATAATATTCTGTTATATATAACAGAATGTATTATAATTCATAGTACACATATAGAGCACATTTTTACATATCTCTGGTTGTATACAAAGTATATTCACACCATTAGTGTCTTCTTACATCCATCTCATTCTACCATCTTTTTTTTTTTACCCTTTTGCCCCCTTCCTTTCCCTTCTTCCCTACTGGCCTTTCTAGTGTTTCCTCTAATCCTTCTATGCTCCCCGTCCCAACCCCACTGTGAATCAGCCTCCTGATATCAGAGAAAACATCTTAGATGACATGCACAAATTCCTATGAATGCAGAATTTGAAAAAAAGTGATTCAAGAAGCAATAGGAAATCTGGATAAACCATAAATATCCAGAGAAGTCCCACTCCAGATGACTGATGAAATACAGAAATAGTAAAAAAAAAAAAAAAAAAAAAAAAAGAAAGAAATTAATACTAATGCTTCTGAAATGAAGAAAATAGAAGAGGAGGCAGCACTTGCTAACTGATTTAAGAGGCCAGTTTTACACTGATGCCAAAACTTGTCAAAGACACCACAAGAAAAGAACATAATTAACCAATATCCTATGTGCCTATTGGTGCCATAACCCTCAATAAAATGTTAGTGAGCTGATTTCAGTAGCATATTAAAAGTGCTTCACATTACAAATAACCAGGATTTATTCCTTGATTGGAAAGATGTTTCAACATACAGAAATCAATATAATAGACCATATTAATAATGAAAGGACAATAGGAACAGTTGATCTCTCAATTGATGCAGAAAAGTTTTTAAAAGTTGATTGAATTCAACATTATTTTATGATAAAAAAAAAAACAGGAAAATAAAAGTTGAAAAAGTCCTCAATGTGATAAATAGCGTATATTAAGGAAACACAGCTAACTTCAACCTCAGTGACTAAAATGAAATAATTTCCCTATGATTGCCACCAAGACAAGGATGACCAGTTTTGCCATTTATATTCAACAAAATAATATAATTCTAGCTAGAACAATTAGCCAGGAAAAAGAAGTAAAGGGGATCCAAATTGAAAAGGGTCACATCACATGTATGTAGAAAATCCTGCAGACACTAAAATAAAGCTGGTAGAGGTAATAAACCAATTTGCCATGCTTTCAACATACAGAGTCAGCACAAAAAAAAAAATCAGTCTCATTGCATTAAAAATTAACAGTCTGGAAAAGAAATTAAGGCAAAAATCCATTTATCGCACCAACAAAATGGTAAAAAGCTGTACAAACACAGATCTTTCTAGGTGCCTTTCTCTCTCTGAAGGAATGACTATTCTCAAATTCCTCCTTAATTTTCCTCACTTTTCAGTGCCTTCCAACATATGTTTTAAAAAATATTAATTCTTTTGGTCTGGGGGGGGTTGATAATTATCTTCAGCCTGAGGGATAATGTAGAAAAATCTGTTCTCCTATTACCCTCCACCTTTCAAAACTCAAAAAGCAGTTCTACTATCTGAATCCTTATTCTTTTAAAAATTTATTTTAGTATGTTTACTGAACACAGAGCTGCTTAACAATATGCCAATAATCTACAACAATGTCAACTTATCTTTTGTAAAACTTCGTTACAGTCATTCATGGATGTCTGTAGTATCAACATGGAACAGCCTTGTATCATTTTTTGCTTCCCTGTTGAGAGGAAATATATAGTTTTTTACTCTAGGGCTTTTGTCCTTAGTGAATCCTACTTCCTTGCCTTTATTTGATCTTTTGATCACCCTGTTTCTTGTATTTTAAATTTCATCAACTCTTCCCACATGCTCTTGATATTTCTGTCATTATTGCCAATGGATGTCATTTAGATGGTGGTTTTATATAAAATGGTCTTGTGCAATTATAATTATTGTCATATTGTAGTCTTAAAACCTATTATAATGTACTTTTGATAATTTTAAACTATGTTGAGATTTTCAATTCAATAATATGAGCTAGACTATCTTGCAGCAAATGTTTGTAAAATTAGCAATGATAATGGTAATGTGAAATATCATTTTCAGAAAAATGTGATATATGGGAGAATTTTTAGGATCAAGTATTCTTATTTTTACAGAAATAAGGCAAGGAAGGGGGATGAGAGGAATGAAGGAACTTTAAATAGAACAAAGAGGGGGGAAGAGGGAAGGAAGCAAGGGGATAGGAATAATGGTAGAATGAGTTAGACATCATTACCCTAAGTATTTGTATGAAGACACAATTGTTGTAAAATTACTTTATGTAAAACCAGCAACTTGAGGAATTGTGCTCTTTATATGTAATATGAAATGAATTGCACTCTGCAAACATGTATAACAAATTAGAATAAAAATAAATTTAAAAAAAACTTGGGATACCTATGTATGTTTAAGTATATAAATATATATAATGTTATAAATGTACAGATACATTGACAACAGTGTAAAGTGATGGCTACACATATGTATTTGAAAAAATATAGGTATTGAAAACATTGGAACTCAATCAAGATATATTCTATGCTTTTGTAATTATGTCAAAATGAATTCTACTGTCATATATAACCAAAAAGAAGCAATATAAAAGAAAACTTGGCAGTATATACAGAAGAATTTTAAAGCATTACATTCTTTGACTAATTAAAACTTTGGGGTAATTAAGAAATAATCCAAAATATGGGGGTCAGTAGCACTACAGAGGCAGCATAGTGTGGCTCATGATCCAAGTCTGGCCCACAGAAAAATTTCTCTTTCAATAATAAGTACTTATGGGAAGACAGCCACACCTATTTATCTATTTATCTATCTGTTTATCTATCTATCTATCTATTTATTTATTTTATTTATTTATTTATTTATGTTGGGGGTACCGGGGAATGAACTCAGGGGTACTTAACACATCCCCAGCCCTATTTTGTATTTTATTTAGAGACAGGGTCTCACTGAGTTGGTTAGCACCTTCCTGTTGCTGAGGCTGGCTTTGAATTCAGGATCCTCCTGCTGAGCCACTGGATTATAAATTTGGCCATTGGGCCTGGCTTTTTTTTTTTTTTTTTGGTACTGGGGATTGAACTCAGGGGCACTTAACCACTAAGCCATGTCCCCAGCCTTATTTTGTATTTTATTTAGAGACAGGTCTCACTGAGTTGCTTAGTGCCTCACCGTTACTGAGTCTGGCTTTGAACTCACAATCCTCCTGCCTCAGCCTCCTGAGCCACTGGGATTATAGGCATGTGCCATCATGCCCATAGGCGTGGGACTTTTTTATTTATTATTAGTAGCAATTTATTTTGTGTTACAACTTCAGAGTTGAATAGTTGGGAAATGGACAATATGACAAAAAAAAATATTTATTCCTGCTTGATCTTTGACACAAATTATTTGCAAATCCTGTTTTAAAACTACTATTAATTAGATAAAAAGCTGGAAACCTATAATATTGAAAAACAAGCTACCAGTTGAGTAAATCATAATATGTCTTTGAGATATATGATGTTAAAATAAAATTCAGTTTCATATTGTGGTTTCAGTGTGAGAAATGGATGGGAATTTAATGAGCAATTTTACCTTCTGCTTTGGAATATTCTTGATTGCTTTGCATTCCTGCTTCTTCTGTATATTAAAGTCATAAAATTGTTACATATCTGCTGAACAGCAATCACTAGGTGAGATTCTGGGGATTGCAAGATAGAAAGTCTGACATCAAGATTTTGGAATAAGGAGAGTCAGGGAAATTGAGAAATTTATATGCAGTGGTGATGGCTGAGATGAAATGTTGGGCAAGCTGAAAACAGTTATATTGAAGTAGATTTCACTAATGTCAATTATTGGTAAAGACTGTTGAATTCCAGCAATTTTGATTGGTCTGAAATGATCCCTTGTAAATGCACAGAATGATTTCACCTTTCCTTGTTGAACTACTTCTCTAAAATTGGTCAGCAAAAGACCAGAACAAGATTCTACTCAGGTCACTAGGTGACTATCTCCATCTTGTGAGATAAAGGAAGAGAAATGGAAAAAAAAAACTGAAAGATGGTGTCCCAAACCATGTTTTGAGGGTAATGGCTATTTCATATCCTAGGCTCTGCTTGATGGTTTTGTTTTGGTTTTGGTTTTGACAAATAGTAGCTCTATTAATAATTCTAATCCCATTTGGTAGTTGAATGACAGAAGTAAGCAAACTGATGTCACTAGTAAGGATTTTCCATTTTAGTGACTAAAGTAAGTTTGTCTTTATCTTCTTTAGTTGTGTCCATATCTACACCTGGGCAAAAAAATAGAATGGACATTTTTAAAAAGGCTCTAGAGTAAATAAAGCCATTAAAAGCAGCTTCAACTCCCATGAGATATACACTTTGACTAAAGTTACAAATTGTAGAATTAAATTTGTTCAATTTGAGCAATATCATGTAGGCTGATGTCCCTGAACATTGTGGGATAAGTTTTTATATGAAATCTATGTTTTGACCACCTGGAACCTTAAGGTCTCATTCTCATATCTCTCAGTCCTCCTCTTCAATCTCTTTTCTCCTTCCCTCAGTTGAGTTGCTTTGCCTTAGTCACCATTATAGTCTATTTCTGAAACATGCAAAATTTCTCTGTCTTTGATTCTCACTGTATTCTAAGTTCTATTAGAATAATACCTTGAAAATGTTGTTCACTTACATCTTCTGCACCTGTAACAGTGCCTAGTATTTATTAAGTGCCTACTATCAATTTGTTCATTGAGAGAGGATCTGGTAGAGTATGTATGGCAACTTCCTTTCCTGTTTTTATTTATTTCATAGACTAAGAAACTGTCTCTTTGGGGTATTTTTATCATCTATTGTGTTTCTCAAATTTTCTACTAAGATAATTTCCAAATTTCCCTCTAACTAATCTTCCTGCCCAAAATTAGACTCTAACTTTACCTCATGATCCATTGTCAGTTTTATTGTCATATGCCATGTAATCAGTAAATCTCTGTGATTTACTTGCATTTATAGCAAAACTGTAGGTAGTAGTGCTTACCATTTTGCTGTTTTATGTCCCCTATTCATATATGCTTAATTTTTAAAAATTACTTTTCTGGTAGTAAGTCCTCCTACTACATGACTTGCCAGTAAGTGGTTTCTTCTTTCATTTTCTTTTTTACATTGTAGCTGGAGTTACTTTTCTACAAAACACTAATAACTATATAACTTCAGTACCTCTTATAGAAGAGAGTATGTGGATCTTTAAGTAAAGATAATAAAAGCCAAGCACTTCTGTGGCATAGAAACTCATCCTAGATAGTTTTCTAGCCGCAGTTTCTAGTTCATATCTGCCCTGCCTCCCTCATGCCGTGTGTCCAGGGAATTGAATACAACTCCATTGCAACCAGGACACATCCCACAACCATCCTGCCCCATTGGATGACACCATTCTCCCTGCTTGGGTTTGAATGTGATAAACTCTGAACTTTCCCTCATTTCTCATTTAGAATTAGCCACTTCCACCTTTTCTCCTACTAAGGATGGGCTTTTTAAAAAGTGAATAACATTTTGTACCAATCAGATTCATTTCATAAATAGATCTAAGAAAAGAACCCCTTTTTCTAGAGACTACCAAACCAAAATAACCCAATAATTCTTGATTTCTCTTACCTTTGGGTATGATCATTCCTTAATTTGAACATTCTTAGCATAGTTTGCTAGTTTCTCATCTTACCCTATCTAACTTAAAATTTCCTTTCCAGAGAATCGAAAGACATTTTGAGGACAGGCCCCAAGTTTGCATTTTATTTTCATTTTGCTATTTGATATGTATGTTTAAATACTGTGCAGCAACTGTGTGTCAATCACTGACAAAAAAAAAATGGAATAAGATGGTAGATAGGTATACTAAACATGAAAAATATGTAACAATATTAATAAACACTGAAAGCTTATATGTAGCATTTCATACAGTATTGTCTATTCTTGCTCATCCAATCTTCAACATTCCAACCTTTGGTCACTGCTCCTATTGTTTCTTTGTTCTTCCTTTTAATTGGGGTTGGTTTGTGAATATTTAGACATAATAGACTCTAACAGGACTGATGACTGAATGTTTCCAGGCATTGCAGTTTAGATCTGGAATGTCTCCCAAATGTCCATGTGCGAAAGGTTTGATCACTGGGGTGATGCTAGTGGGAGATAGTGGACATTATTTCAGCGTGCACCCTTGAAAGGTGTATTGGTACACTAGGTCCTTCCTCTCCTTGGTTTCCTGATTCCCAGAAGGAGAGCAGCTTTGCTTAGCCCCATTTTTTTCCACCATGATGTTCTGCCTCATTAAGGCCCCAAAACAAATGGAGCCAACTGACCATGGACTGAGACTCCTGAAACCACGAGCCTAAGTAAATCTTTCCTCCTTTAAGTTGATTTTTTAAATGTATTTTGTCACAGCAAGGGAAAGCTAACAAATGAGGTTATCCACCCATGCATGACTGGTTGTTTCAATGTCAGTGTCTTGGAACACTGAGTACCAATTGAGAAGAGCTGATACTTATGCCAGAGAGAAAACAAAATAAGAAGAGCCCCAGCTGATCCCACCTTTCCAGCTACAACCAGTACCTGTGAGAAAAATGCTGTCTCTGATGTTCCAGATTCTGAAAATCATTGTTCAGTTGATGTCACTATTGAGTCACCCATCTGAGCCCAACCCAAATCACTGACCTAAAGAATCATGAAGTATAATAAAACTGAAACACTATGTTTTTATAAGTCACTTAGTGTTTTTTTGGTAGTGTGTTGTGGTCAATTACCCAGAACAATGACCATGTCATAGTACACAAAGTGGGTGTTAAGACATTGAGCACTATCCTTACACTATGCAGACAGCTCGTAGCCACGAAGACTGGCAACCTTGTCTTCTGTTTCAGCTTCTGATCACCCTGTATGCTTCACTTTGTCCACTAGAAGCATTTGCTTCAAGTTATCTATATTATATGATGAATGGAAATAGAGAGGTACTTCAGTGAAAAATTTGGGCTAGGAATACCATAAAATTGCCAGATTTTGCAAATATACATATGGGGGTTCCAGTTAAATTTCCTGTTTTTTTTGACTGCACCTCCCATACAATATTTGATAACTATTTATATTAAAATGTTATTCATGTGGTTCAAGCTTAGATGCATATCCTTCATGTTATCGGACAAATTTAAACATAGACCAACTATTTAGTAAGACTTGGAAGTGTTTCTTGAGCTATGGAGCTCAATGTTCTAATCTCTAAAATGAGGACAGCATTATTTACCACACAAGAGAATTAAGAATACAAAGTAAGATAGTGCTTGGAAGAAGTTCTCACTTTATGCCTGCTATGCCTTATATGTTCAGTTAATATTAGTTCATCTTTAAATAGTTTCATTCCATTTTTGCATCCTGACCTCTTTTTCTATACATTAAAGCCTCAAAAATCTGCTTTATGCCCTTTTTTAACTCCCTGACTAACCTGTGTGAAAATAAATAATTGGATTTTATTAAATGCTTGCTGGGGCCTGTACTGTTCAAGACATATATTTATCAACATACACATATACAGATATGTATATTATTTTTAAATTATTTAATTTGAATTTTTTGATCTATTTCTTGGCATTATCTATGTGAAAACAGAGGCTCATTGAGGTTAAGCATCTTCAAGTGACCATACTTGACAGTAAACCTACTTGAAGAAGCAATAAAATAGGAAAGCAGCTTTTGAAGCCTCTTTAATACCCAAATAGACAACAAAATGCCCATCTTTTTACTGCTACCTTCAAGAAGGAAAAAATATCACCTTTTTGCCCAAAGAATTCCTTTGAGTACACAACTTTCAAATTTCTTATACCAAAAGGATTTTTTCAATTATATTCTCTTCTCTGAGTCATAGTAGATGAAAAGTCACAAATTTATAAAACACACTTCAAAGAATTTGTCTCATATAGATAAAACAGGATGAAACGTTGTAAGTCTATTTTTCACTAAGAACACCGTGCATTTGAACCAAACATGTTTCCTGACCATGTAAGCTTTTGGACAATAAACCTATTTTAAGAGCATAAGTCAGGCCCTCTATTGCTCATCCAGAATGACAGCTAGTGTATCTCACTTAATCATGGGCTTTTGAAGATCCATTTACAAACATTTAATACACAACTGACAAGAGATATACAGTTGAATTCAACAGTATATAAAATCTGAGCTATAAACTTCATAGAAACTGGACACAGTGTTTGGCTCAGGTATCCACAATACAGGTAATAAAATTGAAGCCTATACTTGTTGAGTAACTCAAGGTCACAAAGCTTATTAGTGTTGAAGCAAATCAACATAACAAGGATTTCTTGATAATTTCTCCTTCTTTGGCCACATATTGGGAATATGTGGTCTACTCAGACCCTTTATTAAAGAAACTATAATCTGTTCAGGTAGTCCAACCACACATATAATAAACTATTATGCAAAATGAGCATTACAACAGTTGATTGCAAGCCTAACATAATAATTTCCTATACTATCTTTATGCTATTTTCTCCCAAGTTTATAACTTCAGAGATTCTCTGTGAGTTTCAAACCAATCAATTCTACTATGAGTTCTGACATTTCTATTTTAATATGTTCTACTTATTCCAAAGGAAGTATGCTCAGCATTCATATTATAATCTCACTTTTACATTGACTTTTCCCACTACAAACACATGCCTTCCTTTTCCAGGGTCTCTTAGGTACAAAACACAAGAAACTGGGTTTCAACAGAAGACTGTTTTCAAACAGATGTGTACACTCATGTATATTGTTTGCCTCTTTAGCTTGAAGTCTCAGGTTACCCATTTTTTGAACAGTTTTAGAGGAAAGAGCTGTGGTCTCTTCCTAGTGTATTTGCACAATTTTTTTTTTCCTGTTTCTGATTCGTCCTCATGCCTCCCACTCTGATTTTCAGAATAGCAATTAGATGCAGATCAGTGACCCTAGAGAAGAGAGGAAAAGTAGAGAAAAACCTAGGAACAACAATGGAAGGGTAGTGAATTTTTACTTCATAGCACATTAGTTGCTCTTTTTTATGTACATTTGATAAGTGCATTTGCTGAGCTTAGTGTTTGCCTTATTACATTGTATTTTTCTTCAGCATGGTAAGTAAAACAGAGACTTCCCTTTGGAAAAAGCAATCCCTTCAAATAAGACACTACCCTGAGCCACTAATATAACCCCAGTTCTATAGATGAAGATTATTACACTGGTTTGCCCAATGAGTTAAAAACTGAAACTCCTAACTTACTTTTCCTTAACAAATTATGTTTTTTAAAAATCTCCATAGAAAAACTAGGTTTGTGGTTCAGTTACTTCTTCTGGGACCTTGTTATCTTAGCCTGATGAAGTACAAAACAAAATGCATATTGTTTATTGAATTCTTAATGTCTGTGTTATGCTTGCATAGGCCGTACTACTTAATTCATCTCCACAATGTCCCTTGGGAGAAAGGAAAATATCATCTTAGTTGAGGAGGCAGAGGATATTAAATCCAGATATTGGAGGAAAGGAGACTGAAACAAACAAGCAAGTCATGGTCACAGATGAGACATTCAGAGAGGGAGATTAAAGATGTGGCCATGAAAACAAGGAATCCATAGTTTACATCAGGAGTATGCACCTGGAGAGTTCGTTGTTTGAAACAAATATTCAGGAAAAACACAGTTTGTTTTGCTCATTGGAAATTCCATGGACTGGCAACATCTGACCTCAAGGTAGTTCTTCAAGGGCTTGAAAATCTTGGAACAGATTTGATGTACTTCAATAAAACTCCATCTTATCAACAAAAGCCCATAAAATGACAACATTTGTAGACAAAGTTACTTCTTCTAGGCAGATTTATACTAAGCTTAAACTTATTTATACTAAGACTTAAACTTAGAATGATATGATATCACAATCAGAGCATAAACTACATGTTACTTCCTATGATCAATATAGGGATTCCACTACCGTGTCTGTTGTAGTAGTCATCCAATCTGAGCCAAAACACATTGGGAACTTGAATATTTACTGACTTAAAATAACGTGTTTTTCTACCCCATTTACAATAGCATAAAAAAAAAAAACTGGGAATCAACTTAACTAAAGAGGTGAAAGACCTCTATAAGAAAAACTATAGAACACTAAAGAAAGAAATCATAGAAGAACTCAGAAGATGGAAAGACCTACCTTGCTCTTGGATAGGTAGAGACAATATTGTCAAAATGTCCATACTACCAAAGGCATTATACAGATTTAAAGCAATTCCAATCAAAATTCCAATGTCATTTTTCAAAGAAATAGAAAAAGCAGTCATGAAATTCATCTGGAATAATAAGAGACCCAGAATAGCCAAAGCAATCCTGAGTAAGAAAAGTGAAGCAGGGGCATCAACATAGCAGACTTTAAATTATACTATAGAGCAATAGTAACAAAAACAGCATGGTATTGGCACCAAAACAGACTGGTGGACCAATGGTACAGAATTGAGGACACAGAGACTAATACATATAATTTCAGCTATCTTATATTAGACAAAGGCGCCAAAAATGTACAGTGGAGAAAGGATAGCCTCTTCAATAAATGGTGCTGGGAAAAACTGGAAATCCATATGTAACAAAATAAAATTAAACCCTTATCTCTCACCATGCACAAAATTCAATTCAAAGTGGATCAAGGACCTAGGAATTAGACCAGAGACAATATGCCTAATAGAAGAAAAAGTAAGCTCCAATTTCCAACATGTCGGATTAGGCCCCAAGTTCCTTAATAAGAATCCTGTAGCGCAAGAACTATTACCAAAAATTAATGAATGGGATAGATTTAAACTAAAAAGCTTCTTCTCAGCAAAAGAAACAATCAGTGAGGTGAATAGAGAGCCAACTAATTGGGAACAAATATTTAATACGTGCACATCAGATAGAGCACTAATTTCTGGAATATATAAAGAACTCAAAAAACTTAACACCAAAAAAGCAAATAACCCAATCAATAAATGGGCTAAGGAATTGAAAAGACACTTCTCAGAAGAAGATACACATTTAATCAACAAATACATGAAAAAATGCTCAATATCGCTGGTAATTAGAGAAATGCAAATCAAAACTACTCTAAGATTTCATTTCACTACAGTCAGAATGGCAGCTATCAAGAACACAAACAACAATAAATTTTAGAGAGGATGTGGGGAAAAAGGCACACTCATACATTGCTGGTGGGACTGCAAAATGGTGCAACTGCTATGGAAAGCAGTACGGAGATTTCTTGGGAAAATGGGAATGGAACTGCCCTATGACCCAGCCATCCCAATCCTGGGTTTATTCCCAAAGGACTTAAAAACAGCATATTACAGTGACACAGCCACTTCAATGTTTATAGCAGCACAATTCACAATAGGTAGGTTGTGGAACCAACCTAGATGTCCCTCAGTAGATGAGTGGATAAAGAAAATGTGATATATACAAAATGGAATTTTACTCAGCAATAAGAGAGAATAAAATAATGGCATTTGCAAGTAAATGGATGAAGTTGGAGAATATAATGCTAAGTGAAATTAGTCAATCTCAAAAATCCAAATACCGAATGTTTTCTCTGATATAAGGAGCTAGTTCACAGTGTTGTTGGATGGGGGTATATAGGATTAGAGGAACACTAGAATGGTTAAAGGAAAGGGAGGGGAAAGGAGGGAGCAAGGGGGGAGTGGGGGAAGGAAAAAAAATTGGTGGTTGAATGAGATGGATATCATTATACTAAATGCATGATTGAAGATCTGAATGGTACTTATATACTTTGTATACAAACAGTTCTGTGTAAAAAGATGCTATACTTGTGCATTATGAATAAGTAAATAAATAATTAAATAAACAAAAAAAAATAACGTGTTTTTTTTTTAATTCTGAGGAAGTTCAATTTTTCAGAACACTTTCCTATATTCAGCTGTATCAATGTAATTCTCATCTTTTCTCCTTGTTTCAAGATTTTCTTCTGAAGCTAAAGAGATATCCATAACTGATTAATTGGTTTGGTAATTCAAAACAGTCATATGTCAATGAATATCCATTTTATAATTTTTTCTTAGCCAAGAGAGGTTATTCCTGTGGCTAGGGTGATCATATCAATTAGCAATTAAAAAGTCTTTTGTTGTAAGAAATAAGAGCAGGGAAGATGATGTTTATTGCTTTTGTAAATACCAAGATAAAAAATATAGAAATGCAGAAATTCTAGAGTGTGATCCATTAAAAGCAAAATTCTAAATTAATACAATAATTTGAGAATGCCATCCAATTACTGCATTGGTTGGAGACAAGAAACCCAACATATCATACATACCACCAAATGAGATTTTTCTTTTCCTCTCACTAATCTTCCTCAGAAAGACATTTAGTGACAATTATATTAGTATAAATTAGTTCAGAAGTATTCAGGCCACAAGAAGTCTTGACTCAACCAAAAGTGGAGAGCAGGTTTAAAAATAATGGAGAATTTAAATTGGTCAATGGAAGGTGTGTAGCTAGGCCTTATATTTTCTGCATGGTCCAGAGAATCTGAAGATTTTAGTATTCTTTAAGATGATGATCCAAATTTTCAAATACACTATTTAACAAATAGGTGCTTGTAGTCACCCATTCAAATCAGTGCATTGGACTCTATACGTCAGAGGCAGGAGAAACAATTGACAACCAATCCAGATCCACTGGGACTCCATATATGAGAAATATTAGCATAATTCTTTACTCCATTAAAGGTGAGAAAGTCAATCTTGAAACTTTTCAAAAGGAATGGAAATATTAAAGGTGATGCTGATTTTATATATATATATATAAAAATATATATATACAAATACATATAAAAAAATATATATGTATATATGTAATATATATGCATATACGCATACATATATATTAAATTTATAGTCCCAATTTTATTGTAGAACAGTAGAAAAGACACAGTTAGGGAAAAATTATGACCAAGAAGACAGGACAGCTGATGTTATTTAGAGCAAACCATGCAAACAAAATTGTGAAAATAAGTGAAGGCAAGGAGCACAAAGAAGAGAGGGTTAAAGTACAACATAGTTATTGTAGTTTCAGGGAAAAGAATAAAGAATGGGTAAAAGGAACATTAGAAGAATAAGTAAGTGTCTAAAACAATTGAAGAACTAATTAAAGTCATTTTCAGATTCCAAAACCCTGGAAAATTTCAAGGAGATTATATAAGATCCAAGCTTTACCAAGTAGTTATAAAATTGTAAAATTACAAGGGACAAATAAGTAAAACATTTTCAATTTTAACAAATATGAGAGTAAATTTGTGAATCAAATATGTGGTCATACCTAAGTGAACTTTGACTGCCTGAAGCAATAAGAATATAAAGTTGATTTTTCAATAAAATAATTGAAATAGGTTAAATCATACCACAAAACTAAGTCATAAAAGTGTAAATGCAACTAGAAGAGTGGAACATCTTGTATTTTCTGTGGAAAGGGTAGATATACCAATTAACATCATACTCTCCTAATTCAAGACTACTTTTAAAATTTCTAATAAATCTGCTAAAATAATTGAAAAGTGAATTGTATTCAAACTAATGGGGAAATATATTCTGAAATAAATAAAAAATGATGGGAAATGGGAAAACCCTAAAGAATAAGCAGGAAATTAAAAACCCCAGCCCCATTATTAACTAAATAAAATGTAAATTGACTATATTTTTTAGGTTAAAATGAAATTTTAGCAAACTTGATTAAAATCAAAATATGGTATTTATAAAACACCAGTACATACTATTGTGAAAAGTAATTAGCACAACCACTGGAAATAAGTGTGGAGATTCCTCAAAAAAACTAGGAATGGAACCACATCTGACCCAAATAAAACACTCCTCATTATTTATCCCAAATAATTAAAGTCAGGATACTGTAGTGATACATGCATAGTCATCGCTCACACAAACCCACACACAGACACCCCCCACACACATACTGGAGTTTTATTCAGGTATAAAGAAGAACAAAATCAGGTCATTTGTGAGAAAAAGCATATTGAGTAAAATAAATCAGCTCAGAAAGTCAACAGTTGTTATGTTTTCCCTCATATATAGACATTAGAGAGGAAAAAGAAAAAACAAACAAACAGGTACTTACATGAGGGTCTCATGAAAATAGAAGGAAGACCAGTAGAATGTAAGAAGGAGGAAGGGGCAAGGATACATGGAAGGGAATGTGGAGTTACTTGACACAGAAATTGATGAAATTGTGTCGTGTATGTATATGAACATGTAACCATGAAGCCCAACATGATGTGCAAATTATAATCTACCAGTACAATTAATTAAAAGTAAATATAAAGGAGAAAAACATTGCAGAAAGTAATACTTTGAAAATATAAGATGAACACATAAAGGAACGCCAGTAGTGATGCCAGACAAAATAGACTTTAATAGAAAAAGTATTACTAGAAATGGTAGTTGCTTCATAATATAACTCATTCTGTTTACCAGGGAGTTCATTTAATTTCAGTAGATATCTATTTACATGGCCTCAAAATACGAAGCAAAAATTGATAGCTATTATAAGATAGATATGTGCACAATCACAGTAGAAAATATTAACATAATTTTGAGTAATCAGGACAACAAGCAAGAAATATCCTCAGTTAAGAGTACTGGATTAAAACAAAAATATGAAATAATATATATAATACAGGACTCAAAAACTAAATTAAAATGCATTTATTGTTTCTCTGGCGACAATGTAAGAATTGTACAAGTGAATATCAAAAGTATGAAGGCTAATCCTAGATTGGGTTCATATATGACAATTTATAAGTGAAACATGGACCAAGGGAAGTTATATGAAGCCTTGGAGACCATCTAAATGTTTAAAAATATTAATGATTACTAATGCGAAACCGTGGAATGATACAAAGCTATATCCACTTATATCCACTGTTATACTTAGAGTAAAACATATAGAGTCATTAAATATTTTAGAAACAAAAATATCAACGAGAATATTAATGTGAAAAATATTTATCTTGCTAAATTATGAATAATAGCTAAATTATCCCAAATAATATAGAAATGAAGTATCATCAAGATAAGTGCAGAAGCTATCTTTATAAAGAATCTATACATATAAAAGTCATTTTATAAAGACACTAAAATAACTTGTGGATCTAAAATCTAATTGATCGAAATGAGAGTAGGAAGACAAAAAAAATAGGAAGGAGAAAGAGAAAGAAAAAGAAGAAAACAAATTAATCAATACTAAGTAGAAAAATACAACATTATGCCATTTTTCACATAATTAAAATCGTCATAAGAGACTCTTGTGAGTCTCTTTCATATGCAGAAATCTGTACCAAAATATATAAATATATATGAAATATATAAATTCCCGGAATAATATTATTTACAAAAGTTGACAAAAAAGATAAATGTTACACTGTCATATGATGAATGATTTTTTTAATAATTAAGACTTTCCATGCAGTTTTTTTCAGACCTGCCTGATATTATTAGTGAAACCATCCAATTGCAAAGTGAGAAATTATATTCTTCTGAGAATATAAAAAGTAGTACATCTTTCTGATCATTTTATAAGGTTAATTACCCTGATAACTAAATATGAAAGGTCAGCATGAGAAAGAAAAAATTCTAGGCCAATCCTCTTAAAGAAAACATACAAAAAAATTCTAGGGAAAATAGTGGCAAAAAAATATATTCATACATATAATTTATGGTAGATATTTTCATCAGTTTAACTTGATGTCAAGAATTTAAATCTGATTAGATATAGTTGATGAATTTTTCTGCATTATCATATTAAGGAAAAAATTATATGATCATCGGGATAGATGCAAAAAAGATATAGTGTGCATGCTTGAACTGAAAGATAAAAATACTCTTAGATCAGGAACAAAAAGGATCTTTATATGAAAAGGTATACAAAACTATAGAGTAAACATAACACTTGAAGATAAAATTATTCTCTTGGGTTTGCACTGAGATAAGGCTGCTTACCCTAATGCTTCTGGTATTTTACTAAATATCATAGCCAATAAAATAGTCAAATAAATGAAGTAAAAAATGTGTAATAATTGGAAAAAATAAAATTATTATTAGATAATTGGTAAATAGGTAATTGGATTATATTTAAACCAAAAATGGTAGGATAATATACTTAAATTGGTGATTTTGCAAGTTTTCTAGCCATAAAATTGAAAAATGTTAAGCAAACACTATACTTAAAGATAACATTGTCTATATCAACAAAACAGTACATAAGTAGAATTAAATCTAAAAACAAAATAATTCTTTTATTTCTCTTTCACAAATGGATATGTGGATTGAAAGCAATCTTGAAAAAATAATCCAATAGGATGCTGGGCCTTACTCCCTGCTCTCAACAACATGATCCATATGATCTGTGATTGAGAAATAAAACTTCACTCCCTATTATTTCAGAAGATGTAATGTTTCTGATGATACATTGTGGTGTCACTATGTATTGGGAAGAACCATGAGTATTGTCCATTTATATATTTTTAAAATTCTATAGTATTTGTGTAATGTGCTAAGGACTGTGCTTTAAATTTTGAGTACTGGATTTCGCATTCATTATGGGCATGATTTAGTACAAAAATTGCTTAATTTCTCAGAATTCCTGTCATCAGTTCTTAAATTAGCTTGTGTGTGTGAAATGTAAATTCAGATTCAAGATAAATTTGTTACATAATTTGTTGCCTCAAATGGCATCCTTTTGAGAGTGAGAGTGAACACTGAGATGACACATGCTGGTGTAACAGGCAGAATTAGTGTCCCCAACCAGAGGTGTTTGTGAAGTGCCCAGCACTTGAGAAAGAATCACCCTATCCCACCAACGTGTGGCTCATGAAACTGCCAGACTGTGACCCATGCTCCTCCTTAGATTATCTGCGATGTGTGAAACCACAAGGTTCATTTCTCTGGGTTGCTTCTTTCATCCAAAACCAACTGGAAGGATCTTCCAAAGATAGTCTACTCAAACCAGTTATCATATAAATGGATTTATTTAAAATAAAACTTAGATCTAAGTTCTGTGGAAACGAGGCCAAAGAAATGAGGAACATGTGTTGTGGGAAAGTCAGGAAGAAAAGCGAGGAAGTTGAAGGATTATGAGTGAGTGAGGTATGGTTATTTGTATCCAAAGCTACAAAGGGAGGAAAGAAGCCTCAGATCACAGGGTGCTGGAGACAGTGGATGGTGTAAGTACTAAGTTGGGGCTCTTTGAAAACAGAAGGATGCAGATTAACACAGTTTAGTCAACATTGTCCACATAAACATGGATTCTGAACTGGGTAAGACAGTGGAGGTTTATTGGCATATAGTTGAGAGAAATAACATGGCGGAGCACTTAATATGGATGTTACAGTGCCTGGTGTTTTTGATACACCATTTAATCAAAACATCAGGATGATGCTGCTCTACTAGAGACATCTGTACTCCTATGTGTATTGAAGAACTATTCACAAGAGCCAAGAAATGGAAACAATTTGTATCCACCAGTTGATGAATAAAAAAAGAAAATGGGGTGTACATACCCAAGGGAATACTATTGAACCATAAAAATAATTAAATCCTGTCATTTTGCAACAACATGTACAGAATGGGAGATCATCATGTTAAGTAAAATAAGTCAAGCACAGAAATACAAGTACTTCCTGATCTAACTCAGAGAGTATTTTTAAATATATAGAATATATGATTCTTGTTTTTAAGTCTGTTAAGATGATGAATTATGTTTACTGATTTCTGTATGTTGACCCAACCCTGCATCCCTGGGATGAATCCCACTTGATCCTGGTGCACTATCTTTTTTAAATGTTTTTGTATGTAATTTGCCAGAATTTTATTGAGAATTTTTGCATCTATGTTCATCAGGGACATTGATCTGAAGTTTTCTTTCCTTGGTGTGTCCTTGTCTGGTTTTGGTATCAAGGTGATATTAGCTTCATAGAATGAGTTAGGAAGGGTTTCCCCCTTTTATATTTCATGGAATACTTTGAGGAGTACTGGTGTTAATTCTTCTTTGAAAGTCTTGTAGAACTCTGCTGAGAAGCCATCTGGTCCTGGGCTTTTCTTGGCTAGTAGGCTTTTGATGGCATTTTCTATTTCATTACTTGAAATTGATCTGTTTATATTATGTATGACCTCATCATTTAGTTAGGGTAGGTCATATGTCTCTAGAAATTTGTTGATGTCTTGATAATTTCTATTTTATTAGAGTATAAATATTCAAAATAGTTTCTAATTATCTTATCTATTTCAGATGTGTCCATTGTGATGTCTCCTTCTTCATCTTATATTTTATTAATTTGAGATTTCTCTCTTTTTCTCTTTGTTAGCATGGCCAGGAGTTTATCAATTTTATTTTTTTTTTTCAAAGAACCAACTTTTGTTTTGTTAATTTTTTCAATTGTTTCTTTTGTTTCAATTTTATTTATTTCAGCTCATCATCTCAATGGGTGCAGAAAAAGCATTTGACAAAATACAGCACACCTTAATGTTCAAAACACTAGAAAAACTAGGAATAGTTGGAACATATCTTTTTTTTTTATATTTATTTATTTACTTTAGTTGTACACAATGCAATGCATTTATGTTTATGTGGTGCTCAGGATCGAACCCGGGCTGCACACGTGCGAGGCGAGCGCTCTGCCGCTAAGCCACAACCCCAGCCCAAGGAACATATCTTAACATCGTAAAAGCTATATCTGCTAAACCCAAAGCCAGAATCATTCTAAATGGAGAAGAATTGAAAGCATTCCCTCTAAAAACTGGAACAAGACAGGGACGTCCTCTTTCACCACTTCTATTCAAAATCATCCTTGAAACTCTAGCCAGAGCAATTAGACAAAAGAAAGAAATCAAAGGGATACAAATAGGTAAAGAAGAACTCAAACTCTCATTATTCGCTGATGACATGATTTTATATCTAGAAGATCCAAAAAATTCCACCAGAAAACTTCCAGAACTAATAAATGAATTCAGCAAAGGAACAGGATATAAAATCAACACCCAAGTGTCCCTGGCCGCCAGGGCCCAGAGTAGCATCTCCCGGCTGCTGCACGCAGGGCCAGACCTGGGGAAGGGCTTCCTCCATTATCGGGAAGAGTGCGACCTGCCCATTTGCGACCAGAGCAAGAGGTAGACTCCCGCCCGCTGGAAGGAGAGACCCAGCCACCAGTTTGCCTGGTCTTCGGGGCCCAGAACAGCATCTCCCGGCTGCTGCACGCAGGGCCAGATCTGGCGAAGTGCTTCCTCCACTCCCTGGGGGAGTGCGACCTGCCCAGCTGCAACCAGAGCAAGAGGTAGGCACCTGCCCGCTGGAAGGAGAGAACCCGCCGCCAGTTTGCCTGGCCTCCAAGGCCCATAGTAGCATCTCCCTGCTGCTGTAAGCAGGGCCCAGCCTGAGGATAAGCCCCTTCCACTATTCCACTGTGCCACTCTGCAAGGACCAAAGGTGCAGCCTTGACTCCACTAACAGGGTTGCTGACTGTACATGATCTGGATCAGGTGGCTTAAACTGGAAGGGAAAAAAGAAGGGCTTCCAAGGGTCCATTTTGTTTGAGACTTGTTCTTGGGTTCAATGTTTTTGTTTTGTATTTGCTTGTTTGTTTGTTTTGTTGTTTCTTGGGAGTTTTTTGTTTGTTTTTGTTTTGATTGACAGTGTGTTTGTGTGCTTCTGCTCCTCTTTTCTTTCTTTTCTTCCTTCTCACTTTTATATTTTTTCTTCTTCCTTCATCTTCCCTATTTACACCCTGCCATTGCATTCTCAATAGAGGCAAAAACAAGTTATACGCACAAATTGAGATTTCTAGAAAGTGTACAATTGAAATATATAGCAAAGTGGTGTTATATATGGTTTATTCTCTATTTTCTAGACTTATTCTCTCTCTCCTCTCTCTTACACTAATTACTACTCCTTGGTTATTTTTTTTTTTCTCTTCTTTTTTTTTTTCTTTTCCATCTTTCTTTATTTCTCCTCTCAACCGCTGCATAAGTTAGGTTTATATGTAAATCGGTCTTTCCATCTATTCATTCACTCCCTTCTCTTTCCTCTCTCGTCGGCTGATACTAAACCACTTCCATAGAACTCTCTTTTCATACTTTCTAAGAAAGAACAAGTCAATACACTCACTTCCTTCTTCCTAAACATATTACCTCTCTGTCCATTACTTGAAACTTTAAAACCCCATCAGAAGCATACAGAGTAAATTGGAAACAACATCTGGGTTAACTAAATCTGTACATTGTGATCAAAATGGGATTCTCTGAATAGAAAGTGTTTGATTTTAAAGTGTAAAGGAAATATAAGGGGATCTGATAGCATTGTACTACAGGAGCAACATAAGGTTTTAAGGTAAAATCAAAGTAGACAAGGTCCCACAGTGCAGGTAGAATAGACGCACAAGCAATATGAAGAAACAAGGGAAGAAAGTGACACAAACAAATCAATATACCTCCTCAGTAGATTCCATACCATGCACAGTTGGTGCAATGCCAGAGATGGAATTCAGAAATTACATATTCCAAATGTTAGCGGAACTTAAGAATGAACTCAAAAATGAGATGAGGGAGCAAATACAGGAGGTGAAAGATCATTTTGACAAAGAACTCCATAAACAAATACAGGAAGTAAAAGATTACTTCGATAGGGAGATAGAAGCTCTAAAGAGAAACCAAACAGAAATTCCAGAAATGAAAGAAGCAATAAATCAAAATAAAAGCTCAATCGAAAGTATCACCAACAGAGTAGATCACTTGGAAGAAAGAACCTCAGACAATGAAGACAAAATATATATCCTAGAGAAAAATCTAGATTACACAACAAAAATGGTAAGAAACCAAGAACAGAACATTCAAGAATTATGGGACAACATAAAAAGACCAAACATACGAGTGATTGGGGTAGAGGAGGGGGCAGAGTTTCAAGCCAAAGGAATGAGTAATTTATTTAATGAAATAATTACAGAAAATTTTCCAAACTTGAGGAATGAAGGGGAAAACCAAGTTCAAGAGGCCTACCGAACACCACACATACAAAATCACAACAGATCCACACCAAGACACATTATAATGAAAATGCCTAATATACTGAGCAAGGAGAGAATATTAAAAGCCACAAGAGAAAGGAAGCAGATTACATATAGGGGGAAACCAATCAGACTTTGTTCAGATTTTTCTACCCAGACCTTAAAAGCAAGAAGATCTTGGAATAGCATATTTCAAGCTCTGAAGGAAAAGGGATGTCAACCAAGAATCTTATATCCAGCAAAATTGAGCTTTAGATTTGAAGATGAAATAAAAACCTTCCACGACAAGCAAAAGTTAAAAGATTTCACATCTCGAAAGCCAGCACTTCTGAACATCCTGGGCAAAATTTTTCATGAAGAAGAAGAGAAAAATAACAATGAAAATCAACAAAGGGAGATATTAAACTAAGGGAAATACCAACCAGAAGAGAAACCTAATCAAGCTAAAGATCATCATACAAATAAAAATGGATGGGAATAAAAATCACATCTCAATAATAACCCTGAATGTTAACGGCCTAAACTCGCCATTCAAAAGACACAGATTATCTGAATGGATTAAAAGAAATGACCCAACAATCTGCTGTCTCCAAGAAACACACCTCATAGAAAAAGACATCAATAGACTGAAGGTAAAAGGCTGGGAAAAGTCTTATCACTCACATGGCCTGCGGAAGCAAGCAGGGGTTTCCATTCTCATTTCAAATAAGGTAGACTTCAAGCCAAAGTTAATCAAAAGGGACAAAGATGGGTATTTCTTACTACTTAAGGGAACCAATCATCAAGAGGATATAACAATCATAAATCTATATGCCCCAAATAATGGAGCACCTACATTCATCAAACAAACACTTCTCAAGTTCAAGAGTAAAATTGACCACAACACAGTTATTCTAGGGGATTTCAACACACCTCTCTCACCAATGGATAGATCATCCAAACAAAAACTAAACAAAGAAATCTTAGGCCTCCTTAAAACAATTAATAACTTAGATCTAACGGACATATATAGAATATTTCATCCCTCAGTAAATGAATACACTTTTTTCTCAGCAGCACATGGCTCCTTCTCCAAAATAGATCATATATTATGTCACAAGGCAAATCTCACCAAATATAAAAAAATAGAAATACTACCCTGCATGCTATCAGACCATAAAGGGATGAAATTGGAAATCAACGACAAAACAAGGAATAAGAAAAACTACTCCAACAACTGGAAGCTAAGCAACATGCTACTGAATGAACAAGGGGTTGAAGAAGACATCAAAGAGGAGATTAAAAAATTCCTAGAGGTAAATGAGAACACAGATACATCATATAGAAATCTCTGGGACACTATGAAGGCAGTAGTAAGAGGAAAATTCATTGCACTGAGTTCATTCTTTAAAAGGAAGAAAAAAACAACAAATAAACGACTTAACATCACACCTCCAAGCACTAGAAAAAGAAGAACAGATCAACACCAAGAGCAGCAGAAGACAGGAAATAATTAAAATCAGAGCAGAAATTAATGAAATTGAGACTAAGGAAACAATTCAAAGAATTGACAAAACTAAAAGTTGGTTCTTTGAAAAAATAAACAAAAATGACAGACCCTTAGCAATGCTAACGAAAAGAAGAAGAGAAAAAACTCAAATCACTAACATTTGTGATGAAAAAGGGAATATCACAACAAACACCTCAGATATACAGAAAATAATTAGAAATTACTTTGAAAACTTGTACTCTAATAAAACAGAAAATACTGAATGCATTGACAGATTTCTAGAGTCATATGATTTGCCTAAACTGGATCTGGAGGCTATACACAATTTAAACAGATCGATTACAAGCAAAGAAATAGAAGATGTCATCAAAAAGCTACCAACAAGGAAAAGTCCAGGACCTGATGGGTTTACAGCAGAGTTCTACAAGACTTGCAAAGAAGAACTAATACCAATGCTCTTCAAACTATTTCAAGAAATAGAAAAAGAGGGAGCTCTTCCAGACTCTTTCTATGAGGCCAATATTACATTAATTCCAAAGCCAGGCAAAGACACATCCAAAAAAAAAACTTTAGGCCAATATCTTTAATGAACATAGATGCAAAAATCCTCAACAAAATTCTGGCAAATCGGATACAAAAACATATCAAAAAGATAGTGCACCATGATCAAGTGGGGTTTATTCCAGGGATGCAAGGCTGGTTCAACATTCGGAAATCAATAAACATAATACAGCACATCAATAGACTTAAAGATAAAAATCATATGATTATCTCAATAGATGCAGAAAAAGCATTTGACAAAATACAGCACCCCTTTATGTTCAAAACACTGGAAAAACTAGGAATATCAGGGACATATCTCAACATTATAAAAGCTATTTATGCAAGGCCCAGAGCTAACATTATCTTAAATGGAGAAAAATTGAAAGCATTCCCTCTAAAAACTGGAACAAGACAGGGATGCCCCCTCTCACCACTGCTATTTAACATAGTACTGGAAACTCTGGCAAGAGCAATTAGACAGACGAAAGAAATTAAAGGGATCCAGATAGGAAAAGAAGAGCTCAAATTAGCACTATTTGCTGATGACATGATAATCTACCTAGAAGACCCAAAAAACTCTACCAGAAAACTTTTACAACTAGTAAATGAATTTGGCAAAGTAGCAGGATACAAAATCAATACCCATAAGTCAAAGGCATTTTTGTACATCAGTGACAAAGCCGCTGAAAGGGAAATGATGAAAACTACGCCGTTTACAATAGCATCAAAAAAATAAAATACCTGGGAATCAACTTAACGAAAGAGGTAAAAGAGCTCTATAAGGAAAATTATAGTACACTAAAGAAAGAAATCATAGAAGAACTCAGAAGATGGAAAGACCTACCTTGCTCTTGGATAGGTAGAATCAATATTGTCAAAATGTCCATACTACCAAAAACATTATACAGATTTAATGCAATTCCAATCAAAATCCCAATGTCATTCTTCAAAGAAATAGAAAAAGCAGTCATGAAATTCATCTGGAGAAATAAGAGACCCAGAATAGCCAAAGCAATCCTGAGCAAGAAAAGTGAAGCAGGGGGCATCACCATACCGGACTTTAAATTATACTATAGAGCAATAGTAACAAAAACAGCATGGTATTGGCACCAAAACAGACTGGTGGACCAATGGTACAGAATTGAGGACACAGAGACTAATACATATAATTTCAGCTATCTTATATTAGACAAAGGTGCCAAAAATGTACAGTGGAGAAAGGATAGCCTCTTCAACAAATGGTGCTGGGAAAACTGGAAATCCATATGCAACAAAATGAAATTAAACCCTTGTCTCTCACCATGCACAAAATTCAATTCAAAGTGGATCAAGGACCTGGAAATTAGACCAGAGACAATACGCCTAATAGAAGAAAAAGTAAGCTCCAATTTCCAACATGTCGGATTAGGCCCCAAGTTCCTTAATAAGAATCCTGTAGCACAAGAACTATTACCAAGAATTAATGAATGGGATAGATTTAAACTGAAAAGCTTCTTCTCAGCAAAAGAAACAATCAGTGAGGTGAATAGAGAGCCAACTAATTGGGAACAAATATTTAATACATGCACATCAGATAGAGCACTAATTTCTAGAATGTATATAGAACTAAAAAAACTTAACACCAAAAAAGCAAATAACCCAATCAATAAATGGGCTAAGGAATTGAAAAGACACTTCTCAGAAGAAGATACACGATTAATCAACAAATACATGAAAAAATGCTCAACATCACTGGCAATTAGAGAAATGCAAATCAAAACTACTCTAAGATTTCATTTCACTCCAGTCAGAATGGCAGCTATCAAGAACACAAACAACAATAAATGTTGGAGAGGATGTGGGGAAAAAGGCACACTCATACATTGCTGGTGGGACTGCAAAATGGTGCAACCGCTATGGAAAGCAGTATGGAGATTTCTTGGGAAAATGGGAATGGAACCACCCTATGACCCAGCCATCCCACTCCTGGGTCTATTCCCAAAAGACTTAAAAACAGCATATTACAGTGACACAGCCACTTCAATGTTTATAGCAGCACAATTCACAATAGCTAGGTTATGGAACCAACCTAGATGCCCCTCAGTAGATGAGTGGATAAAGAAAATATGGTATATATACAAAATGGAATTTTACTCAGCAATAAGAGAGAATAAAATAATGGCATTTGCAGGTAAATGGATGAAGTTGGAGAATATAATGCTAAGTGAAATTAGTCAATCTCAAAAATCCAAGTACCGAATGTTTTCTCTGATATAAGGAGGCTGGTTCACAGAGTTGTTGGAAGGGGGTACATAGGATCAGAGGAACACTAGAATGGTCAACGGAAAGGGAGGGGAGGGAGGGAGTAAGGGGGGGGTTGGAAAAAAAATTGGTGGTTGAATGAGATGGATATCATTATCCTAAATGCATGATTGAAGATCTGAATGGTACTTATATACTTTGTATACAAGCAGTTGTATGTAAAAAGATACTATACTTGTGCATGATGAATAAGTAAATAAATAATTAAAAAATTAAAAAAAAAATCAACACCCATAAATCAAACACATACCTATATATTAGTGATAAATCCACTGAAAGAGAAATTAGGAAAACTACCCCATTCAAACAGCCTAAAAAAAAAAAACCCTGGGAATCAATCTAACAAAAGAGGTGAAAGACCTCTACAATGCAAACTTACAGAACACTAAAGAAAGAAATTGAAGAAAACATCAGAAGTTGGAAAGCTCTCCCATGCTCCTGGATGGGCAGATTTAATATTGTCAAAATGGCGATACCACCAAAAGCACTATACAGATTTAATGCAATTCCTATTAAATTCCCAAAGACATTCTTCATAGAAATAGAAAAAGCAATCATGAAATTTATTTGGAAAAATAAGAAAGAATTGCTAAAGCAATCCTTAGCAAGAAAAGTGAAGCGGAGGCATCACAATACCTGACCTTAAACTATATTACAGAGCTATTGTAACAAAAATGGCATGGTATTGGCACCAAAATAAACATGTAGACCAATGGTACAGAATAGAGGACACAGAGACATACCCACATAAATACAGCTATCTCATACTAGACAAGGGTGCCAAAAACATTCACTGGAAAAAAGATAGCCTATTCAACAAATGGTGCTGGCACAACTGGAAATCCATGTGTAGCAAAATGAAATTAAACCTCTATCTCTCACCCTGAACAAAAATCAACTCAAAGTGGAGTAAAGACTTATGCACTAGAACAGAGACCCTGCACCTAATAGAAGAAAAAATAGGCGCAAATCTGCACCATATCGGCCTAGGATCTGAATCCCTTAACAGGAATCCTAAAGCGCAAGGAATAAAATCAATAATCAATAAATGGGATGGATTCAAATTAAAAAGCTTCTTTTCAGCAAAGGAAACAATTAATAATGTGAGGAGAGAGCCTATAGATTGGGAAAAAATCTTTACCACATGCACCTCTGATAAAGCATTAATCTCCAGGATATATAAAAAACTCAAAAAACTTAACACCAAAAATACAAATAATCCAATCAATAAATGGGCTAAGAACTGAACAGATCCTTCACAGAAGAAGAAATACAATTGATCAACAAATATATGAAAAAGTGTTCAACATCTCTAGCAATTAGAGAAATGCAAATCAAAACTAAGATTTCATCTCCTGTCGGAATGGCAATCATCAAAAATACAGGCAACAATAAATGTTGGTGAGGATGTGGGGAAAAAGGTTCACTCATACATTGCTGGTGGCACTCCAAATTGGTGTGACCACAATGAAAGCAGTATGGAGATTTCTCAGAAAACTGGGAATGGAACTACCATTTGACCCAGCTATCTCACTCCTTGGTTTATACCCAAAGGACTTAAAAATCAGCATACTATAGTGCCATAGCCCCATTATTGTTTATAGCAGCTCAATTCACAATAGCTAGACTGTGGAACCAACCTAGGTGTCCCTCAATAATGAATGGATAAAGAAAATATCGTATATATACTCAATAGAATATTACTCAGCTTTAAAGAAGGGTGAAATTATGGCATTTGCCAGTGAATTGTTGGAGTTGGAGAATATCATGCTAAGTGAAATAAGCCAATCCCACAAAACCAAAGGATGAATGTTTTATCTAATATGTGGATGCTAATTCACAATAAGCAAGGTGGGGGTGGGGCACTAGGGAAAAATAGTGTTAGATTAGGTAAAGGGAGGAGGGGGAGGGGATGGGGGATGGGAAAGATAGTGGAATAAATAAAAAATGTTATTACTGTATGTATATATGTGACTACATGACCAATATGATTCTGCAACATGTACACTTTGAAAAATGAGAAATTATATCCCATCTATGTATCTCACATTGTATAAATGCATTCTACTGTTAATGTATAACCAATTAAGACCAATAAAAAATTAATAAAAAATATATGGAATATAAGAGTGCAATAGTGGTTACCAGAGGTTGGAGAAAGTATAAAGAAGGAAGAGGGGAGAAAGGTTTATCAATGGGCATTAAGTTGCAGTTTGATAAGAAAAAAGAATTTCTGAGGTGTTCTTGCTCTGAAGGGTATCTACAGATGACAACAATGAGATGTACATTTCAAAAAGCTAGAAGAAACTATTTTGAAAATTTTTACCTTAAAAACAATAGTCTGAGCCTATAATCCTATTGGCTTGAGAGGCTGAGGCAGGAGTATCACAAGTTCAAGGCCAGCCTCAGCAACTTAGTGAGACCCTATGGAATTTAGTGGTGCCCTGTCTTAAAAGAAAAAAAAGAAGGACTGGGCTGGGGATGTGGTCAGCTGTAAAACACCTTTGGGTTGAATCTCTACTACCAAAAAAAAAAAAAAAAAAAAAAAAAAAAAAAGCTGAGGATATATATATGTATGTTTAATCTCATTTAAATATCACACAAAATATATGTGCATTGAAACATCACGATACTCCATTAATATGTATAATTTTAATATACCAGCAAAAATAAATTTAATGCAAATAAAATGATAGTCCTTTGACTGTTCATATTTTCATCAACAAGAAAATCAAGCTTGAGAAATTCTTTCACATGTCCAAGGCCACCACTTGATAACTAACAGAGCTGGGATTTCAAAACAGGTCTCTCTGGTTTCAAAAAGCCTGTGTTCATTCCTCCACCTGACAAACTGTAACACTTGGCATAAAAGAAAGGATGCTTGGTAGGAATGGGGCGCATTTCCATGTAACCATGACAACTACTTTGGAAGTGATGCTAGTAGGATTTCCTATCTATATTTTCTCATTTATGATAATGGGGCCACTGGCCCCAGCCCTCTTTACTCAGGGCTATTAAGAAGAGTAATTAGATAGCATCCATAAAACTCCTTTAGCTCCTTGGAGAAGGTTTTTACACAAATCCCAGGCATTACTATTCAAATAATATTGCAACCCAATGCAGATTAAAGTAATTTTGAAAAACCGCACTTAAATGGACAAACAACAAAAGCAATATGTTTACTTATCTTTTATTCTTATCTCAACTCCTATCTTAATTACGGAACGCTGCAGGAAAGGCAAAACACAGCCTCACTCCTGAATATTAAATTTATTTGCTTGCTTGAATTCTAGCACCTGCTTAGATGGCAAAGACTCCTTGAAAATTAAATAGCTAAATTACTTGAGGTTGGTTCAGATCAGCAACTTGCACTTGAGGAGGAAAAAAAATTAACAGAAAAATGCCTCTTCTTTTCCCATCTTCTTCCCTTGTGAAAATTGTGTCCATCGTTAAATTCTCCATCAAAGCCTGTTGTATCTAGCCCTGGCATCTCTGAGTTTTTCTCTTCTGAACTCATGAATAGTGGGTGAGTCCCCTGTACTCCAATGAGAATAATTTCTGCACAAAGATGAATAGGGATTAAGAAGAGACTATGGAAAGAACACGGATGGTCATTTCCTTCTGTGTGGGGCATCATTTGTCACCGCTTGACTGTGTTCACCATTATAGAATCAAAGTGGATGGATGGTGGAGCCCATAGTGTTTTGTTTTGTTTTGTTCCTCCAAATAAACTTTGTCATTCTAAATTACAAGAAAGAGTGATACCCATCACTATAGAGATCCTGAAAATGACTCAAGTACTGTATTATTTCAGGAATTATTTAGGATGGGTGTCATTTTATAAGATTATTACCTACTACACACATGTTCTTTCTAGACTAGATATTACTTATTCTAAACCACAATCTCTGTTTGTGTCTGTGTGTGAGTGTATATATGTATGTGTTTGAACATTTGGATCTGTTGGATTGCAGATCCGCTAAAGGACCATCATTTTCTACACTAACACTTAGGGAGTGATCAATTTAGTGTTTAATGAATGAATGCTCAAGTAGTCAAGATGTCTAAATGTGTATTTCCCTTGCAATTTTTTTAACAAGTCTTAATGACCTAAATACCCTCTCACAACTTAGTTCTTCATGGATACCCTTTATAATAATGGCAAAGATGAGTAAATAAGAAAATAATGCTTAATAATTAGGGAAAGATCATTAATCTTGTAATTAGTTGTTTAACTACATGGCTTTCATTTTTCCTCATAGACAATTTCATTTAACAGTGCATGGAATTAAGAATCCTTATAGATAATAGACGTGTAACTTAAACTCCTTAATAGTGAGACATGGATATTCTATTTGATTTTTTTTTCTTCATTTGTTGTAGTTAGCCCTCAGTAAAATTTATTCAACAAGTTAATAATTTTTTGTGAATTCTAAACTTTACTCACAATATTATTCAATTTCTTATTAAAATTCATTTAGCAAACATAATTAAGCCCTGCTAGTCTTTACATTGTTGTTTGGAGACATGGGGCGGGATATTGTAGGACCTGGTCTTTGTAATAGCCTAGCAAGACATAACAATATCACATTTATTAAATGACTTCAGGACAGTTTGTATACTGATTAGAGTTTAATTTTTTTTTTTTTTTTTTTTTTTGGTACCAGGGATTGAACTCAGGGGCACTCGACCACTGGGTCGCATCCCCAGCCCTTTTTTGTATTTTTTATTAGAGACAGGGTCTCACTGAGTTGCTAAGTGCCTCGCCATTGCTGAGGCTGGCTTTGAACTCACGATCCTCCTGCCTCAGCCTCCCAAAGTGCTGGGATTACAGGCGTGCGCCACCGCGCCCGGCTTAGAGTTTAATTTAAAAGTACCAAAAATTTGGAACATGACCATGTTGTTGGAAAAAAATGCATAGGGTTAATAAAACTATATTGAATATTTGTTAAATTCCCATTACTAAAAACTTACATTATATAGTTTACCAATTTGTATTGGATAGCAAAGACATCAAGAATAATGGGGAAAAATCTCATTCTAGAGATATGTAAAAATGTGCTCTATAAGTATAAAATTAAATGGAATACATTCTGCTGTCATTTCTGACAACTTAGAATAAAAAATAAATTTGGAAAAAAAATTTATATTCCAAATGTTTATCAGAACCCCATTAAGCCTTAATTAGATCCAGGAGGCTTCCATTCTATAAATTGAATGAATTTACTTTTCATGAAACTAATAGCCACATGATTTAAAATGTAGCCATTTGCTACTATTAAATATATTAATTCCTTTGAAAAAAATCTAATTCTTACCTTTTGTTAGTAAATTACTGACAGTTCAGTTGTGATAGCTGATACTTCTTCTGTTTGTACCAATTATTTTTCATATAAATGATCATTACTACTCTAGCCTTGATTTCATTATTCCTTTCTTGATGTACATATGTTTATCATAAATACATGCATGTGTTCATATGCAATAATGCATGTGAAAATTATATGTTGCATGCTCTGTTTTACATATTTCTCTCTACTTGGTTCATTACTGATATATTTTTGGCATCTGTTTATTTCAATCAAAGGATTTGTTAGACTACTCATATTGATATTTGTTTCTCCTGTGTCTCATTTTACTTATCAATTCTGTTATATAAATAAACCACAGTTAATTTACTAATTCTTTTGCTAATGGGTGTAAGGTGCTTTTTTTTCAGTGCGTATGTGTGCATATATGCATACATATATATTTCCATATGTGTATATACACACACAATGCACTGCTATGGAAAAGTAGAATTTGAAGTTCGTGCCTGTTTTAGTTCCCTTCTGAAAAATAGGAATATGATATAGTGGCTCTATGTTGTTTTAGTTTATTTTCCTTATGCTCTAATTTCAGCAAAGGAAGTAGAAAGTAAGTTATACATATAAGTGGATTGCTAGAATTTATTTTCTAGTAATTCCTTCTATGGTTTGAATACATCCCCTCCAAAATTCATGTATTTGAAACTTAATTCCCAAATGTGTAAGTTAGTATACTTGGCAACATTGGGAGGTAATTAGCATTAGAGGACATAATGAAGGTATGGTTCCCATGGGGTCATCAGTGCTTTATAAGAAGACAAAAAGAGACCCAAGTAGAAAATGGGAATGGAACCACCCTATGACCCAGCCATCCCACTCCTGGGTCTGTTCCCAAAAGACTTAAAAACAGCATATTACAGTGACACAGCCACTTCAATGTTTATAGCAGCACAATTCACAATAGCTAGGTTGTGGAACCAACCTAGATGTCCCTCAGTAGATGAGTGGATAAAGGAAATGTGGTATATATACAAAATGGAATTTTACTCAGCAATAAGAGAGAATAAAATAATGGCATTTGCAGGTAAATGGATGAAGTTGGAGAATATAATGCTAAGTGAAATTAGTCAATCTCAAAAATCCAAATACCGAATGTTTTCTCTGATATAAGGAGGTTAGTTCACAGTGTGATTGGATGGGGGTACATAGGATTAGAGGAACACTAGAATGGTCAAAGGAAAGGGAGGGCAAAGGAGGGATCAAGGGGGGGGGGAGGGAAAAATGGTGGTTGAATGAGATGGATATCACTATCCTAAATGCATGATTAAAGATCTGAATGGTACTTATATACTTTGTATACAAGCAGTTGTATGTAAAAAGATGTTATACTTGTGCACTATGAATAAGTAAATAAATAATTTAAAAAAAAGAGAGAGAGACCCAAGTAATCACACTTGCTCTTTCTTTCCTTGTGATGCCCTTTCCTATTTTGGATACTCAAAAAGTCTTCACTAGTTGCTGATGCCATGTTCTTGGACTTCCTACATCCAGAACTGTGATCCAAGTAGTTTTCTATTCTCTATAAATTATTCACTCAGGTATTTTAAGTATTGCAACAGAAAATAGAGCAAGACAATTATCTGTTCATCATGTTTCTCTATAAGTTTGTTTATTTTTGTTCCCACTGATTTGCAGTTCTTTATTTTGGATATTGATCTTACATTCAATATATTTTTTTGAAAAGTCTGTCTTGTGTCACTCTTATTATTTTTATGCACAGATGCTTATACATACTAATTAGAAAAATATCAATTATTTCATAGTTTAATAATTTTTGCACATTAAGATGATACATTATTCTATTTTTTTCCAAAATAATCTTAAAAGCTTTGTCTCTCTTTTGGATTTTTAATTTTATCCTTAGTTTATATTTGTACATTTTATGAAGGATTCAATTATAATTTTTCTAGAATAATTTATTGAGTGCTATTATTTTTTTTTTCGATGACTTATAGAATAACTTTGACCCAGGTACCATGGTGCATGCCTATAATCCCAGTGGCTCTGGAGGCTGAGGTAGCCTTAGCAATTTAATGCAGTCCTAACCTACTCAGTTAGGCCTTATCTCTAAAAAAATACAGAAAGAGCTGGGGATGTGACTCAGTAGTTAAACACCCCTGGGTTCAATCACAGGATCACAGGTGCAAAAAATAAAAAAATAAAAAAAAACTTCTAAATCATGCAACAAATTTTCATGAATGCATCTTACTCATCTTTCTTTTGGGGCTTCCCTTTTGTTTTCACCATCTTTTTCTTTTCAATCACAATATCAAATGTATATCAATATCATAATCATGGCATATTCTTCTTTGAAGTTGTTATAGTCAATACAGTTCTACATCCATATGAGGCACAGTACACATACTACAACATGATGTATTTAAAGGGAACAATTCAATTTTTTTAGTATATTCAGATTGCACAACTATCACTACAATTGTGTTTAGGAACATTTCACTTTTGAAAAAAGAAATCCAGTACTCAGTGTCAAGAACTTTCTATCACTTACCACTCACACAGCCACACAGCCAGATAAACATTTATCTACTTTCTGCCTCTATAGAATTTCTAATTCAAGCTGTTTCATATAAATGGTATCATACAATATGTATTATTTTGTGACTGGCTTCTTTCATTTAGAATGTTTTCAAGACTCATCCATATTGTAGTGTATAGAAATATTTCATTATTTTTACTGACAAATAATATTTTCCAACATGGATATACCATATATTGCTTATTAACTCATCAATAGCTGGACATTTGGGTTGTTTCCATATTTTGGCTATTGTGTATAATGATGCTGTCTTGCTAATCTTTGTACCCTATTTTTCATATACAATGGAGATACTGCTTATTAAGTCCCATGCAATAGTCTAAAACTTTTTAATTAAATCTACTTGAACCGTGTAGATACATTTTGGAATTATTTTCATAAATACGGTGTTGTATTTTTTAATCAAAGTATATACATGTATGTATATTTGTAGACATAATAATTATTTATATATATGCATAATATGTACACGTGTATGCACACACTTTGTAATATTTCAATAAGGTTCATTAATAAATATTATTAGAATTGTTTCTGGAGCCTTTCTTTTTATGCCTATTACAAATGTACAACTCTTAGTGAACATGCCTTTCTCATTTCTGGATTTAAACACCAACATCTAATGTGTGAACATTAGGCATAATGAGTGATTTACAAACATTATCATGTAAAATAAATTTTTTGCTTGTTTGTTTTGGTATGGGGGATTGGAGCACTCAGCCACTGAGCCATATATCCCAAGCCCCATTTTGTATTTTATTTAGAGACAGGATCTCACTGAATTGCTTAGAGCCTCACTTTTGCTGAAACTGGCTTTGAACTTGCAATCCTCCTGTCTCAGTCTCCCAAGCTGCAGATATTACAGACATCATCACCATGACTGGCAAATGAATTTTTTTCCTATTCCTAGTTTGCTAACAATTTTAAAACAAATGTGTATTTACATAAATCAAATATGTGTTCTACATTTTTTTCAGAAAAATTATTTTACTCCTCTTTACCTCATTATATGGTGAAGAACATCACTAGACTTTGCAATATCATACAATTATCACTTTCCAAGATACTTGGGTTTGTCATATGATACTGTTTTACACATCAGTGAACACTGTGTTATTGTTTAGAAATGTTTATATTTATATTTATGAGTGAAAACAACATGTAAATATAACATTGGACCAGTTTCTATGGAGAAACTGAATCCATAAATGACTTGAGGAGAATTCTTTCTGCTTCAATTTTCTTATGCAACAATTTCTTTTCTTTCTTTTTTAATACCTGGGATTGAACCCAGGGCACGTAACCACTGACCCACATCCTCAACCCTTTTAAATATTTTATTTAGAGACAGGGTCTCACTGAGTTGCTTAGACCATTGGTCTTATAATATTATCATTTTCTAATGTTCAAAGTTTAAAATATCATAAAATAGTAAAAATAATATGGAATAATTGAGAATTTTCATTATCTTTAATACTTCAGGTTTATCCTTATTTATTTGCTTCTGAACAAGTTTGGGCAATTATATGTTTTTAGAAAATAGTCTTCTTTAGGGGAAATGCACTGATACATATTTGTTTTTAGAACTTTCATTGTTTACCACAGTTAAAATTGTGTCTCAATTTCATGTATAATATTACTTGTATGTTCATGTGCATCCATTTCTTTGTCTCTCTTTCTATCGCTCTTTCATCAAAATTTTCAGAAGCTTACTATTTTATTGGTCACTTTTACTATAGTATTAGTCTTCCAATGAATGTAAAACTGTTTGGCTTTGTTTCTTATTTCTGTTTTATAATTATTTTCTAAAAGTTTAATTACTCTGTGAGGAAATGCCATCTGGAGGCCTTTGAAGTTGCCTTCCTCTAACTAATTTAGTAAATCAAAAAACAATGTTTTATCTCCAAAAAGATGCCAAACTGGTACTACCATCAAAGAATTAAATTGCAAGTGTAGTGGTCTCCATTAGAACTATAGTCAGTTCTTCTATAATATCTTCAGAAATCCAAGGATAGAAATTGAAACTTGTTGGGATAAATTGTAAGTTTTAACCCCAGTAGTATAGAATGTGTATTTGTAACAATATGGGTAGAGAATCTAACATTTGGTATGTCGCCATGGAAATGGTAAATGCACTTTGTTTTCAGTCTCTATCACCAACACTAGGAAAAACAGTTTGCTTTTGTGAAGGATCAGAGTACTTACTCATCTCCTTGACCAAAGACAATGTCAAATTTCTTGACATTTCTTACAAATATGTGATATACAATTGATTTTTGAGAATATCAAAATTACCAGGACAGATATGTATTCTCAATACTAATAGTTACAAAAAAGTATTTTAACTCCTCCAAAGGAGTTATTATTGCTATTCTCACTGGATGTGGAAATGACAATTGACACAATGTTATAAGGATTATCCTGCAGTTTAGTAACACATAAAAAATGAAGGCTTTGTCATAGCAATCCTAAATGCATGAATCAGTTGTAAATAAATAAGAGGTTATTTGCAAGATATAAGATTAAAAATGCATTTTTTATTGCAAAATTGCTTAAGGGGTAAACACAATGTAACACCTGAAAATCTTCTGACTATCCAATTATATATTTTGGCTACTAAAATGGAGATCTAACTATAGCTATGTATTTTCCCTGCTGTACCATTAGGCAAAACAGTAAAGATTATTTAATTGTACATCTGTGTATTTGAAAATTAAAAATAAACAGCAACAGACAACCTTGTTGATATTTTTGTATATTTGCATGAGCTTAAATATGGTAAAGAATAAACTCCAAATTAGTAATAATTAATTGGGAAAAAAAGGAAAACTTGTAGGCAGTGTTTAAATATCTATGTATCTAGAATTTCTATAAAAAATTTGAATTATTCTCATTTTAAAAAAAATAACTTTTAAAAACATTGGATTTTCAAGCCAGGCGCCGTGGCTCACACCTGTAATCCCAGCACTTGGGAGGCTGAGGCAGGAGAATCACAAGTTCAAAGCCAGCCGCAGCAATGGCAAGGCACTTAGCAACTCAGTGAGACCCTGTCTCTAATAAAATACAAAAAAAGGGCTGGGGATGTGGCCCAGTAGTTGAGTGCCCCTGAGTTTAATCTCTGGTACAAAAAAAAAAAAAAAAAAAAATCATTGAATTTGCAAAGTTGTCCTATGTTTAACTTGCAACGAAACTCGGTGCAAACTCATTCTGCATCACTTAACACTTTGTTCACTGACATTCTCCCATATATTCCAATTTTTCCATACTAAGATGTTGTTATCTATGATTAAATATTAAGAATTTCTACCTCAAAGAGAATGCTTCACGAGTAATTTTTCCAACATATTTTTATAATTGCTATTATATGTAGGGGTTCATGTTTGTTTGGCAGTCAGTAATTTAAACATCCATCAAGTCCACTTCATTTACTAGTAGGTATAATAAGGCAAGATAAACCTCTTTGGACACAGAAGGCATCCCTTGGAGTCCCAACTCTAGATCTTGGGCATTTCACTCCTAAGAGACTCCTTTCACTGCTTCCTCCAACCTACCTATTTATGACGGGTTCATGGCATTAATAAATTTCATTTCACCTATGAAGAAAGAGAGCTGTCATAAAAAGCAGAGCAGTAAAGTTTAGTTGCAAAGCAAAGCTCATTTTCAAAAAACTTGAGAAGAATCAGAAAGAAACTGAAATAAACTGACTATTCCAAGAGAAGGAATTGTCAGCTACATCATCACCATGGACCAGGTTAAAGGGAAACTTAACATGAGATGTTTCCCGGCTTCATCCCTGAATCCCATATGCCTGAATCCCTGTTCCAGCTAACATGGAAAAGCATGGTGTGGGTCAATGTAAGATGTTGTTTCACACACTCACCACTCACACATGTGCTAGCCACCTATACAATCCCGAACAATTTAGAGCCAATAAAACTAAACATACAGACTTAACAGATTTCCCTGGTGCTGTGAAACAGGTAATGATTTCTACTGTTGTTAAGGGATACCGCAGCACAAGAAAAGCAACATGAGAAGTTTGAACATGGAAACTAAGAGCAAACACACATATAAGAGCAAATCCAAGAAGACACTAAAACATTTTAAAAGCAATATAACCTGTGCATAATGATGCATGTCTGTAATCCCAGCAACTCTGGAAGCTGAGTCAAAAGGATCATAAGTTCAAAGCCAGCCTCAGCAACTTAGGGAGGCCCTAAGAAACTTAGTGAGACCCTGCCTCAAAATAAAAAAAAAAATAAAAAGGGCTCAGGATGTGTCTCAGTGGCTAAATATCCCTGGGTTCGATTCTTGGTACACTCCCCATGAAAAAGACTTAATAAAAATGGTGACTGGTTTAGTTATTTGGAGAATAACTCTAAAAGTGATTAAAAAATACATATATATGTGTATATATATATGTGTGTACATATATTTCGTTTGATATATTCATATATTTGTATGTATATATTCATAGATATTATTAAAACATAAAATTGAGTAGACCAAATTATTTCATGAAGGAATAAGTGCTCAAAATCAAAAATAATGATGTTATATATCACAATAACAGATTTCAAGAGCAAGAATTAACCATTATTCTAATAGTTGAAGAAAAATCTCTTAAAATTAAACAATGATTCAACATTAAAAACTTTAGTAGATAATGAATAAATAATAGAAGTTCCTAACTTGATCAAATGTATTTCTTCAAAACCTGCTTCAATCATCACACTTAGTAATGAGGCTATAAAGTCTCTGTAAAGTCCTATAAAATCAAGAACATGTAAAACAAAGAAAAGAGAGGGGAGCAGATAATGGAAAAGGAAAAAAAAAGAATAGAAAAGCTATAAACTCTGTAATAATTTCTTACTGATGCATATTGGCAGGCAATTGTGATGATCCACAAAGAAAAGGAAACAATAAAAGTTGTAAAAGATCATAGTTAGAAGACCCACAAACCAAAATCACTACTATTCTCATGGTAGTGGTCTAGAGTCCATTAGCCCCAGGCCCCATGTTCTGAAATAGAATTCTAAGGAAGAGAATTCTAGTTTTAATTTGGTTTTCCAGGCAGGGAGACAGACCACATGCTATTTACCAACATATTTTTCATAGTTGAATGCATTACTTTTAAACTTTGGACACAGGCTATGTGGACCTTCATTTGTGACAATTGTTAGAGGGGAGACTATCTGCACAGTTCTCTAGCATCAACTAATCAATGGAAAAAAAAAAAAAACAATCACGTTCAAACATACCTGAAAATGCATTTAATAAATCCATATGCCATTCTCTCCTCAAGAAATAATTATTAAGAGGATAAAAAGTCATCAAATAGATTATTTCCATTTATTGATCATGCAATAATATGCTTTATTAAGCCCAATAAATGCTAATAAAATATTGGCAAAATAATTGGTTAACATGTTGGATTTTTAATCATTATATCAAATTAATAGCTTTTCTTTAAATATACAACTGCAATTCATACCTGAATATTAAAGGTACAATGACAACTAAAATTCTTAGAAAATATGAAAGATATCTATGGAAAGGAATATCTTATTTTAATGGAAAAGTGATGATTCACTTAGTAAAGTATTGTACAAAATTTTTATAAACCACTCAGATTAAAACAAAAAAAGTATTCTTACTTCACCTGTAAAAATAAATGTAAAACTTGAATAAATATGAGCATGAAAATGTAAAATACTAAACATTTCTGCAAAAAATTTAAAAGGCATATGTATTTTATAAAAATGATATTTACTTCTACAAGAAACCAAGAATTTACAGAAAAAATAACATTTGACTATATGAAAATCTAAAACAATAGTATGTGTTTGAAATGTGACACAAAAAAATAACACACACACACACAAAATAAAATAAAATGTCACACAAAGGGAGCTGGGGTTGTAGCTTAGGGGTAGAGAACTTGCGTAGCATGTGTGAAGCACTGGGTTCAATTCTCAGCACCACATAAAAATAAATAAAAATAAAGTGCTATCTAAAACTAAAAAAATGAAATAAAAAGTCACAAAAAGCAAAAAGTGTATTTGGAATATACTTTTTTTTTCAATCCATATTATAAACAAAGGATTTGTGTGTGTGTGTGTGTGTGTGTGTGTGTGTGTGTGTTTACTAGTTACAAAAATAAGTCCTAAAATGTTGGAGGAAAAGATAATCTGCCTATAGAAAACTTGCAGAATTTGAGAGCAGGTATTGTAAAGAAAATTCAAATTATCAGCACTCAGTTATCCTTGGCATAGATATAGAAAAATGACTGCTTTCACATGTATCTCATGTACTGTGTTGGTTGAATTCTACAGTAAAGAATCTGTCAATATCAATTAAAAATTAAAGTACAAGTAGCCTTTGACCTAGTAACATCACTTGTGGGAATCTCTTTTTAGAAATTTGCCAAGTGACAGAATGTACAAGAATGTTCAATATAAAATTATTTGTAATTCTGTAAGACAAGCAAGCAAACGAATGAAACTACCACAACCTGGAGAGGGAATTGAGGCCTCTGATTAAATGGATAAATTTGATGTATTCATATTATGAAATAGCAGTTATCCAACAGGTTATATTAGGTCTTACTTATATTATGTCTGGGAAGATTGAATGAGAAAACTAAGAATGAAGAAGTGAGCAAAAACTTATTCCCCTCCACATAATCTTACAGTTTTCATGTTTATGGGCAATCCAGAGAAAGGCCTAGCAGTGTTAACATTGCTTATCTTGAAGGTGGCAAGAGAGAATGGGGCCCCTGTATATCAGCACTATTTTTAGGACATGTTTTAAGTAAATAATTTTTACAGAAAAAGATATAAATATATACATCTCCCCCTTCCAGGAATTTATCCAGTTAATAGAAGGGAAAAAATAAAACTTATACATGTAAAAAACTGCTTATTACAGGATACAATAACAGAAAAAGAAAGATGATATCTGGAAGGAATTATTGATTTTCACATTTCAATTATTGACTTTCAGAATTTGCAGAATCATCAATGCAACCACTCAGGATTTTTGCAGATTAATATTAAACAAATGTGAGCTCAAAGAAAGAAACACCAAATCTGAAGGAAAAAGCCTAAAAAATAGGAGCCAACACATAAAATAAAATTAAAACCAGGGACTTATACCCCAAGAACACTTCTAATAATGAAATTATGAAGACATTTTATTAAAAGTGGATTTCTGTAAATGACCACACTAGTAAGTAACACATCCTTCAAAGAGTGATGAAGATTTCAAAAGGAACCAGAAAAAAAAATAAAAGTAAAAGTAAGAATGAAAATATAAATGTAAACAATCAAAATGAAATAAATGAGCTAAACAGAAAATTAGACACTGCTTTATTTAAAAAGTCTCTAAACTTTAATTTTTTTTATAGCTTATATGTTGTTTATATATAAAGGTAAAATAAAATCACAGGTGAATTATTTTAAAAACAATGGCAGAAGGAGTTTAACATCAATATACTAAGTGCATGTATAAAAACTCAAATGGTATGAAAATACTTTGTATAAAATCAATGACTTGGAAAACTGTGCTCTTTATATGTAATATGAAAGGAATTGCACTCTAAAAGCATGTATAATAAATAAAATAAAATTAATTAATTAATTAATTAATTTTAAAAAAAGAGATGAATATGAGTTAACCTCATGAAAGGGGTAGTCCAGATACAGAAAGGATATATATATAAAGTGTGGAGGACATAAGAATGTTCATGGATCCATCCCAAAGAACTGCAAAGATTTGAGAGAGTCATCAAGAAGGGTTTTTATGCTGTGCTAATAATTCTGAATTTATCTTGAAAGCACCAGTAAAATTAACTATGGTATAATGGTTGAAGTCATAGAGAATTTAAAAATTATATTTTCACTTCCAAATAAACTCTCTTTTTAAATTTTTTTTACTTGAATTCATTTTAAATTATAAAAGTGATCCAATACTGGGGAATAAAATTGACCAAAGACTAAAAAAAAAAAAAAAAAAATCAACAAAGTGATTGTATGCAAGATCAACCCAATACTCTATATTTCTATTCACCATTAAGTAATTTGTTAAAGATGATTTATGTTTATTTTAAAAAAGATAGAAAACTAAACTGGGCACAGTAGTGCACACCTGTAATTCCAGCACTTGGGAGGCTGAGGCAGGAGGATTGCAAGTTCAAAGCCAGCCTTAGCAATGGTGAGGCACTTAGCAACTCAGTGAGACCCTGTCTCTAATAAAATACAAAAAGGGGCTGGGGAAGTAGTCCAGTGGTCCAGTGCCCCTTTTTTCAATCCCCGGTACCAAAACAAACAAACAAACAAACAAAAAACAAGGAAGAAAAATATAAAGAAGGAATACATTTAGTAAAATATCTGTAAAAATACAGAAATTATAACTTTATTAAATATTAAAATAGTCCTAAATAAGTGAGAAATTGTACCATGTTCTTAAGTAAAACAACATGACAAATATGTCAACTCTCCCCAAATTTATCTGCATTTTTGTAGACTTAATCAACAACCCAAGTGTTATATTTGTTAGCAAAATCACAGAGATTCTAAAATTTGTGAGTCTAACCCAAAACAAGATGAGAAAGCTCAACTACCACATATCAAGACATATAGTTTTTATACTGATTAAGATGCTTGACACAGGCACAAGATTGAGATTTTCATAAAAGGAACACAAAGAGACAAGACTCAGAACCACAAACGATATGAAAACACTGTAGATGGACATGACTACGTAGATCATTAATTTAAAGAATGACCCTTCATTATAAGGTCTAGTTATTCACATAAAAATTAATTGGATTATAATCTCATATTACACACAAAATTAATTTCAGTGGATTAAAGTCTCAATTTGAAAGACCAACTTCAACACTTTTTGAATAAAAAGTCAATATTGGAAACTATTTTCTGAGAGTAGAGAAGTATATCTCAAATAAGATATAGAAACTCAGATCATATGTGGGATAGGGATTTAGAGTATTGATTAGAAATAAATAATCTTAAAGGAATTATAAATGAAAGCCCTGAATTACTGGGACATGCACAACAAAGTATTTTTGTCTCTAAACTGAAATAACACTTTCAAGTCAACAAAGCACATGCAAAAGATCTATTAAAAAAATGGACTAAGTGTGAACAGGTATTTCAGAGAGTGGCCCACAGACACATGAGAAGATGCTCATCTTGATTAATGGTGAGAGAAACAGAAGTTGAGATGATAATTAAATACAATTTCATAGTCCTTTGATTGCTAATGATTATGAAGTCTAGTAGCACAGAGTTTTGAAAAGTACGCTTGTTAAAATGAATTGATATGAACCACTGTAGTCTGTATGATTTGGTACAACCATTTGTGAAAATTTTTGACATTCTCTTGCAACACTGAATTAAATCCTTGATATAATGAATTGCAATAATATGTATCAATCTAACATTTTCACTCCTAATTATCTATGTTAGAGTAACTCTTATATGTGGACAGAGAAGCAAGAATTCTGCTACAATCTGTGTGTGTATGTGCATGTGTGTGTGCACTATGTGTACAAAAACAAAAAAAAATTGAAAACAATAAATGGCTATTGTCAAAAGACTGGCTAAAGCATTCCAATTATTGAATGGAACATTATACAGAAATAAAAGTACATAAACTAAAGTTACAATTAATGATGGATACGAGTCTCAGAAACAGAAATCCAATGATACCATTATAAAACTAACTAATCTACCAAACAATGTGTTTCTTAGCTAACATTATTTTTATCCAGTGTTGTTGTACATATAAGAGTAGCATGCTTTACCATTTGTAATACACATAAAGAGCACCTTTTTACATATCACTGTTATGAATAAACTTAGCTAACATTTTAAAGAGTGAAAAAAAAATCTTTTTTTCCAGGACTATGGAAAAGGGAACTGGGATAGAAGAAGGGCACTGACTTAAATCTGTCTTGATACTATCATAAATCTTAAGGTGTGTGGTGGGTTTGTGGGATCACGTTATTTTTGTACTTCTTATCTTAGATGTACACTACATATATCCTTCAGTACTTGTTCAGTATCACAAAATGCTTTTCAAACCCATTTATGTGAGATTTCTATAATATCAAACTTATTATGCCCTGCTGAAATCAAAGTGGCAAATTTCAGAATTTTATGTATCCAGTTCTAATCCAGCGTCTCCACTGGCCAGCAGAGAGACCTGATAAAGAACTCTCTACTTCATATTCACTATTTATATAATGAAAATAAATGATAAGGGCAACAAAATACATGTATGTATACTTTAGCCCAGTTTTAGGGACTTAGGAAAGGTATCCTTGAGGGGGCTGTTCATTTAAAATGGCCTTTTACCTAGTTTATTGTATCTATTTGGACACAGTCATTTTTTTCTTTTTCTTTTTTTGTGAGACAACATGATGAATGGTTTGTTTTAACTGATAGCTAAAATTCCAGAGAATACATCATGATCCTAGAGTTTTCTTCCTTTCTTCACTTGAAGTTAATTTATGTGTTTTCATTTTAATTGACAAATGAAAGTTGCATGTATTGATGGAGTACTACATGATGTTCTGATGTATGCACACAATGTCAATTGAGTAAGTCAGGCTAATTAACCTGTGGGTTACCTCACATGGTTATCTGGTGAGGACAATTTAAATCTACTTTCATAGCAATTTTCAAATATGCAACATATTATTATTAACTATAGTCTCCATGATGTATCACGGATCTCTATTTCTTGTACTTATCCCTCCTAACTGAAATTTTGAATTCTTTGGTCAACATACCCCATCTCTCACTCTAAGTCTGTTTTACCACCATTCTAACTTTTGTTTTATAAGTTCAGCTTTTTAGATTCTACACAGAAGTGAGATCATGCAATATCTTTGATTTTTTAATAAAGAAATGAGTTATGGGCTTCTGTAGAATTACTGAACAACACTTGGACTTCTAATTACCTTAACTGCCAGATTTTATTTTATTTTGTCTTCCTGTAAGTGTTGTTCTAGAGGGAAGGAAGTGAGACCTTGTCTTGGTCATCTGAATAATTTATTCCCTCAAAGAGTGCCTGACACCCCGTTTTTTTTTTTTTTTTTTAAAGAAGGCAATAAACATTGAGCAAATACTTATTATGCCTGGTAACACATTAGGCATTTTGTTTTTTTGTTTTTTTTTTTTTTTTGGTACCAGGGATTGAACTCAGGGGCACTCGACCACTGGGCCACATCCCCAGCCGTTTTTTGTATTTTATTTAGAGACAGGGTCTCACTAAGTTGCTAAGTGCCTCACCATTGCTGAGGCTGGCTTTGAACTCGCGATCCTCCTGCCTCAGCCTCCCAAAGTGCTGGGATTACAGGCGTGCGCCACCGCGCCCGGCTAACATTAGGCATTTTGTAAGCATTCAGAAATGTTATCAAATAAATAAATAAATGAATAGATCTTCAATATAGCATTTAGCCAATATTTGTCATTAAAACTTTTCAGCTGAGTTCAGAGGCTTTGTTAATTTCATACATGACACAGAAACACTGCAATGTAAGTTACTAGGAAAATAAATTTTGCCTTGTACAGATTCTATCTGAGGTTTTCTATTAAAATACAATGTAGTCTTTAAAATTTTAGAAATTGTAGTCAATAAATTAAAACTGAAAGCATTAAAAAAACATTCAAATTCCAATATTTAGAAACAATCCTTGTTAATATTTTCCTAGTCTTTTTACACGCTTATTGTGATTTCATGATTATCAATATAATATATAAGCAATATTTGGTTTTAGTCTCTCCATGTGGTATTTTTGGAAGGCATAGTTTCTGTAAAATGAAGGAGAACTCTGGAGGCATAGTAAAATGTACCAAGTTTTAAAAAATTAGTGCAGAAAGTGCCCTTTTTACATATCTTATAAGCTTTGAACATTTATAATAGAATAGATTTCCAACTCTTGTTCCTATTTTGGTTTTATACCTCATTTTTAAGGGGAGGATGAATTAAGTCACAAGGTTCCGGCCTGTGTATAGATTTTTAACTTCCATGCTACTAGTGTTTGAGCACATTGGTAAACAGAAATCATACTCAACATCCAGTGGTTGTGAGATCTGGGATTCTTTTAGGAAATTTTGAGTTTACAGGAAGTTCTTACAAGATTTCTAAGTTTGAGTTTCATGCCTTCTCAGACTTCAAGTGAAAGCTATCAGGACAAATATTAACATATTAACATTAATAAGAATGAACAATGAGAAGAAATGGGGAATACCAATAAATTGGGTTCTGATGTAGGAATCAGCACCATGAAAGCAAGAAAGATACAACTCTGAGAACTGAATTGAAGAGGTGATAGTTTTTAAATGAAGAGGAAGAATGCATGTAACAGCTCATAGCTCTATAAAAGGGCAAGCTAAGGTTTCTTTTGCTGGTAGCATTTTCATTCTCCAAATAAAAGCCAATTGCTTTGGGGTCTATTCCCTTTCCCCATATATTCTCTTAGTCTCTGCTGTTATATGCAAAATGCTGAATATACAAATAAAGAAAAATAAAACAGCCACAATTCACACAATACACTAAACTAATTTCATTTCCACTGTGAATTGAACTGGAAAAAAAACACCTCATTTTCTTAAGAAAACTTTATACCTCATAAAGCCTTTATGTGCTTGGGAGGAACATGTCTTTGCCCTAAGGAAATGCCTGTGCCTTGTCTGGGGATGTAATAAGAAAGAAAGGAAGAAGAATAAAAGGGAAAAGAACCTTTCTTCTTACAAACAAAATGCAAAGGCCTAGACATATTAATTCCATCGTTTCCCTGTTATGTATTGGTTGATCAACCACTTTTCCCTAAGCAAACCCTCCCTTATCTGCTTTTCTCTTGCCTCTGCCTATGCAAATCACAACCTGCTTTTAATTATACCAGCTCCATGCTCAACACCTGATGGCACTGGAGTGAAAACAGAAAGTGCATTAAGCAGCTTCAGTGGGATTTCATATGCACTGTAATGACCTTTCAATATGAATTCTTAGCAGGGGAAGAAGGATTTATACTTTTCACATTCTATAGGAAGTTGTTCTTTGTTATAAGATGTCACTTGCAATCCTTAGTGACATTTGACTAAAGGTATAAAAATGTCGTATTTTACCACTGACAGATCCGGTCTGTTCTCCCTTGTCATGGGATAAGGGGCTTTTTCATGCTATATATATGACAGCTCAAGATGTTCTTACAATTGAGTTTTCTTTCCTTCAGTTATTAAATATTCAGGATGTTCATTATGCACCAGAGCCTGAATAATATAAGATTAGTAGGGAACCTTTGTAGGAGCTTATATTATGATTATTAATATTAATCATGTGTGCTGCACTCATTTTTCTACTTTGCAAACTCAAATGTCAATAGAATAAGTAAACCACACCTTTTTTTTTTTTTCTTTCCCTCCATAGGTAAGAACAAAAATAAAGAGAGAGAGAGAGAGAGAGAGAGAGAGAGAGAGAGAAAGAGAGAGAAAGACTTTCTTGTAGATTTTCAAACAAGAAGCAATGGGAACCCATCTTCCCAATTACTCTTACTAAAGAGAACATTTTTCAGGTGGAAAAATTAAAGTTTTAAAAGTTAAAAACAATCCAAATGTAAAACAGGTTAGAAGTGAAAGAGATTCAGCTGAAATTCAAGATCTCTTCATTCCCCGGGCTAGGCACGTCCCCAACTTCATGAGAAAGTTGAGCAAAGGTCATTGCTCCTTCTGCTGCTTAATTATGGTTGAGTTCTGGAATGGCTGGAACCACATCTGAACTTTATTTTACTCAGAATCTAATCTTTGGGGTGTCATACAATTGAAAATAACTTATAGGATTGTATAGAATCAAAATAATATACACTACTCCCTTTCTCGGGTCCTGAGATGAGGCAGAACATCATGCAAGAAGTAGCGGCAGAGAAAGTTGCTCTGGTAGCAAGGAAAGAGAGCGAGAGAAAATATGGCCCAGACCATGTCCCCAGTGACTTACTTCCTCCATCCATGCCCCACCTGCCCATGGTTATTACCAAGTAGTTCCTTCAAATTATTAATCCATTAAATGGGTCAATCCACTGAAGAGGTTACAGCACTCACAATCCACTGTTTTCACCTCTGGATATCACTGCATTGTCGGACACCTGAACTTTTCAGGGGACATTCCTAGATCCAAGCTCTAACACCTCTCTCCTGTGAATCCCTGTCTGAATGACTATGCAGCCTTCAAGCACTATTTTCTCGTTAACAGGAGTGTGCATTTGCTCATGCTTGAGGTATGCTCATTCAATTCTCTCTCTCAAGAACATTTTCCTCCTATCTTTTCATGAAGAATTTGTCCTCTTTTTTTCCCATCCATACCATTGTTCATACCTCATATTTTAACTCCTCCAAGAAGTGTCCTCTGGTTTTGTCAAACCCTCGTTGAAGATATTATCATTTTATTTTGTAAATACTGTCTATATGCTCTGTAAACTCCTTGACAAAGTATCTAAAGTTTCTTTTGCCAGTGGGTATGCAAGAAAGATTTGTGGAATAAATAAAAATCAAATTACTTGCTCAAATATAAATAGAGACAAAGGTAACAATCACTAATTTTACTCTAATTCTCCATTTTGTACAGTGCAGTGTGTTGGAAAATGCCGTATCTTTAGAACAGCGGGGTGACGTTTCATTCACTTAAATTGTGACATAGCCATGCTATATAACCAATAGAGTCTGTTAATCAACAAATGGAGGTTAAGAGCAAAACAAACACCTCTGATGGAGATAATGGAATAATGCTCATGAAGCCAAGAAAATGCTCCATGCATATGAGCTACTACGATTCTTTTGCCTATGCCTTCAACACTGATACTCTTCAGGTCCATCCCCCAGCATCATCTAAATAATTTCACCCATCCCACGTTTACAATGACCATCCTTCTAGACACATCTCTCATAGCTTCATTCCTCTCTGGATACTTTTTCATGCACATCACCAAAAGATCTTAAACTTTTCAAGATAGTTGTTATGGTTGGGATATTGAGGTGCCCCTCTAAATGATTGGGTCGTTAGAGCTATAACTTAATCAGCCAATCCTAGTTTGAATGGGAGGTAACCATAGGCAGGTAGGGTGTGGTGGGAACAGGCAGTTTGCTAGGGGCTTGCCTGGAAGGGTGGCTATCACTGCAGCCCCTTCGTCTCTCTGTTTCTCTTTTTGCTTCTTTACTCTACCATGAGCTGAGTAATCTTACTCCTTTAGGCCCTTATGCCATGATGTGTTACATCACATCGGACCCAGGGTGTTAGAATTGGCTGTCTACGAACTGAGACTCCTTAAACCACAAGTCACAAATAAACTTTCCCTTCTCACAGTAGTTCTTGTCAGGAATTTTGGTCACACTGGCACAAAAGCTGAGTAAAACAGACTTATAATATATAGGCTGAGTCTCTTTTATCTTGCTCAGTAAACCTGATTTTTCAGTTATATATTCATGCAAAAAAATATTAATATGGGTATTACTGGAGGTCTGTCCCAGACTCAAACGAAGGTGTGGTATAATAAATGAAATCTGCACTATAGGTATAATTAATTATGTATCAGCAATTTTTAAAAGTCATAATTAACCCAATACTTTCTGATTAGATTGTTAGGTGTGTTGAATTGAGTTAATACATATAAAGTAATTAAAACTTGGGTGCATTTTGATGAATGGATCTTTAGCTTTTATGTATTGTCTGAAATTGAAATAATTCTTCATTTTCCCAAACTCTTTCTCAAGTGTTTCCTACTTCAGATTTTGTCACTACTACCTTCCATTTCTCAGTCTATGCTTTGTAGTCAACATGAGTGCTTTGGACCCACTAAACCCCACACCAGTGGAGTCACAGAGCCGGGCCCTGCTGTCCCCCCTACAGGTTCCCACTCAATGATTTCATGTTTAATATCCAGAGTTGTCCTTTCTTCATCAATCCTCCCATCTCTAAATTCAGGTCATACTTTGGTCATAGTTTTTAAACTTTTTATTAATCAAAAATTTAATGCCCACATGTTAAAAAAATCAGAGACAAACAGAAAAGTAAGAACATGTGCCTCTCTGTCTCTGTGTCTCCACTACCCCTTCCCAGAGGCAGCTCCTAGAATTCAGAGTACTGTTCACAGGTACTCTCTTTCTCTCTCTCTCTCTTGTCTCTCTGACACACACTCTCACACACAGAATGTTCTTTTACTTTCTAAACGAGAGAGGAACACATGTATTTTTTTAAAATATTTATTTATTTGCTTTAGTTGTACACAATGCAATGCATTTATGTTTACGTGGTGCTGGGGATCGAACCCGGGCCGCGCACGTGCTAGGCGAGCGCTCTACCGCTGAGCCACGACCCCAGCCCAAACACATGTATTTTAACAAAGTGATTTTTTATTCCATATCAGTACATGCAAACTCCTCTCTGTTTCTACATATCTGGGGACTACTCCATTGTAGTGAATTTCACATTCCTATAACCCACCCAACCTTCTGGATGATTAGATTGTTTTACTGTTCTGCTTTTACAAAAATCTTCCTTGAACATTCTTTCATAAAATATTTATGCACGGGTGAAGAAAAATATCTATAACTTCCTAGAAGTAGTACTTTAGAATCAAAGCATATATGCTATTAAACTTTTTATTTACATTTTAAACTGTCCTGCAAATAAAAAGCAATAATTCATTCTGCTACAGTTCATGAAGTACTTATTTTTGTAACATATCAAAATTTCATATCTTAAAATATTTGCTTTTACTAATCCAGAAGTTAAAAAATACCTTATATTTTTGCATTTAAAATTAGTTTTTATTTTTGTTATGAATTTCATTGTATAGTCATATATTTCTACGATTTTCAATGAATTTTTGTTATTGACTAGTTAATAATTTGATTAACTTTTTTATGTCAATAAATTTTCACCTTCTTGTCACATGTATTACAATTTGTAGCTAGTTTGTAAGTTGTTTATAAGTTTTGTTTGTATAATTTTTTTTTCACCCAGAAATGTAAGATTTGTATATTGTCAAATGTCTACCTTTCCTTTCTTTGGGGACTCTGCATTATGCCTATTAAAACATCTATATCTGCTGGATGTGGTGATGAGTCCCTGTAATCACAGAGATTCACAAGTCTGAGGGAGAAGGATCACAAGTTCAAGGCCAGCTTCAGCAACTAAGTGATCCTAAGCAACTTAGTAAGACCCTGTCTCAAAATTAAAAAAAAAATAAATTAATTAAAAATTAAATTAAAGATGTTCCTCAATGGTTAGGCACTTCTGGGTTCAATCCTTGATGCCCAAAACAAACAAACAAACAAGCAAAAACAAAACAAAACAAAAAACCCTCTGCTCTTAACTAAATTTTTATGCAATTTTGATTTTAATGTCATTAGAATTACTTTTCAAAATCTAAATCATTGACCAAGATGTAATTAATTTTGTTGGAAATCCAGCATTTTTAAAATACTATTTGAAAAGTCTATTTCCTCCCTATTTTTTTTAGACATATTCTGACTGACTGCAGCTAAATGTTTATTTTTCATATGGGGTTTTGAATGAACTTGTCCATAATTCCCTTCTTCTGGTCAACCTTGTTAACATATATTTTCAAACCCTTTAGACTTCCCAAAGTAATTTTTTAAAAAATTGTGATCTTTATAGGATTTAATCTTTCTAGCTAAGATAACCCAAGATTTATTTAAACTCCTCAGAATTTTTCCTGTTTTATTTATTTATTTTTGAACATGCAATCATTTTAGTATATTTTACTATTCTTAGAATGCTTAGTTGCACGCAAAGATGCTATCAGATAATAGATTTTTAATTACAAACTCTAAGAATTATTAACAAGCCTTTGACCATATCTCAGTACTATTCTTTCATCTTTTTTTGTCAGTTTCATTTCTTATAACCTTGCATTAACAGGGGATAAATATAAGCAGTAAACTTTCACCAGAGCTAAAATTGCTACACAGGTAAGGTGCTACTTTTTTCAGTCAAAAATGCCCTTCAGGTAACAATATAAATTGGTACAATAGAAATGATGCTATGGATCTGTAACCACATAATTATTTCCATTTGTTGCAAATAAACCCTTGACAAACAGGCACACATAGGTCAGCCAATCCCAGTTAATCTCTGTTCCCCTTCTTCCATTCAAGTGTTGCTCATTTACAGATGACCATATCCTTTTCAAACTCTTTCCTTTATTGTATTCAATATGACATTACCTATATAACATGTTGCTCTGTTTTTAATCATTATCTAATTAATTTTCTGGTTTAATTTATTATTGTGAAATCACTACAAAGAAGGTGGAAAGACTATACAAGTTAGCCTTAATTTAAATATGAAATATATTCTTAAAATTATTTTCCAAGGTAAATCTTCTCACTTCTGAAACTGAAAGAATGAAAATATTATGCAATTCCTCTGGCTCCTTCTCCCTATTTTGTTTTTCTCTCTCTATTTCCTCCTGTACAAGTTCCTAATTTATTAACATTTATCAGCTTATGTATTTTAATTAACATTGCTAATAACTCCTCCAACACAATATATACTTCTTTTATTCATTATTATCCAATCAATAATTTCATTTGATGCATTGGCAATTTCTTGGAACTGTCATTATATCATCTTCAATTATTTTAATAAGAGGTACTTTTATTTTTTAAACATAAAAATTCAGATTGGTTGTGTATTATTGCATACTTATTGTTGCACATATTTGTCTAATATTTATTATCTTTTCTTGTTATTTTCCCTCAGTTATTCTAGTAAATTTACCAATATACATCTTAATTTTTGTTGAATTTCAGAATTTTTCTCCTTGGGATTCAGTCCTCCCTTTCTACCTCTGATGTATATTTTCATTTAAAGATTGTGTCATCATTACACATTTTAATATATTTAATTCTTGCATCAACATCCTCTGTTTCTGAAATAACTCATTTGGAGATGTTACCTATCTTCCCATCTTTTTCCCTATGACTGGTAAAGCTAATCTCCACACTGAATCAAGAATGATTTTGCCAAGATATAAACAGATAATTTATAGATTCCAATCTATAAGAGGGACAACTGTATTTGAATGAAGTAAAATTTGTATTGAAAGTTAAAAGCAGGAACAAAAAGAGATGATAAAAAAACCTACAAACCCTTAAATTCTGGATTAAGATGTTCTAAATTTACATAATGGCCATATAATCCACTGGGATGTACTGAGTGGGGAACGTGTCCAAAGCCAGATGACAGAACGAAGAATCTGATGGCAATAGAGAAGACAATCTAAGAACCAGAGACCCAAAGAAAGATGGTGTTCGGAATATGCAAAGATACAAATAAATAGTATTTGGGGAGACTGAAATCAATGATGAAATCCTTCATTTGCAGAGTTTTGTTCAAACATTCAGAATAAGAGTTTTCATGGAAAAACAAAAACCAAATCTGACCTTAATAAATGCCCATTGTATACATATTAAACCCAATTTACATGATACGACATCTTCATTTTCTGTGAAAAAAAATCTACAAAACAATGAATTTTTACACTTTTGGCCAACACATTTTTCTTAGAAATTTGTACCTAAAAGAAAATTATTTGCCTTATTAATTATGCATCCTTCTCAACCCCACTGTTGAGATGAAAAGTTGATTGGAATCAAAGAAAAAAGGAGAAAAGGGTTAAAGATTTTCCTTTTCTTTTTTATCACAGTCCTAGAAATTGACTCTGAATTATTGAACATTATTTTCTAAAGCATTTATTTCTTCATATCCTGGTAAGTAAACTATGTTTATTTTTTAATATCTCACTGATTTCACTAAAACATTTAAAGGAGACTTGATAGAAATTTGACACTTGAAAATCTCATTTTTTGAGGCCTAGCTACCTACCCCTGACAACATGATCAACATCAACTACTTTGGAAAATTTCTGAAATAAAACTAAAATAAAGGTAAAAAGTATGCCATAAATAATGTTATTAATGTGGGTAGATTAAATTTAGCACAAAACTTAATATAATTATGATAATGCAATAAAGAAGCATTTATGGACAGTCTGATAATTAAAAGGATATAAATTTGTATAAGATGTAACACACATTACTAACATAGCCACAAGTCCTACACCATGTGATCGAGGTAAAACAAGGCAGTTTTAGCCAACTGTCTTTCAGGATCCTCTTTCCTTTATATCATGATCTTTGCTGTCTTAGAATTGATTTTAAGAATGGACACTAACTTATACTTAGAAAATTCACACTAACACTACCCACAAGAGAATAGAATATGAATGTTCAAGTCGATTAATTCATTTACTCTGAGTAATGTAACTGTCAAGACAGCTAGAACCTTATGTCAACCTTATCAGAGATTTTTCTTCCCTTATAGGCAAACTATTTAGGAAATTAAACAATGTGAGGACACTAGGTAAAATAAAATCAAATAAGAGAACTGCTGACATGTCTATGCTTTTAAAGGCATAGTAATGCTTTTAGTTTTGTCAGGAAAATGAGAATGCAAAAGGCTATTGACCACCTGATAATTCTTATGAAGATCTCCAAAACTTCTGTCAAATCCTTGAATTTTCATTTCTGTGATTGAAAAATACATATTGGTAATGACTTGACTGCACAGCATAGTCACATAGTAGTGGATCATATATACTGTGATGACAGACAGATATTAAATTGAATTCTCAATCTAGAAATTGTTAATTGGAAGATGTTGAACAAGTCCCTTAACCTCTCTGAGTTTCAGGTTTTTATGTACAAAATAGGAAAAAATTACAAAGCTGTATGCTAGTTTATTGTTGGGTTTTAATGATGTGCAGCTCACAGTTTCTCACCAACATTGGGTACAGAGTAAGGGCTCAACTTAGTTACTGACTACATGGTGGTCTGTTGTGCAGAATACCTGGTGGGTATGTTCACAAGAAGCATGGACGACCTGAGAGGACATTCACGGATGGATCTGACTTGGAGCTCTGTTTAATGGTCTCATGCTCACAGACAGAGGTCTGAAAGTTGAAAGCGATTTACGACTTAATCTAATACAAATAATTAAATCAGCTCTGGATTACAGGATTGTGTTTTGGATTTATGTTGATGTCATGGGTATTCAGAGTGTAAATCTAACCTTTCTCATATCCTTTAAGAAGGAGCTGTGAAGTGGGCAATTCAATCCACTTAGCATGGAGCATCCTAACTTGACAGTCACAGAGGTGAATGAGACACTCTCTGCATTAAATAGATGACTTTAGTGAAAAGTGATAAGAATGCACTGTATGTTGTAATAATCAGAGTAAGCACAGAGTTTGTTTATTCCCTAAGCAACAGGAGGAGTGGGAAAGAAAATGGAGTCCTAAAAGCTTAAATTGTAGAGAGTCATCCTAATTGTCAGCCTGTTTGTTGGGACAGAATGGACAGAAGCCAGACCCTGAAGGTCTTGAACACTTCATGAAGAAGTCTATAACTACAACCAAGCTAATGAAGAGACTCTGAAAAACAGATGCAGGTGGTATTGATACAGTAGCAGCATACAAAAACAAGAAAACTAAAAATAATCCCCAGCTTATTATTAAATATATATATACAAGAGAGTTGCACTGGTGATAGCTAGGACATTTGGGGCAGGTGAGAATGAGGAGTAGAGTTTGGGTTTATGATATAGAGAGAGGACCAACAGAACAGTCTCAATTGTGTGATTTGTCTTTTCAGAACATGTTTCTTATTGTGACCCTGAGTGTATTTCTCTTGCAATCAGTCCTATGATATAATGTTTAATTCAAAAGAAAGAAACAGGAAATATGAATGAAGGAAAAATATGGATTCCAATCAAACACCTACTAATACTCTTGGGAATGTCACCAGGGCCGTCAGATGGGAATAATAATTATGTCTCAACTCCTTATACAAAATCACACACCACTCCACTTAAAAGACATGAATAAAATATAAAAATTCTAGCCATTTTAAATTTTAGTGAGCAAATATGAAAGGTAGGATCACAAAAAAGAAAGTTATGAATCATGTAAAATCTTTATCTTCTTGGAGCACAGTGTATAGGAAGTCACATGGAAATGTATCAGCAAGTAAAGAACCGCTAAAAAGAGCAAGGCAATTGGGCATTGTGAAAGACAGGTATATTTTTGAAACGAAGGAAGGGAGGTCAATGACTGTCCCAGAAAGCTCTTTCTAAGCTTCCTGAAGTAGTAATGAGCTGCATATGCCTAATTGTCTTCAAGAATCTTTACATATGTGTGCATTTCCATTGACATTACAGACTGAAATCAGACAACCTCCTTTGAGGTTATTTAAGTATTCTATGATACTGGATATATCCAATCAGCCTTCTGAGTATAAGAATTCTTAATTTCTTATTGCTAAAATAATACAACTTTTTACATAAACAGCTGAGAGAATTTAATGAGATAGTGCATATATAATATTTATTCCAAGGACTAGTATGTACACAATGAATTAACTGGTTTTATTATCAAATATCAAGCAGTGAATGCTTTTTTCTTAAATGTTTTAGATAACCTAACTGAAGTTCAGTGAGGCCAAGTGGTTTATTCAAAGTTCCATAGCAGAGATAAGACATAAGTCCATTGCTGTGATTCTAGAGCTGTTCTATCTCTCTGGGACTCAAATTGCAGGCAATCTGCCTCCAATAGAAGACAAACTAATATAGCAAATGTGCCACAGTGGAGGACATGCACATTTTTGTACAAATAATCAAGACCTAGCATTCTACACACCCACCTGTTGGTCTTATTTTGCTAATGCAAAACATCCTGACATTTCAATTTCATCTCACCTGACTCTACAACTCTCAGGTTTCTGAATAAATTTTGCTTAGTCCTACATAAGATGCTGTATAAGTCTAAAAAAGAAAATACAACATGAGTGAAGAAGAAACAAAGGCCATAAACTTACTCACGGATAGAAATAAGCTTTGTATTTCGTATGGCAAAAATTTCATAAATTCTAAGTGTAACAAAGTAAAATTGAAATCAATCGTGTGTGTGTGTGTGTGTGTGTGTGTGTGTGTGCGTGCGCGCTTTGTACAAAAATCTCATATTTGTTGACCTGAGACACATATGCAGAACAATTATCTCTTTTGAGTTCTCCTTATAATCTAGATATTGTTTGGGGATGTGGACTGCAAATGATATAGACAGTAAGATAACAAGAAATCTCATTCATCATGCTGATGAGTATTCCACTTTATCTCTGTGTAAATTTCCAGTGATAGAGTAGACTGTCTCTCTTTTCTTAGCCTTATGACCAATGCTTCAAATGAACTACATTCTTATTTTTTTATAATCAAATTTCAGGAGGCTGCATTGCTATTTGTGTATTCTTGAAGAGATGAAGCTTTTAATTCAGTAATGCAATTCTATTGCAGCCAACAGTGAGCAGGCACAGCATCATAGTGGGCTGGTTATTAGCACATTTCATTCTTGGCCATCTGGCATCACTTTATTATCAAATAAAACATGTTAACTCATAGATGCATATATACTTTATATATGCATGTAAAATATATATATCATATATGTCACATATGATATATATTTAAGAGCATAGACTACAAATTTCTCTGGAGCAGTGTTATCCAGTTCAGTAGAACTTCTAGCTATAATGAAAATTTACTATATCTGCTTTTGCCAATATGGTAGCCATATTATAATTACATAGGTTCACCTGAGGAAATATCCAAGCAGTATAAAAGGCACAGTCTGAATCATCCTTGCTTTTTGCTATATAATATGACAGAAAATAAATCAATTGTGAAGGATCCATTCAATTAAAAATAAATAAATAAATAAATAACAATTCTTGTTAATTTGAAAAGTCCTTAGCCTACATTGATTGAAAATGTGTGTTCTGTAGGAAGGGCAATGGTGTGACTGAACAATATCTTACTACAAAAGTGAGTTATCTGAGTAACAGATGGGATTAATCAGGAAGTATCTGTGGAGAACCTTCTTGTCCAGTGGTAAAGATTTTTTAACATACATGGGAAATCCATAATGTCTTTGAGAACATTATATGAGCAGAAACACTCACCATGAACCAAAATAGGCATAGATTATACAAAATGAAAGAAAGCTGTTTGACTCCCAAAGTTGTACAGAAGTAGACTAATAATGCTTTCTTCAAGAAAGGAATGACTCTAAAATCACAGCTATGAATGCAGAGGCAGAAGCCAGAGGAGGTATTTCTGATTGCTGAAACTCAACTTTAAGCCACAACTGACTGTCTTCAAGAACTGAAACCTGATGAAATTTGCCCTGCCAAATCTCAAATTTGCTAAGAAATGGTGATTCCATTATTTCTTCTAATTCTTACTTATAACAGTGGGGGGTATGTATTCAATGATTACCTACCACTGTATTTTGTAAGAAATTAGTTTCCAATTCCTCAAGTCCACAAATGAAGAATGATTTTACCTCGAGATGAACCATCCTCAAAGTTCTCTCCATATCTGATTTAGATGATGCAAGTGGGGAATTTTTGAGTGATTACATTTAGATAACATTTTCGGTCAAAGTTGATGGGTTAAGACTTTGGGAGATAGGACTATGGAGTGAGTATATTTTGCACATGGGACAGACATGAATTTGAGGAGTAAGTAAATATGACTAAAATGATTGAAGAGTTTCCCTTTAAAGTTCATAACCAAGGAACTCAGAATATGACGTTAAATAGAAATTGGCTCTTTACAAAGATAATCAAGGTAAGGATCAAGAAGATGTCATACTAAAGAAGGGTGGATTGCAAATCCAATGGCAGTGTCCTTCTAAGTGACACTACAATGCACACAGAGGCAGTGTGCAGATGGAGGTAGATATTTAATGTTTCTAATAGCCAATAATGAGATAATTGCTGGCAACCAACAGAAGCACATACAGAGGCATGGATAATTTCTCCTTTCCTGCTTCCAGAGGGACCCAACACATTTAACAGTTTAACTTCAAACCACTAACCTTCAGAATCATGAAATACGTAAATTTATGTTGCTTTAACTCACCACATTTGTAATTAGTTTCTGTGGTAGCATAAGGAAGCAAGTGCATAGAGTAAAATAGAGAAATAGATTAAGAACTAATTTAAACATTATAAAATTGTGCCATATTTAATTTATATTGAGATGATTCTACAATTTTTAGGAAAATAATTACAAATCTAAATAATAATAATTTAAAAATCTAAATAATAATCAAATAATCCTAGGTAGAAACATGGAAATATGATGTTATATTTGTTTTTCTTATACAATTGAACTGAACATTAGTTAGAATTAAACATGAAAGAAGCTTAAAATATATTTAACCATTAGATATTTAATTCCACTTAGGCTATAAGCCTTACAAGCATATCTTAAAATACATATATATTAAAAAGGAATAAAAAGTAAACTGTAAACTATGACACCACAAATTTCCTATGAATGAAAAATTAAGATCAAGATTACTCATAAGAAACCAGTAAAATACAACATTAAAAAATCAAAAGATATTAAAGAGCAATATGATTTTCCAAAAATGTCTCATCTCCATGGACTTCAGTTGACACTTTATCATTAATGAGGCAGGATCAACCTTGCCATGGAAAACGCTGAAAAAGTGCAAGAAATTGGTGTTACTGAACAAAAAGGAAAACTTTAGAAATGTGACTACATATTTTATGATAATAAAATTGCAGTAGCCATTATTGCCTTAAGCTTTAGATTTATTCTTATAACCCACTTGTTCATTCTGTGAAGTTAATAACTACTTTTGGCTTAGTCAAAAGGAAGTCACTTGATATTTTAATAACCATGTATTTGCTGAATTCTAATATATATGATTCAAAAAAAGAGTTTTTATTAAAATCTTTTATTTTTCAAAAGTACACATTTGTCCAACATCTTAAAACTCATTAGAGTTTTATAGATCTTTCAATATGCATTTTCTAACACTTTTAACAAAAATATTAACTATTTAAATACTAAGCATATGAATAATATTTCTAAATTTTAATGATGATTTCTTAAATTGCAGTAATGATTCTGCATCAGAGATAATAAACATAATTAAAGAGTAAATGTATAGTTAGCCAAAAAATTGTAAGGAATATTGCTTTAAAAAATAAAGAAACAAAATTCCCTGATATTAGCTGGAATTTTGCTTAGTCAATTATTTATACTAAAATTAAAGATAGATAAACTGATATTTCATAGATAGATCTGGTTAGATATAATCTTGATCTATGATGTCTACATTTAAACACTGGCCTTAATTTTTTTTCAAGAACACTGATGGGGGTTTCTTGTTTACCATTTGCAAAACCTAATTAATTTCAGTGATATTTCAACTACCCAAACAGAAACTGACAGAAATGGTAATAGTAGTAGTAGTAATAGTAATAATGTATTCTCAAATGAAATTAGTGTTTCTATAGGTAAAATTAGAAAACTTTTAACCTTGCTCTTAGCATCATTTTAAGAAAAAAAGAATCCAGCTCTTCAGGGCGATCAATTACATACACACACACACACACACACACACACACACACACACACACATATATATATATATACATATATATATAAACATAATATTTGTAATAGATATAACATAATATATATAATATATGTATAACAGTTAATTGCATATATATATAATAGCTAATTGCATGATAAGGCTCTAAATATAATATATTTTCTGATATGAGTATATTTGTGGAGAATACACTGCATGCCCAATAACATGCTTAGTCCTTTTAAGTGCCACATGTGTTGGATATGAAGAAATAAAATGGTATTGCCCAGCGGCAGTGCTTTAGGAACACTGTTGAATGGAGCTTCTCCAAAACTTTCTAGTTACCCATATTTGGCTCAAAGGAGAAGCCATTTTCAATTTAGGAACAAAATTCTTCTTTTCCAATCATTCATTTTAAATACCCTGTAATTGCCACAGCATGCAGAGAATTCCTACTTGTGGAGAAGAGATACCAATGTTTCACATTAGAGTAGGAGAGAAATAGGGGTTTAGAGCAACAGAGACCACTTAAAACATGTCAAAGGGAAGCCAAAACTTTGTAGAAAATATTTGACAGTGTTGTATTTCAAGTCTGTACACTGAGTAAGAAAACAAATTACCTGAAGGATAAGACTGATTAAAATTACATATGTAAAATATACATGTCCCTTAAATATATTCCTTTTACTAATAACATAAATGATAATTAATTTGTTCAATGTTGTCATACCAATGAGACTTTTTCATTAATAAATGCCCTCAACTGAGAACGCAAATTTCATTTTTGCAAAAATTGTATCCATTAATGCACTTTCAGCTATTTTCACTTTTGTTTTATTTAAAATATGATCATAACCCTTAAGCACAAATTCCCAATTTTTCTTATTTAAACAATACTTCCTTTTACTTTAAACCCAGTTAGTATTTTATGAGGAATCCAAAAACAGCCTATGGGGAAGCCCACATGAAGAAGATTCAAGACCCACAGTACTAGCTGAAAGCTACCAAGATATTTCTATCCAGGCAAGTAAACCATCTTGAAAGTGGACCCAGCATTCCCCTGTTAAGCCCTGTCAGGTATTGCTGCAAAGATAAGAGGCAGGCTGCTTCTGCTAAGTCCTGCAAAAATTGCAGATCCCTGAGAAAATAAATGACAGTTGCAATTTAAAAATATATAAATATATAAATGATTCTCCCTTTATTGCATTCTTCTATATTATTTGCAAATCATGTAATATGTTTTATTGAAGAGAAATATTTTTCATACTCATTAATTGGTTTAGATAATTCAATTATGTTATTGCTTTAGCACATACAGTTGGAATTATTAGATTTGGGAACAAACTAAAGGGGTTCTTGATAAATACATAACAAATATAGTGAATGCATAAGTTCAAGAGTACTCAGTACTAGAGAATAAAATCATGGCATTCGCAGGTAAATGGATAATGCTAAGTGAAATTAGCCAATCCCAAAAAACCAAATGCCAAATGTTTTCTCTGATATAAGGAGGCCGATTCACAGTGGGGTTGGTATAGGGAGCATAGGAGGATTAGAGGAACACTAGAATGGCCAATGGGGAGGGAGGGGAAGGGAGGGTGCAAAAGGGTGAAGAAAAAAAAAAAAGATGGTAGAATGAGATGGATATCATTACCCTAAGTGCATGTATGAAGTTACGAATGGAGTGAATATAGTTTGTATACAATCAGAAATATGTAAAAATGTGCTCTATAAGTATAATATGAAATGTAATACATTCTGCTGTCATTTCTAACAATTTAGATTAAAAAATAAATTTGAAAAAAAAGAGTACTCATTACTATAATCCACAGGCATATGTATGTTTTTAAATATGTCTGTTTTGTACATACAGTGAAAGAAATTGGTTTCTTTGATCAATAGGTGAAATGTATATCATTCAAGACTACTAAAATCACACTAAGAATGAGAAACAAGTCATGAGAGAGCTTACAACTGCATAGGTCCCCCTCAGGATGCTCATAATGTCTCAGCAGCTGCAGGGGATCACAAGCTTCTTGGAATTCAGCTAAGAGGGATGGTCCCCTCTTTATTTTTCTTAAAAAGAGTAGAAAACTTTACATTGTGGATTCTTAGAAAATCAATACCACTTCCAATACTTTTTATAGTAGCTCGGATTGAGAAGAATATGTAAGGAGAATAACAACTATAATGTTATCATTTTCAAAGAAAAGGCAGTGAAATGTGTTTTCTTCTCATCAGCATAAAATATTCATTCTAACTAAATTAATCCACAAATTTCACGTAATTTCAAAGAAAATCTTGAAGTTCATAAATTGATCCTAAAATTCATATGAAAAAAACTAATGTTAAGTATAAATAGAAATTAAACAATTTGAGAGATGGAATACTACTTTTCCAACATATTATAAGTCTTCATGAGTTAAAACAACATGCAATTACAATCGGAATAGACAAATAGTAGAGTAGAATGAACTAGAATGTAAGCTGTTATGCCCAATTTTCATGTATGAATGTTGTGGTAGTCCTAATCTGACAGAACAAAAACAAGCAAACAAAGAACAAAAAATAAAAATTAAAAAATTTAAAAAAACAGTAAAGTTTAGTGCAGCACAGCAAAAATTAATACTCATAGAATAAATGCTTTTTGATACCAAACAACCTTCACTCTGTGCCTCAACTCTGACTATAGGAACACACACAGAGAAACATCAATTCCAAGTGAATAAAAAATCCCAAATGAAGAAACCAATATTCTGAAGTTTTTTTTTTTTTTTTTTTTTTTTTTTTTTTTGCAAAGAGAATATAGAAGGAAGGGTTTACGAAGTAGTATAGCAAAGTATTTTTAAAAATCAAAGAAAAACATTTAAGAGTTTGACTTCATTAAAATTTAAAACTTTGGATCAATAAAATTCACTATAAGAAAAATTTAAATGACAAGTCAGAGCTAGGGAGATAATATTTGCAAGGAACATTATGTTTAGAGATTCAGCATCCAATAAATAAAGAACTCATGAAAATCAGAAAAGACAGACAATCTAATAGAAAAATATAAAGAACTAATAGAAAAATTGGCAGTGATTTCAAGCAGCCAATTCAGAAAGGGGGAAAGCAAAATCATCGATGTCATTGAAAAGATGCTCAACCTCAGTGAAAATCAGGCAAACACCCAATAAAGCCATAATGGTATACCTTTCCATATCCATTATACTGACAATATTTAACACCATTGACAGAGAAAAGATAGAGCAACTAACACTGTTGTGGAAATACAAATTTATGCAACCCTCTTGTAAAGTAATTTGGCATATTAAGCACAATTAAGTATATGCATCCTTTTTGAATCAATTATTTCTTTTTCAGATATGAATCATAGAGATTTTTTTCTAATACTTATGTGTATGTATAATGTGTATATAATATACATATATAAAATTACATATATATAATATACATAATTTTTTTTTTTTTTTTTTGTGGTACCGGGGATTGAACTCAGGGGCACTCGACCACTGGGTCACATCCCCAGACCTTTTTTGTATTTTATTTAGAGACAGGGTCTCACTGAGTTGCTAAGTGCCTCGCCATTGCTAAGGCTGGCTTTGAACTCGCGATCCTCCTGCCTCAGCCTCCCAAAGTGCTGGGATTACAGGCGTGCGCCACCGCGCCCGGCTATACATAATTTTAATATATATAAAATGTTCCTAGCAGCTTGGATATTAAAGAGAAAAGCTGAGAAAATGTAAGTGACCATCAATGAAAGAATAAATAAATACACTATATGTTCTTGAATATGAAATGCTGTAGAATAATTATCACTAATGAAATAGAAGACTGGGTCTCAATGTGGATGATCTTCAAATACATCCATTCCAAAATAACAATAGCAAGCTGATTGGTGATACCACTTATTTAAAATTGTAAAACATTAAAAACAACATATTGTTCCAATAATAATAATTTAACAAGATATTTTAACAAATATATCAGAATAATAATCACCCCATTTTGTAAATTTCTACTTTGAAGAAACTGAAAGATGAATGGGGTTCAGGAGAGGTATCTGGGAGACTTTGGTAAATTCTATGATTTTTTTTTTTTTTTTTTTAGTTTACTAATTCCAAATTTAAAGTTTAAAAGAGTAAAACAAGGAAGCAAATCAATCTCCCACTCTGTGAGTCCAATGAGACCAAAAAAAAAATATAGCTATCTTAAAAATTTTTCAGTTATCCTTCCCAAATTATGTATGTATACATATGTATAACAGGACATTGAAATGGAAACTTTATCCATGTATTGGACTCCTCCTTGGCTTCATTTTAGCTCTTAGTCTCAGTTTTCCTTTTCTTTTTCTCAAGCTACTACAGTGTCACACTAACCAACTTCGCATACAGTGTAAGCTCCAATGATTAGGACATCACTGCACAATGTTTCTTCCTGCCTTTTGCCTTTTGTGCAAATGTTTTTACTTAGGAAACACAGTTGGTGTTCCTTGAATTAAGTGCCCTGATGAAAATTCTGATGATTTGCTGACTGGAGTATTTTGAAAAGCTTCTTACGTGATTTATCATTCATTTCCACGGGATAGCTGAAACTGGAGTATGTAGTGGTGGAAACCTTTATTATGCATCTTTCTATAAATTCCCTTCTCTCTCTCTTTCTCTTGTCCCCCATTTCTTAAATCCACCTCCGTTAGACACTTTCCAATACAATATATTCATATTACCTAGGCTTCAGGTTCTTCTTTTGGGGAGTCCAGATCAAAGTAGAAAAATAATAAGATGGACTTGAAATCTGACAGGAAGATAACCATAAACAAAATCTACAAGGGATTATTTTCTAGATAACAGATCTTCAACTCTGGGCCCATGAATCAGACATAGGATATGAAACCTACCCAGAATGCAGATAGGACTTGTGAAGAGATTTCTTTGGGGAAATCTGCTGTCTTGATATCTTAAAAGGAGAGAAGTTGGGGGTTGATACTGAAGCCAGAATTAGGCAGATAGGCAAGGGTAGGATGCAGAGAATGGAGGAATTGAAATGTTAATTCCTTCAGAGCCCTTCCTCCACTCTTATCAAGATAACCTGCCCTTGCTCCAATCTGTTGCTAAGGTAACCAGTCCCAGGGATTACCCGTCCCTACAGGGAGTTATTAATTACTCCCTCTTCCTGCCCAGATCACTCCACCTTGGAATCTCTGCCCATCTGCTTCTTACCTTTTGGCTGTGGGCATCTCCTGGGCCTAGTAACCTATGCAGGAAAAAGAAAGAAGCTTAGGACAAATAAAAAGGCAGAATGCTTTCACTTCTTGAGATACCAGGATATCAGCTATGGGCCCCCTTCTCCCACCTGGGAAAAGTCTATGTTACTCCTTTTTCAAATAGCTTGCGTGCTTCTCTGATGTTAAACTTCAACACGTGAGGGAGCAGTACTCATCACTGATAACCAGCGGTATCTGTTGGATTCCAGGCAGAAGGCTGCGCCTCCAGGCAGAAGGCCACACCTCCCCAGGAGCTTTGTGAAAAACGACAGTTCCCAAGATCCTCAGCAAAAACTGACCAGCAGGTGCCCTGGCCACTACCTCCTGACCTCTGGTAGCCTATAAGGCAAGGACTCACTCCAGGGGGGCTCTCTGACCCCCCACTCTATTTAAGCCACCCCCGGACTGAAATCGCCCTCTGTTCGTGCTTGTTCCTGTCCTTGTCCTCCCTTCCCTTTTCCTTGTCCTTTTGTCCCCTACCACTCCATGTGGTACCCCAATAAAACCATCCCTTTCTACCATGGCATTCTGGAGTAACTTCTTGTCCTAATAATTTTCTAACAGTATCAATACTATCTTCTGAAATTAGCCCTAGAGACTGCAGACTTAAACATGATCCCCTGGGAGAGCTTGTCATGTGAGTTTCTGCAGTTTTGTGGCATTGTCACCTGGCTTTAACTCTTTCTTATAAAAATTTAGCAGATGAGACAACCATTGATTATTCCCGGCATTAGGGGTAGATCTGGAAGAGATACTCCAGATTGGAGTCTGATTATATCAACAACTTTCATATTTCAACAACTTTCATTAGGCCAAAGATTCAGAAGTCTTTTGAGGTGCCCAGAATTATTCCATGAGAAAGACCAAAAAAATGAGCTATAGAAAATATATAAGTAATTGGTACCTAATTCTCCTAGATCTTTCAGAATATGGATACCCAGAGGGCAAAGGAGTGGCAGCAGTGAAAAGTTACCTGATAAGTAGTGATTAACAGGGGAGGAAAGCAAATATAGGCAGGCATCAGGCCAGGGGCAAACAGCCCAGTTATGGACCTTTTCCAGAGGAAATGTAATTTTTTAAACGCCCAGGTTGGCTTCCCAAGGTTCAAGGACCAACTTCCTATTTCTTCACTCATTCTAGCTGCCCGCAGTTTACCAGGAAAAGTGGCCCAAGAGCCACCGGAATGTGTTGATGTAGAGGGGATTTGCTGACATTCACAAAGGCAGACTTCTTATTAGAAGTGTACATTGAACAGTCTTGACTCAGGTTTGCACTTAGATTTCCCTAGAAACAAGATAATTTATCTAAGAATGAGAAAAATCCAAGATGTAATGGGCCCTGAGGGTACCTTTCACCAAGAACATTTTGAGCAATTATTCTTACCCGGGGGACAGTGGGAAAAAAATACATGAGAAAATTAAAAGTGTAGGTAGCATAAAGTGCACACAGAAACATACACACTTATACATTTAAATGAGAGGGCATGGTACAAAATATTTTGCTCCTGTTGCTTTTTAAAAATACATATATATGATTAGTTCCCCAATATTACCATATTTGGTATATCTCACTTTAAATTAAGAACACATCAATTCATAACCATTAGAGAAATTGTTTCGAAAAGAATGGGTCAAAAATAAAGTCACTCTTGACCTACAATTCTATTTTATTTTTTATTGTAGTACTAGGAATTGAACCCAGGGGCACTCTACCACTGAGCTACATCCCCATGGCCCTCTCTATTTTTATTTTTATTATTATTATTTTTTAATTTAGAGACAGTGTTGGGGCTGGAGTTATGGCTTAATGGTAGAACGCCTGCCTGGCATGTGTGAGACACTGGGTTCAATCCTCTGCACCACTAAATAAATAAATATGTAAATAAATAAAGCTACTAAAAAACTATACACAGTGTCTTGCCAAGTTGTTAAGTCTGATCTCAAACATCCAATCCTCCTGCCTCAGCCTCCTGAGTTGCTGAGATTACAGATTTGTAACCAGCAAGCACTGATGTGCAATACTGTTGTATTCCTCAGGGGAATAGATTAGTTTGTATGTATCTTTGAAAAAAGAAATATCACTTCATTTCATTTTTTCACACAAATCTTAGCTTGTCTCATTTACTCATAGAATTTTATTGTTTTCAAACTGAAATGTCTATGAATTATTCTAAGTCAATAATTAGATTAATATAGGACTTCCTTTTATTTTAATCTGCAATTGTTTTCCATACTATGGATATACCTTGATAGCCTGATTCATATGAGGATTTACTTCACAATGAATTTCTAATCTTTGAGCAGATTACTATACCTACAAGAGCTCAGTGTTCAAAAACATGTGTTGATTTGATTGGCACTTTTGACCAAGGTCTGTTTTGATATTATATTACTTTTTCTAGGTTTCAGTCTTTATGATATTTTAGTCTCACAAGAAAACCATTTGCCTTGCACCCCAACTTCCAAACCACATAGAGAAATCTTGAAAGCTTCTTTCTCCTTGTCATCAAAGATTTAATATAATATGGCTTTACTGAGGGCTCATGTTACTAAGAATTCATCACAACAAGAAAATGTATTGAGCGATACAATCACAAGTAATGAAAATCATAAGATGATCAGATTATGTGAGCAAGGTATTCTTGGGGGACTAGAATATTTTGCATTTAATTAAACTAAACAAGTTGCTTACTCATCCATAATCTACTGTGTCTTCTTATTGATGGATTATTGACAAAGAAGATTACATTATTTTCCTGGTTTTCCATCAATGAGCACATTATTTTGTGCCTTTCCCTTGCAAAGCTACCTAGAGCATTTGTAGTTCAAGAGAGTTCATGTCACTTTGACAGTCTATGACTTAAATCACTCTAGTAAATTCAGGCAAAAATAAAAAAAGAAAAACAAAGTACATCTTTGAAAAGAATTGAAAATATTAGAACTAGGGCAACTCTAGTGATTTTCAAGTTGAAACTTTTCATTTTATTAAAGTAATAGAGGAAACTGAGAAGCAGGGATATGGTCTGTCGGAATATTATAAGGGTTGAAGTCTTTAGCCCCCATACCCGGGATGGACCTCTTTTGTTCAGCAAAAGAGGCCAGAGGGGCCTACCTTAACGAGGAGACTAGATTGGGAAAGTAAAGGCTGCTGATATTCCCTCCCCCGCCTTTAGAAGGCCCAGGAACATACCAGGGAGCTCGGTCACCGATCAGTGCAAGAACTTGGTTTATTGAGGAAGTTGGACGGTCTTATAGAGGACATGGGCCAATCAGAAGAAAGATTATAGGGATACATAAGGAGCATGGGCGGATGCCATTGGCGGAGCCATTGGCCTATCCTTGGGGCGGTTTCAGTTCTCATCTTACGTCAGGGGAGCGCCCCTTGGCTCAGCCAAGTCCCCGTATCAGGAAGTGGGAGAAAGCCAGAGAGTTTCTATCTACTGGCGTGTTATTAATGTTTCCAACATCGGTCAATTAGTATGTAAAAGGATTTAGAAGACAAAAGAACCCATGTTTAATGACAAATGCATTCACCTATCATTAAGTCCCTCTCCCAATATTTCCATTTACATTCAAAATCTTCCAGACCCTTTTTAAATACATATGCTTAAGTCTGAAGTCTATGCATAGGTACTATCTCACCTCTAATATTGCCTCTACTGAAGTGCTTCCCCTGCAGACTGGTATGTTGCTAAGCTAGAAGTCAAAGCCTATTTCCACAGTCCCATCATTTCAATTTAAAAAGTCTTTTTGTTGCTTTCTTTTTTGGACAACCTTCCCTGTTTTTGAAATGTAAGCAAAAAGATTCTACCACTCTCCCGTTCTGTTCTCTTGTCATTTATTGACCCCCAGGTTACTCTTTCACCTTCTTTGATAACCGAGGACTGTACTGATATCTTCTCCACTCAAATGATAAGGCATTGGAAATGGCCTTATCTTTATACCAACCCAGTTTATGACAATGATTTCCTAACTTTTATCTCTGTACCACTTTATCTATTCACCCTTGGATATAACCATCAAGAAATGTCGATCCTTGGGAGTTGTAAACACTAAGTCATTTCTCTCTACCTTTCATGTTCACTTTTATAGAATCATTGACATGGGGGAATTTTGATTGTATTCCATTCTGTACAATCATTCTCTAATCACTTTTTTTGTTAACAAGCCTCAATTTCCTGATTGATCCAACATCTGAACTGCTGTCTTTTGGATTTTTTTTTCCTTTTTTTTTACTATGTTGGCCTAAAAATAGGAGGATTAACTCAATCCTAAAAACTCACTTCTCTGGTCCTGTTTTGAACCAGAAAATTTTGGATAAATCCCTGTGAGCATTCATTGATCTGTGATCAACACAAATAGGCATAAGACATTGCCCAGTTATCTTTACATACTCCATGTTTGCTGTCTCATGATTCATAATGTGAACTATTGAAATTTGATTCCGTCTGATCACATATAAGGTCCATATGTATTTGTTATTCATGTGCCCATAGTAAGCAGAAACGTCACTCTTTGTACCCTGTGAATTTGATTCAAAGCAGTTTATATTTCAGAATAAGCAAATAATCTTGAAAAAGGAAACACTGTGAGGCTGAAAAGGACCTTATAGATCTTTCAGTTCAACACTCTCAGGGTGATAGAAATAATGTACATAGAAGTAAATTATCTCGTCTAAGGCTATACAACTTTACGCAGCTAAAGCCAAGATTATAACAGTTATATCTGTGAGCCAATCATAATATCTATCATTTATTGATCTACACTCTGTGCTCAATATTAGCATTTTCTCCTTATTAATCATCAAGGGCTAATGGTTGAGAGTAATACAATCCCACAAAACCAAAAACTTAACACAGCCGAAGCTATTCATTCTTTAAACAAATTTCAGTACAGGTGTCCCTTTCTGGCAGATGGGAAATAGGATAACATAGAGAATCCCAAGTCTGATGGCCACATATATCTGCTATATATTACATCCATCACATCATATTAGTACGTTTGTCCCATAGTCTCACCCTAGTATCGAGGGCTGGAATACACAGTCTTCATTGGACAGCTGCTTCCCAGCAACTACACTGGAAGGGAAACATAAACGACGTAGTTTATATTGTCAGCTTTCCTTCTCTATCAGCCTTTCATTTCCTTCTCACTACAAGAAGCCCATGTAGTACTTCTAGCGTCTTCATTTAAAAACAAAAGGAACATTAGGAGGTTGTCACTGCAAGAGATTAGTCAGTGTGTGGGTGGTAGAAGGAAGCAGCAAACCTGAGGCTATATGAGTTCAAACTGCAGCGAGAACACTGCAGGATCAAACTGTCTTTCAGAAAATGCACGCCATTGTGGATCCCCTTGATAGATCCTGATATGGGCTTCTCTCTGCATAATGGCTTGTTCATAGGCACACAGACTTAAATGATCTATTGCAATTACCATGTTTTCCATGTCTTTAAAGACAGGAACCCTAGCCCCTTCAATTTGAGAATCTAGTCCGTTTTGTTTACATCTCTTAATTATTTCAACTAATGGAATAGTCAGAAAAATAACACATCATTGAACAGATTACTTTTTAGCTTTGCACATTGTGATTTTATATGTACATTTCTTCCACTGTACAACTCTTAGGTCATTACCACAATAGGCTTGCTTTCGAGGGAGATGTAGAAGGGCTTAGGCAATGAGGGCAAGATGGCAAGTGAAGAGGTTGGGGGCAGGGCCAGGACAAAGGAGCATGGGCAGGGTCTTCCAATGAAGTTAACTTCCTGCTTGACAAAATGCTTGTGGACACAAGTGGGGGACATGATTAGAGGGGGATCCAATAGAAAAACTAAAACAGATGCGTGGACAGAGAGGGCACATCTCAGTGATTAGTGAGGAGAGCGAGGACAGGGGAAGAGATAAGGAAAGGAGGAAATTCCAGACACCATAAAAAGAATAGGCCAAAACTCCTCACCAGATTCCCAGCTCTGGGGCCCCTTCTCCTTGGAGAAATTTGTTTCTGTCACTTTTACAATAAATCTGCCGTTTGCTTGCTATCTCTGTGTCCTCTTCTTCAATTCATTGCTGGATGGAGACAAGGACCACAACACCCCTAGACAGTAACATTTTGAGAAAGTCTCAGGCAAATGGTTCACTTCTACTCACAAAACCTTTGCCTGCTATGTGCCAGGCATTGTGCTTAATGCCAAGAATAGGCAGATGAAACATTTAAAAACACAGCCTCTACCCTAAATTATGTCACACACTAAAGGCAAAGACAGCCATGACAACAAAAATTTCAGCATGGATTATCAAATGTAAGTGATAGAAATTAGCACAGAGTACTATGGGAGCACAGAGAGGGTCTCTTAACTGGCCAGGGAAGATGTTATCTGAGTTAAGTCAGAAAGTATAAGGTGGTCAGGTCAAGAGCAACTGTGTTGCCACACTGACCCAGACAGAGACCCACCATATTTACTGTTCTGATGAAGTTTCTTTAATACCCTTTCCTGAGATAAAAGAGTGCAGAATTGGACAGTACATGGAACAAATTTTAAGTTTTGGCTCTCTCATTTTTAAACTTTCTGACTGTTGAGCTACATACCTTGGATTCTCTGCTGTTGAGCTTTCCTCCTTTGTACAAAAAAGCTGATGGTAACACCTAAATAAGATCTTTGTGATTTTTTAAACATGTCAGTCAAAAGTCACATTGGGTCAAGATAGAGTAATAGAGACTAGAACTCACACTGTCAACTGAAACAAAAAAAAATTGGTATATAGATGGGGGGTGGGATTTGAAGACATTGAGCAGGTGAGTGAACTGTGGAACTGGAAAATAAAGAAGGTGATCTGCATGACTGGTCCAATACCCTAAGGTCTGAAGAGTTTCTAAGCCACTGCGGAGGTCAAATTCTCTAAGAAGAAGTGGATCTGAGGTTTGTTGGGACACCGAGGCAGCCAAAGCGTCCAAGATAGAAAACTACAGGGGAGATAGCTGCACCGTGAAAGCATACAGAGATGCACAGAATCCCCTTTGAGTGCATACCCAGCAGAGAGCTGATGAGCACACTGGGTTGTGGGGAGGAACTTACCCCAGGCAAGGAAAAAAAAAAAAATCCCCCAATAATCCAAGTACCCATAGCTTAAAAAGAGTCCAGAATTATTCCTATTTCCACCAAAAAATATACCATGATTTATGTGACAATGAGTAGAATTGAGAGGTCTTGCTTCAGGGTTATTAAATAATTAGCCCTACACTAAAGTGTGGTGCTAACATCTTAAAAACATTCAAAATATCCAAATGTTAAAATCAAGTCATAAAAAGGTCAAATTGTTTCCTAACACATGCTAGAAAAAATACCAATAATGTTTGCCCAAATAATACAATATATAATGCCCAAGAAAGAAAAATTCAAAATGTTCCACATCCAACTAGAAATTGCCAGGTATACAAAGAAGGAGGAAAATATAGGCTAATGAATATAGAATCTTTTACAGAAGAATAGAGTTTCTTTGCTCATTTTGAGAATTGCTATTCTTAAGAGAGTGGAATCATAGCAATTTTCTAGGAAAAGAGATATCATCAGATGTTTTTTTGGTTCAAGGGTTAAGAACAAACTCCTTGAGCCCTTCAGATTCATAGCACTCAAAGAATGCACATATCCTACATTGTTACCCAGCTGCCCTTCTGTCTCTGTATAGAGAAAGGGAAATCAAGGCTTATGATGACAAAGGCATTTTCTGTTTGGGCTGCTTATCATAGATGGGTCTTTCTTGAGAGAACCACTGTCCATCTGATCAGCTTACATTCAGCTGTTTTCCAAGAGGAGATGAGAAACACAGGGACTCCCCAAGCTGGGTGATTGTTATGGCAGGTTCCATTTTGTCTTTGAGGGATGGAGAGAGCTTTTCTGACTCTGATGGAAGGATGCATGTATACCTAACATATCCAGACTCTGCGAATGCACATCTATATACCTGTCAACATCATCTCTGTGTACACATGGATCTTCTTTCTACTCTATCACCTCCTCTTAGTCTTTTACATGAGCTCCTGGAAAAAAAAAATTCAACCATAAATAAATTAATTTCTTTCACTACTCCTCACTATCCTCACTTGTAAAATGAAGATTTTTTATTTGATTGACAGTTCCTGAATTGTTAAATTATTAAAATTTCCTGTACAATATTTTAGGATCACTGCTTGGCCCAAGGAAAACCTGATTAATTAGAAATTCTGAAGAATGTATTCTTGAATTAAAATATTCCTGTGTGAGTCTTACAATCACCTAGATATGTATGAGTAAGAATTAAAGATCCTTCTGATTCTATAATTTCATGATTTTATGAAACACATGTTATTAATTCAATTCTAGAGAAAAAAAAGAGATTAATTCTTCAGGTAGAAAAAATAAAATATAAAGCCAAATTTGAGAGCCACTGAAACTCAGTGGGAAACTATTATAAAAAAGAAGCAATCAGAGAGTTAGATTAATTGTGCCCTTCAGCATTATGCCAGGCAAGATATGGTGTCAAAAGTAGGAAATCACACCATCACACCATCATTATTGTTCACCAATCTTATTCACATAGCTTCAGTTTACTCATATTTGTAAATATAAATTTGCATGTGTATTTAGTTTTACTCAATTTTGTCACATGTATTTATTCATGTATCTACTGCAATAGTCAAGATACTGAATAAGACCATCACTACATTGATGCTTCCTATGTTTCTTTTAAAATTATTGCTGCTTTCCTCCTTTTTGACAGCCTTTTAACAGCCTTTTCACTGTTATCCATGGTTTGCTATTGCCAGAATGAAGCTGTCTTTTGTGTTTCCCACATTGTGGAATTGTTGGCTGTGTACCCCACTGCATCATAACATGCCTGGTTTCTGTACAGACTTGTCTATAATTTGCCAAACATGTCCCATAAAGCATCTGAGTCATCCTTCAATAAATGTGACATTAAATACAAAATGCCACTACTGATAAGGACACATACATAAGTACCCAAACCTAATGGATTGAAAAATTAAATGTCAAATGTAAAAATCTAGGTGAATATCTTTCTAATTTCTGGCTAGAATGTTGCTTCTTAAATGAAATGTAAAAAAAAGCTAGTCACTACAAATGTTGACCAATTTGAATACTCTATAACTGTAGTATAATCTCAATCACACCATCATTATTGTTCACCAATCTTATTCACATAGCTTCAGGTTTACTCATATTTGTAAATATAAATTTGCATGTGTATTTAGTTTTACTCAATTTTGTCACATGTATTTATTCATGTATCTACTGCAATAGTCAAGATACTGAATAAGACCATCACTACATTGATGCTTCCTATGTTTCTTTTAAAATTATTGCTGCTTTCCTCCTCTATCCACTTTTGTGACCCCTTCCACCAATGATCAGTCTTCCTCCCGCCTTGATGTTCCAGGATATTTTGTTTTTATCATTTACTTTGTGATTAAGAACTTCATTTAATCAAAATTTAAAAGTGAGCCTGATAGCCAAAAAAATCATTTTTCTTAGTCTGAAAATATCCTCATTCTAAAAATATGATTTCTCATCTTTCCATGGTACACAAATAAAGAAAGAGACAAGCTATAAATGTCTGCAAAAATTTATAATCCAGATAACCAACAATTTATTAATATTAATAGTATATAAAAAAACTATAAAAATCATTGTTAAAAGCAAGTGACCTTGGACAAAATGAACATTTTTATAGAAAAGAAGATGTAATTGGTCTGTAAATTTATGACAAGATATTTTACTTCACAAGTAATTAAGACCATAGTGATGTGGTGATCTACTTTTTTACTAACCAATCAACTGGCAAAAATTAAGAAGTCGTAACATCTGAAACATTGGAAAGGATGTGAATCATATTAGATATTCAATGATTACTATTAGAAGTATTTAAGTTTGAAGAATTTGGTATATTCTTATGTTGTTAAGTATCTGCATCCCATAAGTCCTAGAAGAATCATGCCTAAATATATACCCAAGACATCCTAATTTTTAAGAGCAAATATGTGCAAGAATAATGAGCAGAACATTCCAGAATTATGGGATAACACTAAAAGACCAAATTTAAGAATTATTAGGATAGAGAGAGGAATAGAGCTCCAAACTAAAGGAATGAACAATCTATTCAATGAAATAATATAAAAAAATTTCCAAACATCAAGAATGAATTGGAAAATCAAATGCAAAAGGCTTACAGGACACTAAATGTACAAATCACAACAGATCCACACCGAGGCACATTATAATGAAAATGCCTAGCATACAGAATAAGGAGAGAATTTTAAAAGCCACAGGGGAAAGGAATATGATTACATATAGGGGAAAACCAATTAGGATATCTGCAGATTTTTCAACCCAGACCCTGACAGGTAGAAGATCGTGGGACAACATATACCAAACTCTGAAAAAGAAATGAATGCCAAACAAGAATATTTTTTATTTTTTAAGAATGTTTATTTATTTGTTGTAGTTGTACACAAGGCCTTTAGTTTTACTTGGTGGTAAGGATTGAGCCCGGGCCATGCATATGCTAGGCAAGCGCTCTATCGCTGAGCCACAACCCCAGCCCCAATCAACCAAGAATCTTATATTTAGCAAAATTAAGCATTAGATTTGATGATGAAAAAAAATTTCATGATAAATAAAATTAAAAAGAATTTACAACTAGAAAGTTTTCACAACAGAATATCCTCAGCAAAAGAGTCCATGAGGAGAAAATAAAACATAACAATGAAAATCAGCAAAGGGAGGTACTACACTAAAGGAAAATCCAATTAAAGGAGAAACCATGTCAAGTTAAATACCAAAAATAACAAAAATGCCTGGAAAAACAAATCATGTCTCAATAATTTCCCTGAATATTAATTACCTAAATTCACCAATCAAATGACATAGTGGTAGGTTGGATTAAAAAAAAAAAAAAAAGACCCCAAAATATGCTGTCTTCAAAAAGCTCATCTCATAGGAAAAGATATCTACAGACTGAAGGTGAAAGGTTGGGAAAAACATACCACTCACATGGACTGTGGAAACAAGCAGGGGTTTTCATTCTCATATCAAATAAAGTAGACTTCAAGCCAAAGTTAATCAAAAGGGATAAAGAAGGACATTTCATACTGCTTAAGGGAACAATACCTCAGTAAGACATAACAATTATAAATATATATGCCCCAAACAATGGAGCATCCATGGTCATCAAACAAACTCTTCTCAAGTTCAAGAGTCAAATAGACCACAACACAATAAATTTGGGTGACTTTAACACACTTCTTTCACCACTGGATAGATCTTCCAAACAAAAGCTAAACCTAGAAACTATAGAACTCAATAATACAATCAATAACATAGACTTAAGAGACATATATAGAATATTTCATCTATCAACTGCTGAATACATTTTCTTCTCAGTAGTACATGGATCCTTCTCTAAAACAGATCATGTATTATGCCACACAGAAACTCTAAGCAAATACAAAAAAGTAGACATACTACCCTGCATTCTATCAGATTATAAGGGAATGATATTAGAAATCAATGATAAAATAAAAGGTAGAAGCCACTCCAACACCTGGAGACTAAATAATATGCTATTGAATGAACAATGAATTGCAAAATACATCAAAAAAGAGATTTAAAAAAATTGCAGAAGTAAATGAGAACATTGATACAACATATTGAGATCTCTGGGACACTATGAAGGCAGTACTAAGAGGAAAATTCATTGCATGGAGTTCATTTTCTCAAAGAAGAAAAAGTCAATAAATAAATGACTTAACATTACATCTCAAAGCCCTAGAAAAAGAAGAACAAGCAAACACCAAAAGCAGTAGAAGACAGGAAATAATTAAAATCAGAGCTGAAATCAATGAAACTGAAGCGAAGGAAAAAATTGACAAAACAAAAAGTTGATTCTTTGAAAAAATAAATAAAATTGAAGAACCCTTAGCCATGCTAACAAAGAGAAGGAGAGAGAAAATGCAAAGTACTAATATCCATGATGACAAAAGAAATATCACAATGGACACTATAGAAATGCAGAAGATAATTAGAAATTATTTTGAAAATTTGTACTCCAATAAAATAGAAAATATCAAAGGCATCAACACATTCATTGAGTCATATGATTTGCCCAAATTTAATCAGGATGACAAAAGTTAAACAGATCAATTTCAAGCAGTGAAATAGAAGACACCATCAGAAGCCTACCAACCAAGAAAAGCCCAGGAACAGATAGATTCACAGCTGAATTCGACAAGACTTTCAAAGAACTAATACCAATACTCCTCAAATTATTTCATGAAATAGAAAAAGACAGAACACTTCCAACTAATTCTGTGAGGCCACTATCACTGTGATTACTAAACTAGATAAAGACACATAAAAGAAAGAAAACTTCAGACCAATATCTTTGATGAATGTAGATGAATTCTCAATAAAACTCTGGCAAATGGAATATAAAAACATCAAAAAGATAGTTCACCATGATGACGTGGGTTTATCCCAGGGATGCAAGTTTGGTTCAACATACAGAAATCAATAAATGTAATTCATCACATCAATAGACTTAAAGATAAGAATCATATAATCATCTCAATAGATGCAGAAAAAACATTCAACAAAATAGAGCACCGCTTCATGTTCAAAACACTAGAAAAACAAGGGATAACAGGAACATATCTCAACTTTGTGAAAGCTTTCTATGCTAAGCTCCAGACCAACCTCATTCTAAATGGAGAAAAATTGGAAGCATTCCCTCTAAAAACTGGAACAAGACAGGGATGCCCTCTTTCACCACTTCTATTTAACATAGTTCTTGAAACTCTTGGCAGAGCAATTAGACAAAAGAAATTAAAGGAAAACAGATAGGAAAACTATCACTATCTGCTGATGATATGATTCTATACCTAGAAGATCCCAAAAATTTCACCAGAAAACTTCTAGAACTAGTAAATGAATGCAGCAAGTAGCAGGATATAAATTCAATACCCATAAATCAAAGGCATTTCTGTACATCAGTGACAAATCTTCTGAATGATAAACAAGAAAAACTACCCCACTTATAGTAACTTAAAAAAAAAATACTTGGGAATCAACTTAACAAAAGAGGTGAAAGACCTCTATAATGAAAACTACAGAACACTAAAGAAAGAAATTAAAGAAGACCTTAGAAGATGGAAAGATCTCCCTTGTCCTTGGATGGACAGAATTAATATTGTCAAAATGACCTTAATGGGCTGGGGTTGTGGCTCAGTGGTAGAGCACTCGCCTAGCACGTGTGCGGCCTGGGGTTCCATCCTCAGCACCACGTAAACATAAATGCATTGCATTGTGTACAACTAAAGCAAATAAATAAATATTTTTTAAAAATGACCTTACTACCAAAGGCATTATACAGATATAAAGCAATTCCACTCAAAATCCCAAAGACATTTCTCATAGAAATAGAAAAAGCAGTTATGAAATCCATCTGGAAAAATAAGAGACCCAGAATAGCTAAAGCAATCCTTAGAAGAACAGTGAAGCAGGTAGCATCACTATACCAGACCTTAAACTATACTACAGAGCAATACTATAAAAAATGACATAGTATTGGCACCAAAATAGAATTGTAGACCAATGGTACAGAATAGAAGGACACAGACACAAACTCACATAAATACAGTTATCACACATTAGACAAAGGCGCCAAAAACAGATTGGAAAAAAAAGATAGTTTCTTCAACAAATGCTGCTGAAAAAAGTGGAAATATATATGCAGCAAAATAAAACTAAACCTCTATTTCTCACCATGCACAAAACTCCACTCAAAGTGGATCAAGGACCTAGGAATTAAACCAGAGACCCTGTGCCTAATAGAAGAAAAAGTAGGCCCAAATCTTCATCAAGTAGGATTAGGCCCCAACTTCCTTAACAAGACTCCGATAGCACAATAAATAAAATAAAGAATTATTAAGTGGAATGGATTCAAACTACAAAGCTCCTTCTCAACAAAAGCAACAATCAGTGAGGTGAATAGAGAGCCTACATTTTGGGAACAAATTTTTATCACACGCACTAATCTCTAGGATATATAAAGAACTCAAAAATCTTAACACCAAAAAAAAACAAATAACCCAATCAATAAATAGGCTAAGGAACTAAACAGACACTTCTCAGAAGATGATATGTACTCAATCAACAAACATATGAAAACATGTTCAACATCTCTAGCAATTAGAGGAATGCAAATCAAAACTACTCTAAGACGTCATCTCACTCCAGACAGAATGACAGGTATTAATGATACAAATAACAATAAATGTTGGCGAGGATGTGGAGAAAAAGGCACACTCCTACATTGATTGTTAGACTGCATGCAGATTGGTGCAACCAGTCTGGAAAGCAGTATGGACATTCCTTGGAAAACTTGGAAGGGAACCACTATTTGACCCAGCTATCCCACTCCTCTGTTTATACCGAAAGGACTTAAAAACAGCATACTGCAGTGAAGCAGCCATGTCCATATTTATAGCAGCACAATTCACAATAGCTAAATTGTGGAACCAACCGAGATACCTTTCAGTGAATGAGTGGGTAAAGCAAAATATGGCACATACGCACAATGGAGTATAACTTAGCATTAAAAGAGAATAAAATCATGGCATTTGCAGGTAAATGGGTGGAGTTGGAGAATAGTATGGAAGTGAAGTCAGCCAATCCCAAAAATACAAATGCCAAATGTTTCCTCTAATATGTGGATGCTGGTCCATAATGGGGATGGTGGGAGGGGCATGGGAGGAATGGAAGAACTTTAGACAGGGCAAAGGGGAGGGAGGAAAAGGGAGGGTGCATGGGACTAAGAAAGACGGTGGAATGAGATGGACATCATTACCCTAAGTACATGTATGAAGACACGAATGGTGACTCTATTTTGCGTAAAACCAGAGACATGAAAAATTGTGCTCTATATTTGTAATATGAATTGAAGTGCATTCTGCTGTCATATATAACAAATTAGAATGAATAAATAAATTTAAAAAAACATATTTTGTAAATATGGAGATGCATGGATGAAACTTATATATGACTTTTTTAATATGAATTTAAATTTAGAATTGAAAACAAAAAAATAAATGTTAAAATATTTTTTTAAAAGAGTGTATAACGTATCTGTAGACAACAGTGGAATATCTTGCTGGAATTATTCACTAATCTATAATCCCAGCTACTGTATAAGTTGAGGCATAAGGATTGCAGCCTCGACTTAGTAAGACCAGCTTCAGCAACTTAGTGAGACCTTATCTCAAAATAAAAAAATAATAAAGAATTGGAGATGTAGCTGATGGGAATGCTCCCCTGGGCTCAACTCCCAATATCAAAACAGAACAACAACAGAAAAACAAAAACAGTGGACATCATCTATGTATGAATACTATACCCCTGGTCGTCCTCTGCTCTGTGTGCATGTGTGTGTGTGTGTGTGTGTGTGTGTGTGTGTGTGTGTTGCAAGAGATCAAATCCAGGGTCTCTCACTCTTCCTACACTCTTTTAAACATTTTTGGAATCCAAATGAAGACATCAGAACTGATAAACTTTCTGAGGTAGTTCCATATAATGATGTATAATAATGAAACTGAATAAACTACAATGACAAAACAATATGAATGATTTTTACTAAAATAATTTGACTGAACAAGGAAGTCCCAGAAAACTTTATACAATATAATACTTTTTCATAAGTGAAGTGTGACTGTTGGTGAGACTATTAATTAGTACAATAACTTTGGAAATCAGTAGAGAGGCTCCTCAAAATACCAGGCATAGCACCACCATATAATCCAGTTCTACCAGTTTTTGGTATTTACCCTGAAGAATTAAAGTCATCCTACTACAGTGATACATGCATACCTATGTTTATAGCAGCACATTTCACAGTCTCCAAACTATGGAACCATCATATGTGTCCATCAACAAATAGATAAAGAAGATGTGGTATATATACACAATGGAGTTTTATTCCATTCATAAAGAAAAATGAAATTATGGTATATGCAGGAAATGATGGGAAAAGAACCCAACATGTTAAGCAAAATAAGTTAAACTCAGAAAGTCAAGGGTTGTGTGTTTTCTTTTATATGTGGAAGCTAAAGAGGAAAAAGAGAAACAAAAGTGGGAATGGATCTTCTAAAACTCCAAAGGAGATAAGTAAAGGAACAGGATCAAGGAGTGACAGGCAGAGAGGGAGGGGGGAAATGCTGAGTAGTGATATTAGCCAAATTATATTGTTATATAGTGTGCATTCACAAATATGTAACAACACATTCCATCAACATGTACAATTATAATACATCAATTAAAAAATGTGGGGAAAAAAGTGAAGTGTGAAAATAAACAACAGTAAATCATGTGACCAAGGAGGGCAAAAGACAGTTTCTTCTCTCCCCTACAAATACCCCTTATTTACAATAGTGTGGCTGAGCCTATACAAAACACAACTTTTTAAACAACGAATACAGAAGCCACATGACTATTATTGGCTCATGAATATGATAAGTCCTCCCAGGCAATTACAGATCAATCTCTCCATTTGGATAGTGGGGAAGGTCCATGAGTCGACCCTAATTATGTTCTCTTTGATATTGTTCCCTGTGCATTATTCTCCCTGACTCTTGGTTTCACATTCTGAAAGTTTTTCTCAACTGTTTACACACATGGCTATAGCAGAAAAGGATATAGAAGTATGCACCCTCATCATGATTTATCTAGCTCTTACTGCATATGACTATGTAAGGGTTTCTTGCCATAGTAGTAGTAGTAGTAGTAGTAGTAGTAGTAGTAGTTTTAATTAGAGCCAATTCATTTCTTATTGGCAATGTGTTTTTCTCAACTTAACAGTGAGTTACTAATTTGTTTATTTTTTCCAGACTGATCACATATCATCAATCATATCCAAATTTATTTTCCAGGCACATTTATCAAATTTTCTCTGAATGTACATTCCCCTGTTCTTGGCCTCTGTATCCCAAGTTACCCAAGGCTGCCTGGAATCTGCTTGGCTAAGAATATCACTGTGCTTTTTAAAGGGACTTTGTTGCTCAAAGTTTTTTTTTTTTTTAATTTTTTAAAGCTTTATATTGTTTTTTTTTCTATTTCATATATAGAGACAGTTGGTTTTCCAATCAATTGTGCCTCCCAATTTATCAAGTCTCTGAATTCTTTTTCATTTCTACTGCTGAAAAAGCCAATTCATTTTTGTCTCTTAAAAAAAAAAATATCTAACTCATTATATTCAGTTGAAACCAGCTGAATGTTTATTTTCCAAACTCTTCTTTTAGAGCCATAGACTAGGTAAATACTTTGCTTTCTTAGGTATAGGTTACAATATCTACCGAGTATTCTGCATCTATTTAAATGAATCTTTATATAATAAGTCACTCACCCTTTAATGCCTATTTTCTTGTTAGTCTACCACTGAGTTAAACAGTTTGACTTTGTTTTAAGGTGTTAATTTTTTACATTAATTATCATAATGCTAGCTGGCTTAACATGTAAAATCTAGCTATCTGGTGACAATAAAATAATAGCTTATTTCTCACTAAAATAATGTCCAAAATGAGTGTTCCTGATATACAGGTGCCTCTGTCGTGACACTGATTCTGGGAACTGGACTCTTAACTAACTTGTGATCTGCTATCTTCAACAGGTGGCTTTCACATTTACAAAACAAGGAGAAAGAGGTTGAAAATTAGCATTTAGAGCTTCCTTTGGTCCAGATGTGGGAGTCCTGTAATCAATTCTGCCCCTAGCCAATAGCATAGAAACATATTATTTGACCATAGCTAATGGAAAGGGAACTGGAAATTGTGTAAGGAAATAGATTTGATGAGTACCTTGATGGTCTTTAACAAAAGTTTTTACTGTAGATTTATTTTATTATTTTTCTTAAGGAACTCTTTTCATTTTTTCATCCCAGAGCTAGGAGTCTAAAGGGACATAAAACGCGTTTTGTGGAAGGTCAGTTGTCTTCGGTTTTTTGCAGTCAGGGTTAGGGGAATGATGGTGACCACAACAGTTGCAGCATGGCATCAGTGCTAGGCATGCAAGTTTGTGAGACACTTCTAAAGACAAACACTGTCCTTGTAGCTATGAGTCACATCATCTCGGGTCACACACAATGGAAGAATTAGGTGAGAAGTGTCTTCAATGTTTTAACTTTTTATTATAAAATGAAATGAAAAGACTGAAAGACACACGTATTATCATTTGTCCTATTGAGAACAGCTATTCCTATTAGAGAGAGGGGATATCTGATTGTGGTTTTTATGTGCACTTACTTCTCTGATATTTAGCAATGTCCATCTGTATGTCTTCCATTGAGAAATCTCTACTTTGGTGTACTGCCCATGTTCTTGGGTTGGGTTATTTTGTGTGTGTGTGTGTGTGTGTGTGTGTGTGTGTGTTTTATCTACACAGGCAAATGTAGACAAATGGGATGACATCAAAGTAAAAAAATTCTACACAACAAAGGAGACAATTGCCAGAATGAAGAGACAACTTACAGTATTGAAAAATCATTTCAAAGTCTATATTTGACAAGGGTTGATATCAAGAATATATAAGGAAATCAAAAATCTCAAAAAAGAATTTTTTTTGATCACATCAAATTTACCAGTATATAATATCTTGACATTGCAGTTGACTTTCCATATTCCCAGGACAAGATGTTCTCAATGAAGGCTGTAAATATGTATATTATTATTTTACATAATATATATTTTATATAGTATCATATATGAAGAAATCATTTTCTCATGACAATTATCACCAATGATTATATGTATTTATTAATTTCAGAAACATTTTAGAGGCGTATGTTAGTTTCTAATATTTGTTTGATTGATCTGATTTAGTTTGTACCTCATTCAAGTATACATTTGCTGGTTTTTTTATGCCTGTTTCCAATAACTGTCACTTTCTCTGAAATTCAATTTATTTCTTTCAATCTTTATTTTGAATTTCAACTTTTGTTATTAATCAGCTACATATGTCAGGGTATCATTTTATGTGTTTATTATTTGTAATATTTTTTTTAATTTGTATTCATATTAGAAATGTTTTTATTTCCATTTTCCATGGATTGTTTCACTTTATCTCTGATATTCCTAACTCTGACTTCGTCATTCTTTTGCATCTCCTACTGTTACCTTTTCCTTATTTTGAATTCTACATAGCTGTTGGATATGTTTTATGGACACAACTTTCTGCCATGTTTCATTGCTCCTAGAAGAAGCATTATCCTGATCTCTCTTGTCCTTTTTCATGAAGTAAATTTGTAAAAGTATTTTACTTCAATTCTTTGTGTTCTTCATTTTCTATGAGACATTCATTTCTCTGAATTTTTAGAAGGAAACTTGATTCAGGTAACTTTTCTAAATCTACAGAGCTTTGTCCTATATTATTATTTGTTTGTTTATGTAGTTTTGAAAGATATGGTACGTTTTTTTTTTTTTTTTCTTTTCCTTTGGATACTTAATGGCCTTTGCTTCTTCTCTATTTTCACCAAAATCTCTTCCTATCAAATTTATTTCTTGTTCTTTATATCTTACACCATTTTAATTCCATCCCAAGCAATTTCTCTGCAATGAGACTCTTTGTAAGAAGCTACTGGTTGGCAGCTACTAGGTCACCATAAGGACTCTAGACTCATTCGACTTTCAGATGTTGCTATACATGAGTGCTTTGCCTTTTCTCTGGTGGAATTCACCCAGCCTTCCAGACTCAGCTGGTATTTTCAGATTCTGTGACAAGCTATCCAAGGAAAACCGACTGAGTATCTTGCTGTTTCCTGTTATCAGATCTATCAAATGCCTATTACTTCCCTTTGGTTTCGACTGCACAAATGTCTATACAATCCTGAGTATTGTGGCAACTGGTGTTTTATCATCACATGAATGCATTTCTTTTTGTGAAACTGCCTTTTTAACCTAATTTTGTTGTATATGTTGTTTATGAATATTGGTTTAGATAACTACTTGTTGCTTCGTTTTGTTTAAATTGGGGATTTGGAGAAAATCAAAACCTGCACCCTAAATTTTCTACAGTATATATTTTTAAAAATATATAGCAAGACAGATAAATGATGGATTGATAGATACACAGACAAACATCATACTGAGCATATATTTTTTCTTCATCTTGATGTATTTATCTCAAGGTTATTTTGGAGAGAACAAGCATGGCCCTGTTTAAAGTTATTCCATGATACATCAAAGAACAGCTTTCACCTTTCAGTGCCAAGCCCTGAATACTTCATTTTATGAAGCAGCAGTTTTCCCTGAGCTACTTCATTTTGAGTACTGGTATTAAGGCAGAATGACTTGGTGAACTGTCGAACAAATGGTAACTACCAGATTTTCGACTTACAGAATTTATTGAAAAGAATAACCCCAAGTTGCACAGCACAATCACAAGGAAAAAACCTGATAAATAAATGGTGCCATTATAGTTTAGATATGAGGTGTCTTTCAAAAGCTCGTGTGTAAGACAATGCAGACAGTTCAGAAGTAAAATGATTGGGTCATGAGAACCTTAACCTAATCAGTGCAATAATGGATTACCTAGGCAGTAACTGCAAGCAGGTAAGGTGTAGCTGGAGAAGGTAGGTCAACGGGGGCAGGACTTTGGGGCCTATATTTTGTTCCTGGTGAGCAAAGTTCTCTTTACTATTGTCACCACATCCTGAACTGTTTTCCTCCATCACATCTTGGGCCCAGAGCTATCGAATTGGCCACCTATTGACTGAGAACTCTGAAACCTTGATTCAAATAAGTGTTTCCTCCTCTAATTATTCTTGTCAGATTTTTGGGCCACAGTGGTGAAAATTTGACTAAAGCAATGCTAATAAAAATTATTACCTGTGAACTTATTGAATCAAATCATGGCACATGGATGTCCTGGCATATCAAACCCAAATATGAGAACCCAGGTCCGTGAGCTTATCAAAACCACCAGACCAATGACTAATGCAGCCTCTCACCTGAAACACATAAAGATGAGGAACTTAAGATGGTGGTATGGAAGCACATACTGACCTTTCATCTTGTCAAATCACCTGTTGGAAGCATCTCAAGATCCAAGATCAACATGTGAGGAACTCTGTCCCCATGGCTTAAGCTCAGCTTGATCTCCCTGCTTGACACAGTCCACATCAAAACAGCCTGCCATACACCCTCACCTTGAACAGATTCTGTGCCTAAAACAACTTCTGTAGGCCAGTTGGTACTTATGCATCTGACTACCTGGGGTGACTCTTGCATCTGTATCAGCTTTCTGTCTTTGCTTTCAATTTTGCCTCTATTAACCCCGTGGCCACTGTTAACCTTTATTAGCCATTCTAAATTGTGTAAGTGGGTTGTGTGGCTTCAGTATTGTACATAGTAATTAAGATTGGAATAAACAAAAGAACCTCAGATGGCTACAGTGATGACACTAAGTGAACCATCAGTACTTGGTGAATTAAAGTTGATGAAATTAATATAGTTTATGAATTTATTGCTATTTGATAAATTCTGACATTGTAAAAAGATATAAAACGTGTCCAGTTTATGTTAATGATATAATTAACTAATAACAATTATCTTTTGTGGTGACACATCCATATTTTCTTGTGTTTCTGTAATACATTTTTGTTGTTGATTTGTTGTTGTTTTGTACTTCAGTCCCTTGGAATTTGAAATTGAAGTAACACTAACCTTTTCAGCACATTTCAATCCACTGTTTCATCATAAGTTTTACTTTTTAAGAGGAAATATTGCTTTGTGTTTTGAAAATGTGTGTGTGTGTGTGTGTGTGTGAGAGAGAGAGAGAGAGAGACAGAGAGAGACAGAGAGAGAGAGAGAGAGAGAGAGAGAGAGAGAGAGAGAGAGAGAGAGAATTGAGATTCTTTTGGAAATAATTTATGTGATAAAGTTTGTTGAAGTATACAATACCCAGAGATGATTAGAAAGTATACTTTCCTACCACAAATTAAGGTCCAATTGTGATTTGCTACATACCATACAATTAACTCTTTACATTAAGAGCTACGACTCCTTTGCAGAGGGTACATTGTTTGGAACTCTCTGAAACTTTTTCAGAGGTCATACTGGTCTTTCATTAATGAGCAAGGGATATGGAAAATCATAAATGTTGATCATGAATTCTTCATCACTATTTGTGGAGTGAGTACAACCTTATTTACATTGTAGATCTGATGCTTTGTAACAATTGATATTTTTGACAAGTAGTGTGTTAACTGACCCATAACTTCATAATCTGTAAAGTGGGGATAATAATACATACTTAAGCACAATTTTAAAGGTTAGAGATACAAACCTGACACAGAGTAGATGTGTGTTATGATGGTACTGTTCCTCCTAGGCAGCAGAGCCCTCTTAATGAGCTAACTTAAGATCACAGGCTCATTTCCCAGCTTTTGTCCATACCCTGGAACAAAATGGCTTTTTTGCTAATTATTTTGTTTTTTTTGTTAGACAACAACAAATATATTCTTATTTTCTAAGTCCATGCAATGTGTTATATTTTCTTAGAAATCGGGAAATCTAAGTGTTTATCACTCCCAGCTCTCATAGCTGTGATAGAAGACAAATGATGTAGCCCTACATGAACAAATTATGGAACCATGAACTCTTCCCATTCAAACTGAAAATGTGCATCAGAGTATAATGATCTCAAAATCACAGTAAATTAAAGAAAATGTGGGGATTATTAGAAGGTCTGAGGCTTTGTGGCAGTATACTAGAAAAACAGATGAAATTGTTTAGACAACATAATGTAATGTGCTCTGAAGTGACTTGGTTGATGGGCAACTGAGGGCCAATAACATCATTTAATATGTCTAGTGGCATGTCATTCAGGGAGGACTGGTGGTGGTGAGTAAACACGCTCACTGTGATGAGGACACATTAGTGATGAATCAAATTTGTTTTCACTAAGCCTTTCCATGACTGTTGAATCAGCTTCACTAGCATAATATGGGGTAGGAGCCATTTTTCTTTTCATTTGCTTGTTTCTTTTTTTATATATTTATTTTTAAAATTTATACATCTTGGGGTACATTATCATAAGTCAATACATGTGTGAAGAGTGTTATGACTCATTGAGTCCTATGGCCCCAGATGTGGGACTCCTATGAAAACTTAAATTAAGCAATAAATAGACCACTTACGGTAAACTTTGATATAAATATTATGTTTTAAGATATATATTCTTTTGAGAAAATTAATAGGTTAATTATTCAAAGGTTTGAAAATATGAATGTATATTTCATATACACATGTGAAATTATATAAGTGATTTCTACCTATTTTGATGTACTACATGAACAAATTATGGAACCATGAACTCTGTGTCAATTTTGTTGAAATATTCACAGAATTAAACACTTGGGACTTAATGGGTTAATCAAATCAATGTAATAATCATTTCCATCTCTTCACCATGAAGCATTTTCATGTGTTGGGAAATTCGTAGTTCATTTCTAGTAATTTTGAAATATATCATAGATAGTTTTACTCAATAATTATTATACTAATAAATACCAGGGATGATTCTTCCACTTTAACTGTATTTTTGGCTTCCTTTATTGAATTTCTTCCTGTGCTTCTTTTCCCTACTATTCTCCATCTCTAATAATCAAATAATTACTCTCCATCCATTCTTTCAAAGGTTGTCTTCTTATTCATCATATTTGGATTAGACCAAGGGGAATGGAGAGAAGAGAGAGGGAAGGGTAAAAGGAAAGATAGAATGAATTAGACCTTACTATTCTATGTGCATATGTGATTGCATGACCAATGTAATTCTACATCACGTACAACCAGAAGAATGAGAAGTTATACTCCATATATGTATAATATACTCCATATATGTATAATATTATACATTCTACTGTCATGTATAACTAATAAGAAATAAAAATATATATAAAAATAAGTAAATGGTTAGAACATGTGATACCTGTATTTCAATGTCTGGTTTGTTTCACTTAGCAAAATGTTCTCTAGTTCCATCCACATATATATTTTTTTCATTTATTTGGTGTGTGTGTGTGTGTGTGTGTGTGTGTGTGTGTGATAATACTTACAATGTTGCATAATTTTCTTTTAAAAATTTATTATTACTTAATTCTTTTTTGTTGTTGTTGTTATGGAACCTCCTAAATTTCTTCTCTGTAAGTCTGTTCTACACATAGGAAATTTGGTGGTACACAGAACTGAAAAGTTCAGTGTGGGGATAAAGATGTGTTTTTTGGGTCCTTTTTGCTCTGATGGTTTTAGAATTACTTATACTTTGATATCAGGGTCTTCTTGGCAAGATTTGCAAATTCACTTAACAAACATTTTCAAGTTTCCACTAAGGGTTACTGATGCTTCAGTAATCCACCTGAAGTAAGAAAAGCAATAATCCAACTCATCCCTCTCAAATCATAATCCAAAAGAATGTGAAGAAGTTATGAAAATAATATTTAGGCGACAAATACAGTGCTCACTTAAAAGTGTCTTTCAGAACTCCCATGTTAATACATGCAAATATTCTATTCTTTTTAAGCTGTTGGTTAGTATTCCATGATTTGGAATTGTAATATTTTACATTTCTTGATAAACATTTAAATCATTTTCCATCATTATGCTATTAGAAGAAATGCTGCAAAATATTTATTTTTATATACTTTATTGTTTTAAGATATGAATGTTATTTCAGGAATATAAATGATTGGAATTGCTAGTTTATACTGTGTGCACATTTTCAATGTTAGGTGGCTAGGCTAATTTGCCCTTCACCATATGCTTTAAACTCCTATCCACAATGTAGTCCCTGTACCTACAACAATATTTGATGTTATTATTAAAAATTAGGGCTGGACACAGTGGCACATGCCTGTAGATCCAGCTAATCAGGAGACAGAGGAAAGAGGATTATTTCAGCTCAATAGCTCAAAGCCAGCCTGGATGACATAGTGAGACCCCCATCTTTAAATAAATGGATAAATAAATACAAGATAAGTTTATCAGTCTTGTGATTAATATGCTATAAGCTTATTGCTTTTAACTGATTGATTCATAAGTATCACATTTTCTAGGTCGCTAGAGAAATTTCAATTCTTTTAAGAAATTATTGACAATCTTTCCTCGGTAAATTGTTTGTATTACATAACCTTCAATTTTATCTATTTATTTTTTTCTGGATTTTAGGGACTTTGTATAATTCAGATATTAGAGTTTTATCTAAAGAACAAGCTGTCAATACTTTTTACCATTTTTCTTGCTTTATTTTTCATATCAATAAACTACATTTTAATTTTTATTACATGGAAAAAAGTTCAATTTTGATAAAGTTGTAACTTTTTTCTTCAATATTTTTGTTATATTCTAAAGGACTTCTCTACCCAATATTTACAAATCAATTATACTCCATTTTCTTTAAATATTATAAGGGTGAATTTTCATGCACTTGATGCATCTGGACTATATGTGGTTGTGTCTGTATATATGAGTAAATATATGAATAAAGTACCTAATTTTTGTTTTGAAATAATCAGATGTTTAAATTTATTTGCTTAAATTGTTCATTTTTCCCTACTAATTTGAAATATGACACCTAATTGAAACTAAAACAGCATATATTCATGAATTTTTAATTCTATTTTTAAAATATTTTTGTTCATATTTACATAAAAAACACACTAACCTAATTACCATGTCTTTGTAATATGCCTTTGCAAACCATTGGGCTGGTGGCTTCGTGTTTTCAACTTTTTTCAAAATTTATTTTTACTTAGCCGGGCGCAATGGCACACGCCTGTATTCCCAGCACTTGGGAGGCTGAGGCAGGAGGATCGGGAGTTCAAAGCCAGCCTCAGCAATAGCGAGGCACTTAGCAACTCAGTGAGACCCTGTCTCTAATAAAATACAAAAAAGGGCGGGGGATGTGGCCCAGTGGTCAAGTGCCCCTGAGTTCAATCCCCGGTACCAAAAAAATATATATATTTTTTTTGAATCTTGTGCACCATTCAACTGGATTTTTTTATTGGAATCACATTAATTTGGAAAAATTTGCTAATGCTGTATTGTTGTCATAATAAAAAAAATATGATAAATAACCTACATTTGTAAAGATGGCCTTTCAATAAATTTTAATAATTTTGATCAAATTAAAATAAAAGAATATTTGGACAATTCATATTTGTGATTAGATTTGGGACATCACATCTTAACCCAGTGAATATGTATGTCTTTCTCTGATAAGCTTAATATGAATAATCAATATGAATAATTCTTTTAACATCATTGGAAAGAAATGACTTTAATGTACATGAAGCCCTTATTTATGACTGGAAAGTATTAACCACTCAGAAAGAGAGAATAGAGACTCAGCCGCTGACTCATGTGGCTGTTGGTATAGGTGGCAGTAAAGGTGGGCCACAATCAAACATCATGGAAGTAAGCCTAGAAAAATCACAGAATGTAGATGACAGGTGACTGGAAATGATTCTTAGAGAAGATGATGCCCAAGTAGTGAGGGACATAAAAGAATAAGGATTTTTAAAGTAAACAAATGAAACTGAGAGATTATGTGCCTAGATCCACATCACATAGTCTGTAAAAGACAAATCTACAAATATGTGCCTTGCTTCCTGTGTCATACTTTTTTGTTCATTTGTATGTTGTTGGACATTTAGGTTGATTCCAAATCCTGGACATCGTGAATATGTGGTATCTATGTAAACTGGATAAAAGAAGGAAATCCTGTCATTTGCAAAAATATAGGTGGACCTGGAGGTCATGATGCTAAGTGAAATAGGTCAGGTACAGAAAGACAAATCCTGCCCAATCTCACTCACTTATGGAATCTAAAATAGTTTATCTCATAGAAATAGAAGGCAGAATAGTGGTTACCAGAGCCTGAAGAGAAGGAAAAAGAGAAGGATAAAATATGACAACAAATACAATATACCTTTAGATAAGAACAAAGTGTTCTGGGGTGGTAATGCACAGAGGATGACTACAGCTGACAGTAATATACTATACATTCCAAAATAGCTAAAAGAGAGCAATTTGACTGTTCTCACCTCAAAGGAATGATAATGTTTAAGGTGTGTATATGCTGATTACCCTGATTTGATAACTGAAGAATGTATGCAGAAAGTAAAACATCACCTTGTACCATGTAATCATGTACATTGTTTCCATTGTTGAAAAAAAGCCATGTCAATTTTGTGAGACCCTATACTTGCATTATATTTGTAACCATAGTGGTTTGTAATTTAAGTGACTTAAATAGCCAATGATGGTATTTGCAATTTCATTTGTGCTCTTATGCCCTCCTTTTTTCTAGGTTAGGAAAAGTAAAAATTCTATGTCCCTAAATATTTGAAATCTTCAAAAATGTTGTTCACCTTTAAATATTGCTGAACTTTAAAAAGAGTCACCCATTGACACCTCCTAGTCTTAGGAGAGAGATTAATTTAATATAAGAAAACGACATTTACAGATACAGAAAAAAGAATTCACTTGCCACTAGACCCCAACACACAGTTCATTAAGGAGAAGTCAGGAAACAAAAACTGTTTAACAATACTGACAATCAGGGTTTCAATGGAAAAATAAAAAATCACCAACACCTATGATAGGACATTGTCAGAGAGCATTAATTAGCAGTACTTAGAAAAGGTCTATCTCTTTTTTCATGTTTACCACCAAAAATGATTGATGAGAACTCCAAATGGCAGCCATGCATTTCCACATCCAAACAGGAACAGCTCAGGCTGTCCTGGGGGCTTAGTTCAGAGCTTAGTCAAAGAAGACTGGTCCATTCAGATGTTTAGTCCTGTGACTTGGTGAGAATATTGATTATAGCACATGGAAGATATTGAAAGGAATACTGTCTATATTTCTTTTTACTATCTCCTCCCAGTGCAAGAGTCCCCAGACTCTGAAAGCCAACACATCTTTGTTCAACTTGCTTCTGTCAAGGCCAAATGAATTCTTTTGCTATATGGAAGAAAACAAGTATCCATTTAGACAGAAATTGGTTCATTCACAGCACAACATTTGGAAAACTAGCTATGGTCAATAAAGCCAGGATTGTTTTCCCCAAAACTATGCTTCTCTGTGTTAATCAAACTCTTCCAATAGGTTCAGCTTATGCAATGAACACTGGCTAAATAATTGATGACTTATTTCATATGAAATATTAAAAACACAGAAGAGAAAATGGAAAATTAAATAATAAGTTATTTTCCCTCCTGACTATTTCATACATAATTATAATAATTGCTTAGTTAGAAATTATTTGTTTCCTTTGACTTTTATAAGTGTAATGAAATTATTAAGATGTGAATCAAAGAAACAATTAAAAACCATATTGTCAATTTTTGATACACATCATTCTATATATACAAAAATAAGTGAGAAAAACTTGTGCTATGAAAACTAGAGCTTTTACAAGGAGGAATATTTAATGTTGTACAACATTATGGAGATATTGAAGTTATTGATAGAGAAGTAGCTTTTCTTATTTTGTATAAGTCCTTTAAGGGAATCTTCCAGACAAAATACCAAGAATTTTGAAACTCAGTATTAACTCTCTATTCCACAGAACTGAGGAAAGTCAGAAAACCTTATCTGAGCCTATAATAATTGAAAATTATTCCTAAGCTTAAATGGATAATCAGTATTTCCAGAGTTTTATTATGGGAAATATAACTACTTTGCAGTTTATTTAATTTTAAGATGCAATCTGTTTTAAGATAGAAATTCAACTTTTTACAGATTGTTTTTGGAGTGATATAATCTAAATATCTTAAGAAATGGATATACCACAGAAATAACATACTAAAGTATGTTAAGGTGTGTATTTAAAAATGTAAAAATGCAAAACAGTTTGACTAGAATTAAATAAATACACTAGAGAAAAATGGAGTCATTTGACTATTAATAACATAAGCAACTGGAACCAGAAACCAAGAAGTCTGAGTAATTTCTATGAATTTTCTTAGACTAAGAAAACAGCCTTGTTAGTAGAGATGAAGATCAGGTCTCTATGTGACAAAGAAAATTAAAGCTCATTAGCAAAGACAGACTTTGAAAGCCTATCTAAGTTTCTTAACTAAGGAATAACTTAATCATATTTTTGTATTGTAGCTTGTTTTGAATATAATAGGTAACTCTCAGATTTATTCAGGCAAATTATTATTACTGCTGCATTTAATCTTAAGTAGGAAGGTTACCAATACATGTCACAGCTTGAATCTAAATGATGGCTTTAGCAAGTATCTGTCAGTGTGGCTTTATGTTTGGGGCTTGGTGGAAAATCAATCTTTGTATTTCTGCTCAAGGTGTCTTACCATGTGCAACATGCCTTTCCTTTAATATATGGTCATGTCAGTTTCACGTGCGCTGGAACTGACTACATCTCTTTTTGAGATGCTCATTATAATTTCCCAAGAGAATTGTACAAATTCCTTATGGCCTAAACTTTAAGTTTCCAAATGTCTTCCATTGTGTACAGAAAATCAAATCAATACTTATGAAAGGTATTAGAGAAAGGTGTGATTTTATTTAGAAAATTGAACCAATTGTATGCATATTCTATACAACTGCATTCACACCCTCATAAGGGATTATGTTAAAGAACTTGAAGAAACCTTAATATTTATAAATTATTCTGAATTAGTTGAGTCTTCACTAACAGATTTAAGGCAGATTTAAGTAGCTTGAATGAGCACAGTAGCTAAATAGAGAGACTTAATGTATTTTAATCCTGTAGTATACTTTCATATATATGGTTCATAGAAACTTTTAAAAATATTTGAAGTATGATTTAACAAAATAATGGTCTCTGTGAGGTATGTGATTAGGGAGAAGAATATTAGGTAGAATATTTCTATGTAGTTTTCCAAGCTATTGTTTTTACCTGATACAAACTTAAAGATGAGTTTTGTTTTCATATTTATTCTGTCATTATTAAATTTATTCAAACACCTTTTGAATCCATAAAGTTACAAATTTTCAGACAATTTCTTTTTGTATTTTTAATCGTCTTTCACAAAAAAAAATAATCTTTAGGGTGGCTATGTCATCTGTGAGCAAATATGTAATTTGGTTAATGAGTTATTGTGGTGCTTGGCCAACCTTGTATTATGATCCAAAGGCAAAATTTCACAAAATGAGAGTTTTGAAAAATTATAGGGTGACATAGATTTATTTTAATACATGGAATTGACAAGGTAAAATATTATAAAAGTGCCGACATATTTTAGTTTAACTTACGACTTTTAAAATTATTTAAAATATGAAAACTAACAAATATACTGACTTCTATTATTTCTTGGGCAAGTTTCTTCTTTTTTGGGCTGTGTTATGATTTGGATCTGGTATGTCCCCAAAAACCTCACGTGTTGAAGACTAGGTCCCAAATGCACCAGTGTTCATAGGTAGAGCTTTTGGGAAGTGATTTGGTCATGAGGACTCCGATTCCTGAGTAAATTGACAGTGTGAAATTGCCCCTATCATCTGTGAGCTGGTTGCCTTCATCATGTGAAAGAATGTGCATATAACCCAGGGTGCCACTGAGGGCAGGACACCAGTGCCCTGGTATCTAAGAGCCATAAGACCTGTCTTCAGCCTATTTGGACACCAACTGCCAGATGGGTGTGTGGTCTCCAGCAGTAGTTATACTGCTCACAGTCCAGTGAGCACACTTTACAAATGGCCAGACATTTACTAATGAATTTACTAATTCATTTTATGAATTAATAATTTGAATGGACGTCTAGGAGAATATAGACTTTGTAGGCAGGTGGGGCACGATTAGAGGAAGTAGGTCCCTGGATCATTCCTTTGGGGAATATATGTTGTCCCTGTCTCCTCTCTCCACTTCCTGGCTGCCGTGAGCTGAGCAACTTGTCTCCGCTACTTTCTTCCACTACGATGTTCTGTGTCATCTCAGGCCCAAAGCAAAGGAGCCCTGTACAATGGAGTACATGGGTCAAAACCTCTGAAACTGGGAGCCAATATCCATCCATCCTTCTTTAGTTTGTTTGTGCCAAGTATTTTGACCAAAGTTAAAAACAACAACAACAACAAAAAAAAAAAAAAAAGAGGAAGACAGATTCAGAAAAATTTCCCAGAAATACACTGTAAGACAAAAGTGAACAACATCTAGTCAAAGAAAATAGCATAAGCATGTTTATGACCATAGTGATTATAGGTAAAATGTCATATCCAATTTATTTAAAAAAATGTATTTCCTGAGTAGCAGTGAAATAAATTTATGAAGGTAGTCTGCCTCTATTTTGCTAAATAAGTATGTTGAATCACTTAAATGTCCAATTGAGTTAATATTTTTTTCATTGTGATTAGTTCATTCCAAAATTTCTTGGATTCCTATTATATATGAAACACTCTACTGAATGCTTCATTGTATCAGTGAAAAAAGTAGAAAGATCTATCTTCTCATGGATACTAATTTCTAGAAGAAAATCTAAAAAAAAAAAAAAAAAATGAAACAAATAATTAGAGTATCTTTTCCAGTTGTTGAGGAGAAAAATCCTGGAATGGAATAAATGAGAAACAAGAAATAAGCAATTAACCCTGAGAGATAATAGAGGGAACAGGAGTATATATCAAAAATAATCTGTTCCCAATAATTATATAACCTTTGATTTCAATGTGGAGACAAAAACACTTAAGATTTTGAATAGAGAAGAAGTGTTATGGCTGTACCAGATCTAGATGATGTTCCTAAAATGGACTGATGAAAGATTAGGGGGAAGCTAAGAAACCAGCAAATAGGTGATTATTAAAAACCAGGATTGTGTATAGGTAATGGTGGTTTAGATCGTGGAGAAACAGTGGAAGGAATTAAAGGTTATTATAGTCTATATATGTTTTGAATGTAAACTTGACAGAACTTATTGGTAGTTTGAAGTAGGAGTACAAGAGAAAGAAGAGACGAGATTGTCCCCATGTCTTTTGACTTGAGCATAAATTTAGTTGCCATTAATTAATTTGAAGAAAAAAAAAAAACTGTAGGAATGGGAGATTTGGGGGGTATATAGCAGGACCTCATTTTTAGACAAGCTTTGTAGACATATTGAGTAGAAACATGGACATAAAACAAGGATATCCATCAAAATGCATGAAATGGAGATATAAATGTGGATGTATTGACATTTAGATTTCACTTAAAGTCCTAAGCTCATGAAGGGTAGAGTGTATTAGAAAAGGGAAATTATATAAAGGTCAAGTCTTGGTTTCCTATATTTAATGATCATTGATGGAGCAGAGATGTGGTTAGGTACACCGGCATGATGGAGAGAGGACAGGCATATTATGCTATCTTTGTAGCAAAGGTGTACTCAGGTATTGGGGCTGGTGGGACTAGGATATTACAGTATCCTGGAAATCACGTGAAGAAAGTTTATCAAGGGAGAAGAGAATGATGGATAGTTTCAATTACAGCCGAGAGAAGAAATAAGTACTACATGTAGCAATATGGGAATCATGAGTAACTTGACAGAAAATGTTTGGTGATATTCTGAACACTAGTGCTAGACTGATGTACATTCAGTAGAGGTTGCACAAGCAAGACTGAAGAGCACACTTTTATTAATCAGGGTTGTCTAGAGGAAAAGTATCAACAGGAAGTATTATTATAAAGAGAATTTATTAGATTGGCTTATATGACCATAAGTTGGATAGTTCACAATGGCCATCCGCAGGCGAGAGAGCTGGAGGAACCAGTAGCTGCTCAGCCCAAGAGGTGGAAGTCTCAGAACAAGAGTGATAACAATGCTATCCTAGTCCAAGACTGAAGCCTTCTGGAAGCTCCCTAAAGAATCGCTGGCGGAGTCCTCTTTGGAAGAGTGAAGATGCGAGAGTCTGATATCCTCAGGTGATCTCAGCAGCAATCAAGAAACCATTGAAGAATGACGAAGCTTGCATCTGTGGAGTCTTTGTTCATCCAACTTTCATTCCATCCTATTGGACCATACTGCCCATGCTTAGGGAAGTTCTCCACTTCAGTTGCTACCCCATAGGCCAAACATTCCAAGACACACCCTCACTGATACACCCAGAAACCTCTTAATCTTTGGCATCTCCTAATCCAATCAAGTTGACAATTCAAATTAACCTTTATAGTACTCATGCAAATGTTCATGAAGAAGCTATGCTGTAGGTGAAGGAGAAAACGAGTGGCTGCTAGGAGAGAGATAAAGACAGGGTTATTTTTAAAATATAGAAGCAATAAAAACATGTTTCTATGCTTATCAACATTGCTATTATTTTGATTTATATAAATAAAATGGCCTTGATTTATTTGTTACCTGTTTAACAATCCCCATGATTAGTTGTGGCAGTGATAAATTATGTCTGACCCCTTGTTCATTTTAGCATTTACATCAAATCATTTACACTTCATCAGGCCTCTTGAATTTCAGCTTCCCAAGATATATGCTACTGAAATTTTAATTAACAATTAAATTTTTGCCTACTAAAAATAAAAGAGGTTTTTTTATGAGGAATAGGCGTTAAACATTAATATGAATCTGCCAGTTGGATACAAGTACAGGGCTTGCGCTTCCTGAAGTGTTATAATCAAATATTCTTCTAAAATAATCTGGTGAGGTTACTTTTAAAGAGTCATGCACATATATTCACATAAAATCGGGCATGACTGGGCATAATGGAAGAAATTAATGAAAGGAAATTTAAGATAGGAATCAGAAGGAGAAAGATTTTAATGAGAACTAGTGAATGGTGCAATGATCTCCTGAAAGAAATTTAGGAGACCCATATTTTATAAGTATTTGCAGACTTTGCAAGAAGAAAAAGGTTTGGGTGGGTAAGCCTTGCTTCTGTCCTAGGAAGCAGAGCATGCATATTTGATATGTGGATTTATATAATTTGCCATTCAAAATGCTCAGGTATTGCATCTTACAAGGTGCTAAAATTTATCTGTGGGTATTTTCTATGCCCTAAGTACAAGAATAATACTGTCCTGATTGCTTCTTTTTCTATTTTTTTTTTTTTTTTTTACAAGTTAAACCACATTGGATTCCTATTGTCAAAGGTTAAAAAGTTACATATTCACATGTCTTATTTAACCTCAGGCACTGACTGATCTCTTTAAGAACATCCTCACCTCTTCCCTGCCTTCAAGAAATCTGCTAAGTGGCATAGAAGGTCAATGTCAATATACCTGGATCTGCAGGCTGAATGGACCCTTGAATTCGTTTGTCTTGCTGCAGGTGTCTTTCTAACCTCTGCTTGGGTCTTCAGTGTTCCTCACTCCCCTTCATGTTGGCAGGTGCTTTGAGCCTTTCCTCATCTCATTAAGATCTCTTTGTCTTTACTGTAGGGGAGGCTAGTGGCACTGCCTTTCTCTTATCAGATGTCAAATGCTCTGTCTCAACAACAAAAAATAACAGGCAGTTTATAAGAAGATATTTTAAATCCATGATGTCAAATTAAAAAAACAAACAAACAAACAAAAAACCCTATAGGACTTAACTCCAGAATACCTTTTCCATTCCTCCTACAATAATGTGGCTGTCATCTCTTAATTTATATTACCCTTCTTAAACATACACACGCATTTAAATATATACATATGTATAGCCTATTTGAGATGCAACAGTTTCCAAGTGTTAATTTGTCTTTAAATGGCCTTTTATTTTTCATTATGCTTAAATTTGTTCAGAAGTCTGTTTTTTTTTTTTTTTTTTTTTTTTTTACCATTTTGCCTCTCATTACTTTCTTCCTCTCCGCTCATTTTTAAGGACACACTAAACTTTTTGAAAGTGAACCCTGAATTCCTCTGTTCATTCTTTAGCAATAACTTTGGTCACATATTTGGATGCATCATTTCCCAAACTGTTTTGGTAGATTTACAACCCTAATTCGCTAATAGGTTTTTAACTAAGAAGGCAAAGTGATACAGATATTAACTGTTTTTTTCTTTTCTTTTCTTTCTTTTTTTTTTTTTCTTCTTCTTTCTTTTCTTTTTTGTACTGTGTATCAAACCCAGGGTTGCTTTACCACTGAGCTCCGTCCCCATTTCTTTCAATTTTTTATTTTGAGAGAGGGTCTCACTATGCTGTTTAGGGTTTGCCTAAATTGCCAAGGCTAGACTCAAACCTGCAATCCTTCTGCCTCAGCTCCCTAAATTGCTGAGATTACAGGTGTGTGCCTTCATGCCTAGCTTAGCATTAACTGATGTACTCAGTAAGAGGGAATTTCTTCACCCTTATTAGTTCAAGTCACTAAGTGTGTGCTATGCCCTATGCAGGTCTTTGCCACTTTTTGAGCCTACAAAGAAAGGTAAGACTCAATCCCTAGCTGGAAGGAACTTGTATTCATTGGGGGGTGGGGGGGATATGTGGAAGCATAGTAGAGGTCATGGAAGAAGATTCTTCTGAAAAAGTGCTTCTATCAATGAATCAGAGATATGTAGAATTTGTAGTAAAAATTCCAGTTAGACCTGGTTAGTCTTCAGGAACCGTATGAGGATAGGCCAATTTTAATTAATAGGCAATCAGTGCAAAGATTACTTCCAGCTAGTTGGACATTTATTAAATAAATGTAGTATTCTAATACTGAGCCAAATACTTTTCTCATAAACCCAATTTTATAAGAATCTTATGTGAGACTGATTAACTTCCACCAAATACCTTGCTTTTTTAATCATCCCTACTCTGGAGGAGAAAGTTACAAATCATCTGTATAATTATCATACCCCCAAATTCTAAGACTACATATGCTCTAGCTTTCTCACCTCACCTTTAGTTTTTCTCAGTTCTTCTCCAGGGATTTAGTGATATCCAAAAAGAATTCTCTGGTCATTATCTTAGGTTAAGGGTGAACCTGTGACCCTGAACAGGCCATTTTGCTTCTCCAAGTTTCGGATACTTTTTCTATAATCTAAAAAAATATTAATAATCATCTCTGATTATTGGTACAGGGATTCAATACGTTAACATAGTTAAAACATTTTTATCAAGTGATGGGGTCTTTCATGAGATCCCAATCTAATTTCCTATTTGTGCGACATGATTGGAACTGTAATTCTGCTTACTTAAAAGATGTACTGAAGGATGAATATGTCTATATGTCTACATCATAATGAATTCTTTATTTACTTACTTTTGAAATAATCACAGACTTGCAATAATAACAATACAAAAAAAGTCCAGTTTGCTCTTACCCAGCTTCCACCATGGTGACTTTTATCTAACTACACTTCGATATGGAAAGCAGTAACTCGATGTTGATGTAGTCCCATTAACTTCCCTCAAATTCCGTTTTCATCACTTCCCTACGTAATTCAGTTTTCACCACTCTTTAAGTGAGCACATCTGTTTGTGTATATACATGCATGTGAGCTCCTATAGTTCTGTGCAATTATTTCAATGTTTATATTTGTGTCAAAAAGAAACTTCCTCATTGTACCTAGCCCTTTATGCCTGCTCTCTCTCTCTTCTCCAACATTTCCCTGTTCCCTGGTACACACTGATATAGTCTTCATTTCCATAGTTTTGCCATTTGGAGAGAATTTTATAAACAGATTCTTTGGAAACCCCACATCTCTTTCTTTTACTTTTTTCCCCCCTTTTACTTTACATTCATTCTGTAATATTCTCTCTCCTTTACCATCAGAGTACTTTTCGATGGAATCTGGTAAATATGAAAACAGCTAATATGTTTATAATATTTTTGAAAAGTTGTAAATCATCTTTGGGCAGTGGGAAGCTGCTGTTCATTTTAAAGCTACCAGGGGTAATATTACTCAGTTTCATCTTGTAAGCAAGATGATTTTTCATTTTATAGAAAGCCACTTGGTCCCTGTACTCATTTTCTATTGCTTATAATAAATTGCCACTAACTTAGTGCCCTAAAACAACAAATATTTATCTCATAATCTCCCATTGGTCAAAGTCCAGGCAATGTAGTTCACTTGAGTTCCTTGTTGGGATCTCACAATGTGAAAATTCGGATGTAGGGCATCCTACACTCTTAACCTGGAGACTCCAAGACAGCAGAGGAAGGGTTGTGGAACTTCAAGGTTCATTTAGGATGAATTTACTTCCAGGCAGATGTGACCTGAGTTCTTACTTTCTCCTCCTGGGCTCTTGGCTAGTCCTGTCACTATCTTGTAAATGTCATCAACATCTTTTTCTCCTGGTCCCTCCATGTTCAAAGCCAGAAATGGTGCATGGAATCCTCTTTCCTTTTTGGATATCTCTGGTCTTTGTTTTTTACTTTTAAGTACTCTTGTGTTTAAATTAGTCCCACAAAATAATATCTTTTTACTATCTAATATACTATATTCACAAAATTAATACCAGATGATGAGGATGACAGAAACCAATACTCTGATTCCCATACTTCCTTTTCATATTGTCTGCTGATGGTGTTTATGTGTGTGCGCATGCGCACACACACACACACACACACACACACACATACATGTGGTTACACCAAGGGAATATCATTTGGTTCAAAACAAGCTTTAAATTTCAATCCACAGATCCACAATTCTAACTTTGTATCTCAGACTTAACAGCAGACGTCTAACAGAAGTTTTGTTGTTTTTTAATTCTTTAATGGAATGTTTTGTGTTCTTCTTATATTGTACCCTAAGAGTGGTTTTGTGTGTTTATTATTTTTTGTTTCTTAACAGTTTGTGATTTGTTGCTAGCCTATGTGAGATACAGGTAGGGAGAAATAGGCACTTTTACTAATAATGGTTCCAACAGAATTCTCTCCTGATCTTTAAAAATAGTATTAATCTCATTCTCCTCGATGTTTTGTTGACATAAATGATAACATGCTTCAAATTAGATTGTAGTTCCACTGAGATTTTAAAATTATATATGCTTTTCCGAAAAAAAAAATGAGATTAATAGGTTAGATCTTTTTTTGCTGTAGTAGAATTGAATACCGAAGTAGGTAAAATCCTTTCTTGCACATACAGGTAAGCAAGGAGATTGTGTCTTAATTAAGCTTCTAGCCCTACAGTAGGAAAGTATAAATATTTAATGGACAAGAAAGATCCCTTTGAAATGTCATTTCTGAACCAGTGAAGGGTCCATAGGTAAGCACAGCTGCATATTAGTGCAACCAAATATTTGAGAATATCTACCAGAAATGGCATTCAAGCAGATAATTATAAGTGGGCCATTATTTACTACAAGTAGGTAATTTTTTCCAAGGCAAATACTTTTAAGAAATATATTATATTGTTCCTGATGGCAATATTTTCAGAATAGCACATCCCAAGGAAATATAATTCATACAGGCTCTCTCCATAATTGTGAGCGACCCTGTAGAAAACTTCTCTGTGGGTGGAAGCCAAAATTACATTTTCTGGAGCTAAATAGAAACATTCTTCTCTCTGATCAAATTTTAATGAAGCAATTCAGAGAAACCATCATCTTACTTCAAAAATTGTTTTTACTGAAAATATAATAAGTTCCTGCCTTCAGGCACAATCAGATCTTCACCATTCAGCTCTTCTCTGCTGCTGAGTCAAATTGATGAAGTCTTGTCTCTGATATTGGCCATGATTCCAAGGCCAACATTATGTTCACTGGGTACTGATTAAAGTGCCATTCACATGTTATTTTTTAATCAATATAATGATATAAATTTTAAAATGTAGTCAGAATGTTTTTATTATCTTAACTATTTGCTTTCTGGAATTTCTAATGTGTATTTTCTATTTCTTATTTCAGCCACAATTTAATTCTCCAGGTCACTGGTAATCAGGCTGGAACTGAGAGCACAGAGCCTTAGGTAGTTCAGAAATCAACTGGGCTGAGTCATTTATTGTGCAGATGAGGAATGGGAGGGCCAGAGGGGGGCCTCCAATGAACCACCACTGCTGGTTGGAAGGCCACCAGGGACAGGAAGCACGGTCACAGTCAGCATCAAGGCATTTTCGAGAATCTTGCTGCTCTACTTCTCAAAAAACAATTTATTTTAGCAGTATGATTTGATTTTTAAATGATATGCATTCATTACAAATGAGAAAAACCAAAGGACAAAGTTACAGAGTACAAAAAAAAAAAATAAAGGAAATAAGACAAAAATAATCTAAACCGCTATTTCTGAAATAATCATTTTTCACATTTGATGAAACTTATTTCAGCATATCTCTGTGTATCCATTAGCTTTGTTCTCTTTATCAAAAGCAGGAATTGCATTTCAAATCTACTTTTCATTTTACAGTTTTTATTTCTCTAATATTAAAGTTATATCTATTATTTCTCTACTATTTCTCATTTCTACTCTGTCTATGCTGGCCATTTATTCTGCATTATTTTGTTTCAGTTTTATTAAATCTAAGACTCTCTGTACTGCACTCTGACCATCAGTATCCTCCTCATTCATCCTGTATTTCCCCAGGAATTCACCCTCAAATAAGAATCTATGTCACATAGGTCATTACTGGATGAGTTCTACTCAATTCCACGTTTTTTGGATTCCTAACTTGTCCAGGAAATAAATACCAGTTTTTCTTGCTTATGAACCATCTCAGATGTGGTCTAACATTTAAGTAGATATTCAGTTGACTTTGGAAATCTCAAATTTACTTGTAAGGTAATCTATAGTTTGGGGTTTTAGACGTACGATCATTTGGTTGATAATTTTTATTTCATGTACTTTCTTTTTTATAGACATTTCAAGAGACAAAATAAAAACACTCATACTTCTAATTAATCATTTTTGTACAGAAATCACAAAGACATTTTCTTAAGATTTTTTTTTTTCCCCCTGGGATAAATCAAGTGAATTAGAATCTGTGGTGCTGGGTTTTGTGTACTGAACAGATTTTCCTTCATTATGCTTCAGTTACCATAAATCCCACAAATTATATTGACTTGTTTAAGAAAAGTGCTTGTTTATTTTTTATTTAACATCTTCATAATAGTTGGACTTTATTTTGAAACTGAGGTTAATGGAACTGCTTCTCTCTGGAGCTTACAGTTATGGTGACTCAAGGTATCATGAGATTGTCTTCAAACTTCTGCTTGCAAGTGGAATGTGACTTTTAAATAATAATTTATGAACCCAAAGAAAGTCACATGGCCACAACTGATGGAAGCCGCTTAGGGAGCCATTATCATGCCTTAGGAAGGGAGCAACCATTTGGGATTATCTATGCAATCTGAAGTTGTCCATTTCAAGGTCACAGACATTCTCCTTTACATGTGAATTTTATTCACTGACACTTGTCTTGGGGGGAAAAACAAAAATGTCATCCAATCACAGGATCATGCTCAATGTCCAGAGTCTCCTGTTTCTGGTCAGATGTATTTCAATGAATGAATGGTCCTCATTATACTTTCCAAGTCATTCTGCATAGAGTGGTACAGTGAGGAGGGTCTTATTTAATCACTAAACCCACTGTAAAAATAAGAAAATTAAGTCATGTGGAAAACACTGACCCACATAATGTATGCAGTCCTAATAAGCAGATGTTGAGAGGTCACAAGATGAGGGTCATGTGTCTTGGTTAAGACTTTGTTCCCTTCAGTGGTCTCTTACCAGCCATTGTACTTCATGGTTAATAGTTCCCTTCCTGTCATCCATCTTCATCACATCTAAAGAGGACATTGAATGATAGGTGATGCATGTATGTCCCAGACTTCTTTTCCGTAAGAAAATTGACAACTTAAAAGTGAAGTTATGTCTTGAACTGCTATTGCATTTTTAATCCATAATTAGAGTTCATTAGAAAAATCAAATCTAGCAAACCAGAGTCAGCCCTCTGTGTGCTCTATTCCTTCCAGTCACCTCTGTGTGACACTGTGCTATCAGTCATTCTTTTTTTTTTAATACTTAATATAATGTTATTTTTTTTTACACAAATGGAGCACAGCTTTTCATTTTTCTGGTTGTACATGAAGTAGAGTTACACCATTTGTGCAATCAAACCCATACATATGGGTAATAATGTCCATCTCATTCCACCATCTTCCACCACACACACACACCCTCCCTTTCTCTCCCTCTGCCCAATCCAAAGTTCCTCCATTCTTCCCTCCACCAGTTATTATGGATCAACATCCACTTATGAGAGAAAATATTTGGCCTTTTGATTTTGGGATTGGCTTACTTCACTTAGCATGATTTTCTCAAACTCCATCCATCTACCTATAAATGCCATGATTTCATTCTTCTTTAAGGTTGAGTAATAATCCATTGTGTATACATACCACAGTTTCTTTTTAAAATTATTTAATTTATTTAATCTAATTAGTTATATATGAGAGCAGAATGTATTTTGATTCATTGTAGACAATTGCAGCACAACTTTTCATTTTTCTGCTTGTACATGATGTGGTGTTGCATCATATGTGCAGTCATACATGAACCTAGGGTAATGATGTCCATCTCATTCCCATCTTCCACCACACACACACACACACACACACACACACACCCTTTGTTTGACCAATAAAAGTTTCTTCATTTTTTCCCATGCTCCCCCCATTATGAATCAGCATCCACTTATTAGAGAGAACATTCAAACTTTGGATTTTTGGTATTGGTTTACTTTGCTTAGCATAATATTCTCCAACTCCATCCATTTACCTACAAATGCCATAATTTTATTCTCTTTTAATGTTGAGTAATATTCCATTGTGTATATATACCACATTTTCTTTATCCGTTCATCTAATGAAGGGCATCTCAGTTGCTTCGACAGTTTAGCTATTGTGAATTGAGCTGCTATAAACATTGATGTGGCTGTGTTACTATAGTATGCTGATTTTAAGACCTTTGGGTATAGAGCAAGGAGTAGGATAGCTGGGTCCAATGGTGGTTCCCTTCCAAGTTTTCTAAGGAATTTTCATACTGCTTTCCAGATTGGTTGCACCAATTTGCAGTTCCACCAGCAATGTATAAGTGTGCCTTTTCCCCCACATCCTCACCAGCACTTATTATTGTCTGTACTCCTGATAACTGTCATTCTGACTGGAGTAAGATGAAATCTTAGAGTAGGTTTGGTTTGCATTTCTCTAATTACTAGAGGTGTTGAACATTTTTTCATATATTTGTTTATTAATTTTGTATCTTCTCCTGAGAAGTATCTGTTCAGCTCCTTAGCCCATTTATTGATTGGGTTGTGGGTTTTTTTGGTTTTTTTTTTTTTTTTTTTTTTTTTTTGGTGTTAAATTTTTTGAGTTCTTTATATATCCTAGAGATTAGTGCTCTATCTAATGTGTGTTGGTGAAAATTTGCTCTCAAAATGTAGGCTGTCTCTTCACCTCATTGATTGTTTATTTTGCTGAGAACAAGCTTTTTAGCTTAAGTCCATCCCATTAATTTATATATATATATATATATGTATATATGTACATATATATGTATACATATGTATATATGTACATATATATGTACATATATACGTATATATATGTACATATACGTATATATATGTACATATATGTATATATATGTATATATATGTATATATATGTATATATATGTACATATATGTTGTAGATGGACACAATGCCCAATTTTATCTATTTATTTTCATGTGGTGCTGAGAACATAACCCAGTGTCTCACACTTACAAGGCAAGCTCTCTGCCACTGAACCACAATCTCAGCCCCATTTATTAATACTTGATTTTATTTCTTGTGCTTTAGGAGTCTTGTTAAGGAAGTCAGGGCCTAATCCAATGTGATGAAGATTTGGGCCTACTTTTTTCCTCTATTAGGCGCAGGGTCTCTTGTCTAATTCCTAGGTCCTTGATCTACTTTGAGTTGAATTTTGTGCATAGTGAGAGATAGGGGTTTAGTTTCATTTTGCTGCATACAGATTTCCAGTTCTCCCAGGACCATTTGTTGAAGAGGTTATCTTTTCTCCAACGTATGTTTTTGGCACCTTTGTCTACTATAAGATAACTGTAGTTGTGTGGGTCAGTCTCTGTGTCCTGTATTCTGTACCATTGGTCTATCAGTCTATTTTGGTGCCAATACCATGCTGTTTTTGTTACTATTGCTCTGTAGTATAGTTTAAGGCCTGCTATTGAAATGCCTCTTGCTTCACTCTTCTTGCTAAGGATTGCTGTAGCATTTCTGGGTCTCTTATTGATCCAAATTAATTTCATGATTGCTTTCACTATTTCTATGAGGAATGACATTGGATTTTAATTGAAATTGCATTGATTCTCTATAGTGCTTTGAGTAGTATGGCAATTTTAACAAAATTAATTTTGCCTATCCAAGAGCATGGAAAATATTTCCATCTTCTAAGGTTTTCTTTAATCTATCTATTTATTTATTTTTAGTGTTCTCTAGTTTTCATTGTAGAGGTCTTTCACCTCTTTTGTTAGGTTAATTCCAAAGTATTTTATTTATTTATTTAATTTGAGGCTATTGTGAATGGGATAGTTTTCCTAATTTCTCTTTCAGAAGATTCATCACTGATGTACAGAAATGCATTTTATTTATGGGTGTTGAGTTTATATTCTGCTGCTCCTTTGCTCAATTCATTTATTAGTTCTAGATGTTTTCTGGTGGACTTTTTTGGATCCTCTAAGTATAGAGTTATGTCATCAGCAAATAGTGATATTTTGAGTTCTTCTTTTCTGATTTGTATCCCTTTAATTTCTTTCATCTGTCTGATTGCTCTGGCTGGAGTTTTCAGGTCTATGTTGAATAGAAGTGGTGAAAGAGGGCATCCCTCTCTTGTTTCAGTTTATAGAGGGAATGCTTCCAATTTTTCTCCATTTAGAATGATATTGGCATTGGGCTTAGCGTAGCTGGCTTTTACAATGTTGAGATATTGTTCCAGTTATCCCTAGTGTTGTGAACATGAAGGGATACTGCATTTTGGTGAATGCTTTTTCTGCATCAATTAGGATGATCATGTGATTTTTATCTTCATGTCTATTGATGTGATAAATTACATTTTTTATTTTCATATGTTGAACCAATCTTGCATCCCTAAAATGAACCCCCACTTGATTGTGGTGTGCTTCCTGTTGGATATGTTTTTTATTTGATTTGCCAGAATTTTATTGAGAATTTTTGCATCTATCTTCATTAAAGATATTGAGAATTTTTGCATCTATCTTCATTGAAGATATTGGTCTGGTGTTTTCTTTCCTTGATGTGTCTTTGTCTGGTTTTGGTGTCAGAGGTAATATTGGTCTCATAGAATGAGTTTGGAAGGTCTTCCTCCTTTTCTATTTCATGGAATAATTTCAGGTGTATTGGAGTTAGTTCTTCTGTGAAGGTTTTATAGAACCCACATGTGTATTCATCTGGTCCTGGGCTTTTTTGTTGTTGTTGTTGGTAGGCTTTTTGATGGCATCTTCTATTTATTGTTTGAAATTGCTGTTTAAATTGTGTACATCCTCCTGATTCCCTTTGTTTAGCTCATATGAGTCTAGAAATTTGTCGATGTCTTCCAGATTTTCTATTTTATTGGAGTAGAAATTTTCAAAATAGTTTCTAATTATCTTCTGTATTTTAATAGTGTTTGTTTTGACATTTCCTTTTTTCCATCACGAAGTTAATAATTTGAGTTTTCTCTCTCTTCTTTGTTAGCATGGCTAAGGGTTTATCAATTTTATTTACTTATTTTAAAGAATGAACTTCTCATTTTGTCAATTTTTTCAATTGTTCCTTTGTTTCAATGTTGTTGATTTCAACTCTGATTTAATATCTCCTGTCTTCCACTACTTGTGGTGTTGATTTGTTCTTTTTCTAGGATTTTGAGGTGTAATGTTAGGTCATTTATTCATTGACTTCTTATTCTTTTAAGGAATTAATTTAATGTAATGAACTTTTCTCTTAACACTACCTTCATAGTGTCCAAGAGATTTTGATATGTTGTATCAGTGTTCTCATTTACCTCTATTTTTTTTTTTAATTTCCACTTTGATGTCTTCTGCATCCATTGTTTATTCAATAGCATGTTATTTTGTCTCCAGGTATTGGGTTAACTTCTATTATCTATTTTATCATTGATTTCTAATTTCAATTCATTGTGATCTGATAGAATGCAGGGTAGTATCTCTAATTTTTGGCATAATATATGGTTTATTTAAGAGAAGGATCCATGTATTGATGAGAAAAAAGTGTATTCACCTGTTGATGGATGAAATATTCTATATATGTCTGCAAAGTGTAAGTTATTGATTGTATCATTGAGTTTATAGTTTTGTTGTTTAGTTTTTATTTGGAAGATCTGTCCAGTGGTAAAAAGAGGTGTGTTAAAGTCAACCAGCATTACTGTGTTGCAGTCTATCTGATTCTTGAAATTCAGAAGAGTTTGTTTGATATACATAGATGCTGCATTGTTTGGGGCATATATATTTACAATTGGTATGTCTTGCTAATGTATGTTTCCCTTAAACAGTATGAAATGTTCTTCTTTTTCCCTGCTGACTAGCTTTGGATTGAAATCTACTTTATCTAATGTGAAGATGGAAATCCCTGCTTGTTTACGCAGTTCATGTGAGTGTATAATTGTCCCCAACCTTGGCATATTGTTGGGTCCATTTTTTTTTTTAATCCAATTTGCCAGTCTGTATTATTTAATTGGTGAGTTTAGGCCAGTCACATTCAGGGTCCCTATTGAGACATGGTTTGTATTTCCAGTCATTTTGGTTCATTTTTGGTTTTTAACTTGACTTGGTTTCTCCCTTGATTGGCTTTTGTTTAGTTAGTTCATCCCTTTGCTGATATTGTTATTTTTCACTTCTTCCTCATGAAATATTTTGCTGAGGATGTTCATTAGGGGAGGCTTTCTAGTTTTAAATTATTTTAACATTGGTCTCCCCCTATATGTAATCTGATTCCTTTTTCTTGTGACCTTTAAACGTCTCTCTTTATTCTGCATTCTAGACATTTTTATTGTAAAGTGCCTTGGTGTAGGTATGTTGTGATTTTGTACATTTTGTGTTCTGTAAGCTTCTTGGATTTGATTTTCCAATTCATTTTTCATGTTTGGGAACTTTTCTGTTATTATTTCATTGAATTTTATTTGTTCCTTTGATTTGAATCTCTATGCCTTCCTCTAACTCAACAGTTCTTAGATTTGGTCTTTTGATGCTATCCCATAATTCTTGGATGTTCTGCTCATTGTTTCTTACCATCTTTACTGTTTGATCAACTTTATTTTCCAAGATTATATATTTTATCCTCATTCTCTGACATTCTGTCTTTCAAGTGATCTAGTCTGTTGGTGATGCTTTCTCTTGAGTTTTTAATTCGGTTAACTGTTTCCTTCATATCAAGGATTTCTGTTTGTTTGTTTGTTTTTCAGAATCTCTATCTCTTTATTGAAGTAAGCTTTTGCTTCCTGTATTTGTTCATATAGCTATTTATTGAAGGAATCTTTTGTTTCCTGTGTTTGCTTTCTTATATCATCCTTTAGTTTGCAGAACATTTTAATCATGTACATCCTGAACACCTTCTCTGACATTTTTTTCTACTGTGCTGGTCATGGATTCTAATAATGTATCTTGGCTTGTCTTAGGTACTTTCTTCTCTTGTTTTTCTCATATTATTCATGTGTCTTCCTTTCTAGAAGTGCCAACTCAATGTATTACAGTTTCTACCATATAGACTTATAGTGTCTCTGCAGATTTCCAGTGCCCCTCGTTTAAGGGGGACATCAATATTAACAAGTCTCAATGCAAACAATATGCAGCTTTAAACTAAATTGTCCTATTAAGACATTTACAGTTTTGTCTCAATAGACATAGATGATGTGTTCAATTTATCTACAATATAAACAGTAGGTTTGTGACAGTGTCTACAGATTCTAATTGTGGACAAAGGGAGAACCAGGGGGTTTAGGATGATTAATTAAGGAGATAGGAAGTGAGGATATAGAGGTATTAGATCTTAGGAAGTGTGTATGAGTAATCAAAAGAAGTTGGCTGGTAGCAGGAGAAAAGAGACAAAGAGATTATAATGAGACAGGTAAGTGGTAAGAGAATAGAAAGAGAGTACAAAAAAACATACAAACAAAAAATTAATAGCAAAAGAAAATGTAACAATAAAAGATAAAATAATACACAACAAAACTGTAATATGCTCTTCAGACATCCCAGTCCTCAGTAGCTGACAGCATGGAAAGTACTTAGTTTCACAAATGTTGGGGATGTAAGGGGAGGAAAAGAGAGAGAGAGAGAGAGAGAACAAAAAAGTGAAGAATGAAAGAAAAAAAAATCTTGAAGAAAAATTGCAGGGTTATTTCTGTTGGAGTTCAGTGTCTTCCTTGCTTCCCTTCTTATCAAGTAGGTGGGCTTGTCTGTTGTTTGCTGGTATCTTCCCCCTCAGGATGGTGAAGGTTATTAAGGTGGGAGGGTTTGTCTTGGAAGTGGAACTTCTGGAAACTACAGCCCAAGGATCTCCTTTGGGGCCTACTTATGTGATGTGGGCACCTGGTCTTAGCCCCTTAGATTGCCTGTATGCCCCACAATTCCCGGTCTCTTTAGTATCTAAACTTTGCCTCTCATGCCCCCTCCCCTTTCTACTTCCCAATTAGGAAATTCTTCTTTAGAGGTCCTGTTGGCTGAGCTCTGGGGCCTGCACACCTATTGTGGAGGGCTGTTACTGTATATCAGGCAGATCAGAACCGGCCTTCAGGAGCTACATTGCTGCAAGCACTGTGTGGCATTAGTGGCTGTGGGAGAGGATGGTTAGGGGACTATGGGTACCTTGATATTGCTTCTAGGCCCCAATTGGTGTGCCAGGATGGGAGTTACCCAACTGAAGATGGCAATGGTGGCAGTGGAGATAATTCAAGATGGCAACAAAGATGTCCCAAGACGGAGGAGTCAGCCTTCAGAAACGGGCAGCCAGTGTGGGCCTTGTGGAGGTGTTGTGTGGCATGTTCAGAGATGTGGCACTGTTGTGTGTGGTGCTACAGTGGGTGACTGTCTCCAGACCCTGTCAGTTTCCCCAGGCGCAGGCCACTATATGGAGGGGACCATGGCAGTAGTAGCAGTGTCCCAAGATAGAGGCAGCCAGGGGAGTCCTGCATTGGTTGATTGGGATCCCACATTGGTTGATGGCGGGGGGGGAGGGGGAGACCAGTCATTCTTTCCAGATACATCTCACTCCAGGTTTATTAAAGGCACATGGAATTTATCAGGATTCTATGTGAGAGCCAGACATTAATTTTTTTCTCTGAATGATAATTTATTCATAATAAAATCAATTCAGATATTTTAATAAAGATGATTGCAATATGTATGATTTAGTCTATGCAAAAAGTCAAGTTTTAATAGTAGTTTGTTGCTTGCAAGCCCTACTATCTCTTATCCAACTTTATATGAGAATTAGTTGCATCTTCCACACCTTCATGTCCAGAATGTGTTCCTTTTAATTATAACTTAATTATGTGCCAAAATTTCCCCACCCAGTTCTATTTCTTGAGACATAGTATTAATGCAGTCTATAACTTCCAAGATATGTCAATAATTTCTCCAATTCTTCAGCAAAAGTCACAACCTTATTGAGTACATTAAATGATTTCTAGCATAGTGCTAGTGATACCCAACTAATTTTTCATGATATAACATGACTTGCCTTCTCTCCAGACTATAATGATTTCTTATTCATGAACAACCTGGCTTTGAAGCAAGAATTGTGTACTTCACTTTTGTTGTTGTTATAGTGTTACTCAGTTTCTGGTATCAATTTCTACACCGGCTTTGCTAATTTGTGCCAAAGTAACAAAACAAAACAAAATATGAGTAGCTAATAAAAATAAGTTTAATTCTCTCTCAGTTTAGATATCCATCATGTTTAGCTGTATATATATATATATATATATATATTTTTTTTTTTTTTTCATTCTGGAGCATAAACTATAAAACTTCCCTCATTTGGAAGAGACTAATATGGTAAGAAAGGATATAATTCTGTGTCTATAGGATGGAACATAAAGTTTCTGCTTAGATATGCTAAGCAGACAATAGATGTTATACATATCTTTCATTTTGTTTTGTTTTGGTTGGCCAAAGGAAAGTTCAGTTCAAGTCTGATTTATTCAAGATTAAAAATATGATTTTGTCATGGTGAATTCCATTGTGAGTGTGTATATATAATGTATATGTTATATAAAATATACATATATAAATATATATGTATATAAGCATATGTGTGTAATAGTTATATATATGTAATACACACATGCACATACATTTATATATGTATTACAATAAATTGAAGACAATCAATACCTAAAAGATCTGTGGTCATAATTCAAATGAATTCAGAATATCTAAGATACAAAGAAGAGTCTGATAATTTGGATAGACTAGCATTTCTCTAAAAAGGGAAGGGATGACCTCCTTTTGAAATAGTCTTCAAAGATTAAATCCAAATACCTCATTTATTTGTAGATTGAATTTTAATTTTTTCATAATTTGAAAGCTATTGTGGCTAAAAAAATATGACAACCACCTTCTGAGAATTTGGGGGGAGAGTCACTCACTGTATTCTCTTTCATTCTGATCTTTTCTAAAATGTCCACAATGTCTTGCATAACTTGTGACATTCCATGCGTGGTGTGCTGGTGGCAGTTATTTTGCCCAGGTACTCATGGGCACAATACTACACATTTCTGATGCATGTTTTAAAGTGAAGGAAGCATGTTAAGGGAGCCTTTTGAACAAGGTAAATTACATGTCTCTTGACGATACTCTATCTAAAATTTTTTGAAATGCTAAAAAGAAAGGATAACAAAATATATCAAATAATATCAAAGAAAGGATTTTCTAAAAGGAATAAAAATGTTCATAGCACATAATAGAATTGCTAAAGTATTGAAAGAGATGCATTTATATTGACAAAAGCCAGAAACCACAAGAAAAATACAGCTCAAAAATCATGTCAAATGCAAAATTTGGTATAGGTATGAAGAGAATTCCATATTGCTACATAGTGGGGTGTTTAATATACAAGCTTTGTTTTATGACAAACCAACAACATAAATTTAAATATGAGCAGAATATTTAAGTAACATAAATAATATTGAATAATGGAAACTTTAAAATTTTAGCTTATCAAAAGAATTTCACATTTTTCAAGTGTCAGGGTTAAATTTCACTGTAAGTAAAATTTTATCATAAATTTTATTGTGAGACTTAATCTTTACTGCAAGCAGCACCCCCACTGAAGATCTCACTACTTATGTTAGGTTTTTTCCTTTTGTATAGTACTGTAATTTTCAGCATTTGGTGTGTCCCACCAGTTATTTTTTATCTTATTGCCTGCCTGTCTTGCCCAGAATAATGTACATATTTATCTACTTTGAAAAGGTTACAGAACAAATGAATATTCAATAGTATACTATTTAGCAAAGAATGCATGATATATAACAAGTAACATATATTATACATAATATAATGTTGTCATTGAGATGAAATTAATAAAACACAAAATCGGCCATTTCAAGCGAAAATATTCAGTGATGTTTTGTAAATTGGCATTATTGTGCAATTTCTACCTCTATTTCCAAAATATTTTTGTGAAATCAAAAAGAAAATCCCATACTTGCTACATAGTTGCTTCACATTTCTTCCTTTCCCCAGGCCTTGGTAACTCACTGTATTTTATCTCTATGTATTTACCTATTGTACATATTATAATCACATAATATGTATAAAGTGTAAGTGTAATCACATAATATGTAATTTTTTTCTGATTCTTCACTTAACCTCCATGCTGAGGGTCATTGTGGTATATATTGGTATGTTGTTCCTTTCATGGATTTATACTAGTCCACTGCATACGTTATATCCTAAGTTGCGTTCAACCACTCATTGCTTGATGTGCATTTGTACTGTTTCTTCCATGAATTTTGTGGATGGTGCTGCCATGAGCAGGCATGGACTTCCTTTGATTTGGAGTCCCTACTTTTCAGTCTAAGAGTACTTACCTAGTAATACACATATTGGGTCATAAGGTAACTCTGTGTTTCCATGTTTATAGTTTGGAGGAGCACTGAATTGCTTTCCACAGATTATATTCCAAGTAGCAATATATGTAGTTTTCAATTTCCCCACCTCCTTAACAGGACTCGATAATTTTTTTAAGGACATCCTAGTATTGTGGAATGCTATCTCATTGTGGTTTTGATTTTCATGTCCATAATGACTAATTATAAGGGTTTTTTCCCCCCCAAAATACTTCTGGCTATTGGTATACATTGTTTGGATATACATAGTTAAATGTTTGCCATTTTTTTTTAAAATTCTCATCTTTTGCTGTTGTGCTACAAGAATGGTTTATATATTCTATATACTTGATCAGCATCAGGTATATCATTTGCAAATATTTGGCCCATTTTGTAGATAGTATTTTTAACTTCCTTGATTTTTGATGAGAGTTTTATGGTTCCATTTTTTATATTTAGGTCACTGATATATTTTGAATAAATTTTTACATATGTTGAAGTAAAATGCCAACTTATTTTTTTTTTCCATATGTATTCAGGTGACCCACGTCAAGTTGTCCAAGAGACTATTCCTTCTCTAATGAATAGTCTTCAAACTCTTGGCAAATTTCAATTGCCCTTCGCTTTCCTTAGCATTTTAAGTATGTTCTTAACACTTTTAAACAGTTGTCCAGTAATTCCTTTGTCTATGGTTCCTCATGGCCAAATTCTGTTAATTTTATCTTTTTTTTTTTTTTTTGTACCAGGGATTGAATTCAGGAGCACTCGACTACTGAGCCCCATCCTCCACCCTCTTTTGTATTTTATTTAGAGACAGGGTCACACTGAGTTGCTTTTGCTGAGGCTGGCTTTGAACTCTAGATCCACCTGTCTTAGGCTGGAGAACCACGGGGATCGCACACATGCGCCACCGCACCCAGTGGAACTTGCTTTCTTGTGGCACTACCTGCTTCATAATTTTTCTTGACAATAGAGTATTTTAGATATTATAATGCAGTATTCTTGAAAATTATATTCTTTTCTTGCCTTCGGATTGGTTTCTTTTATTTTATATAATACATAGCTATTTGTTTCGTTGGTTACTTTAAAAAAAATTGATTCTGTATTGTTTTGTAATTCTGTATGTGTTCCTTTTGAGAAAGATTTCCGTAAATAATATTGGCCAAAAAATTGAACAAAAGTAGGAATAAAAATGAAAGAAAAGAATGAAAGGAAAAGAGCCATTGCACTCCATAAAATGGGTGAAAAGATTGATAGATATTGCACATTTGCATAATGATGGTTTCCATTTACTGAGCCAATAAGGATTACTGAATAAATAATGACTGTTATATCTTGGGTGTTTTGCATATATTATCCTACTTAATTGTCAAAAATACTTATAAGAAAGGCCTCCATTTGTCTTAGTTTTAGCTGACAAACCTGAGATTCACATTAAATTTTTAACTATATTTACTACAGACATAAACCCAGTTTTTTCTTTCTACTCAATTGCATTCTTTTACATAAAACATTATCATTTGTTAACAGAATAACTTCCTGTAAACTCTGATTTTTGTTTTTTAGTAGAAAGTTTATTTACATCAAGCTTACTATAATCATATATATCTTGGGGAAAATGAAAGAGACATTTTACATTAAAGCTTTTGAAGAAGCATAACTTTTCCACACACAAATTGAGCATAGACAAGAAACAAAAAATTAATTTGCATAATACAGTCAAAAAGCATTATCCAGTTCTTTCCCCTAAAAATCCTTCACAAATTGCAGAGATGCATGATAAACTAAAATTGCAAATTTGAATTTTTACATTAGTTATTGTAATTGTTAAGGAATCATAATGAAAGTACCCCAAATCCAAAATCTGTGTATGCCAAAGGGCATATCAAGATCTTCTTAATAATAAGTTTTATCAAAATAGCCATCTCTGAGCCGGGCGCGGTGGCGCACGCCTGTAATCCCAGCACTTTGGGAGGCTGAGTCAGGAGGATCGCGAGTTCAAAGCCAGCCTCAGCAATGGCGAGGCACTTAGCAACTCAGTGAGATCCTGTCTCTAATAAAATACAAAAAAAGGGCTGGGGATGTGGCCCAGTGGTCGAGTGCCCCTGAGTTCAATCCCCGGTACCAAAAAAAAAAAAAAAAAAAAAAAAAAAAAAAAAAAAATAGCCATCTCTGTTAAGTGTCATACTTAGGCTTTAGTGTACACATTTGGTTCTCCCTTTTCCTATGTGAGGATTCTCTTCTTATCTTTAAACTCCTCCCCGACCCATGACTCTCGGTCATATTTCTCCTTCAATAAACCATCTGCACCCACATCCTGATCTGCTTCTCTGCCTTGTGGTAGATTAAATAATGGAGCCCCAAAGATGTTCAATCCTAACTTCCAGGTAAATAGCTTGGGCAAAAGGGGTTTGCACACATAGTTAAGTTGAAGTTCTTGATGTGGGATCTTTACATTGAAATACCCTGTTCCTGGGTCTATTCCCAAAGGACTTAAAAGTAGCATATTACAGCCACTTCAATGTTTATAGCAGCACAATTCACAATAGCTAAACTGTGGAACCAAACTAGATGCCCTTCAGTAGATGAGTGGATAAAGAAAATGTGGTATATATACACATTGGAATTTTACTCAGCTATAAAAGAGAATAAAATAATAATATTCACAGGTAAATGCATGAAGTCAGATAATATAAATGCTAAGTGAAATTAGTCAGTCTCAAAAATCCACATGCTGAATGTTTTCTCTGATATAAGGAGGATGATTCACCGTGATGTTGGGTTGGGGTGCATAGGAGGATTAGAGGAACACTAGAAACATCAAAGGGGAGGGAGGGAGCAAGGGGGCATGGAGAGGGGAAAAAAAAGAAGGTGGTAGAATAAGATGGATATCATTATCCTAAATGCATGATTGAAAACTTGACCTGTATGAATATACTTTGTATACATACAGTGTTATGTAAAAAGATGCTCTATATGTGTATTATGAATTGTAATACATGCTACTATTATAAATAAATCAATTTTGAATTAAAAAAAATAAGAAATACCCTGGTTGATTCAAAACAGTGATAAGACTTTTTGTAAAAGGGAGGCAGAGGGATCAGAGCCAGAAAAAGTGATGTGATGATGAAGAATAGATTGGAGGGATCCACTTTGAAGATGGAACAAGGGAAACCCTGTTAGTTGTGTAAGTTAGTTGTGTAAGATTCACTTTGGACTTTTAGTCATCCGAATTGCAAGGCAATATATTTATTAATTTTGGACAACTAAGTTTGTGAACATTTATTATAACAACAAGAGACTCATACACTACATCACTCTCCTCTTTCTTTATTACCAATAACCTCATATCTGAAGGATACCTTAAAGAAATTTTGAAAAGTAATTTGGTAGAAAAGCCTAATTAAGCTGTAGATAATATTTTGTTTTAGAACTAAAAGTAAAGGTGGATTTTTAAAAACACTATAGTATGAAACAATACCTTAACACAAAAAGTATCCTATCTATGTATACAAATGTGAACAATTAACTAACTACATGGTGATGGTTTCTTGAATTTTCTATATTTTTTCTTAGTAAATACCTTTTCAAGTCCCCATAAAATCACATGACTGTTCTATAAAATTACTATCCAAATTGAGAAAGTTCACACATTCCAGAGCGTTCCAAAATAAGACATAGTACATACTTGGTAATTCAAACAAGGAAAAAATCCACGGGTACCAACATGAACTGTTTAGTATAGGATCTTATTCCAAAGGACAAGGAGTTTCTCAAAAGTAGATGGAAAGTCTGCAAAACTCTGTAGGGGAAATGAAAATGTGGAGTTGGCCAGACATATTTTTGAAGCTAGAGAATCATCACATGACTCTGGTTGGATTTTGGAATTTTATTAAATGGTACATTTGGGGCACGTTTGTTCCAAGTGACTAATGTATGATCAAGTGTCATCTCACTTCTGTAAACATAGTTCTGATTAATATTTTTGCACATTATTACATTTACATAAAATAAAACAGTTCATATGAATGTTGCCACATATGCTTTTCTGAGCTCTAATTCTCATAGTTTCCCATTATTACCAACTTCCTTGGTGTGATACATTTGTTCTAATCGAGGAAGCCACAGTGAGACATAGTTATTCAATTCCATAGTTTATCTTTGTGGCATAAAAAAGGTATATGTGTTTTGACAAAAGTACAAATTCATGTAACAATTATAGTATCACACATGCAGAAGAGTTCCACTGCCCTAAAAAACAAGCTTATCAGATATATTCATGCATTCATATATCTCTATATTTCCATATTCTAAAACTCACTTTTTTCCTTATTAACAACAAAGTATTTTGTTTGGTATATAAATCCATTTAAGATGACACACCAATTCCTCTAGGATTGGCTGCCCAAACCTACTTCTTCCAAAGACAAATTTGATTATTCATTGTAATAACTTGTTCATTCATTGGGATAGCTTAGTCTTTCTTGTGACCATATATTCACTCTTGAAGTTTTCATAACTAGAACAATTCTTCATGTTTCTCCACAAACTGTCCAAACGTTCCTACCCAAGTTAGATTTTTTTTGACCATTCTGTGCTATATCACCCTTTTTGTCTTACGAATTCCCAAAGCAAACATTGTATCTATTCTATTTATTTCATAGTTAAACATGGACCATCCTAGACCCCATTGTGTTACATCAGCTGTGATTATTACTAAATTTTTATTAAGTGCATATTATGAATGTGTGGAATTATCATGAAAGTAAAGAAATGTTTTTCAACTTTTCATTGAGACCAGTAGAAAGTAGTCAGTCACTTAATGTGTTTGTATTGATTATCAATAATATATATAGCATTATTATCTATGTATACATATATGTATATAAGTATTTATGTATATATATGTGTGCATATATATGAATGTATATATATATGAAAGTCTCTCTGAAGATCAGAACTTTTATTGTGAGTGGAAGGACAGTGACAGTATCCTTAGCATCCTTATTGTCATTAAGGAAATCACTCATGTGGTTTATTTTATTAAAAATAACAAAAATGATCATAGAACATTAATAATAGAGCAACATATGTGAACTAGAAAAGAAGCATAGATTTAAAATAGCACAATACTGTCATGGGGATACTGCTCAGAAAACACACTAAGTCTGAATTTGAAAGAAAACCATACTCTGGGAACTTTCCTGTGGAATTTTGTAAGATTTTACAAATTGCAAGCAAGCGGAATACATGGGCTGAAAATGCAATTAGCAGAGCAAAAACAGACAAACCCATCCTCATTTTACATCCTCATTTGTGAGTGCATATCCTCATTTGTGAGTGCACAAACTACAGAAAAACAAATTTTTTTTTAACATTTAAAACAGCTTTGTAACAGTTTCACAAGGGAACCCTAAAGATGGAGTCACTATGGCTATACTTACTTATGTTTGTCTATAGCTATTTCTTATACTTAACTACTGTTTTAGTAACCTATATCCATCTCTATATTTATCTGTAACTATCTGTAACTATATTAGACTTATGAGATTATACGTATCACCTTATATTGTCTACATCTTATTAGTAACAACTAAATTCTACGTCTTACAGTGATATATTGTTGTATTGTTACTTCTTCTATCTTACAACTGGGGCAGACTGGAGTAACTTAACATTACTAATTTTATAACACTTATCTTATAATCCTGTTATGCTTACTAATTAATATTTCCTTAATTTCTAATCTATAGCCTATAACCTACATTGATTAAATTCAGACTATAACGTTACAAAGTAGAGCAGATTGCTGGTGGGCTACTATTTGTATTTTCTAGGCTCAAAATTCAAGTTAAAGGGGATCATGTGAATCTCCTCCTTGGCCAGTGTGGCCAGGAGGGTTAGGGAAGGGGGTTTTGAGGGGCTGCACAACCACAAGAGCATTAAATAAAATTTTTCAAATCTATAAGTCCTGCTTTTTCTCTTACATCATTTTCCTTCATTTATTCACTTGGTCATCCTTCTACCCACACTATGTATTTGCATGAGTGTGTGTGTGAGTGTGTGTGTGTGCACACATGCACACATGCACACACGTGTGCAAATACAGGTTTTATGGTCCTTTCCCTAAGGGCTGCAGCATTCGACTAGCTGTAGTGGTAAGCACAAAGGTCTCTTCAAAGAAAGATAATTCATCTCATTTCAACAGTCATTCTCATTTTTTTTAAATTTTTATTCGTTCTTATTGGATATACATGAAAGTATATTTTGACGTATCATGCATATGTGAAGTGTAATTTATTGTAATTAAGATCTCATTCGCGTGGTTGTACATGATATGGAGATTCAGTGGTGGTGTATTCATATATGACCATAGGAAAGTTATGTCTAATTCATCCCATGCTCATTCCTATTCTTTTTCCCACTTCCTTCCCTTCATTCCCCTTTGTTTAATCCACTTAACTTGTATTCCTCCCCTCCCCACTCATTTTGTGTTAGCATCCACATTACATTTCCCTTAATGAAACCATCCATTGATAAATGGTTACCCTTCATACATCCAGACACAGGTATAGGAATTATCTTACCAGTGTCTCAGCCTGCAGTGAGAAAACTGAAGAATCCATGGTGGTGATGTCTTCATGTTTGATCTTCTTTTGATAGTGGATATTCACTTTGCAGGTAATCTAAGTTAGTGGGGGAATTGGTTGAAAAGGGAGTGCAGTCTTTTTTACGCAATCCAAACTTTATGTTCTTCCCCTCTGTTTCATTAAATGTTGCAGTAATGGAATGAAAAAAGAAAAAGAATGCTATTTAATACACCCCAGGTCTTATAGCTATAAAGTGGTGAAATCTGTATTGCAAACGAACTTAATGTGACACCAAAAAACCTATGCAACTCTTACAAGGGGTTAATTATTTAGGTTTTCTTTGCTATTCAGGAAAGTGTTTTAAAAGTTAATGAAAATTACTTGCAAAACACAACTTCTGTTTTTCCCTACTGAGTTACAGTCCTACAGAAAATTAAAAATAAAAAACAGAAGCAAAAACAAATAATAATTGGCCTCCCAGTGCCAAGATCATTAGTGGGCTGGTTCAGGAGCAGTTTAAGAGCCTGAGCACACAGCCTCTATTGTTCACCTTAATAATCTTAGAAACTCACGGAAATCCCACATCTTATCTGCTTCATTCAGCCTCTACATCTAAATAGAACAAATTCGATGCTTGTGGATATTATTTTAATTGCTAATGATCATTGATTTGGTGTTAATATTAACAATTTTTCCTATTTAAAGTGAGTGCAAAATAGGGCTTTTTTTTTTTTTTTTTTTTTTTTTTTTTTTTTTTTTTTTTTTTTTTTTTTAACATTGCTATCCTAGAAAACTGTGGCCATTTGTTCAGTGGGAGAAAAGGCCACTTTGAGCTTAGGTGTACTAGAGTGCTCAGAACTTAACAGATGTTTCAAATATATTTGACAACTGTGCATGAGGTAGGTTTGGTTGTTGGAACCATTAATGTTACACCATAAGTTAAAATTCTTGTTCGTTGCTCATACAGCATGTCTCAGATAACAACTGTGGGGAAGAACACTTTTTTCTTTTTTTAATCATTTCCCAAATGTCAGTAGGACCAATCTGATTCATAAAGATGTGTGGAATTTCTGACTGTGTGTCGGTTGAGTGTTAATTACTGTAGACTGGGCAGAAGAGTATTTCAAATACGAAATTTAGCTCAGTGGTAAAGCATCTATCTAACATGCTCAAAGCCCTGGGTTCCATCCCTAGCACTGAAAAATACAAATAAAAAGAAGCATAGAATTAATTTCATTGTTCTTTCCATCCAAAGTTAGGTTACTAAAGAAGAAAATCACGAAAGTATTCATAAAGTTGGGAGAGAGAGTTAGAGGGAGAGAGAGAGAAATTGAGAGATTGAGATGAATGAATGAGGTTTTTGTACTGCTTTTTCAGAATTCTTTGGATTTGGCTAAGGGACTCCATCTGAACCTAATTAAGAAATGAGATGTTTCAGTGGTCTTTATAAGTTTTCCTTGTTAACACAATACATTGAGACATGAATGTGATGATCTTCATTGTTACTTTATATTATGAGGTGAAACAGACATTTGTCATTTTATCCTGGGAGAAGTACAAGTCTTATCGTGTCATAGAATTGATAATTCAAAACTTTGGGAGTTAAATTCTTGCTTGTTTTTAATGTTTTCTGCCCACTCTGCCATATTTCAAGGTATTGTAAACACACACACACACACAAACACACACACACACACACACACACAGCAATCAGATGATCCAGAGCTTCCTGATAGTTCTCCTTTACCTTAATACTTTGTTGGATGGGTTTATTGAAAGTCTTTAAATAGAATGATACAGTATCATTTAAGTGTGAATATGGCAATTAGTTTTTGTAATGTTAAGAAAAATAATGACAAAAAAAGGGCATAAAACTAACAATATCTGTCATTTACTGAATATATGCAATTTGCCAAGCAAAACAGGAAATAAAAGTTCTTGCCTTGTATATGAGTATACAGCCATAGAGTAGTTAACCAACTTTGAGTTGGAATTTAAAACTAACATTCCTGGTGCCCCCACTCACATTGTTAACCACAGTGCAAGGCTCCACAAACATTTTCATAGGTGCCTACCTTGTATGCATTTTTATGATCCATAAGGCAGCTGTGTTTTAACATGCACACGTATAAAAGTAAGACTATTTCATCTGCATATAAAATGCCCCATTGCTTCCTCAAAATGTTTATCTCTGCCTATAGGGTCATTTCAGACCTAGTTTTTGTTTGTTTGTTTGTTTGTTCCTGCTTCTCACTTTCTTTGCAATCTGCATGTTATTTGGTTAACAAATCAATGTCCTAAAAGATCTAAAATCTGTGTAAACAGAGAAAATTAGACTTAGCCTGCAAACACTTGGGTCATGTTAAAATCTTTCAGTCACATGTCTAGGAAAACAACAGCAATGGTCCGTAGTAAACCTTTCCACACTTAATTTTTTTTTTTTTTTAATTCTCCAAAGGTTCTCACATCAAGATGATTCAAAATTCGAACCATAACAAAGACTCTTAAAGAAAGTCCTGTACCACCAGAGGAGGCTTCCTATGCACCAGAGAATGGAAGTTCAGCAACATGAGGATGCTATGCTGTGGTTTGAACTGGGAAAAGAGATGCATTATGCAATGGCACAGGCATGATAGTTTATTGTTTGGAGTCTTCTTTTGTCTTCCTGATGTATTATTAATGCCTTATAAATAATGACTCTCAATGTACCAGCCTGCAAGGATTTTAACCAGTCAGCCCTGCCCCAGGAAACTACACTTACAATAAAAGGAATGAAATCAGCATACTTCTCATGTCATTTGGTTTAAGTTGGGCCTCACTCTCTAGGCACAGGAAGGATTTTGAATTATAATTGTGAATATATATGTTTATTTTATTCTGGCTTAAATGACTTAAATTTCAACTACACCAATCAGTTATGCTTCTATTTGGGTTATATGGAAGAACTCTGTGAATTCTGTCTCCTGGTCTTATGTTGGACTTCACTGTGCTCCCATTACACATTTTATTACTGTATTTTGTACTTGCCCATTTGCCAAGATAATTCACTTTTCATCAGCTGCCTTTTAGCTCCCTGTTGCTTTCCATTTTGCTCTCTCACTTGGCTCTATATATTAATTTACAATTTCTTCCATGTCCTAGGGTTACTTTTGCTTTAGCAGAGCCATAATAAATGTAAGCTCAACAGTTTTATCACAAAAAAGGAGGGCTTGAATTTTTTTCATGAGTAGTCCAAAAGTACATGTAGCATTGCACAGAATCTATAAGGTTCTTGATTTATATTGATGGATGAGACTTGATTTTTTTCATTTTGAGGAAAAGGTTCAATTAATATTTGCAATGCACATGTATATATGTATGTATGTGTATGTAAAGGAAATGTGTTTTCCAAAGAATCAGGACCAAGGGAACACACACACACACACACACACACACACACACACACACACACACACATATACAGAGAGAGACAGAGAGGAGAGATTCTTAGATTGACTTATAGTATTGAAAGCAGAATAGTTCTAAATACCTGTCTAGAGGCTGGAGAGACAGGGAAACAAGTAGTTGCTCAGTTTAAGAAGCTAGAAGTCACAGAATGACAGAGAGGCTGATGATGCAGTCCCTGTCCAAATCCCTGAAAACTCCCTCAAAAACTATTGGTGCATCCAAATATAGGAGAAAACATTGGGTCTTTTGTTTTGGGGGATTGGATTATTTCACTTAGCATGGTATTCTCCAGTCCCATCCATTTACCAGCAAATGCCATGATTTCATTCTTCTTTAAGGCTAATATTCCATTGTGTATGTATACCACATTTTTGTTACCTATTCATCTGTTGAAAGACAGTTAGGCTGTTTCCATGTTCTCTCTTATATGTGCAGACTAACTGCAAACAAGGGAGGGTGGGGAGGGGAAGATTAGAAATCCATTGGGTTAGACAAAGGAGACTGAAGAAAAAGGGAGGGAGGTAGGAGGGACAGTAGAATTAACTGGACATAACTTTCCTAGACTTGTATTTGAATACACAACCAGGGTAACTCCAGTTCATGTACAAACACAAGAATGGGATCCTAAATAGAATAAATTATATTCCATGTATGCATAATTTGCCAAAATATATTCTACTACCATGTATAACTAAAAAGAACAACAATAATAGAAAGAACTGCAAGTCTTCATACAAAGACTGAAGAGCCTGGAGTCTGATGTCCAGGGGTGACAACAGCAACACAAAAATAAAAACAAAGAAAACCCACTTGCTAGAAACATGTTGAGCACATGCCAGTGTGTTAGGTTCCCCCTTCTTCTGCTGTTCCTCTCTAAGTGGACCCCTCAGACTAGTGGATAGTGTCACCCCTATTCAGGTGGTTCTTCCCCACTCAGTTTGCTGACCCACACACCAATGTGCTCTGCAAAGGTCCTCACAGACACACCCAGGGATGTGCTGTACCCATTCTCTAGGCATCTCTTGATTCAATGAAGTTGAGAACCAAAATTCGCCATCACATATTCAAAATCTAAATTTTGGCAGGAGGGAAACTCTGGTTCAAAAAGATAACTTTATTTGCACAGATACCAATAATTTCAACTCATTCCATCATACCCCTGTTCACTGAATCCTTCTTTACTTTAGTAACTTCACGCTGCTAAGCAGAGTAGTTGATGCCAGTCTATGCCACAGTTAGAAATCATCCTGCTAAAATGGAAATCATCTGAAAATATTAAGTGAAAGTTGAATTTGCTCCCTGCCACAATTTTTGGTGTAGGTAAGGCAAGTGACTGTGTGTGCAATAGTGGCATGGGGTTTTTTGAGCCCAAAGGCTGATTTACCTGAAAGTTTTGTGAAAGTTTTGACTGTCTGAGATGTCTTTCAAGAACTAGCGTGACAAATGATATCTTCAGGAATTAATTGATTAAGACATACTTCTTTAAACCAAGTGGAGGAATGATTACATATTCATTCTGGGCATCAAAGTTATTGACAGTAGCAATAGCTTGATATATTGCATTCAGTGTGTGCCAGCCACCATTTTATAGGTTTTGTGTGTATTGATTCTTTGGATATTTGAAACTATTCTCAGAGTATGTACTTTTGCTTTTCTTATTTTGCAGAAAAAGAAATTGAGGAACAGAGAGTTTAAGGAAGTTGCATGAAATGAAACAGACAATGCCCTATTTCTTTTCAGATCCCTCACTTTGATGTAGGGTATCCAAAATACCACAATAATAACAGTTAGTGTCTCAAACACTCTGAAGTGAAAATCTTTAGGTAAATTTGTTGTGCTTTAGGTAATTTGTTATAATTGATATTAAGGTTGCTGAGTGCCTTCATACCTTAGTGTCAGTCCTGATACCTGCGATCCAAGGTATGAGAATGTCTGCTCTCTTCTCCTGGCCTGGACAGCCTTCCATTCTGCTTTCTGCTCACAGCTAAGTGCCAAGGCATTAAGGTCTTGCAAATCCACGTATTTGCTTTACTTCAAAACCCACAATGTAGCTGTATGACATTGTGGTTTTCTTGCTCTAGACCAAGCTAAGGTTCTGTTTTGTTTTTCTGGTGCTGAGGTTTGAACCCAGGGCCTTGTGCATGTAAGGCAAGCACTCTACTGACTGAGCTATATCCCCAGCCCCCCTCATATGGTTTTCTGAATATTTTGTGTATTTTAAAGAAGTTATAACATGCAAATGATTTTGCATCTGTAATTACAAATACTGGTTATGAGAGTTGATACTGCTACAGTTCTTCTGTCACCCCTTTAATAAGGGAAGGGCCGAATATTAATAATAATCTAAACTAAAAATAAATACTCCACTTTGGGGCTCCCTGGGTTCCTTGTACTGTACCTTTGCATTGCGCCACCCTGTCTTAATCTGAGGAATAGCTCTGGTGGCCTCTGTGATGTTTGGGGAATATTATAAATAAACATTACATTGCAGATGACATTGCTGATGCTTTCAACAGTGGTTATATAGAAAGCCAAGATCTCATTCCCTACACATTAAACCTCTGCATAGTACTCTGGACCTTCCTTTGAGTTTGGAAGTAATAGCAGAGTCTCAGGGGAGGGCAATGGGAAAAAGAGAGGAACTGCTTCCCCACGTTTCCCAAAAGGGAGATAGGGAAAACAGTATTTATCTATTATTTCAAAGTAACGTGTTTGGAAAATATTGTTCTGCAAAGGGGATTCATAAGACCAGCTTTTTACATTTAATATCCTCAAATGCAAAATGAATTCATCACTAATTCCATTTTTTTGTTTTTTTTTTTTTGCCTCATACCCACCTCCATGTTTTGTTTTGTTTTGATCCTATTCTTTTCCTTGAACACCAAACACATGTGTTTGAGGGCTCTTTTGAGTGGATTCCTTTTATCGTGAGTAGTTTGGGTCTCAGCCCTGAGTCCACATCTGTTCTCCTGAGCTCCTGAGCTGGGGATGGGCACATGCAAATGTCTAGAACCAGATTAGAGAGCAGCTGCTAAAACAAACAGCTTATCTCATGAGCCCACCCTTATTCCACTTAAGTACTATTAAGTAGGAGGCACACTCAAGCCTAATGTCTCTTTTCCAGCTTGAGTTAGGACCCTGCTGTTGCAAGATATGACTTTAGACTCTTTATAAGCTCCATCAGTTCCCAGAAGTTGTCCCAAATTAAAACCCTATCTAAGATTGTATGTTTACAATGCAATGCAGTTTCAAGAAAAACTGGAAAATAAGTCACATTTAGCAAATCAAAGCTTAAGGGGTATAAATGTGGTGTCTTCTAACTTATTCTCAGAAGGCCAGTGACAGTGATTTCACTCTACTAATTATATTGGTATCTCAAAAAATGCATTATTTGAGAAGATGGCTGCCAATAGGACACAGAGAACAAGAACCTTCAGAAGCAGAATTTAACTTGGACCCACAGCACTGGTTGCTAAAACGGAGGACTGGAGAATCCAAACATGGAAAGAACGTATATTTTGATAAGCTTTGACATGCCCCTAGAAAATTTATTCCGGATCTCTCCATAGTAGGAGAATTTTATCCCTCACAGCTTTCAACAAATTTTCCAAGAGTGCCAAGCAGATTTTCATGATTAAGTTGGCTTTAGATATATTATTAGGTTTGGTGGCGGGGGGAGGGGGTGTTGGAGAGGATGTACCAAGAGGAGTTTCAAAGGAAAGAACATATCCATTCAACATTTCTGAATATGTAGGCTAGGTTAATACAAAGGACTCAGGTAAACCAGGTTGCCAGAGACATTATTGCAAATCTGATCTTTTTCTTTAGATATATCATGGTTTGTAGACCTAAATGAAGTGTATTCACGTGAGACCGGAAGCCAGTCAACTTCATCTCTTGAGCTGTCTCTGCAACCTGCACAGGGTGTGTTTTCTGAGCTACAAGGCAATTCCTGTGGCTCGCTTTTTTTTTTTTTTTTTTTTTCTTTTTTTTCAGAACTGCCTGTCTCAGGGACTAAAATTTTGTCCTAATAACTTACAATTTGGCACAATAAACTCTTGTCAAGATTATGGACAAGGTAAATACGATGAGCTTTGTCCTCTTCAAGCTGAAAGCTAGCTGGTGAAAAATGTTCAGTGAATACTTTGTCTTAATTCAATAACATCAACTGGTGATTGCCATTTTGGTGAAGCAGAGCTGGTTTCTTGCATGAAAGGGTTTATAATTGTGTAGAAACTAGAGATCTCTGTTTAAACTGACCACTGCAGGTTCTAAAGGGAAATTCAACATTGGCCAGAATTATCATCACATGATGATCATAGTTTATGGACTGAGACATAGCAATCATTAAAACACTGTCCATTTGACACATCACTGATCATACAGCCCTCTCTGTGAAGTCCTGCTCTTTGCAAGTCTCTCTGTACATGCGTTTTGTTTAATCTTTACCAAAATCTTATGGGGTAGTTTCTACCTCAGTTTTAGAAATGATAGAAATTGAGATCCAATCAAGTAAAAAATTAATTATAAGTTTATACTTGGCCTTATCTGTAGCACTCAAAACATCATTACCTTATTTAGGAAAAAAAATACATACTACTGGGAGTTTCAAGTATTGTTTGGAGGGGGAAATCAACATTCTATTGACTTCCACGCTATACAAATTCTTGTTCGTTTGTTTGTTTTCATAAATTGTATCTCACTATCTGAAAGGAATAAAGAAAAGTTACTACTTTTTTGTGATCACATACAAAGAGATTGGTAGTTATGTAGTTTTCTATTTAACAAAAATACAGTATGTCACCCTAGGAGATAAAAATATACAGAAGAATGTGAACTCATGAAGATTAAATTTTCCTTTATTTCTCTGATCATGTCCTTCCCTACACACCATTCCCTAGTTAATTATTCTAGCTGGGGCTGAAGTAAACAAGACCACAATGCACTCAATAATGTTATCCCAAAGCCAGGGCTGATTGTACACTTCCCCCTGTAATTCTTCCCCTTATACAACCAAAAATGTGTTAAAACAGGAACATATCGATGAAATGTCAGCTTCTTGTCTTTGTTTACATATATACATGTTCATGCAAAAACATGCAAAGTGATAATGGGATTCTGTTATATATTTCAGGTAGTTGGCTGCATGTACAACTATATTCTGTGGCTACAGTGTTTATATTAGTCAGCCTTGCATTACTATAATGAAATAACTGATAGGACTAACTTATAATGCAAAAATATTTACTTATCACAGAGTTTTGGGTGTGTCATGGTGTTGGTGAGGGCTGATCCTTGACTGTGCTGAATCATAATGTGGAGTCAGCAACAGGAGAATACATACATAGCAAGAAAGTAAGTTATTGCATGTCTAACCAGAGTAGAGAGGGAGTAAGATGGGTCCTGTGGCTTGCTTCAAGAGCACACCACAGTGATCTACAGAATTTCACTAGGCCTCACCTCTTATTGGTTCTGCCAACTTCCAACAGTGTAAACCTTGGGACAAAATCTTCAGTCATGAGCATTTGGAGGCCACTGAGAACCGTATCCAAGCTATAAAAATATTAGAAAAATGATGGAGGATGCCAAATATGCACCCCAAACCCTGTTACATATGCCTATTTTATATCCAATTCTCCCTGATAAGCTTATTTTTTTTTTAATTTGTTCAAATTAGTTATACATGACAGGATACATTTATGCACTTTGATATATTATACATAAATGGGGTATAATTTCTAATTTTTTGATTGTACATGTTGTAGAATCACATTGGTCATGCAGTCATATATATACATAAGGTAATAATGTCTGTTTCATTGTACTAGCCTTCCTGTTCCCATACCCCCTCCCCTCCCCTTCACCCCTCTATCTAAAGTAACTCTATTATTCTTCCCTAGTGCTCCCCCCACCCCGTCCCCCGCACTGTGAATTAGCATCTGCATATCAGAGAAAACATTTGGCTTTTGGTTCAACATTTTTAGTGATTAGAGAAATGCAAATCAAATCTACCTAAGATTTCATCTCACCCCAGTCAGAATGGTAATTATCAAGAATACAAACAACAATAAATGTTGTCAAGGATGTGGGGAAATAGGTACACTCATACATTGCTGGTGGGAATGCAAATTGGTGCAACCACTATGGAAAGCAGTATGTAGAGTCTTCAGAAATCTTGGAATGGAACCACCATTTGACCCAGCTATCCTATTTCTTGATTTATACCCAAAGGACTTAAAAATCAGCATATTACAGTGATGCAGCCACATTAGTGCAGCTAAACTCACAATACCTAAACTATGGAACCAACATAGATACCCTTCAATAGATGAATAGATTTTTAAAATATGTGAGATATATATATATATATATATATATATATATATATATATATAGCTGTGTGTGTGCGTGTACGTGCATGAATGTGTGTGTATGCACAATGGAATATTACTCAGCCTTACAGAAGAGGGGAATTATGGCATTTGCCAGTAAATGAACAAACCTGGAGAATAGCATGCTAAGCAAAATAGGCCAACCCCCAAATAACAAAGGCCAAATGTTTTCCTTAATAAGGAAGAAACTGTCATGTTAAAAAGACTCTGATCAATAATCATGAAGACATTGCACAGTTAAATTGTGAATGAGTTTAAGTTTAAACCAGGACCTATTAGAACACAAACTCCCTGAGTCAAACAAGAAGTTTGACTGAGATACTAGTTACTTGCTGCCAGCAATAAACATATACTATTGTAGTCCCTATAATTCCAGGGGGGATACATTACATGATCTCCTGGGGAAGCCCGCAACCAGAGAGTACCCTACCCTGTATGTAATATACCTTCTACTATATATACATAGCTAAGATGCTTGTTCTACAAATTATACATAGTAACACATTAACAAAAATAACTACAGATAAAATAGAGCCTTTATAACAGTTACTATAATAAAAGTAAAATGAATATTGTCTATTTCAAACATGATTTTTCTTCATGTTTTTATTTTATCACTTTTTTAGAACATTGTAATTATACATAATAGTGGGGTTCATTCTGATATATTCATAAATACATATAACATAGTTTTCCCTATTTTGATCTCTAGTGCTATGCCCTTCTGCCTTTCCTTTCTCATCCCCTTCCTCTAATGTGTTGTTCTCTCTTGTATTAATTTATTTTTAAGTGATGCACTATGATTATATATAAAATTGAAACTAAAATCACTCTTCTGTTACTTTTTCTTTCATTTTTGCAATCTTGGGAATTGAATCTAAAACTTCACACATACTAAGCAAGCACTCTACCACTGAGCTAATGCCTTCCAATCCCATTTTTTCTTGTGATAATGTGAGATAATACATTGCCCACATAGGGAGGGCAAGTCAGGTGAGTGAAGGAGCATTAGACAACTACTTAGGGGTGACTTGAATGCAAACACTACAATATTGGTCTGTAGATCTAATAACTAAGATGGCTACTAAGTAACTAATGGGAGGTAGAAACATATAGTGTGGATCTGCTAGATGAGGGGTCTTCAGGTACTGGACAGAACAAAGCAAGACAGAACAGTGCACAATTTAAACTTATTGTTTGTTTACTTCTAGAATTTTGGACTGCAGTTGATCATGGGCAACTAAAACTATGGAAATCAAAACTGAGGATAAGAAAGGACTACTGTGTTCTCTCTCTCTCTCTCTCTCTCTCTCTCTCTCTCTTCTCATAAATGTAAAATTTCACATGATTCCCTTTGTCACAATTCTCCACTGGTGACATTTATGACAAAATAGCAAGGATTCAAGGATTCTCTGAGTTTGCATATGCTTTCCACAGATCATTTTGTAGTATCTGCTTGCTGTTAAGGGTCTTTCCTCTCTCAGAGTCAGTCCTCCTTTTCAACTCTATTTTCCAATGGGAAATATCTATGGGTGTGGACTGCTCTGCCATCCTCTCCATATTCCTCCTTTTTTTCTGTCAGTCTTACCTCTATGGGTTGAAGTTGTACTATCTTCATCTGGAGCAAACACAACCGTGCTTATCAACACTTTATGCATTCTTTATTACTCATTTTAGTTCTTATGCCCAGAACATGACTTATACACAGTGAAGTTTTATTTCTTTGGATTTCTGTAGTTGTTCAATGCAGATAAGGATGTGTCAAGACAACCTCAACAAGAGCTACATTATTGTCATCCATCTGAAAGTAGATGGTGGTGCTCTTGATCACACCAAAGTACAAATAAGCCCTGTAAACATTTGCATTCTGTGAGAGGAAAACTTTTCCATAAAGCTGGATATAGGGTCGAGGATTCTCCTCTCTGATGGCACACACCCTAGCACTTGTACTTATCTTGAATATTCGATGTATGTGCATTTAATGTCTCAGACTGTAGAACATTTAAATACAGAAAGAGGCCTTTCTACTTCTCTCCCTCCCTCCATCCCTTCTTCCCTACATTCTTTCCTTCCTTCCTTCCTTCCTTCCTTCCTTCCTTCCTTCCTTCCTTCCTCCCTTTCATATTTTCTTACCATCTTCATCTCTGAGTCCAGAGATGGTCCTCTACCACATCCTCAGTCCTATGATTTTTTTTTTTTATCAATCCCATTAGTGCCTGAATCATAGTGTGATTAAATAGCTATATTTAGAATAAGTAAATCAATAGGATAATGTTTTTTAAAGGTAGAAAGCATAATATAATCATAATTACATTTTATTTGATTTGCAGAAGGCACAAAATAGGCTTTTAATAAATGTTGAGTAAATTTAATTTATATATGACATTTATATATTAATATTCAATTTTCATTTAGCATATTAATGATGCAAAGATGTGTCAGTTCATATCAAAATTCATACAGATACAACCTCCACAGTTTATCTTTAATTCTCCTTTAATCTCTATATGATCATTATTTGGGATTTTATTATTTTTATTTAGAAATACAATTTATACTGTAGAGAATAATCTAGAAATTTAACGATTCAAATACCAAAGATTTTTCACTATACTACCATCCTCCTATTAGTGGTCAGTTAACCCTGTGTATCAAGCTTTGAATCTGTCACACATTGCTTTGTGCATGAACATCAGTCCCTAAATTGGGAAAACAGATTGGCAAATAAAAACAAAGATAGCATGAAATTTGCAAGAGAGAGAATCAGTATTTACTTCCCATCTTTTGTGCAGCCTGTTTCAACTGGATGCACTCATATTATTAGCATTGTCAACTAGTGAGAGCTGGACCAGCTGTTGGACATGGGTTTTATTAATCCCATCATTTCTTCTTTAGGAGGTGGGAAGTAGGAATAAGACTGTCCAACATGTCCCATTAAATGACGTTGTCATGTCTAATTTAAACAGGTTGTGTGATAACATAAAGAATAATAACACATCCATCAGAATCTGCAATTGGCACTTCAAGAAACATTTGACAGTTTTCTCCTGGAATGCAGAAATCTATGTGGCAAAATACAGCACAGCTCTTGTCCATGTACCACAGATACTTAAAAGGTAGACTCAAATACCGGTGTTTGTGCTTCTGTTCCCTCCTGAGTGCTAGTCCTCTCTCAGAGTTCTAGTGTGAGTGCTGTCAGGTTACTTGTGTTGTGTTTTCCTTCCCTGCTTTATAGCCTGTGTCCTTCTTGATCACTCACTCTCTTGTCCCACAGAAGAAAATCATATTTTCTTCCTGACCACCATTCATGATCTGACTCGACATCCATGGGGTCTTCCACCAGGAGCTTCAGGCTACCCACAAGCCCTGTTATGATGGATGTATTGCCAGAGAGCACGTGTATATGTTATAGACAAACAAGAAAACCAAATGCAGTTGAGAGATCATATTTCTTCATGCTAAAAAAAGCAAAAAAAAAAAAAAAAAAAATCCCTCCGTAAATCTGTGTCACTACAATGCTTTTGTTTAAACAACCCTTTTGTCCCTCAATGATAGAACGTGCTGAACAAAAGCAGTGCTACTGTGTGCGGCAGTAAATCTATAAAGTTGGTGCTTACAGGGAGCGTATTCAGTGAACATACACCTCAACAAACCTAATTTTCACAGCCTTTCAAATTCAAATAAAATTTGTCTTGTATAATTTAACTAACTTCTTATCCTCATCCCTCCCTTTGCCACAATATATTTTTTTTTTTTTATTGGACACCTTACCTGGGTCTCCATTTAGTCTTCTTATTCTCTAATACTCTGCTAAGGTTGTTTAGGCTGGTGTGGTTGGTATAATTTCATGTCCCTTTGTCTCTGAACTTCACTAGACTATCCTGCTGTAGAGAAGTGTCTCTAAAGATTTGAGCAGAGTGAAGTATTACATGCTCAGTCTGCATTCTTTGAACAACTATGTAAAAACTACCTTCATAATTTTCCACATCATTATAAATGAAAACCTGTCTTAATTTTTCATCTGCAGACATTTTATCTTACTCTAACTAAACTGAAAGAAACATTCCTTTTTTTTATTTTGCCGGGCGCGGTGGCGCACGCCTGTAATCCCAGCACTTTGGGATCAGAAAGCCAGCCTCAGCAATGGCGAGGCACTTAGTCTCAGTTTTTTTAATAAAATACAAAAAAAAAGGGCTGGGGATGTGAAAAATGCCCCTGAGTTCAATCCCCAGTACCAAAAAAAAAAAAAAAAAAATATTTATTTGTTCATTGTAGTTATACATGACAGTACAATGTATTTTGAAATATGGTGCACTCATGGAGTATAGCTTCCCATTCTTGCGATTGTGCGTGATGTGCAGTTACACCAGTTATGTGTTCATATATGAACATAGGAAAGTAATGTCCAATTCATTCTACTGTCTTTCCTGGTCCCATCCTCCCTCCCTTATTTTCATTCCCTTTTGTCTAATACAAAGTACTTCTTTTCTTCCTACCCATCCCCCCTTATTGTGTGTTGGCATCAACATATCAAAAAGAACATTCAGCCTTTTTTTTTTTTTTTTTTTTTTTTTGGAATTATCTTATTTCACTTAGCATGATAGTCTCCAGTTCCATCCATTTATTGGCATGCCATAATTTCATTTTTTTATGTCTAAGTAGTATTCCATTGTGTATATATGCCACATTTTCCTTATCCATTCATCTGTTGAAGAGCACCTAGGTTGGTTCTATAGTTTAGCAATTGTGAATTGAGCTGCTATAAATATTGATGTGCCACACATTACTATAGTATGCTGATTTTAGCTTTTTGGGTTATATGCCAAGGAGTAGGATAACTGGATCAAATGTTGCTTCCATTTCAAATTTTCTGAGGAATCTCCATGCTGCTTTCCAGAGTCCAACTTACAGTCCCACCAGCAATGTATGAGTGTACCCTTTTCTCACATCCTGACCAACATTTATTGTTACTTGTATTCTTAAGAATTGCCATTCTGACTGGAGTGAGATGAAATCTTAGTTTTGATTTGCATTTCTCTAATGGCTAGATATGTTGAACATTTTTTCATATGTTTGTTGACTGATCATATTTCTTCTTCTATGAAGTGTCTTTTCACTTCCTTTGCCCATTTGTTGATCAGCTTATTTGGTTTATCTGTGTTAAGTTTTTTTAAATTCTTTATATATCCTGGAGATTAATTCTGTCTCTCAGGTGCAGGTTGCAAAGATTTTCTCCCATTCTATAGTCTCTCTGTTTATATTCTTGATTATTTCCTTTGCTACAAAGAAGTCTTTTAGTTTAATAACATCCCATTTATTGATTCTTGATTTTACTTCTTGTACTTTAGGAGACTTTTTGAGAAATTTTGTTCCTCAGCTGACATGATGGAGATTTGGGCCTACTTTTTCTTCTGTGAGGTGCACTGACAAGTCTAATTCCTAAGTCCTTGATCCACTTTGAGTTTTATGTAGTGTGAGAGGTAGGGGTTTAATTTCATTTTGATACATATGGATTTCCAGTTTTCCCAGCACCATTTGTTGAATTGCATCTCCAATGCATGTTTATGGTATCTTTGTCTATATAAGATAACTGTATTTATGTGGGTTTCTCTCTGTCTTATATATTGTACCATTGGTCTTCAGAAACATTCTTTCTTAAAGCCACTTCCCCCATGAAAACCAGGTCCTCTTTATTCACCTCTATATCCTTGTCTTTTAAGTCTGGAAGCTATTACTCCAGAAAAAGAGTAATGGGGAAAGATTGGATAGAAGTAATTCCACAGATTAAACCCCAGAATCACATCTTGAGGAGTGAGTCACAGGCTGATGTTTGAAAGGAAAATGAAAAGTAGATTCATATGCAAATCTAATATTGTACATTTTCATTGTCTTTAACAAAAGGTGGTATCAATTTAATTTGATTAATTAATTTTGGTGGAATCTTAATTAAAATAGTACAGATCAAGGAGGAAAAAATGTCATATTTTAAATAGACAAATCACCACAAAGTTGAAGGCTTCCTCTGACTGGTATGTCACTGTACCCACACTGCTGCTAATTACCTTTGTCACCAGCATATCAGTCATGACAATAATTTGAATTTTCAATCAGCATGTGATCTAGTCCAAATATTTGTCTGCTTTCCCTATTGATTACTCAGGAAACATTTATTAAAAACCTTTCCACAAAACTCAGAATATTTCAATTGGAAGGGAATTTGATTTTCATTTTGTCTGAAAGTGTTCATCTAACATTCATCTGATTTCTTTTTAAATATTTCCCAGAAAGAATTATATCATCTTGGCTCTAACTTGCCCAAATATATGGGGATCTCGTTTCATTGCATTTTCTGTAAGAAACACACAAAGATGTTTTAGCCACAGAAAAGAATATATATATATATATATATATATATATATTCTTACATATATATATTCATATATATATAGAGAGAGAGAGACAGAGAGACAGAGAGAGAGGATATACATAGAGCTATATAATATGATTATTTATTTTAAAAAGGTAAAATATATTATTCAAATAGGAAAGTGTTATATTAGTATGAGCATTTTCATGCAACATTGCTAGTGATATAAACATTCATGGCACAGCATGTTATGGTGTATCAGTTTCAATTTTTTCAAGTGTCTAGTCTTGCACTAATCTCTTTCTGATCACCAATGCTATTCTATCTTCTAGAGTCTAAACAAATAGCTTGTTAAGTGTTTTAACATATAATAATCATTTTAATACGTGGATATGTTATTTTGTGCCCTGTGAAGACACATTTGCATAGTGTAACCATAACAAGGACAACTTTTCATAACATGGTTTCTGTAGACAGTATGTTTTTTTTTTTCAGCATTACCTTTACAAGGTCCAGTTCAAAAGTCAACCCAATATTTCAAATGGGTCTACTGAGTACATATTTTAATCGCAAAGTTATATTAAAATACTGATACAATTAAAATTTATTTGCTTTTTCTTGTCTATTAAATAATAAATAGTATCTTGCTTGTAGAATTAAATTTCCTATACATAGATTTTATTTTCTGTAGACTGGATCTCTTTGTTTATTTCTTGTAGGAAATGTAATGACACAAATATTTTGCAATTTTTTTTAATCATCCAATGACTTCCAAGTGTCATTCCCAAGCCATTGTTGTTACAAGTGGAGACAGTAGGAGAAATAATTTATTTCCTTAAATTGGGAGGATCTTTTCAAACTTTCTTATAAAATAAAATTGTTTCATACTATTTTGATTAAATTTCTCACTTAATTCAGACAAATTATTTTAAAATAGATTTAAAGCATATGTTGATCAATATATAAATAGAAGAAAGAGGAAAGGGAGATAAATAGTAGAATAGAGGAAAGGGAATGGGGGAAGGAAGGGGAAGGGAAGTACTGGGGACAAATTAAACCAAATTATGTCCCATGCTTGTATAATTATGTCAAAATGAACTAATGATTCTTTTTTTAAGAAAGGTGAGTAGCAGTTTCACAGAATGCACCATTTCACTTGTCATCTCATCTGGAGACATAAGATGAAAAAATTACAAAATGGAATGCATAAGAATCCCAACACAAGAAGTTGATTTCTCCAAGGTACAGTCCCATTTGGGAAGCAAACTGACTTGTCATTATTTTTCAGAATATTTGTGCAGATGAATAAAGGGAAGAAATGAATATAAAACCATCTTTACAGAGTGGATATGTTTACAAACACACTAGCTATTATTATTTTTACAGGCTGTATGCAAGATTGACTTACTAGGATTTCATTAACAGATCTTTTGATTTATGAGTTATTTAGGAAAGAAATGTTTTCAAAGGAAGTGTTTTTGATTTCTACATTTTCTTAAAACTCATTCATTATAAATTATCAAAATATAAAGAGGAAGAATGACTAGGGAAATTAAAGGAATGCACTCAGATGACAACACACATTGGTGTTTCATGTGGGCACTTGTATCAACTATATGTACCATGTGAGAATTTTAGGTGACCATGACATCATCCTGAGCATGAAAGGGGAGACAAGAGAAGGGACTGACCGAGACGTCTTCTGAGCCTTTGATTATTTAGTCTTTAATCAGAAAAATTGTTTAGTCTTTAATCATTATTTAGTCTTTAATCAGATAAAGAACATATGTCCTTGAAGAGATGATAAAACATCTTAATAAATAAAGTGGATGAATAGAAAATAGTAGAACAGAAATTGATATGTAATGGAAAAAAATCCTTAGGAACTTTATAACCATTTGCTGTCTTCACACAAAAATTACAAGGCTTATAAAACGTGTGTGTGTGCATGTGTGTGTGTGTGTGTGTAATGCATATATGAAATTTTTATGGAAAATATTAACTGCAAGACTGAGGTTGTATTTCTGTTGCAGAGCCCTGCCTAGACTAAGCTAGGCCCTTCATGAAAAATAAACCATATATTTGGTATCAAAATACAAACTTTTAGTTATTTGAAAAATGTAATTTATAGAACACCCCCTTCTTTAACATTGTTTTATATAGGAGGTATTGCTAGGGCAAAGAAAGGGAATAAAAATGATAGATGATTTACCAAATCTCACATGTGAATCTTATTTGTGAATTTTACCTAAGATCCCCAAACAGTCATTTTTATTTGGTTATAGTTTAAGGGTAAGTCAATACTGAGGGCCTTGAGGGAATATATTGCATCCATGTGTTTGTTTCCATGCTTTACTTACTTTCAGTTAGAGTTAACTAAGGTAATGGCTTTCACATCACTGGCTGAAATGCTGCTTGTTAGAATTAACACAGCAGTGAACCAGGAAGATAAGTATATACTAAGTAAACCAGGCTAACATAGGTGTAGGGAAAATGTGTAAAATACTAACTAGTCCTAACATTATAATTTTGAGTAATAGTTTGTTTCTTCAGAGATATGTGGTGCAATAAAAAAAATCCACATCTGAAGCACAAATTTTCATACAATGAAGATATTTAAAAATAAATCCTCAGAATACAAAGGAGAAATGTAGAAAGAAAGTAAAGAGCAACCAACAGTCACCTATTAACTCTAATGGCTTTGAAATTTCTATCTCATTCTCTTTCATCTTCTCTTTTGCCCTTGTTCTCCTCCCTGAATTTCCTTAATTTTTTTAAGTGCTCAAAATGTGTCCACAAGTTAATAGTTTTCTTCCCAAAAAGTTCTAATACATTTGTTGAGAGAAAAATTCTCATGGGCTACTCTTGATAATCTAAATTGGTACAAATTTCTTAGATGATAGATAGATAGATAGATATGTAAAATATTTATAATTCCACATTCTACTTTTTTATAATTTATAACAAATACTTATAATTATTTTATTCACTATTATTTATAATTCTAAAATTTTAAGACATTCTAAATATACCATCTCTACTGGTGGTGTTGAAAACTTCAAACTTTGGAATATTGTCCTCTGTTTCAAATATTTCCAAGTAGCTTTTGATAATGGAAGAGACTGTAGAAGCAACAAGGTTAAGTAAAACAAGTTGGGAATAAATTACATTTTCACACACACACACACACACACACAGTCACATACTAAGTAAACCAGACTAAAATGTATATAGAAAAAAATGTATAAAATACAACCTTATTCTAACATTATGATTTTGGGTAATATATTTTTTCTTCTGGAACTTTTTTAGTACCTAAATTTTCTTAAGTATAAATGTATTCTTATAGTCAAAAAGAAAAAAAAATGTTTATTTGCTTTTATAATCTCTAGTCTTCTGAGAAACAGTTATTCATTCATATATCCATGCTTATGTGTGGGGAGAAGTTGCGCTATGTTTGTTATTATATGGTGAGCTGTGAGAGAAGAGGAGAAGTGTAGTTCATAACTCCTGTGCTATTATACGTTAGCCTCTAATCATGACTGTGCTACAGAATGCAAGCATGTGACGTTAGTGAGCTAACTACAAAATAGTTCAAACTTAGCTGTGTGGTGCTGAATTTAATTTTCAGAAATATGACTTTCAAGAATGAATAAAATAAGGACAATGGTCCAACTAAAATAAGCTTAACATAAATTTGACAAGTTTTATTTTGGCATTAAAAGAGATTAAATTATTTATATATGCATAATGTCAGTGGAAAACACTAAGTATAACATTTCCTTTGTTTATATATCATTGAATAAAATTAATTTCTTTTGGGAAAGTTTCTCAGTTTGGAGATTTCTACTTAAAATGGCATGTAGCGAGGAAGGGCCCAGCCACCTGCCTGCAGGACCACTGCCTGCCCACATTGCCACCGGGACTAGGAGCAGCAGGCCTCAGCTGGAGGAAGAGCCCTGTCACCTGCCCTCCCGACCCCCTCTGCCACACCTAGACTGGGAGGAGACTCAGGAGGAGGAGAGTCGGGAGAGGAAAGCCAGACTGCCTGCTCCACCACACTACGGCCAGGATGAGATCCAGAGAAAGAGGCCCGCCCCACGCCCACAACTCAACTCGAAGAAGCAACCCACGCCTTCCCAGAGAGGCACTCTGCACTGGAGTTCCTTGGCTACACATCCCATCATCAAGATAATTACAGGCTTCAGGCTGCCACCACCACAAAACTGAGATAGCGCTGCTTTACTATCAAAGAACAACAAAAAGGTCCTGGTAAGACATCACTAAGGTCCCTGTGGACCAGGCTGCACCAGAGGGTGCTCTACTAGAGGTGCTACCAGTTATCCTTTTGTGAGCTAACAGGGAGTCTTACATGGGGATGCCTATCTCTTGTTTGTCCTACTAACAGCCAAATTCTTATGATTATCCTCTCACTAGTCCAATAATCTAATACCTCTATTTTCTCACATCCTACCTAATAAACATCTTAGGCAACCCCTATGTCCCCCTTTCTACCTTTAGATACTGTAAACTGCCGGGGTCCGGCCCCTGGGGGAGATCCAGGGGGTCCTGAAGGATGAGTGGCATTGGCATAAGGAATGGGACGAGGACTCATTCTCTTCAAGCAATCTCCAGAGAGAAAGCTAATCTTGCTTTCTCTAGGTCTTTATTTATACGATTTTTTCTTTCATTATGGGTACAGAATCATTCTAACAAAATCCATCATTGATTTACAGTTCCGAGATACGTGCAATTCTCTCAGATTGTAACAGTTCCTTGTTTAACAGGTGCCAGACTATGTAACCAGATTCTATGTCTTCTAACCTATCATTAATCTTTAACTTTAAATACACCTGTATTTTATTACTAATATAAAATTCCCATCTAAAAGTCCCCTTAAGTCTTATGCTTATGATAACCTAAAATTTATAAACTATAACCTAAAATCTATAATCTAAAAGCATCTAAAAACCCATACACCTAAAGACTTAGGAATCTGAAAATATTTCTAACATTATTCTAAAATTATATCTTATAAAATTATTTTAATTAGTGCCTACATTTATATTCTCATAAAAGTGGTTGAGCTGCTTTCTTGGAGAGTTTCTTTATTCTTTTGTTAAAGTGCACCAGGCCTTAAATCTTTGTAATCTTTGACTAAAAGGTAAGTTTTGTAAGTCAACCCAGTATGTCAACCCATTTGCCATCGAGATTAACTATGTGTTTTCCATCCTCATCATAAATCTCTATGTAAGGCAAAGGAGGGTCTGTTGGAGGATACCATAATCCTCCTTCAATCAAGTAAGCTATGTATGGTGGGCCCTGTACTGTGGGCAAAATAATTCTTTCTCTGTAATTAGGTCTTTGCAAGGGTTGTGACCCTAGAAAAAAAGGCTCAGTAGGAATTATTAACTGAGGGACAAACAATTCCTGTTGTCCAAGTTTCTCCCAGAAATCTTGATCTGTAATTTTATTTTTGTGATCTTTCAAAAAAACATTGTTGTTATTCATTTCTTTGGAAACATTGCACACCTGTGGACACTTCTTAATTATGATTTTTAGTCTCATTCTGGGAATATTCCTGCATGTCCGAATAACGTGTTTTCTCCCTTGGAATTGGCAAATTTCTCATCATCCACATGATAAGCAACAATAATACAAGAACACATTATTAAATCAAATGGTTCTGGTTTCCAGATACTGCGGCCTTGTGGCTGTATTCCCCATGCTGTGACTTTGTTAGACAGCAGGTGCTGGAACGCCTTCGCAAGTAAACCACTATGCATATATGGTAAAGGATAACTGATCTCATTATTTCTGTTTAGAGTGACAAAACTTTAAATATAAAAATAGGATCTAACTATATATGGACACATGTTGGGTACATTGAATGCTGTAATATCGATCTTCCCCTAAAAAGTGAGGTTTCACATAACCTGTAGGAATGCTATATGACAATAGGGCAGAAGCCATAATACCTCAGAAATACCCTGCAAGAGAGGAAAACACATAGACATCATGAAAAAACAAGGAGGAAAATGCTCAAAACAAACCAAGATACTATAACAATAGAATCCATAGAAAGCACAGTAGGTAAAATTTCAGAGACGGAGTTTCAGATATAAATAATTATAATAATCTGGGATTTAAAAAATGACCTAAGTGAGCAGATACAGGCAAAAATTGATCTCTCCAACAAAGAGATAAGAGATCAAATACAGGTAGCAAAAGATTACTTCAAGAAAGAGATAGAGTCTGAGGAAAAACCAAACAGAAATCCTTGAAATGAAAGAAATAATAAGCCACTTAAAAAACTCAATAGATAGCATCACCAACAGATTGGATCACTTGGAAGATAGGACCTCAGACAATGAGGATGAAATATATGATCTTGAAAATAAAGTTGACCTCACAGTGAAGATGGTAAGAAACCATGAACAGAATATCCAAGAATTATGACATACCATCAAAAAACCAAATATAAAATTTATTGGAATAGAGGAAGGTGCAGAGATTCAAACAAAAGGAATGCACAATCTCTCCAATGAAATGATATCAGAAAATTTCCCAAGCAGCAAAAATGAATTTGAAAATCAAATACAAGAGGCCTATAGGATGCCAAATGTACAAAATTACAACAGATCTACACCAAGGCACATTATAATGAAAATACCTAGCATACAAAATAAGGATAGAATTTTTAAGGCCGCAAGAGAGAAAAATCAGATTGCCTATAAGGGAAAACCAATTCACATCTCAGCAGATTTTTCAACCCAGACCCTCAAAGCTAGGAGAGCCTGGAACATCATATACCAGGCTCTAAAAGATAAAGGATGCCAACCAAGATACTTATGTCCAGCAAAATTAAGCTTTAGATTTGATGATGAAATAAAAACCTTCCATGATAAACAAAAGTTACAAGAATTTACAACAAGAAAGCCTGCACTACAGAACATTCTTGGAAAAATATTCCACAAGGAGAAAATGAAAAACAACAATAAAAATCTGCAAAGGGAAGAACTACAATAAAGGAAAAACCAACCAAAGGAGAAACCAAATCAAGCTAAATACCAAAAATAAGCAGGGGTCTCCATCCTCATATCAAATAAAGTAGACTTCAAGCCAAAGTTAATTAAAAGAGAGATAATGACATACATTTCATACTACTTAAGGGAATCATACATCAACAAAACATAACTGTTATAAATATATATGCCCCAAATAATGGAGAATTTATGTTCATCAATCAAACTCTTCTCAAGTTCAAGAGTCAAACAGACCACAACACAATAATTCTAGATGACGTTAACACAACTCTTTCACCACTGGATAGATCTGCCAAACAAAAGCTAAACAAAGAAACTATGGAACTCAATAATACAATCAATAACTTAGACCTAACTGACATATATATAGTATATCATCCATTGATGAGCCAATACTTTCTTCTCAGCAGCACATGGATCTTCCTCTAAAATAGACCATATATTATTCCATAAAGCAACTCTAAGCAAATATAAAGAAGTAGAGATACTACCCTACATTCTATCAGGTCAGAATGGAATGAAATTAGAAATCAATGATAAAATAAGAAACAAAAGCTACTCCAACATCTGGTGACTAAATAATATGCTACTGAATGAACAATGGTCGCAGAAGAGATCAAGAAGGAGATTGAAAAATTCTTAGAGGTAAACAGAACACTGATACAACATATTGAAATCTCTGGGACACTATGAAGTCAGTACTAAGAGGAAAGGTCATTGCATGGAGTTCATTCTTTCAAAGAAGAAAAAATCAACAAATAAAAGTCAACAAATTACATCTGAAAGCCCTAGAAAAAGAAGAACAAATCAACCCCCAAAAAAGTAGACGACAGGAAATAATTAAAATAAGAGCTGAAATTAATGAAATTGAAACAACAACAACCAAAAAAAAAAAAAAAAAAAAAAAAAAAAAGAATAAATTGACAGAACAAGAATTTGATTCTTTGAAAAAATGAATAAAATTGATAAACCATTTATAGCAGCACAATTCACAATAGCTAGTTTGTGGAACCAACCCAGATGCCCATCAGCTGATGAATGGTTAGGGAAACTTTGGCATATATACACAATGGAACACTGCTTAGCACCAAAAGAGAATAAAATTATGGCATTTGCAGGTAAATGGATGGACTTGGAGAAAATAATGCTAAGTGAATTTAGTCAATCCCAAAAAACCAAAGGTTGAATGACTTCTTTGTTATGATGATACTGACTTATAATGGCAAGGGAAGGGGGATGAGAGGAATGAAGAAACTTTAAATAGAACAAAGGGGAAGGGAGGGGAGGGGAGGAGGCAAGGGGATAGGAATAATGGCAGAATGAGTTAGATATCATTACCCTAAGTACATGTATGAAGACACAATTGTTGTGAAAATACTTCATGTAAAACCAGTGACTTGAAAAATTGTGCTCTTTAGAGGTAATATGAAATGAATTGCACTCTGCAAGCATGTATAACAAATTAGAATTTTAAAAAAGGCATGTAGCAAATAACTCAAATGACATATATTTCTTACTCACTTTATTTTGATCAGTTATTGACATCTCCTACATGTACAAATCCTGACTAAATGGAAAAAATATGCTTAATAACCTTCAATTTGATACCTAAAGATATGGTCAATCTATTGCTTTTAATTTGATCATAGTCTTCCATATAGGATACAGAGCCTTCCTAATCCCAGAATCTTGCTGTGTTTGAGATTCTTCTGGTATTCTGAAAGAAGACAAGGAAACCTTTATTATATTTCTTTTTCAGCAAGTTAGGAGATGATGAACAGATTTCTATAGATCATATCAATTTTTATAATATAGATCTGACATGAATATTTTCATATTGAATTGAAATTTGTACCATGGCCATGATAAAGTAAAACTTTAGAGAAAGTATAAATTAATTAACAAGGGTTATTAATTTTAATCTTATATTTCATTAGTAAATACAAATCTATTTAAATCTCATTCCCTCTAATAAAAGCATATATTGTTATGTGATTTTTATGCATAAAATGTGTAAGAATACTATCCTTGTAGATTTTGCCATGGTTTGTGAATATAAAGATCCTAACTACTTTGATAGACATGACAACCATTTAGATGTTGCCTGCAATAATCTCTTCACTGTACAGAAGTCCTTGTGTTTTTGTTCCTTGTCACTCTGTATAAATTTTGTCCCATTAGAAAAGCTGCTTTCCCTTTTAGGCTGATGTAACAAAAATTTTAATTTTCTTTATTCATGACTGCAGAGTTTCTGTTGCAAACATGAGCTTTTAGTTAACAGAGCTTTCTCCGGTGTGTCTCTGAAGGCTAGAGCGATTTCCATGATGCTTTGAAAGCATTTGGTGAATTATGGCAACATTAAAAGGAATCTATATTTTCCAAAAAAATTTTTTTTTCCTGTAATGCAGATAAAATTTCACACATAACAGAGTCTATACATTTTTTTTTGAATTAAATATATGGCTTTAATATTGTATCACTGTCAGGATTTGGATCTGATTGACCATATTATTTATAAATCTCCCTCAAGTTGAGATGAAACACTGTAAAATTCTTAAAAACAAAAAATAAGGCTGGCAATCCAACATGCGTAAAACATATACACATTACAATAATATCATTATATTTTATGTAAAGATATTGATTAATATAGCTTAAATTTTGTGGAAATAGAGTTGTCTAATAATCTTCACAAAGCTTTTCATTTGAGCTTATGATAAATTCAGATAATAATAATAAAAGTTTCTACTATCTCTTATTATATAAATTATAAAGGAAAGAAATTGATTGACCTAAAGTGACAGTTATATGTTTCTTTTTTTTTTTAATATTTATTTTATTTACTTTAGTTGTACACAATGCGATGCATTTATTTTTACATGGTGCTGAGGATCGAACCCGGGCTGTGCACGTTCTAGGCAAGCACTCTACCGCTGAGCCACAACCCCCGCCCACAGTTATATGTTTCAATGCACAATTCCAATTCCTTCTACTTTAAATATTTGTGCTTATTGAAAAACCTCACATATCCCCTGGTTTCTATTAATTCACATATTACCTTCCAGTAATAGCCAATTCTTGAACATAGTTTTAAATTTGGTAGGCAACTCCTTAATTCTAGCCTGTAATGTGTTTCCTCTTTTAAATCTCACAGCAGATAGAACTGACACTGTGATCTGTGAATTGTACAAAAGGAACTGACATAACACATTAATAGGTTTGCTTCTTTTAAACTCCATCATTAGTGATCATTATAGGCAGAGGGACATTAATTATGTGATTTTTTGCATAAATACTGGGATAATCTTATATGTCCTTTGAATAAATATTAATATTTCATGTTGTGGAAATCATGGTGTTAAAATTGATACATACATGTTAAAATTGACACAATATTCCTGTGTCTCTCTGACTCTGTCTCTGTCTCTTTTTCCTTTTTTTTTTTTTGTACTGGGAATTTAACTCAGGGACACTCAACCACTGGGGCCACATCCCCAGCCCTTTCTTGTATTTTATTTAGAGACAAGGTCTCACTGAGTTGCTAAGTGCCTCGCCACTGCTAAAGCTGGCTTTGAACTCCTGAACCTCCTGCCTCAGCCTCCCAAGCGCTGGGATCATAGACTTGCACCACCATGCCTGGCTCCAATCTAATTTTTTATGATGGGGAGAACATAATCAAAGACTGGCAGTGTGGGCCAGCATACATCTAATATGGTCCATGGTTATTAGGCTCTAGTATTTCCCATTGGCTAAACATGCTTTATTTAAAACAAAACAAAAATGTTAGCTAGTGTTTCACCCTAGTTAACAGGAAATACACTGGGGAAGTGGGTGCTGAGGATTTATTTGTAATGATGCTGTGAATCTGCATTCCTTTAAAGATTGAAGATTCTGGGTATTCTTGTGCTCAGTGTTTGTCATGCCAGAAATGTCACCAGTCAATTGCACAGGAAAGAAGATGAGTTTTCTGAATACTGCTATTATTTATTTCAAGTACACAGGTAAGCTGTTCCTTCAGACATAGACCTGTAGTTAACCTTACACTGTGTATTTTCTTGTAAAGAGATGAAACAATTCTGGAGAATGGCTAAGAGGAAGCTTCCAGCAATTCTGACATCTGAATGTTCAGTAGAAAAGTTGTTGAAGGCTGTTATGCATCCACTAAGTCAAGTGCATTTTGTGAAATTTAAAGAATTTTCATCACTTATAATGTGGGAAACTTTTCTCTCAATTGGCTTCTCTTGACTTTCTCATCTTTTGTAGTAAGATTGTAGAACTGAATTACTGAATGCTGCTACTAACATTCAATCTCTCCAGAAATGCTTTCTGTTTCTGTTCTGAATAACAAAATATTTTCTTACATATCTTACATATGTGCGCTATATTCAAATGGTTCACAAACATAAGAGAACTGAAGGCCAGGACACTGAATTTCAATCATATGATCACAAGTTCTAGGGGAATTTTCAGTTTTCTTACAATGAAAATTTTAAACAGTCATGAGTGAAATTGAAGATGCAAAAAAAAAAAAAAATTGATAGATGAATCATTATGGACAAAATATTCATGTTACCCAAAGTAAGTTAGAGATTCAATGCAATCTCTATCAAAATGACATTCTTTGGATAAAGAAAATGTAGTACAGGTATACAATGGAATATTACTCAGCCATAAAGCAGAATAAAATTATAGCATTTTCTGGTAAATAGATGGAACCAGAGACTATCATACTAAGTGAAATAAGCCAGTCCCCCAAAACCAAAAGTCTAAATGTTCTAATAAGTGGAAGCTAACACACAATGGGGGAGGGCTTAGAAGTTCATTGGATTAGACAAAGGGGGATGAAAGGAAGGAAGGAGGGATGAGACTAGGAAAGACAGTAGAATGAATTGAATATAACTTTCCTATGCTCATATATGAATTCACAACCAGTGTAACTCTACATCATGTGCAACCACATGAATGGGAAGTTATACTCCATGTCTGAATAATATGTCAAAATATATTCTACTGTCATGTATAACTAAAAAAAACATTTTAAAAAAATGACATTCTTTACATGTCTAGAAAACAAGTCCTAACATTTGTATGGAAACACAACAGACAAAAATGAAAACAGAAACCCCTACAAATAGCCAAGAGTTTATCGTGAGGGAGCAAAAGAGGAGATATTATACTACCTGGTTGCAGAAATACTGAGGAATTGTAGTAATCAAGATAGCATAGTGTTTCACAAACATATACACAGAATAATGGCAGGGAATAGAGAGCCTGGATGTCAAAACATTCGCCTATAGATAATTGACTTTTAACAAAGGTGCTGAGAATACACATTGGATAAAAAAATAGGATTTTCAATAAATGGTGCTGGGAAAACTAAGGTTCCACTTAAGAAGAATGAAACTATACTCCTATCCCTTATCAGTTATAAAAATTAACTCAAAATGGAAGACTTGAAACAATCAAACTGTTAGAAAAAAATTAAAACATAGGTGATAGATAGGCTTGGGCCAATGGGCCACCTCCCCCATGGAAATTTCCATGAGAAGCAACCTGGTTTCATTTTCCCTGGGCAGGAGCCAATTGCCTTAAAGGTCACTCTGTTCCCCAGGCAGGAGCCAATAGCCTTAAAAGTTGCCCTGTTCCCCAGGCAAAGAGCCAATAGTGTTAAAGGTCGCTCTGGCACACTCCCCACCAGAAACCCCTACTTAAAGCTTCTGCCTGCCCGGAGCTCAGTCACAACAGCGGGTCCCTGCTGAGAGGAGGCAGCCACTGTGACAGCTCCAGACTCACCGTCGCCAGCCTGATGGCACTTGTCCCAGCCAACAGCTCCAGCCCCAGCCAAACGGCACTGCCTTAGCCAACAGCTCCATAGACCACAGCCAGCGCGAACAAGCACCCACCTTCTGTTCAGAGCTTGCACACTCCCTCCTCCCTGACTCCTCTCTCCCACCAGAGCTTGCACACTCCCCTCTCCCTGACTCCTCTCTCCCTGTACTTCTTCTACCTCCGACCAGCCATAAAGGCTGGTGAATAAATCTCTTGGCTGCACAGTTGTCTCTGGTGTGATTTTTGCCCTTCAATAGGGGGACCATTTCAGGATATCAGAATGGGCAATGATTTTTTAACAAAACCCAAAAGGCACAGGAAAAAAAAACAAAAATAGACAAAGGGGATTATATTGAATTAAAAATTCTGGACAGCAAATGAAACAAGATCCAAGTGGTGGGGGGAGAAACTATGGAATAGGAGAAAATCCTTGCAAACTACAAATCTAATAAGGAGTTAATATACAGAACATATAAGGAACTCAAAAGAAAAAGAACAAAAAAAAAAAAAAAAATGGAAAACACAAAACAAATAACCTGATTGAGAAATGGGCAATAGATCTGTTTTATTCAGCTTTTTTTTTTTTTTTTTTTTTTTTACTGCGATGACTAAAAGACCTGAAAAGTACAATTTAAGAAGAAGAAAGGTTCATTTGAGGGCTCACAGTTCCAGAGCTCTTGGTCCATAAGCAGCTCACTCCATTCCTCAAGGCTTGGGGTAAGGCAGAACATCATGGCAGAAGGGTGTGGTGGAAGGAAGCTGCTCCCCTGATGACTAGGAAGCAGAGAGAGAGATTCCACTAGCCAGGTAAAAATATATACACCAAAAGCACATCCCCAACGACCCACCTCCTCCAGCCACACCCTACTGCCTTTAGTTACTACTCAGTTAATCCCCATTGGAGTGTTAATTCACTAATTGCGTTAAGGCTCTCATAACCCAATCATTTCACCTCTGAATGTTTTTGCATTGTCTCACCCATGAGAGTTTGGTGAACACATCACATCCAAACTATTAAAAGATCTAAATAGACATTTCTAAAAATAAATAAATAAGGGGGGGGAGAGAAAAAGAGAGGGAGAGACAGGACTAATAGTTATGCGGGAAAAAATGATAAGCATCACTGATTTTTATAGAAATCCAAATCAAAACCTGGATGAGATATTGTCTCATCCAAATAAAAATGAATATTGTCAAAAAGACAAAAGATTAAAAGGGCTTCTGAGAACAGAGATAAGAGAATATTTCCACATTTTTGGTGGGAATGTAAATTAGTGCAGCTATTATGGTTAAATATGAAAAACAATTAAAATAGAACAACGTGTAGTCTAGTAATCCAGCTTCCGAGCATATATTCAAAGAAAATTAAAACATTATTCCAAAAAGACATCTGTACCCCCTTATTTATTACAGCATTGTTCACAATACCTAAAAGAAAGAAACAACCTACCTGTCCATCGGCTGAGGAATGGATAAAGAAGATATGGGGTGTGTATATAACAGAATGCTATACAGCCATAAAAGGGTAACATAATACCTTTTGTGACAACATGCATGAAACTGGAGATAGTTATATTAAGTGAAATATGGCAGGTATAAAGTAAGTACAACATGATCTTATGCATATGTGAAATTTTAAAGAAGTTGCCCCCACAGAAATTGAAAATTGAATAATGGTTACCAGAGGTTGTAGAGACAATCTGAGGACAGGGAAGAAAAGTTATCAATAGGTACCAATATGCAGTTAGATACAAGAAAGAATTCTAGTGTTCTATTGCCTGGTATGGTGACTTAAGTGGCAATTGAGTACTGCGTATCTCAAACATTCAGAAAAAACAATTTTCGAATATTTGTGCTATAAAGAAGTGATAAATGTTTGAGGGGACAGATGTAGTTATCCTGATTGCTAAAAGTAGACATTTATTCAAACCTCACATGTTGACCCATTAAATGGTATGTTTTTTGTGTTTTTAGGTAAAAGTTAAAAATACATTTAATTAAAAAATTAAAGGTGCTGAATGGCCATATTAGACAAAGAAAAATATCTAAGAACAAGGTCAGGAAGAAAAAAGAAAGAGAGAGAGAAGAGATAGAGATGAGAGAGAGGAGAGAGAGAGAGAGAGAGAGAGAGAGAGAGAGAGACAGAAAGGAAGGAAGGAAAGAGGGAAGAAAGGAAGGAAGAAAGAAAGAAAGAAATATCTCCTGCAAATTGTAACCAAAAAGAACAGGGTTGGATGGCTATATTAATATTTGAAAATACATATTTTAGCTTAAAATGTGTTAGTGATACATATGGGAAATATGTAATAATTAATTGGTCAATTCTCTAACAAATATGATGAATTTAAACCTTTGTTTTCATATATAAGGCAAATATAAAGAATTTAAAATGGACATAGCTAGTACTTCAATAATTATAGGAGGCTTTAGTATCTTCCTTTCAATAATATACAGCCACACAATATCAACGAGGAACAGAGCAATTGAACAGAACAAGTGGGGTTTTCTGGACTACAACACCAGTAGATTACACATATTTTTTTCAAATTTACATGAACTCAAGAGTATATAGGGCTGCAAAACAATTTTCAGTAAATTTAAAAGAATGTATCTTTCCTGTCAAACTGGAATGGAATTAGAAATTGAAAGCAGAAGGAGATTTAGGAAATTAATAAATATGAGAAAATTTGACAATACATACTGATCCAGTGAATCAAAGAACAAATCACAAGAAAGTTCTAAACTATCTTTAAATATGTAAGAGAAAAGGCAACATAATAACACAAAATTCATCAAAAACCATGCTTATAAAAATGTGCTCTATAAGTATAATATGAAATGTAAAAAAAAACACATGCTTATAAAAAATGTATAGCTCTAAATACTTACTTTGAAAATAAAGACCTCAAAACGCAATCTAAATATTTACCTTAAGGAACCAGAAAAGATTAACAAACTAAACCCAAAATTATCACAAAGAAGGAAATAAAAATAGTGGGGCACAGAAAAACAAAATAGAAAATAGAAAGACAATACAGAAATCTATAAAATGAAGAATTCTTTGAAAAAATTAACAGAATTTTTAAGAACCATTATTCAAGTTGATCAAGGGGAAAATAGGGGGTGGGGGAGAACACTCAGAAAGAGGAGACATGATAACTGATTTTTATGGAAATTAAAGGATTATAAGAGAATGCTGTGAATAATTGTACATAAAAATTGGATAACCTAAACAACATGGATGTATTTCTGGATAACCACAATGTACCAAGACTTAATCATGACAAAAATAGAAAAATCTAAGAAGCTTATAACCAATAACAAGATTGAAACAAAGTCAAAATCCTTCTAAATAATGACAGGCTCAGGATCAGAAGCCTTTACTAGTGAATTCTCATTAACTTTTAAAGAAGTATTAACACTAATCCTCAAATTCTTCCAAAAGTTTGAAGAAGAAGAAATACTTCAAAACTCATTCTAAAAGGCCAGCATCTCCCCAACATTAAATTCAGACAAAGATACTACACACACAGACACAGAGTATAGACCTTTATCCCTGATGAATACTGATGCATATTGATGCAAAAATCCTCCTCAAAATGTTAGCAAACAAAATTCAACATATATTGCAAAGATTTTATACCATAACTAAGTAGGATTTGTTCCTCGAATGCAAGACTGGTTCAGCATATGAAAATCAATCAGCAAAATACACCACATTAACAGAATGAAAACAACAACCATACACGATTATCTCAATTGATGCAGTAACAGTGCATGACAAAATTCAACCAGCTGTTGTGATTCATGCAATCAATGACCTAGGAACTGTAGGAAACAGCTTCAACAGAGTAAAGGCCATATACGAGAAGCCTACTAACTACTAATACACGCAGGGATGAATGAGTGAAACCTTTCTATTTAAGATCTGTAACATGACAAGGCTGCTTGATTTTGCCACTGGATTCAACATAGCACCCAAAACCATAGCAATAGTAATAGGCAACAAAAAGAGATAAAAGTCATCCAGACCAGAAAGGAATGAATGAATCACTATCTGTTTCAGATAACTCAATCTTACATATAGAAACCATTAAAGATTAAACATTAAATACTAAAATTAGTAAACAAATGCAGCTAAATCTTTTTAATAAACATTGAGGGGAAACTGAAAATCCATATGCAAAAGAATGAAGGTGGGCTCTCTATAGTGTAAAGAAAAATTAAAATGTGTCATACACCTAAAACACAAACACACAAAACATAACACAAAAATCAGTCTGTTTTCTACACATAGATGGATGAGCACCATTGGAAACATGAATTAAGATACAATGACATAATTGAAAAGGATAAAATACTAAGAATAAAATAGATTTAATCAAGGAGATGTACAAATTGTAGAATACAAACTAAACTAAAATCAAATAAAATTTAAAATTAATAAAAGAAATTAAAGAAGATGTAAATATTTGAAAATGCATTCTATGTACATGGACTAGAGGATTTAATACTGTTATAAAGTCAATATCACCCAAGTGATACACAAATTAAATCAAATCCCTATGAAAATCTCAATAATGATGCTTCAGGAATGGAACAATATATTCCAAAATGGTATGTGCAACAACAGACCCTTAAGAAACAAAATAATCCCTCCATCAGGCAACTTAGAATAATTAATGCAATCTCTAAGGGAAAAAAGCAATGTTAGAGGTCTCCTACTTTCTGATTTAAAAACTCTTACAAGAATATAATAATAGGGGCTGGGGATGTGGCTCAGCGGTAGAGCGCTCGCCTAGCGCATGCGTGGCCCGGGTTCGATCCTCAGCACCACGTAAAGATAATGCATTGTGTACAACTAAAAGCAAATAAATAAATATTTTTTTAAAAAAGAATATAATAATAAAAGGTGCAGCAGGACACAGAGACTATCACACAGACAAAAATGACAGGATAGAGACCAGAAGTAAACCCTCATCTATATGCTCAAATGGTTTTGGACATTTGTGCCAAAAAGCCATTCAATGAGGAAATGTCAGCCCTTTGAATAAGCAGTGCTGGGAAAACCGAAAACACACATGCAGAAGAATGAAGTTGCACTGTTTAGTTCATTCTGTATAGCAAAATTAACTCAAAATAGATCAAATACCTAAAAGGACCTAAATCTACAAAAAATAGGAGAAATGTCACATGACATTGAACTTGGGGATGATTTATTATCTATGTCTCAAAAAAAGAGCACAGGAAAAAAGAGAAAACAGATAAATAACACTATATCAAAACTGAAAACGTCTGTGCATCAAAAGCCACAATCAGTGGAATGAAAAAAGCAACCTATAGAATGTGAGAAAATACTTGAGAACCACATATCTAAGAAGGGATTTATATATAGAACATATGAAACATCACTGTGCTTTATTAACAAGAAGCAACCACCTAGACATGGGGAAAGTAATCAAAAAAAAATCTACACAAACACCCAATAAGCATATTACAAAATGCCTGATATCACTAATCATTAATGAAGCAAAAATGCAAATGAAGTACACACCTGTTAGAATAGCTACTGTTCAAATAAGCAGATATCAGAAATTAACAAATGTCAGAGAGAATGTCAGAAATTTGAGTCCTTGTATACTGTTAGTGGAAATGTGAAATGGTATGCAAAAGGGTATGTCTTTCCTCAAAAAATTAAAATTATTATGGGATTCAGCAATTCTACTTCAGAGTTGATACCAAAAATATCTGAAAGAAGGATCTCAAAGAGATATTTAGAGGCCTTTGTGTATGGCAACATCATTCATAATAGCCAAAATGTGGAAGCAAATTAAATGTTCACCAATAAATGCATAAACAGAGTGTGGTATAGCATGCAATAGAATATTATTCAGCCTCAAAAAGGATGAAAATTCTTATACATGTTACAACATAGATGAACTGTGAGAGCATTATTTTAAGTAAAATAAGGTGTAATAAAAGTACTGTACTATTTCACTTATAGGAGGTACATTCATATAGACAGAAAGTAGAGTAATATGGGGAAGGGTGGAGAAGTTGCTCAATGAAAATGAATTATCTGCTTGGGATAAAAAAAAAATCTGCAAGTGGACAATGCTGATTAATTATGCATTATTTTGAATATATTTAATGCTAATAAATTATATACCTAAAACAGTAAAAGAGTAAATTTTAGGCCAGGTATGTTTTAACACAATAAATAATTATGTGAATAGATGAGGGAGGGAATGAAAGGAAGGAGGAGGGAGAAGGAATAAACAGGAGAAGGACAGGGACAGTGACAAAGAAGGACACATGTCATATATCAGTTCTTTAGAAAGTTTATGGTAAATATTGTATTAAATAAATATGTACTATATCTGACAGCATTCTGATAAAAAAAACTCAAATTGTTTCAAAGAAATTTTTGCGATAACTTTTAAAATTAAATGGCATAGCAAGATAAACTATGTTTAAACACACTTTTAAGATTGTATACAGCTTGGTACAGGAATCGTATTTCACACTTTCTGCTATAATTCTACATAACTTAATGCAGTGGATAAAGCTTCCATTATCTAGGTGCGTTTAATTTTATTTGAATCAGACTAGTTTGCTAAAGTCTTCTAACTGGAAACATAAAATATTTATTCTCTAACATGATTTAAAAAACTTAGAAGCAGTCAATGCAGAGGAATAGAGCTTCCTTGATGCTTAGATACCTGCATTTCTTCTGTTTTTCTGTTAGTTGTGTAGTTGTCTGCTATGGATTGCCTTGATTTCCTCAGAAGACCCTTTTTACTTATTTCCCCTTAAATATTTCCACAGGAACGAAGAAAGTGATGTTGGGCTAATTATGTATATTAGCAAAGTCTCAGATAAGTCTTGCTTGTCTTATTAGTCATCACTTGCAAATTAAGTTTATTTGACTTTTTGATTTTTTAAAATTTTGTTTGGGTTGTGAACAGAAGAGTATTTTTCCCTATGAAGGAAAAAGACAATGGATATTGGATAGAACACTAGCATAATCAATATGTATGTGCTATTATTTTTGATTCATCAAATTTTGATGACATTTATCAATACACAATAAAATATTTGATATTTAGTTCATTTAAATTGTCCTTCTATTCCACTTTAGTAAATATTGAATTTTGGTTTTACTTAGACTTTTCCTAATATTTTTAGTAAATTCAATTCCTTTAATGAAACAATGTTTTGGATATTTTAGGTCTTTTTTAAAAAATTAATATTTTGGTCACCACTTCTAATGTAAACATGACAGGAATCCAAACCCTCTGTTATACTTCTTTTCTGCTCCCTCCTCACAAATTCTGTCAGGTGTGCCTGCAGAACTTTAAGCCTGCTCTAAACCATAATTAAGTCTTCCCATTTTCCTCTTTAGATTGCTTTTTTTTTTTACTGTCAAACTGTCTACTGCTTTACAAGTTAGGATTTTTTTCTTTTTTCCTGGAGTTTCTGTTTCTTTCATCTCATTTTTTGATAGAGGGAATCTATTCTCTTGTAATTGAATTATCACAAATCGTCCAGGAGGTTTGAATGCCTGGATTCGCCTACTCCAGACCAATGACCAGTTTTATCCCTACCCTTTCCCCGGATGAAAGATATGATGAGTTACACTCTTGATTTTCCATGTAAACCTTTTATTGCATTTGACAATTTCTGTTGTTTCTTTTCCCCCCATTCTATAGCAAGGTACATATGATGATATAGAGGATATAGAACATGAAAGCAGTATGTGCCACTTTTTCATTATTTGTCACCTCAATCCTTGCACCTCCAGGTGCAATCCAGTTTTTGCTATTCTCTATTCTGCACTGTGTTGCCCAGTATGCTTTGCGCTTTGGCAGGAATTTTGTAATCTTGACATGATCATTTCTGGATCTGACTTTTTATTGGGAAACAGCAATTGAAGATATGGCAATATGGGTTCACGCTCTAGGATGGCAGTGATAGGAGGAACCAAAAAGCAGCTGCATCCTGTCAAAAGGGCAAGCGTTGGTCAGGTGCCCACACTTAACAATCACTCCAATATATACGAAAGCACATCGACTTGGTTTGCGTAACCCATTTACAATGGCTTCTGGGCCTCTTTAGGCACATATTTTGACTGTTGCTATGTGGCCACCCATGAAATTATTATTATTATTTATTTCACTGAAGAACACAGATCCTCCCATGATTATTTTCTCATCTTTCTTCCAAATCATAGCAACATATCTCAGTACATGGATAAAATATCTGTTATCTCCACAAGAACTTCCTCACCCCAGATTAATTTGGGTCTGCCCAAGCTGTTTCTTTTTGACACCCGAGTTCATCAACTCCTGTACAATTCTAACTGCTGCAATGAGACATCACTGACAAAATGGAACAGAAACAGCTGAATTGGCAGGAGAGCATTTCCACTTTGCACCGAACTTTCTATCATTGGGCCTATTTCCATCTGCAAACTCTCTGAACCTTACACTTTTCAGTTGTTGTTCCCCATGTGAACTGCTGCAAAATGAGGTTTCCAAACAAGATCACATTTTTGCTTGCCCCATGCCACCATGGAATCAATCAAAACGAATAATGCTGGGGAGGCTGAGAGATAGCAAAGGGGTATTAGTAAATATGGTCTTATTCCAACAAACCACATAACCTAACAGAACGATTTGTGGATCTGACAGTAGATATTGCAATTGAATATCATTTTTCAGCCTCAGAATTGTTGCCACTGCTGTCAGAACACAGCAGGTGGTTGGAAGTTGGCAACTTTTATGAAAGCCATTTATATTACAGTGCATTTCATGTAAACAGTGGCAATGAAAAGCTAAACCATTCCAGGAATAAGATGCAAACATTAGAAATTTTTTTTTTAAATAAGATTTTAGGCAATTAGTCTTGGATTAAAATAAAGAATAACTTTAAGACCACATTGACATTTTCAATACCTTTTTATTTTCTTTATTATTATTATTGTTGTTGTTGTTGTTGTTGTTGTTGTTATTTGCCTCAGAATACTACTGGTACAAACTATCACTAGAGTTCCTCTGTAGAATTTCCTGTAAACTTTGGTGAACCTCTGGTACTGAGGCTGACTAAGTAACATATTAACTGATGTTCTTAACTGGTAAATTTAATAATGATACAGATAGTTCGCAAAGATAATATTTTAAAAATGGAACAATACAATTTGTTCACAAAATCATGCAGCTTTCATGCTACTGCTTTAAGTAATAAATTTTCTTAAGTGAAAGCATGAGATCTCATTTGTCTCAACAGAAGGGATGACCATATCTATAAGGGCATATTGACCATTTATTTATCACCATCAAGAATGTTAGAACATGTGTAATCCCAGTGGCTCCAGAGGCTGAGACAGGAGGATTGCAAGTTCAAAGCCAGCCTCGGCAATGGTGAGGTGCTAAGCAACTCAGTGAGACCCTGCGTCTAAATAAAATACAAAATAGGGCTGGGGATGTGGCTCAGTGGTTGAGTGCTCCTGAGCTCAATCCCTGGTAGCCCCCCACACAATAAATAAAAATAAAAAGACTGTTAGAACAAAACATCAAGATAAAAAAAAAAGATTCAAATTAATATTTTTAAAATAAAATTCAAAATTTGTAAAATCGTTTTGTTTGCATTAAGTAGTATATTCCATGAGACCCAGAGTAGCTCTAGAAGGGACCATTCCAACATCATACAGAGATGAGATGGAATCACAGCGAAAGCACTTACTGAGAGAAGGCTCATCTGTACTGAAGCAAATCAAACAGAGAAATGCTATAAAATGGGAGTGGGGCATGGGATGTAACATGATTCTTCTACTTGTGGAATGGACTAGCCACCAACTTTGTCAGTTTTCATAATGTTCTACCATACTCAGAGAATGTAGTTCCTCTACTGCACAGGTTTCTGAAGTTTAAGGTTCATTCGGAGTATAAGACATGGCAGAAATGTTCTTTCTGATGAATGCTGATATTAGGAAGCCCCACGGGGACCAGCTAGAAAGAGTAACTTGCTTCAAGATCATCCTGAGGCGTTCACTTCCAAGAACCTATGGAATGTGGGTATTCTGAGAAGATATACCTATTCATTAGTCAACAGGAGGCGGGGACTCTTGTTTCACTGAATAAAATCCAACACACTTCCAATTTTAAGAAAACCTTCCTTAGCATCAGAATGTCCCTGATCACATTAAGCCATCTCTCCCCCATTGCCTCCCCTTTTTAACTTCTTAAATCCACTTTATCCACAGTAGTCCTATAGTGTGGATAATATAGGCCTTTGTGTTCATACTACATAGTTTTTACTTTAGTATTACTCCTACCCTGAGTCTTCTCTCTTTATTTAAACCTGGTAAATATTATTTTCCTTTATGACCTGAATTAAGCTCCACAGGCCTCATGATACCCTGGGATCATTTTTTTTTAAAATTTAACAACTATTTATTAAAATTCAAATAGGATTGGACATTGAGTGCTCAATCAGAAAGGAGTCCATATGTTTTCAGTTGTAACAAATTATAGCATGTCAACTCTCTCACTGAAAATAGTTACAAAAAACATCTAATAATTATTAGAATTCTAATAAATGTATCAGAGAGCTGCTGAATTTTGGTTTTATATTTTCTGCCTGTAGACTATCACTTTAAAGATGGAAAGCTCATCATAGTCATAGAATCATGCATAAAATTAGATCTGATGAAGGAGTCTGCTTAATAGGAAAACAGGTGTGGGAACAGGCCCATGATTGTGGGGCACACGGGCTGCATTGTGTAATGAGCACCCAGATTCTGTCGCCCTGATGGAGCTCTGACCCAGAGTGCTCAGAATGCACCTGCTCAGAAGCAATCACCAAGGTGAGGGCATCTCTATAGCAGAACACAATAGAAGCACTGAGTTAACAACCAAAAGAGCAACAATCATGACAACTCTTGCTTTGCTCACCATACGTTTTATTAGAAATATTTTTCATAACATGAAACCTAGCAATTTAAAGTGTACAATTCAAAAATGCCTTTTGGCACAATCACAGAGCTAAGCATCCATCACTGCAATGAAAAATATGTTCATTAAACAAAAAGAAATCCCATGCCTTTAGTCATTATCCCTCAATTTTCCCATTCCACCTGTCTCTAACCAACCATTAATAAATGCTCAAATTTAGGCTTGTTTTCTTGAAAGAGTTTCACAGTTTTATGTACAGTTAAGTCTTTGGTCTACAGGCATACCTCAGAGATATTGTGGGTCCGATTTCACTCCACCACAACACAGGAAATATTACAATAAAATGAGTTACACAATTTTCTGGTTTCCAAGTGCATATAAAAGTTATGGTTACTCTATACTGGAGTTTATGTTCTATCAATATGCTTCAGTTTTGGATCTGTCCTGTGATGAAGAGCCAACTATTAATGCTTCTCAGAAGTGGTGTTCTTGATATATTCAGATACACACACATATACACACAGAGTAACTCACTCAAGGTATGTCTGTATGGGTGGACTGAATTAATTAGACATGTAAGTAATCAGTGTGCTATTGGTGTAGCATAATAGAAATATAGGTTGGCATGGGTGGCTAAGCCTTTCTAAAAGAGGTGAACACAGAGCTTCAAGCATCAGAGAAATAAATAATGGGAGAGAAATCATCTCAGAAAAAATAGATATTATGAAGAACTGTTTTGGAAGTGGGATTGAGTATGCAAGTAAGTTTCTTAGGACATCAAAAGTGTTCAATACATGCTAGTAATATAGTCAAAGTAAACTCTGTAAAGTGTTCCTCATAAGTTTAATGCGAACAGATTGTTACAATTCAGATTTGGGCACTCTGACTTAAACCAACATCTCTTGGGCAGAGCCTAGGACATAAATCATTTTATTCAGCCAACTCCAGATCTACCTTAAATATAGAATAACAAACCTGTTGGGTAAAATCCCTAAGATGAAAAAAGTAAAGGAGAAAGGCTCTGTGAAAAAAATCAACATAGCAGAGGCTCAGGAGGCTGAGGCAGGAGGATCATAATTTCAGAGCCAGTCTCAGCAACTGTGTGAGGCCCTGTCTCAAAATAGAAAATATGAAAAGGGCTGAGGATGTGGCTCAGTTGCTAAGCACCCCTGGGGTTCAATCCCCAGTACCAAAGAAAGAAAATCAACATAGAAGAATGTTGAATTCATGGCTCTGTCACTCTCTGCCAGGATGTTCTGCAGTCCGCTCTGCACCCTCTGTTAAGTGATCTAAGTGATCGTGCAGTGACTGTCCTCCCTGGCACTTCTGGTGGCCTTGTCTTTAGAAGGCCCAAAGACCTGAGCGATGTTGTTCAAAAACAATGAAAACCGATGTTCACAGAACAAGTGTGGACTCACTTTAAAGATTATAGTCAGTAAAAAAATCTGGTTATTTTTAGCAGTTTTTAGCAAACTGATTAGCCACATGTCATTAACCACTCAACTCGCTTATTGGTTGAACTGAAGATAAATTAATTAATAGAGAAAATGAACCAATTTCCCTATTAAGAAAATGTGAGCAAAGGGGGAAATATGGCAATATTCTATGTTTTAATTTCCACAGAGAATGAACTTGACCAATGGTCTGATTTGGATCAACTTTGGATTATTAACTCGTACCCTAAATCTTTTGTATTTCTTAAAACACACAACTTAATAATACAAAAGCAAAGGGTAGATGAAGGTTAACAAACTCTAAGGTTAGCAAAATCTGAGTACCTCTTTCTACCCATTAGCCTATAACTCTCCATCATTACCACCTGTTGTATCCAAAGAACTGAGTACTTGCCAGTTTACTGCTTATATTTTAGTTAGTATGTCCTATTTTTTAAGATTATATGGATCAGGGAGGCTAATTTTGAGTGAGTCCAGGAAGTTGGAGACTGTCCCTAGAGGATTGAAATGTTAATTCCTTCAGAGTATTTCCTCCACCCTTATCAAGAACTTGCCCCTGCCCCAACCTGTTGCCAATGTAACTTGTCCCAGGAATTGCCCCTCCCTACAGGGAGCTATAAGGTTGTTAATGTGTTCTTGGCTGCTCCATCCTGTCCTTCCCCCTTCAACTCACCTATTTCCCACCTTTTGGCCAGCCCACTGAGCATGCCTGGGCCTTCTCAAATGCCTAGTTCTCAGGAAGGAGAGAGAGAAAGGGAAGACAACAGGAGAACAAAGGAAGCAAAACACCTGGGATACCAGTATACCAGCTATGGCCCCCTTCTCCCTCCCAGGAGAAGTCTGTTACCCCTTTTAAATAAATCCTGCTTTATATGCTTGCCTCAGCTTGCTTCTCTAATGTTCAAAGTTCAACATGTGAGGGAGCAGAACCTGTCACCGATAAACAGCAGTAGCAATATTAAATCTCAACCATGATAGAGCTTAAGTAACCCTGGCTGATTTTCTTGCATAGTTTTCCAGCATATTATAAACAAATTAAAACAATTAGAGTGGTATGGTGAGTATGCAGCTGCACCCTGGCACCAGAAATGTGCCTGAGTTTTTATACTAGGTACACTCCAGGTTGAATGAAGTCACTACTTATTTATTTAATTCATACAAGGAACTGAACCAAGGCCTCTTTAACACTGAGCTACATCCACAGTTCTTTTTTATATTTTGAGACAGGTTCTCACTAAGTTTCTGAGGGTCTTGTTAAGTTGCTGAGGTTGGCCTCAAACCTGCTATCCTCCTGCCTCATCCTCCTGAGTTGCTGGGGTTATAGGTATGTGCCACCAAAATTGTCAGGCTCAGAGCCATTTCTCTTTCTCCCTCTTAGGCTCTATCCTGGTTGAGAAAGTGGAAAACCAAGATGTCAGGTTTGAAATCCTTGCTTGACACTTTATGGGGCTGCATGAGAGAAAAAAAAAAAAAAAAAAAACTAGAAGAGAAAACAGGTATAAACTATTATCTCACAATCAGAATGGCAGTCAGATAATTGCAGTCACTGAGAGGAAGGAGAGTGAGAAAGAACCTGAGATTGAAGTGACAGAGGACAGACACTTCCCTGCCTACGAGCCTTTCTCTTTTGCTAGATTGCAATGGAAAGGCAAAGAATATTCAAATGCAGGAGAGGTGTTCTCCCACTGGGTAAACTATGACTATTTGGAAATACGCTGCTGCAGAATTGTTAGATATTGCAAACACTTTTAAACAACTGCCCTAGGAGAATCTGAGTATCTGAAAAGGGAGACTCTGGGACATAGAAGGAAATGAAGCTGAGAAAATGAATAGTACCACTCATCCAGTTTTAAGACAGTATGTATATAATGCCCACCAGTTCCAAGGAAATCACTCCTTTATAGATTAGCTCATCTTGAGCATGAGAGAAGAGTGAGCCCATTGAAGTGGATCTGCCACTGGAAAAGCATGGAGGATGTTCTGCAGGAACTGGGAAGGCACCAAGCCAGATGTTTCATAGACCTGAGAAAGCTGGTTTTATGGCCAAAGTGAGAAACAAACTGTTACAAAACACCCTTTGAGAATGATGTGGGCTTTTTCTCTCCCTTCTCAGCCTGATTGTCTGACAAGGTATTTATGATGTGGGCAAGGTTATTGCCAACCTGGGAGAAATTGAAGGTGTCTTTACCTTGGTACGACTTTTCACAAAGCTTGTCAGGGAAAAGGGACAATTAAAAAAGGTAGATAAAGAAAATACAGGGGAAGAAGTAAGAAAGAAAGCAGATTTGGCATGATTTGCTTTGCACCAATACCATCAGTGACAAGATAGATAAGCAACCTCGTGCAATCTTGTTAGCTTTTTGTAGGAATTTAAGCCAAAACAACAGTCCCAGATTTTCCTAGCCATGGCAGAAAGTGAGGAATTTCCTAGTCAGGAATTGGTCGCTGCTTGAACGGATTCGTCTTCTCCGCTAAAGTCACCCTCGAGTGAGTGAGCTGCAGGAGGTGACCAGATGCTGAATCTGAAATCCACTTCTTTCTGCTCCCCCAAGAGCAAGGAAAGGACCATTGTTCTGGTATATGTGCATTCTGGGTACACATGGATATGTACCAACCCAGAATGTGCTCCCGCACCATGGATACTACTGATGGTTATAGAGGTAAGACCATTAGGATAAAGCAAGTTATGTTGAGTATAGGAATTGACAAAGTGCTCTGCAGGGGTCTACCACCCATCACAGTGTGGTGGCTCTGGACCTCAGTCTACTCTCATTCACTACTGATATTATCTGGTTCCATTATATTGATACTCTCTGGTGAAGATACTGCAGAACAACTCTACGCTCATCTGCACACAAGTGGTTGGGGCTGTTAACCCCAACAAGATAACGGTGCCCTGGACTTTCTCTGAAATCCCTAGGATTGATCAATTTTTAAAGACTCATTTAAATCAGGCATAGTGTGAGATAAAGTGCAAACCTTGCCCATCTCTTATACGGCAAATGATTACAGGTTTGTGTAGAACTCCTGGGTTACGGGTCTGCTTTCATTCCTCATCTAGTTCAATGCCGACACCCCACTACATCAGTTGGTTAAGACAAGAGTCACATGGAAATGGGATTCCCCAGCAGGAAGTATTTGAAAAAGCAAAGATTTTCAGACCCCAAGCACCGGCTCTAGGCACATCTCGACCAGATACACAATTACAGTTAGATGTTAAGCAAATTGAGTGATTTGGGATTTTTGACAAAAATCAAAAGAGGTGAAAAATGCCTCTACATTTTTGATAACAGCCCTGGAAAACAGAGCCCAAACTGGAGACGTTCCTTTGACACAGAAGTTTCTGGCAGTTTACAATGCCCTATGACAGATGGAGCCACTAACCAAGATTTTTTTTAGTCACAATGCAAAAGAACCTATCTACACAGGGATGGATTGATGGCCTGTTTCACCTCCATCAATCCACAGCATGGTAAAACCCTACTGTAAATAAATAATATACATGTTTACAACAGTCATTATCCTCTCCAATAGCTTATTAACTCCTGAGCTGTAAACAGTATTGAGCTGAATTACCTATCAAAAGGCAAAATCCACCTCCTCAGGTGACTGTCCCATGCCTATAAACTCAAGAGAGGATGCCCCATACCTAAAACTGGATCTTGCATAAAGAAGCCAAGTGTCAATACACTCTTCCGTGGGTTGGAGAAAGGAGAAAACGAGGAGCAGAAAGTAGGAGAACTACGGGTGTTATGGCCACAGTAACTCATGAGCCATGCCCACTGGTTATTTGTACTGACAATTAGACAATGCACCAAGGGTATTGGGAATGGCATAATAGCAAGTGAAACAACATTCTGCTGGCCTTGTTAAAATCTTTCCTAGCAAAGGAGCTAATCGAACTACCAATATCAAAGATCTGGAGAAACTAAGCGTGATGTATAGGTGCCCACACCACATTAACAGTGCCCAGGGCACCCATTTTACAGGACATGCTGTCCAGGATTGGACCCAAATACATAACGTATCATACAACTTTAACATGCTATATAATTGTTAGGTAGTATGTTTGGTGGAGATAAAGAATAGATTCGTTTTTCATTTTTTATTGGTTTGTAATAGTTATATATAACATTAGAATTTATTTTGGCATAATTATAAATCCATAAGGTATTATTTGCTCCAACTAAGTCCCCAGTGCTTATTCTTACCCTGCTGCTCTTCTCTCCCTGTTTCCTCTACTCTAATGATCTATTTATATACAATTTTTAAAAGTTGTGTCTTGTGGATATGCACAATGGTGAGATTCACTGTAGTAGATTCCTATATTCATAGTTGTACACTGCAAAGTTAGGTCAGGTCCATCCCACTGTTTTCCCCTTATCCTGTACCTCCAACCTCCCACTCAATCCTTTTTATCTACTCCCCAGAACTTTCTTTTTGATAAAAGTCCCTCCCCCATTTATTTTCTCTCCCACCCCCCAATTTTATTTATTTTTTCTTCAAATTTATTTTTTATTCTAAGTTGTTAGAAATGACAGCAGAATGTACTACATTTCATATTATACTTATAGAGCACAATTTTACATATCTCTGGTGTATACAAAGTATATTCAAACCATTCGTGACTTCACACATGCACTTAGGGTAATGATATACATATCTTTCCACCATCTTTTTGTTTCTTCACCCTTTTGCCCCCTCACTTCCCCTCCTTCCCCATTGGCCATTCTGGCGTTCCTCTAATCCTCCCATGCTCCCTGTCCTAACCCCCACTGTGAATCAACCTCCTTATATCAGAGAAAACAATTGGCATTTGGCTTTTGGGTATTGGCTAACTTCACTTAGCATTATATTCTCTATCTTCGTCCATTTACCTACAAATGCCATGATTTTATTATCTCTTATTGCTGAGTAATACTCCATTGTGTATATATACCACATTTTCTTTATCCATTCATCTACTGAAGGGCATCTAGATTGGTTCCACAGTTTAGCTATTGTGAATTGTGCTGCTATAAACATTGATGTGGCTGTGTCCCTGTAGTATGCTGTTTTTAAGTCCTTTGAGTATAGACTGAGGAGTGGGATAGCTGGGTCATAAGGTAGTTGCATTCCATGTTTTCCAAGGAATCTCCATACTACTTTCCATATTGGCTGTACCATTTTGCAATCCCATCAACAATGTATGAGAGTGCCTTTTTCTCCACATCCTCGCCAACATTTATTGTTGTTTGTGTTCTTAATAGCTGCCATTCTGACAGGTGTGAGAAGAAATCTTAGAGTGGTTTTGATTTGCATTTCTCTAATTGCCAGAGATGTTGAACATTTTTTCAAGTATTTGTTGATTGATTGTATATCTTCTTCTGAGAAGTGTCTGTTCAGTTCCTTGGCCCATTTATTGATTGGATTTTTTTTTTTTTTTTTTTTATTAAGATTTTTGAGTTCTTTTTATATTCTAGAGATAAGTGCTCTATCTGACATGTGTGTGGTAAAAATTTGTTCCAAAATATTTGTTCCATAGTAGGCTCTCTATTCACCTCATTAATTGTTTCTTTTGCTGAGAAGAAGCTTTGTAATTTGAATCTATCCCATTTATTGATTCTTGATATTAATTCTTATGCTACAGGAGTCTTATTAAGGAACTTGGAGCCTAATCCAACATGTTGGAGATTAGAGCTTACTTTTTCTTCTATTAGGTGTAGTGTATCTGGTCTAATTTCTAAATCCTTGATCCACTTTGAGTTAAATTTTGTGCATGGTGAGAGACAGAGGTTTAATTTCATTTTGTTGCATATGTATTTCCACTTTTCCCAACACCATTTGTTGAAGAGGCTATCTTTTCTCCAAGGTACGTTTTTGGTGCCTTTGTCTACTGTAAGATAGCTGAAATTATATGCGTCAGTCTCTGTGTCCTCTATTCTTGTACCATTGGTGTACCAGCCTATTTTGGTGCCAATACCATGCTGTTTTTGTTACTATTGCTCTGTAGTATAATTTAAGGTCTGGTATAGTGATGCCACCCGCTTCACTCCTCTTGCTAAGGATTGCTTTAGCTATTCTGGGTCTCTTATTTTTCCAGATGAATTTCATGACTACTTTTTCTATTTCCATGAGGAATGTCATTGGGATTTTGATTGGCATTGCATTAAATCTGTATAGTGTTTTTGGTAGTATGGTCATTTTGGCAATATTAGTTCTGCCTATCCAAGATCTTTCCATCCTCTAAGGTCTTCCATAATTTATTTCTTTAGTGTTCTGTAGTTTTCATCATAGAGGTCTTTCACATCTTTGGTTAAGTTGATTCCCAAGTATTTTTTTTTATGCTATTGTAAATGGGGTAGTTTTTCTCATTTCCTTCTCAGAGGATTTGTCACTGATATATAGAAATGCCTTAGATTTATGGGTGGTGATTTTGTATCCTGCTACTTTGCTGAATTCATTTATAAGTCCTAGAAGTTTTCTGGTGGAATTTTTTGGGTCTTCTAGGTATCAAATCTTATTGTCAGCAAATAATGATAATTTGAGTTCTACTTTACCTATCTGTATCCCTATAATTTCTTTTGTCTGTCTTACTGCATTGGCCAGCATTTCAATTACTATGTTAAATAGAAGTGGTGAAAGAGGGCATCCCTGTCTTGTTCCAGTCTTTAAAGAGAATGCTTTCAATTTTTCTCCATTTAGAATAATGTTGGCCTCGGAATTAGTGTATATAGCTTTTAAGATGTTGAGATATGTTCCTGTTATCCCTAGTTTTTCTAGTGTTTTGAACATGAAGGGGTGCTGTATTTTGTCAAATGCTTTTCCTGCATCTATTGAGATAATCATATAGTTTTTATCTTTAAATCTATTGATGTGATGAATTACATTTATTGATTTCCGTATGTTGAACCATCCTTGCATCCCTGGAATGAACCCCACTTGATTGTGGTGTATTATATTTTTTATATGTTTTTGTATCTGTTTTGCCAGAATTTTATTGAGAATTATTGCATCTATGTTCATTAAAGATATGGGTCTGAAGTTTTCTTTCTTTGATATGTCTTTGCCTGGTTTGGGGATCAGGGTGATATTGGTCTCATAGACTGAGGTTGGAAGTGCTCCCTCTTTTTCTATTTCCTGAAATAAATTGAAGAGTATTGGTATCAGTTCTTCTTTAAAGGTCTTGTAGAACTTGGCTGTGTATCCATCTGGTCCTGGGCTTTTCTTGGTTGGTAGGCTTCTGATGGCGTCTTCTATTTTGTCGCTTCTATTTTGGTCTGCTCAAATTGCGTATATCATCTTGCTTTAATTTGGGCAGATCATATGACTCTAGAAATTTGTCAATGCCTTCAGTGTTTTTTATTTTGTTGGAGTACAAGTTTTCAAAATAATTTCGAATTATTTCCTGTATTTCCGTAGTGTTTGTTGTGATATTTCCATTTTCATCGCATATGTTAGTAATTTGAGTTTTCTCTCTCCTTCTCTTTGTTAGCCTGGCTAAGGGTCTGTCAATTTTATTTATGTTTTCAAAGAACCGACTTTTTGTTTTGCCAATTTTTTCAATTGTTTCTTTTGTTTCAATTTCATTGATTTCAGCTCTGATTTTAAGTATTTCCTGTCTTCTACCACTTTTTTAAAAAAAATATTTATTTATTTGCTTTAGTTGTACACAATGTGTTCATTTGTATGTGGTGCTGAGGATCAAACCCGGGCCGCGCACGTACTAGGCGAGCGCTCTGCCGCTGAGCCACAATCCCAGCCCTTCTACCACTTTTTAATGTTGGATTGTTCTTCTTTTTCTAGAGCTTTGAGATGTAATGTTAAGTCATTTATTTGTTGACTTTTTTCTTCTTTTGAGGAATGAACTCAATGCAATGAACTTTTCTCTTAGAACTGCCTTCATTAGTGTCCCAGAGATTTTGATATGTTGTGTCTGTGTTCTCATTCATCTCTAAGAATTTTTTAATCTATTTTTTGATGACATATGCAACCCATTGTTCATTCAGTAGCATATTATTTAGTCTCCAGGTGTTGGAGTAGCTTTTATTTCTTATTTTATCATTGATTTCTAATTTCATTCTGTTATGGTCTGATAGAATGCATGGTAGTATCCCTATTTTTTTTATATTTGCTAAGAGTTTTTTTTGTGGCATAGTATATGGTTTATTTTAGAGAAGGATCCATGTGCTGCTGAGAATAAAGTGTATTCGCTTGTTGAAGGATGAAATATTCTATATAAGTCAGATAAGTCTAAGTTGTTTATTGTATTTTTCAGTTCTATAGTTTCTTTATTCAGCTTTTGTTTGGAAGATCTATCCAGTGGTGAACGGGGTGTGTTAAAGTCACCCAAAATTATTGTGTTGTGGTCAGTTTGACTCTTAAACTTGAGGAGAGTTTGTTTGATGAACATGGATGCTCCATTGTTTGGGTCATATATATTTATAATTATTAAGTCTTGTTGGTGTATTGTTCCCTTGAACAGTATGTAGTGTCCTTCTTTATCCCTTTTGATTGACTTTAGCTTGAAGTCTACTTTATTTAATATGAGGATGAAAACTCCTGCTTGTTTCCTCAGTCCATGTGAGTGGTAGGATTTCTCCCAACCTTTCACCCTCAGCCTATGGATGACTTTTCCTATGAGATGAGTCGATGAGTCTCTTGGAGGCAGCATATTGTTGGGTCTGGTTTTTTTTTTTTTTTTTTTTTTTTTTTTTTTTTTTTTTTTAATCCAATCTGCTACTCTATGTCTTTTGATTGGTGAGTTTAGGCCATTAAAATTCAGAGTTATTATTGAGATGTATTTTGTATTCTCAGGCATTTTTGTTTATTTTTGGTATTAAACTTGACATGGTTTCTCCTCTTATTGTTTTTTCCTTTAGTGTAATACCTCCCTCTGTTGATTTTCATCATTGTTTTTCTTTTCCTCTTCATGGAATATTTTGCCGAGGATGTTCTGTAGTGCTGGCTTTCTACTTGTAAATTCTTTTAACTTTTGTTTATTATGGAATGTTTTTATTTTGTCCTCAAATATAAAGCTTAATTTTTCTGGGTATAAGATTTTTGGTTGGCATCCCTTTTCTTTTGGAGCTTGGAGTATGTTGTTCCATGATCTCCTGGCTTTGAGTGTCTGAGTTGAAAAATCTGCTGTGATACAAATTGGTCTCCCCCTATATGTGATCTGATTCCTCTCTTTTGTGGCCTTTAAAATTCTATCCTTGTTCTGTATGCTAGGCATCTTCATTATAATGTGTCTTCGCGTAGATCTGTTGTAATTTTGTACATTTGGTGTCCTATATTGTTTTTCAAATTTATTCTTCATGCTTGGGAAATTTTCTGATATTATCTCATTGAAGAGATTGTGCATTCCTTTGGTTTGAAACTCTGTGCCTTCCTCTATCCCAATTACTCTTACATTTGGTCTTTTGATGCTGTCCCGTAATTCTTGGATGTTCTGTTCATGGTTTCTTACTATCTTCATTGTGTGGTCAACTTTATTTTTAAGATTATATACTTTGTCTTCATTGTCTAAAGTTCTTTCTTCCAGTTGATCTAGTCTCTTGGTGATGCCTTTAATTGTGTTTTTTATTTTTTTAATTGTTTCCTTCATTTCAAGGATTTCTGACTGTTTTTTTTTTTTTTTTTCAGAGTTTCGATCTCTTTTTTTAGGTAATCTTTTGCTACCTGTGTTTGCCCTCTTATATCTTTGTTGTGGAAGTCAATTTTTGCCTGTATTTGCTCATTTAGGTCATTCTTTGATTCACAGATCATTTTAATTATGAACCTTCTGAACTCCTTCTCTGACATTTCATCTACTTCGCTGAGCATGGGTTCTGTTATTGTAGAATCCTGGTTTGTTTGGGGTACTTTCCTCCCTTGTTTTTTCATGTTGTCTATTTGCCTTACTTTCTTGCAGTGTGGATCTGAGATATTACAGTTTCTACCCTATATTCTTTTATTATCCTTGCAGGTTGTCTGTGCCTCCCCTTAGTGTTGGGCTATCAGAACCTGCTGTTGTCCCTCAAAGTATGCTGCCTTTGGCTGGGTCCACACAGGTTGGTGTGGGTCGAATGGTTGAGTCTGAGCTCCTGCGGTGGTCTGCTGGTTGGAAGAGGCAGTCCTCTGAGCAGACGCCAGTGAAGCTGTCCTAGATTCGCCTGAGCTCTGCGGGTGTGGGCTGGGCTGACCTGGGCTGACCTGTGCTTGGACAGAGGTTGGCGAAACTTCCCTGAGCCTGGCCACACTCAAGGGGATGTCAGTAGGACTGACCTGGGGCTGGCCGCTGGGGTGAAGGTCAGCAGGACTGACCTGGGCCTGGCGGCACTCCAATACAGGTCCCAGGGACTGTCTCGGCCCATCTGAACTCAAGCAGAGTTGGCGGGTCTGTCCTTGCTGTCTCCTTCTCTTTGGTGGAGGTCATCAGGACTCCCCCCCAATTTTAGACTAGCTTCAAAATATCAGAAAAAAATATTCAATCTTTGACTGTCTGAGTCTGGATTATTTCACTTAGTATTATAATCTCCAGTTCCATCCATGTAACAGTAAATGACATAATTTTATTCTTTTTCATGGCTAATACTCCATTGTGTCTATATACCACTGGTTAAATCCCAGTGTCAAAAAAATGGAGGGTGGAGCTGGGTATGTAATTCAGTGATAGATTAGTTGCCTAACATGTGTGAGGCCCTGAGTTCAAGTGTCAGTACTGGAAGGAGGAGGAGGAGGAGGAGGAGGAGGAAGAGGAGGAGGAGGAGGAGGAGGAGGAGGAGGAGGAGGAAAGTTATTTATTTCTTATGTGGTGCTACGGATCAGATCTGGTATCTCACATATGCTAAGCAAGCGCACTACCACTGAGCTACAACCCTAGCCCTCCCAGAACAATTATTAAAACAACAAATGTAGGCCCAATACCACTAACCCCCACACCTTGGCTGAATGAAGTCCTCAAAGAAGCATGAATAACTTTAAACATCCATCTTTCTGGATTGCCTGTCCCTTATGAGTACTTGGGTGATCTGAACCTTGTCCTAAAGACCATTTGTGTTCAAACTGTGTGTACAGACTCTATATCGTCAGATTTGATATCTGGATAGAATGTTACTATTTTCCACACTATACACATTAAATTAAGTGAGGGACAATTCAGTGTAGGATCAAGTGGTTTATTCCCACTGCGGGGGTCATCTCTTTCTTACCACAGTGTAAAGAGTCTATAGCCTTCTTAACTTGAACCCATTGATCTTACTGGACTCTGTCTGTGGTCATGAGTCATGCCCTGAGTGGGCTAAAGAAATGGCTTAGGATACTGCAGTTGGTCTCTTGGTCTGCCTTGCCATTTTTTTTTTTTTCATAAATTCTAGGAAATCCTCATGGATCGTGACCTATTGGCCAACATGTGTGGTATGTTATACTACATCTGTCCCCAGCTGCTGTTACCACATTGTCTCTGATGAGATGATACCACCAGAATTCTCTTGCTGAGTGATTCACATTTATCTTTAAAAGTCATTACTAAAAGTTTGTTTTCCATCCATAGCTGTGGTTTTGCTGTTTTCTTCTGGAATCTTTTAAACCCGAATTAATATCCTGTCTGATACTTTATTTAGTATAGGAAAGGTGCTAAGCTGTTGGTTTGTTCTTTGGGCTTTTGTTGAAAAAAAATTTTTTTTTTTTTTTTTTATTGCTTGTATCACTATTTTCTGTATATTTTCCTGCATGCACCTATATTTTTGCTGTGGACTCCTGCTTACAAGCTGCATAGATTGTCTCATAGCATCCTGCCAATACAATGTTGATCTAAAGGTACATCATAGAAGGAGCAAGTATAAGACTTCAGGAGCTGGTGAGGTAGAAATGTATGAATTCAGTTTGAGATAACAGCAACCATCTAGTCCTAACAACCATGGTACCATGGAATAAACCTAATTAGTTTTCCCTGTATAATGTGCATGTGGAGCTTTACATCTGGACCTCAGGTGTGTGCCTCTTTAATATTACCTTAAGATAAGCCAAGCATGTTCCGGCTTGGATGAAGTCAGTTTTATCCTAAACAATATATGCACCCCTCCTTCTGGCTTAAATTGAAATAATCAAACTAGTCTTGCTGCTGCCCAGGACTAGGCTTCTGTTAGAAAGTCTCCAATAAGCCATACTCTGCAATCCTAGATCTGCCTTCATTCCTTCAAGAAAATAAATGCAGCTGAGTGTGGTAGTGCATGTTTGTCAACCAATCAACATTGAAGGCTGCGGCAAAAGGATCACAAGTTTGAGGCCTGTCTCAGAAACTTATTGAGATGCTTTATCAAACTAAAAAAGACTGGAGCGGTAACTCAGTGGCAAAATGCCCCTGGATTCAATGCAAAGTTAAAAAAAAATAATAATAAAAATTAAAAAGGGGGGAAAAATACAGGAGAAAAGATAACCATGATCTGACAATCCTTTCAAAGAAAAAACATTTATGTGTCCCTGTTTTAAAAATCTATGACACAAGGTACCTGATAAAACAGTCTTTGGGGTCAGTGAAAATGTGCTTGGAACCCAGCTTTACCATTACTGGATGGTTTGGGGTTAGTCTTTGTTTTTGTGAGAGCCTCCTCATTTAGAAAAACTTGGCTTAGAGAGAAGGAATATTGTCTGTAAGATAATTAAATAGCAATCCACATATCCTTCTTCATCTATGGAAATATCTATACACAAATACCTGGATTAATTCCAGGTATTAATTTGTGAGAATCCCGAAAACAGACAAATTTGAAACCAATCGCATTGAGATCAATAGGAAAATTTGTGTCATCCACATATACTCATCTTCCTGGCACAGTGTCACACAATTATAAGAAAATTCACCACTCCTTGTTTCTCCTTGAGAAGGTTAAGAGATGAATAGACTGTTCTGACTTTTTAAATGAGATTGATGACTTTCCCATATCTTGGGCTTCTGTATTGATTTTCCCAGAGTATGGTCCAGGCTTGGAATAATCCAAATGCTTAGAGGTCACTCAGAACAACAATAACAACAAAAAAGATCTGGGTAGTTTGCCTGTTCTAGAGGTTCCATCAAACATCAGACAGAGGCCCATAGAATTTGGAACCTCACCCTCAACTGGGAAGGAAGAATAAAGTACACATTCAAGAGTTCAGATTTTCTGGGGGTGAAAGAGAAACTGGATTCTTTCTATCATGATTTGGAGAGTTGATGGACTCAGTACCCTCTGAATTACTGGGTTCTACTAAGAAAAACAACAACAACAACAAGCTATATAATATACTGCTGTTTCAGAAGACCCAAAATAGAGCTGACAAACACTAGAAAGAAAAAGAACATCTAAAAAAAAGACATGGGAAAATTCCTCTACATGGAGATCTACATACAGAAGTCCAGAGGAGACTCAGAAGAGGTATAAGAGGAATCCAGAGTTTTAGCCAGGTTGATGGGTAAAGGTCTATCCATCTGTAAAGAATAGGAGAAGTGGTTCATTTTTAAATATGTAGAAAACAACGAAAAATTTCTAGGAAGATGAAGAAATGGAGAAATGGCCCAATAAAAGGAATAAAATAAATGTCTAGAAAATGACTTTGAATAAATGGAGATTGGAGGAGTCCCCTTTATGTGCAGCATATAAGTGCCAAGACCCAGATAGATGCCTGAAACCATAGATGTGCCAAATCCAATGCACACTATATTTCCAAACATATAAATGTATGATAAATAATGGTAAATTATAGCAAAATAGAACAGTTACAACTATGTAGTCTAATAAAAGCTATGTGACGTTAACATGATTTATCTTTATGTACCTCTAAAACTAACTTATATTCACCTTTCTTCCTGTGCTGATATGAGATAATAAAATTCCTATGAGGTGAGATGAAATGAGGTAAATGGCATAGACATTGTGATATAGCATGAAGCTTCTACATATGAGTTACTTAAGCGCAAGCATCATGCTTTTTTCTTAACCTTTTAAAAATGAGTGTTTACTGACAAATGGATTTGAGACCTATAAAAGTTCTATAAAATGTTTTTAAGTAAAATGCTTACTTAAAAAGTAATACGTTTTGATTCATTAAAGCAAAAATAATCTTTGTGCAATTATATACTTTAAAAACAATATAAACAGAACGATTATTCTTGTTACATATGCATAGAGTTTGAACAAGATTTTAGTTGTATGTGTAATACAAAGTTATTGTTTTATTACTTATGAAGACTGTTTTTGAAATGCTATCATATTGTTTTTTATTCTTTAAATAAAACTACTTGCAATTTATTTATTTATTTATTTATTTATTTATTCTAATTAGGTTTATATGACAGTAGAATGCATTTCAATTCATCTTACACAAATGGAGCACAACATTTCAATTCTCTGCTTGTACTTGATGTAGAAATGCACCGTTGGTGCAACCATACATGTACCTAGTATAATGCTGTCCATCTCATTGCACAGTTTTCCTGCACCTATGCCCACTTCCCTCCCTGTGCCCCATAAAAGTTCCTCCATTTTTCCCATACACCCCATTATGGATCAGTATCCACCAATCACAGAGAACATTCAACCTTTGTTCTTTGGGGATTGGCTAACTTCACTTAGCATTATATTCTCCAACTCCATCCATTTACCTGTAAATGCTATGATTTTATTCTCTTTTAATGATAAGTAATATTCCATTGTGTATATATGCCACAGTTTCTTTATCCATTCATCTATTAGAGGACATCTAATTTGCTTCCACAGTTTAGCTATTGTGAATTGAGCTGCTATAAGCATTGATGTGGCTGTGTTACTATAGTATGCTGATTTTAAGTCCTTTGGGTATAGACCAAGGAGTGGGATAGCTGGGTCAACTAGTGGTTCCATTCCCAGTTTTCTGAGGAATCTCCATACTACTTTCCAGATTGGTTGCACCAATTTGCAGTCCCACCAGCAATGTATGTGCCTTTTTCCCACATCCTCATAAACAATTATTGTTTGTATTCTTGATAACTGCCATTCTGACTGGCATGAGATGAAATCTTAAGAGTAGTTTTGATTTGCATTTCTTTAATTACTAGAGATATTGAACATTTCTTCATGTATTTGTTCAACAATTGTATATCTTCTTCTGAGAAGTATCTGTTCAGCTCCTTAGCCCATTTATTGACTGGGTTGTTTGTTCTTTTGGTGTTAATCTTTTTGAGTTCTTTATACATCCTGGAGATTAGTGCTTTGACGTGCATGTGGCAAATGTTTGCTCCCAAAATACAGGCTCTCTCTTTACCTCATTGATTATTCCTTAGCTGAGAAAAATCCATCCCATTTATTGATTCTTGATTTTATTTCTTGTGCTTCAGGAGTTAAGGAAGTTGGGGTCTAATCCAATGTGATGAAGATTTGGTCCTACTTTTTTCCTCTATTAAGGCACAGTGTCTCTGGACTAATGTCTGTGTCCCTGATCCACTTTGAGTTGAATTTTGTGCATGGTGAGAGATAGGGGTTTAGTTTTATTTTGCTACATATGGATTTCCAGTTCTCCCAACATCATTTGTTGAAGAGGCCAACTTTTCTCCAATGTATGTTTTTGGCATCTTTGTCTACTATGAGATAACTGTATTTATGTGGGTTTGTCTGTGTCTTTTATTCTGTACCATTGTTCTATATGTCTATTTTGGTGCTAATACCACACCATTTTTATTACTTTAGCTTTGTTTTACAGTTTAAGGTCTGGTATTGTGATGCCTCCTGCTTCACTTTTCTTGCTAAGGATTGTGTTGGCTATTCTGGGTCTCTCTCTCTTTTTTTTTTTTTTTTTCCAAATGAATTTCATGATTGTTTTTTCTATTTCTATAAAAAATGACATTGAGATTTTAGTTGGTATCTCATTGCATCTGTATACCACTTCAGGTAGTACTGCCATTTTGACAATATTAATTTTGCCTACACAAGAGCATGGGAAATCTTTTCATCTTTTAAGGTTTTCTTCAATTTCTTCCTTTGGTATTGTAGAGATCTTTCACCTCTTTTATTAAATTGATTCCCAAGGTTTTTTTTGTTTGTTTGTTTTGTTTTTTGTTTGTTTTTGTTTGTTTGTTTGTTTGAGGCTATTGTGAATGGGATAGTTTTCCTAATTTCTTTTTCAGAGGATTCATTACCAATCTATAAAAATGCATTTGATTTATGGGTATTGATTTTATATCGTGCTCCTTTGCTGAATTTATTTGTTAATTCTAGAAATTTTCTGTTGGAATTTTTTGATTCCACTTAGTATCAAATCATATTGTAAGCAAATAATGATAGTGTGAGTTCTTCTTTTCCTATTTGTTTCCCTTTAATATCTTTTGTCTGTCTAATTGTGTTGGCCAGAGTTTCAAGGACAATGTTAAATAGCAGTGCTGAAAGAGTGCATCCCTGACTTGTTCCAGTTTTTAGAGGGAATGCTTCCAATTTTTCTCCATTTAGTATGATGTTGGCCTTGTGTTTAGCATAGATAGCTTTTACAATGTTGAGGTATGTTCCTACTATCCCTAGTTTTTTTAGTGTTTGAACATGAAAGGATGCTGTATTTTGTCAAATGCTTTCTCTGCATCTATTGAGATGATCATATGATTCTTATCTTTAACTCTACTGATGTAATGAATTCCATTTATTGATTTGTGTATGTTGAACCAAGCTTCTATATCTGGAATGAACCCCACTTGATCATGGAAGCACCATGGTTTTGTAACAGTTGATCTGATAATTCGGGTGACTAAAATGTGACTAACTGCTGGGTATTGTGTACAGTGTGTATCTGGTGATCAAAGGGATGAGACATAAACTGGAAAAGGCAAAGTTGGACAGTCTGAGCGTCCATCATACTTAGAAGAGAGCCCAGTTTAAAATTTTAAATTATTTATTTTGAGAATAGTGCATTTAATATCATCAAACTATGTTTGATCAGGGGTAACTAAAACTGAAGAAAAGGAAATGATAGGTAAAGGATGACTATTGCCCATAAATTATCTGATAAATAATTCAAAATAACTATCAGTAAAGATGCTCAATCAACTCAGGACAACAATGCATGAACAAAATGAGAATTTTAATAATGAGATTATAAAATATAAAAGGTGAATAAAAGAAATTTGGAAACTAAATTATGTAACAACTAAACTGAAAACTTCACAAAGGGTGTTCAATAACTGAATCAATATAGCAGAACAAAGAATCAGTGACTTGAAGGTCATTTACAATTATGAAGAACAAAAAGAAAATTTGCAAAGATGAAAGAAAACCTATTGTACATACGAGACACCATCAAATTTCAGAAAGAGAAGACATCAAGAAAAGGGAAGACAAATTTTTTAAAGAAAAATTGTTGTAAACTTGCAAAATCTGGGGGAGAAAATGAATACTGAAATTCAAAAAGTTTTAATGTGTCATGATGATATGGTGAATCCAAAGAAACACACACCCAAACAGATTATAATCAACATGTCAACTCTCAGAGGCAAAGAAATAACTTTAAAAAGAGAAGAACATCACATACAAGGTAATATTTAAAAGAATATGAGTAGATTATTGACCAAAGTACTCAAAGTGTTGGCATCAAAACAACAGTAACAAAAATAAATCTTCTAACCAATAATATAATACCCACCAAAACTGTCCTTCAAAAATCAAGGAGAGAAAAAGACATCCATAAATAAATGAAACCTGAGGGAGTTCATCATCACTGAAACTAACTGCTCCTGTTTTACTTGTGTAAAGGAAAGGAACTGAACCTCAGGCATTTTTTGTATTTTCAAGCCTACAACAAATCTAGTACTTACAATTATTTACCATTATAAAAGAAAGAGACTCTCCAATCTATTAAAATCCAATTTTGACTAGAAGTGTGGAAAGAAAAGGAATGAATTTAGCAAATTCATTTTCTTTGATGAAATTTCTGTTGACTGCTTTACGAATGTTAGGTAATTTAGTTTTTGTAACAAATATGATACTTATCAAAGAATTTTTCTTTGAAACACTCAGATTATTTGTTTATTGTGTGATTACACAAAAATTTTTATTTATATTATATATGTAAATAATGCATCCATACTTTTCTGATGAAAAAATTCTGAGAAAATAATTAGAAATATTTTGCTTTTTTTTTTTTTTTTTGGTAATGATTGCTTTGCTAGTAATTTTTGCCTTGTGTGTTTATTCTTATATGTCAGCAACGCTTTCCAAGAAATTTTCTTGGAAATTTTATTAATTTTTTAAAAAATTTCTACCACTAAGCTGGTTTGGATTCTCTCACATATCTCCCACTCTTCTTAGAAAATGTCAATGCCTAACCTCCTTTAATGTACTATCATTCCCTTTAATCCATTCTCCAAATTTTCTTATGGTGTCTTTTTTATAATAGAAGTTGATTACAAATTATTTAGAAAAATTTTTTAAATTGTCCTCATTTTTTATTCTAAGAAATTATCTTCTCTGGATTAGATTGTGAATTCTTTAAACAAATGGACTTTAATTTTATTTTGAAAAATAACAGGGAAATTTTTATATGGAATGTAGAAATAGATAAATTTGGTCCCAACTACTCAACACCTCACTATCTAGATGATGTTGAACAACTTGTTAAAATTCTATAGCCTTAGTTTTCTCCTAGTATAAAATAGACACAATAATAGAAACTTGGTTTTTTTTAATATTTATTTATTTGTTTTAATTGTATACAATGCCTTTGTTTTTATGTGGTGCTTAGGATTGAACCCAGGCCGTGCACATGCTACGGAAGTACTCTACTGCTGAGCCACAACCCCAGCCCCTAGAAACTTCTTAATAAAATTTTTGTATTATGATGATTCACATTTGGACCCAATAGTGCACCTGTACCTGTCATATAATAAATATATAAATTGTTAGTTATACATATTAAATGCATATTAGCTATTGCTATATTTTGAATCCAGAATATCCCCAAAGGCCCATGTGCTCAAGGCTCTGTCACTAGCCTGTCATGCTCTTGGAAGATGGTCATGTGGGGCATAGTAGAAGGATGTCAGATAACAGCAGGTGAGCCCTTGAAGGAGATATGGACCCTAACTTCTCCTTTCTCTTTATTTCCTGACCACCATGAGATAAACATATTTCCTCTGCTTTGTGCTCCCACCATGATTATCTATTGCCCATAAATAACTGAGCCAGCTGACCATGCACCAAAACCTCTAAAACCATGATCCAAATAAGCCTTTCCTCCTTGTAAAGTGTACTTGTCAGACATTTTCCACAGCTGCCAAAAGCCAAATCAGCTGCTACATTGCAATCCTAAGTAGTAGAACGGTGAATCACTACAGGTATTTGAAAATATAAAAAAAATAATGAAAGGAGATATAACAGACTCCAAAAGAAAAAGCACAGGATGCATGGCATTATAAAAGTGTATGATAGTAAAAACCTTAGTCTTAAAGATTAATATGCAGACAAGTATAGGATACTGTAGAATTATAATGGTGGTATATAATTCACTATTAATTATGAAAATTAAAAGACAATAGTAAAAACTACATAAATATATATCAATGGATACATAGTATAATAAAGTATACTTCTTCAGGGTATCTGATTTTCAAATGACATAATTGTTTGTCATCCTAGAAAAGTTATATCTATTTACCCTTTTCCAGTTCTTTTATATGTACCTTTCCTCTATGGAAATAAGTGAAAATGGCTCAAAATTAGGAGGATAAGATATTAATTCTTGGGCATCAATTTATTGCTGATGATGCAAGAATTTCATTTACAAAGCACATGATTTACCAAAAAAATTGTTTCTTAAATGATTAAATATTTTTTGTTTATTTACTAAGGATAGGATGAACACATTCTTGATTGTATCCAGGAAAAAAAAAAAAGAAGTAATAAAAACAAAAATAAGAATTTAACAATTGGAAATAACTCCTGGCATGGATAATAGAAATTCATCGCAGTAGGAGAGAGCCACATAAATCATCAGGATTGCATGCTGACTTCTATTAAGTCTCAAAAATATGATAATTATTAGGCACTTAAAAAATCATGCCATTCTCATTGCATGATTGTTTTTGGTCCTGTTTCAGGACTATTATCTCTCTGTTCTTTAGCAAGTAAATCAAACCTTTGAGGTCTGACTTTGTAATCATCCTCTCCTAAAACTGTTTTGTGCCTGTCCTGAAAATGGTACCTTTTAAAAGTGAAGCCTCCCACCTACTGAAGATGAAATGCAGCTCAATGTTCTGACCTTTGAAAATGTGGGTGTAATAGTCAGATCGAAGGACAGAAATCAAACAGGAGATGGATGAAATAAACTCTTTTTTATGAAAAGTGTTGATCTTTTTCTGTAGCTTCAAATTCCCAGAAAAGTTTTTCTTGATTTCCAAGGTCATTAAGCAGCAGAACAGAAACAAAGTCAAACTAACGCGTTTCCGCCATTGTGGGTAGATGCTCCATGAGTGTGTTAGCTCAGCTAAATGCCAAATACGTGACTTAGGGAGAGTCTCTGTTTCCTATCAAGGAAATACAATTATCAAGAGAGAGAAATTCTGTTCTTTTTTTCAGTGGGATTTATAGGATTATATTTTAAGAGGTGGTCTATGGCAAGGGTCCCAGGAGTGAATTATAATAGCCTTTGGAGGCAAGGTCCTTATAAAGAAAGCACTAAGAGGGCATGTAGTGAGCAAGAGCCTGATTAATAAGTTTGCAGGGGTTAGTCTACATCTCCCTCTCCTCCCTCCACTTGATTTTATGACTTGTGCATGTTATTTTTGAAAAGCATTGCTGACTCCCTTGCATGGCCAGAAATGTGTGAAGGATGTTCCTGAGAGGCTGGGAATTATTCTTATGAAGGAGGAGACAATAAGTGACTCCTTGCTGTACCCAGCTTTCTCCATTCCCGTGGACAATCCTTCATGGGGCAGTTCCTGACAGGTTGATTCAGGGTACATGAGGGGGTTATGGAGATCAAGGTCACAAATGTGTGTTGTAGAAGAGGGTGTGCTATGTACTGAGAGGTCAAACTGAAAAAGTGATGCTAAGAGGGAAAGGGATTTTGACACCGGTTTTATAAGCTCAGGTCAGTAACCAGATGGGTGTCTCAGATACAGAAAGGATGAGATCCAAAAGCCATAGAATTGGGGACTTCACTATGAGCTCTAATCTCTATGATTACCTGAATAGGTAAAGTAGTGGTTGAATACAAGTTATATTTTTATTAATTTAAATCTATCCTGTACGTACTTCTAAAATATCTCTTCACCTCTATAAAAGGCATTTTCTGAAAGACATTCCTGATTTCCCAGAGGCTCCTAATTTAAAATGCAAATGTCATAGCTTATCAAAATGTTTTTATCTGTTACCCTTCATCAGCTCAAAACGGAGGGAGACTATTTTAGCAGAAAAAGCACCAAACTTGGAGTCAAAAACTAGATTCTATCCAGCACAAGCTATTGAACAATGAACAGGTTATTTCACTTCCCTTAATTTATATAAAATTGGATTATAATATTTTTCCCACAATAATATCTAAAATGCTATTATTATGTTGACCAGTGCAAAACCGTAGTGCTCAACATTTTAAGTGAACCTTTGAAGAGAAGTACCTATGATTACAGTAATGAGTATGAGTTGGGTAAGAAGGAAAAGATGCAGTGCTGTAGCCAAAGGCAAGAGCAGATGGGACGGCTAAAAGGGACCAGGGATGTGCCAGAAGGGCTGGGGAAGGATGCATTGCAACTTCCAAAGTCATGTGTAATCTTCCACATATTTCTTTCACAGTTTGACCTTGGACTACATCTGTCCTATGCAGTGATTCTGGAGAATTGTGATATGCTATCTTTTGATTAACAGGGTGCTCAAATCTTCAGCATTATGCTGAGTAACTTCCTCTATGATAATCTAATAGTCTGGCTTGAAAAAAATTTAGAATTTAATTTCTGTCTCTGTACTAACCTTCAGGATATCCATTATGAATTACTCTTCATGTTATTTTGGAAACTTGGTGATAAATTAGGAGATTAGAGGAAGGCACAGTTGTTAAAGAGAAAATAGTGAGTGTTATTAATAAAATAATTTCATTCTCTGGTTCACTGCCCCATATATCCTCCAAACACTAATTAACAAAAGCCATAGATTTACCTTGCCTGGTGAAACAGTTCAAATTAAGTTCAGCCACAGTTATATTGAGTGGTTTAAGACTGGAAGATTTTGTGACATGACACTATCTTAATATTAGAGGGAGAAGAAATAAAGTATAGCTAGTTTTCTGTCATAATGGACTTATTTATAATAAATCCCTGAAAAACCTCATTTCAGTTTACCTGTTCTATTAATTATTTAGGGGACAAGCTTGTTTTTCTAAGTGATATTATTGAAATCACTCACTACCTAAGAAAGACATCATGTAGGTTGAAATATACGAACCTAATGTTCACAGGAAATAGTGACAGCAATAATTCAGCATGCAGGTAACTTTTTCTAGTACTCAGCAATCTAACTTCTCACTGGGAATACAGACAATAAGGGTCCTTTCTTTCAAACGTTAGTGATAAGAGTCATAAAGAAGTAATAATGGAACAATTTTTAAATTAAAATTATATTAAAGAGAATAAAAGTGGGAGAGAAAAAACATATGCTGTGTTTTGAATTTGAAGTATAAATAGAACTTTGTTAAAAGAAAGACATGGAATGAGAGGAGGAATGACAATTTCAAGAAATGTGAAGGCACACACAGCATGAGTAGCACGTTTGATTAATTGCTGTCTTGTTCATGAATGAGTTGTTTATGCATTCTTTCTTGATAATTTCACTGATAGTTGCCAAGGTTTTTAATAAAATACTTGATTACATGATGTGCAACTACATCATAAATTGATTTGTCTTTATGAAACGACTCAGATTGTTAAAATGTGAAAACTTAATAAAAATTGAGAAGCTCCCAAACTGCATTTTATACACAATTGTTATAATTGTAAAAAGATCAGAAAATATAGGTCCAGAAAGCTACGGTCTAGTTATACATTAAAAAGTTGATAAATATACTGACAGCAGATCATTCTTAATGTTCACATTCCAATTGGGATCACAGCGTGGCAAAAGAGAGAAGAGAAAGAAGTTGATAATGCCTGCTTAGGTAAGTAAGAAGTATGAAGCAAAGTGCAATCAGATGAGCCTCCGTATTGCCCTGGCCTACATTCTTACATGCAGTTAAAAACTGGTACGCCTCATAAAACTTCAAGGCAGAAATTAATGGATGGGTTTGTCTTTAGGTCCCTTATCTTTCTAAAGCTTCCATTGTGCGCAGACATGGCTTAGCTCATGTGTAGTCAGAAGGCGCCTCCAACCGTTCATTCTGTTCCATAGACAGTTTTTCAGCTTTCATGCAATTGATCATCTTACCTCTACATATGATTCTAGGAAAGACAGCTTCTGCGGATATTACCCTAATTTCCATTTAAAATGTTAGAACATGGGCGGGGGTTGTGGCTCAGCGGCAGAGAGCTCGCCTCGCACGTGCGCGGCCGGGTTCTGTCCTCAGCACCACGTAAATAGAAATGCATTGTGTACGACTAAAGTAAAATAAATATTTTAAAAAATATATGTTTAAACATTTATAGTGTTTTGGGTTCTGGTGTAGGCCAACTCAGAGTACACGTGGTTAGTCAGAAATTTACTTTCTGGAAATTTACATATTGAGAACTAACAATCATTTCTGGAAGGCAGTATGTAATTTTCAGGTGTGTGCACAGGAAGGATTTCAGACAAGAAAGATTTCTTCATGCGTTCCTACTAGATCTCACTCTTTGACCTTCAATATTTCAGTACCTTTCCTTACAAGAATTCTGTTTTCTTGATATGCCATGACTGAAGTATTTATAATTATGCCAAATAAAATCTCTTTCAAAATCTTGAAACAAGGAACAGTTTAATTTATTCTGTATATGGGTTCTAGAAGTACTTGCAGATAGCATGAAGCAATACTCTCATGTCTCTGGTAACCAATGAAGGCTCATAGTTCCATTTGCTCTAGACTTAATTCAACTCACCCTGGCTTGGTGCTGAAGGATATTTAACTGGCCTATAAGGGTCAGAAATTAATTGCTGATGGGAGGTCAAATATTAGAGCTAACTGTGATAAGGCCAACAGGCATATAAAATGCTTTCTCAGAGATTCTTGGTTATATTAATTAAAAATAAATACCTTATATTAACCTTTGAGTGTAATCCCACTTACAATTTGGAATCATGTTGATGGATCCTTTATTCAGCAACCAAATACTGAGGAATGTTGTGTCAACCAGCAACGTCCATCTCCTTGGTCATTCACCGAAGCAGATATCCTGCCTGGAAAACTGAGCAGAACCATCAATCAAAAATGATGATTCATTGTCAAAAATACTTACCTATAAATGAATTCGCTCAACAAATATTTTCAGAGTTAAGCCTTCCTGGAAAGCAATCTCTATCTTGTTAAATAAGGCATTCCAGAGAGATAAAATGGGGTGGGATCAAGTAAAATTCAAAAATAGTATTAAGAAACGGTATAATTTAACACAAAAGTTACACAACATAAAAAAACTAAAATTGTAGGTAATCTGTTTACTAAGTTGTAAGAATTTGTAAGCTATATTCTACATAATGTCAGGAAGTAGTTTAAAATTTAAAGGTTTTAGTGACTAAATCTTATGTTGACAGCAATTGTAAGATTTTGATGACTAAGCCTTATGCTGATGGCAATTTATAAGTGCAATGCAAGACACAACATCAGCTTGGATGTACTAGAGAACAACTAAAAGCAGGTGGGAATGGGAGGGTGTGTACCTTGAAACACAGGAAATACAGTGATGAAGATTCATGCTGATCTGGTTTTTCTCCTGAGGGTGTTGTCTGGATAAATATACATGACTACAACTTCTGATTTTAGAAGTTAGAAAATGAAGAGCCCGCATATTCCAAATAAGGAAAGTGAGTGAAATAATAAAGATAAGGACAGCAATCAAAATAGGAAAGCTAAACACAGAATATGTTGAAATGCCAAAAATGGTTTATTGAGCAAAGATGAATAAATCCACAAAAAGATTTTTAAACATCTATAAGGTTGAGAAAAGTAAGAATCACCTAGACAGATGGGGGTGCAGGGACTATTTGCTACTAACAAGAATGAAAGAGGGAGAAACATTTTAGACCCAATGCTCATATCAAGGACAATGAGAGCTCAACTATTTAATGGAAATAACGGCAACAACAGAAAACTTCATTAAAAAGCACAAGTTACACAAACAATAAAGTAGTAAAAATTATATCACATGCTATATTAGTAAGCTTAAATAATACTAAAATCTCCAACAAAGAAAACTCTAGATCTAAATGGCTTCACTGGATAGTTCTGTCAAACATTGAGGGAAGCAATAGTACTATTATTAATCACATTAATTGAAAAAAAAGATATAGAAAACAAAAAGGCAATCCAACTTGTTTATTAAAAATAATACTGATAATAAAATGTGGTGAAAAAATTAATATAAGTGAGAAAATGTTCAGCAATTACTATGCAAACCAGTTCTAGCTATATAGAGATTTATATATTTATTATAAATATATAAATGGCCCAGCTATCCCACTCCTCTGTCTATACCCAAAGGACTTCAAAGTAGCATACTACAGGGACACAGCCACATCAATGTTCATAGCAGCACAACTCACAATAGCTAGATTGTGGAAACAACCCCGATGCCCATCAATAGATAAATGGATAGGGAAACTTTGGTATATATACACAATGGAACATTACTCAGTACTAAAAGAGAATAAAATCATGGCATTTGCAGGTAAATGGATGGAGTTGGAGAAAATAATGCTAAATAAAGTCAGCCAATCCCAGAAAACCAAAGGTCGATTAATTACTTTGTTAGGATGATACTGAATTATAGTGGCAAGGGAGGAGGGATGAGAGGAATGAAGGAATGTTAAATAGAAAAAATGGAGGGAGGGGAGGGACAGGGGCAAGGGGATAGAAACAATGGCAGAAGGAGCTTGACATCAATATACTAAGTGCATGTATAAAAACTCAAATGGTATGAAAATATTTGTGTAAAACCAATGACTTGGAAAACTATGCTCTTTATATGTAATATGAAAGGAATTGCACTCTAAAAGCATGTATAACAAATTAAATTAATTAAATTTTAAAAAACAATAAATAAATAAATATATACATAAATGGCAAAAAAAAAAAAAAAAAAATAGGCCCAAATCTTCACCATGTCGGCCTAGGATCTGAATTCCTTAATAAGATTTGCACAAAAAGTAAAATCAAGAATAAATGGGATGGGTTCAAATTAAAAAAGCTTCTTCTCAGCAAAAGAAACAATCAATAATGTAAGGAAAGAGCCTACAGATTGGGAGAAAATCTTTGCCATATGCACTTCCAATAAAGCATTAATCTCTAGGATATATAAAGAACTCAAAATTTAACACCAAAAAAAAAAAAAAAAAAAAAATAACACAATCAATAAATGGGCTAAAGAACTCAATAGACATTTCACAGAAAAAGAAATACATCGATCAACAAATATATGAAAAAGTGTCCAACATCTGTAGCAATCAAAGAAATGCAGATCAAAACAACTCTAAGATTTCATCTTACTCCTGTCAGAATGGCAATCATCAAGAATACAGGCAAAAATAAATGTTGGCGAGGACGTGGGGAAAAAGGCACACTCATACATTGCTAGTAGGAGTGCAAATTGGTACAACCACTAGTGAGAGCAGTATGGAGATTCTTCAGAAAACTGGGAATGGAACCACCATTTGACCCAGCTACCCCACTCCTCGCTCTATACCCAAAGGACTTAAAATCATCATACTATAGTAATGTAGCCACGTCAATGTTTATAGCAGCTCAATTCACAATAGCAAAACTATAGAACCAACCTAGGTGTCCCTCAATAGATGAATGGATAAAGAAAATATGGTATTGTCGTGAACTTACGGTAAGAGGCCAAGGTCTTTAGCCACCCCCTCCCCAGTGGGCCCAAAACGAATCCTTCTTTGTCCAGCAGAGAAGGGTGGGGGGAGCCTACCTGGCGAAGACAGGCTGAGAAGATAAGAGCTCCTAACGCCCCCTCCCTCTGCCTTCAGAAGGACTCAGGGTCGCGCTAGGGAGTTTGGTCAGAAGTGGTGCCAAAAACTCATTTATTGAAAGGGTGGACAGCACTTTATAATGGAGCATAGCCAATCAGTGAACAGCAGGGCGGTTCCGGTTCTCACGATATGGCTGACAGTGTCTGGAAGGTCCCAACATGGTATATATATTCAATGGAATATTACTCAGCTTTAAAGAAGTAAATGCATGGAATTGGAGAATATCATGCTAAGCAAAATAAGCCAGTCGTACAAAACCAAAGGCTGAATGTTTTTCTAATATGTGGATGCTAATTCACAATAAGGCAGGGGGCACTAGAGAAGAATAGCATTACCTCAGATTAGATAGAGAGAAGTGATAGGGGAGAAGGAAAGGGATGTGGGGATAAGAAAGACAAAAGAAGGAAATAGACATTATTACTTTTTGTATATATGTGACTACATGACCAATATGATTCTGTAACATGTACACTCAGAAAAATGAGAAATTATATCCCATCTACGTATGATTTATCAAAGGGCATAAATGTATTCTACTGTCATGGGTAAGTAATTAAAACAAATAAAAAATAATTAAAAAGATAGCCTACTAGAACTTATTCTGAGATTACAAGGTGTCTTCAAAATTCAAAATCAAGTAAATTAATTCATCATATTAACAGACTAAAATCAACAGTCATTTAATACACATATAAAATTTACCTGATTCAACATATAGGTCTGTCCAAAAAAAAATCTAGTAAAAAGTAATAGATGCAAATGTCCTCATTTGAATTAAAGGGAGAAAAAGAAGATACAATGATACAATGAACATAGCTAAAATAACACTTAATGATAAAAGAACATTTTCTATACATGACTAAAGACAAAGTAACTCTTAACTCTTTTCCCACTATATACTAGAGTTATAGATATTTCAATAAGGGAAGAAAAATAAATAAATAAATAACAGTGAAAATGAAGAAATAAAACTATTCATATTTTAGGAGAACATATTTGTGGGCACAAAAATACATAAGAAATCTACAAAAATAGAAACTATGACTAACAGAAATACAATAAGTCACATATTAAATTTTCTTATACATATTTTAGAAACAGATATTAAAGTTAAAATTTCCATTTAAAATAACATCTAAACCCAGAATGTATCAGGAATAAATTTAACAATAATGTGTAAAAGGTCAACATTGAAAACTACAACACACTATGGAGAGTTATTAAAGAAAACCTAAGTAAATTGATACATGTATCCTGGTCTTAATATTACTAACCTGTTTATTTTTCCCAAATAGAACTTCAGAAGAAATACAACCTCAATAAAATATCTAAAATGTTCTATAGACATTGACCATATTCTAAATTTATATGTAATGTCTAAGACCTAGACAACTTAAAATATTTTAAAAGTGGAAATATTTCATACATAACTTAAAGAATTACCATGAATTTCAGTAGTCACAGTAGCATTACTTATAAAAGAGCAAATAAATAGGTCACTGAAACAAATTGAAAAAATCCAGAAACAGGTTAACATTGATAAAAATGGATTTTCTACAAATGTTCCCAGTGAAATGAAAGAAATTTCTCCAAATGGTACTGGCACAACTGCATTAAAATATACATGAAAAAGAAATTAGATTTAATTTCTGCTTCTCACTATGTGCACACACACATGCATGCATATAGACACACAAACATATATACACATAAACCAGGCAGTAATGATCATATACCTAAACATGGAAGATATAACCATATAGCTTTTAGGGAAAGCATAAGAACATGTATATTTATGACCTTGGATTGGACAAAGATAACTTAAATAAGACATGAACAACACTAAAAAGAGGTTTAAAATGATAAATAGTTCTTCATTAAAATCAAAAGAATTGCTAGGCACAGTGGTGCATGTCTATAATCCTAGAGGCTCAGGAGGCTGAGGCAGGAGGATCTCAAGTTCAAAACCAGCTTCATCAACTTAGTGAGTCCCTGAACAACTTAGTGACACCCTGTATTAAAAATAAAAAAAATATAAGAAAAGGGCTGGGGATGTGACTCAGTGGTTAAATGCCCCTGGGTTCATTGCCTGATACAAAAAAAAAAAAATCTTCTCAGAAAAAATACACTAAACTGAAAAAGCAATATACAAATAGAGAAAGATATTTTCAATATACACAAGGCAAAAGACTCATCTTTAAGGTACTGTAGAATATCAATAACAAATATAAAATAAATAAATGCATAATGAAAAGAAAAATAGTCCCATATTTAAAAATTTTTAAAAAATGGATTAGATATTTTATAATAAAGAAAATGTCAATGTCCCTTATGCCTGTGGAAAAGATTTGATATCACTGATGGGAAGAAAAGTCATAAAGTTATCCTGCCCCATTTCATACTCATTAAGATGACCATATAAAAACATTGACAATAAGAAGTGTTTGTGAGATGTGGATCAAGAAGAACTGACATACTAGTTTGAAATTCTTATAAATCAGTTTGGCAAACTTTTTGAAAGTTACTTTTAAAGTTATATATGCTCCTATAGTATGGCACAGCAAATATCTCCACATTAAATGAAACTATATATGCCCAAATATACTTGTGAAGGATATTTGCTGGTGCTTTATTTTTTAAGCCCCAAAGCAAGAACCAGCCAAATGTCTACTAATAAGTATGTGCATAAACATATTGCGTAATAACCACACAACAAGAAACACAGAGCAATAGAAACCAACTTGTAATGTAGACTGCACCAAGGAAACAAAACGTATAATGTTGATATAAGCAAATTGTAGGATCCCGCTTATGTAAACTCTTGAAATAGGCAGAACTAATTTGTAAAGGCAGAAAGCAAAGCAGTGGTTGCATGGATTGAGAAGATAGACTGGAAAGGGGCATGTGGACGCTTCTGGTGTGTTGGAAGTGATCTATGTCTAAGATTGGTGGTAACCAAACAGAGCAAGCAGAGACCTAAATGTGCCAATCTGTGTAGTCATTCCAGAAAAATTAAATAAATGTTTTGACCTATTTGAGATCAAGTCAGAACTATGGATATCAGGAGAATTTAAAATCAAATTATTGAAAATAATAAAACATCCTTGCTTGTTTAAAGAATACAAAAATCAATACAAAACGTGAGGAATACTACCAGGCATGGTGGCACATGGCTGTAATCTCAGAGACTTGGGAGGCTGAGGCAGGAAGATCAGAAGTTCTAGGTCAGTCTCTGCAGTCGGACTCTGTCTCAAAATTAAAATAAAAATGGCAGAGGATGTGATAGAGTGCTCCGTGTTCAAAATTTTCGGTACCCCAAAAAATAAAAATCAGGAAAGCTGCTATAAACCAATAGTCATTTAAAATTATGACAATAATTAAAAATGCATTTTATAGCAACTTCATCTAAAGGGTACATAAATAAAGAGACATTTATACTTGAAGAAGATCAGTTAAATCTTCCAGAAAAATAAGTTAATTCTTTCTCATGAAAGATAACCTTTAATAGTAAAGAAGTAATCAATTCTTCTAAATTTTCCTATTAAACACAATGAAATGACAATTAAAATTCTAATATGGAATATGTGCTGTTTATAAAAGGCTAATCTTGAAATTATGAGATAATGGAAAGACAACTGCATGAGCAATTTGAAAAAAAAAAAAAAAAAAGAACAAACATCTGAATGGACTTTCATTCTCTAACACAGGCATTTTTATCCTAAGCGTGTTCATAAGACAGGATGGCCTTGATTTGTGGAAGGTTAACAGAGAACCCGAAAGTTATCTCCTATTTGTAGAACTTTGTATGTGTCAGAAGCAATGTATAAATCATGGGAAAGCAAAAGGAAAGACTATTCAATCAAAAATGATGGACTATGTGACTATTCACAGGGAAACAATTTAAACTGATCTCCCCTTTCTACCCTGCAGAAAAATAGAACCCAATTTGATAAAAGAACTAAGTATAAGAACATGAATTAAAGATGTTAAGAAAAAAAAAATTAGAAGCATATCTTTATGACCCGAGGGCTGGGGAAGATGGCTTTAGATGCAATGAGAACCCCATGTCTATGAATTTGAGTTGAAAGAACTTTAAACAACAATCCCTTTCATTTCTAGAAGCTGTGTTTAAGTAGAATGTGCAGAAAGTGGAGACTTCTGAACCATCTTTGCCTTTGTAGAAATTTAGATGTAAGAAAAATAGGACCTCAGAAATGCTAAAGACGGATAGGACTTGTAATTTCAATGGTAGGGTGAAGGGTGGCACAGTGTTACAGTAAATGATGTATTTGTGCTCACAGATTCCATTATTTCATTAAGAAGTCTCTCTATATAGTTATGGTGATTTCTACCTCCATAATTATAACATATCCAAAGCATAACATTATGAATTTTTCATTCTCTTCTTCTTAGGATTTTGTGGATTTATATTTTGCATTTATTAAAGAAAAATTTCAACCATTATATTGAAAAATACTTCTGTTTTTCTTCTATTTTCTTGTTACTCCAATTTGATGTATATTAGACTTTCTAACTATATTCTCCATTTGTTCTTCCTTATGTCCTATATTTCATATTTTTCCTTTCCTGGATTTATTATGAATGCCTTTTCTGATTTGTATTATTTGCTAACACATTCTCCTTTGAGTTTTTAATTTTGGTTATTTTACTTTTTGTTTCTATAGTTTTGATTTTAATTTCATATTATAATAGGAATCCCAGTTTCCTGATAAGATGACTATGATTGGCAGGTTAAATATGCTGGGGAATTTTCCAATATTGCCACTATGTCCTGCATACATACCATATATCCCCCAGGACTGAGAATTTGATGGATTTCATGTCTATGATTGAGTTATTTTATAGTGTGGTATTGAATTTAAGAGAGATAACCAAATGTGCCTGACCTAATCATATAAATCTTCTATATGTGGATTTAGAGATATAGGACTTATGAGATATGTCAAGCATGAGAGTCAATATAAGGAAATTTTTCTGCTGGCAATGAATTTGGAGGGCTCTATGTGAAAAGAACCTTACAGAGCCCGGTAGGATCTGCAGGTGATATCTGTCCAACAACTAACAAACAAAAATGAACCTTAGTATATCAGCAGCAAGGAAATAAAATATGGCAATAATGTGAATTAATCACAATGCTGTAGTAAGAATGCAGCCTGCCAACTCCTTGATTTTGGCTGAGTAGAACCTGAGCCAAGAGACCAGTGTGGACATGCCTTGACTTCTGACACACATATGCAAATGACATGAAATGAATGTGGTTTTAAGCTATTTACTTTGTCATCATTTCTTCTAGTAGCAGTAGAAAACCAATATTATCACTAGATTTGGATTTATCCATTGAAGATAGAAAGCAAAGTTTGCTTGTTTCTTTACCATATGTCTTGTACCATTCTGATATATCTATAGTCAGAAACAAACCTAAAAAGAAACTGTAAAATTATTCTTAATGAAAAATCAGATCAGTCACAAAGAAATCATAATCACAAAGCCCTCAATAAATACTAGCAGCAGTAATCGATTTCAGAATAGAAGAACCATCTCAACTTTTGATATAAAATTATCTAGAATCTAGAATTCATTGCAAAGCTAAATTATCAAGTATAAAGGAAGAAAGACAAAAATGGACTAAAACAGCAAGTTAAGTTAGATCAATTCTATTCAGAAATACAAAATTCTTGCATGTTTTTTTTTCCTGTCAAATTGCCTGGGGAGAAGGGGTAAAACCTAGATAGAAGAAGAGATTAAGAAATTCTGAAATAAGATCTCTAAACCAGGGATATAGCAATTAGAAATCCCTGAATGTCATATGTATAATATTCTTACAGATACCAGTGAACACTAAGAAAAACAGTCTTAAGGACTTTCCATAAAAATGTTTCTGAGTTAAAAGGGAGATGGGTGCAAAGGTAACACCCACCTTGGATAGGGGTTAATATATTTTGAGTGTGATATACAAGTGCATTTTAAGGAGCCATAGTGTGGTGCTATACTTCATAGTGTTCTAAGAAGAATTATTTTATACAAAACTGCCTATGTTAAAATCCTTGGGGCTTATGTATATGTTTTGATACATGGCACAGAGAATTAATGTTCCAGGTGGAATTGAAGTTGCTAATTAATATATGCTAACATAGAGGAAAATCTTGGATCATCCCAATGGGTTCAATACCAATATAAATATCCTTAAATTGAAAGAGGAAGGCTAAAGAAGAGGGTCTAAAGATGCAATATGAGAAGGAATTTTCTTGCCTTTGACAGTTTTCTAGATGAATAATATGTCAAAATACACTCCACTGTCATGTATATCTAAAAAGCACAAATAAAAGTTAAATAAAAATATTATAGAAGAAAATAGAGAAAAAAAAAGCAATGTGAACAAAGATTTAAATAAAACAGTGTTCATCTCAAAAAAAAAAAAAAAAAAAAAAGAAGATGGGGGCACGGAAGGAAGCAATGAGTCAAAGAATATGCTGAAAAAAAAAATAGAAAGATTTTTCTTTTCTCTGAGCCTATAAAAAAGGAATGTGGCACTACTAATGCCTTCATTCTCTCCCCACATCCCTGGTAACCTTGAAAACCATCACCCCTATAGAGAGCAGAGGGATTTCTCAAGAAGTCCAAAACATCTTGAGTCTCTCAGGGAAAGAAAGCCCTATTCACAGAGCATTCTGAATTTTCGAACGGATGCACAGCATCCTCCATGGGAAGTGTTGTCCTGGAGTGTGTGCGAGACACAATCAGAGGCGGTCATTCACATCAGGTTCCTGAAGCTGTGGCACCAGTTGTGGAAAATAAAAACTGGTCAACAACTTAAAAGAAGTGTCTGATGAGTGACATGTCCATAGGGAGCTCTGAAAACCTGACAGGCTTTGAAGCTTCTAGAAGGTCATGAGTATTTGCAGGGCTGTAAACATTCCTTCCAGAGAATGGATAGTGAAGGAGCCCTAATTAGGAAGGGCTGTTGCAGCTAGCTGGAAGCCATAAGTTCCACCTGATATGTATATGACGCACCTGTAGGCACCCGCAAAGCTGAAGGTATATAACCGGGTGAAAGCGGTCCGAGTTAGGAGAACGGAGAATTCAGTCAGCCGGGCAGTCACTCGGTCGGTCAGAAGAATCAGAGCGGCCAGAACGTAGGCAGAGTGGTTACAGAAGAGAAACCAGACAGAAGAAGTAATGACTGGTCAGAGTTAGGCCGAGGCCCCTGAGGAAGACAGAAGACAGAAGAAAGAAGAAGGAAGAAAGAAGAGAGAAGAAAGAAGCTCTAATCTTTCTCTAAGCTAAGCTCTATCTTTCTTTCTCTCTACTCTAAGCTAAGAAGACAAGAAGAAAAGCTCTTTAATCTTTCTCTCTAAAAATCTTTCTTTCCCTCTCTAAGCTCTCTCTAAGAAAGTAGAAGTAAAAGTAGTAAAAGCTTTACTCTGCCTCCGAGAGTTTTCCTCCCGGTTTTTGGTGCCAGGCAGCTTACAGGATAGAGCCCAATTTAGCACATCTGACTAATTTTTCTGCCTGACATGGAGGACTTGCACAAGCAGGAATTGAAGACTAAGGCAAAACTGTGAACTACCTGAGTGCAGAAGATGTGCCTAACAGGGATACGGTGTCTGTCATAAAGGACAGAACTTAATGGTTCAAGATATTTAAGGAAATATGTCAGTAATCTAGCTGATCACTAAGCTTACCAAGCATAAACCTCAGTGGTAGCCACTACAGGAAATACAGATAGTGAGTCCAGAGAAGTTTCCAAACAAGAAAACAATTTAAAAAAATATAACAACTGCAAACACAGGCTGGAAACTAAATTTACCATACAGTGTCCACATCAAAGCCAAACATTTGTGAGAAATATTAAAAAAAAAAAAAAGACTGTCAACAGAAGCCACCCTATGGTAAAAGCAGATATTTGACTTCTTACAAAAAAGGTAAAATCCCTTTTATGAATGAATATGTTCAAATAACTGAAGAAAATTATACCTAAAGAATAGAACTATGAAATAATACTAAAGTATATATAGAATAGTAATAGAAACATGTTATTGAAAATAACATCTATAATTAGAAAGTAAAACACCAAAATGGAAAAAAAAAATTATTGGGCTAAGCAGCCTATTTGAGAAGGCAGAAGAAAGAATCAGCAAACCTGAATATATATTAATTGAAATTCTCCAGTACTGCAACAAAGAGGAAAAGAATGAAGGAAAATACCCAGAGCCTCAAAGATCCTTGAGACACTATCCCCCCCCCCCCCCCCCCCCCCCCCCCCCCCCCCCCCCCCCCCCCCCCCCCCCCCCCACATATACATAATGAATGTCTCTAGAGATGAGAGAGAGGAAGAAACAGGAAAAACATTCAAATAGGCAATAGCAAAATTATTTTTGAAACTTTTAGGAGGGAAATACTTTGCACACTGATCTAAAAATTCAGTGCAATTGCTAACATAGATGACTTTTGCTAAATTTGTTTTCCAGAAATGGACAAATTTATCCTAAAATTTTTGCACAAATGAAAAAGATCCAAAAAAGCTAAAACTAAAATTAAGTAAAAATAGACCACAAACCTCAGTGTAAAAGCATGAAACTCTTAGAAGAAAGTGTACAGTGTGTCTTTTTGACCTTGGGCAAGTTGTTAAGTTTTATTTCATCTTTTTTTTTTAACATATTACATCAAAATTCAAAGCAAGGGGAAAAAGAAATTTGATTACATAAAATTAAACCTTACAGGCTGCAAAAGAAACCATCAAGAAAATGAAAAGACAGTTTCTAGAATGGGAAAAAATATTTTCAAATCATATACCTAATAAGGGACTAATAGCCGTAATATATAAAGTACTCTTACAACTCAATAATGCAAAGGAAAATAGTCATTTTTTAAAGGACAAAAGATTTAAAATACGTGCATGAAAAGATGTTCAACATTTCCAGTCATTAAGGAAATGCAAATGAAAACCATAATGTGATACCCCTTTCCATTCACTAAAATGGCTATAACAAAGAAAACAGAAAATAAATATTGGTGAGGAGGAAAAATCTAATCTTTGTATAATGGAGGTGGAAGTGTAAAATAGTATAGTTATTTACGAAAACAGTTTGACAATTCTACAAAATAGTAAACAGAGTTATCCTTAGACTGGTAATTCTACTCTTAGGTGTATATACTCCAGGGAACTAGTTCATAGCAGCACTATTTTGACTAAACAAAAGCTCTGAACAACTCAAATCCCCATCAGTGACTGAAGGAGTAAACAAAATACAGTTCATACATAAAATGTATTATTATTTGGCAAGAAAAAAGATATGAAATTCATACTGCAACATAGATAAACCTTGGAAGATTATGTCAAGGGAAAATATCATGTAAAAGAGACTAGTCACACAACACTACATATTGTCTAATTCTAATTTATATGCAATGGATAGAATAAGAAAATTATGTAGGATTAGAAAGATCAGTGACCATCTAGAGCAGGAGGAGCTAGAAGATTATTCAGCAGAGAATATTGTCTCTAATTATCTCCTCAGAGATAGTGTCAGACACCCAGAGATTGAGAATTTATTCCACAAGACTGCATCCTGCCTCCAGTTAGATACTAGCTGAGAGACTTGGGTTGTTTTACCTGTGTTTCTGATAACTGCCTATAAATCAAGGTTCTCACAACGACCTTTGTGGATTGGATTATTGGGTAGCGTGACTCACAGAATTCGAGAATTCAGGAAAACACTCTTATATTTACATGGTTTTTTTTTAATAAAGAGTATTACAAATAAAAAAGATGAATAGCCAGATGGAAGACTGTTGCTATTGCAAAGGAAGTTGTATGGCAGAAGGGCATGGGACTTCCATTTCTTCCCTGGGCTTTGGGCACACAACCACCCCCCCCAAAAAAAAAAAAAAAAAAAAAAAAAAAAACAGCTCCAAATACCCTACTATCCGAAATTTCCTCCAAATGCAGTTCTTTTGTACTTTTATGGAAGTTTCATTATATAGGCATTATTGATTAAATCATTGACCATTTGTGATAGATTCAACATTCAGCCCCTCTCCCTTTAGGAGTGGAACTGAAAGTTCCCACTCCCTAATCCCTACTTGGTCTTTCCTGTCACCTGCCTCCATCCCGAAGCCATATAGGTGCCATGAAACCCCAGTCAATTCATTTGGATATTAAAAAGATACTACTCTCTCAGGAAATTTAAAATATTTTAGAAGCTGACAATCAGGGAACTGAGAAGACCAAATGTATTTTTCACTGTATCACAGGGATAGAATGGGGATTGGGGATGTGAATCAGTGGAAGTATGCTTATCTGACATACATAAGGCTCTGAGTTTGCTCTCCAGCACCAAACAAAACAAAACAAAACAAAACAAAACAAAACAAAACAAAAAAAAAAAAAAAACAGAGCAATGGAAATGATTGTTGTCTGGAAGGAGAGAAATTGTGTTTTTTGAGGAATGATGAGAATGTCTAGATTGTTGCACAACTCTGTAATATACTAAGAAATATGGTATTTTAGACTTTACAAATGTATGCCCTATATTACATGTGGATCATATTTTAGTAAAGCTATGAAGAACTGATGTAACCAGAGAGATATATCTAATAACATAACATTAACATAAAATGTACTTAAAATTAGAAAAAAAAAAAGAAATAAAACTGATATAACTTTAAGTTTTATTCACAAGGGTGAATAAAAATGTATGCTTTTGTATACTTGAAAGTGGATAATGTAGAAATAAATTAAAGTGTTGAAAAAATCAAGAAATAAAGAACACATGAGTGTGATTCAGTGAGATATTAGGTTAGGAGTTTCTGAAGCAGGTTGGAGTCATTGACTTAGCAATTTCATTTTGTGCTTGTGTGTTTCCCTTTGCTTTTTACTGCCCCCCCCCCGCCTTTTTGTTTTTTACTCTGAGACACTTTCTATAGATTCTAGAAATAAGAGGCTGATTGATAAGGCTCTTTATGACAAGGGACTGAAACTACTCTTTCTTATAATTTTAATTTGTTATATATGACAACAGAATGCATTATAATACATATTACACATATAGAGCACAATTTTTCATATCTCTGGTTGTATACAAAGTAGTGTTGTATACCTCATTCGTGTCTTCATACATGTACTTAGGGTAATGATAACCACCGCATTCCGCTGTCTTTCCTACCCATATGTCCCCTCCCATCGCCTCTCTCCCCTTTTCCCCTTTGCCCTATCTAGAGTTCTTCTAATGCTCCCCCCACCACCCTGCAGCATATTTTGTATCAGCATCCTTAAATCAGAGAAATCATTCGGCATTTGGGTTTTTGGGACTGGCTTATTTCACTTAGCATTATATTCTCCAGCTCCATCCATTTATGGACAAATGTCATGATTTTATTCTCTTTTAATGCTGAAAAATATTCCCTTGTGTATATAGACCACATTTTCTTTGGCCATTCATCTACTGAAGGGCATCTAGGTTGGTTCCACAGTTTAGCTATTGTGAATTGTGCTGCTATAAACATTGATGTGGCTGTGTCCCTGTAATATGCTGTTTTTTTTTTTTTTTTTTTTTTAAGTCCTTCAGGTCAAATTGTGCTTCCGTTCCCAGTTTTCCAAGGATTCTCCATACTGCTTTCCATATTGGCTGCACCAATTTTCAGTCCCACCAGCACTGTATAAGTGTGCCTTTTCTCCCACATCCTTGCCAATACTTATTTTTGTTTGTATTCTTAATAGCTGCCATTCTGACTGGAGTGAGATGAAATTTTAGAATAGTTTTGATTTGCATGTCTCTAATTGCTAGAGATGTTGAACATTTTTTCACATATTTGTTGATTGTATATCTTCTTCTGAGAAGTGTCTGTTCAGTTCCTTGGCCCATTTATTGATTGGGCTATTTATTTATTTATTTATTCTGGTGTTAAGATTTTTTGAGTTCTTTATATATTCCAGAGATTATTGCTATATCTGACGTGCGTGTGGTAAAAAATTTGTTCTCAATTAGTTAGGCTCTCTATTCACCTCACCAATTGTTTCTTTTGCTGAGAAGAAGCTTTTTAGATTGGATCCATCCCATTTATTGATTCTTGATATTAATTCTTGCACTATAGAAGTCTTGTTAAGGAAGTTGGGGCCTAATCTGACATGATGGAGATTAGGGCTGACTTTTTCTTCTAATAGGCACAGTGTTTCTGGTCTAATTCCTAGGTCATTGATCCACTTTCAGTTGAGTTTTGTGCATGGTGAGAAATAGGGGTTTAATTTCATTTTGGACAGGAACTACTTATAAACAATAGGGAGGCTCAGAGAACAGACCAGACTAGGCCTTTCCAGGAAACTGAGGCAGTGCAAATGCCCCCCTTCATACCTCTATTCTTACAAGTATGCCAGAAATATTTCAGACATGTCTCTCAGAATTTATAGAAGGGATAGAAAATGGGAAAAGGGACACTCTCTAAGGAGAGTGTGTCCTCTCAGAAAGGAGAGGGACTCCATATTTCTCCTTCATGCTAGTTTTATTGGGAGTCTTAGGGAACTTTCCAGAGAGCCCTGCCCAGGTCTACCTCTTGACTTGACTGAGAGCAGGATGACCTCAGACTTTTAAGTGCCTATCAGGCATGGCAATGCTAGGTCACTTTGACCCATATTGACCAGTTCTAGTTGGAAATTGTTCTCACAAATATTATGATGAGGGGGAATTATCCTTACCTCTCAGAGTTCTGGGATCTGGTCTGTGTATCACAAACGTCTCCCCCTTTCAGATTAACTTGTGTTGCGCTTAGGGGTATTAGTTCATGCCTATATTTTTCCTGCAGATAACAAGTAGTTTTCTGAATAATGAAACATATCCTGCTGACTTAATCCACAAAAGGCTAGGAGGCTAGAAGTACATAGTTTTTCAAAAGTGAAAGCGTGTGGGGTTCGGCACAGCAGGCCCAGTTTACAGAATTACTCGCTTAACCTCATATCCCCGCCACTCACATCTGTCTGTCTCCTATCAGGACTTCCCCTTAAAAGGAAGCAATTACCACATAACAAAACTGAGGCTAACCCACTAAGCTGGATAAATCATCTCACATTGGGAACCAGATTGACCCTGCAAGAGATGATGACCTTCCCAGAGCTTCATAGGCGCATTCCTGAGATGATGGTATACCGGATCCTGGCCTGAGCAAAAATGACCTACTTTGCCAGCTTTGCAAACTCTGCAGCTACGTAAGCCCCAACCAACTGTCTTTGTTTCCCTTTCTTTCAAAACCTTAACATTTCTTGCAGTCCCTTAAGACAGATCTTTGGTCACTGTGCTCTTATATCTATTCTTCCCTACATGATGATTAAAACTCTATTCCTGCTCTTCTTAAATGCTTGCCTCTTCCATTGATATATAGGGCCAGGTGGCCAAGCCTGGTCTTTGGGATCACAAGAACCAGAGCCTTCATTAAAGGATTCTGATAAGGGTCACAATTCTTGTTTTCCACAAAAATAAAAGCAAAACTAAAACAAAACAACAACAACAACAACAAAAATACTACCTGAAAGGAAAAGAAAAACAATGAATGAACAACTACACACTAATTGAAAGAGCATTAGTAAAGTTTCAAACTGATATGGAAATAGTATAGTCCCTACAGAGCACAACAATCAAGGATGACTGCAAAGCGAAGTATAGGAAGCACATTGCCTGTGAGACACCTTTCTCTATTCTGGAGTAGCTCACACCAAGGCAGAAAGTCACGTGAGGAAACAAGGAGCAGGAGAACTAATGTGGTCCTGTCACTACAGCAGACACCTGCAGTAATAACCACCAAAGATTCCTGAAAGCTTCATCAGTGCTGAGCCCAACTGATGGAGCATCCAGGAGTCTACCCAACAGCTGCAGCACTTACCCCTCGCAGAAGATCCTGCTGTGCATCCTTCCCAGGGTTGGAGCTGCCACTGACAAGAGCCCCTTTCCAGAGTTCTAGGTCATTGCTTTTCCCTGAGCTCTGGAATCAGTGCAGAAAACACCTCATACTTTAAGGGACTGGAGATGCTACTGACCTCCACACTACAAACTACTGCCTGGGTCCACCACCAGCAAGGCAGTGCTGCTACTGTCCCTTTCCCCTAGGCACCAGGTCACCACAGTGCTTAGTCATCTCTGAGTCCATAACACTGATGTATCCTCGCTGCCACCCCTCCCCAACCCACAGCATGGCCTCAAGTCCCTGCCGTGTTATCCAGAGATCAGGACCTCATTCCATGTGCAATGTGCACATACTCATGCGGCAGCCCCCAGCATCACCACAACCAAGGTGCCATGTTACCAGTCCTAGGGACACAGGAGTCTATGCACCCCTAATCCCAGGCCTCCAGATCCACCGTGTTCTGAGCACCTGTGCACTGTTGCTTGAACTAATCTTGCACTCTGATACAGCATTGTGTGTCCCATGCCTGCTCAGCAGATCAGTGCCAAGAGCGATCTTAATTGATTACAACTATTCTAGAAAATTGTAGACACTTCTAAGGAGAATTAAAATGTAACCCCTAGATAATCTAGCAATCCCACATTCAGGTGTGTGTCCAAAGTAAGTGAAATCAGTATCATGATACATACTTGAATCATAATATCATGTTCCCTGTAACATTATTCATAATGGATAAAATCTGGAAGTGAACCATTTCTATTGAAGCATAAGTGAATAATGAAATAGTATAGCCTGTATAGAAACAGTGGATTATAATTCAGCACTGAAACAGAAGAAAATCCTGCTATTTGCAACAGTGTGCATGAACTTATAGAACATGATGATAAATGAAATAAGCCAGACACAGAGAGTCAAATATTGCAAGATATCATTTATATGTATAATCCAAAAATTTGGAATTTTTGAAAACAGAGTAAAATGGAGGTGGTGGAAATAGGAAGATACTGATAAACCTTTCAATGATATGATAAATAAATTCTAAAATTCTAACATGCCACATGATGAATCTGATTATTAATAATTTACCATATACTGCATTTGCTAAGATGAATCTTAATTACTGTTAACTCCACTACCACATACAAAAAAGGTAAACCCCTCGAGCAGATGCATATGTTAATTAGTTAGATAGTGGGAATTATTTCACAACCATAAAATGTATTTTTATATCAAAACATGTTGAACACCTTAAACCTATACAATTCTTATTCATCAGTCCCACTTGAAGGAAAACAACAATAACCAAAAAGCCCTTTTAGTAAAATTTGTGGAAAATGCATAAAATCTCAAATGGGAACAGCTAAAACAGGTACATTGTGTAACAGCTGGGGTTAATGAATGGAATGAGGCATAGTTGCTTGTCTTTCTGTGCTATTGTTTATTTTGATGAATAATAATATATTGCATGTGTAATATTTTACATATATTTGGTTAATGAATAAACTCTAATCAATGAATTTTTCATGTGCACAGACATGAGACTGAAAAAACAGACGCATTTCTTTTTGTATAAAAAAAAAATTGCTCGACAAATGCTACTTAATTGTCTATTCAGCATCCCTTCTATATTTTACTGACTGTAGTCCTGAATATTTTGGAGGGATGTGCCTGTCCTTTGTTCTTAGAAAGGGACATTTGGATTATTGGTCTCTCTTAAATTCTCGAAGCCTCCCAAATCACTGGGATTACAGATGTGCACCACCATGCCTACCTGAAAGACTATATTTTAATAAAGAAAAATAATGTTCAGAAATTTCTGTAAATATCATTCACTTGTGCTTTAAGAAGATCTTACACTGATTTATTCCTTTTACATTTTTCAGTTAAAAATAATGTTAAAATTGTTTTAATTGGTTAAGCTTAAAACATACTGTTTGAAATACAATTTTGATTACATTGTGCTTCATAGGTTGAATATTTAACAATGGTGATCAATTAAAGGAATTATAGTACAAATGTAGGATAAACATATGACTTTTAAAATTGCATTTTCAGCAATAATTATATAGGGTCATTATATAATTTAAAATAAAATGTAATATGTAACAATATAGAAATAATATAGTTCTAAATGTGTAAATGTAAAAAAAACAACTGAGTATTTTGTGTAAATTTCAACTTTTGTATTTACAAACATTTTCTCAAATGGTCATTTATCCCTCTTTCAATCAGAAAATAAAGGAATAAACATGCACATAAATACACATACAGATAAAACACATTTTGATTTGATGTTAAGGCTATAATGTTTCTAATCTGACTTCTCATCCAAAAGTTTGGTTTGTCCAAACCATTGACCAAGTAACATAATTCACCAACTTCCAAACTAATACATTAAAAGGAGGTAAGTAGAAAATGTAAATGTAAATGTAAATACTCCTTAAGTATTCTGGGACAAGAAGGTACTTTATTGTCTGACAAGGTGCTTACAAATGTCTTGCAAAGGATACTGAAAATTCTATAGTAAAATAGAACTCTTGAGTCCTGTGGATTCTAACTGCCTTGACAATTACTTTCAGGGAATTGTTTTCCTACTTGAAATATCCTAGTGATTTCACATGTCTATAAACCGCCAAGGTTGAAACCTGTCAACAACTTTCTACAGCTGCTACGCAACATCTGAATAACTGTTGGTGGAAAGTTCACTGCCTTCAGAAATAGTCCATATTTGGAAAGTTGTTATAGAAAAAAACAAATTGACCTTCTGATAGATTTTGATCTTTTTTCAAATTCTAAATTGTTATATATGACAGCAGAATGCATCAGAATGCATTACAATTCATATTACACATATACAGCACATTTTTACATATCTCTGGTTGTATATAAAGTATATTTACACCATTCTTGTCTTCATACATGCATTTAGGGTAATGGTAATGATATCCATCTCATTCTACCATCATTTTTTTTTACCCTTTGCCCCCTCCCTTTCCCTCCCTCCCGTTTGACCTTTCTCATGTTTATCCAATCCTCCTATGCTCTCTGTCCCAACCCCACTGTGAATTAACCTCCTTATATCAGAGAAAACATTCGGCATTTGAATTTTTGGGATTGGCTAACTTCACTTAGCACTATATTCTCCAACTTCATCCATTTACCTGCAAATGCCATTCTTTTATTCTCTTTTATTGCTGAGTAATATACCATGGTATATATATACCACATTTTCTTTATCCATCCATTAGTTCCACAGTTTAGCTATTGTGAATTGTGCTGCTATAAACATTAATGTGGCTGTGTCCCTGTAGTTTGCTGTTTTTAAGTCCTTTGGGTATAGACCGAGGAGTGGGTCAAATGGTGGTTTCATTCCCAGTTTTCCAAGGATTCTCCATACTGCTCTCCAGATTGGCTGCACCATTTGGCACTCCCACCAGCAATGTATGAGTGTAGCTTTTTCCTCACATCCTCTTCAAAATTTTTGTTGTTTGTGTTCTCAATAGCTGCCATTCTGATGGGAGTGAAATGAAATCTTAGAAGTTTTCATTTGCATTACTCTAATTGACAATTTTGTTGAACATTTTTTAATATATTTGTTCATTGATTGTATATCACCTTCTGAGAAGTGTCTGTTGAGTTCCTTAGCCCATTTATTGATTGGATCATTTGCTTCTTTGGTGTTACCTTAAAAAAAAAAAAAATCAAATACCTGGGAATCAACCTAACAAAAGTGGTGAAAGACCTCTACAACAAAAACTACAGAACTCTAAAGAAAGAAATTAAAGAAGTCCTTACAAGATGGAAAGAACTCCCTTGTTCTTGGATAGGCATAATTAATATTGTCAAAATGACTATACCACCAAAAGCATTATACAGGTTCAATGCAATCCCAATCAAAATCCCAATGGCATTCTTCATAGAAATAGAAAAAGTAGTCATGAAATTCATCTGGAAAAATAAGAGACCCAGAATAGCTAAAGCAATACTTACAAAGAAGAGTGAAGCAGGTGGCATCACAATACCAGAATTTAAACTATACTACAGAGCAATAGTAACAAAAACAACATAGTATTGGCACCAAAATAGACTGGTAGACCAATGATACAGAATACAGGACACAGAGACTAACCCACACAACTACAGTTACCTTACATTAGATAAAGGTGCCAAAAACACACATTGGAGAAAAGATAGCCTCTTCAACAAATGATGCTGGGAAAACTGGAAATCCACATGCAACAAAATAAAATTAAACCCCTATCTCTCACCATGCATAAAACTCAACTCAAAGTGGATCAAGGACCTAGGAATTAAACCAGAGACCTTCTTCTAATAGAAGATAAAGTAGGCCCAAATCTCCATCATATCAGATTAGGCCTCTACTTCCTTAATAAGACTCCCATAGCATAAGAATTAAAATCTAGAATTAATAAATAGGATAGATTCAAACTAAAAATCTTCTTCTCAGCAAAAGAAACAATCAGTGAGGTGAATAGAGAACCTACAAATTGGGAACAAATTTTTACCACATGCATGTCAGGTCAATCACTGATCTCTAGAATATGTAAAGATTTCTTATCTTTTTTTTTTTTCCCCTTGGAAAAAGCTTAACCTCAGATCAAATCATTGCAAAGAAACATCTGGAGAACTGTTGCCCAATCATCATCTTGAGTGTCCTCCCTTATCCAAAATGAATATCTTGTATTCTGTGTAAGAACACTTTGCTCATTTCACCTGGAATTTTCCAGGTTGTAGTATAATTCTCAGTAATCTTCAGGTCTCCAGTGGTGAACTCCTAAAAGGCAGTATTCATGTGTTCGTTTTTATACTTTCAGTACAATTATACCTCACATGTGTTTCAACTCCTGTGCCTGGACTGACTGAACAGACCCTTTGAAATGGATAGAAAATCTTGAAAAGTTAACCATGAATAAAATGTAATCTCTCAGTAAAAGTAATGGTTCCTCTATTCCTGGAAATGTATATACCTCCAAAGATTTACTCTCACCTCTCCAAATTATCTGTGTTTCTGTTGGGAAAATTTGGCATTAAGCATTAATGACTATAACCAAATTATCAGAGTAGCATCACTTCACTCCTCACAAGCCTGTCGTTAAGAAACAGGGCGGATCACTCTGTGACCCTTTGGTCTTAGTTATCTTGACTGCTCTGATAAATCTGCCTATATAAACCTTCAATATTTCACCTGTACCAGCTCCCATAATATATACCAATAACCCAAGTGAAAGTGGATTTATTTATTCCATCACTTCTGCTCTGGTGTGTATTTTTCAGCTTCTGTGTTTCCAGTGACATGCTTCAAAGAAAATATTGAAAATTGCTTTTTGGGTGAGAAGGTTTCTGAACAGGCTTAGGAAAAAGAAATCTTGTATTTGGAACTTAAAAAGAAATATGAGTGATGCCAGTTACAGATGTTGGTTTATATTCAAGGCTCAAAGCTGGTGAATTTTCAGATCTTGAGATTCTTCAGAGATGTTAATAGTTGAGTTTTCATAGAAGCCTCAATTAGGAGGAGGCCATATGAAGAGGCCAGTATGATTTCCCAGAATGCATGGGGGGAAATGCATCCAGTTATAGGGCTTTTAAATGTGTGTGTGTGTGTGTGTGTGTGTGTGTGTGTGTGTGATTTATAAATATACTGTTATCAAATGCTTTATTAATTCAGAAGGTGTCAAGCCTTTATTTTATATTTTTTTACTGCTCAGGCCAAATACTTTACTAATCATCACATGTGTTTCAGAGATCAAGGAATACATTAAAATACCTGACAGGCCACCCATTAATCTCCACATTGCAGCCCACTGTGCAGTTTGCTGACGGAATTTCACATTTTATAGACCCATCTTTGAATTTTGATGATTTGGTTCAATATTGTTAGCAGAGAACTTGCCTTCTTGGGGAATATATTGCCCATCAAAAGTGACATGCTAGGGTGATTGGGATGTGTTTTGATTTAACAATTGAGTTTATAATTGTATACACTCCACTAATCGGGAAGCTTTCTCTGCTGAAAGACTTTGGCTTGTATGTGTTCACATTGTAAAAGTGATTCCTTTGTCCTGTTTTAGACCCCAAGTGGATGCAAGATCTTAAAGTGCAAGTGAATGATATTTATAGAAATATTTGAACATTAATTTTCTTTATTAAAAATATAATGTTTCAGCTGGGCACAGTGGCACACACCTGTAACCCCAGCAACTTGGGAGGCTGATGTAGGAGGATCCCAAGTTGGAAGTCAGCCTGGGCAACAGTAAAATCCTGTCTCAAAATTAAAACTAGAAAAGACTGGGAAATGTAGCTCATTGGTAAAGAACTCCTCTGTTCAATCCTCAGTACCACATAAGAGAAAAATAAAAGATATATATACATATATCTGTATTTATACATGTACATATAAAAGATATATATATGTATGTGTGAGTATGTGTGTATATGAGTATATATATGTATATGTATATATACATATATGTATATGTATATATATATGTGTATATATATATGTATATACATGTATATATACATATATATATGTGTGTATGTGTGTGTGTGTGTGTGTGTGTGTATGAAAGATATGTTTCTGGTTTTGCCAAAACTCTATGGAGAGTAGAAATTACAGAGAAAGTGAAAAGCTCAGAACGAAATTCTGAGAACATTTTCTTGAAGTTTCTAGGTGCTAGCTATATACCATCATCAATATTTTTGACAGTTTGATTGTCTGCAATATGCTGCCAGGTAAATTCAGTAATAACATAAAACCAAAACCAAAACTGCCTTATTTGACTTGTTTTGCCTATTATAATGGCCTGTTAAAATTTTGAGTTTTCCTCAGACATTTCAGTATGAAATCCACACAGACATCATCTTGCATATTAACCAATGAGAGAGAACCCTCCATAGTGTGCTTACATATTGATTCAACAGATATTTCTTGAGCTCTCTGCTTCATATTAATCATTGGATAGGATTCACTTCCCTCAGAACAGTGGTTGGAGGGCACCCATGAGAAGCCAGGAAATGTGAACAACTTATTGAAGTCAGAGTATGAATTTTTCAGTAAATTTAGTATAGTGAAATAGGAAAGCAGTGCTCAAGGGAATTTGGTATCAGCACAGTGTTAATGAATGCATGAATTATGGACTTTGAATGCAGGTTAACTTGTCCTCTAGGCTCAACTCTGGAATCACAGTTAGGTGCCACAGAAAAATTTAGATCTCTCTCTCTCTCTCTCTCTCTCTCTCTCTCTCTCCCCCTATCTATCTCTATCTCTATCTCTATCTCTATCTCTGTATCTGTTCATTGGATTACTAGGTGCCAGAACACAGATTGTTTTGAGGGTAAAATACAAGAGATATTCAAACATACAGTATCTGTTACATATGGTGTTCATAGGAGCTATAATAAAAAAATATGTTATTCATACCATTATTACAAGATTGTATAGAATAGAAAACACATTGTACATTTGAATAACTAAATCAGGCTTCATGGAAGAGGTGGGCTTGATATGAGCCTTGAGTGGACAGGTCTACTTAGTGAGATAAAGCTGAGTGAGACCAAAGGGGAGAAAAATCATGGGGGTGAGGAAGTAAGATGGTTCATGATGTGTGGGGAGTATAGAGTGTGCAGGTCCATTGGGAATGTTTGGTACACTTAAGGGGCTTGTTCTCAGAATATGGGCTATGCCAAACATAGACCATCTGGGAGCACAGAGACTCAAATGCTGCATTGATATCCAGTTTTAGGAGAATTATAAACCTTTACTTGCCAAGAACAGTTAACATACTGACATTTTTGATGATTGTCTTTAGAAGGGAAAGAATTATGATAAAGTTATAGAGACTTTGAGATATGACACTCTCACATTACTACTGATATGGTAGCAGAGGATGTAAAAAGGAATAAATTCATAACAAATATTTGAGTGCAATTACTTTCAATACAGGGGCTAGGGTCACAAAGGTGATGGGCATTTATTCTATTGCATTTAATTAACATGTTTCATTTGAAGGCCAAATCAATACATTATTTTTCTAAAAATAAAAACAAATAAATGAAAAAGCAGTTTTTCTCCATAGTGATGTCACTCAGAAATGTATACCTAGATGTGGTTTCTTTCAGAGAAGAGTCAGATCCACACATAATATATAGTGCATAAGCCTATATATGCCCAAAGAATGTCTCACTTATGTTCTTCATTCTTTGAGTGTTATAAGAAGGGGAAAATAAAAGAGCAACCATGACCTGGTTTATAGAAATATCCCCATACAGTCAGCATTTATATTGAAAGCATAAAAAATGCATTCTTTTTTAGAATACAAAGTTTTTCCACCATAACCATGAAGAGCATTACATACGGATATTCTTAGAAAATCAGCAGACTTCATGGTCTTGTCTCTAAAGTACAGAAATATTTATTTATTTATTCATTATTAGGTCTTTTTGAGCTTTTTGCTCTTCATGCATTTCTATATCATAGCCTTATATCTGTACACAAACACATATGAACACACACATGCAAATACATGTGCAAACAGATATAAATACACACACCCTCTTTTAAATATAAACTTAAACCTAAGTTCCTAAAAATCATATAGACATCAATACTATTATTCCATATACTTCAGACCATGGAATCACAAATTTTGTATCAACAATCTACAACTTCTTCCCTAATGTAAATGAATCAGCTTTTTGAAATTTCTTGTGATTGCCTAATTGTGCAACATATTATACTATGCACCAAACCCTTAAACATACATGATTGATGATAGCCCATGGAAAACCTTTTTCAATTCAAACCCTAATAAGTTTATTTGGTACAAGTCCATTATATGATACCATAAAAACAGAATCCACCCATCTTTTCAAATTCTGTGTCTATTTACATCTGTTATAGACTTTGTCTCATATTATCTCAGTTCAGCCCCCAAAGTTTCCTTAAATGCAAATCTGGTCAGCTTATTACTCAAACCCTTCAATCTTTCACAGTTCTTGTCTTCATGAATCTATCTTAAATAAATAAATTGATGTTAAGTCTCTCATACATCATTTATCAAATTACTGGAGGAGATTGGTGAAAGGTAGAAAAATGAGTAAAACCCAAAGCTACTCTATTGGACAAGGAGCAGGAAATGTCATTATTTTAGCAGGTATATTCAAGCCAGTATGTCAGGATTGGTTCCTTACTACCCATCAATTAGAGACAGACACGGTGATTGTAAGTCCCAAACAAACATCATCTTTTTGTCTTCATATTAACCATCAAATATGGGGGGGTCAGTTTGATGAAACCAGGAAGGACACAATCTGCATACTTTCCCTGGATGCTAAGGTTTCTCTTGTTCTCTAAACAACCTCTAAACATTTCATTAGCCTATATAAACAAAAGGAGCTTGTGTTTCCTCTAGTAATTTTAAACTTATTTGTACTATGTAAATTTTATTTCAGTTAAAGGGAAATTTAAGTTCACCTTTAGCCTATAGACTTGATACTCAATGAAAATTATTGGACAGTTCCATATTTTTCAGGTTCAAGAAATATCTTTAATATTTTGGTTATAATATCATTTAATTTTCATTTTATGTATTAGAGTGAAATCTCCATATGTGAGAAATTGAGGAAGAGTTCAATAAATACCAGGCCCAAAATGAATGAAAATTCTTTCCAAAGAAGTGAGATGGTTGGTAGCAGCAAACTGATCTCTCATTCCCCATAAAAAGTCAAGTGAGGTTCTGCATGATGTGATCAAAATCAAAGTGAAGACCTCATTAATATCAGCAACAAGATGTGCTAGAGCAAAAACAGGCATGTTGGGAATGGTGAGGACTAGCATTCAACTGCTAATTGAATCTTAGTTGAGATTAATTCCGGGAAGTTTTACTAGGTAGAATTAACCATGATTGCATACAGTGATTAGTTTAGTTCCAAAGAAGCACTCCAAATTTGGAGATAAATGAGCAAAGATATCTAGAATAAGAACACATTTTCTAATCCTTATTACCATGGTACCTTGCCAGCTATTCTATTTTCAACTTCCAGTGAGGGACTTTGAAAAGTTCTTGTGCTTATAAACTGATCTTCCCTAAGCCTACCAATGAAAACAAAAATAAAACAAAGCCAACTTGGCTTAGGAAAAGGAGTTAATTGCTCTTTCTTGTGTCATGTCAAAATCACCTAAATCTGTGATTCCAGATATTTTATTCTGTTTTATACCAGAAGATTCTGCCAAGCCATTTCTATAGCACTATTTTTTTCATTAAATGCACATAGTAATATTGACTTATGGAATTTGGGCAAGGTCAAATTTAATTCTGCTGAGAAACCAGCACCAACCCTTGCACAAATTAAGAGACTGTTTTAGTCAGCTTTTTTGATGTTGTGACCAAAAAATCTGATAAGAACAAGTAGAGGAGGAAGTTTACTTAGGGCTTTTGTTTTCCATGGTCAGCCACCTCCATAGCTCTGGGAGGAAGAACATCATGGCCAAAGGGCAGAGAGGAGGATAGTAGCTCCAGGCTTAACAGTGGGGAAGCAGAGAGAGAGCTCTGCTCACCACCTACAAAATATAAACCCCAAAGATATGCCCCCAGTGAACCATTCCCACAGTCACTCCACATCTTCTTGCAGTTACCACCCAGTTAACTCATATCAGTTAATTAATCCACTCAGTAGGTTACAATTCTCATAATCCAATCAATCATTTTACCTCTGAAGATTTATTCATTATCCCACATGAGATTTTGAAGAACACCATATATTCAAACCATATATTCTGCCCCAGCCTCTAAAAAAAAAAAAATTAGTTGATTTTTCAAGAGTCCTCCTAATCTTAGTGTTGGATAAGATTCAGGCTGGCAGGCCATACCCCCAGGCACCTTCCTGGAAGGGCCCATTGGCGGGCTCCGAGTCCCCACCCTTCCTGATCCTGAGAATACTTGCCTCTCGCGGGAATTCAACCCAGGGCGGGCTCTCCCTTTCTGAGCCAATCCGGACCATAGAAGTCATGCTCCCACCCCTCTGTACTTAAGCCCCAGCTTGTCCAGAACTCACTCTCTCTTTTTGCAGTCATCTTCTCACCAGCTCTCCCCTTCCCCTTTCCCCCTTTCTCCCCTTCACCCCTTCCCTTAATAAACCCCCCCTTTTCTACAAGGCGGTCCCGGTGTGGTTTTTGCCCTTCACTTAGCAGTTCTAATATTACCCAAAAATTCAAGTCCAAAATTTCTTTTGACTAAAGGCAAACCTTTGGATATTTTTCCCTGTAAAGATCTAAAAAAAGTAACATATATTCAATATATACCAGCATAGAGTAAATATTTCTGTTCCACAAAGGAGAAATAAAGGCATACAAAGAAAGAATGGGACCAAAGCAAGGCCAAAATCCAGCTGGGAAAACAAGTCCTATAGCTCCATGGCCAGCATCTAGGGATCATGTCATTGTGATGCTCTTTTGATTGGGCTTGTGTTGCTCTGCCCCTGTGACCTTGCTAGTGGCAGCCTACATGGCCTCTCTGTTGGCTTGTCTCTGCTCCATTTCTGCTGCTTTCCTTGGCAGACATCCAGTTACCAGCATCTCTTAATCTCAGGATTCCCTATTGCAGCTTCAGCTTTCTTCCCACATCTTCATGCATCAACCTCTCAGAGGCAGCCTGCAGGGACTCCAACCCTGCCTCATTTTGCCTGGTATACAAGATATTTTGAAATCTTGATGCAGGCTTCCACAGCCTCTAACTCCAGCATTCTGCATTCTTGCTAAATCAGCATCATGTGGTTGATCCCAAAGGTCTACCACTGTCTTGAGCCATAGCCAAGCCTCCTGGTATCACAGCTGCAACAGCCTTTGTGGGGCAGCTGAGCACAGTGAAACAATTTCCTATGGCCCCTGGGCAAGCAAGATGCCCCCTTGGTCTCTTCTCAAAGGACTTTTTCGCTTTTGCATCCTCGATCTTGAGATGGTATTATCTTATCAATTCCTGAGATGCCCTAGGCCATCTTTCTTATTGATTCTGGTTAAAATACTTAGTGTTTCTTTAGTGATTGTAATGCCTTTAATAGCCCCAGTTTACTCATGCATTTCTTTCCAAATCAAGTTTTTGAAATCTTTCTGTTCTGTTTTCTGCTCCTGTTTATCAAACAATACCCGTGCCACTGCCTGTATACTTTGTTGCCTTAAAATTTCCTCTGCCAGATTAATTAGCCCTTCATCTTTAAATTCAGCCTCACAGAAAGTCTCAGGACATGGGAAAATGTAGACAATGTCTTTGCCAGAACTTAATACAAATGACCTCTAGTTCAGTTTCCAGTAGAGTCCTCCTTCTGCTCTGAAGTTCATGAGCTCAGTTGTTGCTGTTCTCAGTTCTACTGGCATTCTTGCCTTCTAAGTTCCCACCAGAGTCTCCCACTAAACTCTGCTTAAAATAATCTAAAACATTCCCAGCGTGCATCTCTAAACTTTTCAAAATTCCTCCTTTTGCAAACCAGTTCCAAAAGTTTTTGAACCACATGGTCATAGTAATGACTTCTCTTCTTGGTACCAATTTCTATTTTAGTCAGCCTTTTTTTACTGCTACGACTAAAATACCCAACAAGAACAATTAGAGGAGGAAAAGTTTATTAGGGGCTAATGGTTTCAGACGTTCAGTCCAGGGACAGCTGGCTCCATAATTCTGGGTTGAAGATAAAGTAGAACATCAGGGCTTAGTGGCATGAAGAGGGGAAAGAGCTTAGGACATGGCAATCAGGAAGCAGAGAGAGCTCTGTTCACCAGGTACAAAAGCTAAACCCCAAAGACATGTCCCAATGACCCACCATCCTCCAGCAACACCCTATCTGCCAATAGTTACTGCCTAGTTAATCCATATCAGTGGATTAATGCACCAATTACGTTAAGGTACTCATAACCCAATCAGTTCACCTCTAAACTTTCTTGCATTGTCTCACACCTGGGTGGTTCTGGGATACCTCAGATCTAAACCATAACAGCATGCTTTACTTATTAGTTTGTGCCCTATATTTACGCTGTGCAACTTGTCATGTTCCAGGATTTGGGGGGATGCTAGCTGACCAGCATTTCCAGGAGTGATATTCCCCCCAATTTGATCTGTATCAGAGATGAATCTTAGACACCCTCTGATAGTCAAGCAATTTATTTTGACAGTGTTCTGATAGTATAGTAGGAGGAAGCTATGTCATGGAACAGATGAAATCCAGTGAGAACTGAATGTCCAGAGACCTCTCAGAGTTTGAAGGATCCTGATGGCCTTTGGGTACCATCTGGACTCTAGAACCTCAGCACCTCTTCTCCTGCCATATTCTTCCTCCCTGCCTAGTCCAGTCACAGTTTCTGTCTAGGCTACATTAACAGCAGATTGATATTGGGTCTGCTGTTCCTCAGGGCATTTGAATTTTCTAATCTCTCTGAATGCATGATCTTCCCTCAGGTAATATCACACACACTCTTCTCTCATTTCTTTCTGGTCTTTGATTAATTTCACTTTTCCTGCTAGACTGGTCCTAATTACCCTATTTAAGATTCAGTTCTTTTCTTACCCATTACCATTCTTCTTTCTTTTTTTTTTCCCGTTTCATCTTCAGTGTCAAACCATCACCATTGTGACATATATTTTATTTATATTCCCTCCTTTGCAATTTCAACTCTATGACAGTGGACATTCTCTTTCATTTATTTTTTTATTCACCATATCTCCGGTTTCTAACATTCACTATGCATTCAGTAAATGAATGGCTGAACGAAGCAATGAAAAATGATGTGAGAGTGCAGTAGTGGGCTGGAAATGAGTGAATGGCGAAATGTTCCTGCCTCCTCAAATTACAAAGAGTGAAGCCAGAGATACTCCAGTGAGGTTGTTTCCCATGGCAGGATTGCATTTTCTATCCCTTTCAAGTTAGGTGTTGTCATGGGACTCCTCTGGCCTAGGAGAGGTGCATGGGAGTGACACCTGTCCCCTCCCTGCAGAGCTAGTACATACCTGTACAGGGATGGGCACAATCATCCGGGACCTGGGTGAGACTGGCATGGAGCATGGTCCATCCTGCTCCACTCAGGTCCACAGGTCCACATCACAGAATTCAAATCAACTGTTATGATTCTAGACCTCTAATTTGATATGGGTGTCTGTACCTCAATCCACACTGACAGCTTCCTCAGTACGTAGTATCATATCTGGAGCAAAATAGGTTGAATGAACTAATGGCAAAAACGAAGGAAAGAACAAATAAGCAAACCATCCAACAAAGGAAGACAGGAAAGATGGAAGGAAGGAAGTAGAAAAGGGAAAGAAGGAGGACAGCAAGGCAGGATTCAGTTATTTTGACATATATTTAGTCTCTTTTAAAATGGAACAAAATAAGTCAGAGGTATGGAATTTACTGTTTTGTATGAAACCAAGAAGAAAAATTAATATTAGGGCAGTTTGGTGTAAAGTGCTTGCCTACTGAACATGAGGCCCTGCGTTCTATCCTGAGCATCACAAAAAATACAAAATAAAAAAAAAATTGAGATTAAATGATTTATGTTGGAAATGAATCTTAGAATACTTGATTAAGAACTTAACAATTACTACCTGATCTATAGCGCACATGATAATATTCTGGTAATTGTTCTGGTGTCTCTACTAAATATATTTTCATTTAGCTTCAATTAGCAGAAATAAAAAATCATACTTCTTAAAAGAACATTGCACAGGCTCACATCTAAACTTTTTACCTATGCATGTTAGTTGACTGATCTGAGCCTTATTTCTCTTTTCAATAAAATTAGAGTCATAATTATACCTATCTTAGAATGTTATAATGACCAAAATTAGTAGCTATGTAAAAGCTTTAGCCAAGTACTTGGGAAATTTTATGGTTGTAATTAAGCATTATTTGTTTTTACTTATTGAGTACTCACATTAAAACTCTGAAGTAGAAATTATTATGTCACTTATGTAGATGGGAGAACAATAGCTAAGATAAATATAGTAATGTAAAGGGTATGAAAAAGGGAAATGAAATTCTGCAGAGACTGGAATCCCAAGCTAAGCTGACTACACACTTCCTGGGTAGTCTTATGCAATTCCATAAAGCAATAAATAATGGTAAATAAGCTTAACATGATGGTGCACACTTGTAATCCCAGCTACTTGGAGGGCTGAGGCAAGAAGATCTTAAGTTCAAGTCCAGCCTCAGCAACTCAGTAATACCCTGTCTCAAAACATTGGGAAATAAAACTTCAAAGAGAGTTTTTCTGATTTCCCTTATTATGAAATTCTATTTAATGAGCCATGTGCCCTTAAGGCACATATATGAAATCACGGTTAATAAGCTCAGAGATCAACAAATGTCACTTCATAGATAAAATATCTCCTTGGTCAGGCTTAGGAAAAGAAGGTCTTTACTACCTAAGGAAAGCTTTTGCTAGACTATTGAGCAAGGGAAGACTTCAACAAGGAGAACCAGGGAGAAAAATTGATTTACCACCTATCCATAAATTGCTGGGAACCCTGGCATTAGGATTAGGAGTTCCTCCTTTCCAAGCCTTACCGCAAAACATGAGGAGATGAAAACATCAAGCATGCAGCTGTAGCAGAAGTCCTGCAGTAAAAGAGGGCTCTAGATCGTGCCTTGAGTTTCCTAATTCATGGTCTTAATTAGAGTTTATCCATGTGCATTTACTTCTCTGTTTCTCATACCACATGTTCTTCTTTCACACGAATCACTCTTCACACTTTGAAATACTTAAAGATTCAAGCTTCTATACCTGCAAGGGCAATAGGTGACACCATACTCTCACACTGCTGTACAGTGGTAGAGAGCTGCAGATCTCAGTGAGTCATGCAATCACATCTGATAGACAGGTTTTGTGTTATGTGATTTTGTCCAATAGTTGGCTAATGCAAGTGTTCTCAACACATTTAAAGTAGGTTAGGCTAAGCTATGATGCTTGGTAGTTTACGTATACTAAATGCATTTTCAGGTTAAAATATTTTTCAAGTTGCAATGAGTTTATCAGCAACTAATCCTGTCAGAAGTCCGAGAGCATCAGTACATGTATATGTACGTGTGTATGTATGTATACATGTATGAACATACATGAGTACATAAATCTTTTTTTTTTTTTTTTGGTTTTGCATTAGTTATCTATTTTTGCTTAATAAATTAACCCTGGACTGGGGATGTCATTCAGTGATAACACACTTGCCTAACTGTAATAGCTCCCATGTTTAAAACCCAGCACCAAAAAAAAAAAAAAAAAATCACCCTCTATTGTGGTGCCCTAAAATAGTAATATGCTTTTATTATCTCACAGTCATTCCTGGGTCTTCTTATCTAGGCATGGCTAGGTTTCCCACAGGCTAAAACAAAGGTATCAGTTATGACCATCCATGGTCCTCAGCACCAAACTCGACTGGGGAAGTAACCACTTAAAGTTATCCATGTGGTTGTTGGCATGATTCATTTGTTGGGTTCATCAGTGGCCATTTCTCAATTGAAATTCTTTACTTAAAAAAAAACTGAGAGGCCATTTGGATTATTGCTGTAGATGAGCTTTTTAAAAAATAATTGAAAACAAATAACCTCTACAATGTTTACCATTTGAATTAGCAAAGTTATATATGAGAAGGAAAGGCAAATACTAAACAGTTTAAAAGCAATCTTAATTGAAAGACCTTACAAGTTAGTTGTATCTTTTAATCTAAACAAATTCTCCCACAATAGACACATTTCTTTATAAAAATTCCCCTTATAGGACTTAGCTAAATAAATTACATTCATCGTCATTACATTGAGATGCCAAGACTAATTGGAAAATGTGTTTCATCATAAAAAACCCTATCAATCTTCTCTACTTTTTTTTCACAATAAATTTAAATATGACTTGCTAGAGGACAGAAAAGAAAAAAAAAACCTATACATGTATTATTTTCTATGTGTGTTACAAGGACAAATACAATCAAATGCACATATTTTAGGGTATCTTTTGTAGTCTCCTATTTCTTTGTAAAAGTCACACAATTGAAATAGATAACATAGTGCTATTTATAAATTAAAGCAAGAAATTCATTCATTTGAATCTATATTACACAAGTATATCTCAAAGTCAACTAATTTGCGTAGAAAAGAGAGAGTTTTGTGGGAAGTGTCTGAATATCAGTATTTAGAAGGAAATCAACCATGAGTCCATCATCAACAGAGGCCTACTTAGTGATCGGACCACCCCTTCAGGTATCATCCAATCACAGAAATGTAATTAGTTCAGCTAATAGGTTTGATGAAAATGATCATGTGCACTGGCTGTTTTTACCAGTCATTCTTGCTTAAAATTAAGATGATTATTTAGACACACACTCAGTACTGCATAGCTATTTATAGAAGCAGACAACCAGAGAACTCAGGAGAAAGAATTGTGATATAATAAACCAACACATCAGTTGGAAAAATGGATGGATTTACCCAAAAACACAAGACAGTAATTATCAATGGGGTTGTTCATTCCTACATTCAAAAGACTTCCTTATTACTCTGCTATATATTTCTGGGTTTTATTTGTTTGTTAGCTAATTTTTATGGGACAACTTCTTCTTCTTCTTCTTCTTCTTCTTCTTCTTCTTCTTCTTCTTCTTCTTCTTCTTTTTTCTCTCTCTCTCTCTCTCTCTCTCTCTCTTTCTCTCTCTCTCTCTCTTTTGGAACTGGAGATTAAAGAGAGGGGTGCTTAACCACTGAGCCATATCCCCATCCCTTTTTAATATTGTATTTAGAGATGGGGTCTTGCTGAGATTCTTGGGCTAGCTTTGAACTTGCAATTCCCTTGACTCAACCTCCTGAGTTGCTGGGATTAAGGGTGTGAGCCACAGTGCCCCAGCTCACTGTCTCTTCTATTCGAAAACTATACTCAGGAATCAATTCTTCTTCATGAACAGGTAGAATTTTAATTTAATTGCAATATCATTTGTATTAACATCAAAAAATGAAATACCTAGTTATAAATAAAACAAAATATGCACAAGATAAATGTGAGGAAAGCTACAACATTTTGATGAAAATAATCAAGGAAGAAATGAATAAATGGTCATGTCCATGGATCAGAACATTTCTCAATATTATCAAGATTTCATCTCTTTAAACCTGATCTATAGATTCAACATGATCTCAATCAAAATCCAAGAAAATTATTTTGTGGATATCAAGCTGATCCAAAAGTTTAATATAGAAAGGAATATGGTCAAGAATATCCAATAAAATATTAAAACAGCACAAATTTAGAGCACTAACATCATCTGACCTCAAGACTTACTATGAAGGGACAATATTCAAGAGAGAGTAATTGCTAACAAAAGTTTAGGCAAATAGATCAATAGAATGGTATACAGAGCTCTAAAATAGACATACATAAGTAGACTCAAGTGATCTTTACAAAAATATTAGATGAAGAAAAAACAGTCTTTTCAACAAATGATGTTGGAACAATTGGACAACTGGACATCCAATTTCTTTTTCTTTTGAAAAAAGAAAACACAGGGAATCCAAACACAGACCTTACATTCTTCAAAATAAATTTGCTTTACTAGATTATAGCTCAAAAGATAAAACAAAACTACAAAACTCCTGGAAAATAACTTAGAATAAAACCTATCTGACCTTGGGTTTGGCAATGACTTTTTAGATATACAATCATGAAGTTGTAATCTATGAATGGAAGAATTGATAAGCTAAACTTTAATAAAATTAAACATTTTTGCTCTTCAAAATACACTGTCAAGAGAACAGAAAAAAAAGCTTCAGACTGGGAAGAGAATTTGCAGAAGATGTATCTGATAAGAGTCTATTACTCAAAATATGCCAAAAAAAAAAAAATGTTAAACACAACAATAAGAAAATGAACAATCCAATTATAAATTGGACCAAAGACCTGAACACATATCTCAACAAAGAAGATATATAGATGCAAAAGGAGCATAAGAAAAGATGGACTACATCATATTTCATTAATAAAATGCAAGTTAAAGCAAGGAGATATCACCCTATACCTACTAAAATGGCCAAAATTGAGACTACTAATCATTCCAAATACCAGTTAGGATGTATACAACAGGAACTTAATTCATTGCTGTTCAAAAGGCAAAATTTTGTAGCTACTTTGGAAGACAGTTTGGTAGTTTCTTACCAAATTTAAGATACTCTTATCATAAGATTTAATAAACATGTTCCTTCATACTTATCAAAAGAGTAGAAAATTTGTGCACATAAAAACTCACACACAAATTTTAATATAAGCTTTATTCAAAATTGCTAAAACTTGAAAGCAACCAAAATGTCCTTCAGTAGGTGAATGATTAATTGCCTTTCACCCAGACAATGGGATATTATTTAGTGTTAAAAATACATATGCGGACTGGGGATATGGTTCAGTTGGTAGAGTGCTTACCTCGCATGCACAAGGCCCCGGTTTCAATCCCTAGCACCACACACACACACACACAAAGAAAAAAAAAAAAAAAAACCTTATTAAAAAATGCATGTGCTGGGGCTGGGGTTGTGGCTCAGCCGCAAAGCTCTTGCCTCGCATATGTGAGGCACTGGGTTCAATCCTCAGCACCACATTAAAATGAATAAACAAAATAAAGATAAAAAATCACATGTGCTATCAAGTCATGAAAAGGTATGAATATAACTTGCAAACATATTACTAAGTGAAAGAAACTAATCTGAAAAAATGTACATACTGTATGGTTCCAATTGCATGACAATTTGGAAATGACAAAACTATGTAGATGGTCAAAAGATCACTGGTTGCCAGGGGTTATCGGGGAGGAAGGGATGCATAGTCAAAGCACAGATAATTTTTTGTTTTGTTTTGTTTTTCTTTTTTGGTGGTGCTGGGGATTGAACATGGCCTTGTTCATACAAGACAAGCACTCAATGAACTGAGCTATATCCCCAGCACCCTCCCTGCATAGATAATTTTTAAAGCAGTGAAATTACTCCAAGAGATAGATACATGTTATTTCATATTTGTTCAAATTCACAGAATTTACAATATCAGGAGTGAGCCCTGTTGTAATCTATGAATTTAAGGTGATAAACATATGTCAATGTAGGTTATTAATTGGAACAAATGTAAAACTTTGGTGTGGAACATTGACAGTGGGAGAGGGTATGCGTGTATTGGTGCACGGGATATGTGCGAATCCTGTACCTACCACTCAGTTTTGCTGTGAACCCAAAATTGCTCCAAAAATTCTACTAATTAATGAAGATATAGGCTCACCAATGCAAAGGCAATGAAGAAGAAATTACCATGTGGTGGTGGCATAGACTTATGAAACTAAAAGTCAATTCCTAGAATACAAGATATTGACTTGAGCCTAGGAAGAAATAATTTGAAAGTTAAAAAAAAAATAAGAATTAAAAAAATACAGATGATTCATCCTGGAAAATCAGTAAGAACTTGGAAAACAGAACAATTGCGTACCTTTACAAAGAGAGGAATCACATTGTGTGAGGTTAAAAATTGAAAATTGGTTGAAAATATATAAAAGGCGGTGATAGATTCTCAGTTTCCTTTCCCACGCAGCCCCTGGATAACTACTTCCCCTGTAGGAAATGAGGGCTTCCTAAACAAATAGGTTGAGCCAGAGCCAATTTCATTGTCCTAGAAAACAGCTACAGAGGATTAACCCCACTTTCCACAGAGCATCCCTTTATAGGGAAACTGAGCAACATTATGGGGAAGTAGAGGCACCTGCCTCCAATGAGTCCCATCAAATTCCCTAACATGGGAATCTACCACTTGCAAATCCCCATTGCCATTTATGTACTGATGCAACTAATTCTTTTTTTTTTTTAATATTTATTTATTTGCTTTAGTTGTACACAATGCAACGCATTTATGTTTACGTGGTGCAGAGGATCGAACCTGGGCCACGCACATGCTAGGCGAGCGTTCTACCACTGAGCCACAACCCCAGCCCGCAACTAATTCTTTTAGTAGTTCAATTTTGAATTAAATGGACTGCCAATTATTGCATTGCTTAATTTTGAATATTAATGAGCAAGTAAAGTTCACTTATCATTTAAGCATGCTTCTCATATCAAAGGTATAACAACAGCTTATCAAAAAAAAAAAAAGAAAGAAAGAAAGAAAGAAAGAAAGAAAGAACAAAGTCAAAAGAAAAGAACTCAATGGAAATAAAGAACAGTGCAAGAAAAAGTTATCACCAAGATAACAAATACATTTATTAACATTCTCAGAGAGAAGTAAAATGTGTGGTGCTGAAAAATACAATGTGAATGTGAATGTTAAAATTTTAAGAATATGTAAGTTAGAAATTCACTCTGGAAAATTAAAATATGCAGAAATATTGTTAAAAGGTCTTAGGATAAACTTATGAAAATCTTGCAGGAAGTAGATAAAGACATATAAAAAATTAAAATAGAAATATTTGAGGCATTTGGAGGATTGGTTCAGGAAGATGGCATCATCTTCCTAATAATAGGGGAAGAAGAGAGAGAGAGCAAAAAATATAGAAAGATAAACAAAATGGAAAATGTGGTGGGAAGAAATTAATAAATTTTACAGAAATTAAAAACATATACTTTGAGATTGCAAAGTGTTCAATAATTTGCATAATAATGTAAAATAAAATATCCATATCAAAATTTAGCATACTAAATCTCAGCCAACTAAAATTAAGAATAAAAGTTTTTTTAGAACACCAGGGAAGAAAAAAATAAAGACTATTAAAAACTAGGCATTGGAATGGAAATGACTTTATCAATAGCACAGGAAGCTAGAAAACAATGGAATAATAGTTCAAATATTTGAAGAAAACAGATGGAGATTTCAACACAAAACAAAAATTACAATAATGTATAGAGACATTTTGAGATTGCAAATTATCCAAAAGATTATGCTGTGTGCACTGATTTTCACAGTAACTTTGAGGTGGGTTTCAGCAAAATGGAAGAGCATTTCACTTAACATAATGTTCTCCAGTTCCATCCGTGTCACTGCAAATAACAGTATTTCGCTTCTTTTATGGCTGCATAATATTCCATTGTGTATTTATAACACATTTCTTTATCTGTTCATCCATTGATAGATACCTCTCTTGATTCCATATCTTGACTATTGTCAATAACTCTGCAATAGACACAGATAAAATGCATAGTAGTGCAAGTATCTCTTTGACATATGTTCATTTCCTTTGGATAAATACCTTTTTGTACTAAGTAAAATAAACCAAGCTCAGAGACATAAATACTATATGATTTCAGCCATACATGAAAGCTAACAAAGTTGAATTCATAGAAGTAAGAAGTGAACTAGTGAATAGAAATTTGGAATGGGAAGGAGCAAGGACAGACAGAGATTACATAACAGCTACCAAAGTGTCCTTAAATAATTTCTAGGTTATTATAGCAAGAGGGTGACTACAATTTATTATATATCTCAAGATAATATGAAGAGAGGAAGTTGAAGTTTACCAACCCAAAGAAATACTTATTTCTCTAATTTTACACATATATATGTTCAGTTATACTCCATGTATATATATATATGTATATATATATACATATATATATATGTTCAGTTTGTACTCCATAGTATGTACAATTATTATGTCAATTAATTTTTTTAAATTTAAAAATAATTGAAGTGGTGAAGTACATAAAATAAAAAAAATATGGAATATAGAAAAAGGGTTTTCCTTCACAGGAAAAATGTGAAGATTGCTGTTCGGTTAATATTCAAAAGGAAAACATAAATCTGTGTCACAGGCCCGGAAAGCAAACTCTTGAGATCCTAACAGCATGGGCAGGAGGGATATCCCCAAGATTCCCCAGCTGTCCAATAATGTTGTAAGGAAACATTTGACTTTGGGAGAATATTCGATATGAGTACACAAAGTAACTGAAAATAATGCCAGTTATTGATTCCAGGTCACTAAAATTAAATAATAAATTCAATATTACTCTGGCTTCTGACTCAGTTGTAAATTAGATTGTTCAACCAATAACGTCAATAAAGGGTAATTAGGATTGAAGAGAATAGGAAGTGTGTGCGTGTGTGTATGTGTGTATGTGTAGGTGGGGGAGAGCCTAGGAGCAGAGAAGTATAAGGGAACTTCAACCTCATGTTCTAAACAGGAGTCAAAACTAGATCATTTTAGATATCTAAGAAGACTCAAGAACAGATAGTAAAAAATGTTTATTTAGGAAAATAGAAGATAATATTTAGAGAATTATGTTATTGCCTCTATTTCTTTCAAAGCAAAAAAGATGTAAAAAAAAAAAAAATAATCACGGCTCTTTAAAAACCTAGTAAGATCTGTTGGTTATAAACATTTGTGAATGTATTAATTAATGATTATATAAGTGTTCAACAGAAATGTTTACTATAGTTAAATACAAATAACAAAGTTTCCTTATATTTCAAAAATATAAAATATTGACGAAGGTGGCTACAGCAGCACACACCCACTCAAGAGGCTGGGGTAGGAGGACGGAGGGCTAGTCTGGGCAACGTAAGGAGACCCTGCTTTAAAATTAAAAAAAAAAAAAAAAAAAAAGTGCTGGGTGTGTAGCTCAGTGGAAGACTTCAATCTCCCAAACAGCAAAATCAAACAAAAATAAATTAGAAGAGATAGTTGGGGAAAGTTATCTTAAACATGCACAACTAAAAACCAAATATATCCCAAATTATTGTTAAGCTTTATCCAAAAATATTAGGAAACCAAAATAGATGCAAATAAATTTCCAAAATAAAACAATTCAAAGGAATAAGCTTAATAGAAAACCCCAAATAATAATATTTTTTGTACTGAAAGAAGGTAAAATTTTAAAGCTGAACGTGGTAGCACATGCCTGTGATCCCAGGGATTCACGAGGCTGAAACAGGAGGAGAGCATGTTTAAGGCTAGCTGAGGCAATTTAGTGAGGCCAAAGCAATTTAGCAAGACTATATCAAAACAAATAATGAAAAGGACTGGGAATGTGGCTCAGTGGTTAAGTGCCCATGGCTTCAATCCCTGATACCAACTAAATAAATTACATAAACAAAAATATAAATAAGGTAGGTGAAATTTGAAAAAAAAAATGCTGAAATGATATACTTCTACCAATATTAATGAAGAAGCAAACATATCCAAAGTTAGGAATTGTTCTAGTCAGGTTTTTTGCTGTGGCAACTAAAAGATCTGACCAGAACAATTGGACAAGAGGAAAAGCTCATTTAGGGACTCACAGATTCAGAGGTCTCAATCCATAGAAAGCAGGTTCCATCCTGCGGGCCTCAAGGTGAGGCTGAACATCACGGCAGAAGAGTGTGGTAGAGGAAAGCAGCTCACCTGATGATCAGAGAGCAGAGAAGGACAATCCACTTGCCAGACACAAAGGTCTACACCAAAGCCCGTCTCCTCCAGCCACACCCCACCTGCCTTCAGTTACCATTCAATTAATCCCATCAGGGGATTGATTCACTGATCTGGTTAAGGCTCTCATAACCCAATCGCTTCTTCTCTGAACTTTCTTGCATTGTCTCACATGTGAGCTTTTGGGGAACACAACACACCCAAACCACAACAGGAATAAAAAAATAAATAAATAAAAAAAAAAACAGAAAAATCAGAGAAAATAAATGAAAAGACACTATCATTATATAATTTCAAAATTTTAAATTGGTATATTTTATATAAATAAAATTATATTATGTAAAACAAATAATCAGGCATTTAAAATTATATCTAGACAAATAAAAATTCTAGGAAATTATGTGATAATTTATCAAATTCAAAATTACCGATTTAGGGGCTGGGGCTGGGGCTCAGTGGTAGAGCTCTCACCTGGCACATGTGAGGCCCTGGGTTCGATCCTCAGCACCACATAAAAATAAAATAAAGGTGTTGTGTCCACCTACAACTAAAATATACATCTTTAAAAAAATCACCAATTTAGAATAGCTTGTGAAATATATTTAATAAAATTATTTGATTTGTAACCCTTTAAAAAGATCTTTAGACACTTAGAGAAAAAAAGAAATTTCTTTAATCCAATAAAAATGTTTACTAAGATTTCAGCAAATATGTTACATCATGGAACTTCAAAAGTGATTTCTGGAAAATCAGTATTGAGGAAGAAACGTTCACATTCCGGGCCTCTAGTTAGTTCTACCCTAGTTATGGAAGCCAAGTAGCTAAGATTCCTACATGGCACATACTGATTAGGACTAAAAATAAATGAAAATGCAGGTCAATAATTTATTAATCTTTATGTAGAAAGATACAAACAAAATGATCATAATTGTTTCACGTGACATCATCTAAGTAATCAATAGCATTTATATACCACCTCAACAAAAGTTTTGGAAATTTAATAAACAGAAACATCTCACTCACTATGCAAACATACGTGGAGTTTGGGTGAACATATCTTTATTCACCTAAGACCCAGCAACGGCATACTTAGTGTTGTATCATTCCATCTGATTTGATATTCAGGCAGTTCCAAAAGTTCACAAACTTAAATAATACATTTTATTGCAATTCCAACAATAAGGTACCTAGAACAAAATTAAGCAAAGGATTAGTCAAGATCATTGTGGAGAAAAGTATTACACTTTTTTACAATGTCATGAGAAAAGTGTGTAAATGCATGTGTGCTGTGTACGATGCCATGATCATGAAGATATGGAATCATAAAGAACAATTTTCTTTCAAGTACTTTATGAATTTAATGCAAGTCCAATCCAAACCTAAATAGAATTTAATTACAGAACTTGATATGGTCACCCACAATTTCACTTGGGTGTTTAAATCATCACACTTGACAAGATGATGTTGGAAGGGAAAAGTGAGAGGAGAAGCTTCCTCAATGATCTCTCAGGACTTCTTTAGAAGGGACACAGTTCTTAAGATAGTGTGCTAATTCCAACAGGAGCAGGGGAATGTGAGAATACATGATTAGAACTAGGAACTCAAAACCAGACTTAACAGTGTGTGATAATATCATAAGTTGCTGAGACACTACTGTAGTTGAAGTAGTTGTAGCTAATAAATGGCTTGGGAAAATTGATTGTAAACACATAAAAATATGCATACGGACTTCTACACCACAGTACAAATGAACACTCAATTCTGGGTAGATTTAATATCCACATAAGAAATAATGTTTGAACATTTTCAAAAATATAGGGAATTAAACATTTATATTGTAGACAGAGAAATGTTACTTAAGCAAAAGACATGAAAAGCATGTATCTGAAAGAAAATAATTTGAAAACTTGAATACATTGAATTTTAAACTTTCTTTTACACAAACAACAGCACAAAACATCCAAAAGCAAGCCACAGAATGGAAAAGCAGTATTTGCAATGAGTGGTAAAAATAAATTAGTAATAATTTTATTTTTAATCTCTTTTTTTGCCGTCATCTTCTCACCAGCTCTCCCGTTCCCCTTTCCCGTTTCCCCTTTCCCCCTTCTCCCTTTCTCCCCTTCACCCCTTCCCTTAATAAACCCCCCTTTTCTACAAGGCGGTCGCGGTGTGGTTTTTGCCCTTCATTTGGTGCATTGGCCGGGAACCTCATCCCTCCGGAGGGGCATAACCCTCTTGAACCGCCCGACTCAGCCTTTCGCTCATTTTTCATCACCACTTCAACGCATCCACTGCCGGTCATCGGATTGGCAAGCCCCTCTGTCCCCAGGGCTCCTAAACACGTTGGGCCTTTCACAGTGGGAACTGACCGTTGATCGTCCTGCAGCCCCACTTGTGGTCCATATGGGGGGGATCGCACCTCACCTAAGACCTTCAAGGTTACAGTGGGCCCCAAGGAGCTCGCTCTCTTTCTCTTTCAATCCCCCCCCCTCCTTCTCTCTCTCTCTCCCTCCCCCTTTTCTGGTCTCACCAGCTCTCTCCTTCCCATTCCCCTTTCCCTTTCCCCTTTCCCCCTTCTCCCTTTCTCCCCTTCACCCCTTCCCTTAATAAACCCCCCTTTTCTACAAAAAAAAATTAAAATAAAATAATTGTATTTTTAAATTTTTTTATTGTTTATGTTATTTATTTATTTGGTTCTGGGGATTGAATCCAGAGGGGGTCCACCACTGAGCCACATCTCCAGCCCATTTATATTTTATTTAAAGCAAAGTCTTTGTAAGTTGCTTAGGGGCCTTGCTAAGTTGCTGAGGCTAGCTTTGAACTTGTGATCTTCCTGTCTCAGCCTCCTGAGTGGCTGAGATTACAGGAGAAAGCCATTGTACCTAGCTGTATTTTTAATCCTATATGTCAACAAGAAAACTGCTCGAAGACAAAAGGTTATAAATACATTGTGCACAATGAGGAAGTATAAATGACCATAACCAATGAAAAATGTTGTCTATCCGAGTAGTCAGAAACATGTACATGAAAACTACCAGTGTGATACCATTTGATAATTTTCATTTTGGTAAAATTAAAAATGTGACTCTACTGTATGTTGGTAAAGTTTCAGAACAATGAAAACTCAACATATCTCATTTCTGGGATTTTAAATGTGTTCCTCACAATTTGAATAATCATTTTCACAGTGTGTAATATAGTTGAAGATGAAAAAATATTCAGAACTATCTATTCCACTTCCATGAGAAATTCTGGTGTGTGTTTGTATGCCAAGGGGTCTGTCCAAAGAACACTTCTTCTGTCATTACATTTACGGACAACAGATGCCTCACAAGAACGTCATTTAGCTTCCATATGCATTTCTTAAAGAACAAACACATCACTTTGTTACACAATTTTTAAAATCCCTTATTAAATGTTTTTTTAACACCCTTGCCTTATTTCCCATGACACAGTATGTCTCTTTCCATTCACTTTCAAAATGGGAAACCAAAATCCTTTGAAAACACTGATCTCCATCAGAGGGGCACCTATGTGTGTCTGGATTTAGAATTACCTGCAGCCTTTGGTAGAAAGTCAAATTTCCCTTTAATTATTAACACAAAGTCAGTGATTCTTGGCTGGTACTTAAACAAGCAGTTCGGGTCATTTTTTTTTTTTTTTTTTTTTTTTTTTTTTTTGACCGATTCCTTTGACTGCTTAGCAGAATTTCTTTCATCAGCAGGCATCAAAGGCTACAATATGGACATTCTATGAATGTCATTCAGTTAATTTTTTGGATCATGAGACACACTCTGCCGGTCTCAGACCTGCCCACTGAGTTTGGTGATGATTACAGAAGCCCTCACACCAGCCCAGAGCACAAGGAGAGTCATTACAAATGTTAGCTTCTCCTTCTTTGTTCTTGACAGAGAAAGACAAGAGGAGGTCACCACAAATCAATTAACATGGTCAGGGAGAATGGCACTGGAGAAGGCAGGGCTGGGGAAACATGTAATGCTGAAAAGAAAGATGAAGAAACCCCCTTCCTCATGAGTTTGCAAAGGGATAGTCTATTTTCTTTCCCTTCAAAAACAATTCAATTGCTTAATTTTTACATACATTTTACAACTCATTCCCTAGCCATCTCCATTATCTCTTTTTTATATTGCTATTCTTAAGGAAAATATTGTTCACCTTTGCAAATTTTGGTGATTAGGCATATTTCTAAAAACTGTGTTAATTGTTCCTGAAGATGAGGGTCTTCAAGCATCATTTAAGAGAGCCTGTCAGCAAAAACAAACAAAACAAAAAGAAATTAAAAATAAATAATACGGGGCTGGGGTTGTGGTTCAGTGGTAGAGCGCTCGCCTCGCATGATAGCGGCCCGGGTTCGATCCTCAGTACCACGTAAACATAAATGTGTTGCATTGTGTACAACTAAAGCGAATAAATAAATTTTTTAAATAAATAAATAAATAATACAACAGAAGTACAGGTAAATAGCCTCCTCACCTTTTTAGATATGAGGACATGAGGGTGAGTAAAATCTGAGGGGTCATGTCAGAAATGTCCAAACTAAAACAATTTAAAAGAAAGATGTCTTTGAATTGAGTTTATGAATTATCTTATGAGGCAGAGTGTTAGTCTGTTTGGGAAATAAGACATTTTCTTGAAATTACTGGTGCCATGCAGTGGAAGTCAATTTTGCAAACCTAAAGCAATATGTTGAAATCCTAGCAAGACAGTTGACTCCTCTTCCACAGTTTTTGCATGTGGCAAGAGTATGCCCATTACAAAATGGTTATGTAAATTGAAGATCAATGCACGCAAAGCACTTAATACAAGGCTAAGAAGGTATTTATGCAACAGAAACTAGTATCAAGTAGTATGGACATTGTGCCAATCCAGAAAACAAAGTAACTGAATATTTGCTCTAATACTTTTTTTTTTTTTTTTTAACTTTTGGAAAATGCCCAGTCCCTGGATGAATCTTCTTTCGTGGAAACTAGGATGAATGGATCAGGTCTGAGTTTGGAAAAAACAATGTATCCAACAATAGGGAACTTCTGCAGGAGCCCTGTTTGGGGAGATGGATGAGATTGCGGTTGGCTGCGGGCCATGGAGAAGTTTGGGCATTGCCGCCTTTCGTGGTCTCACAGGACTTGGCCCGAGATCTCGCGAAACTTGGCCCAAGATCTCACGGGACTTGAGCCGAGATCGGGGCGGGTCAGCGCCATTTTGGTTGTTGGTTGTTTGGTGGTGTGTGTGGAGCGTGTTAGAGTTGTTGTCAGAGCCGGAGAGAGAAGTTAACAAAATAAAAAGCCTGTTTGTTTCCAGTCTGCCTCTGAACTTGTTCCTGCGGCGTCCTTGCTCCAAGCGGCAATCGCTTCAGGCAGCTACAAACTTCTGACCACAAAAGAATCATCTGTGGGATTTTAGAAACTATAGCATTTTGGTAATTGGGTCCTTCCCAGCTTGTCTCATTCCTATGTTCAAGTAATTCCTGAGTCTGGCAGATTCCATCCATTACCTCACAACCAGTTATCCTAATGGCTTTGTACTACCACACACTGTATAGTTACTAGAGAGTGGATCTCTCTCTCTCTCTCTCTCTCTCAGAGAAGACAGAAATATCGCAAATCCAGCAATCCCATGATCAGTCCACCGCCTTTGACCTGTAATTGACTTACAGAATGGTATATAAATCGCTCTGTTGACTGAGATATTAAGTGAGGTCTGTGGATTTTGATAAGCATTTTCTTCTGAGATAAAAATAAAACCTTGTAAGGAAAAACAAACAAAAAACATACTTATTGTCATCTTTTCTTCTTGACTCAAAATTGTCATTGTCATGGGAGAACATGCCTGAAGCAGCAGCCATATTGTGACCAAAAGGCAACAAGCTGAAAAGATGAGGGTAGGTGAATGAACAAAATAGAAACAATTGCTACACCAAACCTGAATCCTTCATTTAGGATCATTTTTGACATAGTTTGCTGTTTTATTTATTAACCTACAGGTAAGTAGATACTTCTATTACAGGAACCTACTTCTCTCTCTAGCATCAAAGAAAGATGGATAAACATTTTTCAAAACCTCCCTAGCTGTTAGGCACAGACACAGGATCTGGTCTTAACCATCATGCATCTAACTAGATTTTGAATCTGGAATTAATGGCACAAAAATGAAGGCAAGGAGAATTTCTGAAATTTCCCCTGACTCCATCAGCCACGTCTACCGTTTATGACATGGGCAGCTGTGTCTGCAGCATCCTGGAAGTTTCAGGAGGAGTGCCCAGGCTGGCTGCAAGGTGGACTCACTGAGGAGTTCCTGGTTCTCTTTCTGCTCTCTGTCACTGCATGATTTCCAAGCTTCATTCTTCAACATTATTCTAGAATCTGAGAATTTCCCACTATCCTTTCGGTGCATTTTTGTTGTTGTTGTTGTTGTTGTTGTTTAATGAAGTCAGCCTGCATTGGCTTTACTTACTTGCGACTGAAATTTCTTGGGCACTGTTATAGAAGATGTAGTGTGGAATTCAGGAACACGAATCCCTAAGTCTCTCCAGGTGGTTCAGATTATCAGGTGAATTTGGAGGCGAGATAGACAGGGTGACCTCTCAGGGTCTTTTTAGCATTAAAATTATTTCTATTTTTTTCCTTTCATCATTAGACAACTTCCCGTTTCTACAATGAAATACCCAAACCAGCTAACATTAAAAAAGACAAGATGTATGTAGTTCACAGTTTGGGAAGTTCAAAGTCCTAAATCAAGTGAGCACCTTGGTTCGGCCCCCGGTGAGGGCAGCAGATTGTGGCATAACATGATGTCTGGAGGTATAAGACTGAATCATCATGTCTCCAACCAGAGCAGAGAGAAAGTGACTGATGTCTCACTATCCTCTCTGAAGGGATGCCCCAGTGACCTAAGGACTTGCCCTTATGCTTCACCATCTAATGGTACCCAGCACAACCCCAAACTTCTACCATTGGAAATAACCTTTAATCACAAAAGATGCTTGGGATACACAAATCTTATTCAAACCATAGCAGATACACAGGAGATGCCTATTTTCACGTGCCTGATTCGCAGAACTAACCCTGAGACTCTCAATGTAGCTAAGTTTAAGAGGACACATACCCTCAGCTGTCTTCCCTCTCACCCTCAGCCTCTTGTGCTCCTAGGTTCACACGATTCTCCTTTCTGGTGCACAATCTCCTACTCCCCCTGATTTACCAAAACACTTTCTCCATGGAGAAAGATCAGATATCTATCATTGACTATCTAGTATAAATGCCAGGCATTTTGTTTCTTCAAAATATATTTACATTTTGCTTGCTACCTGAACACAGGAAAAAACGTTTTTTTTTTTTTTTTTTTTTTTTTTTTTTTTTAGGGAAATGTGAACGCCACAAACATAAAAGGGATATCATGAATATCTTTCATTTATAAATAGAAGATTTAATTGAAGATCCCAAGATATGAGGTAAAAGTTCATTAACCTTATATAGGAAAAAGTAAGATTGTCTAAGATGGGATTATATAAGTGAGTCATTTTGAAACTGGTTTTAAGTATGTTAATGGATATTTATATTTTGAATCAAGATGAAGTGGCAAATATGATGAGGACATTGATTTCAGCTCAAATAAGGAAGGTAAAAAATTACTTTTGACTGTTTATACATTGATTTGACATATGTTGCAGAAAAGCTTATATTTTCCCTAACTCTAAGATTGTAGATGTGGAAAGAAACTGCAATGTTTCTAGGTTACCCTCATTTAGAACTTTTGTCTTGAGAAGAAGTTATAGATTAGTGAATTCACCTTCTGTGTATATATCAGTATGCATTTCACTTTTTTATACTCAAAATAATCTTGTAAGGTAAGTGGTACATACCTGTCACTCAAAAGAGATCTTCAAGGTTTGAAGCTGTTTAAAGCTCTTCAGCTTGTAAGTAACAGAGCCAGAATACAAACCTATGCCCTGAAATCTAGTGCATTTTTAACTCTTATTGTTACATTTTTAAGACCAGAAAATGCCCAAAAGTGTACCCCAGGTAATGAAATCCATGGAAACAAATATTTATAAATGAAGGCCTCTATGGCTTCATAAATGTAATGTTATAATTTCCTGATACAAAATTAAACCTGTTTTTTTGTGGACCTGGGCTATGTCTGAACTTTGTGAAGACAGCTCAGCCCTCTAGGCAGAGTGGGGAATCCCAAATACTTGGTGCTTGCCCGTGCCCTACATAGACCTCAAATAAGCATACACATGGTTGGGGCTGCTCTGGATATAAATGCCCTTTGATAGAACTGTATCTCATTCATTTCCTTCCCAACATATATCACAGTGTCTGGAATGAAGATGCTGCTCAGTAAATATTCACGAAGTCCCTCACAGCCAAAGGTAGAGTTCCAGATAAGGAAAATGAAACTGCAAAGATGGTATGATGGTGCCTTCCTGCCCTGTGCTCTTCCAGATCTGAAAGAATTTATGCCAGCACGTGTCTGTCATTCAAATGCACAATCCCAACCTTGCTAAAGTTCCTGTTTCAGATTTAGGAGATGTTTTATGTAATGTTTGCAGAATGAACACTACTTAAGTAAAGTTGGTAAGTTAGAAGGAAAATCATCTCATTTCCTTTACTGAGAGCAGTAGCTGACAATTTTCAAAAAATTGAGAGATGGTTGAAACCCATATCAAAGTCAGATGTTAGGAAATCACCCAACCTGGAATACTAATGAACAATTAAGTCTTAATCTCACTTTGAAATTGAAGAAGTAAGTTAACCCAATTGCTTTCAGAATACATCTTTAAAGTATGTGCTAAGGCAACAATTTAGTAGGAAAGTAATTGCATTTTATTCTTGGAGAAATTCTGCCATTGTGGATTATCAGTATTTTCAGTGGAACATTATCTCTTGAAAACAATAAAGGATATTTCTTAAAGACAATAAAAGAGTATTTACAAAGTGACTTCCCTTGGGTAGTTAGTAGATAAATGGTCTTTGCAAATAGGCGACCTTGGTTCAAATATTCTGCTGACACTTGCAAGCTTAGTGATCTTTTCAAGAACATTAATCACTCTGCATCTTATTTTCTATATCCATAAAGTTATGATAATGATATTTATCATACCCATGTGCAACACAGATTAAATGAGGTTGTGTGCATGTAAAGACTACTAGCATAATTTTAACACACATGCAACATTCAGCCAAATTTCTTCTTCACATTGTTAAGTAAAATAACATCAATGTATATTGATGCCACTTTGTAGTTGGATAGAGGTAAGATGATCTGAAAGAACAAGTACAGCATGCAATTCTAACCTTCGGTAGTTATTTAATCTCTCGACACTTCATGTTTCCCTTTTGTGAGAAATATTAATAGACATAAATGTTCTTAGTAATCAGAATAAAGTGGTACATGTCATAAACACAGAAACTTGGTAAAGAAGAGAAGAGCAAGAAAGATCTCTATACCACCTGGCTGCAGTCAACGGCACAGTGAACAGCACGGAGAAGCTGGTTTTGAAATGCACCAAAACTCTCTGAGAAAGCAGATAGGATCCAACACACAGTCAGGAAGGTTTCCTTCATGGCCATCTTGACTCTGCTCTTTGTTGGTGCCTGGATCTTTTATTTGCAAAGGTTATAGCCTTCCATGTGGTGTGACTTATAGCAAATATCAAAACTAGGCAGATGTCTTCCTGAGAGACTTAAGAAGCCGAATCTGCATGCTTGTGTCACCTGTTTACTTCTAGTCCATTAAAGCTTCTGTCATCACATGAAGATAATGAGTTCTGGCACTCTTCTTATTGGATAACCAAATGTCCAAATGTCCTTTTGATATATTTATTGTAAAGGCCAATGTAATATAAAATACGCTGAGTGATGGGTGACCTGTAATTCTCTGCTTCAAGACTAGGGAACTAGCTTAAATATCCCTCTTAAGGTGACCATCTGAATGATTTTTACTTTATTTGTTTGCAAGATTAGTGTGTTTTATAAATCATCAAGATAAAAGACTTGATTTGTACAGTTCTGAAACTTCAGATGCTTTTCAAAAAGACATTGTAGTAGTTGTAACCAACTGTTCTAACGGGATACAAACTCTCCAGTCCATCATTGACAGTGGATTGTTTTCACTGTGTTTGTTTGTTTGGTTAATTATACCAAGCTCTAACCATGCTTCTAGCTATGGAAAAGAACAAAAAGAACAGTAGTCATGAAGAAAGGTTATGAAGTCAAGCAGGTGTATTCTGAAACCCTGATTTACCACCTGAAAATTGTGAAACATTACACAAGTTACTTACCCTTTGAAGACTCAGTTTCTCTGTAGGATTGGAAAAACATTGAGTATTAAAGATGGTTTCTTTGTGGATTAATCTGTATGTAATATTTTAGCTAATTTAATTGTTAGTTCTTGCTATATAGTATGTACTACACTGTTAACATGATTGTAGTTACTACCATTATTAGTATTACAAATTTTATGAAGAAGTAATTCATAGTGGAAGTGAAAGAAGAAAGAAGAAATCTCTAAAACTAATCTGGCCAATCTTCAGGTCACCCAATCTCCTGAAGCAAATGCAAATACAAGTAGAACAGTATATTATCACAAAGTCTACTAAAGCTTTGTGAAAATTGGAACTCAAAAGTGCATGTGACATACAGAAATGCACCAATTCCATTTGATCCATGAAATGTAACATGTTAAATGCATTTCAAAGAAATGTACATTTTGCGTTTTGGCTGTGCAGCTACAGTGCAGGGCTGGCTATTCTGTCATTACTCTGCATTGTTTGCAAACCTGACCATTCCTGGTCAAGTTTCTTTTAATTTGGTCTCAAGAATCTTTGGTTCTTAGCCGGCCATGGTGGTGCACTCCTGTAATCCCAGCACTTGGGAGGCTGAGGCAGGAGGATCTCTCGAGTTCAAAGCCAGCCTCAGCAATGGCGAGGCACTTAGTAACTCAGTGAGACCCTGTCTCTAATAACATACAAAAAAAGGGCTAGGGATGTGGCCCAGTGGTAGAGTGCCCCTGTGTTCAATCCCCGGTATGAAAAACAAAACAAACAAACAAAAAAAGAATCTTTGGTTCTTGTTTATACAATGAACATTAGATATTAAGAGGCAAATATTACCTAAGTAAAATTTGTAGAATAATTGCTCTCCTCAATGATGCCTCACTACAATTACTAAAAAAGGACTACGTTTTCTCAAAATGTTGTCTTTATGACTTTGTCACTAACTACAGATGGGGATGCCTTAAAGTAGCCCTGATGACATAACTAATTATTTTATTTTATTTATTTATTTATTGTTAGTGCTAGAAATCAACCCAGAGCCTCACAGACACTAAGCAAGCTTTCTGCTACTACGCTATCTCCCAAGCCCAATGAATAAATGCTTGAGTAGTTTTTAAAAGAGAAACAAGGATAGATTCTCAATTAAAAACATGTTGGGAAATTTGGCTTGTCAGACTGCCATTATCCAATATGAAAAAAAGCCAAGATATAAAGGTTGATAATCATCTCTGGAAAAAAATACTTATGTCTTGAGAAATTTTAAATGATCACTTCTTGCAGATACCCACACCCACTTTCCAACCTGAAGCCTCAAAGTAGGAAAAACTACATGGCAAGACTCATCCCAAGACAGCTTAGAGGGGGTGAGTAAAACTGGCATACAGTTGAAATGCTTCAAGGACGAAATGCTATATCTTCAAGGTCTGTGGCATCTACAGGAAGATGAAACCTCCAGTCTCAGAGATGCGGCACCTTCTGGAAACTCTTACTCTCAAGTGTCTAGAGGATGCTATTGGCAATTTTCATTTTTACAAATGTGTCCAGGCAAGATGATGTGTGATGTCTCCTTTGTGCTTCCCCTGGGCTAAGCTAGGTAGGAGAACGTGTTGAAGAAGAGCAGATCTGTCAGGCTCTGCTGGGCATTAGAGCAAATCTAGGGTGACCTCCCTTCCGCACCCTGTCAGCTTGTCTTGGAGGTTGTAATGGTGATACTTTAAAAAGCCACCTTGAAAAAATAGATAATATCATTGTGATCTATATCAAAAGAGTTCCATGGTACAGAATCCAAGTTCCATAAGGATATTAGTTTTAATAAATCAGGAATGGGGTTACTTTTCTTCTAGAAAATTGTACCCAGGTGAGTTATACTTGGCAAGACATAACATTATAAAACACATTTTTGGATTGATCATATAGGGGATTCAAAATATTTTCCCTACAATTTTATACAGGTGGTATGGCAACAAGGGCAAAGCTAGGATCCCAAAGGACTACATCATCACAGAGGGTCCTCCATGGAGACAAGGGAAGACAGGAAGGTAGGGAAACTGAGAACACTACTGCATTTCTCAAATCTCCACGAATAATCTGGATGACAGTAACTCCACAAAGGCCAAAGCAGAGATCACTGTCCAGGATGTGGAGCCAGGGATCTGTGCTCTGGAGACATGGAGTAGACCAGTTGGGATCAAGACGATGCAGTCTGGTCCTGAGGGGAGTTTCCTCTGAGGGCTTTTTTCTCGGGTGGAACAAAGGATTCAATTGTGGACAATCAGCCTGGATTAGAGCTATTAGAGCCCAGGGATCAAACAGGGTAACTGTCTATTGGGCTGTGAGGTAAGTAAATAGGAAATCTTTGTTAAGTATTTGCTAACACTTCTTTTTCATTTACTGTATTTAAAAATTTCCAATTCCAGAAAGAATCATAAATGGCAAAGTAATAATCAAAGAATGCGAATATCTTATTAGAAGTAAATGAAAATTGGACTTCAGCATCTTCTGACACTTGCATAAAGAAAACAATTCAATCACCTCTAGCCCACACAGTATTTCAAAGACTTCATGTTTTTTCCCCACAATAAACACATATTACTTACACACTTTTAAAATCATCATCATCATCATCTACATCTTCATTTAAAAGAGAAGCTCAGTAATCAAATAAACTGGACATTCAATTTTCGGATTCAATGTTTTCTTAAACTGCAAATGGTTACGTATTTTGTTAGAAATAGTTTTCTAGGATCTGACTTTAAATCTATTGTGGTGCAATGCACTCTCTACTCTGGTTCACACTTAGATTCACACCCTGTCTAGATCACTCAAGTAGATGGATTTGCTTGATGATACATCCATCTATATTAATTAGAATTAACCTAAATAAGAACTATTTGGGATCTTTCTCCTCAGCTCTGTTTCTGAAAATAAAAGTTGTTTTATTTCAAGTTCAAAACACATATCTAGTGGCTCATAGCAAAGAGGCGGGATAGGCAAATAGAATGATGTCACTGAATACAAATTTATAAAATTATTTTGTACAGAATGACACTGGTGACATAATGCTAAATATAAAAAGTATAAAAATTATATTACAATATAATGTGAGTTATGTGAATATCCTATATTTGCCAAAAATGTTAATTTGATAAATTTTAGTAATCATCATGTATGGACATAGGATAATGGTTGATTATGAGTATATACACTATTATTTTCTGTATCAAAGTATTTTTAATATTAGGGTAAACAAAGAGGAAAATATAGTTCATAAAATAAAATAACTGGTATAAAATCTTTACTTGGATCATCAATTGGTAGACCTAAATAAATTATATTTAAGGACATTAAATTTCAGGTTTCTTGAATGAGTTTGTGATTATTTATGATAAGGGCTTGGCTGATGATATTCATGAGATACAGACTGGTTTTCCCTCTATTTTTAGTTTTATATGTGAAACAATAGTAACAAAGCATTTCAAAATATTCAGATGGTTTTGAGACAAATTAAAGAGTGCTATTCTCAATTTCATGTATTTATATAAGAAAAGAAATTTCCAGGCCACCATTTTCTTTCTCATGAGCCCAGGGTGTTTGGCAGAGTACTTAAAAAGTATTCAGGAAAACTAGAGAAAAGAATAAAGGGCAGTATCTACCAGAGTCAGGCTGACACATTCTGAAGTGCTAATGGAAGCTATATGCAGTTATCAGCTTGGAATTCACATCCATTCAGGTCTTTATTATATGATTGAAAGAAATTCCCTTAAATGTAAAGAACTGTGAAACTAACTGGCAGAGTGATGAAAAATGAACAGACTTCTGTCCATTTAGAGACCGTTTAGAGACTTTCCTATAGATAATAACATCCTTATTACTAAAAGTTTGAGCCTTACCACAAAAGTGCTCCTCCAGTATTTGTTCTACCAGCCCAAAGAATGGGTCACACTGCTAATAGGGCTACTTCCTCAATCAATGTTTCTACATAATATTAGTCTACTTAATTTATTGCCCTAACAGTGAACTAATGGGATATTAGAAAACTCAACAAATATTTACTTAACAATTTTTGTGTCTCATGTTGTGAAGTGTTGAGGATATAAAAATAAAGATACAATCACTATTATGGCACTTTCAATGTAATTACAATAATAAAATGATTAGCTTAAAAGACTCATGAGTATAAGAAGGGTAAGTTGCTTTAGAGATCATTTTCTAGTTCAACAATTGACAGAGATGAGTCTGGTGAGTTTTGGGACTTTGGACCATTTCTGCTCATAATCATCTGGAAATCTAATTATAAAAACTGATTAATGGACTGACACAGTCATCCCTCCTATCTGCAGGATATACATTTCAAGACTCTCTGTCATCTCCTGAAGTCATAGAATAATACCAAACTGTACAAACTATGCTTATTCCTATATACTCATAGCTATAAGTTTTATATAAATCAATAAGAGATTCCCAGCAATAACTAATAATAAGACAGAAAAATTATAACAACATAAGTTATGTAAATGTGGTTTGTTTCCAAATATCTTCTTGTGCTTTGCTCACCCTTCTGGTGATGGTGTGAAAGGATACTTAGAGAAAATACTTTAGGAACTGAGCAACTAATTCAATGGCAGAGCATGTAATTAGCATGTGCAAAGTTTAATCCTAGTACAAACAAATAAAAATTTTAAAAGGAAGCATTTTTACAACTCCCCTTTAGCACATAATACTTTGACAGTCAAACTGATAAACAAGACAGGAACCAAGTGACCAATAGTGGGTTGTGTATAGAGTGGAGATATTGGACAAAGGCATGATTTACATCCCAGGCTGGACAAAATGAAATGGAGTGTGATTTCATCATGCTAATAAGAATGAAGTACAATTTAAATATTATGAGCTGTTTATTTCTGCAATTTTCCATGTAATAATTTTGGAATGTGTTTGACTATAACCAAAACTGGGTAAAGGGAAATCACCGATAAGGTAGGATTATTATATACCCTAATATTTATTTTGATAATGAAATCCTTGATGTTATAATTTGAGACCCTGGAATGGGTTAAATTGAGTCAGAGACAAATGGATTTGCAGTTAGATCCTGGCTAGTAAGTCACTGTAGTTCTGTGTCTTCTAAGAAAGGGAAATATATTAGGAATGCAGAAATTCTCTTCCAAATATACTCAATTAGCCAGGTACAGTGGTGCCCACCTGTATCCCCAGCAACTTGTTAAACTGAAACAGGAGGATTGCAAATTCAAGGCCAGCCTCAGCAATTTATCAAGACCTTGTCCAAAAGTAAAAAAAAAGGGATGGGGTGTGGCTCAGTGGTAGAGTCCCCCAGAGTTCAATGCACAGTACCACTTAATAAATAAATTAACAAATAACACGGTTAGAAGTTAAGGTTTAGTCATTTACCAACCTCAAATCAAAGGACATTATGGGAAAAAAAAAAAAAAAAAGGAAAAAACTTATTATCTACACTTACTGTTAATCTGTTTATTAAACAGACCTCAACATACCCACTTTTCCCTTTTAAAGACCAGCACTAGTTAAATAAGTGAACCTAGAATGAGCAGGTATCCTGCATGAGCATGTTCCTTAATGATTGACAACACCTGGCTCATAAAGCTCTGAAACAGAGGAATAAACTGGCCAAAAATCAGTGCTCTAATATGTGGCATCCCACCACCCACTCACGAGAACAAATAGTGAAGTAATAGGCAACAGACGAAGGACAGCAAAGGAATAATAAGGCATGGGTAGCTTTATGTTGACAAGGGTAAAACTGGGGGCAAAGAGATCAAGCAAATGTTGAGACGGTAACTGAATCATGATGAAAACCTACTCTGAATACTGCTGATCTTGTGTGGTAGAGCAAAATAAAGCCAAAATAAATTCTGTGAGAATCAACAATGTAATATTTTAAGTTATGTGAAAAATATACTGTGCTCCATAAATGACATAAGAATGCTAAAATATTGAAAACAAAAAAAAAAATGCAGGATTTTTTTTAAATTTAAAATCACATCCATTAGCATACAACTGTTAATGGTCCTGTCTTTCTAGTCTTCCTTCTGGGAAATTGGAGACACACACACACACACACACACACACACACACACACACACAGTGTTAGATAAATGAATAGATAACACATGATAGAACGAAAAAAAAGATGAGAAAATAATAAAAATAATATCCCCCATCCTATTGTCAGTGGAGAGCTGCACAGTTAAAAGTCCTGCACAAGCTGGAATTAAACAGAAGCCACATGGGAAGGGAAGAGGAAAAGTTCAGGGAGACACAGACACTAAACACACAGTCCAGGCCATGAGAATTTCAATGTAGGAATAATTGAAACTTTTAAAGAAAGAAATATATCAATATACATAAATATATTAAACCACCACACTACTACTCTTCACACAGTATTGTTTCAGAGAATTCATGTTGAAACCCAAAGCAAAAAAAAAAAAAAAAAAAAAAGTGTAGGGGAAAAGTTTGAAAAAGATATCCTTACCAGCCCTTGCCTAAAATAATGAGAACTGGAATTGCAATTAGCCATAATGAAATCAAACAGAAGACATGCGAGGCACCTGAAAAGAGAAGAACAGAAGGGCCATGAAGAGGTTTAGAGGACCTGACAATGACCAGTAAGTAGTTATCAGAAAATTTCGGGAAAAATGCTCTTGCTGAGAGTGGGAGTCTTCCTTGAAGTGCGTTGGCTGTGTCTCATCTTGCTGTGGCAGTAACTGTACAGCACAGGACAGGCATGGTTTGAAAAGATATGGGATTCCTCAGCACGCCTACAGAGTAGCTATGTTAGCAGAATGTTTTCTGTTTCTGAGGCACTGGAAAGATACCTTTAGGGTCATGGAAAGATCACGAGTGCCCAGGCATTTTTGTGACCCTGAAACAGGCTGTAAATAGCTAAAAATGCAAAATGTAAGTGAAAGAAAGAAGAAATATAAAAGTTTTTTTCAAAACATCAACAGAAATATATGAAAAAAATGTAAAAACATAGTAGGACTAAGCAGAAGATGAATGATTATCAAGGAAAAAAAAACTACAAACATAAAACACTTAATGAAACCACGGTCTCCGTGAAAGACCACAAAGGACTAGTGAGGGACAAGGAAAAGATGTGGTAAGATGAAAGGACCGAACTGTGGTGAAAAAGAACAGGACAGAAAAAAATTATCACAGAAAATAAAAAGAAGATTCACAAGGAGAACATACACTTGAAGAGATTTAAAGGATACAAAAAAGGAGAATGAAATATATTCAAATAAAAATAACCAATTTGATATAGCTAGAGAATATGCATATGTTCTCAATATAGGCATAGATGTTCTCAAATATTAGACAATGATCCATATAAATACTATGTCATTATTTTGAATAGATGTGTAATTATATATGAAACTCAAAATAAATAATACACATAAGTATGGAGTAAAATAATTAATTACTTATGTACATATATTTTTACACACATACACCATCCAGGCAATGAAATATTCAATGTAGGAATAATTGAAACTTTTAAAGAAACAAAAATCTGTGTGTGTGTGTGTATAATAATATATATATATACATATACATGTATATATATATATGTGTGTGTGTATATATATTTATGTATATTATACCACCACACTACTAGTATTCACACAGTATTGTTCCCAAGAACTCATGTTAAAACCTAAAGCAAGAAAAAAACAAATGTGAAGGGGAAAAGTTAGGAAAAGAAGACATTCTTACCATTTACATAATGAGATAACGTTATTTAGAGTATATTATCCAAATATTATCCAAAGACTACATTCCTAAAATTAAACAGAGTTTGACAGGCTTTATGAATAGAAATCAAAGTATAAAAATTGATTTTATTGTTAAGTTAGATAATAAAATATTAAATACGCATGTGTATGTACACAGATTATATACCGCCCCAAAAGAAGAAATAATTGGACTATTCGAATTGAATGAGAGCTCTTTTTATCAAAAGATGTTTTGATTCTCTGACTTGATTTAATGTACAAAATCAACTTTAATGATGTTTTTACAAAATGCTAAAAAGAAAAAAGAGAAAGCACCCAGAAAAAAAATAATGAGGATTTGAAATATTTTGGACAATGAAAAGAACATGAATATGCAAAACATTTATTTCAGGAGAACTAATGTCTCATTAATCTCATACCCTGATCTATTTTATTCACCTAAGTATTAGGATCATATCTGCCTATAAATGTGCTCTAGCAATACACTAGGATTGTAAAAAGCATTAAAAAATATTGGTTGACTTATTAGTAGCACCAATTTTCCCATGTTACATAGAAGAATTGCATTAGTTAGCTATTGCTGATTTAGAAATTACCCCACCAACTTAGAGTTTATATGAACACTTCTTTTTTCTCTTCTCATACTTTAAAATGGTTCAACAGTTCAACTTTTTTCTTCTGCTCCTCACTCCTACACACCCAAATGTTTTCCCAGTGAAAGTCAAAATCCGTAGATAAGAACATGTCACCATATCACTGGAGTGTGCTATTCTCAGATAAATATATTAACACAATATTGCTACTCATTTCTAAATAAAATTTATTCTGTTTCTGGCAACATTTATGGTGATGTGAATGAAGACTTTCATGGAAAGAATCTTTTATTGTAACTGTGTGTCTTCTTCCTTCTTTTGTGCTTCCCCTCTAGAAAAAAATATTTTATTCACTTGGCCATGGAGCAAATAGTTTCTGTCTGGCATAATCTTTATAGATGTAGTTTTTTCAAATAGCATCAGAAATGTGAATTTCATGTATAGTAATATATATGTTGGGGGACGTTATGTCAATCCTCGAGGGTAAAGCATGTTAGTAGTGACCAATGAAAGAAAGAAATATCTCAAACAAACATTCACACACACACACACACACACACACACACACACACAGAGAGAGAGAGGGGGGATACACACACATACATACAGCTAATAACTCTTAAATTGTCTGCTCAGAAAATCCATGCATTAGTTATCCTTTGCAAATTATGCCTTTTCTGTACAATCTGTACATTTAAACTGAGAGTTAAAATGGGATTATTGATAGATATCTGATTAAGGAAAGCCTCCTGAACTTCATTTTCACATCAGGGAAAGATGCCTTTGATGGAAGTATTTTTTTTTTTTTTTTTTTTTTTTTTCAGTATTGGGAATTGAACTTGGTGTCACTCAACCACTGATCCACATCCCCAGCCTTATTTTGTATTTTTTGTATTTTTCATTTAGAGACGGTTCTCACTGAGTACCTCACCATTGCTGAGGCTGGCTTTGAACTCACAATCCTCCTGTCTCACCCTTCCAAGCCACTGGGATTACAGGCCTGTGCCACCACACCCAGCTGATGGAAATACATTTTTATCTTTGGAGGCCCCCCAAAATTAGAGTGGGGTCCAGGCATAGAAAGTAACAACCTGTGGACTCTTAAGCAGTTTGTTTTGACATTTGCAAAACTTACATTCCTTAATTGAATATTTTTAGGGATTTTTTGGTATGATTAAGTGGTAATACATGTAGACCACTTAACACATTGTGGAATATATAGAAGTGTTTATTTAAACATATTACTATTGCCATCACAAATGCTACCTCTTATCTCCCCTTTCTGTACTCTACCCCCAAGCATGTTTTTCTCCATAAGTCCATCTCACATTCAGCGAATACTTATTATGGACTTGTAATTGACAGGCATTCAGATGGGCATCACTGATATTGAGTAATTCAGACACCTAACCATCATAACGCTCCCAGGCAAGTAGAGGAGAGCTCTACAAAGCATTGTTTATGACAGGATATGGGACAGAGGGAAAATAAAAAGAAGGAAAAGATAAGAGGCAATGTTTCATCCTCATCAAGAGAAATTAGCTAAGATTTTCGCTCTCACCATAATTATCAACAATTTCAGAAAGAACAAGCACAACAAACAGCAAACTATTTCAAAGACACTAGTTATTAATTTGACTATATGTATATGCATATACATATATATTTTATGTTGAGGAACTTATATTTCTTTACAAAGAAACATGAAGTCAAATGAAAAGTTTTGATTGATTGTTAAAACAGTAAAGCCACCTTTTTTAAAAAATTATTTATTTTGTTTTAATTAGTTATACATCACAGTATAATGCATTTATGCACTTTGATATATCATACATAGATATAATTTCTCATTTTTCTGAGTGTACATGTTGCAGAATCATATTGGTCATGTAGTCACATATATACATAAAGTAGTAATGTGTGTTTCATTCTACTATCTTTACTACCCCCACATCTCCTCCCTCCCCTCCCATAACTTCCCTCTACCTAATCCAAGGTAATGCTATTCTTCCCTAGTGCCCCCCCCCCATCTTATTGTGAGTTAGCATCCACTTATGAGAGAAAACATTCGGCCTTTGGTTTTATGGGATTGGCTCATTTCGCTTAGCATGATGATCTCCAACTCCAACCATTTCCAGCCAAATGCCATGATTTCACTCTTCTTTAAAGCTGAGTAATATTCCATTGAGCATATATACCACATTTTCTTTATCCATTCATCTATTGAGGGACACCTAGGTTGGTTCTGTAGTTTAGCTATTGTGAATTGAGCTGCTATAAACATTGATGTGACTGTGTCACTACCGCTGCTTAATTTGACTGTGTTAATAATTGTTTCAAATGTCAATTGTCTAAGCATACCAATTAAGAGACAGGAATTATTGGCATAGATTAAAAAGAAAGAAAGTACTGGGCATGGTGGTGCATGCCTGTAATCCAAGCTAATTGGGAGAATGAGGAAGGAGGATCATAATTGTTCCAGATTGGCTTGGGCAGTATAGAGAAACTCTGTCTCATAATAAAATAAAAAGTAAAGACCTGGGGGTGCAGTTCAGTGGTAGAGCACTTTACTTGTCTAGCATGCTCTGGGTTCAATTCAAAGTACTGAAAAAAAAAAAAAAATAGAGAACAAAACCAAAATGATATGGCTATAAGAAATCTGTTACTTTTAAATAAAAAAAGTGATAAATTAGAGAATGAAGACAGAGCCTACAGAATGGAAGAAAATCTCTGTCACTTGCTCTTCAGATAGTGCATTAATATCTAGGATATATAAAGAACTCAAAAAACTTAACACACACACACACACAAAAAAAAAAAACCAAATTACTCAATAAATGGACAAAGGAACTAAATAGACAGTAATCAAAAAAATAGTCAACAAATATATGAAAAAAAAATGTTCAGCATCTCTAGCACTTGGAAAAATGCAAATTAAAACTACACTGAGATTCCCATCTCACTCCAGTTAGAACGGCAATCATGAAGAATACAAGTAACAATAAATATTGGCAAGGACGTGGGTAAAAGAGTACACTTATACATTGCTGGTGGGACTACAAATTGGTGCAACTATTATAAAAAAAAACAGTATGGAGATTCCTCAAAAACTAGGCATGGAACCAGAATTTCTCACAGTTATCCCACTCCTTAGTATATCCAAGTGACTTAACATCAGCATGCTACAATCATGGGGGCACATAATGTTAAAGTCAGCTCAATCCACAATAGGTAATCTGTGGAGCCAACCGAGATGCCCTCAACAGATGAATGGATAAAGAAAATGTGTTTTATATATACACAATGGAGTATTACTCAGACATAAAGAAAAATGAGATTATGGCATTTGCAAGCAAATGGATGGATCTGGAGACTACCATTCTAAGTGAAATAAGCCAATCCCCAAAAACCAAAGGCTGAGGGATATACACCATAATGTACATTGACAAAAAATTAATTTAGAAAAATTACTTCGTGTAAATGGCTGACACATCTATAGACTAGAGGGGAGGGAGCAGGGGGTGAAAGAAAAAGTGGGGAAGGAGTGGTACTGGGGACTGAAATAGAACAAGATATAATCCATGCTTTTGTAATAATGTAAAAATGGATTCTACTGTCATGTAATAACTAAAAAGAACCAATAATATAAATTTAAAACAAACAAACAAACAAATAATTAGAAGCACATTGAAAAAATGCACTTGTATTCTGGTTTGGAAATATCTTTAAATCTTGAACTTTAGTTTTGTCCTTCATAAAATTAGTTGCCATTAGTGAAATTTTAATGAGATCTTTGGAATTAATTGCTCCATGATGCCTCAACAAAGCCTAAGAACCAGAATGAACCACTGATACAGGGAAATGAGGCATCTGCAATTGGCGTGGAGCTATTCAAGCGGAGAGAGTTGAATAGATATTGAGGGGAATATAAGTTGTGTCTAATGTATTTTGTTACAAAGAGAACATTAATAAAGTATATTACTTGAAAAAGTGATAAATGTAAAGAGAGATTTGAGAACGTTATGCTAAGTGAAGTGATCCAATCAGAGTCAAAGAAAATGAATATTTCATGATTCCACTTTTTTTTTGAGTATCCAAAACAATCAAAGTGATAGAAGGTAAACCTGTGCTTACTGGGGCTGTGTTGTTCTGTGGGTGTACAGTTTCAGTCATGCAGGTTGGAGTTCTGGCAATCTCTTGTATAATGTGCCTGCAGTGGCTAATATTATGGATAATATTATACTATGCATTTAGAAATTTACTAGGAAATGCATTTTATGTTTCATTGCTATTTGTATGTGCTTTGCTACAATGGGAAATATATAAAAGGATAGGGAAAGGAAAGTAACATCTTTTTGGGGGGAGGTTACCAGGGATTGAACTCAGCGGCACTCAATCACCAAGCCACATCCCCAGTCCTATTTTGTATTGTATTTAGAGACAGGGTCTCACTGAGTTGCTTAATGCCTCATGTTTGCTGAAGGTAGTTTTGAACTCACGATCCTCCTGCCTCAGACTCCCAAGCCTCAGGGATTACAGGTGTGCGCCACTGCGCCTGGTGGTAAGTGACATCATGTTAACACTAAAAAGAAAAATAAGTCTGAAGTGATTATATTAATTTCATGCAAAACAAGATTCAAGAATTTAAAAGGTTATGAGGGATAAAAAGGAACATTATATAATAATAAAAATGGTAATCTTCAAAAAGACATAAAAACTGTAAACATTATACACACACCTCACAGTAAAATATCAAAGTACCTGTGAGAAAAACTGATAGATTTGGAAGGAGAAATAGACAAATAAACTGTTAAAGTTGGAGATGACAACATACCTCTGTCAATAATTGACAGATCACACAGGCAGAAAATCAGTAAAGATATAAATGGCCAGAACTATGCCATAAATCAACTAGATATAACTGACATCTGTAGAATACTTCATCCAAAAACCCAAGGAACAAACACTCTTCTCAAGCTCATTTGGAACATTCAGAACACATTCTGGGCCATAAAAACACATTAACAAATACAAAATTATAGAAACCATTCCAAGCATGTTCTCAGATAATAGAGGAATTCATTGAGATATCAATAACAGAAAGCTAGGTGGAATTTGCCAAGCTATTTGTAACTTAAGTAACATACTTCTTAACAATTGATGAGTTAAATAAGAGTCTCATAAGAAATTTAACATTCTAAACAAAATGAAAATAAAATACAACTTTTCAAAATTTATGATATGCATTTACAACAGTGCTTAGAGAGAAATTTAATAGCATCAAAAAGACACATATTAGAAAACAAGAAAGATCTAAGGTCAATGAAATAAACTTTTACTTTAGGAAACAAAAGAAGGGTGAGCAAATTTCTGCTGGGTATACCCAATGTTCTGCAAACCCATACCCAGTAGAACAAAATAATCTTAAAAAAATTAAAGCAGAAATCAATGGAATTGAAAGCAGGAAAACAATAGAGAAAATCAATGAAACAAATTCTAGTTAATTGGGGGGACTGGGGATATGGCTCAGTTGGTACAGTGCTTGCCTAGCATGCACAAGGCCCTGGGTTCAGTCCTCAGTACCACCAAGAAAAAAAAAAAAAAAAAAAAAAAAAAAAAAACTAGTTAATTGGAAATAAAATTGATAATACCCTAATCAATTCATCCAGGGGTTAAAAGAGAGAGAGAGAGAGAGAGAGAGAGAGAAGAGAGAGAGAGAGAAAGTAAACAAAATGCATCTGGGAGCTGACTTAGGCAAACTTTATAATAAACCAAGCACAAATGGCACACTGGATATATGAACTGAGTAGTCTCAATTGCAGAGATATAGTCTCTGCTTGGGCCCAAAGCAGTAGAGATTGCCAATCACCAAGGGTCTTCTGTTACTTCCACTTCTGAATGCCCGACCTGCTAGCAACAGAATTCCATACTGGATTCACAATATTTTGCTCTTCCTTGGAGAGACCAAATGGCCACCTGGTGGTTAAATGTATTGCAGGGGACCTCTTCCATCCTGGTTTTAATTTCCCGGGAACTGATATTTAGTCCTGGCATGGTTTGCCCTTATAACCTACAGATTCTTAATCAACACTAACATCTGCAGCTTATAGAACTCCTGATTCACAGGTATTAAAATCCCAGAAAACATGTAGCTGCTGACCAGGACATTCATTCTACAGTGAAGGAGATACAGAATTGGGCCTATAATCATTGATTCCACTGCCTGTACTGCATAATACATCATTCAAAAGAGCTGGAATGGTCTGTGGAAGCCATACCTGTGGCGATGACTCAGGGATTAAACTCAGTAGTAAGGGGTTTTCCAGGATGTGAGATACTGAATCAGAAATTTCTATATGACATAGTGCTCCAGGGGGTTGAATGTGTGTCTCTGGGATTCAGGGGGCTAGACGCATCATTTACTATCACTCCCAACAGCCCACTAAGGAACTTTGGCTTCCTATCTCTATGACTCTGGGCTCTGCAGAGTAGGAGCCCTGGTCTCCAAAGACAGCACATTCATACCAAAGTTGCAACTGGAATGTAAAAGTCAGCCAACCATGCACTTTGAACTCCTTGTGCTCCAACATCAGCAGGAAAGAAGAAGAAACAGGACAGGATAATTGATCCTGACTAGCTGAAGGAGGTAGGGCTGCTTTTGAACAATGAGGGAAGAAGGATTGTGTTTGAAATTCAGGCCGCCCACTTGACTCACTCTTGCTATTCTTTTAACCAGCTGTGGTTTAACCAGGTACTACGAAACTGGTCTGAGAGGGAAATGGTTCCTAGGGACGCAGACTTCCTTAAAATGGGATATGGGTCATGCCTCCGGGCAACCCCTTTGAGGCCAGCAGACATAATATGTGAAGGTAAGAGGAATTCAGATAGTAAGTAGGGAAGGGTATGGACAAGTAATCATATATGATCCTGTGACCACCTACAGAGTTACACATGTCATTCATCCTACTAAGCTTTCTCTTCAGAGCCCTCAAAGGACACTAAGAAGTCCTTTGGCCAAACTTGTTTAGAAACGTGGACCCACACAGCATGCAGCTGATAGTGGCAGACAAGGAAGTCCGTCTCTCAGATGTTCTTCCAGGAAGGACTTGCTGCTATATTGTGAGCCACTGCTTCTACATTCAATCTGAGGTACACTGCCTGGGAAGCCCTAAAGAAGATGATAAAGCTGATGGAGACTGGCCATTTCTGTCCTAAGTGAAACTCTACTACAGAATGAGGTACTCCTTCCTGTTTGTGCTTCCCGACTCTCTTTTATTTCACAAGTATCAGGTAAACATAGCATTTAAAAAACTTTCTCTGACTTCTTGTGCTTCTTTCCACCTTATCTTTCACCAATTTATCTTTTGTACTCTTTTCTTTTTAATTTTTTAATTTGTTTTAATTAGTTATACATGACAGTAGAATGCATTTATGCACTATGATATACATAGATGGGATGTAACTTCTCATTTTTCAAGGTGTACATGTTGCAGAATCATATTGGTCATATTAGTCATATACAATACATACATACAATAATAATGTCTGTTTCATTCCATTATCTTTCCCATCCCCACATCCCTTCCCTACCCTTCCTTCACTTCCCTCTACCTAATCTAACACTATTTTTCCCTAGTGCCCCTCCCCCCCCGCCTTATCGTGAATTAGCATCCACTTATTAGAGAAAACATTCAACCTTTGGTTTTGTGGGATTGGCTTATTTCTCTTAAGATAACATTCTTCAACTCCAACCATTTACTGGCAAATGCCCTAATTTCACCCTTCTTTAAAGCTGAGTAGTAGTCTATTAAGTATACATACCATATTTTCTTTATCCATTCACCTATTGAGGGACACCTAGGTTGGTTCCATAGTCTAGCTGTTCTTAATTGAGCTGCTATAAACATTGATGTGGCTGTGTCACCATAGTAATTTTAAGTCCTTTGGCTACCTTTTGTACTCTTTTTTTTTTTTTTTTTTTTTTTTTTTGGTACCAGGGATTGAACTCAGGGGCACTCGACCACTGGGCCACATCCCCAGCCCTTTTTTGTATTTTATTTAGAGACAGGGTCTCACAGAGTTTTAAGTGCCTCGCCATTGCTGAGGCTGGCTTTGAACTCGTGATCCTCCTGCCTCAGCCTCCCAAAGTGCTAGGATTACAGGCGTGCGCCACCGCGCCCGGCACCTTTTGTACTCTTAACCCAGTTTTACCAGCTTCTTCTCAGAAGGCCGAGACTGGCATAACAAATATGAATGAAATGCATGACACTATTATTAAAGAGAACAGAGATGCAGTAATGACCCCTCCAAAAAAATCCCCAAAAAACGAACAAAAAACACCAAAAGCTCCCTTCTGCATAAATGGCCTTTACTTTTTCCAGGACCTTCTGTGGGGGGGGGGGGGGGGGGATAATCTGTCGAGAGAGAGAGAGAGAGAGAAGAGAGAAAAATAAAATTATTTAAATTAGTAAATCTTGGTCATCTTATGTTTGCTAATAAAGGAAAACTTCAGTAAAACATGAGAAGTAACATTGTCTACTAGAGGTTTCATGAGTCACATTTTTCAAACTCATAATTTCTGTTCTTTATTAAGTCAATTTTCCTTCAATGAATTAGCAATTTGTTTGGAAATTACTCCTTGCCTTCCAAATAGAACTGTCCACATGAAATAAAAATATTATCTAAAATATTTATTGGCTAACAAAAGTTCTGTTTCAGTGTAAATTGTGAGTAGTATCATACTAATTTTTTATCTTCATAATGTCATCAGGCCATCATTGTCTTTGTTAACCTATGGAACCCTTTATGAGTCAAGTACTTCTGTAAAAAGTCTCTGGGTACTTGAACAAAGCACGGTGCTGCAGTGTAAGCAGAAACTGGTCCAGTCATTTGGAAGGATATCTTTTATTTTGCTCCATTGCTCTGTTTCTGTTCCCTGAGTGTTTTCCCAATTCCCTCTTCAGTCCAAGGGTTTCTCTTTTGTGACCTCAAATCTTCTGTTGAATGCACAATTTCCCTTGGGAGGACCTGAACATGAACCTACCCTACTGAGTGGCCCTCGATCATAAATTAATTGCTCTCTAGTGAGCAGTGAACCTGGGGAGTCAGTTTCCTAATGATTAGGCATTAAGACTAGTGGAAATGTTGTATCAAGTCTCTGCTACAGTGTTTCTCTTTCATCCTATCAATTTCAAGCCAATCAAACAGTGAGGTTAAATTTATTATTTTTCATCTGGGAGTACATACTCCTTGGATTTTTACTGTGATATTTATGTGCCTTTTACAATTCACAGGCCCCTTTCTATATGTTTTTCTTGTCTCTTGATAACCCTATTATTGCTGATATTTCTGTGCCCCAACATACGGAAGTGCCCCCAGAAAACTTGGCATTTACAGTTTCCAAATAAACAAACCTATTAAGACTGCTTTTTGTGTCTTTTATTTACAAACATAATTTATTCCATTCTGGATTTTCTCCCAGCAGCGGTTATCTTCCCTATTCCCCTACAATATATATTTTATGATAGCCATATATCTTTGACCACTTTTAGGTCCTCCCACCTTAGAAATAAAATTTTTCATTGAGATGCCCAACAGATGAAATATCTCCCACCAGACTTATATTTACTCAGGTTGCATTAGAAAAGTAAATTTGTGTCCTATTGTAGGCCATAAGAGATGCTAGCAGCAATAAATTCATGCCAAGAAAGCTGCAGGTATTTTGTGTTAAGTGATGGAATATATGATAGTGTATCTCACTCTCCTTAGTGGACATTCCTCTAAAGTTATGCAGAATGATCCTTGCAAGAGAAGGTGCCAAATGCAGAAGCAAAGTTCGCTCTGATAGGCACCTCCTTTGCTACTTTCGATGAAGATTCATATACAGAACGCAGGAAATTTAGCTGGGGTCAGTGGTTATTCATCACGATGCTTTTGGGGGGCCGATTGGTTTTTAGGCTTTCTCTCACAGTCTTTAAAACTGACCTATCAGATATTTTTTAATCTGCATGAAATTCATAGCTTTCATTTTAAGTAGACAAAATTTGCTTTCATTACCGATGGTCTTCTCAGAGTTATTTAAATTGCGACAATAAGTTATTACTGTAAGCTACCGATTACTCATAAAATGTTGTGAATTAAATATAATTTGCTTTGAAACCTCTATACATTGGATTTATTTTTCCTTCAAGTGTCGTTGTGTTTTAGTAGAAACTATTGTGTTATCTGCATTTTGTGTATAAAATCAACATATTCTGAGCCTACTGATGGCTGGGCTAGGTCTATGGACTTCTCTTTTTCTTGACTAGTGTTTTCCAAATTTCACATCTTCCATACACCATACTCTCAGGTGTTCAGATTTACCAGAGAAGTTGAAACTATTGTTACTCACCAAGACATGGTAAGTTGGAAGGTCTATCACAATATCTACTGCAAAGCAATGGGAAGATTCACATCCCAAATAATTCAAATTCTAAAAAAATCAGAGAACTCTACTCTTATGGTTTAGATATGATGGGGCCCCCCAAAAGCTCATGTGTGAGACAATGCAAGGAAGTTTAGAGGTGCAATAATTAGATTATGATAACTTTAACCTAATCAGTGCATTAATCCACTGATAGGGATTAGCTAGGTGGTAACTATAGGCAGATAGGGTGCAGCTGGATGAATTTGGTAACTGGGGGTGTGTCTTTGGAGAACGTATTTTGACCTTGGTGAGCAGAGTTCTTTCCTGAGCTGCTTTCCTTTGTCATTACCTTCTGCCTTGATGATCTGCCTCACCTCATGCACAGAGTAATGGAGTGGGCCGTTTATGGACTGAGAACTCTGAAACCATGAGCATCAAATTAACTTTTCCTCCTGTAAAATTGTTCTCGTCAGGTCTTTTAGTCACAGTAGTGAAAAGCTGCCTAAAACATCTACCTCCTTCATGATTTAATATAACTGTGTGATCACGGAATACAGGTGCTCCTTCTTAAATTCGACACTGATAGATTATATTTTTAAAGAAAAATACATGTATTGAGGTGGTGTCTCTGGAAGGTAGAGATCTGTTGAGAAAGACATGTCTACCCTCAACCAATGTTTCTTCTGCTTGCAATAAATACCCAAGTATAGAGATAAATCTCAAACCAATGAGTTTTACAAAGATCTACACCAATCAGAATGGATAAGCAAAGCTTGATCTTAAGTCAGGCATAAATTATATCATTGTCTTCATCATGTGTGTGACTGAACAAAAAGCTAATCCCGCAGTCAAATTTTTAATCTATGGAGCCAACGTATTATGTAGTTTACAGCTTAAATCTGTGGCACTTAATTTTCTAGACTTCATCTTAGCCACGTGGGAAATCTCTATAAGATAATTTCACTTCCCACAATCTCACTTCCTCAGTATCAAGAACTGAGTTTCAGATCCATAAGCTTTGCATTTCCACCATTCCAAACCCTAGCCTGTTTATTTCAGTCATCCTGTATATACATATGGAGCCCCAGCTGGAATGAAAGACCTTAAATGTTAATTACAATTTTTAGTGAATGATGAAATTTGAAAATCATGCATTTTCTCTTTTTATTATTTGAACACTCTCTCTCTATCTTTATATATATTCCTCTTTGAAAACCCAAAGGGAAGAGAGAAAGAGAGAGAAATCCTATAGTTTCTCCAAGGATCACATTATTTTGTTTATTGCTTTTAAAAATATGTGTACCTTCAGATTATTTCAGATCAGAATTCCATAGAATTCATCTAATTCCCCATAATCAAATAGGAATAGAATAGTATGGTGTATGTGTGTGTGTGTGTGTGTGTGTGCGCGCGCGCACGCGTGTGTGTGCACACAAATGCAGGAGAGGATAGAGAGGGAGAGAGATTGTTGATTTATTCATCTTTTCATAAAACAAAAGAAAAATTTAAAATCCTTAATAGTGAATATTTGCTATAGTCCTTTGGTGAGTGACTTACTCCAGTGTTCTGAATTGATGGTAATTTGGGGGGGGGGGGGGGCGAGGGAGCAGTATGCTATTGCTCTACTTTCCAATGGTTGACTTCAAAACTTGAGTATCAAAACTTTTAAAATCCATCTTAGCACAGCATTTAGTATCCAATGAATATCTATCACAGATGGCAGTCAAGGTAAAGCTTACTAACTAACACAAATCTACAAATCCTCAATGAAAACCCATAGTTAAGCACACAAGGCTTCCTGGGCCTGGCCCTGCCTACTGCACTATGATCTTCTCTATTGACTGTCCTCCATTTTTCCCTTCTTGCATCAGAAAGGACTAAGGGGAGGCATGCGAAACGGATAATGATTTCTGCAAGTGTTGCAGAACATCCAAACAAAGGGACAATATAAAATATACTTAGTGCTTCCTCAATTTTTCTGATTCACACTTCATCTGGTATTGTGGAAAGAATGCTGAATAAAGTCTCTGAGGATTTAGGCACTGTTCTATCTGAAAATACCTGAGTCATTTTTCATGTTTTCTAAGCACTCTGTACTTTTATCTACAAAATGGAGAAAAAATTAAAAAAAAAAAAAAAACATGAGTTCTCAGATAGTTTATATATTCCTCCGTAAAGACCAGGTGCAACAATTTAGTTCAAAATACTTAAGAAATTTACTTTCTAGAGTTACTCAAACACCAACTTTCACATCTCTCCTCTTTTCTAGAGTTACTCAAACACCAACTTTCACATCTCTCCTCATCTCTGCAAATTTCAAGGCTGCCATTTTTGGTACATTTTCTTCCTTTAAAAGATTACCAGGTGTTAAACAGGCTTGTTAAAATCATTAGTGCCTAATTGAAATTTTCTCCTTGTAGCAATTAGAATAAATGGAAGGACACTGAAATAGGAAGAGATTGAAAGTGTGCAGCTGTACAAATAATGTATTGTTGGCACAAAATACAAACATATTCATCAAGTCCTCCAGGGTTGTAGCCAACAAATGAATGAGGTCTTTCCTAGCCATGCCTTGATAATAGAAATCCAGTGTTCAAGCTTGAAATGACTTAGCTCTGATTTTTCATAATACCTGCTTGATTTATTCCATCAAAGTCCATCTGAAAAGTGAAACACAGTAACAAAGCTATTTTCATATACTCCAGTAGCCTATAGTGATTTAATTCATGAAGACAAGATTTGATTTGACATCCTTATGTTGCCATAGATACTTTTAGGGACTTTTCTACTTTCTTCTTCCAATCTGTCAGTCCTTCTTTACCATATACCCTAAAAGAAGACATTTTATCAAAAAATCAAAACTCCCAGAAAACAGTTGAAAGTTTGTTGTCACCCAAGACCCAGCATTCATCTGAAAGGTATTTACCTCACGCAGACTTCCCGTTGGAACTGACGTTTGTAGTTTTTGAAGGCTAATCTTGACATGAGGGAGAGCTAGGCTCATTCCTCATGGACGTGATGGGACCTTTAGCAACCAATTAGTGGAGACCTAAAGGCCAGCTTGGAGCCCAGGGAAAGGTGACATAGGTGCTTCTGGGGACCTGGGAGTGAATATCAAGCCTTACCTATGATTGTTCTGGTCATGTGTCTTAGTCAGGACTGCCCTAACAAAATGCCACATACTGAGTAGGAGAAAACAAGGGTATACATTTCTCAGAGTTCTGAAGTCTGGGCAGTCCAAGATCAAGGTGCCCAGAGATCCCATTCCTCATGAAGTCTTGCTTCCAGATTTATAGGGTGGGGGATGCTTTCTTGCTACCTCATCACCTGATAGAGAAAGCACTCATCTCTCTTGTGTCTGCACTCAAAAAAGCAATATTCACAGCCATGAGGGCCCCAACTTCATAATTACTGCTCAGAAGACCACCTCCAAATGCCATCACTGCATTAGTGAGGGCTCTCCAGACAAACGAAATTAATGTGTGTATACACACACACACACCAAAAAAAAAAAAAAAAAAAAAAGCAAGCACAAGGAGATTTACTATAGGAATTGGCTTGCACAATTATGGAGACTAAGAAATCCCATAATATGCTATCTGCAGGCTGGAGAAGTGAGAAAGTCAATGCAGCAATTAGGTTCAAGTCCAGAATTCTGAGAACAAAGGAGTGCGAGGGAGCATTCCTGTCATTCAAAGTCCTGAGAACCAAGAACTCCAAAACCTGAGAGTAGGAGATGAAGGTTCCAGCTCAAGGAAAGAAAGGATTTTTTTTCTCCTCTGTTTTGTTGTTGTCATATGTGGGTCCCCAAGGGGATGCCCTCTGCTGCCCACTTTGGAGAGAGTAGATCTTCTATTCTCAATCTACTGATTCAAATGCTGATTTAGTCCAGATACACCATCACAGACACACCCAGAAATAATGTTTTGTTAGTCATCCGCACACTCCCTACCTAGCCAGTCATGCTGACACATAGAATTAACCATCACGAAAGGATTTAGGACTTTACATATGAATTGTATGGGGACAGACACTTTTGTCCATAGCACTGGGACTGTCCACAGAAATGCTTTGTCCTCTCTCAGATAAGCCAGATATCTAAAATACCAAGCTGAAGGGCTCTTTCGGAGGATCTCAGTTCTATGTGTCTTATGCATTGGGCATCATGTGCACCTCTATTGGGTTTTGCTGTTCTGTTGCTCGGTGCTTAACATGTGAAACACAGTTCATGACCTCTAAAAAGCCATCCAATTTTTAACTCTCTAAGGATGGTGTAGAAGGTAGACCAGATGGGAGAATGACAAATAACTATATAAAAAAATTAAATAAGCAGTGGCTCAGGAGGATAAGGCCAGAGGATCAAGAGTTCAAAGCCAGCCTCAGCAACAGTGAGGTGCTAAGCAACTCAGTGAGAACCTGTCCCTAATTAAATTAAAAAAAAAAAAAAAAAAAAAAGGGCTGGAGACGTGGCTCAGTGGTTGAGTGCCCCTGATTTCAATCCCTAGTAGTACTCCCCCCTCAAAAATAAAATTAAATAAGGTTTGGATAGGTGCCTTTCTACATACTAATTGCACAATCTCTGGGCCCCTCTCTGCTCGTTAAGCCAAATTCTAATGTGAATGTGTTGCTTCAGTTTTGGTGTGACTGTAACCAGCTTCAAGAAGAGTCATGCTTGACTGATGTCAATCATATTGGCCCTAATGGTATGTTTTGTGGTACATACACAACTGATTTCTGGCCAGTGAAATGTAAGGTGACATTTCACTACTGACAAGCTCTGGGAAAGGATTTTGCCCCTTTATAAAAAGAATATGGAATAACCTTTTCTCATGCAAAGACACCACAGTAAGACATAAAGCAGGGGTGGTAGTTGCCACCTCGAGGACATAAGACAATCAGGTTAGAAAAAGCAGGCATGCTCTGGAAGACCTGGCAGAGAAAAGGGGAAGCCTAGTTTCCTGATGGTATCCATCATTTGCTGAGCTACTCCTAAGAAGGAAGCCATTAGAGCTTTTGTTAGGTCCACAGACAGGGATTTATGTGACAGCTAAGTTTTTGCCAAATACGTCCTAATTAATGTACCTACCCACCCATCTCGGTTTTCACTCAAGGCTGAGTGTCAGGACAGCACATTGCTGGTGACACTTAGCTCTGACACTTCAGATTAAAAAGGCAATTTTCTTGTTTATTCATTTTTGTACTTTGTTTTCTTCTTTTTTGAGAAAGTGAATATATCCATGACAAGAATGACCACTTGAGTTTCTCCCTCTTTCCCAGGAAGCACAGGGCTATTTCTTACTACCTTCCTTCTCTGATAAGTAATTCCTCAAATCCAATGGAGAGTTTGTGCTGTACTTAATTAGGTCACAAATCAAAGCTGATCCCAAACACAGTCATCATAGCCACAAGGTGATTTCTCAAAACCCCTTATACATCTTCATCTAATTATTAGTCTAAGTAATACCAGTCAATTTCTAACACAGATGGTGGTATAAGAGCAACACATTCCATCTGGACCAACCAGATGGACTAATGGGATTAGAGTTATACAGATGGAAATTATGGGCTTTAGGGGAAAAAATCCTGACTTTTTAAACATTTGTTTGTATTATTATTTTAAATGATAGCATAGCCCTACACACACAATATCTGCATTCATAAGAACATTATAGTAGGGAAACCAAATTCTTACCAGTTAACTTGTGCCCAATTTAGAGTTGTAAAAATTAGAACTTTCCTTTTGTGATATATTGATGTGGATTTAAAGGAAAAGATAATATAGCAATGTTAATTAGACATAGTTATTTATCTAAATTTAGGGATTAAATATCTATGTAATTTCAGAGATATAGACAAATTAATTAATTAAATGTGTTGAGATTTCTGTATCATTGATTGTTTTCTTTTCTTTTCCACTTACTTTCTTCCTTCCTGTTTTCTTTCCTTCCTCTCTTTTTACTTCTTTCTTTTAGGTTCTGGGGTGGAACCCAGGGCCTTGCACATGCTGGCTGGGCAAATGCTCTACCACTGACTATTATACCTATCTCCCTACTGCCCAAGACTTTGAATAACTGTTTGAATTAGACATACTTCTATTTATATATGTTTAATGGTACAAATATGTATGTAAGTTTAGAATTATAGATATTTGCATATGATAAAGATGTAGATAACTGTAAGGCATAAGTAATTAATAACTAATAATAGATGAATAATAATTAATTAATTTGCAGGCACAGATGTCTATATAAGTTGAGAAACAGTGATAACTACATAAATTAAGAGCATAGATTTTATGCAAGTATTGGAATATGATACCTATACAAATGTATAGGTGTTGATATAAACCAATGTGTACAGATTTCCAGTTAGAGTGTAAATATGCATTTAAGCTAGAGTATAAACATCTATGTTTTCTGTTCTATTTTAAATTTTGAATCATCCGTGAACACTGTGTAAAGAGATATAATTGTTACTTTCATTTCTGTTCTTTACCTATAAACCAGACAGACTTTCTTATCTGTGATGTGCCAATCATCTTTTCTTGGAAATTAAGTGAGATTTACATCTCTGCAGCATAGATCTGCTTTTGTGATACAGATATAGTCTGTCATTACGGACTTTTACTTAAAAAATTTTAGGTTCAAGTCTTTTTCTTCCTGCATCATATTAAGTGTGCAACTTCACTATTTAATACAATAAAATTAACTTTGAAGAATTGTAAGGATGGAACAGTATAACAGATGAGAACACCTAGCAGAGTTTGATTACTTATGCACAGATCCTTAAACTGGTTGGGTAAATCATAGTTGTGGTGAAGCCCGAGATACTCTGAGTTTATTGATGGAAGCCACATACAATGTTAAATATGAGGAGGCACTTGGGAGAAGAACAAGAACTTAAGGAATAATAATAATAAGGAGCAATTAACAGAAGTCACTTCAGTTCTTACAAGACTGTACACTTACATGCAAAAGAGTAGATTAGAAAACTAGAACTGGGTCTGGGGACATAGATCAGTTGGTAGAGTGCTTGCCCCATATGCACAAGGCCCTGGGTTCAATCCTCAGCACCACCAATAAATAAATAAATAAATAAAAACTAGAACTGAAGATTATTCTTTTTGCATATTCAAACTATTATCTCAGTGGCAACCCCTACATTTTAGCTTCCTCATGTACAAGATGATGACAAGTATTATCCAAATGTATTGAGTTATGACCTCTATAGAAACCAGACCTCTATAAAACTTGCATGAGTCAACATCACAGCAGGTGGCCAAATTTAGCTAGACCTAGGGTAGGCTGTACCTGAGGAAAACTGAGGAGGAATGGCACAAATATTGAGTTTCTTCTAAGTGCCATTGGGGTAAATGCTGTATTTCTAAATAGTTTAACTTATTTTATCTTAATGATAATGAGACAGAGAGAATGTTACTTTACTCATTTTGCAAATGTGAAGTAAGAGTCACAGAGATGAAGTCACCAATCTTAAACTTATACAGTTATTAAATCAAATAGGCAGTTAGGTAAAGCAGGTTAGTCCAACTCCACTCCAACTTCTAATTTTATATATAATATTTCAAAATCTGCTCAGCAATGAGCTTATCCCCTGAAAAAACTGCTTGACTATATGGTTGATCCCATTCCTCATTCTGATTTGTTGAATACCCCTATTTGGGGCCAACTTTCCCAGATATCTGACACACAGACTAAATCACACTGCCAAGATTTCTTCCCATGTACTAGGTACATGGCTCTCCAGTTCCCTGAAGAGAAGCAATAGGCCTGTAACTCCCAGACTCACAAACCTGAACCGTGCTCCACAGCCTCCTGATACAAACTCTCATCTTCCCACAGTTCTGTCCATTTACCCAACTTATGATGCACTGTGGTATGCCCCCCTATCAAGGCTCACATGTCATTACTCACACTGCAATCCTTAAGGCTATGGAAACAAAAGCTTAGAGAACAAAATAGGATCTATCAGTGAAGATAAATTGGATAAAAACATAAGAATAAGAATGGCATAACATAAACTAACATATCTTATTTCATCAATGAGGATCAAATAAATTTTTTTCACCAGAAAAAATTGGATTTACATCAATAACCTTTTATCATCCCTCAAATAATGCTATATTCCATTTTCTCCTTTTCACTTCCAATCTGAATTTTGAGCCTTATATTTCTTGTTTAACTTTATAATAGATCGCTTGCTTCATTTTTCCCCTTCCCTCTTTCCATAGTACCCTTCACATGGCTTTAAGAGTGAGATATGTGAGAGGCAAATGTTACATATAGTTTCTTTTGAAATTCTTCAATATTTTCTGATTCTGTACAAATTAAAAATAGACATTATGCAAAAGACCTTTATAAGGTTTTCCTGATGATTTTCTTCCCACTGTCTTCCAAACATATTGTCCTGAGTGCTTGCTATATCACTATGATTTCTACTAAGCTTCTTGCATTTGCATACCACAAACCCACTGAATTCAGATATTCTTTCTTTCAGTGTTGACCATGCATTAGCACTTTGTTCAGTTGAAATATTCATGATGAAACCTGCTGACAGCAGAATTTGAATTGAAGGTTTTTGTTCTGCATCCCAGAGGAAATTTGCTTAGCTCTTCTCGAAGACTGACATTTAGTCAGCACACCTTGGAAAAACCATTTGTAGTTTACTTTTTCTTTTTGAAAGACTTCTGTGCCAGTTGGTAATTTTTCTGTGCCAAACCCTACAAATGCCCCACCATAAAGCACCCACACACCCCCACAGGACCCTCTAGCCATTTTCCCAGGATATAACAAATGTCTCTCAAATCCACAATTAAATCAGGACCCACATGATAATGCTCCAGTGCTCTGATGGGTGATGATCTGTGTGGTCAGAACCAGTGCTGCATTATTAAGTTATTTTATTATCATTCCTGACTCTATTATAGCTCTTATGCCAATAGATAATAACAGTTGGCATATCTGTCTATTTTCCCATGGTACCAGTAAGTAAGTGCCTGAAGGAAAAGTGCTCTATCATATGCTTCATTTTCGGACCATCATCTGGTGACATGCTTAACAAAACGTAGACGGTTGATGAATGCTTCATGAATGAATGAAATGATGTAAAGTATAGCTGGCTACAGTGAAAAGACACTTCATCAAAATGCAAACATACAAAGCTTCATAGAAACTTCATTGAGTAGATTTAATGCTTTTCCTAAAACGAATACCCAAACTCTGTTTTTTAACTTTCTTAGTGTACACACACACACACACACGCACACACACACACACACACACACACACAGTAGCCCCTCTTATCTGTGGCTTTTGTTTTCAATAGTTTAACTTAGTTGAAGTCAAATATGTTCCATATTAACAGGACATTTCCAGATTTGCAGAATTGTTAAGTATTAAATTGCATACTATTATGAGGAATGTGATGAAATCTCATCTCATCCTACTCTAGTCTACCCAGCATGTGAATCATCCCTTTGTCCAAAATATTTACATTGCATAGACTGCCCAGTGATCACGGATTCCATCTTGCCTTTCAAATCAACTGCCTAGGTCTCACAGTGCTTGTATTCAGATGACTCTTCTACAGCAGCCTAGCACTGCACCAGAGGCCTGTGTCATTCATCCCACACATGTCCTCATGCAGGAAGCCTAGCATCTCATCTCACAGGAGAAAGGATGAGGACAGAACAGAGAGCGAGATGGGCAAATCCCATCCATGTGTCTTTTATCACAGTATATTATTATAATTATTCTATTGTCCATTGTTTGTAATTAATCTTTTACTACGCTTAACTTATAAATTAAACTTCATCATGAGTATGCCTGTAGGCCAAAAAAACATGTTGTACATGAGTGTCTGTGCTATCTGCACTTTTAGACATCCACTAGGGATTCTGGAAACATATCCTGCACCAATAGAAGGGACTGCTTTGAGTGTGTGCATATGACAATGTGTGTGTGTGTGTGTGTGTGTGTGTGTGTGTGTGTGTGTGTGAGCTCCTAATTAGTTAAAACTGAAATATATACCTTGTGTCTGTCCCTCGGGTAGCTCCCTAGAAGGTCAGAATGAATATATACAATAATTTGTGAATAAGGTCTGCTCTGCCTCCTCTGCAAGGTGTGACCAGGGTTTCACATGGGGAACATAGGCTTCCCAGGATGCAAGACTGCTGCTGTATTGGAGAGGCTACTTACAAATGGCCCGTGGTTTCTTATCATTTTTGAAACTGATCTTGATGCAGCCTCTGCTGTTAAATATTTGACTATTTTTTCAGAGTTTTGACAAAGTTGACTCTGACAGTTTCAACTTGCTTTTTTGATATTTGTGTAGGAAGGTGAGTGTGAGGAGGTTCCTGTTCTGCCATTTTGCTGACTTAATTCCAGACAGTGTAGTTGTTGGTATGTAATAAATAACCTATTCTTTAGGCACAATGGCTCTTTTCTTCACTATTGTCATTGCCATGACTTAGCATTTGTATCATACTTTTTGTTTCTTCAGAACCTAACACTCATTGAGAGAGCACTGTTTCATATATGCATGACTATTACAGTTCATGAATGTCATGTTGTAATATTTCACAGAATTGCAAAAAAGTTTGCCAGTGAGGAAAGATGACATTGTGAACTATGGGTAGTCATTTCAATTGCCACAGGTCTTTTATCATAGATGAATGCATGCATATAGTATACTCTAAGAAATGCCTGCTTGGAATTTAATCCTGATAATTTTCAAAAGAATAAATATTACAATATCAGATTATAATGCACAAATCCTGGAGAGTAAATAAAAATAATTTAATTTGCATACTTACATACACATGAAATTATGTAATTCGAATTATTCTTTGTGACTGAATAGCTAAAACAAGTCTACAAATGCCTATTTGTTACCTGTTTCTTGAAACAAGTTGTTGTATACACGGTCATGTACACGGAACTTCAGGACACTCATTTCTATTTGTTTCACTATTCTTTGAAATGTGTCATATAGAAAACGCAAATTGAAATTCATTATTCCTGTTATATAATTGTTTTTGTAAAATCATTATAAAACAGGAAAATTTAATGGAGTGAAAATCTGTGAGAAACAATGAAAACAGGTATGATACTTGGAGGCTTAGAAACATTGGACACAGCAACTTTGTTTCCAGGTTTAAATACACAAAGAAGTGAGCAATTCAGTCATGTTTTCTGCTCATATTTATAAAGACAAGTTCTCTAAGACTTCAAGTTTGCAATGACCTACCTTTTTTGTAATCCCCATTCTCTTAACTAAAAACAATTTATCAAGTTCTTCATGGATATTAATTTGATTCCAAATTGAATAAAAATGCCAAGTACCACAGAATCTAGGCATTTGAGTGTCACTTTAAATGTACTAGTACCTTCTAAAATGTTATCAAAAAAATAATTCTGTGGTACAGAGAATTAGGCATTTCACAAAGATGTGTAATGGAATTCTTGTCTGGATGCCACTGTGATTCATCATGCTAGCACTTGATTCCCTTCACGAGAGCTGCTGACATAAGAAGAAATCAGTGCTTTCTGGCACTTTTTTATGCCAGAAAAACCATTTCCTCATTTAGTTTTTCAATCACACATACCTGCAGCACCTTAAGAAATTAGGCAATTACCAGATCATCATGGTTGAAAAAGACTCCCTTTCATGTATTTATATTTTACCTGATTTTTCCATAGGTCTTGTTATGGTTTGGATGTTATGTGTCCCTCAAAATCTTTCGTGTGAAACAGTGCAAAAACATTCAGAGGTGAAGTGATTGTGTTATGAGATCCTAGGCCCAATTAGTGAATTAATCCCCTGATGGGATTAACTGAGTGGTAACTGAAGGCAGGTAGGGTGTGGCTGGAGGCAATAGGTCTTCTGGTGCCTTTGAGGTATATATTTTGTATCCGGAGAGTAGAATCTCTCTCTCTGCTTTCTGATCATCATATGAGTGGCTTCCCCCCACCACACTCTTCTGCCACGGTGTTCTGCCTTATCTCACGCACTGAGGAATGAAGCCGGCTATCTATGGACTGAGACCTCTGAAACTGTGAGCCACCAAATAAACCTTTCTTCCTTTAAAATCGTTCTTGTCAGGTCTTTTTAGTCACAGCAGTGAAAAAACTGACTATTTAGTCTCTTATTGCACTTTGTGGCAATGTGTGTTTAAAAGTATAACTCTGACTGAAACATATTTCTGGGAGAAGTAAAAGAAGCAATATGTAGATGTTAGTCCATTTAGTTGAACAGTCAAAAATAACTTTTTAGGTATCATTATAAATCAAGGACCACTCAACAGGAATATTCTGATGATAAGGTAGTTAGAGAAGTGAGCCAAAACAGAAAAAAAAATTCATATAAGTGTTTTTTCAAATAAGTTTACTGATATTATGACAATATGCCAGAATAGACATCAAATTAGGATCAGGTGATCCTGTTGACACCATCCTAGATCTTCAAATTCCATCAGAGGAGCATGAACTTTATGTGACTATTGACATTCATTTCAGAAAGGCAATGTTCATTTATTTAATATCACTTGTGTTAATGGCATTCCAATGCATTTATTGATAATCAACATTTTAAATAAACCATTCTTTTTTTTTGAAACATATCATTCTCAGAAAGGTGCACATGTCATAGTGTAGAGGGCTGTGGGTTATCACAACTTACCCACCCACATGTTGCCACTATAGCATGAACTGCTTGTTGAAAGCTCTCTTAGTTGCCATGGCTCTGAATATTTCCCAATAGTTGCATTATTATAACTTCTAACACCCAAGGTTAGTTCTATCATGAATAGAATATTGGATTCTAGCTTCCTTCACTCCAAATTATGGGGCAATATTCGTGCATTTCTTGTATCAGAGCAATATGTTCGGTTTCAACTTTGTATAATCTGCCAAGTTATCTGCATATCAAAAAATTATTCATTCATTTGTCAATGAATATTTGGATTGTTGGTAATTTTGGGCTAAAATAAATAACTTTACTACCAAGACCTTGTACTTTTATTTTGGTGAACACATATTTTTGATTATGTATATGTTAGTCAGATTTCTATCACTTTAACAGAATATCTGAAATGATTAATTTATAAGTAAAGTTTATTTTGCTCATAGTTTTAGAGGTACCAATCCATGTTTAGGCAGACTCATTGATTTTAGGACTCTGGTAGGAATGTTGGATGGCAAAGATGGGGAATACGTGGTACAGCAAACTCCTCACCTCATTGCCCAGAAGCTAAAAGAAGAATAAGAAGGGGCCAGGGTCCTAAAGTTCCCACGGAGAACAAGCCCCCAATTACCTAAAGATCTCCTGTTAGGCTCCACCTTCTAAAGGTTCCACCACCCTTCAATACTGCCACCCTGTTGGCCAGGACTTAATACATGAGCCTTTGAGGACATTTAACATCTAAACTATGGCATACACCTAATAGTGGTATTGCTGGATTACAGGTAAAATATATGTTCACACTGAGTAGATACATCCACACGTCCAAAGCAGTTATACAAATCTACACTTAAGTACATATTTTTCCAAAAAAATTATACAATTTGACAATAAGTACATGAAAAGTCGATTATTATCACTAATTACTAAGGAAATTTAAATCAAAACCATGATGAATTACCACTTCATGATTACTAGAATAACTATAAGTAAAAGGGAAAGAGAGAGAAATGGGCATGCTCATGTATTGCTAATGGGTATATAAAATGGTTCAATCTCTGTGGAAAACTGTTTGGTGTCTCTTCAAAATGTAAACACAGAATTACCATATTGCTAATTAATTTTGCTCCAAGGTATATACCCAAATGCATTGAAAATAGGTATTCAGACAAATATAGCACAAACACATTGACAGAGGGTTCTGTATGATAGAAAGTTAAAACAAATTCCATATTCCCTTAATTAAAAAATGATAAGCAAAGCATAGTATATTTGAAATGGAATATGAACTCAGTCACAAAAACAAAATAATGATAATTGCATTAAATTCAACAAACCTCAAAAACATTACACTAAATGAGAGAATCCAGACACAAAGTTTTAATGTTTCATAAAAAATTTAGCACTAATTTGTCAATTTTCACTTTAAAGGATGTTTAGCTTTTATCAGACTGATAACCAATAGACTAAATTATATAAATCTGATATCTTTTCAATGTTGTCCCCCCATATATTAACACACTATTTAGGTCTTTAATATTTTTCATTTGTATTATATAGTTTACTGTGCAGAAATTTAGAATATCCATTCTTAGATTATTCTCAGGAATGAGTCTTTTTGATGCAATTGTCACAAAAGGATCATTTAAATATTTTTTATTTATTTATACATAAAAAGTGGAAATTTTAGCCAGGCACAGTGGTGCACGCCTGTAATCCCAGCACTTGGGAGGCTGAGGCAGGAGGATTGTGAGTTCAAAGCCAGCCTCAGCAATGGTGAGGCACTTAGCAACTCAGTGAGACCCTGTCTCTAATAAAATAAAATTTTTAAAAAAGGGGGGGCTGGGGATGTGGGTCAGTGGTTGAGTGCCCCTGAGTTCAATCCCTGGTACCAAAAAAAAAAAGGAAAATTTTTGTATAAACCATTTCCCAGGGAACTTCCTACAATGAGTAATTAATTTGAAGATGCCGTCAGCATTCCGTACAGATGGTGCCCATAGAGTGAAGTTTTCTAAAACACACAGGACTTTCCATATGTATTGCAAACACCAGACCCACAATGGAATGCTTCACAGGAAGGGCGAGGACTGTTGCATAGGGGAAATGGTAGTGATGGAAAGCAGTGTGACTATGGTGTGCAGACTGAGCCAATTTTCTAGAAAAGGTTTTATATTACAAACTTCATTCTGAGTTTTTTTGCAAATTGAGGCCCATTTCAGATCTAAGAGAATAATGGTTGTTAAGAGATGAACATCTTGAACTCAGAGTACAATAGAAGAGTAAAAGCCAAGTGATCCAATTCTAAACTTCATCATTTAAAATAAAACATTAAAATCTTGAGGTTATGTTAAAAAATGTCTTTTTGTCTCTACATTCTTTTTCCTTTAGGCCTGCATACTTATGCATTCTCAGTGACAGATCTGTTTTTTCAATTACTAAATATTTACAAGTATCATTGACTACTTATTTATAAATATGGGGATTGTGATTAATAATGATGACAGAAGTCAATACCAACCTCAGTATATTTAAAAAATAAGAAATGTGTAATAAATATTGAGCAACACAATGTTATCACAACATCTGCAAGTATTTTTAATCCCCTACGGGCATGTAAGAGACATCACTACTGGGCAATAGTGTAAACCTAAGAGTGAAGCAATGCAGACAAGAATCTTGAACACAAGTCACATTATTAACTGTTCAGTACAATCAAAAATTCTGGAAGTGATTCATCTCCAAACAAGATATTGTTACCTTATAGTTTTAAAATTGGTCAGGACAGAGAGGATTTGGTATGCCACTTAAAACAACGCATTAAAAATTCTTGTGTTTTCCTTCTTTCTTCTTTTTTTTTTTTTTTTAAAGGAAAACTGAAGAACAACAACAAAACCTACATGTTCTAGGCAATCTAATCTTTTTTTTTTCCTCAGAACTTACTAATATTCTGAAAGAAACACATATTTTTGTTTGTATCATTTTGTTTTGTTTTGTTTTTGTTTGTTTTGCACCAGAGGTTGAATCCAGGGGTGCTTAATCACTGAGCCACATCCCCAATACTTTATTTATTTGTTTTAATTTTAGGACTGAGTTTTGCTAAATTGCTTAAGATCTTGCAAAGTTGCTAAGGCTGGCTTTGAACTTGTGATCCTGCTGCCTCACCTCCTGAGCTGCTGGGATTACAGAAGGAACATATCTTCATAGCATAAATTAAATAAAAATGTACAGTGACCTTTGTCTGTGAAGTGTGCCTTGTTACCAGTTTCGTTGATAGTATCAGGATATATCAGCAGAATCTTCAGGTCTGTTTTAGGTCTTTGCTCCTCTCTCCATTCCATTATGTTTTCCTTGATAACTGAAGAAATGGAAGGAGTGTGAACTTACATATGCTGTGTCATAGCAATTTCAGGAAAAGGAATTTAACACGAGGCAGAGTTTTGTTGTTTGTTTGTTTGTTTGTTTTCAGGAAGTATGGTGTTGCTGATAGAGATTGATACACCCCAGGTGGACATGTTACAGGCACTGTAAATTATACTGGAAAGTGTGGAATCTTCCCTGTGAAGCTCTGGTTGAAATGATGCAACCTGGTCTGAATGACTGCTTCTACCCATGCCTTTCTCAGTCCACCACTGTGCTCTGCATGTACTTCATTTTGCACACAGTAAGTCATAAATCTGTTTACTTGTTTGTCCATCCCAGTGAACTTGGAACAACAGCAGGGCAGAGAGGGCATCCTGTATGTCAGTGCCTTTCGATCCTAAAATCTGGAGCGCAGTACAATAACCGTTTGTTGCGTTAAATGGAACAGAACAGAAACCAATTCCTTTCAGTTTAGTGGAGAGATTTTAGATGATGAACAGGAAAAGGAAATTCTGCTCGTGTTGCCTCACGAGGTAGTGAAGCATTTGAGGATAACTGTGGGTCAAGATACCTCTACTTGCTAAGATGCATAATTTATAAAATAAAAAGGGAAACTTAGTTATATCCTCAGAGGGATAAAGAGAATACATATTTTATAAATACCTATCTTGTAATTTAGATGTGAATGCATTTTTGAAAGGACCCTTGTCAGAGAGCTTTTCACCTCATCTGTCTGAAATATAAACCCATCAGCAGGTCATGTCTCTATGAATTAATATTTTTTCCTCAAACAGTGGTAACTAAAATGTACCTACCTAACCTCTCTCTTATCTGAAAAGTTTTTGGGTGCAGTGAACACAAAACTCAATTCTTCTCCAAGTATGTTGAATGTATTGATTCTCATATCTCATTTCTATACTCAAATATAGAAAAATTGTCATTGGCTCAAATAGAATCACAATCCCTACCCCTAGTGTCTCTCAGCTTGTTTTGTCTCATCCAGGAGTCAGAAACTCTTCCTGTTAAGTTCAAGTCTATGCAACAGTTCCAGACTTGTCTCTTGGCCCTGGTGGAAGAGACATAGTTTCACCAAAGTCCATTGTTTCTGCTCTTACAGTGGCTCATCGCTGGGATATGGACCTTAGTCAACAGAAGGGATACTTTGATTGGCTAGCCTGAGTCTCATGGCAGTCTTTGGAGCTGAGAGAAGTTCACATAGGTTGACACTGGAATTTGAGAGGTATTGAAACAATTAGGAATCTGGAAAAGTGGATAATAGATGGTTGGAAAATAAAATCAGGAGATATTCTGCAATACTGCCATTACAAAAGGATCCTTCTGTCTTTTTATCAAAATATTGGCTTGTTTAAATAAATATCCATGATCCATGCTTCCTCTTCATTGCCTTCTGGAAGCATTTTTCTAGTCATATAAATTACCTTGATGTAGAGAATGCATATATTTAAATGCATGTGCATATAGACTCTTTCTGTGAATAATGCTTGCCCTATATCTCTGTTCCTAGGACTAATGGTTCCCATCTCACGTGAGGCTTCCTTTAACTTTTCATTAAGTATCTCTACATTGCATTACAAGTCCTTCAAAATACACACATTTCTAACAACTTCTGTTTTTCGAAAAATAAAATAAACTTTTTTGTTTATTTATTCTACTATCATTTTTCTGCTACAAAAAAAAAAAAAAAAAAAGGCTTTTATTTTTTCAGAGCCTACACAAATACTAACACTTGCAACTGGAATGTATACCTTCCTCATCTAAAGTAAGAATAATAAGGTTTAAAAATATCCAGAAAATGTATTCTATATAATCAAATCTAACATATTTGCATTGCACTTAATCTTTTGAAGTGCAATCTTCAAGTGTTCTCATTTTACTTTATTATTTGAACTCATTGTGAGTCTGCAAAATTTGGAAGATTAGAAGATTCTAGATACCATATGAAAATTACCTACTGCATCAAAAGACTAGTCTAAGATCTCTAGAACATATACCTTAATTTAAAGTGTGCAACAGAAGTTTCAAGGTAGCATGATTACCCACATGTTTCTAATAAAGTAAGACTAATACTAGGGTGAGATGTGTGAGATGCTCATTCCTCCAGGGAAATATCTCCAAGCCTCACGTCCCTTTTATCAGAGAACTGGAGATCAGCATAGTACCTACACAGTAACTTGGTATGAAAACTACAAGAATATTTGTGAAATGCTTTCCAATTTGCATTACATAGTAAATTCTCAATAAATTTAGCCATTATTATGAATAGTTGAGTGGGGTCACCTTCTCAGAACACAACTCATAAATGGCAGAATTAACATTTAAACTACAGCCTTTGTGATTGCAAACCTAGGCTCCTGATTAGTAGAGCGCATTGTCTCTTATTTAAATTCAGAAACTACAAGTAGGAATCGTGCTGAAATTTTACCCAGGGGCTAATAGAGGTATATAATTGATTGGACAATGCTCAGTTAACCACCGACATCTTAATTACCAGTAAATTCCTTTACAAGTAAGAGTTGATAACTACAGGGAAAAATCCAAAGGGGGAAAAAATAGTAAATAGAATAACAGATTAAATTACCAGAAAGAGAAAGTATGCTATTCTAATGATTAAAGAATGAGAACATAGAATTAGGGCATGAAAGGTGTTATTTGAGAAAAGATTCTTTTTTTAATTGTTTTTATAATTGTGTCAATGGCTGGCTTTAGAATGACGTGATCTGCATTCCTCTTAGTAAACACCATAACAACTTACTTTTTATGGACATCTCTGGACCTTGAGCTGGCATCTTATTTACATCTAAATATGCAGAAAGCCTTTTACCAAGTATTTCTATCTGTGCTATTTACCAAAAAAAATCTTGCCTCTCTCACCCTTGACTTTCCCCTGTATACGTTTAAGCCTGTACTAGAACTTGGATATTGAAAAGGAGTCTGGAAAATCTGGCCCTTCTTGTTGTTGTTGCAAAGCAGTGTTGAATGATGGCTTTTACTGGGTGGTTTTTCATCTCAGCTACCAAAGTGCAACATATCATAAGATGCATATGAGCACTCCAGGTTATTGAAAATGTAATCAACGTTCTCTTGCCCCCGGCCTCCCACAGGAGCCGTACACAGCAACCCTGCCTCAGGGAGGCACAAATACAACTCAAGGAAAAGCTTTAAAATAGTTTTATTTATGTAAAGTTATTATAGCTCATTTCATTTGCTCTCAAAACATCATCCGTTTCATATCTTCCTCACTTCTGGTGGCTCAGAGTACAAATTAATTCCCTGTGGATAAGAGCTGGTGTTATTTATTACTAAGTACCTATTCATAAATCACATTAGGATGCATAATTAATTACCTAACCCATTTTAGAGGTAATAAAATCATCTACTTTTAAATGACCTTTGGGGAGATAGGAATATAACCCAAGGTTTTAATGGACCTCAGCATTATCAGCAATCATTTAAAAGTTCTGATTTTTTTCTATCTCATACAAGTAAAAGGGTTTTTTTAATTTTAATATTTTATAAAAATGTATGTCTTAAGGATCTGGCTGAGTTGCCACAAGACTGAGAGGACTTGATTGACTTGAAAGTTGGATGAGAATAGTTTGATTTTACTTCTAATCTTGTCACATATAATTGTTACATAGTTTTTCTTCCTAGTATGCTGGGTTTACCTACTTCAGTGAGACGATAAAAGTACACTAATGGACCTTTAATCCTGTGCATACATCTTGTGTACACTGTTTTCTCTAGACAGTAATGCTTTTTGTTTCTATATGTGCACACTTAGTTATAGGTATGTTTAATGTACATAAACATACATACATAGAAGGTAACTTCGCAAATCAAGCTTTAATTTTCTTCATTGTCTTTGATTCTTAATAAAAATTGTGTCCGGGTTTTACAGCCCTCTCTTCTATGGACCTGTTAATTTCACTCTTTAGCTGCCTTGGTATGCTGAAAGAGCCCTCAGCTGGGCAAGAAATCTTGGAAAAATTATAAGGGGACAGGTACTGTGGGTACCTGGTCATTCTTATGGTGTAGTCGGCATAACTCAGAAGTAAAGTTTAAGGGTGTGAGTAATGCAAGAATGAGTTCTGAAATGTAACGAACAGAACACAAGAACAATGATATTTGTTTCTTACCACATACTATATGTTTGAGTGTAGTTAATCCTCTCACAAACAGGGCAAAGTTAAGAGTATTCTTTCATTTCTCCAGGAATGGGAGTTAATAAACACTTCATGAGATGAAGGGTCTGTCTTGGTGTCAGCCTAGGTATTCTCTGATGATGTAAGTGTACTGGCAACCAGGTCCAAGGCTGCTGGGATCCTCACCAAATGGATTAAGTGAAGAGGGTCTCCTGTCCACATCAGAAATGACATAAAAAGAAAAAAAGTGAATTTTAATTACAGATGGGCCAAAACATGGAAGACAGCAGCAGATTTGTCTTCTTTCTTTTTATAGAAAGGTTATAATATATAGGGACAAAGGCAGGAAACATGCATTTGTTTAACGAGGTTGTGCTAGTCAGAGAGAGGTTACAATTCTGATTTCCTTGGTGACCACTTGAGCCAGGGGGCAGTGTTATGGTTTGAGTATATGGTGTCCCCCAAAAGCTCATGTGCAAGACAGAAAAGAGCATTCAGGGGTGAAATTATTAGGATATGACAGTTGTAATCTAATTAGGGATTTAATTCACTGATATGGATTAATTATGTGGTAAGTTTAGGCAGGTAGGGTATGGCTGGAAGAAGTAGGTCATTGCAGGGGTGCCTTTGAGGTTTGGATTTTGTTCCTGGTGTGCAGAGCTCCCTCTCTGTTTCCTGGTTGTCACGTCCTAAGCTCTTTTCCTTTGCCACACCCTTTCATCATGATGTCCTGTCTTACCCTTGTCCCAGAGCTATGGGGTTGGCCAATCACAGACTGAACCTCTCAAAATGGGAAACAAAATAAACTTTTCTTCCTCTAAGTTGTTCTTGTCAGGACTTTTTGTCACAGTGACTAAAAGCCAACTAAAATAGAAATTGGTACTGGGAGTGGGGCCATTACAACTAACCTGATTATGTGGTCAGGATTCTCTAGAGGTGTGTGCCAGAGGAAGAATTTTGAGATGCTTAGAGATGAAACCTGGAAAAGCTTTAGAAATTTTTAAGTGGAATTTAGTGGGTGATTCTGGTGGAACATCAGAAGACCAGAATAGGAGTATGGACAGTAAACACTAGACTAGCTCTCAGTTATGTTACATTCTGGCAAAAGGTTGTCCACATTTTGCCAATGTCCTGATACCTTCTGTGAGACTGCATGTAAAGGTGATTGATTAATTCATATGACAGCAAACTTCAAGTCACCCTACCTAATATTTGGGAGCTGGCATGGATAATGCTGGCAGCTTTCAGCCAAGTTTTCTGTGATAATCAGTAACATAAAGCAGAGTAGAAAGAGATTTAAAAAAAAAAAAAAAAAAAAAAAAAAAACTTGCACTTTGGCCAGAAATGTGTGAATAAAACTGTGGTTGAGAACAGTGTGGTTGTTAAAGAGACTAAAGTCACTAAAGTCACTAAATGGAAGCTAAGACCTTTACTAGAGAGAAAAGAAAAGAAGAAAAGCTGGATTAAGGGCGTCTCAGGAATTAGTAAAATCACACCAATCATAGCCTCAATGATGTAAAAGTAAAATTTCCTTTGATAACAGAGCATGATGGGGGTACCCTGCTTGAACAGGATGGGTTAGAAGCTCCCCAAGCACTTAAAGTTTTCTTCAGCTATGGCCCCAGAAGGCTTGGCTATTGCTCAAGATGGCAGGTGGACTTAGGTGTCAATTATGTGGTTCTGGTTCTGCAGGAATGACCTCTCAGTTCCTATTATCAGCAGGAGGAAGCTAGGATGGAGAAAGTATAGGTTACCAGAAAAGGAGTGTGGGGGGGTTAAATCTCACAGGGGCCCTATTACACAAGAACTAGATGTTAGATTTCTCTAATTTTAAAATACAGTACATATGCCGGGCACGGTGGTGCACGCCTGTAATCCCAGCACTTGGGAGGCTGAGGCAGGAGGATCGCGAGTTCAAAGCCAGTCTCAGCAATGGCGAGGCACTTAGCAACTCAGTAAGACTCTGTCTCTAAATAAAATACAAAAAAGGGCTGGGGATGTTACCCAGTGGTCAAGTGCCCCTGAGTTCAATCCCGGTACCACACACACACACACACACACACACACAAAAAGAAAATACAGCACCTTTTCATTTCTTCTTATCTGTGTGATTCTAAGAACTCATTGAAGTCACAAATACTCAGAAAAGCCCGTCTTCACAATATATTGGTAAGTTGGATAAAAGAAGAAAATATTTGAGAAATATATATCAAAGCATATATATGTCAATGTCAGAATGAATCAAATAGATTGTTTCTAGTTGATCAATTTAGTTGATTTTTTTAACAAAAAATTCTCTTTTTATGTTTTTAGTTACCTGTTTGATATTGACCTGGGAAGTATAATAAACAACTTCATTTATAAAAATTCTATTTGAATTAATGCCAACTAAATTTCAGTTATGTACAAAAATGTTTTCCCTATATAGTGCAATTCCTTTTCCTTTTGTTGTGCAGATATTGGTATTAATGTTATATTTTGATACATTGGATGCTAATCACCACAGATTTATCATTATTGCTTTATGCAGGTTTCCTTTCAATATGACAGAAGAAGATGAGTTAGATATGACAATGTATTTATACAGACTTTTCTGCATTTACACTCTAATTATTAATAGAGTTACATTAATGCTGCTCTTTATTATTTCATAGAACTTCAGGTTGCTCTCTAGTAGTTTTTAATTTCAGCCTGCAGGACTCTTTCTCATATTTTTTTTTAATAAGGCAGGTTCACCACTGACAAATTCTTTTCATTTTATTCATCTGGCAAATTCTTAAATTACTTTTCATTTCTGAATAATTGTCTTGGCAATATAAAATTCTTAGTTGAGTTTTGTTTGTCTCTTTCAGCACTTTGAGTATCTCATCCCATAATTCCATGGCTTCCATGGTTCTGGAGAGAAACTACCTGATAATCTCATTGAAGACAGCATGCAGGTAATAAGTCACTTCTTTCTGGCTGCTTTCAAAATGTTCTCTCTCTCTCTTTCTTAATTTTGGACAGTTTGATTACAATGTGCTTATGTATATTTCTTTGATAAGCTTATTGGATAGAGATTAACATTTTCATCTATTTTGGAAATACGTAAATATTCTCTGTGACCCTTTAAATGTCTGTCCTCCTTTTTGGACTCCTACCATGTATATGTTGATATATTTGATTGTGTTCCGTATATATGAAGCTCTGTTCTGTACACTTTTTTTCTCTTTTCTTTCTGTTTTTAGTCTAGTTGACAACTCCAGTATTTCTATTTTGTGTTTCTTTATATCTACATTTTAAATGATATCTTCTAATCTAGACATGAGTTCCTTTAAATTTTTGGACACATTAAAGTAACTGATAAAAAGATACTGTGTGTATACACTTTCTTATGAACAGTTTCTGTTGATAGATTTTTTTCCTTTCTGTGAGTGATCTATATTTTCTAGTGTTTTATTGGCCTGTATCATAATTTTTATTAAAAACTGAACATTTTAAATAATATAATGTGAAAATAAATATCAAAATTTCCTTCTCCCCTAGAATTATTGCTGCTACTGTTTATTGTTGAGATTTTTATGATGATATTGTTTTTTTGCTCAGTGATTTTTAAGAAGCAATTCTGTAATATTTACATTCTAGGTCATGTGTGTACATTGAAATCTTTGCTTAGCTTTGTGGTAAGATAATATTAAGAAAAGGTACCTTCAATGCTTCGAAACAGGAAATCTTCCCACTTTTTCAAGGAGGTCTACAAGCATTTTTGAAATACACCCTCAACAATGATCCTGGTGATTTACAAATCTGCCAGAGCTTTCAATACTTCCTTGCATTGAACTTCAGTATCATGCTAAGGCTAGAGCTTACATCTTTCCTTACTCTTTCCTGCTGCATGTAAAACAAACAACCCTCTGCCTGTGGAAGGACATCTAGATTATAAAGATTACTTTAAAGATTTTACAATCTCCTATGGACACCTCATTTCTCAGATTTTCATTTTAAAACATTTTATCAGATTACTACACTTTTTTTTTTCAACCACTGTCCACAACCTCAGGCATCTATGAAGTTAAAACACTAAAAGTAACTGGCAAAAAAAAACACCCAGGGAAGAGTCCCTTCTGATTGAACAAATTCTGAGCCAGTTAAAATAAAGAGAGCCTCAAAAATAGTTTTACAGTCAACATCTGACAGGTGGAAAAATACAAATTCTCCAGAAATTTTTAAAAAATGTATTTTATGGTTTCTTTTTTCAATATTTTTATTAGGTCATTTTAGTTATGCATACTATTGGGGTTCATTTTGATATAATTATACAAGCATGGGGTATAATTTGCTCTAATTCATTCCCTAAAGCTTACTCTTTCCCTTCCCTCCTCCTACCCTGTTCTCATTCCTCTAATCTACAGAATTTCTTCTATTTATTTGTAGTTTTTCTTTTTTAATTAGTGCCTTGTAGGTACACATAAATGTGAGATTCGCATGGTATATTCATGTATTTACATAAGAAAGTTTTATTAGATTAATTCCACCATTCTTCCCTTTTCCTAGCCCCTCTCCCTCCCTATTAATTTCTTTCATTTTCTCTGATCTCTCTTCTGTTTTTAAGGAATTTGTGTTTTCTTTTCTTGCTATTTTGGTAACTAACTAACTTCTGCCTGTCAGAGAAAACATTCAAACTTTGACTTTCGGTGTCTGGCATATTTCATTTTGCACGGTGGTCTCCAGTTTCATCCATTTACTGGCAAATGCCATAATTTTATAATTTCATTTTTCCTTATGACTAATACTTTCTCATGTGTGTATGTATGTGTGTGTGTGTGTGTGTGTGTGTGTGTGTGTGACATTTTATTTATTCATTCATTTTTTAATGGACACCTAGGTTGATTCCATAGCTTGGGCATATGAAATATTCTTCTGTAAGTATTGATATGTCTGCAACACTATCGTATGCTGATTTTAGATCTTTGGGGTATATATGGAGGAGTGGGATAACTAGTTCCATTCCTAGTTTTAGAGGAGACTTTCCATAGTGGCTGCCATAATTTATAGCCCCACCAACAATATATGAGTGTACCTCTTCCCCCATGTCCTCAACAACAATCATTATTATTTACATTCTCGATAATTGCCATTATCATTGTAGTGAGATAAAATGTCAATATAGTTTTGATGTTGATTTCTCTGATTATTAGAGATGTGGAACATTTTTTTTCATATATTTATTGGCCATTTGTAATTTATCTTTTGAGAAGTGTCTGTTTAGTTCCTTTGCCTATTTATTAATTGGATTATTTGCTTTTTTTTTTATGTTAAGTTTTTCGAGTTCTTTATATATTCTGGATATGAATCCCATATCTGTTGAACAGGTGGCAATCACCTTATCTCATATGGAGATTCACTGTTCATGCTCTCAATTGTTTTATTTCCTATGATGAAGCTTTTTAATTTGATGTCATCCCACTAAATGTTTTGTGATTTTATTTCTTTAATTTTAGGTGTCTTATTAAGGGAGTCAATTCCTGTGGAAGTATGTTGCTGTGTTAAGTCTACATTTTTTTCTAGCTGTTGCAGATTTCTGGCCTAATTCCTAGGTCTTCATTCCACTTTGATTTGACTTTTGTGCAGGTTGAGAGATAGGGATCAAGTTTCATTCTTCTGCATGTAGATATATAGTTTTCCTGATATTATTTCATAAAAAGACTATCTTTTCTCCAACCTATGTTTTTGACACCTTTGTTGAGTACCAGATGACTATATCTATGTGGATATATCTGTTTTGGTACCAATACCATGCTGGTTTTGTAACTATAGCTCTATAGTATATTTGAGGTCAGGTTTATCATTACTCTTCTTGCTCATAATTGCTTTGGCTATTCAGGTCTCTTATTCTTCCAAATTAATCTTAGAACTGCTCTTTCTAGTTCTTTGAAGAATGTCATTGGTATTTGGTCAGGATTGCCTTAAATTTGTACAATGCTTTCGGCAATATGGCCATATTGCCAATATTAATTCTGCCTATCCAACAACATGGGAGGTTTTCCATCTTATAAGGTCTTCCCCAATTTCTTTATTCAGTATTCTATAGTTTTCATTGTAGAGGTCTTTCACCTCCTTCACTTAATTAATTCTTAAATATTTTTGAGGTTATTGTGAATGAATGGTATAGTTTTACTTATTTCTTTTTCAACAGATTCATTATTGAAATATGAAAATGAATGATTTATGTTTATTGATCTTGTATCTGCTGCTTTACTAAATTTGGCCAGTTTCAGAAGTCTTCTTGTAGAGATTTTTGGGTCTTCTAAATACAAGATTATATCATCAGTAAACAGTAAATTTCTTATTTTCTCATTTGGTCATTCCTTTTCTATTCCATGGAAAATTTTCAGAAGGATTGGGCATTAGTTCTTCTTTATATGTCTGGTAGAACTTAGCTGAGAATCTGTCTGGTCCTGGGCTTTGCTTTGTTGGAAAGATTTTAATAGCTGTATTAATTTCATTACTTGATATTGGTCTGTATTTTAGTCAGTTTTTTTTTTTCCCCTTGCTATAACTAAAAAAGAATTTTAAGGAGGAAAAATTTATTTGGGGGCTCACATTTTCACGGGTCTCAGTACATAGACAGCTGGCTGTGTTCCTCAGGGATTGAGGTGGGGCAGAACAAACATGGTGGAAGAGAGCATGGTAGAGGAAAGAGGCTTGAATGATGATCAAGAGGCAGAGATAAACTCCACTCACTAGATACAAAATATATACCAAAAACCACACCCACAATGATCCAGCTCTTCCACCCACAACCTACCTGCCTTCAGTTCACATTCAGTTAATCCATATCAGCTGATTAATTCAATGATTGGATTAAGGCTATCATAACCCAATCATTTCATTTCTAAGCCTTGTAGTCTCTCACACATGCTTTTGGGGATCACCTAATCTAAATCATAACAGTCTGTTTACATTTCCTATATTCTCATGGTTACATTTGGGTAAGTCATATGTCTCTAGGAATTTGTCAACATCTGCAAGGTTTTCTATCTTATTGGATCATACATTTTTCTAAGTAGTTTCTAATAATTCTCTGGATTTTAATAGTGTCTGTGGTGACATTTGTTTTGTTTTCTCATCTAACTTTGTTAAGTTTGGTCCTCTTTTTTAGTTTGGGTAGGGGTTTATAAATCCTGCTTATCCTTTCAAAGAACCAGCTCTTTGTTTGATCCTTTTTATTGCTTCTTCCCACGCCCTCAATGGAGATTGAACTGAGGGGCACTTTACCACTTAGCCATATCACCATATCACCACCACCATATCACCATTTTATTTATTTATTTATTTTTGAGACAGGGTCTTACCAAGTTCCTTAGAGTCTCACTAAATTGCTGAGGCTATCCTCTAACTTCTAATCCACCTATTTTAGTCTCCTGAGTCACTGGGATTAAAGGTGTAATCCTGGATGAAAGAATCTCTTGATTTTCCCTACTTGAAGTTCTATTTGCCTCTTGTATTTGCATGTCCATATCATTTCTAAGATTTGGAAATTTTTACGATATTATTTCATTGAAAAAATTTGCATTTCTTTAGTTCAAGGCTCTTCAAAGAGCTTTCATCTACCCAATAATTATTCAATTTGGTTCCTTGATTCTTTAACAGATTTCTTGAATATTCTGTCCATGGTCTATAACATTATTTTATAATCAACTTATTTTGAAGACTATATACTTTATCTTCAAAGCCTGAAAAGTCTATCTTCAAAGTTGTCTAATTTTTGGTGATTCCATTGAATTTTTAAATTTCTTTTATTAAGTCCTTCATTTCTAGCATTTTCATTTGGTTCTTTTTCAGAATCTGTCTTTATTGAAATGATCTTTCACTTTATGTATTTTCTCTCTAATTTCACACCTACATCTTCTTTTAGCTCGTTGAACATTTTAACTGTGAACTTTGTAAATTCTTTCTCCAACATTTCCTCCACCGTGATATCAATGGAATCATTTGTTGAAGTGTTATAGACTGTTTGGAGTGGTTTATTCTCTCTGGCTGTTTTCTTTTCTTTCTTTTTATTTATTTATTTTTAAATTGATTAATTTATTTATGAGCATCTTTTCCTAAGAGCCCAGGGCTAGGTGAATATCCGGATATTGATGCTTTAACTCACTGTGTGTCCTCCACTGTTCCTAAAATCAGCACCATTTTGAGAGAAGACCCTATTTACTACAGTCTCTTCAGAGCAAAACCACGTGCTACTCACTCTTATCTTATGAAAAATTTTTAAAAAATGTCAATACTGTTATCCATAGTTCCTGTAATCCACGGATAACCTTATAGTAAAGATCTCTCTGTTCAGCTGTTCCATCACTGCCTCCTTTCTGTGCTGTGGAGAGATTTGGAATCACCACCTAGCTCTTCTCTGCCATCTCCCCCTTTTTTCAAATTGAGACTTTAAAGAAGCTCCAACTTCTTTTGCCTACTTTGGTTGATTGTATCTGCTCTTTATTGTGACTGTGGCTGCTGGATGATAAGAGAAAGATGGAATGAAAGCATGTTAAAAATGGCACAAAACTTACCTTGTAACTTATCCTGACCAGTATGTAACCTTTTGTTTCCTAAACAAATGCTTCAAAGCCTTTTGTAAATATTGAGAGTCCTGAACTGTTGTTTTTCACATATTTTGCCATTTTTGTTACTGCTTGTATATGGAAGAGAAGAGTTCTTTTCTCTGCCATCTTCAGTGACATCTATCTTCCCCACCCAGGATTTAATTATGAAGAAGAGAGCAGAAAACACAATTAAGGTGATGGCATCGGTTCTGGTGTGGGTTTCGAGGCAAGAATTAGCATAACAGCATGCTAATTAGTGAAATCATTAGGCTGACCAAGCATTGGAAATTGTGAAACAATTGGGATAAATTGATTTTAACCAATAGATATAAAGACCAAATGCTTATTGGTTTATAAGAATTCTAGTCAAATAATCCCAATATAAAATATAGTCTGTAAATCTAACCTTCCCAAATTCAGCTGACAGTGTTTCTTGCTAAATTTAAAGCAACAAACTATATCCATCCATTGTTCCATTGTTGTTTTCTTGCTCATTGAAAATAACTGAGTTCTCTTTCATTCCGAAGAAGCTGGTTGTACTAAAATAACAACAAAAACCTTAGGAAGAGAAAGGGAGGTTGTTTGCTTTTCTCCAGTTTTTTTTCCCCCCTTTATGGTATTGGGAATAAAACATATGTTCTTAAGATGGTAGGCAAAATTTCTACCACTGAGCTACATTTCCAGCTGTAAATTCTTCCATTTCTAGCACAGTGAAAAGACAAATCTTTAGAGAGTCTTACACCAGCAAATAAATCATGTATGTCACATCTATTCAAACTCCAGGGTTTAAATTGTCACATAGATTTGTCCTCACATTGTGATATCAGATGCACAATCTTCTCATCCACCAGAAAATAGAGGGACAAAGAGATTCAGATTAATGTTCCATATGATGACAACCAGTTCTCACACCCTACAGGTTGCAAGACACTGAGCTTACTGGAGCTATTATGGTGTTAACTTGACAATAGTGGCTATAGGCCTAGAACACAGAAGACTGACCCCTTCATTTTCCGTGTACCTTTGGAGATTATTCTACAGTGAGACTTTTTCATAACCAAAGCCTTTATCTCCTCAATTTTTATTTGTGAGGACTCAGTTCCTTTTAAACAAATATGTGACTATACATTTTTGCCAATGTGACTAAGGTCTTCAATCATAAACACACAAAAATATTATTTTTATTCAGAATACTTATAAAAACCCCTCTGCCGAAAAACCAATTCTAAATTATAGAAAGTATAATTTCCTAGAAAGAAAAAATAAAGATAAAACAAAATTTTAAAAATATAGCAAGAAAAGCCAAAGAATACTATTTACAATAAAGAAAAAAAGAAGAGATTTAGTTCAGCACAGCAGTAAACATGCAGTATTTGGTTTAAGCATTAGAGTAAAGGTAGTCTTGTTTCTATCCCCACATTTATCTGCAAAGTTCCAATGATATGCATCTGAACATATAAGAAAATCCAAATTAAATTCTATTTGAGGCAAACAGGAAACAGATATAAAATTCTCTAGCCTTCCTAAACTATGTTGTCTTGGTTATGTATGTGGTAGAATATAAAAACAGAGAAGATCCAAGTACGTTGGTGAAGAAATTCCTACACTGAAAATGGCTCAAGATAATTCACTGAAGTTTTCTGAGGTCCTGTTCTGAAGATGGCATGTAGTAAACTTTGCAATGTTTACAAAGCTGGATAAGATAATTTTTCTTCCAAACTCAAATTCCCTTTGTTTGTCACTAAGATCAATGATACCCATACATCCTCCTCTTCTTCCTTAGACACATTATTGACAAAAAATATGTTCATTCTGCATATATCCTATACCTTGGTGGGACACTAAGATTAGAATCTGACAAGTAAGATATAAAACCAGAAAAGTTTTATGAGATTTTCATAAAGGCTCTTTAAGAGGGGAAGGGCAGTGTAAGACCATTGCTGATTACTTCTCATTACTGTAATTATTCCAGAGCACAGATGTGAACATTTCAACTCCTGCACTAATTTCGAACTATAAGGTAACCTTTTAGATAGAGTAACACACAGGAAGGCCAACGGAAAAAGAAAAGACTTATGTCTTTGTTGAATCTTTGCATCTACCACACTAATCATGAGCTACTAATCATGAGCTGTCAACCTTTAGACACTTTTTTGTGTGAGAACACCACCCTTATTGAGCCTTCCTCAATCTCATACACATGAACTTTATTTTCCTAAGACAGTATACTCAGATTTTGTTTGTAGAACATTAATGTGATTAGTATCTATCATACTTCTGAACACATGAGATTTCACATTTCTATCCATCATATCATATAAGCCAAAATTCTAGAATCCACAATGATTCTTTTTATCCATCTTGCCCATCCACTAACTGATCATCAAAGTTACTCTCTCTTCTCAATTAAAGCAATACTTCTATTCTCCATCTCAATGTTGCTACTCCTGTGTAGCTACCTAAATAAAAGTCTCTATCATCTCCCACATATATACAGCTTCTGTTCGTCATAGACCTAGTTATTCCAAATATTACTCCTTGATGGATATTTCCAAAAGAAATTTTTCCACGTCTGTATCTGCAAAGATATCTAATTTTGTTTGAGATGATGGAAATGCTGTGAAATTTTTTAAGTGACTTCTAATCATCCGCAGGATAACATCTAGCTTCACGAGCACAGAGAATGTGCTTCCTGACCTGACCCTTGTCGACTCCTTCATCCTCCTCCCACTGAACCACTCCTTTGTGTCCCCACTCCAGCAATACAGAGGCACTGGCAGCTCCCCAGGTGTGCCATTCTCTTTTCTGTTGATACCTTTTCACAAATTGTGCACTTTGCCTGGAATGCCCTCTTCGATCTCATATACCTGACAGGCTCCCCACCAAAGCTTATTGAAGAATCACCTCTTCTGTAACATGCCACCAAGCACCACGAGGTCTGCTCTTCGGAACTTTGTGTACTTCACCATTACCACACTTATGAAGTAACAATCACATGCTTCTATTTCTAACTCATCCACTGTGTGAGGCACATTTATCCCTGGATTTTCATCACTTAGCAGGCTACCCCACAGGCAAGAGATGTTCAATTCCTACATAAAAGGCACTTGTAATCCCTTTGTTCACCACCCAAGTGCACCATCCTGTTCTGATTTCAGACAAATGGACCCAGGATACTGAGACTAACTACTCGGCAACTTAGGGTTACGCCCAGTTCTGTGCCTTAAGTCTGATCCGGAACCTTCTGACTTCCTGAACGCAGGCACGTCCACTTCCTTTGGGTCATTCTTCTCTTCAAGTAAATCTCCCCTTCCTTTTAGAAAAATCAAAATTGATGTCATACCAATATGTTTTCTCTTGGACAGCAAGGTTTAAATAGAAATGGACTTGTCAGCGGAGCACAATGGCACACACATGTAATCCCTGTGGTTCCAGAGGCTGAAGCAGGAGGACTGCAGGTTCAAAGCCAGCCTCAGCAATTTCACAAGGCCTAGAGCAACTTAGGGAAACCCTGTCTCAAAATAAAATATAAAAAAGGATGGGGTATGGCTCAGTGATTAAATGCTCATGAGTTCAACCCCTGGAACAACCAAAAAAAATTAAAAATAAAAAATAAAAAAAGAAAGGAAAGAAAAAAAAAAGAAATGGACTTATAACTTGTTTTCAATCTGTAACCAAAAACATAAATCATGTCCCAATACACAATGCCTTTCTTCCTCAGCATATAAAAGAAAACAAAAGGCAAAAAAATTTAGCTTTTAGTGGCATAGAGCATTCTGACACATTTTAAAAAGAAAATTATATATATGTATATATAAAATTATATATATGTATATATAAATTTATATATATATGTATGTATATATATACTGATAAATGAAGTAAAGGAACTTCAACAATTATAGAAACTAAAGACTTATGGAAGTGATCCAAAATAAAACCTAACTCAATCTTCCTTCCAGAGCAACATCACAGGGGCCAATGCTGGAGTAGCTCTGTGGAGTAGAAACTGACCACTCAGGAGAGGTAGGGCAGCACAGTGATCAGCAGTACAAACCCTGAATATTCATTATATTGTCTCTCCTATCTAATGTCGTGGCTGTAATATTTCCTGGTGCTCTCACTAAATAAATTACAGATGTTTCTTACTTGATGGCTTGTTTTTAAAATTTTGTGGCATAATGATAGAACAAGAGCAATACACATAAGTAGAAAATATACTTCAAATTTTTATTTTTAATCTTTTCCTGGACTAACAATATGCAATATGATTTTCTCTTGCAATGCCCAACTACAGGCTATTGTCACCTTCTGAACATGTGTAAGGTAGGCTAGACTAAACTATGATGCCCCGTAGGTTGTGCATGTTAAATGATTTTTTTCTCCTGATATTTTCAATTTATGACAGTTTTGCTGAGAAATAACCTCATTCAAATTTGAGTAGCATCTTTACTTAATTGTATTGCATTTCTGACAACTCATCTGCAAAGTATACCTTCCTCACAAAGTATGTGGAAGAACCGAGATTATTAGCATATACTCTGTATAGAGCAAGTGTCTGTAACTATAAATATTATTATTACTAAGCTGCTTATTCCACCAACAGTTCATCTTTATGATATTCCTTATAAGAAAAATATACCAATCTTGAGAATATTCCTTAAAATATGAATATTTAGCCAACTCTGTGTACTGTTCTAAGCACTTATCATGTAGTGAGTTTTTTCACTCTACTTTTTGAATGGAGAAACCATTAATAAATAGTTAGTGACCATTTAAATAATTTATTCCAGGTCACATCATCTTATAATACAGGACTAAGATTTCAACATCAGGACCCACAATGTGGGCTATCTCCTGATAATCTGAATCTAGTTTTCTGGAAAACAGAGAAAATGTCTTTTCATTTTCTCACCCCATCCTCATTTTCTCCATCCAGTGCTTTTTGCTATAAGAAATTCCTGAACATCTTCTCCCAGAATGGTCTTCAAGGAATGGAGTCATACTTTAGCCACAGAAAATACAATCAAAATTCACTACTCCCATCCCCAAATTCTGGAGGATCTTACCCATTGGTTGTTTTATTATTGTTATTATTTTATACCAGGAGTTTATCCCAGGGGTGCTTAACAACTGAACCACAAGGGTCTCACTAAGTTGCCTAAGCCCTTGCTAAATTGCTGAGGCTTACTTTGAACTGGCGATCCTCCTGCCTCAGCCTCCTGAGCCCCTGGGATTACACGTGTGCACCATAGTTTCCCCTCCAGTTGGATTCTTTTTAAATGTTGCTCTAATCCTTCCCATTTTCAACATTCTTTTAGTAGCAACTGCATTCCAGTCTAAGTATTAGATCAAGCATTTGGAAATTGTGGAAGAATTAAAAGAAAAGTCACAAAATTGCTACACAGTGTAATACTAAATGCAACAAATCCTATTTAAAGTATGCAAGGGAAACACAGCATTGTCTTCAAATACAAGGAAACTTGTCACATAAGATAATTGTCAGGATCTATGCTAAAGGATAATCAGTTTTAGAGACAAGTGAAAAGGAGTGGGGATTGGAGTGAAGCAGCTGTCCCAGGTAGAGGGAGAGCCTGGTCAAGGTACTGTGACAACTAGGTGCATGAAGGAGCCCTAATCAAGGAGATAGCTAAGATTGCGGTTAGCTGAGAGCCATAAAAGATGTTCAAGTTCCACCTGATATTCATACATTATTCAAAGAATCTTTGTATGCCTGTGAACACCGTGTGACACACCTGTAAGCTCGAGCTGTAAGCACTTGTCCTTGTTAAAGAAGCTAAATATATATAACTGGGTGAAGTTGGTTAGAGGTGGTTGGAAGAAGAAGGTGGATGGTTGGAAGTAGTTGGAGCTGGTTGGAGTGTGGAAGGAGTTTGTTGGAGTTTGTGGTTGGAGTTGGAGAGTTTGCTGAAGCCGGAGAGAGAAGAAGAAAAAAAAGACCCTTTTTCATTTTCATCCTGCCTCCAAATTTTCTCCTGTGGTGTCGTTGCTCCAAGCGGCAATCACTTCAGGCAGCAACAAGTGGTGGCCCGTACTGGGAATTCGGTCAGCAGGTAAGAAATAAGAAAATTTTAAAAATGGGAGTGAAAATAACAAAAGGTCGGATAATAAAAGCCATGGTTGAATTTTTTGACATTGCAGACTCAGCAGATACTGAGGAAAGTGAACAAGAAAGCATATTCTCTGACTCAGTTGAGACCAGCAAGGAGAGTAGTGATGTAAATTCAAAAGTAAGAGCTGCAAAAGCCATCAGAAACTTAATGAAATTAGCCAAGGAGTATGTACTCTCCTTAGAAGCTGAAACTCAGGATACTGGTAAAAGTGATAGTAATAAGAAGGAGCCAAATAACCGTGAAAGTAAGGCCTCCTCCACTAAGCTGGTTAGGAATTATGAAAGTAGTAGTGAAGAGGAATCAAAAAGCAATTCTGGGAGCTCAGTCTCCAATAAAAAGAACAAAAAGAAATTAAAAAGGAGAAAGGACCGTCAAGTAGAGGAACCACTAGTGTCCTCTGCTCCCTCATGGGTAGAATCCCTAACAGAAACAATGAGGAGTATTTCTGAGTGTGTGTGTGCCCTTGAGGTAGAGATTGGCAGCCTTTCTGAGTGCTTATAAGCCCTCGAACACCAAAAACCACAGGAACATTGGGACCTGCCAGTATTTGAAAATGAATTTGGGCAAAGGCACCACCAATCCTTAGATTTTAAGACAATAAAGAATTTTAAAGAGGCGGTAATGACCTATGGGCCTCAAGCTCCGTTCACATTAAGTATGATAGAGTCACTTAACACCCTAATCTTAGCCCCCTCAGATTGGAAGGGATTATGCAAAGCGGTATTAAGCAGAGGACAATACCTAATCTGGAAGACTCAATTGCAGGAACTTTGTTCAGAAGTAGCAAAGAGAAATGCTGCAGCAGGTTTCCCAGAACGTAATATAGATATGCTAACAGGAGAAGGTCAGTTCGCCGAACTACAAAATCAGATAACATACAACCCCGTTGTGTATGCCCAGATACACACAGCCACTGTTAAAGCCTGGAAGACCTTATCGGGAACACGTGATTTGCAGAGCAGACTATCAAAAGTTATACAGGGGTCTAACGAACCTTATGCTGATTTTGTAGATAGACTCTTAAGAACAGCATCTAGAGTTTTTGGGGAAGTTGAGCAAGCTATGCTCCTAGTCATCCAATTAGCGTATGAGAACGCTAATAAATATTGCCAGGATGCAATAAAGCTGTGGAGAAATAAAAAAGACTTATCAATTTATATTAGACTCTGCAAAGACATCAACAAAGCCTTTGTCACAGGCAACGTAATTGCTGCAGCAATGAGAGGTTCCTCCCCTCAAAATTCCACAAGGGCTCAACCTAGAAATCAAACAGGATATTCCAGACAAAATTATCATAATCAACCAAGATATTCTAAGCAATATCCCCCAAGGGAAATAAGATCAAGCTCATACCATGCTCCAGGCCAATGCCCCAGGTGTAAAAAGGGTACACATTGGGCCAATCAATGCCATTCCAGATATGATATTTATGGAAATGATTTGTCCAGGATTTCAAAAAACAGGGCATGGGGGCCCAATGCCCCGGGGCCCACAAATGTACGAGGCATTAGAGGAGGAATGTCCTCAAATCCAGATGATTCCTCATCACAATCCCTCCTACCCATTAACTCCCTTGTCAGAGGGACAAGAGGAAGTTCTGGACTAGATCTCTGTTCCACCACCCGGATAGTGCTAACACCTGAAATGGGGGTTCAGCTGATCCCTATGGGAATCAGAGGACCTCTTCCCTCAGGAACTATGGAACTAATCCTTGGGCGTAGTTCCAAAAGCTTATTAGGCTTTCAAGTAACACCAGGTGTTATTGACTCCGATTACCAAGGAGAGATAAAAATAATGCTAAGTACACATAGAGGCATTATATCTGTAAATCAAGGAGACAGAATTGCACAGCTGCTTCTCCCTCCCAGTTTCCACAATTCTTTCAAGAGTACGCCACAGAATAGGAACAATAGAGGATTTGGTTCCACAGGTCAGGACCTATGGCTTGCTGGGTTCAGGATTGTTCACGGAGGCCTATGTGCAAAATAAAAATTCCAGGTGTAGAGATGGAGGGGCTGATTGATACAGGAGCTGACTCTTCCATCATAAATCTACAACAATGGCCTATGCACTGGCCTCTGCAGAAAGCCTCAACCAGTTTAAGAGGCTTGGGATATAGTAACACCCCAGCACAAAGTGCTGTAATCTTAAATTGGGAAGATAATGAAGGGCATAAAGGAACATTCCAACCTTATGTTTTGACCAGCTTGCCAGTTACCCTATGGGGAAGAGATATTTTACATCAAATGGGGCTACACCTAGCAACCAAGCCTGCAGGTGCTAAAAATAAAAATCTAAATCATAAAAAAGGCAAAGGATATTTTTTTTCTAGGGGCCACTGAAAAAACAATTAAAGCTAAGATCCCAGGGCTTTCTGCTTCTCAGATCCGGAAATTCAATCCTGTTTTTGGAGAATCTGGGCCAGCTCTTACTGGACTTCGTAATTTGGGAAATACTTGTTATATGAACTCAATATTGCAGTGCCTATGTAATGCCCCAGATTTGGCTGATTATTTCAACCGAAACTGTTATTAAGATGATATTAACAGGTCAAATTTGTTGGGGCATAAAGGTGAAGTGGCAGAAGAGTTTGGTATGATCATGAAAGCCCTGTGGACAGGACAGTATAGATATATCAGTCCAAAAAACCTTAAAATCACTATTGGAAAGATCAATAACCAGTTTGCAGGATATAGCCAACAAGATTGACAAGAATTGCTTCTGTTCCTCATGGATGAATCCATGAGGACCTAAATAAAGCTGATAATCAAAAGAGACATAAAGAAGAAAATAATGATCATCTCAATGACTTTAAAGCTGCAGAACATGCTTGGCAAAAATATAAGCAGCTTACTGAGTCTATTATTGTTGCATTTTTTCAGGGTCAGTTCAAATCCACAGTATAGTGCCTCACCTGTCACAAAAAATCTAGGACATTTGAGGCCTTCATGTATTTATCTCTACCACTAGCATCCACAAGTAAATGTACATTACAGGACTGCCTTAGATTATTTTCCAAAGAAGAAAAACTCACAGATAACAACAGATTTTATTGCAGTTATTGCAGAGCTCAACGGGATTCTCTAAAAAAGATAGAAATCTGGAAGTTACCACCTGTTCTTATAGTACATTTGAAATGTTTTTCCTATAATGGCAGGTGTAAGCAAAAATTACAGACATCTGTGGACTTCGCTTTAGAAAATCTTGACTTGTCACAGTATGTTATTGGTCCAAAGAACAATTTAAAGAAATATAATTTGTTTTCTATTTCAAATCACTATGGTGGGCTGGATGGAGGCCACTATACTTCCTATTGTAAAAATGCAGTAAGACAGCAATGGTTTAAATTTGATGATCACGAAGTTTCTGATATCTCCGTTTCTTCTGTGAAATCTTCATCAGCTTATATCCTCTTTTATACTTCATTGCGACCACAAGCAACTGATGTAGCCACATGAGAGTGGGAGCTGTGTTACTAGAACTATACTTTAGTGTGCACACAATTGTATTTTTTTCTTTTATATATGTCTTTAGGTCTGTGCATTTGTCTAAATTTCATGTTAATGTGATGTCACAAATATATGTTTATATGTGCGTCTGTCCAGTGTGACGTCACAAATAACAAAGCACTTATGAAAAAAAAATAATAATATAGATAGATAGATAGATAGATAGACATGGATCCAAATAACATTTAAGTTTAGAATATTCTAATTAGATAATCAAAGTGACAATCAATTTTGAATTATGGGTGTCTCCGGGACTTCTCTTCAACTATGAATATGACTAATGCTGTATAACCTGATATTTTGGTATTTGACATTGGGATTGTTTATTTGTAATTGACTTTATTTGTTTAATAGCTGATTAATTTGAATTATTTCAACAGGTATAGGATTGCTGTGTATGCAGAGACTTGAGGTTTCCAGCTAACAAATTATTCTTCTAAGTGCCTTTAGCTTTTCCTTAATCTATCTTTAATGCAGTAAACACCCTCAGTTTTTCTTTGATTTATTCTGAATGTGATATTTTGCCAGCTTATGTTTGTGGGAGCTTAAGCAGCAATGTGTGTGAGCAGAGATCAACTTTATTTTTCTAATCTAATAATTCTATTTTTTTAGTTTGACAGCTCACCTCTTGACTCAGTGCTAGAATAGCACTGCATTTCCCTTAATAATGGATGCTTGAGTTTTTAGGTAGTGGGCCCTGAAGACTTGCCAGTGGCATTGTGTAGACATAAAAAAGATGGCTGCTGCTACAACTGCAGGGATCGCGGTCGCTGCAAGCATCCCTGCTGCTCAAGTATTGAACAACCTCACCAGCAGTGTGGCCTCTGCTCTACATGCATGGGGCCTCCTGAATTAACGTGTTATAACTAATGGACATTTTGATTTTTCATTATTTTGGGACATTTCGGGACAATGCCTTGTGGGTATTTGTCTAGAGAGCTCAGTGCATTAGTTGATGAAACTTAGGGCAGCTGATTTGTTTAAAGAACTTGATATACTATGGAAACTTGGCTCGTCAGCAGTAGGCTTGTCGCCTTAAAGCCGCAGCATCTCCTCACGATCGGACGACTGTTAGTCAACACATAGTCGATCCTGAAGGGCTCGATTGGATGGCTGGTTAGCCTATGACAGGTAAGATCCCCAGAGGGGGACAACCTAAAACAGGCACAGTCGCACGGGACAGTCTCATGTGGCCAACATATCAACCTAAGACAGGAGTCAAGTGCACAGCCTTGATTATCCGATGACGCGTAAGAATGTTGGTTGCACATGAACATCCTAGAACATCCCCTCTTTTAAAACAAAATGGGGGAAATGAAGGAGCCCTAATCAAGGAGATAACTAAGATTGCGGTTAGCTGAGAGCCACAAAAGATGTTCAAGTTCCACCTGATATCCATACATTATTCAAAGAATTTTTGTATGCCCGTGAACACTGTGTGACGCACCTGTAAGCTTGAGCTGTAAGCACTTGTCCTTGTTAAAGAAGCTAAATATATATAACCGGGTGAGGTTGGTTAGAGGTGGTTGGAAGAAGAAGGTGGATGGTTGGAAGTAGTTGGAGCTGGTTGGAGTGTGGAAGGAGTTTGTTGGAGTTTGTGGTTGGAGTTGGAGAGTTTGCTGAAGCCGGAGAGAGAAGAAGAAAAAAAGACCCTTTTTCATTTTCATCCTGCCTCCAAATTTTCTCCTGTGGTGTCGTTGCTCCAAGCGGCAATCGCTTCAGGCAGCAACAGGTGCATATGACCTTCTCAGAGCCCTCCCATAGAGTTCCAGGAAAGAAAACATCGGCTGGCTGATTTAGGGAGAGTCCAGGGGCTGAACCAGTTATCCACTGCTACATAAAACATTACTTAAAGTTTAGAAGTTTAATAATATTTATTCTCATGGTTTCTGTGGATCAGGAATATGAGCAGAGCTCAGCTTCTTCTCTGGCTCAAGGAGAAAGTATGTAAGGTGTTAACCAGGGCTGAAGTAATTAATCTCAAGGCTCCAGGAAAGGAAAATCAACTTCTAAGCTCATTCATGTGACTGTTGTCATGTCTTAATTTCTTGGTGTCTGTTGACCAGAGACTTCACTTACTTCCTTAACACCCAGATGGTCCATAGGGGAGCTCAAGTCATGGCAGATTGCTTTCCTCCGAGCAAATGAGAAAGCACACTCGGGCCAGGATGGAAGCTGCCGTCTTTTTATAATGGTGTTCTGCTAGTGATATCAAATAGTCACTTTCTATTGCCTCAAAGGGAGTGATAGTGGCCAGAAAAGATACAGTATACATAGTTAAACTTGTCTCAGATAAACACGTTTTAATGTATATCTTCCAAATATTACAAGGAAAATTCTAATATTTCAAAAAATGTCATATGAAATTCAAATTTAATTAGACATCATGAATATTTGTTTCCTAAGTCTGGCAAACCTAAGGGAGTGACATCACCTCTCCACATTTTATTCACTAGGAGCAAGAGTAAGTCCCATTCATTCTCAAACAAATGGGGTATTAAACAAGAGTGTGAACACTGGGATGTGGGGATTATTGAAGGCCATCAAGCTGTCTAGTGCAATGATCAGAGAAACCTACAGATTGTTTTCCTTTCTGGTACCTTCTGTGTCTACACATTCCAAAATATTTTTTCCTAAATTTTTTCAGTTCTTCACTTAAGGGGTCTGTATTAGCCTATGTGGGTTGTCATAACCAGATCAAGGTGCTAGCACGTCAGATTATTTTCCACTGGGGCTTCTCCTCCAGGCTTGCAGATGGCAACCTTGTCATGGTGTGTTCACATGTCATTTCTGAAGGGCAAAAATCACACCGGGGACAGCTGTGCAGCCAAGAGATTTATTCAACAGCCTTTGTGGCCGGTCAAAGGTCGAAGAGGTGCTGGGAGAGGGGAGTCAGGGAGAGGGGAGTGTGCAAGCTCTGAAGGGAAGGTGGGTCCCTGGTTGCATTGGCTGGAATCTTTGGAGCTGTCGGCTAAAGCAGCTGCTGGCTGGAGGCTGGAGCTGTCGGCTGGACAGCTGCCATGGGGTTAGAGGCAATGGGTCTGGAGCTGTCGGCTGGGACAGCTGCCGTTGGGTTGGAGGCGATGGGTCTAAGGTTGGTGCAGTGGCTCCCTCCTCTCAGCAGGGATGAGCTGTTATGTCTGAGAGTCTCTCCAACGGGACCCTATATAGGGATTTCTGGTGGGGGTGCACCAGAGCAACCCCAACGTCATTGGCTCTTTGCCCATGGAACAGAGTGAACTTTAAGCCCATTGGCTCCTACATGGAAAATGAAACACGGTTGCTTTGCTCAGGATACAGAAACTTACCTTGTGTGTGTGTGTGTTGGGGGGGGGGGGGGTAGTCCATCTATCAATTTTCTCTTTGCTCTTTTTTTTTTTTTAATATTTATTTGCTTTAGTTGTACACAATGCGTTTTATTCAATGCGTTTTATTTGTACGTGGTGCTGAGGATCGAACCCGGGCCGCGCATGTGCTAGGCGAGCGCTCTACCACTGAGCCACAATCCCAGCCTCTTCTCTTTGCTCTTGAAGAGAAAAAGAGATCTCTGCGCTCTCGCTCGCTCTCTCTCTCTCTCTCTCTCTCTCTCTCTCTCTCTCTCTCTCTGTTCTTACAAGGATACCATCCTTGTCAGATTAGGGTTTATCCTTCCACCTCAACTAACCTTAATTGCCTCCCGGAAGGTCCTGTCTCCTAACAGAGCCACATTGGAGGTTAGGACTTTAATCTGTTTGTTTGTTTTGTTTTCAAGGAAAGGTATCATTCAATGCCAAATAGTTTCTTTCACAAGAAAAAGACAAGTCAGTGCAATTCATGTGCAGCTATCATACAGGTCGATAACAAAAAGCATTTCCTCTCATATCTGGTTTTAGAAACAAGAAGCCTTTAGGTCTATGTATCCGGAAGTCATGCCCAAGCGAGACATCCTATGCAGTATTTTTCAGCAGCGTATAAAGCATGACTCACAAAGGGTGCAATCACATTTAAGGTCTGATTGTTTATATTTCATGGTGCATAATTTAGGCAGTTTGATGTACTAAAGGTACTTTAGAGTACTTAATTTAGGCAAGTTGATAGCCTAAAGGTTGACACTAAAAGACAGACATAAAGGAAACTCCCTACAATTTAGCACGCCCAGTAGTAATTCTGTAACCAAACCAGACTAGGAAACAGAAACAGATGGGTAATCTTGCTATCTGAGTTCAGAGTCAAGGCATTCGGTTTTACAGCTAAGGGCGTTGGATATCACAGGTTTATTAACTTGGCTGAAGAAGGTTTGGGAAACTGTTAGTACTCTTCCCTCAGATATTTGTTGCTGAATCTGAGTGACAATTTCTTTCCCTCCTGTTTAGATATATCAGATTAGCAACTTCTTACACAAACCTTCCTGTAGTAATATCTTCTGTCTGTTGAATCTCCAAATAGAACATTTGCTATGAACTTTAACTGCGTGCTTGGCATTTTGTTTTGAAGAACCATACTGTCTCATGCCCTCTGGCTCCCTACAAAGCATTGTGAAAAGGTGAAAAGCTAAATAAACGATTCTAAGAAAAAATGCTGAATAATAAGAAGTCCTGCCTATGGAACTTGAAGACTGGGAGATCAGGTCACTGCAAAATAAAACATTTCAATAGGTAATGTTTAGATGACACACAACCCACCATGAGACTAGAGTCTTCTAACTCTCCAGTCAATTTTCTTCTGCTCTCCTATCAAACTTTACTATTTTAAACCTTTGCTGAAAATAATATGCACTTTTTTCACCTCTATGCCTTTGAAAATAAATTTCCACTATTTTGAATGCAATTTTTTTTAAATTGGCTAACTTTTAGCAATCCTCTACTAATTGGATAACTCTTAGCAATCTCTTCAGTTAACATGTCAACATCTCACAAGAAATTTCTTGAATGACAAATACTCTCTATACCCCTTGGTTAAATGTGCCCTATTTGTTTCCCCCTAAAATTTGTACTTACCTCAATTTTAGCATGTATTGTTTTGCTATTGTTTACTTCCTTAACCCCTACTCACACATAAAATGATACACAGTTCTTTGAAGACAGAGATAATTATATTTATGGTTGTGTTCTTGAATTCTAGTGGATGTGTGGTACCAAACAATCTTCATATTAAAATAAATTAATAAAACCTTTTAAATTTATGATTCCTTGTAGTTGCAATCAAATGTTATTGCATTATTTCTATTAAAGATAATAGTAAATTACACCACACAATTGTGTGTATCAAAATATTATATCTGTTCAATGCTTCACATATCATTTGAAAATAATTGTTGCCAATTAAATAAGCCCTTTTCAAGTCTTTTCTAAAAACAAAAATATACACTAACATCTATAAACTTTTCTGCATTTCTTTATACAGACTTTTGTCCATTAATGTAATGAACAGTATTGATAAATGTTCTGATGTTAAACAATCCTTGGCCTCTTAGCCTCTTATTTATTTATTTATTTATTGGTATTGGGTATCAAAGTCAGAGCCCTTCACAATCTATAAAAACAGTTTCCCACTGGGATATATCCCCAGCCCCTCTTGGATTCTTAAAATCAGCTCCACTTAAATATTATCATAAGGTAGGTAATTATCTTTAAATCTTTGTTCTCTGATTCTGAGTTATAGGTGGATATGGCTTCTGAGAATAATTTTCTATTTAGGTATTCTATACAAAACAATTAGATGTGTGACTAGTTATGGACAGTATCATATAAGCAGAAATGTCTTGTGTTGGGCTGGGGGTACAGCAAGTGGTAGAGAGCTTACTTAGCATGCATGAAGCCTAGGTTCAACCCTCATCACCAAAAAGAAAAACAATTTAATGTGTGACTTCCTTGGAAACCAAGTCCATGATGATTTTTTTTTTGTTTTGTTTTATTTGTTTTATTTTTATGTGGTGCTGAGGATCAAACCCAGTGCCTCACGCATGCTAGGCAAGTGCTCTGCCACTGAGCTACAGCCCCAGCCCCATGATGATTTTTTAAATATACCCAAAAGTTCTCCAATAAATATCCAGTGTTTTGTTTCAATGCAAAAGAAATAAACATCTTTCTAGTCGAAGGTATTTTTTTTTTTACATTTAATTTCAATTTGCACACAACCAAACTCTGTCAGAATTGTAATATGTTATTTTAATATACTTGCTAAATTCAAAAAGTTGATATTTACTTTAGAAATTTAATATCTTTGTACTTTTACTTTCTCATATGAGCTTTGTACATTTTCAGAACCAAGATCCCAATATGCTCAAATTCATACTATCCATTGGGACAAACTCCATTTTTTTTTTTTTTGCTTTCAGGAACAAGTGACTAAATGTAGACATTATCCAATATTTAACATTTAAGTTGAAATCAGCTTAAAAATTTTTAACACAGTTTTTGTGTTTGCTTTTATTATAATCTGAATTTTTTGTTTGTTATTGTGGCTCGAGATTTTACATTTCTCATAATGTATATATCTATACATTTGTAACATACTTAAATATTTCTTATGTAATTAGGTCTATATATACATATACACACACATAGATTTTCAACATTAAATATTTTAGGGTTATCATAAGAAACTAAGTCACATACATATGTATATATATATATATAATTTTTAAATATCACATTAGGTGAGGGAGGGTTGGCAATTGTTCAAAGTTGGAAAAATGATCTGGTACTATGCCTGAACATGACAGATTTTCATCAGAGTTGCTAGACTTTCTCCTCACTGTACATAAACTAAAGTGTGATAATGGATGCCTATTAGCTCATCAAACAGCAGGTTTGGAGAGCTTACGAAATAGAGAGCCTGCAGTCCATTTGCCCTGCACCTGAATCGTGGGGATGATAAAAACCAAAACCAGTCATATTTTTTGAAGAATGTTTTAAATAAGGAAAAAAAGTCAGAGAACAACAATAACAACAAAAGACATTCAAATTACAAAATTAAGGGAAATTCCATGCAATAAAATGTTAACTCTCACATTTTTTACATTCAATATTCTATTGGGAGTGGATCATTCCAATTACTTTGCAGTAGCTGGTTACTGAGCAACTAAATATTACACCATATTTTAAAATAATCTTTTGGCCCATTCACATTGTATAATCAATCTATGTTTTAAAAAGTTCTTCAGCTGTCTCTATAGTATTACATTATTTTCATGTAGCATGTGTTGAAGCTGAGATATGATGGTGGTAGAGAAAGGTTTCATGAAGTTTGTGTCAAAGGGGTGCTGAGCCCCTAGGATGACATATGAGGGTAATGTGTTCAGGGCTTTTTATAGATGACATTGCAAGAAAAGTGGCCATGTTTGGAAAAGAATGACATGTAAGAAACTAGAAACCCCAGCTCTGTATGTTCTCTATGCATATTATCCTCAAAAATATAAAATTTAGTGGCATGTTTCAACAATTGCTTAGCTCATTATTTCCTTTTAGTATCCAAATCCCATAGAAGAAATTCCTTTAAACAATATTATGTTAATAATTTCCAAAAGGTAGACAAACAGAACATTCTTAGAAAAAATAAATTTTGGTATCACAAATGTTTTCAAAATATATTTAAAAATCTATGAAGAAGAATAATAACCAGGAACTGGAGACTAGCTGGGTGGTATAATGAGTGCTTGACAGCACCAAAATAGCACAAGTACTACTACTAGTAATAATAAACATTAGATAAATCAGTACACAATAAAGTACAACAGTAAACATTACCAAATTAAAATGATTACAGTTGAATTTTACAAAAGAAATACAGCATAGTATAACCTTACATCAAAACTCGATAAAATTGGCCTGCATTTCTGGTCATGACAAAGTAAATACCACCAGATTTATTCTTCTGTCATAAACAATTAGAAACTGAACAGAAGTTGGAGCAACATTAGTTTTCAGACTTTGGATAACACACAGTATAGGACGTATTACTTGGGACAAAGGAACACGCAGGTTGTGGACATATCAACACAAGCGCTTTACTTGTGGGCCCCATGTGTAAGAGCAGTTGAGGCAAAGAAGAGCATGGAAGTCTCACTCTATCTAGTGGACACACCACTAAGGTTGTTGATGGGAATTATGAATGAAGGGAAGGAAAATGATTAGGAAGGAGGTGCACGTAGTGAGTCTGTGTGTTGGTTCCTCTCAGTTACTTAGCTAAATTCTCAGGTATTAATGTAATTTACAAAATTCCATTAAAGTGAGAAGAAGAGTTCCATTTCTGTGGTGTTGAGAACTAAATAGAGGTCACAAAGATCTGCATTGCTCTACAAAATCAGAATTTAAACCCAACCAAGTTAGAGACATTTCTCTCACTAGAAAAGCCACACCATAAAGCACTATAGCCCAAAGGAAATGTTATTCTCTAGGATGAAGAATAAAACTGAAATTTGCCAGTCTTAACAAAGAATATATTGAAGACTACAAGATTCAGATAGTGGTAGCTATTACTAATAGTAACAACTATTACTAATAGTAGTAACTAATGGGATATCTGAATTCTGTAGTCTTCGATAATTATTTGTTATTATAGTAGTAGCTATTAGTAGTGACTATTACTAATAGTAGTAATTAATGGGATATCTGAATTTTGTAGTCTTCGATAATATTCTTTGTTAAGATTGACAAATTTCAGTTTTATTCTTAGTCCTAGAGAAAACAACAAAATTCAGATTTGCTATCATCCAGGCACAGAAAAACAAGTCCTGTATGATCTCACTCAGATGTACTCTCATAATGTTACTCTCATAGAAGTTGAGATTTTAGTGAAAGTTACCAGAAACTGGTAATAGTCAGGGACAGGGGGAATGGTTGATCAATGAGTACTAAATTATAGTTAGATAGGAGCAAGAAGTTCTGGTGTGCTATTGAACAGCAAGTGTCTAAAGATAGCAATAATGAATTGTGTTCTTCAAAAAATTAGAAGAAAGTATTTTTAATGCCTTCATCATGAAGAAATGCTAAATGATTGAGGAGGTGGATATCTCTAATTTTGTTTGAACATGCCATAGTTTGGATATAAGGTGTCCTCCAAAAGCATCTGTGCAGAAACTTTTAGAGGTCAAATGGTTAGATTATGAGAGCTGTAACCCGATCAGTCATATTAGTTGAATGGCTTAACGGGGTGGTAACTGTAGACAGGTGTGTAGTCATGGGGACATGCCCTAGAAGAGCTCGTCTTCCTGTGACCCTTGCCCCTGGCTTTCTTTGCCTTCTGGCCACCAGAAACAGAGCAGTTTTCCTACCCCACGCCCTTCAGCCACAATTTTCTGCCTCACTTTGGGCCCAGAGAATGGAATCAGCCCGCCACAGACTAGACCATAAGCCCAAAGTAAACTGTTCCTCCTCTAAGTTGTCCTTGTTAGATATATTGGTCGACAAAGAAAAGCCAACTGACACAAAACATTATACAATGTATACAGGTATGGAAACCCCACATAGTACCTCATTAATATGTATAATCTTGATGTTTTTTTTTTTATCAGTTAAATATATATTTAATTAACAGAACACAAGCATCATACTTACCCTTAAATGGGATAGTGAATGCAATGGAAAAGAAAGGTTGCTTGTGGTGTTCTGATAATGTTCTGTTTCTTTAATGGATGATTACTGCATAGTAATTCTTTTCATAAAAATTCGATTAAACATATATACTGATTATTTATATAATTTTCTGTTATCCTTCTAAATAAGTTTAGTTTCCAAAAGAACACATGTTTTTTTTAATTTAAAACATAATCACAAATTGGGAAATAGGTATGTAAACTAATTAACTTAAAATACATGAAATAAGATTTTTCAAAGAACTAAAATAGTGGTTTGGCATTTAAAAATATATTTATGTAAAAGCACATTAACATACTTCTGAGGAAGAGTTATATAATTGTCTCCATAGATACATACAATTAATTCTATAAGGGACAATTTAATAGTCAACATTCATTCACAGTGAAAATTTATCATTAGCAAAGTGGGAATAGAAGGGATAAAACCTAAACCTATTTAGTTTTGAATTTTGGAAAAGTGTATTTATTAAGAATCTATAGAACACAAGATACCAGTTTAGAAGACTTAGAAGTGATCTCATTAGCGTCAGAAAAAGTAAGGTGCATATCATCTCTGTGGGGTTATGTTGAAGTTGAAACATTAAGAAATTGACAACATATAAAAATAAAAGGCATGGAGATGGGAAGGAAGAACCCAAATTATTTTATGTGCATACAATATATTATTCATATTAAATAAGAATTAAAATTCTGATACAATTTATAAACTATTAGAATTAATCTATATATATATATATATTCAACACAAAAATTAATCTCTCTATACAAAAGCACAAAGGAAGTAAAAAAATCTAATTTTAAAAATATATACTCTTCAAGAGACCAACTGAGTATAATTTTAAAGTGTTTAGAACTCAATCTAATGAGATATAAATATAAAGTTCTTAGAGAAGATAATATAATTTATTGAGGAAAATAAAGGAACACCTGAATAAGTGAAATATTCTGTAAAGTATATGAACAGGAAGACTCAATGTTATGAAGGTGCTAATTAATCTAAAAATCCAATGTTATTTCTATTAAAATCTTAGTGCCATTTGTCCACGAAAATTGAAAAGTTGATTTTTCTACTCATGAAAAACTACAGGCTCAAAATGACAAGTTTGAAAGTGAAAAATATGTACTGACAATGTATCCTATCAGAGATTTAAAACCTCTAGCAGTTAAAACAGTATGGCATTTGGTACAGGTAAAAACCAAGCATATAAATGGATCTACACATATATGGAAATTTGGTATATGACAGAGGTATTATGTGGATTGTATTTATACTTTTCAATAGACAAAGTCATATAGATTATATTCTATTTAAAAAATAATGCAATGAGAGCTGTACTTGCTGCTGACAGTATCACTATTCTGTGTAGATTCCCCAGGATCCCCTTTCATTTTTTTACACACCTCCTGAGTACCTGTGTAATTCTTCTACAAACAGCCAGAATCTGCTTCTTCTGAACTTGGGGTCCAGAATCTTGAAGACGCTTTGACTTTTTCACCTCAACTCCTCCTCACCAAACCCATAACTCTAGCATTACTTCTTTGAGAAAGAAAAAAGAAGAAGAGGGGGAAAAAATCCAAGTCCACCACTTAAAGGTCGACCTACTGAGTGCACTTACCTTCTTTTCTGCCCTTCAGGGATATCAAACATGTATGTGGTACCTACATACAATGCAGAATAATCTAAAGCCAGATCCATGTTTTCTCTTTCTCTGTCAACTGATGGGGCCATATTGGCAGTTTGAGAGAGAAAGGATAATGTAGGAGAAGTTAAGGCCCAGAGAATTTGTGCCACTTCTTCGTGTAACTTAATTGGTACCTCAGTGCCCATTAGTAAAATGGTGGAGAGCTGCTGTGTATTGTTCCCAGCTTGAAACCTCTTGTGTCAGATAGCATCCTAATGATGGGGAGCTAAGGCCGCATGTTAACTTTTGGATCCATGGTTGAATGTCCAATTTCTACTAAAGACCAGGAACAAACTAAAGTCCCTCAAAAGGAGAGTAGTTACCTGCAGAGAATGTAGTATTCTGCTAAAAATTTATAAATCTACAGTGTGATTCGCCCATAGGGGTATGACATAGGCTTCAAATATCATCTCTAACTACTACTGCTACTGCCACTGCCACTTCAAGCACTCTTTGTTCTTCTGGATCATATGATACGAGGATGAGCTATCTCTAGATCATACCAATTTCCCATAATGCCTAATTCAACATTAGTATGTTTTGGGTGATTTGAAAAATGAATCAGAGATCTTATCCAAATGAGGAGGATGTTGCTTCCCAGTCTCTGTTCCTCTATTTTAGTTGCATGAGGGGCCAGATGCAAGAACATATTCAACCTGCAAGGAATACTTTGACATGCTGTGCATCATTGCATCCGTAAGAATTTCACTGAGATGAAAGGTCCCTGGATTTATGGGATCTATTCTCCACCCTCTGACAAGTAAATGTTTTATCAATATATCTGGTATAGCAGCTACTTTCTGCTGCCATGGTTGAATCGGCATAGCATCATCATTGTGATAAGACAGCATGATGTCTCATGGAAGGAAAAGGAGATCAACATGCCTGTTGGTCTAACTTTGACACAATCTGAAGACATAATTTACCCTGGTTAGGTGGCTGAAGAGATCTAAAGAGAAAAGATAAAGAAAGAACACTGCAACATGAAATTAGAGAATGTTAGTATTTATAGTGGGTAGGAAAATTAAACCTTGAGATATCCAAGGAGAAAGAGGATGACAAGTAGAAGGAAACCTAAGAGAATGCTATCTTAAAGAGGTAGGAGAATCAAAATAACAACAAGGTGTTATGGGTAGCACTAAATGCCACAGGCAAAGCTTTGGAGCATGACTGGGTAGAAGGGTGGATGGACTGGAGTACAGTACAATAAGGTCTCAGAGAAGACAGGAGCTTGTTGAAGAATACATCTAGTAAAAATTGTATGACAAGTAATAATTATTTTAATTTACAAAACTCTCATTCTCTGATGATTTTTAATAGCAGATTATTTTGTTCTTTCATGAAATATTATTTTGTTATACACATAGTATTCTTGAGTTTTTCCAACAGTTCCAATTAGGATTTTTTTAAACATTCTTAAAAATACTTGGATTTTCTTTATTTGCTCTTGATTTGTGTATCTTGTGCTATTGCTATTCTGATGATTTTCCATACCTATGTATGTCTGTAGTTCTATATTTAACATTAATCTTCAAAAATAGTGTGGTATATTATTTAATATTTAATCATGTACATTTGATTTATATCTCCTTCATTAGAAAAAATGTTCTGTAATCATATTTCATAGATATTAATGAGAAAATATTTTACTTACACAACAACAGGAGTCTTGAGTTATGGGAAAATGAAATTATTTTAGTCTTAAAAATTTTACAAGCCAGATGACAAATAATAGATAAATAGATACAGAAATATCCATATATACATATACAAAGATATCACATTTAAAAATATAACTCAAAAATGACTTCCTAGTTTTTACCTCGGTTTCTTACAAACTATTTTCATCTCAAATTATTATTTCTGAAACTATTGTTTGTAAAACTTTGTCCTATCTCCCTGTTTCAACTATTCCTCTCTGTATCTCCTTTACTGATTTTTATGGTTTATATATTAGGTGTCCCCAAAAGACTCATGTGTGAGACAATGCAAGAAAATTCAGAGGTGAAATGATTGGGTTATAAGAGCTTTAACCTAATCAGTGCATTACTTCTCTGATAGGGATTAGCTGGGTGGTAACTATAACAGATAATGTGTGGCTAGGGTTATGCCTTTTAGGTATATAGTTTGTCTTGGTTGAGTTGAGCTCTCTCTCTGCTTCTTGGTGTCATGTTCTGAGCTGCTTTTTTTTTTTTCCTCCACACTCTTCTGCCATGATAATCTGCCTCACCTTACGTCTTGAGAAATGAAATTGGCCGTCTATGGACTGAGACCTCTGAAACCATGAGCCCCAAATAATCTTTTCCTTCTTTTACATTTGTCTTGTCAGGTCTTTTGGTGACAGCAGTGAAAAAGTTGACTAGAACACTAATTAATTTAATGTTAATGTTGAATTCTGAGTTATTTGGCCTGTCTGCTTTTACTTAACAAATCCATCCTTCATTAGACTCAAAATTTCAGAATTTTATCAACTAATATTTATAGGACTACAATGAAGTGTTAATCATGGTAGGAGGTAGTGGGATTACTTTTCTCCTCAAACTTCCAAGCAAATCTTCATCCATGTATAGTCAAATCAAGTAAAAACTTGCCCATGTATTTCTAAAAAGATTTCGGTGAATTGCATTTCACAGGAAATCACCTGAACTGGATATTAACAGACATCATATGAAGAAATGTGGGGAGAAGTTGTGTGTTCAAATAAATTCAGTGATTTCTATGATCTTAAAATGCAATGTAAATTGGTAAATAGGATGCACTGTTCACACAGCATTTATAAAACTTACAAGATGTACTAGGGGTATAGTTCAGTGGTAGGATGGTAAAGCACTTGCTTTGCATGGGTGAGGACCTGGGATCAAAACTGCCCCATAAATAAATAAATAAATAAATAAATAAATAAATAACCTTCTGAGATAAAACTTTTAATGTCTTTTCATCTCTTTGTGAAAGAGAAAAAGTGGTGGTCTTCAACTATTTTTGTTCTGTTGCCTCCTAAAATTTTAATAAGTTCTATACTCCTTTATCCATTTAAAGTTCATACCAAAATTGTTTCAACTTTCATTTAATTAGTTGCATAGATGGAACATTCAACACTATAAAAATTGACATTTTAAATAAAACTGTTATATCACTTTTTAAAATGCATCCAATAGACTCTAAATACCATAATGATTTGCTATCCCTGCTTACCCACTGAATATATGTGTGAATAAATTCTTTTAAGTTGGAAATTTTATACCTTTATGTCTTTGAACTTATATTTAAGTTCTGCTTTCTACACACATTTTTAACCTAGTGTAATGTGTCATGTGTAATTTTTTTTTTATCTTGATCCATAAGGAATGTGTTAACTCCCTTCCTCAGGAACCTAAATAGCTCCAGCTAAGTATGTCCACTGTGCACAGCCACTTCAACCACCCCTGAGGTTTTTTTCAGGTGTCTATCTGTAGAAGCCCTTCAATTTTTCCAGATGACCTATTTCATTTTCTTTCTTTCTTTTTTTCTTTTTGTACATCTCCTTCATTTATGAATGCTGGAATTTTACACACTGCGAAAGCTTCATTCCGATTGTTTTTTATACAGTCATGCAAACTATCTTTTTCTATATTAAATAGGAATTACAGTTTCAGTCCTATTATAAAACTTTATTGGACGTTGTCTCATGACATATCACATCCTTCTTCATAGCTTAATTACACACATATGTGTCTTGCCTCTTCTACCTATCCTTGAAGGTGGGATACATATGCCAGTTGACTTTATATACATCACAGCAAGAGCAAAAACATTTGCTTTAATTCAATCAACAGACTTATTATTAAGATATGGGTAAGTAAGTTATTGGCCTTAAGTTTTCGATCCATAGAGGTATCTTATCAGTTAGGAATTGCCAAAGGAATTGTCAAAGGAATTGTCAAAGGACCTAGTGAAAGAAAGGACTGGGAAGTGCCTATCACCTACTATGAGAAGGCTGTAAGAGCATCATCTTACTACAGTGGAGGAATGAAGTAGGACTGTGGTACATATGGTACTCAGCCTCCCATGCCACAAAACTGTTAATTATATGAAAAGTGATAAATGAAAACAATTTTTTTTTAATTCCCCAACAGAAGAGATGACAGTGGTGACGTTTTATGGCGAACTGTTTGCCAGAAATGTTGGACAGAAGAGCACATGAGAGGAATAGGCTACTCTGCATAGGGACAGGAAAGGGACAGAATTCAGGGTTCTGAGTACCGTTCTTTGACGAGATATCCTACCTTTATCTGATAAGATAGTAGACTACCAATATTAAGTTAACATTGTTAAATAATGCTTTATGAAAATTGCCCTGCCAACTTGTAGTATTTACTTAAAAAGTGCTTTTGAATAAAGGAAGAAATGAATAATTCCTTCCTTCCTCTATCCTTTCCTTCTTCCTTTCTGATTTTTATTTGACAGATCCCCCTAAAAAAATAGTATCATGTACCTTATGAGATATATGTAAAAACAATAGCTAACATTATGTATATGTACATATGTGTGTATATATGTGTATACATACATATAGACACAAATTAAAGCAAATAGTAATAGAAAAAGAAAACAAATGATTACTGAAGCAACAGAAACAGAATTGATTCAGCCTGTCTCCTAGCCTCCGACTGCACCACAGACAAGCTGTTTGCTTTAGAACTACCCCAGGCCCGGCTGGTAAGGGCATAGTGGCTCCCATCTTTAGTTATCATAGCTCACCCATCCAGATCAGGGTCTTCTGACACTCTTCCATTGCCGTTGCTGTCCTAATGCTGTGACATGCAGGATTGTGAAAATGAAATAGCAATGTCCAACCAGCTTCAGCTCAGTCCTCTACTGCCACCTGTGTGCTGGAAGCAGACACCACACCATGTAGTTATTCTCTAGGGCACTGGGTGCACCTTCTGTGGCTGACCTTGAGAGATAATGGTAGAGGAAAGAGTCCTGGCGACCACAACCATAGAGAGAGATGCTCATTATCTTCTGCAAAACTTCCCTTTGTTAAAAAAAAAAAAAAAAAATGGAGACCCTTTGATAGAGTTTAAGAGAAAGAGAAATATACCTGACCCAGAAAGACAGCCCTGGGTTTCACATTAATTGATACTACGAAAAAACTTTGAGATTATTCAGCTAATTCAATCAGACTATAAAAGACATTAGAAGTGAAATTACAGGCTCCTCTCTGCCTCATTGATTATAACTCCTTCTGGACTAGAATTCCTGTTTACCAGAAAAAAAGAAACTGAGTCACAGAGTGGACAAATAAAATCACCTAGGTCTTGTAACTCAAGGATGAAACTAAAGTCCTTTAAGTAAGTTATAATCTCAAAATTGCATTTAGAACTGTTGTGACTATTGGCTTAATTCACCCTTTAAAACAAGTCTATAATTATAGGAAATGATTGTGAAACTGCTCTATCAGGAAAATTCTAACTTCAAACATCTGTCTTACATGCCATGTCAAAAAATATGTTTTGATTTTGAGGTTGGAGGAACAGGTTCGTTTTGTTAAATAAGTAATTCCTTTTTTTTTTTTTTTTTTTACAGAATATGGAATCTTTTGTAGTGCAGATTCCAGTGACTTCGGTGCTACATAGCTCCTTGGCATAGTTCAGGGACAGAACAAGTGACTCTGTGCATGCAGAGGTACAGGGGACACAGGAAAGGTTCCTTAACCACAGCAAGACATAATAAGAAGAGGAAGTGCATTGACAGATTCGTAGTCAATATTAACATTTGAACCATATGTTCACTTAACATTTCTGAGAATGTATTTTGTTTGTTTACTTTTATTTCCTTTTTCTAGAGTCTGAATAGCAGTATACATCATGAAAAAAAAAAATGAAAACAGAAAGAAAGAAAACAAAGTGCTATAGGAAATCCACAGACCCATGAGTCTGGGTGCTCCTTCTGGAACATAGTTATCTGACGTAGATGGAGAGTCAGAAATATCTCCAAGGGCTGCCTTGATGTGTGTGAGCGTCCCCCGGTTGTACTTTGGCCATGTGCAATCTTGTCCACATTAATGTAATAAAAATTAAATTAATGCACACCTGTTTGTTTTTTCTTTTGTTTGCTCACTGTCAGTAGTTCTGAATGTGTACTATCAGTTGGCATGGACTAAAGTCAATCAGCCTCAACCACAGATCAAAAACTGTCAAGAGTCTGTTGTACGGCTTTCAACAATTCATTTATCCTATGAGACTCAAATTCCTCATTATTAAAATAAAGTTAACACTAGCTGGTGTTAGCTAATTTTATAATGAAAACTAGATAACTTTATAATGTCTGCCTGGTCAAACAAAAATAATCTATAAATATAAACCTCCCAATATTACATTCAATTTCTATATAAAAAGCAAAAAAAAAAAAAAAAAAAAAAAAAAAAGACTGAGGGAATTCAAGTATTACCTCAATGATAACAGATAATTTTTAGGGAAAGTTAATCCATAAATCCTTTAATGAAAATAAGAATAAGGTAAGGAATATAATAGAAGAATCAAGAAATTTCAATGTGATAGTAAGAAATTTAAATATTGTGCATAATATTTTGGAACCAGATTACAAAGCACTGTTTGTCACTCAATACTAGTGTAGTCCCTTAACCTGTCTGGAATTTTTTTTTTAAATAAAAATTTAAATTTCCTTCCAATTTCATTGGATTATTGTAGCTTAATTAATAGATCAAGCGAAACCATATTGTAAATGGGAAAATAAATTACAAATTAAAGTTTTTACATAAGAAAACATGAGAGAGTCTTATCTCAGTTGTAATAGGCATTATAAAAAATAAAAATTACTGAAAAAAGGAACACTGGCACACTGCTGGTGAACACTGGAATTAGTAGGACCATTATGGGAAACAATGTGGACATTCCTCAAAAAACAAAACAAACAAAAGAACAATAAGAAAACAGAACTATAATAAAATCCAGGAATCCCAATAATAATTTTCCAGAGGAAATTTGATGTGTACATTGAACAGACAGCTCTATTCTCATTTTTATTACAGTAATTTTCCCAATAGTGAAGATATGGAATCAACCTTGACTTTCATTGAGAACTGGATAAAGAAAATGCAGCATAAATAATGGAATATTATTCAACCATCTAAAATAGCGAATTTCTATCCTTTGTGGATGTAACTGGAGGACATTATGGTATGTGAAATAAGTTAGGAATAAAAAAAAATAAATAAATGCCACACATTTTCACTTATACGTGGAGCTAAGAATTTGATCTCAAAGAAGTACAAAGAATAGTGATTACCAAAGCTAGAAAGGTGGTGGGACTGAGAGACGATGCTCAATGTGTACAGGGGTACAGTGGGATATGGGGAATAACTTCTAATATTCCATACCACTGTAGGGTGAATAAAGTTGACAACAATTAATTGTGTATTTCAAAATAGCTAGTATAGAGGATTTTAAATGTTACCAACACAAAGAAATAATAAATGTCTGAAATGATGGACATGCCAATTACCTTGATCTGATCATTGCACATTATTATACATGTATTCAATGTCTGTAAGTGCTGTATTCTATAAGTATGTAACATGATATGTCAATTGAAAATTAAAACACTATTTTTTAATCTTAATATATACTTAGAGAGGTTGAATTTCATATAGGCCTTGAAGAAAGCAGAGCTTTCAAATGCAAAGAAAGGAAAGGAACTAAAGGATGCATAACCACTGAGACCAGTGGTTCTCAGTGAGTGTAAGTGTGTACATGGATGTAGCCACCCTGAAGATGTCTGTCAATGTTAACTATATTTTTGGCTGTCACAACTGAGGTCAAGAATAATATCAAGTCAGGTGTGGTTGCACATGCCTGTAATCCCAGTGGTTCAGGAGGCTGAGGCAGCAGGACCAAGAGTTCAAAGCCAGCCTCAGCAACTTAGCAAGGCTCTAAGAAACTCAGTGAGACCCTGTCTCTAAATAAAATATAAAAAAGGGCTGGGGATGTGGCTCAGTAGTTAAGTGCCCTGGATTCATCCCCAACACCAATAGTAATAGTAATAATAATAATATAAAATGTGCTTGAATGCTTAGAACAGAACCCAAAGAAAGATTTATCCAAACTAAATTATCACTAGTGCTAAGGCAAGAAACCCTGCAACCGAAACATAGGTCAATTTTATAGAAGATATAGAGGTCAATCCAAAATCTTTTGGTGAGTTATGACTATCTGGTAGGAAAGTAGACTTTTGTATGCAATGAGAGTTCTATCCCAGTTATATTCCACACTCAGAGGAGTAATGGGTATTTGGGGTTATTAATACCCTTAAGTTAGGTATAGTATTGTGACTTCATCCAATGAAATGGCAGCAGAGCGTGGTGAGGTGTGTCCGTGGTGGAGGAAAGCACCTATGAACTGTTAGACCTGCTGGGAATGATGGTACACACCTGTAAACCTAGTAGGTCAGGAGGTTAGGACTAAAGGATCACAAGTTCAAAGCGAGCTAAAGCAATTTAGCTGAAGCGCTATCTCAGAAAAAAAGGGTTGGGGGCTGGGGTTGAGCCTCAGCGGTTAGCTCCTGAGTTCAATTCCTGGTACGTAAATTTCTCTTCTCTCTTCTTTCTCTCTTGCCATGTCATATCAATAACTGATTTTCAGATGTTTCAGATACAAGATGATGGAGCTTCCTGACTGTTAGGAGAATGGCCTTGATCTATGTGACCTTTACATATTTATTATAGGGGACATTCATCACCCTGTTTGATCTTCATGCATTTAAAATAAAGAATTTGGCATAAATGATGTTCAAAACTTCCTTAAGCACCAGCATTCTAAATGAATATTCAGAAATCTGTGATAAAACACCCTTTTTAATTTTTTTCTATCTAGACACATAGAAACATTTTTAGACTGAAGATTAAGAATCCAGATACTTAAATATTGAAGTACTAGTCTCAGATTATGTCTTAAACTTTCCTGAGATCTTGTTGCTCTAAGTAGACACAAAATTGTTAGAAAGTTAACATGATAACAATTCTTAATAGCAATGAAAATAGATATATGAAATTAGGACTTAGATATATTTTAGCTTGTGCTGCTCAGATAACTGAAGAGCATGTGCGTATAATTTTTTCACATAAAGAAACTACATTCCAAAGAGTTTGGAGGACTCATTTGGGGTTGCTTGGACTGCAAAAGTGACGAATCATGACTTGGACCCCAGCTACAGTGCACCATCCATGGTACCTACGCACACTCTTGATGACCTCAGGGAGTTGTCCGTGGCGCTCCATTACACATCTCAACTCAGATGTTTTCTTAGTGAGCATGTTTTTATGTATGATTCACCTGATAGCACTTCACTATGCACTCAAGGAATGAAAGCACCAGGCTCTGCATTTCCTTCCCCTTCTGAGTTCTTCTTCTTATTGCACTTTGTATCATGAGATAAGTGTACATTCATATGCATTCTCAGAAGTAACATGCAGAATTCCCATGTTCCTTTTAAGCTGTTTACCCACTGGTAACATTTTGTAGAATATGGTAAATCCTATGCCAGATGCAGATGTTGTAGCAATACAGATACAGTAGCAATACAGAACAGTCCCAAAGCCAAAAGTGTTTTTCATGTGGCCCAGCTATAGTCATGTTCACTTTTCTCCATTTCTCATTCATTTTTACTCCTGGCAATCTTTTCTCAATTTCTACTACTTCGTAATATCAAGAATGATGGATACTACAGGGAATATTAACAAAATCAAACTATTAATGCAAAAGAATAGTGGGGCTGACATTCTTTCTCAGTTCCTATCAATTGATATATTTGAGATAAGTTTTAGATTTTTCTCTCAATATCAAGGAGGTCTTTACAGTTCTATTATGTATTAATTCAGTCCCCTGTGCCACTGAAGAATAAAAGATGCAAATGTAAAGAAATACTATGGGTTGTGGGTGTGGCTAAGTGATTAAGCACTTGCCTAGCATGCATGAGACCCAGGACTACAACAATAAATAAATAAACAAAAAAATACTGCTACCCCTGAGTGATGATATCAATGTACATTCATTTTTTTTTTTCTAATGTCATTTCAAGAAAAAACATGCTTAGAAAATGATCTTTACTTTGCACCCATTCTGGCCAGTCAACTTCGTCCACTCCCATTCATTACATCTTCACATCCAGCGTTAGCAGTTCTCTTCTGCAAGAAACTGGACAACAAAGCCATCAGGTTGGAAAAATAAATGTGCTCAGCATCAACACAGTTTTCCTGCTGATAAACTATGCATCTTTTCTCTTTCATCTCTGCCATTGAAGACTAAGTCTCTTCATGAAAGTTGGCCCCTTCCCTACCTTTTTTTTTTTTTTTTTACCACTAGGCTCCATCATTGTTGGAAGCTTTCCTGTTTACTACCTCGCTGCACTAAACTGCCACTAGGGGGATGTGGTTAGGGGTTAGCCAAAGAATATATTAGAGGGAGTTTTTAAGGATTTCAAAATTTTTCCTCCAGGCCACAGATGTCATCTTTGCTCATCCGGAGCTTAATTGAAACTACTCTGCTGTTTTCTCAAAACTCAGTGTTTCATTTTCACTTTCAAAGACAGACATAAAAATCAACATCGCCAAGGTCGATTTTAAAATATGACAACAAAGCTGCATGAATGTCACGATATAATTTAGGCACCTGCAGTTAAAAAATGTAAAGAAATTGTCTAGAGCCTTAAATTTGAGAACCTAGAAAGTTTCCCTCCAATTATCCTCTGTAAAATATTTTAATGCAAAATCATATCCTCTAACACACCTCACATTGCATTTTTGCCAATGCCATGTTAATGTTGACTTCTTGAATAATTACACTATGACTGGGTTCTGATTCCTCCTTTGTGATGGAAATGTTTATACAAACAGGCTTTGTTCCTTGTACCTGACAGTACTTTCAGCATGTTACCTCTGCTCTTACACTTGAGCTGCCTAGCCTGGCAACCTGATGACTCCCTGGCTTGCAGAGAAGCCCTAGGAGAATTAGTCTCACGCTGCTTTTGTTAGACAGTAGGCATTTGAAATTCTATCCTGAAAGCTAAGCAGGATGTTGAAGTCCCTGCTGCTTTTGCTGGGTCCTGATCCTGCACTTATCTTCATCACACAAACTTTTGTTTATTATGCATTCCTTTTGATATTATGCTACACGCACAATTCTCTGAGGGCAAGTCATTTACAATATCTGAGGAGTAAAGTTCTTTCCAGTAAACAATAGGATAACTTTTCTTGTCACACCTGCAACATCTGACATTGTGGTGTGATGAAACCCATTATACATTTATGGGACATTTCTCCCTAATCACAGGTAATGAGGGCTTAGAAATGTAATAAAGAATTCTTCTAGATGTCAGTGGGCTAAACAACTGTCTTAGCAATACGCATTTTCAAGGTTATTTAGTTCATTATCTTGATTTCAAGTAGGACAATTGATAATTATTTTAGTGGAGGTTTTAGAGGAAATATCACAAGAAACACATATCAGGGTTTCTTCATCAATCCACCTACAGCAAGTTAGTTTTATAATCTATGCCTCTAAGATCAGTGAGGTTAAGAGTGGCTGTGTGTGTGTGTGTGTGTGTGTGTGTGTGTGTGCGCTATAAGCACGTGTGTTTGTAACATTAATACAGATGCTCCTAGATCTATAATGGAGTTACAACCTGATAAACCAATCATAAATTGAAAATTCATTGAATGCACCTCACCTGCCAAGCATCCTGGGTTAGCAACACAGTGCACTGAAGGGTCACGGGTGCTCACCCTGCTGATTGCACAGCCTATGGGAGCCCTGAATGTTGCTGTTGTCTGGCATCAGGAGAGATGATTGTTCCACATGTTGCTAGTGCAGGAAAAGACCCAAATTCAAAATTTGAAACAGGGCTGCTCCTGAATGCATGTCACTTTTGTACCACTGCAAACTTGAAAAACTGTAAACGAACCGTTGTAAATTAAAAACTGTCTTTAAAGCATATAAATACAGAACAATTCTCCACCACATTGTATTGGTCCCATAAATATATTATTCTAAAATTTTATACATGTAGAGACATTAGGTTACAAACTAAAAGTTTTGAAATAGATAAATAATGAAATCAAGATCCAAATTGGATAAATGATATTACTAAAGTCACACAATCCATTTAAATCGGAATTATATTAAACATTCTTTTAATTTTGATTGATTTTCCTACCTAGACCTTTATCAAAAGATCTTCAGACCTGATGTTATAATCAGAATGGTGTTTCTAAAAAAATAAAGTGGGCCACTTTTGGGAGTTTATATTTCTTGATAATATCCAAACTCTAGTAGGGTATAAAACACCATCCATGATGTCTTTCTGCTTAACATCTTCAGCCACACCTCTCATTTTGCACCAGCTCTGTTCCCTCATATTTTCCACTCAGTGCAGGATGGATGAAGTTTGGCATGTTGACATTTTAGATTATATAATTCTTTTCTTGGCAACCAGATCACTGCCCTTTTCATTGTAGAGGGTGCATCACAGTATCCTGGTTTCTCCAAGATGGATATGTGTAGCAACCCTGCTTTCAACCCCAGTCATCACAACCTAAAAGGTCTCCAGAGATTGCATTTAATCCTGGGCACCAAGTTGTCCCTCTTCCATTTTAGAAAAATGGATTTGAAACATTCATCCATGAGACACAATGATTTTAAACTTTCATAAACTTAAAACTTTATGCACCACCTAGGAATTAGACCAGAGACAATACGCCTAATAGAAGAAAAAGTAAGCTCCAATTTCCAACATGTCGGATTAGGCCCCAAGTTCCTTAATAAGAATCCTGTAGTGCAAGAATTACTACCAAGAATTAATGAATGGGATAGATTTAAACTAAAAAGCTTCTTCTCAGCAAAAGAAACAATCAGTGAGGTGAATAGAGAGCCAAATAATTGGGAACAAATATTTAATACATGCACATCAGATAGAGCACTAATTTCTAGAATATATAAAGAACTCAAAAAACTTGACACCAAAAAAAACAAATAACGCAATCAATAAATGGACTAAGGAATTAAAAAGACACTTCTCAGAAGAAGATACACAATTAATCAACAAATACATGAAAAAATGTTCAACATCGCTGGCAATTAGAGAAATGCAAATCAAAACTACTCTAAGATTTCATTTCACTCCAGTCAGAATGGCAGTTATCAAGAACACAAACAACAATAAATGTTGGAGAGGATGTGGGGGAAAAGGCACACTCATACATTGCTGGTGGGACAGCAAAATGGTGCAACCATTATGGAAAGTAGTATGGAGATTTCTTGGAAAACTGGAAATGGAACCACCCTATGACCCAGCCATCCCACTCCTGGGTCTATTCCCAAAGGACTTAAAAACAGCATATTACAGTGACACAGCTGTCTCAATGTTTGTAGCTGCGCAATTCACAATAGCTAGGTTGTGGAACCAAGCTAGATGTCCCTCAGTAAATGAGTGGATTAAGAAAATGTGGTATATATGCACAATGGAATTTTACTCAGCAATTAAAAAAAATAAAATAATGGCATTTGCAGGTAAATGGATGAAGTTGGAAGACATAATGCTAAGTGAAGTTAGTCAGTCTCAAAAATCCAAGTACCAAATGTTTTCTCTGATATAAGGAGGCTAGTTCATAGTATTGTTGGATGGGGGTACATAGGAGGATTAGAGGAACACTAGAATGGTCAAAGGGAAGGGAGGGGAAGGGAGGGAGGGGGAGAAAAGAAAAAAGAAGAAGAAGAAAGAAAAGGTGTTTGAATGAGATGGATATCATTTTCCTAAATGCATGATTGAAGACCTGAATTGTACGAATATACTTTGTATACAAACAGTTGTATGTAAAAGATGCTAGATACATGCACTATGAGTTGTGCATATTAAAAATTATAAGAATAAAAAAAACTTTATGCACCACACTTCTACACAAAGGACTTTTGACTATCTTGTTCAACTGTAAAAATAGCTCATTTTCAAAGCTCCACATCGACACTAACAATATCTTTCATGAAATCTCATTTTATATCATTTCCTGTTGCAATATCCATCCATTCCTTCTCCAAGGCACAAGGTAAACTTTTGTGAATCCCTCAAATAGCATCCATGACACTTCATTGTACTCATTAGTGAACATGGCACCTGACTTTTCAACTGTAATTCAGCTGAAGTCAGAGACCTTTCAGATTCATCCGTAAACCCCATCTAATGCCATGCATGTATTCAGATTTCAAAGTATTTTCTCTGAGTGAGTGAAGAAGCAAATCAATGGACAAATGGAATGAAATACGGAGTGGACAATTGTTTTATGTAATTCGCTTGATATTTATAAATCCAGCTGTGTTTTTTTTTTTTTTTTTTTTTTTTTTTTTTTTTTTTTTTTTACCAAATTACTAGCTAAATCAGAACCTAATAGCTATGCAAAAATCAATCATGAAAGTAAATCTGACTGGAAAAATAAAATGATTCTTTCATTCTAGAAAGGTAACATCCTATTCTGCCCTATTTCAACTTAACAGACACCTCTCCTGCATTCTCACTTCAATATTAGTCAAAAAGGATTTTGCGAAACCATACTGTAAGCAGTACAAACAATAGTTTTGTCCAGCAATTTGTGGGGGAAAAAAATCATGGATTTGAAGCTATAAACCTCTCCTCCCTTCACGTACACAAAAGATCATGAAGGTGTTTTAGTCAGCTTTTTCACTGCCTGAAAGACCTGACCTGAACAACTGCAGAGGAGGAAAGGTGTCTTTAGGGGCTCACAGTTTCAGAGGTCTTACTCTGTGGAATGCTGGCTCCATTCCTCAGGAAATTAAGTAAGGCAGAACACCACAGCAGGAAAGGGTGGCAGAGGGCAGCAGCTCACATTATATTCAGGAAGCAGAGAGAGAGAGAATCTACTCTCCAGATACAAAATATATGTCCCATAGCCATGCCCCCAATGAGCCACGGCCTCTAGCCACAGCCCACCTGCCACCAGTCACCACTCAGTTAATCCCATCAGAATTAATCCACTGACTAGGTTAGGATATGACCCAATCATTTTTATTCCAAGCCTTCTTGTATTGGCTCACACGTGAGCTTTTGGGGGACACCACATCTAAACCGTAACAGAAAGGTTCAGTATGTTATGTAGCCATGTTGCTAATTGCTTCCTCCCTTACATTGATTAAGCCAACCCAAACTCCATCTAAAGAAGCTTGGAGCAATTTTCAGTAATTGAACAAACATTTGATTTTTACCTATTATGCTCTAAATATATTAAAAATTGAGTGTTCCTAATTCAAAACTTCAAAATGCTCTAAAATTTAAGTTTTTTAAGCACCCTCTTGATGCCACCCATAGAAAATTCCATACTTCTCCTTATAAGTTGTAGAAAAATGCAATCACACCCAAAATATTGTATGAAATTATATTCAAACTATGTGAGTAACTTGTGTATGAAATATAGATGAATTTTTTGTTTAATCTTGGGTTCCATCCCAAAGATATCACATACATGCTAATGTTTCAAAATCAGAAAAAAAAAAAAATCTAAAATCCAAAACACCCTGCACCTAAGAATTTGGATAGGGGATAATCAACCTATGTTCAGATACCTGTGGTGTCTAAGTTTGCAAATCTTTTGTCCCTTTCTTCTCCATGCCCACAGATATTTATTGCTTCAGCAGATGTTGATCCTAAGAATATATCATAAGTCAGTCTTAAAGACTACTGATGGCTAAATGTGGAAATATACTTGGTTGACAATGTTTAGCCAATTTCCATTTACATGTTAAAAAAACATCCTTTCCAGTTTCCTATGGCATTATGGAGGAAGCATGGGTTGTAGCTTAAAAATGCATTTAAAAAGAGAAATACTGTCCTATTCCCCAGGCTTTTTATACTTCTCAACTGTACTAGAAATCTACTGGTCTTTTATGGATGTTGTATTTTTGGCAGCAAGGAGGACTGAAGTGGTATGTGTGTTGAACCTGGTTACATATATATTTACACATAGAAAATTGAGGTAAGTAAATTAGAGACAAAGAAATACACTGATATAACAATCAATATTAGTTATAGAGGAAAAGAACTCTGAGTTCACTGAAGAAGAGAAATTCAATAAATGAAATATAATATTTTTGTAACCTTAGTAACACTAAATTCCAATATTATGAAATATTTACTATGCAAAAGTGCCATGACTGATGTGCCAACAGTGTCTGTAAATGACTATTACTTCAGAGGCCATTCTGCAACCTTTCTCTAGATGCATCAAATAGTAACAGAGACCTTGCAGGTCCTAAGTATACAAATCATTATTATTCTTTTTGTTCTGAATTTTCTTAGAACTTCATTCTGAGTACTCTGCTCTGTGATATGGTGATACTCGCAAGATTGCTATGACCTATGCAATAAAATGGCTAAATATTTTACCAAGACATACATAAATAAAGTTAACAGTGGTGTCCACACAAACCCCAATCTCAGAAAACTGAAATTCAAGAATGTATTTTATTTTCATGTGCTCAGGAATGAAGGAGTCACAGAGTGTGGCCACAGCCTTAATCAGTTTATAGTAACTCTTTCAAAATCACTGTATAAGTATCAATCACTGCTTTAATAAAATTTTAGGAAGACAAAAGCAAAGTAGACAGTTTAAATTTTTAATCAGCAACATTTATAAAGTAATGAAGAACATCTTAACATGCTACAATGCAGAGCATGGCATTTTCTAAAACACAGTCCTTCAGATTCAGTAGCATACTTTGAACAGGTCAGTTCTGACATTAGATTTCCAAGTTCTTGACTTTGTTTCAGAGGACGCCTAAAAAAATCTCCTAGCTTCCCTTAGTACCAAGGATAGAGGAAAATTAAGGTTGGGGTGGATCTTCTAAAAATCAAAGGGAAATCAGTAGAGGAAAGGGACCAAGGTAAGAGGTAGGGAGGGAGGAGGGAAATGCTGGGCACTGATATTGGCCAAATTTTATTGTTATATTGCACGTATGTAAGAATATGTAACAACAAATCCCATTAATATGTACAACTATAAAGCAAGTATAAAAATGTGGGGAAAAAATGGTACCAAACCATTAATCATAAGTTGAACAGATCTGGCCCTAGTTATGGAGAGAATAAGCATCTTCTATCTACAATGGCGAGAACAAGAAAAAAATTATGTTTTCTCTCCTAGGTTTGAGTCTCAGAGAAAGAGAGGGAAATAAAGATGCAAATACAATCATTTTAATAGGAGAGGAGCTGTCAGGATCTTAGAGATCACTTAGACTTATTTCCCATTGCTAATGGGGAAACTGAGCACTCAAAACTAGAAGGACTTAATTCAGATTTGACCAGTAGATACATGGTGGCCATCTCTGATCTCTAGTCAGGGTCTCTGGAACTTCAGCTTAGCAGGAGGATATTTTAAGTGGTTGAGAGAAGTAGAAAAGAAAAAAAAAAAATGTTTCAATCTCCTGACTTTTAAAGTAAGTTGAAGAAGTACAATATCATGTGTAGTAGACATTTTAAGATATATTGCAAGAAACAAAACAAAGTAGTATAATATCATATAAGGGCCAGTTAAAAGAGAATGTAAGTGAGCAGGTGAAGAGAGTGGAACATCAGGGGTAAAAGTAGATATACACAGAGGAGGGGAAAGAGAAGGTAAGATAAGAACTGAGCCAAAGAGACATAGAGAAATACACAAGCAGTAATGGGTTTTCCAGAGCTTTAAACATGTAATAGGCCTCATTAAATTTTAATGGACTAAATGAATGGAAAAGTATTATTTTCTTCAATATAATATGTTTTCAGTCAGCTTTTTCACTACTGGGACTAACAGGACCTGACCAGAACAATTTTAGGAGGAAAAGTTTGTTTAGGGGCTCATGGTTTCAGAGGTGTCAATCCACAGATAGCAGGCTCTGTTCTTCGGGGCTTTAGGTGAGGCAGGACATCATGGTAGAAGAGTGTGGCACAGGGGCGGCAGCTCATCTGAAGATCAGGAAGCAGAGAGACAAGAGACTCCACTCACCAGATACAAAATAGGTACCCCATAGCCACGCCCCTAATTCACCACTTTCTCCAGCCACACCCCACCTGTCTCCAGTTACCACTCAGTTAATCCCATCAGGGATTAATTCGCTGAGGTTGTGAGGTAGAGACTCTCACAACCCAAATCATTTCTCCTCTGAATCTTCTTGCATTGTCTCACATGTGAGCTCTTGGGGGACACCTAACATCCAAACCATAAAATAATGTTTTGGTTATTTTCAAACATACACATAAAGAAACATACAGAGTTATACATTGTTTGTTATGGCAGAAGAGAAAACTGAGGCTGTTTTTCTACTTTTATTCCGTCCTATCATTGAATCATTTTTTCAGTGTTACTGCCTATTGTTTTGATCACTTTTTATTTAAGAGACCAGCGCATGTTATATAACCTAATGCTATATAAGACTTCTAAATTTATAGTGCCTCAGTCTTTGAGGGATTTGTTCCAGGACCCCTGTAGATATCAAAATCCAGAAGTGCTTAATTCCATTATGTAAAATGGCATAGTATTTGCATGTGATGTATATACATCATCCTATATGCTTTAAATCATCTCTAGAATATTTATAATACCTATACAATTCTATATAAATTGTTCTTATAGTTTTATATTGAGCTAATAAGGGCAAGGGGAAATTACATTTTAAATGCAAATGGAATTTTATTTTTGAAGCACTGTATTTTTAATCTGGGAATGGTTGAATCTGTGGGTACAGTCCCCATGTATACAAGAGTACATAGTACTCTATCTTTTATTAAGCACTTTTATTAAGTACAAGTCAGCTAAGGTAGGTCACATGACACAAACAAGATCCCTCCCTATTCTTTGAAAGCAGGCATCAGAGTCCTATCTCACAAGGACCCAATAAATTAAAATGAAGTTTCTCCTCTGGCTGGAGATTTCTCACTACTAATTTACACAAGCCAGTGAATCTGGTAATTGATTTAGATTGTTTTACTGTCCTGGATTTATCCTTATCTTTAAAGTGTTTTGTCAGCAATTTAAAAGTGATCAACAAATTTTACACTATTCATTACTAAAGGGATTTAGGAAAAGTTTTAAAAGAGGACAGTTGAATTATTACTCTGCAACTTTTTCAACAACAAATGTTCAGGCAATTATTTTGGATTTTCCAGAGTTCTGAACAAGTAATATGCACTCATTAAATATTTGTTGAGTAAATGAGTGGAAAAGTGTTATTTTCTTCAAAATAATGTCTGGGTATTTTCAAACATTCACATAAATATATTCAATTTAGACTTGTAAAGTCTTACTCATTCCACTGGTGCATTGATACCCATAGGGAATACAGTTGAATAAAGTGATTTCTATCTAGTTTATCTTAGATGAAATGGTGATGTTGCAAGGCATTTAATTCAACTTGTTTTCACACCCTTAGGGAAACAAATAAGAGATTTCTATTTAGCTTAGTTTAGTAAAAACTTTGGTGTCTGAGGTGCTTGTCGGTATATCAGAAATATCTAACCAAAGCGCTAGGAATGTAAAACCCTCTGGGTAACATGAATCACAGAGAAAATTCTACCATATGCAATAAAAGGTTAATTCTAATGAAATTGTAAGTTTCTCTGCCTGAAAATCCCACTTTAAATTCCACATTTCAGTATTATTATAGTGCATTAACCTTTGTTTCCCTCTAATTGCTCAAATAAGGTAAACAGTAAGATAAAGGAGAAGAAGAGAAGCATAGAGGCAGGGGAGAGCAATCAGGAACTTGACTGGAGGACCACACTCCCCACCACTGCAGTTACTGAAAGGGGCATGAGTAACAGGGCCTCAGGCTTACCCTAAATAGCTCTTCAGGTGGGCCACTGCATCTGTGTTTAGGAATCCACAAGGACATATTCACTAAACTGAATCATTGCTCTTCACATATCTCCTTGGAAGAAATATCCCACCATCTAGAAGAGTCCTTCATCTACTAAACAGTTGATTTAAGTACATGATCCAAATGAAATATATAACTGACTGGTGTCTCATGTTGGGTTCCAGAAATCTTAGAATCAATCCTGTGACTCACAGAGAAAAAGAGTAGTTACATATGTTTAAAATCATTATTAATTACTTTTTAGCTCTTATTATCTTATTTTATATAACTTTGTAATAATTATATATATAAATGCTTATATAACACTATGTGTCTTGCACTACTATAAAGACTTTGCTTCCATGATCTGATATGATTTTTATAATACTCCTCTGGGGAAGGTAGAATATTAAACCTGTATCCCTGGGGAATCTAAGGGTCAGAGTGCAACTCATGGAGAGTAAATGGCTCTCATTGAAATGCTGGCCACTAGGTCTAACTTTAAAACTCTGCACATTCTTTCAACCTATGCAATTACAGTGTTAAAGCAAGGCATTGCATAATGGGGAACAAATCACCAAATCAGCTCTCCACATCATCTTTATGATGAGGAACAGTAGGACTGAGTTTTCTAATTAATATTTTGTTCAGTTAAAAAACTGTGTTTTCTATTCTTTCATTATTTGAATAGGCCAGATGATTTGATCAATAACATAAAAGAAAGGCATATTTAAATGGAAGGAAATTACCAGTGCAAATGATAAAAGGTAAGAGGATGATTATCATTATATGTAAAATACTAAAAGTGTACTCTAAAAACTAATGTATAACAATATATTAAAATTAAATTACTTATTGATTTTGTTAGCAAATACTTATTTCCCACTCAGGTTTTAAGACGTGCAGTGGTCACCGAGCATATGGAAATAAACGTAATAGCATCTTATCCATAAGAAGGTTAAATGTGAAAGGGGAGGACATTTGAAAGCATGTGAACACATGCTACCTTTGTGAAATAAATTTCATATTAGTGCTGAACACTGGACAAAAACAAAGTAATTGGGTTGGCCATCCTGGTGTAGAGATCATAGATGGAAAAGACAGAGAAGTACTTATGGTAAATTCTTATGATGGTCATGATAAATTTTTAACACTAAGAGATCCTTTCCTGGCACAAAAATAGGATAATCATAAAGTTATGTAAGCTGTCTCAGAAAAGACACATTCAAGCTCAATCTTTAAAAAAAAATAAAAATAGTACAACTTACTAAGAAGCAAAAGGAGATGAGGGATGTCACATGAAAAGTACTAGGAAATTAAGTATGGAAGCATTCAGCACCTTCCAGCATACTGAAACAAGGTCCTCAAGTACCAACCGTCCTAATTTCCCAACATTAAAATTAACGACATATTAAAAACTGAACTAAATTTGAGTTGCTCTGATAAATCTTCAAGAAAAAAGATGGGATGGTTTATTTTTTTTTTTTTTTGTACAGAGGGATCAAGAAGCTCTTTTAAATAATATTTTAAAAAGCAAGGTATAAATGCATTTAATTAATTTAAGCTGTCAGGTCCATAAATGTTGCATCTATTTTCTTCTCTAAAGCACTTTTCCACTTCAGTTTTAAAGGGCACAAGTACCATACCAAGGTATTAGAGGAAGTAAGCATTTAAGCTTTATGTGATACTTAAAATAAAGCTAATATGAAAGGAGTGAGGAGTTTAACTGGACAAACTAATCATTTGTCAATTTTATTTTTATCACATGAACTTTCAGTTCAACTTTCAAAATCTGACTTTAATAGAGACTAGCTATAAACATTTGCTCAAAGTGCCTAAAATACTTATTAAGTATTAATAAATACTTAATGAATTTCAACTGCAATTTTATTAATTATAGTATTTTTTCATCATAATAATTCTCATCATTATGTATTTCCCCAGCATTTTGATTAATTAAAGGGAAACTGATTTTAGGAAATTATCTGATTGTTCCTAATATTTGATCTGATGGCCATTTTCTGGGAAGTAGAAAAATAGAAAACTATTTTTCACACTATTACAGCTGCATTAGTTTAATGTCTTATGTTGATTTATTGAAGAGTTGAGGTCATAAAGTAACTAACTTAACCAAAAACTAAGGACAGAAGGCACCTGTAGGAGAGAGGAGGTGATAAAGGACACTCACTTAAAATATACAACCAGAAAGGCTAGATCAGCAAAAATAGTTAAAAAGCTAGTGAAGCCTCAGTCTGATATTCCACCATAGTATAAAATTCATGAGTTCCACAGAAATCAGAGGAATTTACACACTTTCGAAGACTTTTTTCTTTTTTCTTTCGTTTTGTTGTTTTGAAGAACTCCATCAGTTGTTCATAAAGAATATCAGAAAATAACTTGAATAAATATTTACTGGATTGAGGAAGAGAATCACTGTTATGTAGAGCAGAAATGATGCCTGATCCACCGATTATTCTCCTTTCTCCACCGTAGCTGCATTCTAGGAGGTAGAGGAAAGGAAGCACTGCTGTTTTAAGATATGGGTGAAACTAAACAGGTAGGGAAAGAGAACAAGTAATGATCTGAAAAAAAAAAAAAAAAAAATCATTTCTTACCAAAGGACATGAATGAATGCTGGGACCACAATTTCAGCCTGAGAAAATAAACAAACCAAAAAAATAAAATAAAATAAAATAAAATAAAATAAAAGGCCATGCCCAAGAGATCTGGGAGCATAATTATGGTCAACATTAAGGCTTAATCGGAAGCACAGAAATGAAAACTCAACGCACTTCAATTAAAAGGATGGGCATTAGCTAATAATAGGAGAAAACAGCTGGCTGAATTTCAAGAGAGGTGCCTTTTCTAAGGCACAATGTCAATGGAAGATGTGAAACTCAAAAATAAACAGACAATTGCTTGGAAAAGATAAACTCCACACTGTTTGAGTCAGCTTTAGCAACACTGTGACCAAACTACCCAACAAGAGAAACCTAAGAGAGGAAAAGTATAATTTGTATTGGGGGGCTCATGGTTTTAGTGGTTTAAGTCCATAGATGGCCAACTTAATTGCTCTGGGCCCAAGATGAGGCAGCATGTCTAGGTGGAAGGGCCTCAAAACTTCTCAGTTCATGGTGGCCAGGAAGCAGAGAGGGGAAGAGGCCACAGAGAAGATTCATCCTTCGAGAGCATTCTCCCAGGGACCTACTACCTCCAGTCATGACCCACCTGCCTATGGTTATCACTCAGTTAGTCCATTAAAACTAGGATGAAGTAATTAAATTATAACTCTCATAATATAATCATTTTTCCTCTGAACATTCCTGCATTAGCAGGAGCTTTTGGAAGACACATACTCTCAAAACCATAGTGTGTAATAACCATAACAATCTCTGTTGTAGGAATTTGAATTCTCTGGTGCACTTATGTCGGCCATAGAAATAAGATATCTCACAATCAACTTCCAGTTATATTAACTCAAATTTAAACACAAATGCCCTAGGTAAAGGCCTATCCGAAAGAAAAGAATGACCATTTTCAGGAATAAAATGCAGTGCTTAGTCTTTGGTATACTATAAAGATTTCAATCACACAATAAAAATTTATATGACATGAAAATTATGTTAAGAGTTATGATCAGAGGCTGGGGTTGTAGCTCAGTGGTAGAGCGCTTGCCTTGCACCTGTGAGGCACTGAGGCACTGGGTTTGATTCTCAGCACTACATATAAATAAAGAAAATAAAGATCCATTGACAACTAAAAAAAAAATTTTTTTTTAAATTATGATCAGAATCATGCTACAAAAAGATTTTATAGTTTGAAAAATTTTAAATAATGATGACTACATGTTATGGGATTTAATAGAAAAAATAGACAACATACCAATTAATGTGGCTGTGTTCAGCAGAGAAATGGAAACTATAAAAGATAATCAAATGGAAATGCTAAAAATGAAATTTTATACAGATGATGAATGCTTTCCTTATACTCAAAACAGCTAAAGAAAGAATCTGTAAATTTGAAAAACCCAATAGAAATTATTCAAACTGAAACACAAACAGATAAAAAGATTACAATAATAACAAAAAAATCAAGACCAAACATGTAAGAACTATGGAAAAATATCAAGTATTCTAAACTGTGAAATTGTAATATCTGAAGACAGAAAACCAAAATTTTTCCCAAAAAGGCTGACGTCTAAAAACACAGACACAAAAATATTAGAAAATGCTGTGCAGGAAAATTGAAAAGAAGAAATATAATAAAATCTAAATACATATACACGTTAGTAAGTATCATACGCAGGCTTCTAAAAAAAATTAAAAATGAGAAAAACCTTAAAATCAGCCAGAGAAAAAGGAAAGTCATAGACAGAAGCAAAGATTAGCATTACAGTATAATATTCAGAAGCTATAAAATACAGATTGAAAATGAAGACTGGCATCTTTAAATGACGGAAATAACCCCTTTACCCAAACTGTCAACATGTATTTCAAAAATCCAGAGAAACAAATGTCAAAACATTTCTCAGGAAAAACAAACAAACAAACAAACAAAAACAACCTTCATGATTCATTGCCAACAAACCTAAAAAGAAGGTTAAAGAAAATTCTTTAAGAAGAAAAATTATGGTGTCAAGTTAAAAGTTGGATCTATACAGTGAAGTGAACATTGCTGCAAATAAAATTATGAAAAATTGAATTAAATTCACATTTTTTCTTGATTTAAAGTGTTCTCAATATAACTGACTTCTAAAGCAAAACAGTTAAGTCTTTGTTGCATGTTTGTTGTGATTATGATTTAAAATCCATGATAATAAGCATAATAATGGGACAGAGAAAATGGGATTTTACTATTGGAAAGTTCTTGCAAGTAAAATGACATAAACTCTGAAGATAGGCAAAGACTATGTTAAAATGGTGTAAATAACATGAGAAAAAAAAAGACAAAAGTAAAACAGAAAAAGTGTTCTGAAATACACCCACTAAAGAGAAAATTGGAAAAAAAAAAGAAAAGAAACAAGACATACAAACAGATGAGACAAACAGAAAATAGTCAAAAGATTATATATTATAATTCTATTCTATCAAAAATCACATAAAATATAATTAGTGTTAATAAATCAGTTTAAAGACATACATTGATAGATTGTGTAAAAAGACAAAAACCAATTATAAGACATCTACCATGTTAACACAAACCCAAAGGAAGCTTGTGAAGCTATATTAATATCAATGAAGTAGATTACAGAATAAAGAATCTTATTGGAAATTTTTAAAGGCACTATGTAATGGTACAGTGGTTAAAGTCCACAACAATTATGAATGTATGAGCAACTATACATAGTGATTCAAAATGCGTAAGGAAATAGCTAGTGGTTTGTACAGGAAAATTAAGCAAGCACAATTGTATTTGCAATGTTTTATATCTGCAGATTTCAACAGTGATTGATGGACTGAGTAGACATGAAATTATGATAGATAAAGAAGCACTATGCAAGACCCTTCATCAACTAACCAATTTGACATTAAAAAAAAAATTTCCACCCAAAGATGCAGAATACACACTATTTTCAGGCATAAATGTAAAATCAAACTTTTGGCTATAAATGAAATCTCAAGACAGTTCAAACATCAACCATGAAAAGCATGTTTGTGGACAAAAATAGAATGACAACAAAATTCAAACAGAAACAGATTTTAAAAATCTATTTGGAAATTAAACAATATACTTCTGTATGATTCATGTGATAAAGAAGTAGTATTAAGAGAAATTTAAAAGCACTTTGAACTGAACAAGAACAAAAATAAAACATCTTTATCTATTCATCTATTGAAGGACACATAGGTTGATTCTACAGTTTAGCTATTGTGAATTGAGTTGCTATAAACACTGATGTGGCTGTGTTACTATAGTATGCTGATTTTAAGTCCTTTGGGTGTAGACTGAGGAGTGGGATAGTGGATCAAATGGTAGTTCCATTCCAAGTTTTCTAAGGAATCTCCATACTACTTTCCAGATTGGTTGCACCAATTTGTAGTCCCACCAGCAATGTGCGAGTGTGCCTTTTCCCCCACATCCTTGCCAAAACTTATTGTTGATAACTGCCATTCGGACTGGTGTGAGATGAAATTCTTAGAGTTGTTTGAGTTTCATTTCTCTAGTTACTGGAGATGTTGAACATTTTTTGATATATTTGTTGATCGATTGTATATCTTCTTCTGAGAAGTATTATTCAGCTCTTCAGCCCATTTATTGATTGGGTTATTTGGTTTATTTTGGTGTTAAGTTTTTTGAGTTCTTTATATATCCTGGAAATATATCTGCTATATCTGATGTACACATGGAAAAAATTTGCTCCCAAAATGTAGGCTCTCTCTTCACCTCATTGATTGTTTCTTCTGCTGAGAAGCTTTTTAGTTTGAAACCATCCCATTTATTGATTCTTGATTTTATTTCTTGTACTTTAGGAGTCTTATTAAGGAAGTCAGGGCCTAATCTGATGTGAGGAAGATTTGGGTCTACTTTTTCCTCTATTAGGTGTGGGGTCTCTGATCTAATTCCTAAGTCCTTGATCCACTTTGAGTTGAGTTTTGTGCATGGTGAGAGATAGGAGTTCAGTTTCATTTTGCTGCATATGGATTTCCAGTCATGGCATTTGCCGATAAATGGATGGAGAATATCATGCTAAGCAAAGTGAACCAGTCCCAAAAAATCAAGGGCCAAATATTCTCTCTGATAAGCAATACTAATCCATAATGGGGGCAGGAGGGATGGGAAAAATGGAGAAACTTTGTGCAAAGGAGAGGAAGAGGATGGGAGGAGGTATGGGGACAGGAAAGATGTGGAATGAGATGAACATCATTACTCTACGTACAAGTATAACTGCACATGTGGTGTGATGCTGCATTGTATTGTATACAACCAGAGAAATGAAAAGTTGTACTACAATTGTGTTCAATGAAGCAAAATGCGTTCTGCTGTCATATATACTTAATTAGAATGAATAAACAAATAACTTTTTTTTAAAAAAAAGAAAGAATATTAATGTTGAAATGACCCTAAATAAATAAGACATAAAAATTTTTAGTATTGGAGAGAAATTTAAATTACTGATATTTACATTAGAAAATATAAAAGTCAGACACAATTGTTGTAAAAATACCTTATATAAAACCAGCAACTTAAGAAATTAGGCTCTTTATATGTAATATGAAATGAAATGTACTCTGCAAACATGTATAAAAAGTTAAAATTTTAAAAAATGTATAAAAATAAAAAATAAAAAAAGAAATTATAAAAAAGTCTTCATGCAAAGATTCTATTCTAATAAAACCACAAAACAAAGAGCAAAATAAACCAAATCACACAGAAAATGAAAATAATAAAGATATGGGCAGAAGTCTATAAAATTGAAAGTGTAAATAATAGAAAAATTAGTCTCTAAGAAAAATTCTCTATATTCAAAAACCTCCAGCTATACTGGCTCAATAAAGAAGCTGCAATTAACAATATCTATAATAAAAGGAAGGTATGATTACAGATTTTAAAGACATTAAAAAGAAGAAAATGTTATACCACAAGCAATCTAAACCCATAGCTTCAAGACATTTTATGGAATTCATGTATTCTTTGAAATAAAAATTCTGTTAAAATTAATTCAAGAAGAAATAAGTAACATGAAAAATCCTATATATTTTTAAAAGAAATTAAATTCACAGTTTAAAACCTTCTTGAAGAACAAGTCCAAAGCTTGTGCTTTCACTGGGGAATTTCACCTATCATTTATAAAAGAATTCTACATCTTCTGTTCCAGAAAATACAAAATAGTGAAATGCTTCTTAACCCATTCTTAAGCCTAGAATTATCCTAGCAGAAAAACAATGAAAACAAACATCTGCATGAGTCTACACAAGAGAGAGAAAAAAAAATCCACATCTGAGAAATATATAGCCAACAATATGGAGGTGAAAGATTCAACATTTTCCCTAATATCAAGAACAATAAAAGATATATTCTAGTCTGGTCTATTAGGCAAAAATTATAAGATAAATGTCATGGCATAGAGAATGGAAATGAATCGAAAACTCTCTCCATGTATACATGTGTACATGGTGCAATTTCATAGACTCCTAAGAAAGCCACTAAAAAGAAGATATAAAACTAATGCTTTGGTTCAAAGCTTGCCAGAAATAAGACAAATACAGAATATATTATAATTTTTTTCCCTTCTTTAATAACAGCAAACAAATCCAAAGTGAAATCAATAAAACAATTCTAGTGAAAATTGCCTTAAAAATAAAATACTTAGGAATAAATTTTAATAGGACTAATAATTATATTTTGAAAACTACATTGTAAGAAAACACTGTTAAAAGAAACTGAGGAAAACCAAAACATATGAAGACATTTCATATTCATGTATCAAAAGTCTTCAACCTGTTAAGGTGTTAATATATTCAGTGATCATAAAATTCATATAGAAACTCAAAGTGCCATGAATCTTAAGGAAAAGTGATTGAAATACTTCCAACTTCTTAATTAAAAAAAAAAAAAAAATTACCAGAAAGCTACATTTATCAAGAATTGAATCCCCTAATAGGTATTAACTGAGTGGTAACTCTAGCATAAAAGTAGACATGTAGCTGGGCATGGTGGTGCACACCTGTGATCCCAGCCACTCTAGAGGCTGAAGCAGAAAAATGACAAGTTCAAGACCAGCCTTATCAACTCAGGAGACCCTCAGCAACTTAGCATAACCTGTCCTAAAGCAAATAAACAAATAAATAAATAAATAGGGCTGGGGGTGTTACTCAATTGTAAAATGCCCCTGGATTTAATCTTCAGTACCAAAAAGGAAAAAGAAAAAGAAAGAAAAAAAAAGTAGGCATGAGGCATGTAAATCAATGGGATAGAATAGAAAGTTCAGGAATTCATTCTCACATTTATGCTAATATTGATTCCCAGCTAAGCTGGCATGCCATTTTGATGGTGAAGAAAATAGTAGCTTCAACAAATATACTGAAACAACTACATTTGTACATGAAAAAATGAAATATCTGTACCTTACAACATACATCAAAATTAACTCAGAATTGAATCAAAGACCTATATGTATGAGCTAAAATCTTTAAATGATTAGGAGAAAATTAGATATAATCTTCATGATACTGGGTTAAATGATGATGTATTAAATGTGATACAATATGCAGTAGCAACACAAGAAAAAACAAGATACATTGTTCACCATCAAAATTTTTTTTAAAAAGTCTATTGTGCATCAATAGAAACCATCAATAGATTGAAAGCACAAGTCATGTAAAGAAAAAAATAATTATAAATCATATATCTGAAGAGGGACTTGAATCTAAACTATATACATGGCAATTATAACTCTAGAACAAAAAGATAATTCAATTTAAAAATGAGTAAAAGATTGCAACAGAGTTTTCTGACCACAAATAGGTAATGAGCACAGGAAAAAATGTTTGGCTTTTATGGCTGTTAGGAATTTTTGCAGCCGTCTCACAGTGACCAGATGGACTCTCACATAAAGTTAGGCTCAGTTGTCAAGATTAATACCACACAGCGTGAGGAGGTAAGAAAAATTTGTTATTTACATAATGAAGCTATCTAGAAATGCATGGCAACCCTCTCAAGGTGGTCTACAAATGCCTTAGAGAGTAAGGAAAGGAGATTGGTTTGGAGTTTTTGTGGTAGTTACAAAGTCTTGTGGTTTAGATATTAGGTGTCCCCCAAAAGCTCATGTGTGAGACAATGCTAGAAAGCTTAGAAGTAAAATGATTGAGTTATGACAATAACCAATCAGTAAATGAATCTCCCAATAAGGATTAACTGAGTGGTAACTCTAGGCTGGTAAGGTGTGACTGGAGGAGGTGGGTCATAGAGGGCGTGCCTTTGGGATAGAGTTTTAGCGAGCTGAGCTTAGTCTCTCCGTCACTCTGCTTCTGATGTGATGTCCTAGGCTGATTTCCTCTGCCACACTGTTCCACTAGGATCTTCTGCCCCATCTTGAGTCCTGGGGAATGGAGCCTGCTTTCTATGGACTGAGATGCCTGAAACCATGAGCCCCAAATAAACATTTCCTTCTCTAAATTGTTTTGTCAGGTCTTTTAGTCACAACAGCAAAAAAGCTGACTAAATCATGAGATAATGCTGAGTTAACTTTCCCATACATGAGCAAGGGGTTACATAGTGTGAAACTTCTGTCTGTTTCAAAGGAAGACAGTGTCCAAGCTTGTTTTGTTGGTAGTGGTGGTGTTTTGCTTTTTTATTTGTTTGTTTGTTTTGTTTTGTTTTCCAGCTTGCTCAGATAGATACAGTGCAGAGAAGAAGAGGAAGGGACTTAATAGCTATCAAGTTCAAATATAAAAAGAGATTCCGAATGTTTATTACAAATCAAAACCACAATAAAATACCATTTCACACCCACTAGGATAGCTCTAATCAACAAGAAAATACAAGTGTTTGCAAGGAAATGGAGAAATTGTATCACTAGTCAAATGCTGGTAGGGATGTAACTTGGCTTGATCATTGTTGAAAACAGCTTGGCAGTTTCAAACAGTTTGATATAAAGTTACCATATGGCCCAGCAGTATCACCCCTAGGTATATATCCAAGAGAAATGAAAACATATATTCACATAAAATTTATATACAAACTCTATTAACAGCACTATCCATACTAACTAAAAAGTGGAAATAACTCAAATATCCATCGACTCATATAGAAATAGAATATGCTATATTCATATAGCTAAATAATATTTGTAATAAACAGAAAAAAGTACATATACATGCTAGAATACCTATGAGCCTTGGGAATATCATGCCACAAAAACCAGCAGTCACAGTGGGCCACACATTGTATGATTCCATTTATCTAATTCTGAAATAGGCAATTATTTTTCCTTTTTTCCTTTTGGCACTGGGGATTGAACCCACAGGTGCTTAACCACCGAGCAACATCCCCAGCCCTTTATTTGTTTGTTTGTTTGTTTGTTTACTTGTTCCAATTAGTTACCATCACAATAGAATGCATTTTGATACATTGTACACAAATGGAGTATAACTTCTCTTTCTTCTGGCTGTATATGGTGCTGCATCACACCAGTAGTGCCATCATGCACGTAATAATGTCTGTCTCATTCTATTGTCCTTCCCATCCCCACAGCCACATTCCTCCCCTTACTCCCCTCTGCACAATCCAAAGTTCTTTCATTCTTCCCTATCCCTCGCCCCCCCACTGTGGAGCAACATCTGCTTATCAGAGAAAACATTTGGCCTTTGGTTTTTGGGGATTGGCTTATTTCATGATAACTAGAAGATGATATTCTCTAAGTCCATCCATTTACCTACAAGTACTATAATTTCATCCTTCTGAAAGGCTGAGTAATATTCCATTGTGTATATATACCACAGTTTCTTTATCCATTCATCTATTAAAGGGCTTCCAGGTTGGTTCCACAGCTTAACTATTATGAATTGAACTGCTATAAACATTGATGTGACTGTATCACTGTGCTATGCTGATTTTAAGTCCTTCAGGTATAAAACCATGGAGTATGGTAGCCGAGTCAAATGGTGGTTCCATTCCAAGTTTTCTGAGGAATCTCCATACTGTTTTCCATAGTAGTTGGACCAATTTTCAGTCCTACCAGCAAAGTATGAGTGTACCTATTTTCCCACATCCTCACCAACACTTATTATTGCTTGTATTCTTGATAATTGCCATTCTGACTGAAGTGAGATGAAATCTTAGAGTTGTTTCAATTTGCATTTCTCTAATTGCTAGAGATGAACATTTTTTCATGTTCATTGATTGATTGTATTTCTTCTTCTGTGAAGTGTCTGTTCAGTTATTTATTTATTTATTTAGTTAGTTAGTTAGTTATTTTTGGTGGTAAGTTTTTTGAGTTCTTTATGTATCCTTATGATTAGTGATCTACCTGGTAGGTGTGGTAAAGAGTTTCTCCCATTCTGTAGACTCTCTTTTCCTGTTATTGAGTGCTTTCTTTGCCAACAAGAAGCTTCTTAGTTTGAATCCATCCCATTTATTGATTCTTTATTTTACTTCTTGTGCTTTAGAATTCTTGTTGAAGAAATCAGGTCCTAAGTCAACATGATGAAGATTTGGGCCTACTTTTTCTTCTATAGGCACAGAATCTCTGTTCTAGTGCCTTGGTCTTTTTGTTTGTTTGTTTGTTTTATTTAAAGAAAGGGTCTCTCTGAGTTGCTTAGGACCTCCCTAAATTGCTGAGGCTAGCTTTAAACTTGCCGTCCTCCTGTCTCAGCCTCCTGGGCAGCTGGGATTACAGGCATGTGTCACCATGCCCAAGCAAAATAGGCAAATTTATAGACAAAGAAAGTAGATCCACAGTTTCTTAGGGATATGGGAAGTGGAATGTTAGTTGGCAGCAATTAAAGGGTGTGGGGTTTCTTTTCAGGGTCACAGAGGTATTCTAGAATTTATCGAGGTTATAGCTACACAACTTTACTAAAAGCCATTTAGCTGTACAATTTAATTGGGTGAAAGGTACAGTATGTTAACTAAGTCTCAAAAAAACCTATTCATTAAAAATAATAATAATCTTCAACCTTTATTTCACACCTAATATATAAATTAATTCAAAGTGGTTCTTGAGTTAAGTATAAAACCTACAGCAATAAAATTTCTAGAAGTAAGCAGGAGAAAAAAAAATTGTGACTTCAGATAAGCCAGAGTTGTTAGATATAACACAAAAAGTTTCATCCATAAAAAAAAAAGCATGATAAATTGAATTGTATTTAATTAAAACTTTTTGCTTAGAGAATAGTCATTCTTTTCTAGAGAGAATGGAAAACGTCACAGCCACTTCAGAAAAAGTTCTCTGTTCTTTATAAAGTTAAACATATTCCCACCATATGATATAGAAATTCCACTTCTACCCAAGAGAAATGAAATATTGTGTTCACACAAAAATATGTACATGAATGTTTATGGCAGCTTTATTCATTTTGCACAAAACTGGAAACAACCCAGATGTCTTTCATCCCATGAAAGCATAAACAATCTGTGATACAGCTGTACTTAAAATACTACTCCTATTAAAAGCAACCAACTATTGATTCATGCAACAACTTGGATGGCTCCTAAATGCCTTTGGTGAAGTAAAAAATCCAGACCCAAAAGGCTACATATTGTCTGATTCCATTTATATTACACTTGTCAAAAGGAAAAACTACAGGAAAGAAAACTAGTCAGTGTTTTCCAGGGGAAGAGGGTATAGGAAATGATCCACAAATTCACAGTTTTGGAGAAAGTTTGTGATGAGAGAAGTGTTTAAATATGGAAAGGTGTTAGTAGATGCATAATTTATTCATTTGCCTAAACTACACATAACTGTACCATAAAATTTTGAACATGATTTTATGCATTTTTTAAAAAAGAAACTAAGATATAGAAGTAATTGACTCTTCGAAAGAGTCAAGATTATGAAAAAGAATACAAAATTAACCCACCATCAGAAGTTGGAAGAAACTAAGGAGATGCAACCAGTAAATTCAATGTGGGGTCAAAACCAGCAAAATCCAAGTGAGTTTTATACTTGGTTTAAGCATTGTAACAAAGTTAACTTCTTTATTTAGGTAAATGTCCCATGATTATAGTAGATGTTAACACAAGAGGAAGCTGGATAATGATTACATAGGAAATGCAAATCTTTTATAAGTCCAAAATCTTCTCAATTTTTAAAATAGCCAACCTTTTAAAAGCATTATACTAAGCTAAAGAGTTTTCAAATATATCTCTCCTATACTGTCTCATGCAGTTTAAACTGTGTGGTAGTCTAATCTTTCACACCCACATTCACACAAAGATATTTATGCCTTAATCCCTGGAACCTGTAAATGTGTTACCTTAAAATAGAAATAAAGATTAAGAAATTCTCTCAGTGGGCATGTGGGGCTATAGTTGCAATTAAATTCTTGTTTGCTAGTATTTTAATATTGGATCAATTTTTTTTTCCAATTTCATCCTACTTTATTCTGATAGTAATATATTGACTGGAAAGTATTCAAATCAATTTTTTTTTTTGATGCTATGCTAACCATTTGCCACAATTATTAAACTACGTGAGTTTGTATTCTTACAGTTCTGTGCATCATGAGTCTAAAATCCATTTCACTGGGACAAAATCAAGTGTCAGTAGGACCATGTTCTCTGCAGACCCTTTAGAAGAGAATCTATTTCCTTGTCTCTGCTAACTTCTGGCTCTGTATTCCTTGTCTCCCTTAGCTTGCTCCATCTTCAAACCCAGGAACACAGTGTCTTCAAATGTCTCTGCTCTCATCATCACATAATCTTCACTTCTCTCTAGATCTCCAAGTATGACCCTCCTGCCTCCCTCCTATAGGGGCTCTTGTGATCACATCTATGGTCACTTGAATCATTCAGGATAATGTCCCCATCTGCAAAATCCTTTTGCAATGAATTTTTTATCTGTGCATGGGAACTTTTAAAGGCAGTGTTAGAATACCTTTCAGTGGACCCAGAGGGCAAGCTTAGTTTGTACTTGCTCGTAATCTTTGGTGAATACAGTATACCGCACACAGTCATGGTGATGGCACATTCTATAGCAACTTTTTTCATTCTATAGATAGATCATTGAGGGTTAGTCTTCTAGTAAAGATCTAGGATGAAATAATAAAAACATTAAATGTACTGCATTAATTTCTGGGAAAGTGGCCTATTTTATGAATGAAGTGATGGTGTCCAATGTGAACCTGAGAGAAGTAAGAAGAGCTGTGTCTTCTGACCATTCATTCCCTGTGTCACACATGAATACCAAATGAGGTGGTGATCAGGTTGTCAGGTGGGAGAAGAAAAGTAATAATTAGGGCATATCTCTAGGCCATTTGGGGGCTTAATAAAGTCCTTGTGTACAGACAGCGGCTTGAAGGTCTCAGATAAAAAGTGTGTTTCAACATTTCTCATTTTGTTTAGGAACCAAAGGCTTGTATAAGAAAGGTTCTCAACACCCACACTGGATTATCCTAGAAACTCATACATGGAAGTCAATGGCTCTCATCTCCAGGTGCTAAAATTACCAACAGCCTATCATTATAATTTCCATGTAAATTAAAGAGATTCAGATAGCACATCCTTATTTTAGACCTTTTGTTTATTATGTAAGAAAATTAAAGCTAATAATCTAACCTAATATTGCATCATCTTAGAGACAGAGATATGTAAGGGCATACCCCTTGACAATAGGAAAAATTTAGTTCCAGAAAAAAAAAATTGATTGAATTAATTTGAAACAAAATAAGTCTGTGAATAGTGAATGTAGGTAAAGGGAAGTAGAAGAGGAATGAATCCGTGTTGTTAAATATTTTTGAGTATGTCAGTTACATCAGTGTTACACAGTGAAATGAATATATATATTTGGCCTTATATGTCAGCTTCTTTATTTAACAGTTTGGTATTTTAAATAATGTATTTTAGTTAACATCTTTCTCTTTCTGGTTACTCATCTGAAACTGGATATAATCTGTTATCACTGGGATCTTATGGCTATCATTAAATGAGGCAAAATGTAATAATAATAATAATAATAATAATAAATAGTGAACTGCATGGGGTAGTATATAAAATATAACATTTTGCTTAAACCATTATTTAGAATCTTACTTAAATATAATATTATGTATCATTGTTATAAAGTTAACTGTATAAGATCTAGTGGAAAATTCCTAGCTATGTTAAAATCGGCCCACCATTTTTGAGTTCAGGAAAGAATTATTATTTCTTTGATAGTTTTATATTTCTAAAATGTCAGATACTAGCCTAACCTAATCTACTTTCACTAGTTCTAACATTCAGCTAGAGACAAAATTTGAGTTATTCAAATTTACTTTTTCCAGAAATGTAATTTTCTGATTTAAAAGTCATGTAATAATATGCATTGAATTGACACAGAGCTACTAATTAGAGAAGAATTGAGGATTTCTTTGGGTCTTTAGACCTAACTGATATGTACTGAGCAGGAAAACCTTTTAGTATTTGAAAAGGAAGTGCTAAGTTTAGTAATTTATGTTATTCTCAATAGTCTTTTAATACAATGACTATTTTTGTCAACACTTATGTTTAAAGCACTTAAGAAATGGAATTTCTGTGTACAATTTCTCTATTTCTTAATGGAATATTAATAAAATAAATCTTGTACATGGAACATACAAGGCATTTATAAAATTATTATAGTGGCTGGGGTTGTGGCTCAGAGGTAGAGCGCTCGCCTAGCACGTGCGCGGCCGGGTTCGAGCCTCAGCACCACGTAAACATAAATGCATTGCATTGTGTACAACTAAAGCAAATAAATGAATACTTTTTTTTAAAAAGTATTATAGTATCTATGGCTTGATGACATAAATTATCACAGTTATTTTTGAAGTTATTTTTCTTGGAATTTCAAATTCATGAACAGCCTTGAACCTATTATGAATATGTTTATCCCCATTCTACAGATGAGGAAGCCATGACTCATTTGTTCTAAGATCATGTGTTCCATATTTGCTAGAGGCATAATTTGAACACAAACTGAATTCTTTTCCCATCCTATTTCAGATTTTCAGGTAAAATCTGTTAAATAGTGCACTCGATCCATCTCCGTGGTCTGAATTTTTATCCTTTATGCACTAGTGAACTGAGTCAGTGCCCTGATCCTTCATATGGATGCAGCAGGTGACAGCTCTTTCTATACTAAAGCATCTTCAGTGTAGCTGACCAAAGATGAGAATTGGAATAGCAGCTGGCTCAGACTTGTGCCTTTAGTGAAGAAATATTTTCAAATATATCATGAATAGGAAAAGATCCAACTTCAAGCCTGTAAGTTCGCATTAATAAAGAGAATGTTGGTACATCTGATTTATCGGGAAATCTTTCTTTACCAGAACAGAAATGTGTTCATGTCTGGGGTTTTATTTTCCACTGAATTGCCTGATGGATATGTTATTCTGGATCACCTGAAATTGAAGGGTTCTTTTTAAAATAAATGTTTAAAAAAATCAACAGTGCTAATGGCACAATAAAATTGACAAGTTGAAAATAAAATGTCAGAAATATAAAAAATTAAAGTTCTTTTAGCTATATTAAGCCACCATACAGCACATAATGTCTAAATTATGGGGGATTTACAGACCTAAGTAGTAAGCCAAAAAAATTATTCTGTGAAAATGCGAGCAAGAAGTTTTGATCCAATTTCCATGCCATCACAAGTAGGTCTTGATAAATAAAAGTTTATATTATTGATGCACTATTATTGGAGCTTCAGTCAGTCAGCATTTATGACAGAAAAAGAATTTGCTTTGCTGTTGGGGAAAAATGAACATGAATCCATATTTTTCTCTTTCCTTTTTTTCTAATGTTATATGTTTTTTCTAATGTTATTATGCTTGTAATTGACACATAGTGGATGTCAAATGTATGGGGTACAGTGTGATGTTTCTATTTGTGTATTCATTATGCAATTATCAAATCAAAGCAATTAGCATACTGATTGCATTGCTTCCACCCTGTCATTCTGTTCTTTTATTTTTAAAGTGGAGAAAATACTTCTGTGATGTAGAGCAAGAGAAAGACCTGAATCACTAGCTCACAGAATGCAAATTCTGGTGTCAATGGTAATACCCTTTACATATAAATGAATTTCAACAGAATTCTTATAATTATGGAGAAAAGATATGCTGTAATACTCTCCATTTCTTTAACTCAGCAGGATACAAATTCTCAATATGTTATTGAATTTATGTTCTAATTTCTTAATTATTGAATTTATTGTTAAAAATTTTAGCCCAGTAGAATGTGAGATGTACAATAATTAGGGTAAGGAAGTAAAAAGTTTTAATAACATTTTGAAATAGGGCTGGGGTTGTGGCTCAGCGGCAGAGCGCTCGCCTCGCACGTGTGCGGCCCGGGTTCGATCCTCAGCACCACGTAAACATAGATGCATTGCATTGTGTACAACTAAAGTAAATAAATAAATATTTAAAAACTTTTTTTGAAATAAAAATGTCACAAAAGTCACATGAAGATCCATATGAATTAAACAATTCTTGAAAATGATCAATATTTGGCTGCAAGGAAGGAGTGAGGAAGTGGGAAGGGATGTGAAACTGATGAACAAGAGGCCCAGAGGAATGCAGGAAGAGAAATGGTCCAATTCTCCAGGTCTTACCTTCCTCATGTGCAGACTGGGATGGCTTGGGTTCAATCATATGTAGAATATACTCTGACTTTAACATCTCTCTCTTATTGTATTATGAAAATAGGCACCGTTTCTAGGATATTAAAAAATCCAAATGTATTTCCAATTCCCTTTCTCCTTTTCCTGTCTTTCTCCTTCTACGTCGTCCTCCACCACTTATGCTTTCTTTTTTATTTCCCTTGGAATCCCTCTATTTCCCTTTTTCTTCTCCGTTTGCTTCTTTCTTACTTCTATATAATCTTTTTGTTCTTCCTATTCTTTTCCTGCAGAATTTATAGACACCCCCCATATTTTATGTAATTTGTCCAACAGAGGATTGATAACCTGTTTTCATAATGCTATTTTGTTTTGTTTTCCTTTTTTTTCTTGCTTAAAATCATTGTAATCCTGATGAAGCAAAAATATCCTTATTTTTACACAGTCTATTGAACTCTCTTTTAGCTATGATGATTTTGCTTTCAGTCCATGGTAACAGGGGTTTTTCTCACTGCCCTTTTTAGATTTATTTTGCATACCATGTTCTGCACTATGAGGTTCTTGAGAATATGAAACTTTTTCTTGTCGCATTTATATTTGAAACACACCTTATTATTTTATTTATTCATGTGTCACTTTGCTAAAAGGGCTTGAAGCAGGATGAAATAAAAGTCATAAGTAATAAAGCTGATAAAACTGAAATGGATTTTTTTTTTTAAATCAGACATTGAAAAGGAAAATTAAATTAAGGCTGTCACACAATATTTAGCTAACTGTGTGCTCCATGGCAGTCAAAAGATCAAGGGCTATTTATATATTGTTACATTTCAATTCCTCATTAGGAAGAAGAAATCTGTCAATTAAAAAATACATTCTCTTGAATAAATACATTTTATTGAATAGAAACCTGTCATATGGTAGCTTCTATATGGGGTTCTGTAGATTATGATAACATAATAATGATCTACCTTTAAGTAAATGTGGAATTGATTTTCAGTTTTGCATTTTGTAATGATCTAATTTTTTAAAAGCATACCATGATGTTCTAATTAACTCATTGAAAGCACTCCTACCAACAGCAAAATGTATCATCCATATTTTATAGTGTTTTGCTCTTTAATGTTTTAGGTTTAAAAATATTTATCAGTATGCTGCCATCCACAGATTTAAGTGAAAATACAACAGATTTTCTTTCTCTAGCCTGCCCTGCAACTTTATTCCTGAGAAACAATGGTTTAAGTGAACAGTTTGGCCTGGTTGTTCCCTTCATATCTCTGCATCATGTGCTTGTACTCCTACTGCTTAATTTATTACAGTAGGTGTGGAATTCCCAGTTTGATAAAGGAGCAATTAGTTTCACAACTCACATGCATACACGTACTTTTACTCGTTACCTCATTCGGCCCTGGAATATAGATTATCTCTGTTATGAATTAAATAGGCAGATTTACGGCAATATAACTAAAATAATCACTGCAGTCAAAACGTGCATTATATCATGTGTCTTCGTGTGTGGCTCCTGGATGAGAATGTTTTGTTGTGTGGTGGTTATTTTCACCACAGCGTCTCCAGGTTTTGAAACACTTCCTGGGATGTTGTCAACATTCAATAAGGAACCACTGAATAAATAAGCTTCCTTTCAGAGCCTCTCCATTTTCACAAACTAATAATAACCTCACTTTTTCCTTTGCAACTTACCTTCCATATATATATATATATATTTTTTTTTCATTTTCCAAAATACTTCTTGATTATTTTTCTATTGAAGTTCGGTCTGCACAGATGTATCACACCCAGATACACTTACCTGATTGCTCCAGATGAAGCTAGTGAGTCCCTAGATTATCATATTAATACATTTTAATAAGTGAAGATGACATAAGCATAAAAACATGTACTAATGACAGCCACACATGGGAAATTAGTAGAAGAGCTTATTTAAATTTTTTCTTCATACAAGCATAAATTCTGCTACATATATTAATTTACTCTTGCACTCATTCATCAAACAAAATTGAGTGATTAATATGTGCCAAACACTGTGCTTCCACTGAATTTCAAAGATCTAGTCCTCAAGTTATTTACGCTTACCTAGAGGACATATATAACAAATCCAGCAATTGCATATAAAATCTGGTCAGCAAGTCAAGTTGGGATATGAAAGAGAAGAATCTGGGACTACATCCGCGAAGATAATCTTGAGAGTCTACACAGAGGTGATTGTTCAAGTTCATGAAGTATCAATGGGCAAACAGGAAACTGGAAGAACAAAGTCACAAGCAAGAGCCCATAATAGTTGAAAGCTATATCACATAGAGAAAGCAGACATGGTACAGGATTGTTGGAGCACAAGCTTTTCAGGAAAGGGTGAATTATAAGGTCTTGCAGGCCAGCTAAGGCAGTTTGTTAAGGAAAAGACTGGGACTTAGAAATATCACTTGACAGATGCATGTAAGATGCATTAGTAATTGAAAGGCTGAAAATAGATCACTTAGGAATCTTTCACATGAGGCTAGGAGAGCAATTGAAAGAGCTCAAACACTTTTGGTAGAGTTGTTGAGAAATGTGTAGAAATGAGAATTGAATAGGAGGTTGAAGGCAGGAACTTAATATGAGCAAAGATCAATTCAAAATCATGCATTTAAGGAGGCCTATCTTGATACTCACACTACAGAGTTCTGAGCCGAGTCCACGTGTTCTTCAGAAAATTTAGATTCAGTTCATCACAAGAAATTATAATATCTAATTTTTTATTTGTGTTAACTAATACATTATTCACTATGTGATACATTTATATAGCAATGTCAGCCTTCACAAAAAATAATTCTGGTCAAAAAGGAAAAGCATTTTGCACTTGAAAAAATGCAAAAATTATAATTAGAGACAGACCACAAATATAACAGCAGTTTATGGAGGACACAGGTCAGGGAGAACAAACACAGAAACCACACAAATGTCACTTCTTTGACTTTTCAACATATCAAGTCCAAATAGGTTTTTTTTTTTTTTAATCTAGGGTAAAATGGAAAGTGATTATTAACACTTTTTTTTTAAACAATAATTTGTATCTGGTAAGCCCATGCTCTGGCAGATAACAGAGTAAACTCATCATTGAGTATATTATTAAATAGAAAACAAATGGAGGAGAATTAAAGAAGATAAAAATCAGAAGTAAAAAGAAAAGTTGTTTTAGAATAAGTAATTTACGTTTACTCTATGATTCATTTTTATTATGAGACCCCATGAAAATCCATAGCCCATCAATGAATACTGACTGTGTGTTCATGAAGAAGAATGGAATTATATTATGTAATATGTACATATATATATGCATATATATGTATATATATATATATATATATATATATATATACACACACACATATATGGAGAGAGAGAGAGAGAGAGAGTCCCAAACTTGCAAAAGCTGACAGGTGTGTATTGGGTTAGAGTGATGTGAGAGAATCCTAACCTTCTCTCTACTCAGGAGTAAAGCCAGGCTCTCTTGGCTCCACAGAGTGGCAACCTGTCCCTTGGTGGTGTAATTTAACATGATTTAGGAAGGAGGAGACCTGTTATGCAATTTCCCCACCCACAACAGAGATGTAAGCTGTTGATGTACAAGGAAAATTAGGCATGGAATGAAAATGGACTGGCTGGATTCATTAGCTGTAAATTTCCCATTTTTCATTAAGTGCTGTGAGGCTGAGTGATTTCATAAAATGTTTTTTACTGCACAAGGAACAGGATATTAAAGATAATAAAGATAGGTGGTTCCACCACCTGGGAGGGGATGTCTTACTAAGTCATGCAGCTTCATTAGCTCTTAGGACTATACACTTTAGACATCAAGGCTCAAGCATCCCTCAGCTTTGGATTTTCTGCTAATGCTGCATTCCACTGAGAATTCTGAAGAGGAGTTGAGATTTGTATGTTTTCGAACAAATGAGGTTTCTCTTAGGTTTGCATGCATGCATGACTCAGGACCTAGAGGAATCTGGAAGGAAATACAAACACTTTAATGTGGTGTCTCAAAGCTAATCAGTACCGGAAGAAGGAAAGGAAAAAGAAAACATGATTTTATTCCTGGCACAGCTAAAGGGATCAGTGTTTGAATCAAAAAGATGTACATATTCTCTACTGATACTGACCTGGTTATTTTTAGTGTTCTTTTTAAATTAAAAAGAAATTATAAACATTATTTGTCCTTAATTTGATATTTCCTCTGCAACTTGGCTATATTTTAATACATTGAGAACACTTGTTGCTTGGTGTTTGCACTAAAACATCATTATGAAAGCATTTGCATGATGCAGGAAATAGACGAATATGACTGGTCTGCTAAGAAACTATAACTGCTTACCTTCTAAGAATAAATAAATTAATAAGGTGATAGGAAAGGCAGCTAGATGATTTTTTAATGAGGAATTATATTTATCTTGAAAATTTTAAAATTTCACAACTACCTCTAGATATCTAGTTGTCCCAATGTCATTTCTTGGGATGAACATTCTTGTGTATGTGTGTGTGTGTGTGTGTGTTTAGTTATACATGACAGTAGAGTGCATTTTGACAAATTACACATACATAGAGTAGGACTTATTCTATTTAGGATTCCACTCCTGTGGTTGTGCATGATGTGGAGTTACCTTGGCTGTGTATTCAAATTCAAGGCTAGGAAAGGTAAGACCAATTAATTCTACTGTCTTTTCCTATTCCCCTTCTACTCCCTTCCCTACATTTCCCTTTGTGTAATCCAGTGGATTTATATTATTCTGCTCTCAAACCTCCCTTGTTTTGTTTTAGCATTCACCTATTAGAGAGAACATTCAGACTTTGGCTTTTGGGGATTGGCTTATTTCACTTAGTATGATACTCTTCAGTTCCATCCATTTACTGGCAAAAACCATATCATTTTTCTTTATGGCGGAGTAATGTTCCACGGTGTATATATACCACATTTTCTTTATCCATTCATCCACTGAAGGATACCTATGTTGTTTCCATAGCTTGGCTATTGTGAGTTGAGCTGCTATAAGCACTGATGTGGCTGTGTCACTGCAATACCCTGTTTTCAAACCCTTTGGGTAGGCCCAACTCTCCAACATGTCAGCTTTGGAACCCAATTCCTCAACAAGGACAAGAAGCAAAGAAGTAAACTCAAGAATCAATAAATGGGATGACATCACACTGAAAAGCTTCTTCACAGCCTAGGAAACAATCAAGAATGTGTGCAAAGATCCTACAGAATGGGAGAAAATCTGCACCACCAGTACCTCAGATAAGGCATTAATTTCCAGGATATACAAAGAACTCAAAAACTAACACCAGAAAAATGAATAACCCAATTGATTAATGGGCAAAGGAACTGAATAGGCACTTCACAGAAGAAATACTAATGGTCAAAAAATATATGAAAAAATGTTAAATATTTCTAGCAATTAGAGAAATGCAAATTAAAACCACACTGAGATTCCATTTCACTCCAGTGAGAGTAGCAATTATAAAGATTACAAGTAACAATAAATGTTCCTAAAGATGTGGAGTGAAAGGTACTCTCACACACTGTAGGTGGGACTGAAAATTGGTGCAACCACTCTGGAAAGCAGTATGGAGATTCTTTAGAAAACTTGGAATAGAACCACCATTTGACCCAATTATCCCATTCTTCAGTCTATACCCAAAGGGATGAACATTCTGTTCCCACTGAATGGACTTGCATCCTGACAGAAAATCAATTGAAATAAGGAGAGTGAAATACTTACATTTTTTGAATGGTTGGGAAAGAGAGAGAGATACAAGTCAAATACATTTCTAAACAATTAACATTGGAAGGCTTCCTTTAATGAAATGAGAAATATGTGGATCTGGTTCATTGAATTTTCTAGTTTAATATTATAAAACATATGTTAAATTTTAAAAATGATCTCCCATTAATCATGTCATCCCGATAAATTTCTTTTGTTTGGGAGCTTTTTTCTATTTTACAATTTTTTTTTTTTTTCCAGAACAACAGCTTGCTCATTCATCCTGAAATTCACAGAGACTGACACATGGTGTCTATGTGTTTACTAAGTAGTTATTGAGTAAATGATAACTTTTCCTCTTTAGATACCATGTGTAATTTTCTCTTCAGTTGGAGGTGGCACAGCAAAGACCAGTCCTGAAATTCCTAGATGGGCTTGTTGACTCTCTACCCAGACTTTGGAATGATCCAGAATTCAACAAATTTTGCTGTAAGCTACATGGCATGAGTACACCTGGTTCAATCTTGAAATGCTTAACTAATGATGTAGATAAACAACAATTAATGCTCACATAATGTAGAAATAAAATACCAGGGAGAGAAAAAAAATGGATTTTGATTTTCAGGAATACACATTTCACTTTTCCTTTCGGATTTGCCCAGCATTCATGGCAACATTAAAGCAAGAGGTTTCAAATAAATAGGATAATCTTAGACACTCCAGAGAAATGCTCAGAAGAAATAAAAATATGTATCCTGGAGGAGTCAGGATATTGATTAAATTCCAGCATTTGACATAATGCTTTCCAAAATTACAGTGAGAAATAGCAGTTAATTCTGAGGTGAGATTTAAAAACAAAACAAAAAAGTAGACAGCTTCCACTCAGTTATCATGGGGTTCTGGAGATATGACAGTTGCAATCACACAAATAGCCAGAGGGTTAATTTTGATTAAACACAAAAACACTGATGATAGATCAACAAGAGCAGCAGCCAAAACAATGATAACCCCATTGCATTTGGACTTAACTGGTAACTTGATTCCAAAATCATTATTTTTACAAATAATGATCAAAATTATTTCAACACCTGAACCAACTAAAATTGAAATTTTCATGTTTTTTGTTTTTGTTTTTAAGTTAAGGAATCTAAGGTAAATGTGAAAAGATTAATGATAATGTGCATGATGTTTGGTAAAGAGCATGACAAATATTTGTGTTGTGTGACCAAGAACAAGATTTTCAGTTCTACGCTTCCCTATACTTACTGCTAAAAAAGAGACCATGAACGCCCAGGGTTATTACCTTAGTTTCAGCATGATTATTAGTCACTGATCTTTGAGTTTCTTCCCACTTCTGTTTTCTCCATCTCCTTCATGATTGGCCTCCCTGTCAAGCAGACTCTGAATGGAATTATGCATGTTATTTATTGAGAAAAGATTTCACCCATATGGTGGACAAGTAAGCAGGATGGACAGAAGAAATCAAGCAGCAATATAGCCTAAGTAAATGCCTCAATTGATACATCAAAGATTTCTGGAGCAGAGGTGCTGCTCATAATATTGCCATTTTGAAGTGAGAATGAAAATTTATACCTTGCATTGACCAGGCTGCCTGGGCACGAGGCATGACTAGTGGAGAGGCAGCTCTTTTCAGTTGAGGGTGTCTCAGCAGAGCTAAGTCTATGTGTACCTCATTCACCAAGGGGAATGGAGGGAAAACACCCCAGCGGCTCCTCACTTCACCAACATAGATGACATTCCTTCCAAGACCTAGACAAGTGACCTTTGCATTTTGGGCATGCTCTGCAGTTAGGACATTGTGTCACTTTCCACAGACCTGACCAATAAGATCCCTGGGGCTCTGAGGAATGTTTATCTACCTGATGAGATAAAGGGAGGACAGAGAGAATTACAGAGAGGAGCTTCCTTCTATCAGACCCCTTCTTTCCTTCACTGGATGTTTGTTGAGACACAAACCTTATAGCAGTAGTACCCAGTTACTAGAAATGCAAGAAAATGGGAGAAGGGATGATATTCTGTTATCGAGAAAACTAAATTAAGCAATTTGGGGACTTCTTACCTGGCTGTTTTCATTCTACAGAGGATATTTCTCTGCCCTAGGCTTTTAGGTCTTCCCCACTCACACCCCACCCCTGGGGATTTTTTATTTTGGAGGCAAAAATACCCAAACTGATGTAGAGTTTAAATAGATGAAGGATATGACACATAACAAATGTTTAATATTCTTCTTTTCTCTCCTCCAAAACATACAAATCATTTTATAAGATTTAACTGTATAGAACTCATAAAAATGGATCATTTGTTAAGAGTTGGATTTTCTAATACAGAAAACATCTGATGGGCATAATTCTCACATGTAATATATAATGCTTTATTTTCTGGAAAAAGATCTTCTAAAAATTTATATGTTAATATCTGCTGATCATCAATATGAACTGTACAATGAAATAATATTTTATGCGGGGCAAAGCAATGTTTCTCCACCTTAAAGGTCTCAGGCTTTTGTGGATTTAAATCCTTATTACTTTCTTGAGCTCTCCTACACCATCAGGCTACCCACTGTTAAGGTCTACAGCTAACAATTCCCTAGCCCAGCCCCTCCTGCATTTATGTATCTGTGGTGATCCGTATAAACTTTATGAGTTAGTGGTCCAACCCTGTTAGAACTATGATCAAATTATTAACAGAGTCTTTCAATGAACGACTGATGGCTCTCTTGTCTATGAATTTAACTAGTGGTCCATTGGTATTTTTTTTCCTATTCTCTGGATGTTAGCTTCTCAGATACATGAGATTCCAAAAGGACTAGAATACAGACATGTATTGATTAGGTTTTCATCACTGCGACCAAAATACACAATGAGTACAATTTAGGGAAAGAAAAGTTTATTTTGACTCACACTTTCAGAATTTCAGTCCATGCCCAGCAGTTTCCATTGCTCTGGGTCCAAGGTGAGGCAGCACATCCTAGTAGAAGGATCTAGCAAAGGAAAACTTCTCAGTTTAAGACAGTCAAGAAGCATAGAGACAGTGAAAGGGGCCCCAGGGAAAATCAACCCTCCCAGGATACCCTCAGTGACCCGTCTCCACTAGCCATGTCCTACTTTCCTAGAGTTACCATCCAGGTAGTCCATTCAAATGAGGATGGACTGATTAGGTTACAGCTTTCATAATCTAATGATTTCACCAGCAAATATTCCCGTATTAACATAGGAGCTCTTGGTGGACCCTCATATACAAACCATAACAAGGTACAGAATGTCTTTCATCTTTCTATTGGTCTTTTGTCATTTCTAAAACTTAACAGTCATATTAGCAGAAACAGTTACTATATATTTAATTTTTGCTCAATGAAGAATAATACTATACATTTTATATTATTTATACTTAACAAAGTCCAGCAAAACAGGAAGATTATTTTTGTTTTAAAGACAAATAAAAATGAGAAAAAAAAATAAGATTTCAGATAAATGGTGGCAGACCTGACCATTCCATTCTCTTGTTTTTTTAGTTTTCATTTTTGTTGTTGGTTGTTTGCTTTGGTACTGGATTTTGAACCCAGGGTCACTTAACCACAGAGCCACATCCAGAGTCATTCATATAGATAGATAGACAGACAGAGATATAGATATATAGATATAGATGTTTATGAGATAGGGTCCCTCCAAGTTGCTTAGGGCCTTGCTGAGTTGCTGCAGCTGGCATTGAACTTACAATCTTCCTGCCTCAGCTTCCTGAGCCCCTTTGGATTAGAGGCATGTGCCACTGCACCTGGCCCATTTTCATTTAATTTACTTTATTATATATTTATATATATGTATATATAATTTTAAAATAATTTAAATACTCTTATATATATATATATATGTATGTATATATATTATATATATATATATATATATGCCTTTTAGTTATTTAAGCTACAGGTAAAAATCTCTGGAAATTACAGTGATATATAGAAGTTTTGCCCATATTTTGAGACTGATGTAGCCAAAATACTGAAACTAACCAGTTGAATACTGTCTCTCTTCTTCCTTTTTTTCCTCTAGAATTTGTATTCCTATTACTGTAAAGCTGTCTCCAACGCACAGTGTCGTTTTTCACAGATTTGGGAATATCACAATCTTGAGTCATTTTTTGAAAACTAGGCTATCCATAGAAGAAAGAGCAGTACTTTATTTACTTTACTTGAAAATACGTTCAGTAGCACGGCTCCATAAATACACATCTTTGCATCTCATTTTCATGATGATCTCATGGGTACAGCAGTCACTGAGCATTACTGAAACACTTCCATGCCAGAAACACAACATAACTCAGGAGACTCAATATAAAATTATTATTATTATTTTAAGTGTTATTACTTTTATGGCTACATGGATGCCTGGGGCGCTGTGCAGTGAATAAAATACGTGTTATCAAATAAATATATACAAAATATCAGAACTAAAGAGCTCACAATTTAAAAACTAGACTAGCAATGGAAGGCAGGTGCTTGAAAAATGAGGACAAGTTGCCCTAAAAGTCTGGAAATGAAAGAGGGACTTCAGGTAATATAGTTCTAAAGTTGGAATGACGCTAACTAAGACCGCAGATTTATTCAACCATGCCACTGTCATTTAGGGCATAAGAAATAACCAAGCCATGCAAGCCAAAGTTCAGTCTATTAAAGGCAAAAATGAAATATACATTAAAAAATTCACTAATGTAACCTCATTGCTCGAGTATGGTAGAAAATGAGTACAACGTTATCATGGTCCCTTAATTTCCCACCTTCCTCAGCTTCTTTTTTTCTTTCTCAAGTTTTAGTAGACCCTGCTTTACCTCTTTTTTCCTTTTCTTAGTTTCCTCCTCTTCCCTTTTGCCCATAGGATATGATAGGGCCCTTCCTGATTTCAACTTTTCCAATTTTTTACTGTCATTGCCTGGTTTCTCCTATACCCCCACATGCCCTCAAAGCAGAGAAATCCTCAGCTCATGACAGGCAGGAGGCATAGAAAGAGTGAAAGGGGCCACAGGGAAGGAAGATCAACCCTCCCAGGCAGACATGCCACTCCATTCAGAAATGAGACTTGAAGGCATAAAGTTCATTCAGAAGGTGCAGAGATACCAGGAGACAGTGGAAGACGATATTAGTCAGAAAGTCAAAGTGGATGTCTTTAAGCAGTGACTGGATTGCTCGTCACTGCAAGTCAGAATGACATTTTGGACACAGTGAGGTAGCCACAGTGAGTGGAGTATCAGTTGCATGCACTATAACATGACCTCAACTACATTAAGTATTACTTACCTGACGGCTGTAAGAATGTGAAATTATCCTAGCCTTCCCGTGCCTTTCACATATCTCAAAAAGCAGATGTTCAACTGCAAATTTACTTGATTACACTTTAACTGATACAATAAAAGACACGTCTAAACATGATAAACACAAGATGACATCTTTTAAAGCTTCTACTGCATGTAGTTTGTAAAATTATTTAGCGCAACATTATCCTACTCTGTTACATCAGGGCCCCTTCTTAGTGCTGCTTATCCATTACATACATACTTAGATGTAAATGAATAAAACAACTGACTACGTGATATGCTTTTACTCTGATCTCTTTGCTTCCATATTATCCTTGTTTTCCAAAACAAACTGCATTTTAATAACATAAATAAAATTTGAGTTTCTTTGGAAAAAAGTGGATTATGGGCCAGAGTATTGGGAGAATATTTGTCCTTCTAGATCAAATGTAAAATATGACTGTCAACAAATATAAGTAAACAGATTATAACTAGAACATAATATGCACTTGATAAATGAAGGGAGAGTAATTGACAAGAGTTCGGCATGTATTAGGCCATACTGAGAAATTTATTAGAGCAGTTTTCAATGGCTACTATGGAAAGAGTTAAAATTTTAAAAGTGAAGCATAGATGTTATCCCATTCAAATTTTGAAGACAGGTCTGAGTTCATAATCTTAGATGTGGACTATTTTTAGAAAAATAAATGCATGTGCAGGATTTTTCTTCTTTCTATGTTAGCAGAAGGCACATTTTAGGGTTGAACTAAGGTAGCTCCCCTGCACGATTTCAGAGCTGATGTCTTTCAAAGACACCAGAGGTCTTTCTGTTGCACTGTGAAAGGATTTGAGGTTCTTCCACACTTGACAAAGCTGCTGAAATAAGGAATCTTTATGCCATTGCTTTTATAACCATTTGATTATTTCATTTGCTTAACAGAAATTGTATTATCATCTCAACTGTTAACAACATGATGAGGTTTTTTCTGAGTTAGAATAAAGGAGGAAAAGCCCATATATGACTTATCCCAATGATACAAAATTCTCACAGATCTGGAATAATGGGTGGGTCCTATCTACATCAGCAGGTGTTCTGCCAATGGAACACTTCTCTATTATCTTCAGTAGAAAAATTTAAACTGATTTGCTGACTGGAGGATTTGGAAGAGGCAACAAACAATGAGAAAATTTGAACAGTTGTTCCCCGGCAAACTAGCTAACTAGTTTGTATGGGAGAGAGTGAGAGAGCGAGAGAGAGAGAGAGAGAGAGAGAGAGAGAGAGAGAGAGATGAATTTATATGTGCTTTAGAGGAAAATAACACAAAAATTGCAATTAATGAAAGTTTTCTCTGAACCCTTGATTTAAATCTCACAGTCTCTTTTAAACAAACACTCCAAATGATTATAATTTAAATTTTTTTTTTCATGGAAAGATAGATACTGCTGAGTCTTTACAAAAAAGCATCATCTCTAAGATTAAAATGTCCACTTTCCTTTCCTTATTCTTTTTCTATATGGTGGGACTAATTAGATCTAATTAAAGTGAATACAAGGATACCAAACCCTAATGAGTGTCTATTTTTGATATACTTTTAAATGAAACGCAAAATGAGATGCTTTGGAGTTTTTCCTCTTTAGCAAAGGACAAATAAACAGGAGAAGATGTGTTTCCAAGGTTAAAGCCAAAATGGGTCAAATGAAATTTATGAAAGGAAATTTCTCGAGAAAATATCACAGGTAATCATAAAACACGGGTGATGTCTTCCAATTAGCAAAGTCACTAGTTCAAATCACAGCATGAGCATGCATGTATGTGTGTGAGTGTGGGCCTGCGCGCGTGCGCGCGCGCGCGCGCACACACACACACACACACACACACACAATTTTTAAAAAGCCTCTGGTATTTGATTGAAATGGCAAATGAAACAAGGCAGCTTATGTTGAGAGCAGAAACTAAGAGACAATGCTTGAATCCATAGCAAAATTTAGCTGCTGCCATTTAGTTTCATATATATTATCTTTCTTTCTATTTCCCCTGCCCCCCCTTCTGGCACTTTCCATTTCTTGGTGAGGAGGGAGGCAGGCAATCTTGTTCACCAGTTAGGAACCTGGGCTCTGGAGATGGTGGAATCTTCTGGTTAAAACACCTTCAGGATAGTTCTGATGAGGACTAAAGATAATATATGTAAACGATCTTATTATGGTTTGGATCTAGACTGTTACCTCAAAATGTGTATGTTGAAGGCATGTTCTCCAATGCTCCAAGGATCAGAGGTGGGGCTGTAAGCAGTGATTATATCATAGTGGTACTAACCTGATCGGTGGATTAATCCATTTGATGGATCAAATCCACAGACAGCTGAATAGAATACTGTGAGATGGACCCACCAAGTGCAGGAATTAGGTCCCTTGGGGATGTCCAGGAAGGGTTTATTGTCTCCTAACTTCTTCCTCTCTCTCTCTGCTTCTCAGCTGCCAAGTGCTGAGCAGTTTTCCTCTGTCATGTCCTTCTACCAGGAGATTTCTGCCTTGGAATCAGCCCAGCATGCACTAAGACCTTTGAAACCATGAGCTAAAATAAAATGACCCTCCTCCACGTTGCTCCTGTCAGGTATTTTGTCACAATAGTGCAAAGTTGACAAACACCGATCTTTATCCCAGCTTCTTCTATTTCCCATTTTTGCAAGGTTGATTTCTTCAAAGTCGTCAGACTATTAATCTGGTTCAGAGAGAATTCCCAACAAAAATGTAAAAATCTTCTCTTTTTTGTTTTACTCTAATTTCATCTGAAATTCAGAGGAAAATTTTGTCAACCAGGAATTTGTCAGGTGGAAAACAAAATCAAGGGTTAGTCTTGTACATATAAGAAGTAAACTAAATGCCAGCCCTGAATTCATTCATTCATTCATTTCTATTTTTATCTGACTTGTTTTGTTATACATAAGGTTAAGTAATAAGCCAGCCTTCCATTTCTATCTGTTGCAGCCATACCCAATGAATGCAGTAAAGCCCATCTGTGCCCTTGCATTTGAAGGTAAATTTCTAACTGGGTAAGCAAAAGATGCTCTTGGCAGAAGTTATTTGTGAAGGGAGAATCAACTAGTATGGGTATGAGATAAACATAGCTACTTATTAAATTTTATTAAATAAAATTGATAAAGAATTATACGTTTCAGTTTAAAAATAAAAACAGGGCTAAACGTTCACAATAAGCAGGCTGAGGCAGGAGGATTGCTAGCTCAAAGCCTAGTTCATCAATATTAGTCACCACTTAATATAGTAGCTGAGGATTATTCCTCTTATTGAACCATCTCTATATTCTATCATCCCAACATTGTTGCATACCAATATTTTGTTTAAAAAATCACAGATTTCATTTCATAGCACACACACACACATACACACAAACATACACACACACATATATATACATTACACATATAATACATGGCTTATTCAAGAATTCTGTTACTAAATTTTGTTTTCTTTTACACCTGTCTAAATGTTTTTCTTGGTGTTAATAAACACTTATTTTAAAATGTTTATTTGATTACTTTTATTAATCAATATCTGTCATTTTTCTTTCAAAACTACACTAGGCCTTTCAAATACAGACTATATATATATATATATATATATATATATATATATATATATATATATATATATATATATATATATATAGTCTTTACTCTAAAAACTTGTATCCAGTGCTTATCCCAATTTCCCTTTGTTACTTTAAAACATAGAATCCTTTATTTTCCAAATCCTATACCTACTACTTTCAAAATTTTACTTCCTGGCTGTCTGAAAGTACAATTTTTGATAGCTTTTTAAACAGAAATTTGTATTGTAGAAGAATAAAAATATCTTTCCTTCACATTTTCATGGGCTCAAGCTCAAGGTCTTTATAACAAAAGACAGATTAAGAAGAGAAAAATATAAGTTTATTTAATACAAGTTTTATATGACATGCTATTCTTCAATAGGAAAGTGAAAATACAAAGAAATGGCTAGATCTGTGTAAATTTTCAAGCTTAGGGTAATGAAGAGTAGACAGTCATAAGTAAATATGATTAGAAGACAAAAGGATATCTAATGGTAGTAAACTGAGGAACCTTAGCAAGTTCTGTTTGTTCAGATCCTTTTGTCCTCTTTGTGCCTTTAGCCCTTTTCTCCAGATGTAAAGAGGACATGTCTGGAATAAACTTCTTATGACCCACATTCTGAGAGAAGGGTTAGGGTAGAGAGCTACCTTCCTGCCTCTGTGCTCTTCCCAAATGCCAAGGTGCCATGTTTTGGAGAAGCATGTCTCAAATTCCATCTGTATGCTTATTTTTATAATTTTGCAATTTTGAAAATATATGTAATCTGTATTTAAGTTTAATAATTTGGTGCAATACAGAATTTTATACTCAAAACAAAATTGTCCTTAAAATTTTAAAGATCTTTCTTCCCTAGAAGTCTATACTACTCTTGACTAGTATTATTATTATCTGTAATAATTATATACATATGTGTATATGTATATATATATATGTGTGTGTGTGTGTGTGTGTATCATGACACCCAAGTTCATCATCAAAGAAAAAATTTTGTCTATTATATGTAGAAATATATACAGAAAATGGGCGCTCAAAAATAATGTGTGTGAGATTTGAAGAACTTTAAACTGAAGAAAGTATCAGTGGAAATATTTTGGGATATGATTAGAATCATTAGTTAAAGAAAAAATGTGGTTAAGTAAGAGCATTGTGCTTTGTTTGCATTCCTGGCTCCACAAGTTATTAGCTTCATGACTCTGGGCATAGTAGCCTGTCTGAGCCTGAGTGGCATCAACTGAAAGATAAAGGTAATATTTGCATTGCAGAATTTTTCTCTTTTCTAAAGCTTTAGCCAATACTCAATGGTTATGCCTTTCTGTTCAGAAGGTTCTATTTACTTTTTTAATTAGAAAATTTGGAAAGCCTTTTGTAAGTTGATTTCCACAGGAGTTAGCCTTATTTTGATATAGAGAAATATACATTCTTCTAATCCAAGCAACTTGGGATCCTGAAGCAGGAGTGTCACAAGTTGGAGACCAGCCTCTGCAACTTAGCAAGACCCTCAGGAACAGTGAGATTCTGTCTGGAAATAAAAAAAAATAATAATAAAAGGGTGGGATATAGTTCAGTGGTATATTACCCTTGGATTCAAACCCCAGTACAAAGAAAAAAACATGTGTGTTCTTGTGTGTGTGTGTGTGTGTGTGTGTGTGTGTGTGTGTGTGTGTTTAATGTCATCCCCATTGGAGGAAAAAAAAAAAAAAAAAAAAAAGAATCAGGGCTGACAAGACACATTTACTAAAAATAGCCAATGCTTCAGTGAACTCCAAATTACTTGCTTAAAGTGTTCCCCTTGCATATCTGCTAATAAAATATATACAGTTTGAGTAGGGCAAAGAAATAATATTAAAGAAAAATAATGCAAAGCAAGTAGAAGTGCCTTCATTTTTCTCAGTAAAAATCAAAGAAATGATTAATGTCACTCCTTTTTATAACTAAATTAATATGTGTGGAAAACAAAAAACAGCAATGCATCAAATTCCAATCAAAGGAGTGGAAATGAAAGAACACAAATTAAGTTGCTCATTATACTTGTCAGTTATCTGCATTAGACAACCAACTTTAAAATCACAACTTGCAACCAAGGCTAGAATTTCTCTTCAGCTATGCAAATGTGCTTACGGCTAATTCTATTTTCCTGATAGGCAATCTAACACTTTGGGCTTCTCCTTTCTTGTTCTGGCAATTTAAGCCCACCTAGTGTATTTCCTGAGTATTCATCTCACTTTATCAATAAAGATTAAAGACTTAGTCTAACTGGTAATCCCATTATCTGGCATGATAAAAGTAAATGTATCTTTGGTCACTGCCTGCAGAACTCAAGGGATTTATCATGAGTGAGTATAAAATCCAATTAATCTCAGCTTTCTTAGCAGCCATGTCGATCATTAGTCTATTCCCTTGAATGCATGTATTTACCTTTAGTTTACCAGAAGATTTTCTAGATTTAAAAAAAATTTTTTAAATGATTTAGTTTGATTACAATCAAAACTAGTATGTTCTAAAATAATAAATCTGTATGTTGTAATGTTTTTAAAATAATAAATGCTCATATGGAGTAAAAGAACAAGATGTTTTCCATTTTAATAAAATGAATAGGCTGGACTCATGGTTTCATTGGAAGCTTTCTCTCAAGATATGAGATAGAGGACTGCATTCTTCAGAATCAACCCAAATTTTCTATCTTTGAAGAATAAACACATTCTTCCAATTCTTCCTTATCTCCCTCCCTCTTTATCTCTCTTACACACACACACACACACACACACACTTACACACAAACAAGCACATGCATGAACACACACACAAACTTTACAACATTTAGACAAATGAAACTGGCTGATAGAGACATCAACTTTTGGGCAATAATTAAAATCCAGGTGTGGCAAAATCATTGTGCTATTATGAGGTTTAGATGATGAGATAATATTTATAAAGCTGTTACCAAATTTAGACAAAGCAAATTTTAATAAGCACTTGCTATTATTGTTACTATTTCCACAGTATTATTCATAAAAGACTTCTGAACTTCTTTTGTTGCTTTAGGGAATTGAAATTAATAGATGAAAAATTTGCCTGGCTTGTTGGCTCTAGTATTTTAGAGTGCCTTATGGTATTATGTAAAGGCAAATATAAATTATAAATAAGAAGATTACTTCTCACTGTTGAAAATTATGGTAAAAGATCTGGCATCTTCACTCTTTTTTCTTCAAAAATTCTTTCTTTGTCTTTCTCAACTGCATGCAAATATTTTTCATTGTTAGTCTCACATCTCAGGAATGTTCAAGTACCTGAGAACATAGCTTTGAAATGTACCAAGTTAGTTAGTGCTTAATCTCCCTGGAGAAGTAAGGAGATTGGCCTAACATCAGCTATAACCTCACCCCAAGTTGCAAAAACTATCTCATGTATTGAATGGATTATATCCACTTAGCTATATAAAAGAGATTGTCTTTGAAATCTCCTTAGTGGATTGCCAGTGATGATTGCCTTACCTTCTTTGGTTTAACATTTTCAATAAAACTTTTACAGTTTCAGAGAAGTTTTCTGGGTTGGAAGGAGATTTTGTTTTCGATTACATTTCTCCAAGAATTTTCACTCTTCCTCCTCCCCATGTCTGCATGACAATCCTCAAACCTCAGTATCTCCCAACATCATGGGATGGGACAAAATCTTAGGTGGCCATTTTATTCCCTCAGAATACATAGACAATAGTGTGAATCATAGATTCTTACTGAGGATGGATAGTGGAGTCTGTATGACTCTGGAAGAAGCTTGCCAAAAGTCCTCCAAGAAAATGCAAATGTCTAATTTTTTGCCCTAAGTTTATTTATTTATTTATTTATTTATTTTGCACAAGATGTTTGTTACAAATGTTAAGGTAATTTTTTTTTTTCAACATCTGCCAGGCACTTTGGACATAATCTCCCAGAGATTAAGGAAGCTAAGGCTGGAATATCATAAATTTGAGATCAACCTCAGCAACTTAGCAAGACCCTGTCTCAAAATAAAACAAAAAGAGTTGGGGATGCAGATCATTGGTAGAGCTCTCATGGATTTTGTTGTACCCAGCAAAATACAGATTAAAACTCCAAGCCATGTCACACTTGAGAAAAAAAAAAAAAAAAAAAAAAAAGCCTTTATTAAGCTGATCAGTGGCCACCATCCACACCCATCACACAGCATGACAAGATGGCGCACCGGCAGTTACTTTCAAGGGTGTGTATTTGGTTGTTCAGCTGGTGCAAGCAAGCCACAGTACAGAAGCTGAATTTGGGCTGTTAGTGAGACAATGCAATGGGTACTTTGGTATTTCCCATGGGACTTTCCAGGTTGGCATAGCAACAAGCATGTAGAAGGGAAGGGGGGTCAAAATGACCCTGGTTGAGTACACGTCGGAGGATGGTTACGAATGTCTAGACAATCAATCTCTGACAAGGTACGTTGCCCAAGAAAACTGGAAATCCAAGAGAACCATTCTACATTGTATAAGAATTGCTATTTTTGTGTTGCCAAGTATGTTATGCTAGGTAATGATTAATGGGTACAGAGGCAGGACTTCCTGTGTTCTATTATTTCTAAGAAACAGAACTACTTCTCAGAACTCCTAAGATGGCTGCTGAAGGACAAGATGGAGTCCCTTTAGTTCTCTTATCACAGATTTAATTCCCAGTATCTGTCTATCTATATATACATATGTGTGTGTGTGTGTGTGTATAGATAGATAAATATATATATATATGTATATATATGTATATTGATACTGTTGATGTGTGTGTGTGTGTATGTGTGTAGGAAAGACTTCAGTATAGAACTAAGCTCTACTCCAAATACAGCAACGACAGCTGGTGATTTGTACCCAAAGAACAGAGTGAGGTGGGTGGATGGAATATTTCTAAGAGGACCTAGATTGGACACCAAGGTTGGGGATCCGTACTAAATAAGACAAACATAGTTCTTATTAAAGCAGACCGGGGACTGGGGCAAGAAAGGTGCTGAGTTGAAAATGACTCAGAGGAACATGATTAAAATATATTACAGGAAGCTACTGCTTAATAGTGGCTATCCTAAATAGAAATTGGAAGTAGGGAGAAACTCAGATCTGAGGTCTGAGAGAAAAATCTATTGCTAGAAAGAACCAAAAACATACCACCAAAACTTTAAGTTACTTAAAACCAACTGTGCCAATAAACATCATAAAAGTTAGAAATATCTTTTATCTAAATATTACATTTGAATCTTATTGTATAAACATGCTTTTTAAATTAAGAGGCAAATTTATTTAATACATTACAAATTGTATTAGAAATCTACAGCTCAGAGTTAGACATATCCATTAATCTCATACAATATTTTTTATAGTAAAAGCCTGCATAATTATTTCACAAATCAGGGAACCAAATTTCAGGGAGGACTAGTAATCTGCCAAATAAAACAATACAAATCATTTAACTAAATTTTGTTGTTTTTTGACAAATGGTTATAAAACGTAGTTTATATAAAAGGTATTGAATTAGATTCTTTCTATTATAAAAAGAATAAGAAATCAAAATTCTCTTCATGAACTTCTTAGAAAAACATAGAGCCACAGAAAAAGAGCCCCAGTAGAAAATGAAAACAGAAATACAGAAAGATACAATTGTGCCCAGCCTCTGTCTTCATCATAATTTTTTGAGTGACCACAATGTGTCTAAAATGGACCTCTTATTTGCATCTCCTGTTTAATCTGCATGTATTTCAAGTATGAGTTTCTGATCTCTTTTAAACTAGGGATAAACTTTAATTTTCACCTGATACTTTTATAGCTGAGAATGAAAACTTAATTTTAAGTGAGCAGTTTATTTTGGAAACCAGAAAAATAAAAATAAGCCTTTCCCTACTAGTAGACCTAAATATCCTTGTGAATATGAAAAATATTCTGCATTTCTTTAGGAACCCTTTGCATTTTATTTTTCTACTTAAAACTGAGTTCATTCTGACAACCTGATCTAAGAAGCTAGAAAGTTTAATTTTAAGAAGCATTGGTTTAATTCAATTAATTCAATAAATATTTGTTCAGCACCATTCCAGACTTCTTTAAGTGTAGAATAAGATATAAAGATTAAAAAAAAAAAGAAAAAAAAAAGACATGGTGTAAACTATTGAGGTTCTGACATGGAAAAATACATCATATGTAAGAAAACTTGAACTAACAAGCACAAAACTAAAGAGCCATGAGAAAGATGGTAACCAGACTTCAAGGTGGTGCCCAGCGATTCTCCACCTCTGTATCTTCACAACCTTGCTTCATCTTTTTCCACACTTGCCCAGATTGGACTGTGTTTTCAACTGAATATTGCATAAGTGATGGGTTTCTGTTCCAAGATTAAGTTATAAACGGCACTAAGGTTCTGTTTTGCTTCCTCTTTCACGTTCTTCCTTGATCTTGGATCACATTCATGCTCTGAGTGAAGCCAGCTACATGTGGTACCCTAAGCAATGAGGAACTAAATCCTCCTACAAACAGCGTGAGAGTGATCTTAAAAGAGGAGCTCTTGGGCTTCCTGTGACTTCAACCTTCACTGGTATCTAATCAAGAACGCATAAGAAACTGAGCCAGATTCCCCTAATGTAAACCACCATTGGATTTCTGATGCTTAGAAATTATATGACATGACAAATGTCTTTTGTGTGAGCTGTTATGTTCTGGAGTTGTTTTGTAACAAAGACAACTGATGAAGAGAGCTGTGCAACTAATGGCAGTAAAATTCAGAGATGGATTTGTTTCCTCCTTTGTGGTTAAGAAAATGGAGTACATTATCATGGTGTTAGCAACCTTTTGAAGTGATTGTAAGAAATACTTTGGATTTGGAGAAAACTGTGCATGGACAAGAAATCCTGGGAGGTAGGAAAGTATTTAAAGGTACAAAGGCAAAAGTGAATTCATAAGTATTTAATGATGTTTCAACTACTTAGGTTCTAGGTACATGGAGGGTGTTAAATGAAAAGATGCTGGAGTCAGATGAAGAAATACACATATTTGTTGTTTAGTTTAGGAACTAACATATGGTTTAATAGACAGGGAATTAAGAGTAATTGTATTAATTGTATTTTATTCTCAAATAAGAAATTCACAAAATTAGGCTATATTTAGGAAAGATTTGTAGGGCAATGGTGAATGGCAAAAATTCTTTAATATATGTGCAGGGATATTCTGAGGGATGAGAGAACATTCTCATTGCTGAAAAGATTGCAAGTTAGAGGGAGGTGTTAGCCAAGTAGAAGTGTTACAAGTCATGAGTTTTAGATGGAGGAACGCAAAGACTGAGGCAAGTTATTGTATTGGACAATGTTTTGTGTGTTTCATGAAAGAATAAATACATAAAGAATAAACTAAGAAAATTAAGAGGTCAAAAAGAGAAAGTATACATGGTATTTGTGTCTTCCAAGGGAGCCTCATTCTTTATACATGAGTAAAATTCAATCTTTATAATACTGTTCAGCAACTGATATTTTTTAATGCCAATTCACAGGTGAGAAAAACTATGCAAGTACTTTAGTTACACAGCTGGGAAGAGATGGAGCTGGGATTTGAGTCAAGATCTGTCTAATAATACTTCCCTTACACTTTATACTCTACTCTGATGCCAGAAAGCTGTGTTTGTCAGCAGTCCCTGTAATTGGAAGTCAAGTTTGCCAAGCAAGGCTGAATCAGATAAGACTTTTTCTTTGCTTTCTAACTGAGAGCTAGATTGTCTCTGTTGGGGCTGATACTCCAACTCAATTAAGCTAATGCCATATGATCGGTTTGGTAGAAATCCATTATCTCTGTGGAGTGACTGAGATTGCCACATTTGTAACAAAGAATCCATCAAAATATTTACTCGGGTAGCCTTACATAAATAGTACCTCAAATAAACACCTTGCAGTTTTATTTTCACTTTGTGAAGTCAGTCATATAAGGTAAGGTGGGAAAGAGACTACTGTTGTCAAATATCAAGGTCAAAATAATTTTAAAAAAAATTATTGAATGGGAAAAGTTTCTATTAGACAAGAACAGACTGAAATTTTTACCTTTGTCCCTGGCTCCAAATCAATTATAAAACTAATAATAGCCCATATTGACCAGAAAAACATATAATCCAAATGTAATGTTCATGGTTCTTACTGATAAAGAATTGGTTTTTACATTATCTTATTCTCCTATTATATATTTACTTTTCATCCACAATAGAAAGCAAATATTTGAAGGAAATACACTATTAATATGCCATATTTCTCAAGAGATTTATGTTCACAAATGTTTGCTTAAGTGTTTATAATTTATTCTCTTTACCCCTGTGGCACAGACACCTACTTTGGGGAAATCAGTTAACTGGGATGCATCGATCTCGTGACCTGTGAACTTTGCTTCCTTTCATTATCCTTTTCTTTACATTATTTTCACGTTGCCCTTGATCTGTTTCTTCTTCATACCAATTTGTGATGCTCCCAGACTTCCTTGAAGCTACTGGGAAGCACTGGCATGGCACATGAATTCTGCAAAAGGACAGTGTCGTAACAGATGAAATGGGACTTCCATTCTCATCACCTCCAAACTGAAGGTGGTCCTCAGTGAGAGGTGAATGAGGTGGCACGTCAGCCAAAAGCAGCCTCGGAGGCTCCTGCGCATATCAGAAATTGTCTATGCTCAATCTTCTTATGGTGTACTTAAATGCAAACCTCTGTTATAGTGCAACGGAAAGAAAGACTCTGAGAAGCAGAGTCTATGCTACTGACCTTCCCTCATCAGTGGGAAGCTTCACCCAGAACCTGTGCCTATTTCTGAAAGTCATTATGAAATGCTGTGCTAGTCACTTTGCTCTATGTTAGGTACTGGCTTCACCTATAGAGTTCCTCATATCAAGTCAGGGGGATTGATTAAAAAAAAAGTTCAAACTACATAGTTAACTTAAAGCAAGTCCATAAATTTCTGACACATAAAGCTTTCCTAAATTTTTAAGCACCAATAATAAAACCAGCACATCTTCACTATTTCTCTCTTCTGCCTTCTTTCTCTTACACACACGTGTGCACACATACAAACACACACACATTCTAGAACTAGAACTGTTTTTAAAGATAAAGTCAATATAGTGATAACATATTTTATTCCCTCCAATTTAAGAATTTCCATATTACTCAAGGTGTCACAGGAACATTAAGAAAATGTAAATTTGAAATATCCCTTGAAACATTGCCTGAATACTTTTCTGTTAATAACATTTTTGTAATAATATTAAAAATCATTGTTGAGCATTTGTTTTGAGCCAGGTACTGTGTGCAAGGAAAATTCCCAAAGTCCACACTCAGATTATAAATTAAGTCAGTCATAAGTGGTTGGAATTTATGATTCTTGCAGCAGAAGCCTAGTCTTACACCATTGAGCGGATGCTCAACAGTTAATTTGGTGGAAAACATTTAATCTGACTGAATGATTGAATTTGAATTTACCACTCACATTATTGAAATTGATTTCCATCAAAATTTTTGAACCAATAACCTTATGTAGTGACCCTGCCAAAAAATAAAAAAGAAGAAAAATTTATTAAGTTGTTCTCATCCTATAAATTCTATCTGCCACCTCATTTATTTTTCACAATCCATGATGAGAAAAGTAGTAGTACTATTAGTACTAGTAGTACTAGTAACAGCAGCAGCAGCATGTGTGCACAACATGTTTGCATATCTGGGTAAAACAGTACCTTAAGAAAGTGATATAACCCACGTGCAAAAGTCTTTGTATCCATGACACTCCAACAATGATGATTTTCTCAAAGTCTCTGGTAACTCAACCATGTGGTGAGTGGCATTGCTCATAGCCAGGCTAATCACACCAGCAAGGAGGGAGTCATCTCCTCATGTGACTAAATACATTCTGCATTCTATTCACACTCATTCATTAGCTATTTTATTCTTTCAATTAACATTGACTGAATGTCTTCTCTGCATCAGACATTGTTAGCTTCTGGGATTAAAATCATATGTAAGATGCAATCCTTGCCAAGTGTGTGGCTCACACCTGTAATTCCAGCAACTCATGAGACTGAGGCAGGTGTTTGAGGCCAGCATTAGCAACTTAGATAAAAATGACTCAGTGGCAAAGTGTCCCTGGGTTCAAAACAAAAACAAACAAAAATGAAGGAAGAAAGAAAAAAAAAGAGTGAAAGAAAATATGCAATCCTTTCCCTGGTTGACTAGAATTGAGGTGGTGAGGTAGGCAGGCATACTGCTAAGGAAAACACCATGATAATGATAAGTCCACAAGCAAGAGAAAAAAAACCCAAACTGTTGACACATCAGAGGGTATGTTGCCTGAACTCTAAAGAAGAGGGGGATTGCAAAAGGCTTTCAGATGTAGGAAGAGCGGTATGCCTTAGTCAAAGGGCGAGAGAGAAAATAATGTGAACTGCCCCCTGCACATTCTTCAATATACCTAACCGTAATGGAACGTGATGACAGGGAAGTTACACTAGCAGAGTTTTATTTGAGACAGATCACTCTGGTTATAGCATTATTAATGAATAAATGAATAATGAAAATATTGGGATTATGAAAATTAGAAGGGTTTAAAGTAATAGGTATTTATGATGGGCTAAATGTAAGTAGTGATAATATATAAAGGAGGAGGAAAAAAACCTTAAAAACAGGAGCTATGTGAAATATGTGTAATCATGACACTAACCATTATGGGCTTCTTTATATGTTAGATGTATTTATGTTCTTCAAGCATACAAGTCTTTTAAAATAGAAACCTTAGGAGAGTATTTTACCAAGATGTGCTTCTTCAAACTAAAATTGTTCTCCCTCAGATTTATTTAGAAATAACAAACTTGTTTGGTATTTCTTTATGTCATTTAATGTTGTGTAACTGGATAAAGGTAACCTGTTGTCAATAAGTTATATAAAACTTTGTATTACTCACTAAAAATAGTTATGAGTGTTAATAAAGGAAGAAGTGATTGATTTGAGTGAAAGATTAAGGAAAGATGAATCTCTGGTTTTCATATTATGGAAATGAAGTCATAATGATAAAGAAGAGGCTTGTCTCAGCATGTATATACAGTGCATATTTTGAAGAGTGGCAGGGAGAATGACTTCAAAGAATTCACTGTTGGACACAGGGAGCCTTAAGTGTCACGGGATATCTAAGAAGAGATGTTAAGTCACCAGATGAATGTAGAAATTACACACTCAGGAGGAAATTATAAGTCACCAGCTTCTAGGTTGTAGTTGAAACCACAATAGTAGCTGAGCTCACCAAAGCAGAGTATATACAGGAATGAATCTAATTCTACACTAATGAATACTAAAAACTAGCCTAGAGAAATCTATGTATATGCATGTATTCAAAAAATGACAAAACCTTCAGAGATCAACATAAAATGAAGAAGAAAGATTAAACTACTAATTTTTAAAAGAGGGTGATATTGGCATACAATTTCATTGATGCAAAGGTGTCAATATCCCAAAATAGAGGGTTGAAAGATCTGTGGAGAGAACTTCTTGACGAAACTCACACCTTCTCTTTTCTTTCATATCTCTAAAGTTTCTTATACAGAGCTCATTACATAGGGGGAAAAAAAATCTCTTGTGGTACAAGAATGAATTTTCGAATTTTAATCTTTATTCCTAACTCCATGCTTTACTAATTTGCAATGCTGGACTACTTAATTAGCCCTTCCGAGTTCCATCTTGCTCTTCAGCAGAAAAATTAAATATAAAAACACCTATCTCACAGGGCTATTGTAAAGAAGAAATGAAAAGAATATATATATATAAGGAAGCACTCTATAAGCTCCACTGGGCTCTAAATAGCATGCAAATTGGAAATTATTAATAACAAATGGATGTTATTCTTCACATCCTTTACAACTCAATTGTGTGTGTGTGTGTGTGTGTGTGTGTGTGAGAGAGAGAGAGAGAGAGAGAGAGAGAGAGTTTAACCTGTTCATTATAGTAATTTTCTGTTATTGCAATGTATGTGTAAAGATAAAAATTTTATTTGCATATTGGATCCTAATTTGTAAACAAAAGCCCACATGATAAGAAAGAAAACATGCTATTTCCCCAGGCAGTATGAATAATATTCCAGCCTACTCCTAGGATTGTGCTATTTAATGAAGACATAAATCAATCTTATCCCTGCCTCTAGGACTCTCCCCAGTTGTTCTCATGACTCAGACCTCCTCCAAGTGTGCACAGTTTTCTGTCATGGTGCTCACTCACGGGCAGCATTCACATTTTACAAGCAGCCTGGCCATTTCCAGTTTCTCTGGGGCAAGCGTGTCTGGTGGCTTCCACACAACAGTTACATTTAGATCACTGACCTCTGCCTCCTTTATTTCTTAACTATGCTGACTTTTTAGTTCATACCTTGGGTTTCCCACATGTGCATGACCTCAAGTGACTTAAAAGTCTTTGTCTTTGAGCCAGGAGTGGTGGTGCACACCTGTAATCCCAGTGGCTGGGGAGGCTGGGGCAGGAGGATCGCAAGTTCAAAGTCAGACTCAGCAAAAGCAAGGTACTAAGCAACTCAGTGAGACAGACCCTGTGTCTAAATAAAAAACAAAATAGGGCTGGGGATGTGACTCAGTGGTTGAGTGTCCCTGAGTTCAATCCCTAGTACTTCTCCCTGAAAAAGTCTCTCTCTTTGTAAGATGTGGGTCTCAGCCCTAAAGAATCCAACATCTTATTTTGTAACACTTTTATTTATAAACTATAATATAATCATAATATAACTTACCTAAGTACATATAATCTTAAAAGGAGTAGCTATCAAATTTCCCATCTTTAGTAGAAGAAGGTAAATAATAACATAATTCAATATATAAATGCTTTAGGAAAACTATAACAGAACACAAAACTACTTTTAGTCCAATGCCAAGATTCCTTGTTCTTATATTGGATAATTTAAAATAGTACTGTTGATGAAATTTCTTGTAGTGGACAATGTCTGATATGATTATGAATAACACAACTTATGCTTTTTCCTCAAATAACTAAGTATGCATTCCTGGAATATGTATGTTAATTATAAAAAAGTGGTGTTCCACATATGTAAAATAGGTTCTAGGACCAAATAATTATAAACTGACTTTCCTACATATGAATTTCTAGTAGGACATAGCAAAATTGTATGTGTGGAAAAGACTATTGTTCACCAAAAAGTATCATTTCTTCTCCATTTGGGGAGCATAACAAGAACGATTATCTAGTCTTCATTTAGTCTAGCTAATGAAATGAAACAGAAATGAGGTGTGCCATTTTTAGCTAAGTTGTTTAAGAAAATTCACTCTGTCCTCTGTATCAGTCACATTCCTTACAGGAAATAAATGATATGTTCAAATTGAGTAATTGAAGGAGAGTCTAATAATGTGATTTAAAAAGTGAGAGCAGGATACAAGGATAGTGTCAAAGTTAGTGAAAATTCCAGGGTTGGTTAGCAGGAAGATCCTTGGGCTCCCTAAGCCTAGAAAAACATGAGGAGGATACTGAAGGGCCAAACATCACACCGTGGACAGCCGTGCAGCCAAGAGATTTATTCAACAGCCTTCGTGGCTGGTAGCAAAACCGGAGAAGAGGTGCTCTGGTGGAAGGTCAAAGAGGTGCTGGGAGAGGGGAGTCAGGGAGAAGGGAGTGTGCAAGCTCTGGTGGGAGAGGGGAGTCAGGGAGAGGGGAGTGTGCAAGCTCTGGACAGAAGGTGGGTGCTTGGTCGCACTGGCTGGGATCTCTGGAGCTATCAGCTAAAGCAGCTGCTGTCTGGCTGGAGGCTGGAGCTGTCAAGCTGGGAGCCACTGTCAGGCTGAAGGCGGTGGGTCTGGAGCTGTTGCAGTGGCTTCTTCCTCTCCGCAGGGTCGAGCTGATGTGTCTGAGTGGCTTCCTCCTCTCATCAGCGAAGAGCTGATGTGTGCATCTGTGTGTGTGTCTGTGTCTGAGTCTCTCGAACAGGGCCCTATATAGGGATTTCTGCTGGGAGGTGCACCAGAGCAACCCCAACGCCATTGGCTCTTTGCCCATAGAACAGGGCGAGCTTTAAGCCTATTGGCTCTTGTCCAGGGAAAAGAAACATCCTGCCCAGGAAAGAAACATGCTGTCCGGGGAAGAAACATCCTGCCCGGAGAATGAAAGGAGGTTGCTTCTCTCAGGATGTGGAAAACTCTGGGGGGCTGGGGGAGGGTAGCCCATCTATCAGATACACATGCCAGAAACACATAGAAGGAGCTGTATGCCAGGAAACAGGGCCTCAGGTGTGGACACAGCCAGCTGGCAGCAACCCCACTGGAGTGGCATCAACAATCTGATGTCTCTCTTCTCCCCAATGCTGCTCATGTTCTCAAGGATTGAGCCCAACCGAAACCCCTTAGTCCGGGATGCCCTTGGTGGGGGTCAACCTCTTGGGACAGAGAGCAACTTGGAGGAAAATAAAGACTGGATGATGGGGAAAGATGACCCACACATCCTCCAAAAGCATCTTTGATTTAGTCTGGCTGACATCAGTGATGATTACTAGGCTAGCAGATCTAACACCATTACCCAGAACAGCAGCCTCTTACTTGGTGAAATTATTAGGAATGGAAATCCCCTAGTCTCAGGGTAGACATAACTTAATCAGAAAATAGCGGGCAAGGACCCGATTTCAGTGATTTTTGTTTTTTTTTTTTTTTTTTTTCTGGTTGGCGCTGGGGATGGAACTCCTGGTACATGCTAGAAAAGCACTCTCTCACTGAACTGCACCCCTGGAATTTTAATAAGCATCCTGGTAAACCCAATGCATGCTTAATTTTGAAATCCACTGTTTCAGGAAGGCAGGCATTATTTTCCTGCTGATCCTTCCCTGCCCCTCATAATTATATCAGAATCTAGCAAACCATTGATAGTGAATAAACAGCTATTAAATGAATAAAATAAAAATTTGCATTTCTATTTTAAACATCCTATGTCACATAGATATGTTTTATTGGCCAGAGTTCCAAAGCAAGAGAGAATGGAGACCACTGTCTTTTCCCTCTCCCATTTTGTGCTGTCATATTAAGAAATTTGAAGACTGTAAGCACATTCATGGCAATGTAATGATAATTTTTTTTTTACATTATCAGATAAATTCTTAATTTTCCTAAAAGAATATTTTCTGTGGTAATGAAGTGCAATTTCTCAGAGAAGTAAAGTACAGATTTGACATTTTAATTAAATGAACCAGGATTTAGCAAAACAATACTTGGCTCAGCCAAATTTCTCCATGTTGACTGTTTTCATACAAAGAATTTAGGAAATGGCCAAAAGGTAAATGGATTTGGGAAGTATTGTGTTGTGGTGATTAACACACCAATTAATCAGCAAGAGAGAAGGATGTGGCTTGATTGATTTATTATCAGAAAAAAAATTGATATGTATGGAAATGCTGTGTCCATGAGAAATTAAATCTGCCTATTAAAATAAAAATACACAAAGCCACCATTGCTGCAAGTTTATGAACAATAACAACAATGAAAACAAACAGAAAAATATCTTCTTGAACTCTGGCTCTTTTGCATCTAATTAAGTACCAACATTGTTTCATTATTTTCTTGCAAAAAGGAAACACAGAATTATTAAATGCCTTTTATGTCACATTTTATTAAAATGACTTTTTGAAGTGGTATTATCCTATTTTCAGACAGTCAACATGTGAGGTACCTAGTAACTGAACTGAGTCTTGCTTTCATACACTAGCAGCAAAACAATCACAACTACATCTAACATGTGCTTTTAAGCATCTGACACCATGCTAAGCATTTTATCTGCTTCATTTAACTTAATCCTCATGATGACCACATGAGAAGTGTTGTGTTACCTTCCTGAGAAAACCAAGGTTTTGCAATGCTAGGTAACTTGTCCATGTGTACAGAGATCCAGGATTCAAACCAGGTCCATCAGGAACCAATTACGGTGTGCATGATTATGTGTACTCTAGGACTTGTGCTCTTTCTACAATATTATCTTGCCATTGTTATCATGTGAATGCTTTGCCCAGTTTCAATCCTCTCCTCCTTTTAGACTTGTTTTTCAAATCTCCTTGCATTGAGGTGGCCAATGGATGAGGTAGATTTTTCAAATCACTCTAAATGGACAGATCAAGGATTTGAAGTTGTTGGACACAGCAAGAGGAAAGGGAGAGAAAGATGCTGCTGAGACTACAACACAACAGAAAGAAAGTTATGTCCCCAGGCAGGCAGTAGTGGATCAGACCTGCATTTGACAAAACTCCACCAAGAATGTTGAGCTAGCTAAATTTCTAAAATTCTTTTTGCTGTGATGGAACACACACATTTATAAAAATAACAGCTTGAGAAATGTTCATTGGCTGCATATGTTTCAGTTCTGGAAACACAGTCTGGGAAATAAACGTTTAATATTTTCTTTCTCCTCAAACGTGAGCTTCCTAGAAACCAAAGCTAATTCACACTGTGATTAATGCAGACACAATAAATTAAAATTTCAAATTAGTTTTTTTTTTTTCAAATTAATATTGAAAATAGTACAGGATGGTGCTTACCTCTGTGCTTTCCATTTCAGATGAGATATCAGAAAATGGAAGGGACTGTGACCCAATCATGAGAGCTCAGGGAACCGACAGAGTGCCTGTTTTAATATCTGAGCATGGGGCTTCCAAATCCTGCCTTTGAATATGATTTATCAAATTTGCAAATATTGGAAAGACCTATTCCCAGAATTATTCAGGCAGTTCAGTCAAGCTCACTTCTAAATCCTAAGCATTCTATGCATCCCTTACAAGCATATGTCCAACATAATTTCTCTTAGTGTAGGGATACATCTTAGCGCATATGGCATTTGAAATTTGCTTGAAGAGACCCTTCATATATATTAAACAAAATTGCAAGACTTTGGAATTCTTAATTCCAACTAGTAGTGTGTGTTATAAAACAGTCTTTCTGGACTTCGGGTATAGCTCAGTGGTATAGCGTGTGCTTAGCATGCACAAGACGGTGTGTTTGATCCCCAGAAACATGAAAATATTTAATAAATAAATAAACCTGTATTTTTAAACCAGTATTTCTAATACGGTGCAATAATTCACTCTTTAATCAACATGTTTATATATTTCATATTTTCTCTGACATATGTCTATCATAAATTACAATTAGTATCCTACATTAAAACACTTTGTGTACATTAAGTTTTTTTCTCAAAAGTTTTACATCAAAATATCCTCAGATTAACTTCAATATGTAAATGTCTTCTTCAGAGAAAATTCTGACTTTTGTTGCCATTGTCCTATGAATCAGAATGTTATTCTATTTTGCTTTTATTTATTTGGTTTTTGGTGTTGGGGATTGAACCAAGAGCCTTGCATATGCTAGGAAAGTGCTCTACCATTGAACTATATTCCCAATCCAGTAATCAAATATTTGATAAAATTATATTCACAAAAGATTAATAATCATCAACACTGCTATTTTTGTCTTCTAATAAATAAAAACAAGCAAAAAACAAAACAAAACAAAACAAAACAAAACACCTAACCTTCCCACCTACGTTATCACTGTCACTGTAAAGTAGAATTATTAATAACTGAGGTTCAGAACAATTACAAAATTTGAGGAATATCATATTGATGCTAATGCAGAATAGAGATTTAAATCATGCCTACCTGTGACCATAAGCAATTTAATGTGTAAGTATCATAGAATCACTTCCTCATCAGTGAAAGGGTGGAATCCAGAAAGACTGAGAAAAGGACTATTCACTTGATATACAACACGTGTCACGTTTCTGAGGTGTGATTGACCGTGACTAGAGGAGAGAAAAGGAAGACATGTTTGGATAGTGAGTTGTGGTGAAAAGACAATGAAGGAATGATTCCATTCACGGAGGGCTCTGTCACTGGGAGTTTGGGGAACAGAACCGGACTTATTCTCATGAGGAAATACAAAAACATGAAAAAGTTTGAAGCACTTCACCAGAATAATAACAATAAGGAAGTAGAGTCTGCACAAATATTCCTGGAGCCATCTATCTGCCCAAGACTTGAGAAAGAAACAAGCACTGGAGAAACAGACACTACAATGAAACGTATTAAAGGCTGGATTTTAAAAATGGTGTGTGTGTGTGTGTTTGTGTGTGTGTGTGTGTAAAATCAGTGGAATTAGAGACTGATAGACTATTACAAAAAAAAGAGAAGGATAAGTAAAAGCCTATTTTTTAGGAATAGATGGTTGTGGATCTGGAAGAATAAGGTGATGAGTAATGAAAAAATTCTATTGTGTGGGGAAATCAAATACACACACATACGCACACACAAACGCACACACACACACACACATGCACGAGCGCACATACACACACACACACACACACACACAAACACTTCTATGGCCATATACAGCACATGCAGAAAAATGATGAGTTAACACTGACCTCTCATTTTGTGAGGGAATCCACCCTTTGAACATATTCTGATTTTTAAAATTGCCATTGATCGAAAATTCCATATCCTAGACCAGTGATTCAATCTTGCAAAATAAGTTGATTGTTGGAATGAAGGGAAGGGGCAAGATATCATTATTATTATAATTCATATGGATTTCTTATAAATAATTGATGGCTGCTATTTATTCATCATTGAATTAGAAATTCATATTGAAGTTAGGTAAGCTTCCTGAAAGAGAATTTCTATTCTTGTGGCAGCTGAAGATACTTAGAAAATCACAGAAGCTTTTGACTGACTGATTGTCTAAATATTCATAAAATGGCCAAACTATTGGATACTCTCTAAAAGATTACATTAAAATGGAATGCCAGCATGGACAGCCAAGTTAACAAAGCAACCAACACAAAACTTCAACTTGCTTGGTTGGGTGATACCAGATGTGAAAGGGACACTGAGCTGGAGAACTCATGTTTTTCAAAAACTATATCCTTCAAATTACTTTTTGAATCCTGGAAATTCTAAGAAGATCCACATTCTTTATTATTCGCTAGGAACTTGGTCCAAATTGATATTTAAAGTCCAAGCCTATTAAGGAAGATCAGAAGCTATGGAAAATTCATTCTGCTTTAATTGATTCTTTTTCTATTAAGGCTAAGGTATTAAGGACACCAAGACTTAAATTTCCTTCTTTTGAACTATTTTCTTATGCCACCCACTACATCACCCATGAATTAAGCAGGAGGCATGTACCCAGATTATTTTCCCTGACATGCTCAAGTATGGCAGATAAAGGTGTGAATCCTGAAGTTGGGATATACAAGGAAAAATCTTGGTCTCATCATTGACTTATTGAATGACTTTGAGAAAGTCATTTAGATCTTACTTTTTTAATTGCAAAATGGAGAAGATAATATTGTCTATGTTAGAGGGTTTTAGGTACTATAAAGAGTATAAATGCAGGAAATCAGCTCTTAGAAATATTAGGGTTATTATCACCCATGATGTATATTTGTTATTGCTAAAACTATATATGAAATTTCTGTCCACCAAGGTCCAACAGTTTCCTCCATTATTCTTTCTGGTCTTCAGCACAGTAGGCACCCCTGCCCCCTAACTCTACTAACCAAATGACAAGAAACAGAGATGAGTTTCAAGGAAGGAAAAATAAACTGTTATAACCAGTAGAAATCGGGATTGTGTCTGTGTTGCACGGAATCAAAAAATGAACACTACAAAACTGAGATAAGCAAGCAAGCAGATATTTATTAAAGAGGAGGTTAAGTTTCACAAATGTAAGCAAAGTCTCAAGGGAGAATACGGGAGTGGTTTGAGTGCCACCAGGGTCTCTGGGCATCTCTTGTTTTAAAGGCACATGAAGTGAACTCAACTTGCCTGGGGGGCTCAGGCTGAGTTGCATAATTGTCTTTTTTTTATTTTATTTTATTTTATTTTTTGAGAATAGAGTCTTTTGTCACTTTTGGGAAACATGTTGTGGTTTGATATGCTGGTACTGTTAAGATAGTAACCCCGCCCCCAGGTGAGCTAGGAAGTTAAGCCCAAGGCTTGAATTTCGCAGGCAGGGCTATTTGCTCTAACAGGGAGATAGGTAACCTGAAGCCCCCTTTGTTAACTTTCACAGGCACGGGCCCATGACGTAAGAAATGCTTTAAAACCTGAGACTCCCCCTTTGTTCGGGGTCTTGCCCTTCCTGTGTGTCTGTGGGAAAGCTTGACCCCAGCTAGCTGGCCCAAATAAACTCCGTTTGTATATTACATACTGTCTGGCTCTTTGTGGTCCGTGGGAAAAGTGAAACTGGACTCTAACATCTGGGGGCTCCTCCGGGATCGCTTTCCCTCCAGCTGGCAAACAGTCAATGGTGTCGGGGCTTCAGACTCTGGAAGACCGTGGTGAGAGGCAGGCTGTTTTGGGAGAACTCTAGGTTCTCCTCTGGGAGGGCGGAAAAAAATGCTCTCCTCTGTTTGGTTTTGGGGGAGTTCTCATCTGGTGTTCACTAGGCGGACTTCTGGCTAGGGCAGAAGACAGGTCTGCATGGTGGAGGACGTCCTAGATTGCCGGCAGTCCAGGTGGACGCCGTTTGGATTGGTGCCAAGTAAGGACTCAGATCTGGAAGAGAGTGTATGTGAGAGTGATTGGAGGACAGGTGCGATTGAACGTGAGGCTGCTTTGAAAATTTGTGTGGTTGATGGATTTGTGTGAGTGACTTTCACAGCCTTTCTTTCATTCTTTCTGGTCTGCTTTTTCATTATGTGTCTTCTCTGATATAAATATAAGAAAATTGAACAACAAAATGGGTGATAAGGCAAGTCAGAATGATGCTCCTTTGAGCTGTGTTTTAAAGAACTTTGACAAACTTTACCCCCTTTTCCTAAGCAGGATTAGATGTTATCTCTTTCTTCCTAGTTGGCTACCTTGAACACATCCACTGCAGGAGGGCAATAACTACTGGGAAAATCTCCCAAATTAACAAGTGAATCCTAGCAGCTACCTGGGCACCCTGGGATCCCTGATTGGAATGTAAGTCTTAAAAAGTCCGTCAAAACCCTTTGTCCTTCCTGGCCGAGAGAGTCACAGCCTTTGAGACCGGAATCCCCTGCCTTTCTCCTTTGCTAGCAAAGCAATAAACCTTCTTTTCTTTTTCTCAAGACTATTAAGTGGGAATTGGGAACTTGGAGAAATTTCCCCTAGCTGGTCTGTTTTAAAGGTTTCTGTCTGTTGCCATAGTTTGGGGATCTAGACCTGTCTGGTTACCAACTAAAAAGAGAGGGAAAAAAAAGAAAGAAAGGCAGTTTCCCACCCTTCCAGACCTCAGCCTGGACGGACCAGCATTGAAATGCAAATGAGGAAGCAAGCAAGCTTAAGCCTTAGGGAAAAAAAAAAAAAAAAAAAAAAAAGGGTGAAAGTGTCTTTTTACCTGGGCTTACATTACCCACTAGTCAATTTTCTAAAGACTCTTGTTTTTTGATTCAATATATATATATATATATATATATATATATATATATATCTTTTTTTTTTTTTGAGCTTATGATTTTGATCCTATATACATAGGTTAACGTTTTTCTGATCAGTCCTATTCAGCTATGGAGTTTTTAAACATCTGTACCATTGCAATGGAGATTGCCTAAAAAGCTACAAGGCCTTGGCTATTGTGTTGTGTGCACACGTGTGTTATAAATAGAAAATGAGAGCTCATGGAAATTTTGTGAATGGATCCAAATGCCTTTAATTCACTTGATTTAAAAGTGTTCAATTTAAATGGGGTAAATGAAAATAAAGGTGCTTTTAAAATGAAACTTACAAGTGTCTCTAGGTGGTCAAAAAAATAGTAAAATGTTCTCTTCAGCATGGAAGAAATAACTAATATTGTTCAATATGATATTTTGGTAAAGTAGTTATGACACGGGATTACTCATTTGTGAGCAACTTTGTTAAACGTCTGATTAATTTACAAGGTTAAAATGCTAACTGTTAAATATGCCATCAAGTGACTAAGACTCAACAGGTTTGATTCTATATACTTAAACATTGTGTTCTCATGAAATGGTTACCAGTGTGTGTAATTTTATATACAAAGGTTTATAAAAGATTGCTATGTAAGCAGAGGTTTCTATTGTTTCAATTGTTCCAATTAAGAGTACTATAAATAACAAAATATTTTTATTAAGATGAAATAATTTGTCTGAATTCAAATTATTATAAGGAATGTTTCAAAAGATGAACAGAGAAAGGGGTTAACACATGAGAGAAATAAATTAGAAGGTTATAGGTATGGAAACCATACTCAATAGAAGGAAAAGGAACTATTTCAAGATAAGAATGTCTTATAATGAAGTAAATAAGAGGGTTTATGTAAGTGATGTAAAAGGCCTATGTAAGTTGGTTGAATAAGTGTGTTGAAACAATCAGCACAAGCTATGTAAAGTTCTTTTCTTCCCTAAGGTTAATGTTATACTGATATAAACCAAAGTTTAATCTATGTGGCAAGAGGACAATAAATGAAGAAGAGGAGTAAGCACAGCATTACTTTCCATGTGGCTTCTTTTCCTTAATTGAATTCTAATTTGTCAGAGAAAGAAGAAAGTAATAAGGGCACATAATAGGTATTAGAAAATGTAATATATTGTGGTAGCTAATGTTCATGTGGACTTGAGTAACAACGTATAGAAGCTCTGTGAAATTCTATTTAAGAAGCAAAGATCAGCTTCAGAACTGAAATATGTGACCTAAGGTTTGTAAAGAGCCCCACCTCACCTGAAGTAAGGCTCTTCCTTCCACCTTACTACATGCCAGAATGGCTCCAAAGTAGGCCAGACTTTAATTCACTTACTGTTATGGTCAAAGGGGTGATTCTTGTTGTTAAGAAACAGGGGTTATAATATATAACTCAGTCAAAACTCAAGATGTGTTCACAAACTAAATGTGTTTTACTCTTATTAATTTTATTTTGTATTTTCCTTGCAAACTGTCTAGAAGTTGCCTGTTAAGGACTTACAGAGGTATTGCTTCAGAAAACAACCTGAGTTAGTTTAAGCCATCACCTACAGATAGGGAGCACAGACTGTAAGGTTAGAAGCATTAAAGTTAAAGCCCAGTGTTCTCAATATAAGATTGGTGAGACCAAATTGCTAGATGTTTAAGATAAAGACTTTAAGTTAAATCAAAAGGGTCAAGAAAACCAATATTTGGTTCTTGCCCTCAGAGTCAAGTCTGAATCCAGGAGACAGGGAGCTTTGCAACTCTGGGCCACATAACTTCCCGATCAGAGAGGTTGTGAGACCTATGGAAAAGAGAAAGCCAAACAGTGACCTTGCTATGAAGAGGAGGGTCCTGAAAAAGGGAGACATCCCTGCTGCTTCTAAGAGAAGCCACATGGTCAAGCAAGACCTGGATCCATCCACATGGAAGGCACTAGCAGAATGGAAAAGCTGCTCTTGAGTTCACCCAAGAATTACTCCCATGGGAATTCAGCTGACTCTTAGCAATAGATAAAGGCAAAAGTCAGTTTGACTTGCTTCATTTTAAACACCTAGCAAAGACAGTTAAAACCGAAAACGCAGCCATTCCTGGGCACTAAGAAAATAATTAAATGTAACTTAAGATATACACTTATATTAGCCCCCGAAGTTAGTAAGACTGGAGGCTACAAGAGAGATTCTTAGGCAGGAGTGCCTGATAACTATAAAAAGAAACAGTTTAACTATTAAATGACTGCCAAGTCAAAAGTTTTTAGTCAGCTTAAGGCCTACAGAACTCCCTAACCTACACAGGTAGGCTTAATATTCAGTAGTATGATTATTTAGCCCTAAGTAACAGAAATAAAGGGTTCTCTACTAGTAGACACAGAGGTCATACCAGTAAAAAGATTTTATAAGATCAGATGACATTACATCTGATCTGTAAAGTTAAAAGTTAGATGCTGTGTTTACATTCCTGATAACTCTGTAGATGTTAAACTTATATTCTCAAATGAAGGCCATGTCCACTCTGGCCTTATTATGGGGACAGCTTCTCGGCCCTCGCACCTCCTGGTGAGAAATGATCATCTTCGTAGTAAATATTGACATGTTCCGGATGCTGCAACGTTTGTTCAGTAGTCATGTTTTTTGTTTCTCTCATAGAAGCGCTGGTCCCTGATGACAACCTGTTTCTTCCCCAGGCTTCAATCTGACCTAACTTCTAATAAGGGAACTCCAAACTAGTTGCTCCAATCTCATCGCCGCCCCTGTTCAGCTAGAAGCCAGATTCAGTCATCGTCCCCTTTCCCTTACAGTAGTAAGGAGTTCCTGAAATTAGAAGAGAAATGAAGCCAGAGTCCGTTGGGCAGTCAGTGTAGTTGGGTGAATTGAGTCAGGTAGGACCAGGAAAGACAATTTTGAGTAAGTCCAGGAAAGTTAGGGACTTCTTGGCCTGAAAGATTGAAATATTGATTCCTCCAGAGCCCTTCCTCTACCCTTTCAAAGATTTGAAAAGGACATATAAGAAAAGGGGGGAATGTTAAAATAGTAACCCCGCCCCCAGGTGAGCTAGGAAGTTAAGCCCCAGCCCCGAGGCGGGCTATTTGAATTTCTCAGGTGGGGGCTATTTGCTCTAACAGGGAGATAGGTAACCTGAAGCCCCCCCCCCTTTTTTTTTTGGTACCAGGGATTGAACTCAGGGGCACTCGACCACTGGGCCACATCCCCAGCCCTTTTTTGGATTTTTTATTAGAGACAGGGTCTCACTGAGTTGCTAAGTGCCTCGCCATTGCTGAGGCTGGCTTTGAACTCGCGATCCTCCTGCCTCAGCCTCCCAAAGTGCTGGGATTACAGGCGTGCGCCACCGCGCCCGGCTTGAAGCCCCCTTTGTTAACTTTCCTGTGCGCGAGTCCATGACATAGGAAATGCTTTAAAACCTGAGACTCCCCTTTGTTCGGGGTCTTGCCCTTCCTGCGTGTCTGTGGGAAAGCTTGACCCCAGCTAGCTGGCCCAAATAAACTCCATTTGTATATTACATACTGTCTGGCTCTTTGTAGTTCGTGCGAAAAGCGAAACTGGACTCTAACAACTCAACTTGTCTGGGGGGCTCAGGCTGAGTTGCATAATTGTCTTTTTTTTTTTTTTTTTTTTTGAGAATAGAGTCTTTTATCACTTTTGGGAAACATGCTGTGGTTTGATATGCTGGTACATATCTCAAAAGTTGGATTATACCTCAAATGGTGGTGCTGACATAAATCCTCCTTTATCAACCCTCACCATTCTTTCCTGCTCTGACTACTTTTCCTCCTACATCATTTCCAAACCTGATTCCATACAATGGAAACTTTCAGGAATGGTTGCTGAATTTTCCAAATGCCTTGACCTTATAGAACTTCTTTTGTACAGATGGGGGGAGGAGCAAGCCTGGAAGAGAAGTTTTTAATACCCAGGCTGAAGTTAGAAAGCATCCAACAGTGGTAGGGAGGGTTGTTCTTTCAATTGTAAATTGGCTTAACTGCCTTGTTCTTTGGGCAAAAATGGGTAGTTTGAAAGAGTTTTGAATCATTGAACCAAAAAGGAGTTTACAGGTAAAAATCATAAAGGGAAGAGCAGAGCATTGTCTTTCAATTTTAATGAACATAATAACAATCAGGAGAGTTTGTTAAAAGCTTCCCAGACCTAAACCCCAGAGTCTTTAATGCATTGGAGAGGGGCCATATATTTGCATGTTTAACAAGCTTTCAGGTGATTCAAACAAGTCTGTGATCCACTCTTTGAAAACCACTAGAATAGATGTAGAACACAATGTTCTCCAAGTGCGCTAGAATTACCCCTTATTCATCCTCTTTATTTCCAAAGTTTATCAATGTCCATATTTCATAATATTCCAAACTTGATATTGGGAAGGAAAATGAGGGAAACAGATATTATAATTTGAGAGAAACCTTTTAAGATAACAACAACAATATCTGTCATTTATGTGCCTGCCTTCTTTTATATACAGCAAAACTAGAAAAAGGAAAGCATTAAGAGAATTGTTGTGTAAGAGCAAAAGGAGATTTTCAAAAAGTTTACATGATCTGTTTCGAGATCATGGAATAGAGGAGGTCACTTTCCTGGCTTCTCCATGACATGAAACTAAGAAAGCAGATAGGCAGCTTCTTGGGAAATGAGGTACTAGAAACCTGCAGGGATGCTATACGACCACAGGGCAGAAACTCTGTTGCCTCAGATCCATACTGTTAGATGGGTAGACACACACACAAAAATAAATAAATAAATAAATAAAAACATAAAAAAGCAAAGGAACAAATCACCCCAAAGAAACCAAAATACTTCAATAACAGAATCCATCAACATCACAGTGGAAGAAATGTCAGAGAAGGAGTTCAGAATGTATGTAGTTAAACTGATCTGTGAAGTAAAGGAAAGTACAAGGAGTGAAATCAGAGAAAACACAGGAAGCGAAAGATCACTTCGATAGAGATAGAGATTTAGAAAAAACTAACAAGCAGAAATGCTTGAAATGAAGGAATAAATAAAACAAATTAAAAATTCAGAAGCCGGGCGCGGGGTGGCGCACGCCTGTAATCCCAGCACTTGGGAGGCTGAGGCAGGAGGATCGCGAGTTCAAAGCCAGCCTCAGCAATGGTGAGGCACTTAGCAACTCAGTGAGACCCTGTCTCTAATAAAAACACTAAAAAGGGCTGGGGATGTGGCCCAGTGGTCGAGTGCCCCTGAGTTCAATCCCCGGTACCACACACACACACAAAAAATTCAATTGAAAGTATCACCAAAGGCAATGAAGACAAAATATATAATTTTGAACGCAAGGTTGACCATGGAGAACAGATGTTCAGAGACCATGAATAGAACTCCCAGGAAATATGGGATAACCTGAAAAGACCAAATTGAAGATTTATTGGGATAGATTAAGGCTCAGAGATGCACACAAAAGGAATGAAAGGAATGCACAAACTTTTCAATGAAATGGTATCAAAAAATTTCCCAAAACAAAGGATGAAATGGGAAATCAAACCAATGAGGCTTATAGGAACCCACATATAGAAAATTTTAACAGACCCATGCTAAGGTACATTATTATGAAAACGCCTGCTATGGTTTGGGTGTGAGATGTCCCCCAAAAGCTCACATATGAGACAATGCAAGAATGTTTGGAGGAGAAATTATTGGATTGTCAGAGTTTTAACCCAATCAGTGATTCAATCACCTGATAGGTATTAACTGAGTAGTAACTGAAATGGTAGGGTTTGGCTGGAGGAGGTGGGAATTAGGGTGTGGCTTTGAGTATATGTTTATGTCTGGAGAATGGAGTCTCCCCCCCTCATTCCTGATCTTCATATGAGCTGCTTCCTCCTGCCACACTCTTCCACCATGGTGTCCTGCCTCACCTCGAGTCCTGAGGAATGGAGCCAGCCTTCTTATTGGACTAAGACCTCTGAAACCTTGAGCACTTAAATACACTTTTCCTCCTCTACAATTTTTCTGATCAGTTATTTTAGTCACAGTGGCAACATAGCTGACTAAAACAATGTCTAACATACAGAATAAGGATAGAATATTAAAGGATGAAAGAGATAAACAACAGTTCACTTTTAGAGGGAAACCAAACCAGATCTCAGCTGATCTTTCAACCCAAACACTCAAAGCTAGGATATCTTGGAATAATATATACCAGGCTCTAAAAGAAAATGGATGCCATCCAAGAATAATATACACAGCAAAATTCAGCTTCAGAATTGAAGATGAAATAAAAACTTTCCATAATAAACAGCAGTTAAAAGAATTTACAACTTAGCCGGGCGTGGTGGCTCACGCTTGTAATCCCAGCACTTTGGGAGGCTGAGGCAGGAGGATCGCAGGTTCAAAGCCAGCCTCAGCAATGGCGAGGCACTTAGCAACTCAGTGAGACCCTGTCTCTAATAAAATACAAAAAAGGGCTGGGGATGTTGCCCAGTGGTTGAGAGCCCCTGAGTTTCAATTCCCGGTACCACAAGTGGCGCACGCCTGTAATCCCAGCACTTGGGAGGCTGAGGCAGGAGGATCGCGAGTTCAAAGCCAGCCTCAGCAATGGTGAGGCACTTAGCAACTCAGTGAGACCCTGTCTCTAATAAAAAACACTAAAAAGGGCTGGGGATGTGGCCCAGTGGTCGAGTGCCCCTGAGTTCAATCCCCGGTACCACACACACACACAAAAAATTCAATTGAAAGTATCACCAAAGGCAATGAAGACAAAATATATAATTTTGAACGCAAGGTTGACCATGGAGAACAGATGTTCAGAGACCATGAATAGAACTCCCAGGAAATATGGGATAACCTGAAAAGACCAAATTGAAGATTTATTGGGATAGATTAAGGCTCAGAGATGCACACAAAAGGAATGAAAGGAATGCACAAACTTTTCAATGAAATGGTATCAAAAAATTTCCCAAAACAAAGGATGAAATGGGAAATCAAACCAATGAGGCTTATAGGAACCCACATATAGAAAATTTTAACAGACCCATGCTAAGGTACATTATTATGAAAACGCCTGCTATGGTTTGGGTGTGAGATGTCCCCCAAAAGCTCACATATGAGACAATGCAAGAATGTTTGGAGGAGAAATTATTGGATTGTCAGAGTTTTAACCCAATCAGTGATTCAATCACCTGATAGGTATTAACTGAGTAGTAACTGAAATGGTAGGGTTTGGCTGGAGGAGGTGGGAATTAGGGTGTGGCTTTGAGTATATGTTTATGTCTGGAGAATGGAGTCTCCCCCCCTCATTCCTGATCTTCATATGAGCTGCTTCCTCCTGCCACACTCTTCCACCATGGTGTCCTGCCTCACCTCGAGTCCTGAGGAATGGAGCCAGCCTTCTTATTGGACTAAGACCTCTGAAACCTTGAGCACTTAAATACACTTTTCCTCCTCTACAATTTTTCTGATCAGTTATTTTAGTCACAGTGGCAACATAGCTGACTAAAACAATGTCTAACATACAGAATAAGGATAGAATATTAAAGGATGAAAGAGATAAACAACAGTTCACTTTTAGAGGAAACCAAACCAGATCTCAGCTGATCTTTCAACCCAAACACTCAAAGCTAGGATATCTTGGAATAATATATACCAGGCTCTAAAAGAAAATGGATGCCATCCAAGAATAATATACACAGCAAAATTCAGCTTCAGAATTGAAGATGAAATAAAAACTTTCCATAATAAACAGCAGTTAAAAGAATTTACAACTTAGCCGGGCGTGGTGGCTCACGCTTGTAATCCCAGCACTTTGGGAGGCTGAGGCAGGAGGATCGCAGGTTCAAAGCCAGCCTCAGCAATGGCGAGGCACTTAGCAACTCAGTGAGACCCTGTCTCTAATAAAATACAAAAAAGGGCTGGGGATGTTGCCCAGTGGTTGAGAGCCCCTGAGTTTCAATTCCCGGTACCACAAAAAAAAAAAAAAAAAAAAAAAAAAAAATTTACAACTTGAAAGTCTACAATACAAAACATACTCAATAAGATATTTCATGTAGAAGAAATGAAAAATAAAAGTGGCAATGAGCAAAGGGAGGAACTAGACTAAAGGAATAGTCAATCACAGGAGAAACTAATTCAAATTAAAAACCAGAAAAAAAATCATATTGTTGGGAATAGAAATCAATTCTTAATAATAACATTGAATGTAAATGGCCTAATCAATCAAAAGACACTACTAGAAAAACAAGACCCAACAATATGGTATCTTCAGAGACTCAACTTATGGACAAAAAACATCCATAGTCTGAAGGCAAAAGGATGGAAGAAAACATATCTTTAAGAAGAATTTCATAAATGAACAAGGGTTTTCTATCCTCATGTCAGATAAAGTGGACTTCAAGCCAAAGTTCACCAGAAGGAACAAAGAAAGACATTTCATACTGCTTATTATGTCAAGAAGACATAATAATTTAAAATATTTATGTCCCCAAAGAATGGGTAATCTATGTACATCAAACCCTTCTCAATTTCAAGAAGCAAATAGACCACAACACAATAATACTGCATGACTTTAACACACCTCTTTCACCACTGGAAAGATCCTCTAAACAAAAACTAAATAATGAAGTTGTAGAACTAAATAACAGAATTAATAATTTATGCTTACCAGACATAAATAGCATATTTCATCCATAAATGTTGGAATACACTTTCTTCTCAGCAGCACACATATCATAATCTAAAATATACCATATATTATGCCACAAAGCAACTTTTAGCAAATACAAAAAAGAAAAAGATAATACCCTGCATTCTATCAGATCATAATGAAATTAAATTAGAAATCAATGATAAAATAAAAAAATAGAAAATATTCTAAAAGTTGGAGACTAAATAATATACTATTGAATGAGCAATGGAGAGGCAAAGATATCAGGGATAAATTTTTTAAAAAACTCATATTTAAGGGTAAATGAGAATAGAAGCAACATATCAAAATCTCTGGGACACTATGAAGGCACTGCTACGAGGAAAATTCATTACACTGAGCACATTGTTCAAAAGAATAGAAAGCAACCAAATAAATAACAAATATTACCTCTCAAAGCCCTAGAAAAAGAACAAATCAACACCAAAAGCAGTAGAAGACAGGGAATTATTAATATCAGAGCTGAAATCAATGAAATTAAAATTTAAAAATTCAAAAAATAAGGAAAGCAAAAATTTGTATTTCTTGAAGAAAATAAAGTTGGTAAACCCTTAGCCAAGATAACAAAGAGAGAGAGAAAACTCAAATTACTGAAATACTACTGAAATACATACCATAATTAGAAACTCTTTTGAAAATTAATACTCTAATAAAGTAGAAATATTGAAGACATTAACAAATTTTAAAAGACATATGACCTAACAAATTGAATCAGGAGGACACACACAATTTAAACAAATCAGTTTCAATCAATGAAATTGAAGATGCTATCAAAAGCCTACCAAGAAAGAAAAGCCCAGGACCAGATGGATTTTCAGATCTCTGCTGAGTGTGGGAAGGCCCAGGACCTCACCGCAGACCTCTGCTGATTGCATGCAGGCACAAGTCAGCCCTGCTGACCTCTGCCAAGTGCAGGCAGGCCGAGAATAGGCGTGATGACACCCATGGAGCGCGGGCAGGCCTAGTTTAGCCCCGCTGAACTCTGCTGAGTGCGGGCAGGCCCAGGTCAGCCCTACCGACCTCTGCTGAGTGTAGGAAGGCACAGGTTAGGCCTGCCGACCTCCACTGATCTTGGGTGGGCACAGGACAGCCCCGCCGATCTCTGCCAAGTGCTGGCCAGCCCAAGACAGCCCTGCCAGCCGCCGCTCAGATTGAGTGTCAGTTCCTCCTGACAACAGCAAACACCCTCCGAGCTCACGCTCTTCCATAGGACCACTTCTTCTAACCAGGAGACCACCAAGGGAGCTGAGATTCAACTTGTTCTGCCCACACTAACCTGCGTGAGACCCAGGCCCAGGTAGGTCCAGAGTCCGCTATAACACCTCCACCTGGGAGCACAAGCCTAACTCACTTCCATCTTGAGACACTGCAGACATAGCCCTAGCCTTCCCCATGCTGTAGCCCCTACCTTTTGACAACAGCCAGGGCCTAAAAGCAGCCACATCTCAGAGAAGGCATCCCAAAGACATTGTAAGACCCACCCTTTCAGCCCCATCTCTGGAAGACATTGCATCCATCTTGGGCACCTTCATTGTTGTCTTGAGTTACCTCCGCTATTGACAACACCTCCTTTAGTTGCAGTAGCATATGTCAAGGGACATCTGCAGGGTCTGAAAGCCCAACATTAAGGTGAGGCACAGAAAATCTGTATGGATACTACAAGAATATAGGGTAGAAACTGTAATATCTTAGATCCACAATGCAAAAAAGGAAGACAAATAGACAACACACACACACACACAAAAAAAAAAAAAAAAAAAAAAAAACAAGGAAGAAAATTACCCCAAACAAACCAGGATACTACAGTAAGAGAACCTATGCTCAGTAAAGTTGATGAAATGTCAGAGAAGGAGTTCAGAAGGTTCATAATTAAAATAATCTGTGAATTTAAAAATGACCTAAATGAGCAAATACAGGCAAAAAATCATCACTACAACAAACATATAAAAGAGTAAATACAGGTAGCCAAAGATTATTTCAAAAAAGAGATAGAAACTCTGGGGGAAAAAAAGAAAAAAAAAAAAAAAACAGAAATCCTTGAAATGAAGGAAACAATTAACCAAATTAAAAAAAAAAACAAAAAAACAACAACAACAACAAAAAAAAAAAACTATAGAAAGCATCACCAACAGACAAGATCAATAGGAAGAAAGAACATCAGATAATGAAGACAAAGTATATAATCTTGAAAATAAAGTTGACCACACAGTGACAATAGTAAGAAACCATGAACAGAACATCCAAGAATTATGGGACAGCAACAAAAGGCCAAATCTAAGAGTAATTGAGATAGAGGAAGGCACAGAGTTTCAAACCAAAGGAATGCACAATCTCTTCAATGAGCTAATATCAGAAAATTCCCCAAGCATTTAGAAGGAATTGGAAAACCAAGTACTAGAGGCTTATAGGACACCAAATGTACAAAATTACAACAGATCTACACCAAGACACATTATAATGAAAATGCCTAGCATACTGAATAAGGGTAGAATCTTAAAGGCCACAAGAGAGGAATCAGATCACATATGGGGGGAGACCAATTCATGTTACAGCAGATTTTTCAACCCAGAAGATCAAAGTCAGCAGATCATGGAACAATGTAAACCAAGCTCTGAAAGAAAATGGATGCCAACCATGAATCTTATCCAGCAAAATTAAGCTTTAGATTTGAGGACAAAATTAAAAAACAAAAACAAACAAACAAACAAACAAAAACCAACTTCCATGATAAACAAAAGTTAAAAGAATTTACAACTAGAATGCAAGCACTACAGAACATCCTCAGCAAAATATTCCACAAAGAGGAAAGGAAAAACAATGATGAAAATCAGCAGATGGAGGTAGTACACTAAAGGAAAAAATAATCAGAGGAGAAACCATGTCAAGTTAAATAACAAAAATGGCTGGGAACACAAATCATGTCTCAATAATAACTCTAAATGTTAATGGCCTAAACTCACCAATCAAAAGACATAGACTAGCAGATTGGATCATAAAAACAGACCCAACAATATGCTGCCTCCAAGAGACTCATCTCATAGGAAAAAACATACACAGGCTGAAGGTGAAAGGTTGGGAGAAATCCTACCACTCACATGGACTGCAGAAGCAAGCAGGGGTTACCATGCTCATATCAAATAAAGTAGACTTCAAGCTAAAGTTAATCAAAAGGGATAAAGAAGGACACTACATACTTCTCAAGAGAACCAAACACCAAAAACACTTAACAATTATAAATATATATGCCCCAAACAATGGAGCATTCTCATTCATCAAACAAACTCTTTGAAAATTCAAGAGTCAAATAGACCACAATACAATAATTCTGGGTGACTTTAACATACCTCTTTCACCACTGGATAGATCTTCCAAACAAAAGCTGAACAAAGAAACTATAGAACTCAAAAATTTAATAAATAACTTAGACTTAACTGACTTACATACACTTTCTCCTCAGCAGCACATGGATCCTTCTCTAAAATAGACCATATATTATGCCACAAAACAACTCTTAGCAAATATTAAAAAATAGAAATAATACCCTGCATTCTATCAGACAATAATGGAACAAAATTAGAAATCAATGATAAAATAAGAAATAAAAGCTACTCTAACACCTGGAGACTAAATAATATGCTATTGAATGAACAATGGGTTGAAGAAGACATCAAAGAGGAGGTTAAAAAATTCTTAGAGGTGAATGAGAACGCAGACACAACACACGGAAATCTCTGGGACACTATGAAGGCAGTTTTAAGAAGAAATTTTATTGCATGGAGTTCATTCCTCAAAAGAAAAAAAAGTCAATAAATAAACAAATAAATTACATCTCAACACTCTAGAAAAAGAGCAATCCAACACCAAATGCAGTAAAAGACAGGAAATAATTAAAATCTGAGCTGAAATCAGTGAAATTGAAAGAAAAGAAACAATTGAAAAAATTGACAAAACAAAAAGTTGGTTCTTTGAAAAAATAAATAAAATTGAGAGACCTTTAGCCAGGCTAAAAAAGGGAAGGAGAGAGAAAACTCAAATTAATAACATATATGATGAAAAAGGAAATATCACAATAGACATTACAGAAATACAGAAGATAATTAGAAATTATTTTGAAAACTTGTACTCCAATAAAATGCAAAATGTTGAACACATTGACAAATTTCTAGAGTCATATGATTTGCCCAAATTGAATCAGGATGATATATACACAATTTCAACAGACCAATTTCAAGCAATGAAATAGAAGATGCCCTCAAAAGCCTACAAACCAAGAAAAGCGCAGGACCAGATGGATACACAGCCAAGATCCACAAGACTTTTAAAGAAGAACTAATACCAAAACTCTTCAATTTATTTCAGGAAATAGAAAAAGAGGGACCACTTCCAAACTCATTCTATGAGGCTAATATCACCCTGATTACAAAACCAGGCAGAGACACATTAAGGAAAGAAAACTTCACTATCTGATGATGATATGATTCTATACCTAGAAGACCCCAAAAATTCCATCAGAAAACTTCTAGAACTCATAAATGAATTCAGCAAAGTAGCAGGATACAAAATCACACCCATAAATCTAAGGCATTTCTATGTATCAGTGACAAATCCTCTGAAAGGGAAACGAAGAGAGCTACCCCATTTACAATAAAGGCATCAAAAAAAAAAAAAAATGCTTGGGAATCAACTTAACCAAATACATGAAAGACCTCTATAACAAAAACTACAGAACAATAAAGGAAAAAAAATTAAAGAAGATCTTAAAAGATGGAAAGATCTAACTTGTTCTTGGGTAGGCAGAATTAATATTGTCAAAATGACCATACTACAAAAAGCACTATACCGATTTAATGCAATTCCAATCAAAATCCCAATGACATTCCTCATAGAAATAGAAAAAGCAGCATGAAATTCATCTGGAAAGATAAGAGACCCAGAATAGCTAAAGTAATCCTTAGCAAAAAGAGTGAAGCAAGCAGCATCACTATACCAGACCTTAAATTATACTACAGAGCAATAGTAACAAAAACAGCATGGTATTGGTACCAAAATAGACTTGTAGGCCAATGGTAGAGAATAGAGGACACAGATACTAATGCTTATTATTACAGTTACCTTATATTAGAAAAAGGCGCCAAAAATGCACATTGAAGAAAAGATAGCCTCTTCAACCAATAGTGCTGGGAAAACTGGAAATCTATATGCAACACAATGAAAATTAAACCCATATCTTTCACCATGCACAAAACTCAACTGAAAGTGGATCAAGGACCTAAGAATTAGACCAGAGACACTATGCCTATAACAAGAAAAAGTAAGCCCTAATTTCCAACATGTTGGATTAGGCCCCAACTTCCTTAATAAGACTCCTATAGCACAAGAATTAATATCAAGAATCAACAAATGGTATAGATTCAAACTAAAAAGCTTCTTCTCAGCAAAAGAAAAAATCAGTGAGGTAAATATGAGAGCCTACTAATTGGGAACAAAGTTTTACCACATGCACATCAAATAGAGCAGTAATCTCTATAATATATAAAGAACTCAAAAATCTTAACACCAAAAAAACAAATAACCCAATCAATAAATGGGCCAAGAAACTGAACAGACACTTCTCAGAAGAAGATATACAATCAATCAACAAATACATGAAAAAATGTTCAACATCTCTGGCAATTAGAGAAATGAAAATCAAAACTACTGTAAGATTTCATTTCACTCCTGTCAGAATGGCAGTTAGTAAAACACAAACAACAATAAATGTTGGAGAGGATGTGGGGAAAATGGCACACTCATACATTGCTGGTGGGACTGCATAATGGTGCATCTAATATTGAAAGCAGGATGGAGATTCCTTGGAAAACTGAGAATGGAACCACCTTATGACCCAGCTATCCCACTCCTTGGTCTACACCCAAAGGACTTAAAAACAGCATACTACAGGGACACAGCCACATCAGTGTTAATAGCAGCACAATTAACAATAGCTAAACTATAGAACCAACCCAGATGCCCTTCAGTAGATGAATGGATAAAAAAAATGTGATATATATATATATATATATATATATATATATATATATATATACACACACACACACACACACAATGGAATATTACTTAGCAAAGAAAGAGAATAAAATCATGCCATTCGCAGGTAAATTGATGGAGTTGGAGAATATAATGCTAAGTAAAGTTAGCCAATCCCCAAAATCCAAATGCCTAATGTTTTCTCAGATATAAGGAGGTTGATTCACAGTTGGGTTGGGACGGGGAGCATAGGAGGATTAGAGAGACACTAGAAAGGTCAATGGGAAGGGAGGGGCCAAAATGGTAAAAAATAAATAAATAAATAAAGATGGTAGAATGATATGGATATCATTGCCCTAAGTGCATGTATGAAGACATGAATGGTGTGAATATACTTTGCATACAACCAGAGATATGTAAAAATGTGCTCTATAAGTGTAATATGAATTGTAATGCATTCTGATGTTGAAGGAGCCCTAATTAGGAAGGGCTGTTGCAGCTAGCTGGAAGCCATAAGTTCCACCTGATATGTATGTGACGCACCTGTAGGCACCCGCAAAGCTGAAGGTATATAACCGGGTGAAAGCGGTCCGAGTTAGGAGAACGAATTCATTCGGTCCGTCGGGCAGTCACTCGGTCGGTCAGAATCAGAGCGGCCAGAACGTAGGCAGAGCGGTTACAGAAGAGAAACCAGATAGAAGACAGAAGAGAAATGACTGGTCAGAGTTAGGCCGAGGCTCCTGAGGAAGACAGAAGACAGAAGAAAGAAGAAGGAAGAAAGAAGAGAGAAGAAAGAAGCTCTAATCTTACTCTAAGCTAAGCTCTACTCTAAGCTCTATCTTTCTTTACTCTACTCTAAGCTAAGAAGACTCTAAGCTAAGCTCTACTCTAAGCTCTATCTTTCTTTACTCTAAGCTAAGAAGACAAGAAGAAAAGCTCGCTTTAATCTTTCTCTCTAAAAATCTTTCTTTCCCTCTCTAAGCTCTCTAAGAAAGTAGAAGTAAAAGTAGTAAAAGCTTAACTCTGCCTCCGAGAGTTTTTCCTCCCGGGTTACGGTACCAGGCAGCTTACAAGATGTCATATATAACAATTTAGAATTTTAAAAAAAAATTAAAAAGTGCACCATGATCAAGTGTGGTTCATCCAGGGATGAAAGGTTGTTTCAACATATGGAAATCAATGAACATAATTCATCACGTCAATATACTTAAAGAAAAGAATCACATGATTTTCTCAATAGTTGCAGAGAAGGCATTTGACAAAATATAGCATCCATTCTCATTCAAAACACTAAAAAAACTAGAAATAGTAGGAACATATCTCAAAATTCTAAAAGCTATATATGCTAAACCCAAGGCCAACATTATTCTAAATGGGTAAAAATTGGAAGCATTCCCTCTATCAACTAGAACAATACAGGGATGCCTTCTTTCACCATTTCTATTCAACATAGTCCTGGAAAATCTAGCCAGAGCAATTAGACATAAGAAAGAAATTAAAGGGTTACAAATATGAAAAGAGCTCAAACTATCCCTATTTGCTGATGTCATGATTCTATATTTAGAAGACCCAGAAAAACTCCGCAAGAGAACTTCTAGAACTCATCAATTAATTAAAAGTAGCAGGATATAAAACTAACACCCATAAATCAATTTGTTCCTATACATCAGTGATGAATATACTGAAAGTAAAATTAGAAAAACTATTCCATTCACAATAGTCTCAAAGAAAATAAAATATTTGGGAATCAATCTGACAAAATGGTGAAAGACGTCTACAATGAAAACTGCAGAACACAAAATAAAGAAATTAAAGAAAACCTTAGAAGATGGAAAGATCTCCCACTCTCTTAGATAGGCAGAATTAATATTTTCCAAATGGCCATACCAACAAAAGCATTATACAGATTTAATGTATAATTAAGGTTCTGATAGCATTCTTCATAGAAGTAGAAAAAATAGTCATGACATTTCTTTTTTTTTTTTTTTTTTTTTTTTTTTTTTTTTGGTACTGGGGATTGAACTCAGCGGCACTAGACCACTGGGCCACATCCCCAGCCCTTTTTTGTATTTTATTAGAGACAGGGTCTCACTGAGTTGCTAAGTGCCTCGCCATTGCTGAGGTTGGCTTTGAACTCGCGATCCTCCTGACTCAGCCTCCCAAAGTGCTGGGATTACAGGCGTGCGCCACCGCGCCCGGCTATGACATTTCTTTAGAAAAATACAAGGCCCAAAATAGCCGAAGCGATCTTCCATAAGAAAAGTGATGCAGGAGGCATCACAATAACAGACATTAAATCATACTACAGAGCTATAGTAACAAAATGACATGTTATTGGCACCCATACATACATGAAGACCAATGGTACAAAGTAGAAGACATAGAGACAAACCCACATTAATAGAGTTGAGCCGTACTAGACAAAGGCACAATAAACATACATTGGAGAAAAGATTATCTCTTCAACAAATGGTGCTGGAACACTGGAAATCTATATGTAATAAAACAAGATTAAATGAAGGAGCCCTAATTAGGAAGGGCTATTGCAGCTAGCTGGAAGCCATAAGTTCCACCTGATATGTATGTGATGCACCTGTAGGCACCCGCAAAGCTGAAGGTATATAACCGGGTGAAAGCGGTCCAAGTTAGGAGAACGAAGGAGAATTCATTCAGTCGGGCAGTCACTCGGTCGGTCAGAAGAATCAGAGCGGCCAGAACGTAGGCAGAGCGGTTACAGAAGAGAAACCAGATAGAAGACAGAAGAGAAACCAGATAGAAGAAGTAATGACTGGTCAGAGTTAGGCCGAGGCTCCCAAGGAAGACAGAAGACAGAAGAAAGAAGAAGGAAGAAAGAAGAGAGAAGAAAAGAAGCTCTAATCTTTCTCTAAGCTAAGCTCTATCTTTCTTTCTCTCTAAACTCTAAGCTAAGCTAAGCTAAGCTCTATCTTTCTTTCTCTCTAAACTCTAAGCTAAGAAGAAAAGCTCGCTTTAATCTTTCTCTCTAAAAATCTTTCTTTCCCTCTCTAAGCTCTAAGAAAGTAGAAGTAAAAGTAGTAAAAGCTATACTCTGCCTCCGAGAGTTTTCCTCCCGGTTTTCGGTACCAGGCAGCTTACAATTAAACCCCTATCTGTCACCCTGCATAAAACTCAACTCTAAGTGAATCAAGGGCCTGGGCATTAGACCAGATACCCTGAAACTTCTAGAATAAAATGTCTTCCTCAACAAGACTCTGAAAGCTCAAGAAGTAAAATCAAGAACCAATAAATGGGATTTTATCAAACTTAAAAGCTTCTTCACAGCATAGGAAACAATCAAGAACCTGAACAGAGATGCTACAGAATGGGAGAAAATATTTGCCACCTGCACATCAGATAGAGTATTAATCTCCAGGATATATGAAGAACTCAAAGAACTTAACAACAACAACAACAAATATTAAAAAAAAAAAAAAAACAATAAACAGGTAAAGGAACTAAACAGACACTTCACAGAAGAAATATGAATGGTCAACAAGTATGTGAAAAAAATGTTCAGCAACACTAGCAATTAGATAAATGCAAATTAAAACTACACCAAGATTTCATCTCACTCCAGTCAGAATAGCAATTATCAATACAAGTGACAATAAGTGTTGGTGAGGATGTGGGGGGAAAGGTACATTCATACAATGCTGGTGAGACTACAAATTGGTGCAACCACTCTGGAAAGCAGTACGGAGATTCCTCAGAATATTTGGAATGGAGTCACTATTTGATTCAATTATCCCACTCCTTTGATTATATCCAAAGGACTTAAAAATCAGCATACTATAGTGACATGGCCACATCCATGTTTATAGTAGCTCAATTCAAAGTATCTAAGCTATGGAACGGGCCTAGGTGCCCTACAATAGATGAATGGATAAAGAAAATATGGTACATATACACAATGGAATATTACTCAGCCATAAAGAAAAATGAAATGATGGCATTTATTGGTAAATGGATGGAACTGGAGGCTATCATGCTAAGTGAAGCAAGGCAATCCCTAAGAACCAAAGGTGAAATGTTCTCTCTGACATGTGGATGCTGACTCACAATAGGTGTGGGGAAGGAGGAGTGGAGGTTCACCAGATTGCACAAGGGGAATGCAGGAAGGGAGGGATGATGGGAATGGAAAGACAGTAGAATGAGTCGGACATCACTTTCTTAAGTTCATATATGAATACACAACCATTGTAACTTCACCTCATGTACAACCACAAGAATGGGAAGTTATGCTCCATTTATGTATAATATGTCAAAATATATTTTACTGCCAGGTAAAACTAAAAAGAACAAATTTAAAAAAAGAAAACAATTTACACAATCTGCCCCAATTAAATGGCAGGTAAATGATGGAGTTTGAATTCAAACTCATGCTTTCCGATTTTAATAAAAGTGGGTAATTATCAGCCGATCATAGTAGTCAGGAGGTCAGCAAGGGGAATGCTATAGTTTGAACTTGGAATATACCTTTCAAAGCTCATGTGTTTAAAGTATGGTGCCCTATGCAACAAGGTTCAGAGATGAGGATTTTAATATATAATTGAATTATGAGGAGGTTTGTCCTCAATAATGAATTAATCCATTTAATATATTAATCATTTGAATGGACTATGGTGTGATCATTGTAGGTAGGTGAGGTATGGTAAAGGGAGGTCAAGGGAGAGGGTTATAGCCTTGGGGACTATATCTGTCTCTTGTCCTTTAATCTCTCTCTCTTTCTCTCTCTCAGCTTCTCATAGCCGTCCAGCATGATATTCTGCCTTACCTTAGGCCCAGAACAATTGAGTCAGTTGACCATGGACGGACTCTCCTGATACTGTGGGCCCCAAATAACTCCTTCCTCTTCTAAGTTGTTCTTGTCAGGCATGTTGGGCACAGTGAGAAAACACTAACAGAGAGGACAGGAACCAGATTAAACAGTTCATAAGCATCTTATTAAATCTTCCAGTGCTTATTTCACTGAAATTTTATTTTATTTATTTATTTATTTATTTTGGAACCAAGGATTGAACACAATGATACTTAACCACTCAGCCACATTCCCAGCCTTTTTTTTTTTTTTTTTTTTTTTTTTTTTTTATTGTTTGTTTTGAGACAGGGTCCTGCTAATTTGCTGAGGCTGACATTGAATTTGGCATCCTCCTCCTTCAGCCTCCCAGCCATTGGGATTACAGGCATGTACCACTGCATCCAGAGCCTCTGAAGAATCTCAGAAGAAGTCAGAGCCTGCTGAGAAATTATCATGCACTTTTATGCTTTTCTGTGTGTATGGCAGGAGATATTGGACACCCATAAATACATGTTAGATTGTTCTATTTGCTTTTTAATATGGGATGTCTGTATCTGAATACATGTGTGTGTCTGTACAAATATTTGGGGAAATGTAAAATAAATTGGTAAGACAGTCTGTTCAGTGTTTGATGCAAATACAGCAGACAGTGTAGAACAAAAAAGCTCTTGAACAATTCTGTTTTACGACTTTTCCTCTAGGTGTTTGGAGAAAGTTAAGTCTTTACATTGTGCTTGCTTTCCTCGCAGATCTGTAATGCTCCTTTGCATTTAAGTTTAAAATTTGCATCTCATACATGTAAAGCATGAACTCAGGGTTCTTCTCTTTAAGAGAATGACTGACAACTTCAAGGAATTTAGCAGTTTTTTACTGTATTAACAAAATGCTTTTCAACTCTGCTAACGCAAGCAATGAATGAAAATAAATTTGTTATTTTTTTACAGGCAAAATCCAAGTCTCATTGATTGTCAATGTAAATGTTTCCAGTATGGTAGTGCAAAGAAAGGAAGGGAGGGAGGGAGGGAAGGATGGAGGGAGGGAAGGACGGAGGAAAGAGGGAAGTTAGGGAGGGAGAAGAAGACAGAGGAAAAGGAGATGAAAAAGAAAATGAAGAAAAGTGAGGAGAATAGGAAGAGAATTCACATAATACATTTATTGTAATTATTAGGGATCCATAAAATAAAACACATATTAAAATTTAAATGCTTAGTGCAGTAGTGTAAGCAATGACTTTTGAGTTAGGAAAATGAAGATTTGAATCCATGCTGTCCTTTGGGCACTTACCTTGGGATTTTCCTTAAGTTTTCATATCTTCAATTTTGTTTTTCATTAAAAACATAGAGAAATTATTCCCACATAGGTTGTTGTGAAAGTTAAAGGAATGACTGGTAGAGTGTCTAGGAGAGTTTAGAGGCTGGCGTTCAGTAATGTCAGCAGAGCTGCTACTACTGGTGCTATTGCTGTTATTGTCTTGAAATACTCAGCCTAATATTCTTGCCATTCCCAGCCCACAACTCTGATTTTATACTCTAACTCAAACTGTTTGAATGCCTGAATTAAACTTCTGGCTGACCATCTATTTCTAATCTCATCTTTCATTACTACTGGAAGCATTTAAATATACAAATATGATGACATTATTTCTGTGTTTAAGAAAGAAATTTGAGGTGCCACTAACTTTCAGGAACACTTATAAACCAATTTCATGTATTCACATAATTCCCCTTATTCATTTAAGACTAGTGAGAAAAGCTTTTCATTCCTCTATTGAGAGGATTATACCAAGTTTTTAAAATTAAGCAACTTTCCCACATTTGTGCAGATACAGCTGGTAGAGTTGAGAAAGTGAAAAGGCAGAACTTAACTTGTGATCATAGACTAAAGAACAAACTCCTTAGGAAAATAGAAGGTATCTCTTAATCTCTCCCTAAGTTTATAGTTACTGTCCCCTCTGGACAATCATTTTCCTAGAGGAATTTCAGGTATTTCTGTGCTTTTAAAAATACTCGTCCTCCTGGTAGCATGTCTTTCTGACATTTCCCCTTGTCTCTGACATTTTCCTACTTACCTTTTTAACAGCTGGGTTCATGAGACCCCTCTTCAAACATTTTCCTGGAATTAGAAAGAACATCTCTTCTTTCCGGTCCCATGGAGACCCATACCTAAGCATCCACACTTGTGGAGATCCTCTGCTATGAATTATGTGCCCCCAGGTAGAGGTGCTTGGCCTTGTCAAACTCTGTGACTCTAGTGGCCAGAACAGGGACCCACACTAAGGAAGGTCTCAATTGATGTGCAATGAAAGAACCAACAAATGAATTCATGAAAACTGCAGAAGGATAAGCGAGGCCCATAAGACTTCATCATAAAATAAATGGAATATGATTTGTCTTCATCTACCTGGAATTTCTAATTAAGAGATAGATTCTATGAAGCAAGAGTTATAGAACAAATAGCTATTCAATGAATAAAACTAGGGGCTGGAGAGAGAGCTCAGCTGGTAGAGTGCTGGCCTCAATGAATAAAACTGTCATTTTTGTAATCATAGGTAATACACCTTGAGTTCATAATTCTATTACACAGATGGCTTTTTGTGTGTGTGTGTGGTACTGGGGATTGACCTCAGGGGCACTCAACCACTGGGCCACATCCCCAGCTCTTTTTTGTAGTTTATTAGAGACAGGGTCTCTCTGAGTTGCCAAGTGCCTCACCATTGCTGAGGCTGGCTTTGAACTCACAATCCTCCTGCCTCAGCCTCCCAAGTGCTGGGATTACAGGCGTGCGCCACCGTGCCTGGCTTACATAGATGACTTTTTATACAGTAAAAATCTCCAAGCAGGGCGCGGTGGCGCACGCCTGTAATCCCAGCACTTTGGGAAGCTGAGGCAGGAGGATCGCGAGTTCAAAGCCAGCCTCAGCAATGGCGAGGCACTTAGTAACTCAGTGAGACCCTGTCTCTAATAAAAATACAAAAAAGGGCTGGGGATGTGGCTCAGTGGTCGAGTGGCCCTGAGTTCAATCCCCGGTACCAAAAAAAAAAAAAAAGAAAAAAAAAATCTCCAAACATTAAAAAGTAATTAATTAAAAAATTCGACAAATTCCTAGTTTAATAAATCCTTTTATGAACACCATTATCTGTAAAAACAAAAATATGGAAAATAAATGGGATAAGTTTAGATGAAGTAAACATGCACATGTGAATAATACTAACAATAATTACAGACCAAAACATTACTAAAGAAAAATGAACAGGAGTAATATTCATAATTATATGTGAAAATAGGAGAAATGGAGGGCAAATTAGAGGAAAGCATCTATAACTCCAGAGCACTGAGAAAGAAGCTTCCCCAGTAGCCTCTGAATCTCACACTGTGTGTTACTTCTCCTGAAAACTTTTTACTGAGTTTATAAAAAATGCTAATACTCTTCTTCTTCTTCTTCTTCTCCTTCTCCTTCTCCTTCTCCTTTTCCTTCTCCTTCTTCTTCTTCTTCTCTGTCAAGTGTTTGAAAGCCTCTAGAATCTGCCAACTCTGCCCTCACTGGACCTTGCTTTCACCTGGTGCACCTGCTCGGCCCTTCCTCCTTCTTGTTAAAATCAATTTATTCAGCCTGAATAGAATAACAAGTGAGTCTAAGCACTTATTTATTTTTATCTTGGCAAAAGCATGGGCAATCTGCCTAGTCTTGGGGACACTGGAAAGATAAAACACTAAGAGCATGAACTTATCTCTAGAGAAGCCAAGTTGAGTTAGAGGAAGATGCCTTGACTTTAATAAAATTGGCTTTCTCTTTCTTTAAAACCAGCTCAGTGGTAAATGTCAGTGCATGCATGTCCATAAACACACACATATATAAATACATACACAGATGTTAAAAAAGATCCCTTCACCTGCTAACTTATATCTGGTTTCCTAAGGAAAATTTACGTACATCTAAATATTAAAAAATGAATCCATAATTTTCATTAATAAAGTACTCAATTTTACAAATTGAGTTCAATGACAGCTCATCTTTAAAATATTTTTTAAATGAAAATAAAACAGTACTGAATTCTTTATGGAAATAATAAGAGATCTCCACAACATGACAGCCTCCTGGGGCAGTGATTTGGCTCTCAGTGACAGAGAGAAAGTAAATGAATTGAGTGGAAGGTTCAGGAGTGAGTCAAAAGCTCAGCTGGAGAGGGTATTCATCTGAAGGGGTTTTCTCCCCGCTCATGTCAGCTTATAATGATGATGTGGTAATTGATGGATGTATTGTATTTTAAATAGGATACTCTTTTTTTTTATGTATTCTCTAGTCTTCCTTTCATTCATGATGACTTTATGCAGACTTTTCTTATAGTGTGCTTCATTATAATAGGATGTTTTGGTACTACCACTACTTGAGTCAATAGGAAGAAATCAAATTGGGAACTTTGAAGCTGGGTGAATTGAAGAAAAAACTGACATACTGTTGTCTTGCATCAAGCTATCTAAGGTTGGTTTCTGAAATAAGAAAGGCATAAAGAACTAAAGAAATTTTTAAAATAAAAATCAAGACAATAAACAAGCAAGGAAGTAAGAGGAGGAAGGAAGGAAGGAAGAAAAGAATGGAGGGAAAGAGTAACATTTGATATTAATCCAAAGAAGCAAATATGTGTACAATTCATGGGAAGTTGTACAAAATGAAGCTTGAAATGAAACATGATCTCTGTGGCTAAAATGCTAGCATAGTTTGCTACCTGCTTTTCAACCATAGAAACCAAAAATCTTCTATTAAGTTGGACTTGATAGGCTTTTCATTCAATTAAAATATAGGTGCAATAACTTCAGGAGGGAGAATCATAAGGATCTGATGCAGATATCATTGATATTATAATCATTTTCCAAAAGATGAGATGCCATTACATGCCATTGCTACAACAAGTGTTGTTAAAGTGTTGTTAATAAATCCTTTTATCCAAAGTGCAAATTTCTCTGTGGGATAACATGACACTACAAATACTACATCAGCCTGTTGTGCATTTGCCATAGACTTGGATGCTCTTTCTCTGGGCATGGCACTGTTGCAGTGGTGGGGTTTCTGGACTGTAATTTTTCTCTGATTAGTGTCTCCACATCTGGACTAAATCAGCCAGTATAAGGCACAGAGACCTTCACTACTCACTATCAATCACAAGCATTGCCAATTAAGCACATCATTCTTCCCTACTCAGATCAAATCCAACATTTAAGTTTTTGTAACACAGCCAGTCATTGTCACCTGATTAGACATGGTTGCAAAATAAAATGTACTTATTTAATTAATTAATTAATTGATTGATTGATTGATTGATTTTTGTGGTACCGGGGATTGAACTCAGGGGCATTCGACCACTGGGCCACATCCCCAGCCCTTTTTTGTATTTTATTAGAGACAGGGTCTCACTGAGTTGCTAAGTGCCTCGCCGTTGCTGGGGCTGGCTTTGAACTCGAGATCCTCCTGCCTCAGCCTCCCAAAGTGCTGGGATTACAGGCATGTGCCACCACGCCCGGCAAAATGTATTTAATACTGAGAGCCTAGAGTAGTGATTCCATGAGGTCAAAACTGTTATATTTTCTTTATATTCAGAGCACCTCAGAGATGATGGTGATAATGATGATGATAATGAAGATGTTAGCAGCACCCAGAATTCAGCAAACATCTGTACTACAATAGGTACTAGGATACAAGATTACAAAATAACATGAGAACTAATAAATTATTTCACTATGGTTACAAAGCACAAGACCAAGTTAACAATCAGTTATATTTCTATATACCAGGAATTAACAGACTGAAATGAAATTAAGAATTTAAGAAAATCAGTAAAATATATAGCATGTTCAGAAATAAATTTTATAAAATAAGTTCAGGTCTTGAACACTTGAAGTTGTATATCACCATTGTTAGAAAAAAATTAAAAGATGTTACATAAATGCAAAGAATTCACATGTTCTTGGATCAGCATACTTAAGATTATTAAAATGTAAAAGACCTAATACCAAACCTTTATAAACTCTTGAGAAATAGAAAAGAGAACATAGCATTTTTGCTTATCTAATGGGACTAGCACTATGCTGACATCAGTAAATATGCAAAAATTGCAGATGAATATTTGTGTAAAGATTATAGTTTCTTTAAGAAGTTTCTAGACTACTGTATCTTATAAATACCAAAGTAAAATTTATTAACCAAATCTTAACAATTAAAATCCATCTATATATGTAAGAGAGAAAATTGTTCATCATGATTAAGTGGGATTAATCTGAAGGATATAAGAATGGCCTAACATTATAAATCAAGTGACTTAGAAGCCATATTAAGAGACCAAAAAAGAAAATAAATAAATAAGATCATCTTAATATGGGCAGAAAATAGCATTTTACAAAATTCAATGCACGTTCATGCCATAAAAAAGTACAAAATTACACTAAATACATGTATGAAGGCATGAATGGTGTGACTCTCCTTTGTGTGCAACCAGAGACATGAAAAATTGTGCTTTATATGTGTAATATGAATTGAAATGCATTCTGATATTATATAGAATGAATTAGAATAAAATTTTAAAAAGTAACAAACTATGAACAGACGGAAATTTCCTCAGCTTTATAAAATAAGACATAGAAAAAAACAAAACAAAATGAAACAAAAAACTGTAACAACAAATGTCATCATTTTCTATTGGTTAGAAATAAGGCAAGAATATTTATTCTTACTACTTTCTTTCAACATTGGATGTTCTAGCCAGTTCCATAGTCAAGATCAAGAACAAAGCTATATATATTTTAATACTTTCAGCAATTGATACACAAAATACCACAGAATAAAAACTAAGGCTTATAGATGATAGACTATCCATGTAAAAAATTCCAAGAAATTTCCAAAAATCTTAACAAAAAAATAATATGTGGATTTAGTTGTTCTATAAATTTTTTAAAATATTTTTTGAATTGTTGATGGACCTTCATTTTATTCATTTATTCATATGCAGTGCTGAGAATCAAACCCAGTGCCTCACACATGCTAGGCAAGTGCTCTAGACCACTAGGCCACAACCCCAGTCCAATCTCTAAATTTTCTATGTTGCATAACAAACGTCCACAATGGTAGTTGTAAGCTGCCTGTCATGGCCAGCCACGGCGCCACGGGAGGAAAACTCGGAGGCAGAGTGAAGCTATTACTACTTTTACTTCTACTTTCTTAGAGAGAGCTTAGAGAGGGAAAGAAAGATTTTTAGAGAGAAAGATCTAAGAGAGCTTTTCTTCTTGTCTTCTTAGCTTAGAGAGAAAGAAAGATAGAGCTTAGCTTCTTGTTGTCTTCTTGTCTTCTTAGCTTAGAGAGAGAGAGAAAGAAAAATAGAGAGAGCTTAGCTTTGAGAAAGATTATTTTTTAGAGCTTCTTCTTTCTTCTTGCTTCTTTCTTCTTTCTTCCTCGGGAGCCTCGACCTAACTCTGACCAGCCATTACTTCTTCTATCTGGTTTCTCTTCTGTAACCACTCTGCCTACGTTCTGGCCGCTCTAATTACTCCGACCCGAACTCTTCTTCTGACCGACTGAGCTACTGCACGACTGACTGAATGAATTCTCCTTCGTTCTCCTAACTCGGACCGCTTTCACCCGGTTATATACCTTCAGCTTTGCGGGTGCCTACAGGTGCGTCACATACATATCAGGTGGAACTTATGGCTTCCAGCTAGCTGCAACAGCCCTTCCTAATTAGGGCTCCTTCAGTAGTGACTTAACAAAGCAAACATTTATCCTCTCATTGTTTCTTTGGGTCAAAAGGACACCCATGGCCTGCTGGGTCTTCTATCAGGGACTGAGGAAGCTGCAGTGGAGGAAGAGCCAGGACTGGGTCCTCAGCTGGAAGCTCAACTAGGACACATCCAGTTCCTCATTCACAAGGTGGTTTTCAGCATACAGCTCCTTGTGCTTGAAGGATTCATAGCAATTTAGTTAATCTAAGTTACCAATGTAGAGAGAGACTAAAACAGATCAGTTAGTAAAATAAGAGTCTTTTATAATATTGCATAATCACAGGAGTGACAGTCTTGACCTTTGCCGTATCCTATTGGTTAAGAGCAAGTCACAAGTTCCACCCATTGTGGAAAACCAGAAATCATTTTTAACCAGACTTCTCAAGAATCTTCAAACTTAAAAACTCAAGATAAGAAATGTGCCAATTCCATGAAAAATACAAGTACCAAAACTCACTAGATAAGAAATAGGTAACTTGTATAGTTCTTATCTATTAAAAACATTGAATTTGCAATGAAGAAACTTCCCAAAAGAAAACTGCAGGATTACATTTAATTGGTAAAGTTATTTACCAGAGCAGAAATGAACGAGTAAGTAGAAAAACAATAGAAAAGAGTAGGAATAAATTTATTGAAAAAAAGATTTTAAAAACTTGACACATCTTCAACTATACTAAGAAAAAAAATGAGAAAACTCAGAAAAAATCAGAAATTAAAGAGAATACATTAAACTGATATCATGGGGGGACACAGGAAATTACTATGAATTTATCTGTTTCTTCTACTAAACAATGTAGAAGAAACAGATAAATTTCTAGAAACATAAAACATACCAACGATATATTTTGAAGAAATAGAATTTCTGAACAGACCTATAACTAGTATGGAGATAGAATGAGCTGTTAAAAACTTCCTAACAAAGAAAACTTCTAGACGAAATGGCTTCACTATGAGTTCTAGCAAACATTTAAAGAAGCATTAATGCTAATCCTTTTCAAACTCTTCCAAAAAATTGGGGAGGAGAGAACTTTTCTAACCTCATTTTATAAGGACAGCATTACCCAGAAACTAAAGCCTGAAAAAGACAACACGAGAAATCTAATACCCAATATGCTAGATAAATATAGAAGCAGAACTCAACGAAATAATAGCAAACCAAACCCAGGAGCACATTAAAAAGATTATACCCACAACCAAGTGGTATTTATCCCTGGGATGCAAGATGATTCCACATATGAAAGCAACTTAATGTGATTCAACACATTAACAGAATAAAGGATAAAAATTACACGATCATCTCAATAGATGCAGAAAATGCTTTTGACAAAATTCAGCACCCTTTCGTGATTACAAAAAAAATAAAAACTTCCTAATAAACTATGAATAGAAAGAAGGAAAGTATCTCAGTATAATAAAAGACATATGAAAAGCCCACAGCTCACATAATACTCAACAAGTAAATGAGAGAAAGATTATATAAGTGAAAGAAACAACCCACAAAAGGTAGTTGTCTAGAGAAAGCATCTTAACACTTGTGAGATTTTTCAGGCTCATCTTATGGTTCAATTTATGTATATTTCTCATTTGGATACCTAAAAAGGAGAAGAGTTTGTGTTTTCTTTCTTTTTGGAGCTTGCTCTTATTTTTCCACCAACTTCTTTGCTACCTTGTCTTGCGGTGACCCTCCTATGTTATCCTAGGTAGTATGAAGATCTATTACTTTCAGTTATGATGTTCAAATATGGAATTGCAAATATTGCAAAATACATGAAATTCTGAATGCTGCAGTATATTTATTTCAAATGCCTTTGTTTGTCTTATTCCAGGGATTATACTGCAAAGGCTCATAAATAGTCTTCATTTCCTCAGCCAAGGTCTATAAGACTGCTTTTGATTTGCAGTTGTTAATTTCACAGTTTCCTCTAGTGCCATTTCAACAGCTGTGCTTTTATTTACTTATTTTTGTGCATGTGTTTAATATCTGACCTCCTGTTAATTTGCTATCCCTTTATGAAGCTACTGTGCTGTGTTGGAATCAAATCTAGGAATATAAAAATATTCTTTACAAGGTAAGTGTACTGTAAAGTATGTTTACACAAAACTTCATTTATAGTATACTTGTCCTGATTGCATTTTCCTGTTTATGCAATATTTCCCTGAACTCACCTGCAGAATTTGCTATTGAAAATCTAATTAGATGGAGATTAGAAGTGAGTATGAATAAGCATAGGAGCTAACTATGCTTCTGTTTCAATTCAGACTCACATTTACTAGTTTTTAAAAACAGACCACTCACAGGATGATTCCTAATTGATTGTCATCATCCCATCAGTAAATTTTATACTGAAAGTAACCAATAATTGATTAATCAGGAGGTAAATATTAATATTTTGTTTTCATTTACTTTTTGCCTTGTCCTGTTTTATTTACAAATTTTATATAAAACAATGTACCCATAAAAAAACTTGGAAATTAGGGGGAAAAATCCATCTGTAGAGCTGTCATATCTACCATGTACAATCACTATTAATATCATGTAGTAGACTCTTTTGTATTTGTGTATATCTGTATATACAATACATATCTATATATGTATATATAGATATATTCTCTCTATAAAAATTTCCATATACCATTAAAATATTTCACTGATAACATTACTTGGCATTCAGATTTTTGTAAAAAAGATCTGTGGCCTTCATATTGCCACACATCTATAATCCCAGCAACTCAGGAGATTGAGCCAGGGAAATTTTAAGTTCAGGGATAGTCTGAGCAATTTAGTGAGACTCTGCTCAAAATAAAATTTAAAAATGGCTATAAATTGTAGCTCAGTGACAGAGCACTTGCCTAGCATGTGCAAGGTTCCGGGTCCAATCCCATGCACAATATATACCTACATACATATATAATTTGCATATAAATACTTGCATATACCCATCTTACTTTGGAGTAATTCTTCACAATGTAGTCCCAGATGTGGAATTAGGTCTTCATAGATTATGAACATATTAAAGACTTTTCATTTATCTTTGATTTCAATAACATTAAGTGCTTGTGATACAAATACATGTATAAATTTATAAATCAATTCTTGTATGACTAGAATATAGTTTCTAAGGAGCATGATAAGTTCAATAAGAAGTAATATCATGTCCCACTCTTTATCCTTATTCATCTGAATCACATTATAATATATCAGAAAGCTCCTGACTGTTGTTCATAATGTATCTTGGCTGAGCAGAGGTTTGCAAAGGGCCACTCATTCTTGGGAGACAGTATGTTTTGGAGACCATCAGAGTAAAAAGGTAAGCACACCCCTGTTGCTGTAATAGATCTAATATTTACAAATGGTGTAACGTGCAAATTACTTAACCTCCGGGATCCTGATTCCACATTTATAAAATGGATATTCATCGACCTTCCTTCATTTACTCAGTTATGTCTTTAAAAATGCGAGTTGAGCTGCTTCTATGCACCAGGCACTATGGGTGCTTGGGATGGAGTAATAAGTAAAACAATTTAGATTTCTTGATGTCGTGGAGTAGGCAGTGGAGTGAGAGGGATGAGCAATGCAAATAAAACAAACAAAATATAGAGTACCACAGAGGAAATCTCGACAAGGTAAAAGGCCTTTTCTGTGTGATGGTGAGGGGAGAGGATTCTGAGTGGTCCATCAACTCCTGGGGATCTACCTGAAGCAATCGAGGAAATGCGGCTGTGAAGACCAACAAGGCATCTTCTTTCCATACCCTGAGGTTTCTGTTTTACTTTTGTTAGAGTCACAAGCTCTTTGGAAAGAAAGTAAGATTATTTTAAGTTGCTGGCCTTATGAGACATTCATCTTAAACTGTTTGAATCTTCTCTCTAGACATTTATTTTTCTTCTGTAGCTGGGGCCTTATTTTTCTGGAAAAGAAGTCAGAAGAGTTAAACGGAGATAGTCATTAGAAATACAGCTTTTTCCTTCAGAAAGTGTGCTAAAAAATACATATTAATCATGCCAGCCCATTGGAAATATGGGATGGGTTCTTATTCCCCAGTGTTAAAGATTTTTTAATATCCGAGAGATGCAAGGCAAGTGTAGAGAGCAAGTTTTATTTAAGAAAGTGATAGAGGCAGACTTCTCCAAGGAGAAGGGGACTTTCAGAGCCAAAAGCCCATTTGAGGGTGTGCAACTTGCTTTTGGTAGACCCCAGAAGCCCCTCTTTAATTATTGTCTTCTCTTTCTTCCCCCGTATATGTGATGGGGGTCGGGGGTGGGGGGAGTCAGGCATGGGTGTGTGTGTGAAGAGGTTAATTGTTAGCCACCCAGAGTTCCTGGGAGCACCATGAGCAACCCACTGTTCTCTCTTTGATAACCAGTCTTCATCCTCTCTCCACAGATCCCCGTCCTTCATTACCTACATTCATTGCCTGACCTTTGCCCCTGCCTCAGTTTGCTGAGGAATGTGACATACCCTATCTATTCAAGCCAGATGGAGCTGCAGGCAAATTGCTTTTTGTCCAAGAAAGCATGTGGCGGTCAGCACAGTGGGCCTGTTTTATCGAATTATTCTCTCAACCTCTTGTTCCCTCCATTCTCACCTATCTGTCCCCTAACATTAACTGAGGGCCTAAACCCCTGCCTCTGAATTTGTTTGTTGATGCAGATGGGATTTGGAGAAAATAGACTCTCACTTTGTAATCCTATATACCCCATCTACATAATCATATGTAAAACATCCACTTTTCATAGATTCTGTGGGAGCAAATAAAATGTTAAATGCCAAACATATGGTAAATGATAAAGAATTGGTAATTATTGTTAGTAACGCTCTGAATAAGCTGAATGAAGTCTGCATTTTCTCTTGGCAACTCCCCCTGAGAGTCTTTCTTGGCCATTATGAAGACCGGAGTAATTCACCTCATTTTATATTTGAGAAAACTGATTCCCAGGAATGGTATAACCCATCACCTGAGACTGAAATGCCACAGCTTCTGGAGGTGGTGGCATTCCTGAGTGTATCTTGTTCTCAGTAATCATGCCTTTGTCTGCCACACCTAAGGAACACTTTCCAAACTTTTCAATGCCTAATTTACAGTCGAAACACTGCAGTTTGCTGAAGCCCACAGCTTCACCTCTGTATGGGCTTTCTGTCAGGATTCTTAAGAGTTTCTTTCTTGTTGCCTTTTGCTCCTAATTATGGCCAGCTGTAAACTAATTAACCTCTCTAGGTGTCTCCCAGGAGGTTAGAGTGCTTGGCAGCTGGGGCAACAGCAGCACTGCAGCTGGGAATAAATGATAACAAAGCATATTGATTCACCAACCTGCTTCCCAGCCCAGCAATTTCCTCATAGGCTCCTTGCTAGCAGAGATAACGAAAGCAATCAAGAGCAAAGCTTTGCCGATGGTGAAGAACTTAAATGTCCTCATTGTTTCAAGTTTGCTTCAAAGTCTGATGTGTAACCACAGTAAACTGCAAATGAAGGAAAACATGTGTTGACAATGAGTGAATGAATGAATATATGTGAGTGAATGCCGTGTGGCGGTATAAAATCAAGTAATCAACTCAAAGGTACTTGCTTTGTGTTGTCTACCATGTTGCAAGGGCTTGGTTGCATCCTGGGATAATGGTGCCAGAAAGTGGAAAGAAAGAGCTAAATGATGGGCTGCCGTCCTGATTGAGCCCAGATTGGAGGAATTCCTCTTGCAAATATTTGTGCAGCATCTTTTTATTAATGGCTCTCTCTTCCACTTTGTGTATGTGTGTGCATGTGTTTATAATTTGGAGGTCTCCCTTACCAGATGCTTCAGTAAAGGGTCTTGTCTTACATATCCTTGTATGTCCAGCAACTTTTATTGCAATTGTCTCACAAATAGTATTTGAATTATTGTTATCACTGGTTCTAAGAATGTAAAAATTTCCTCTTCACTGACTATCAGATAGGAACTAAAATTTCTACACTATTTGAGTGACATGTATCTTAGAACAAAATCTTAAAGAATAGGTCTTATTACATTTCCTCCTTTTGGAAAATGTGGTGTCCATTTTCTTGTCATCTGTTTTCACCTTTCGGCCTTTTCCTAAACCTCTTCTATCCTGCTATTCATATGCCAACTCTGTTCTCTCGGACCCACTAGTGAAGCCAGAATCTGACAGGCAGTCAGAATAGATAGGTAAATCGAGTCAGGTCGGATCAAGAAAGCCAATTTTGAGTGAGTGCTGGGAAGTTGGAGACTTGTTCCTTGAGGGATTGAAATGTTTATTCCTTCAGAGCCCTTCCTCCACCCTTATTAAGAACTTGCCGGTGCCCCAACCTGTTGCCAAGGTAACCTATCCCAGGAACTTGCCCTCCTGTAAGCTGCCTGGTACCGAAAACCGGGAGGAAAACTCGGAGGCAGAGTTAGCTTTTACTACTTTTACTTCTACTTTCTTAGAGCTTAGAGAGGGAAAGAAAGATTTTTAGAGAGAAAGATTAAAGCGAGCTTTTAGCTTAGAGTCTTAGAGAGAAAGAAAGATAGAGCTTAGAGAAAGATTATTTTTTAGAGCTTCTTGCTTCTCTCTTCTTTCTTCCTTCTTCTTTCTGTCTTCTGTCTTCCTCAGGAGCCTCGGCCTAACTCTGACCAGTCATTACTTCTTCTATCTGGTTTCTCTTCTGTCTTCTATCTGGTTTCTCTTCTGTAACCGCTCTGCCTACGTTCTGGCCGCTCTGATTCTTCTGACCGACCGAGTGACTGCCCGGCTGACTGAATTCTCCATTCTCCTAACTCAGACCGCTTTCACCCGGTTATATACCTTCAGCTTTGCGGGTGCCTACAGGTGCGTCACATACATATCAGGTGGAACTTATGGCTTCCAGCTAGCTACAACAGCCCTTCCTAATTAGGGCTCCTTCACCCTCCCTACTGGGAGCTACACAGATGTTAATTAATGTGTCCTGGGCTACACCATCCTGCCTTTCCCCCATCAACCCATCTGCTTCTCACCTTTTGGCCTGGTCAGGGCCTGGTCACATACACAGGGAGGAGAGATATAAGGGGAAGAGAGCAGGAGAACTATAAAGGAAGCCCAGGACATATAAAAAGGCAGACCTGCCTTGCTTCTTGGGATACCAGGATACCAGCAATGGCCCCCTTCTCCTTTCCGGGATAAGTCTATTTTACCCCTTTTTAAATAAACTCTACTTTATATGCTTGCCTCAGCATGCTTCTCTAATGTTCAAACTTCAATGTTTGGGGGAGCAGAACTCAATACCAGTAAACAGTGGTATCAGCAGCATGAGGTGAGAGCCATTTTTATCTAAAAGCCTTGAAATTAGTAAAATTCCAGACTATACTAGACTTTGTCATGATAAAAAAAAAAAAAAAATCGGAAATCAATAACATAATTAAATGTGTATATTTATTTTTCTCTATGAAAAAAATATTTTTAAAAATCTTTTCTTATGTTTCACAATAATGTGAATAATTTTATTTTAGAAAAACTTTTATCTTTTGATATTGGCCAGGAATTAATTATATTCCTGAAAGAATTCATTAATATAAATGAATTTCTTATTGTTTAGGAATATGTATGGAATGATAATCTAGGTTTTGATCATTAAACCTTGTCATATATGCCAGTTTCATAATTTTTAGACATTTCTAATGCCAACTGTTAAAAGAATTCAGTCACTAATGGCCTCCTAAAAATGGTTTCAATGAATAAGCATATTTTCTTTAATTAGCATACATTCATATGCAAATTGTTTTCAAGTTGTGTTGTAGTTTTACTTTGATTTCCTAGGTTGAATAAATATCCCCTTTGCTGTCCCTCTTACCTAATTCATTTGCTTAGTAAGCTCTTTTGTACATTAAATGCTAAAATAAAGCTCTGCCTGCCCTAAAATTTGATGTATTCTGATCCTTGGAAGCAAAACATTTGTTTGTGTTGAGCCTAACAAAAAAAGGATAATTAAGTTTCTCATGAAATAGTGTCTGAACACATACCTAAAATCGAATACAGTAACTCGAATATGGGGACAAGAAATCATTATTTGTAAGTACACAAAGTGATTTTTCAAGGACTTCAAAGGCAAACTGCAATTTCACTGAATTTATGCTGAACTTTATTGAATATTACATATGTAAGAGAGGTCTCAAAATCTATTTCTCTGACAGTCCTCTTTTCACACCTCAAAATAAGAATTTACAAAGTTATGCCACCACTCCGTACATCTCTCAGATCTCAATAGGAGGAACTGCTATAAAAAATAAAAATCAAAGTAAATCCTTAGTAAAACTTTGTAGAATCAGTGTGAAATTAATTATTAATAGTTTTAATTAAAACTTGCAACCAAACATCTCTCTCCAAGACCCTGAAAATGAAATTACCTTTAAAAAATGCTGGTCCAGATTCATGGGTTTTTGTGTAAGTCAAGCTATCAATAATTTTCTAGGAGACTTATCATAGAAATGAATGTTTATTTTTCCAAAACACAAACATTGTACTTAGAGTCAATCTGTTATTGTACTTATACTTTATGATTACTATTAAAATATAAAAGGATACATATGCAAACTCAATCAAACACACAGCACAGGCCACTGTGGTGGGGGGACAACTGTTTGGTTAGCATTGTACTTGGCACACAGTAAACTCTTAACATACACAAGCTATCTTGAAAGCCGCACATTCAGAAGTTGTCTTCAGTTCTCTTATTCTATTTATAGACACACACACACACACACACACACACACCCATATAAAATAGAGAGAGATGCATGTAAGAAATTCAGCATAATTTCTATAATTACATATGTGTACATATCACTTGTGTTATATATGTATGTAAAACATACTATTAAGAGAGTTTTTTCAATCAAATTGGGCAGGAAAGATGAAAGGAAGTTGGAGCATTAGCAAAAGAATGAGAGATTCTAAAAATTCAAACCTTAAGAATCAATTTAAAATACTGAATTTCCAATTTCAAAAGATTTCACTGGAAGATAATCTTCCTACATTTCTAGGAATGCTTAATATTCCAACATAAAAGACTCATTTAAGCCTCAACAGGAACATAAAATCAGACTTCAATTTATGACTGCCAATTAAATAGAATGACCCATATGTGGAAGCCCAAGGCATACCTTTGTGTAGAAAGCAGCATGACTCGTGAACTGACCTTACTGTGCTTCATATATGTAAGGAGAAACAGGTAAGCCACAAGACCTTGTTCAATCAACAGAACTCTGTAGCACTATATCCCACCCCACAAGCCTAGGTCAAAGCATTTCAATTTCACACTTACTGCTTAACTGACAAGATTCTACAAGGTTTAGTTGAGCATGCAGAAAGAATAGGCTCATTCCTTAAATTACTCAAAATTGCAGACAATATGGCATGATATCTAATGTGCATGTTTTAGACTTGGACAGCTTGAGTTTAAATCCTTCCTAAATTATCATCAGCTTTGTCATTACCCAGGTCATTTAATCCTCAGGTACTCTGCATGCATATGGGAAGAATGATGCGCATGCCCTGTGTGTGTGTGAGTGTGTGTGTGTGTGTGTGTGTGTGTGTGTGTGTGTATGCACGCACACTGTGAGTTTTTAGGATTTACTACATGGAAAATGTAACAGCACTATAGAACAATGTCAGATTCTATGAAATTGTTGATTTTGTTCATCTATGATAATGCTAAATCTGTATGGTTCAATAGATTTTAACAAATATTATGAATGAACTATCTCAGGATACTGGTTTTATCTACCAAATGACTAGAACATAAATCATTGTTCTTTTATAAGCAAAGGTGAATTAAACTGGACTTGGACTGTCTCCACCTGATGGCCCATTGACCTACCCTTAAACCATCTCCACCTGAGGGCCTGAGGGCTTATTAACCCTGTGCTTTATAAACCCTACCCTTGCTATGAGCAGGCGCCATTTTCTACTATCCTGCTTTGGGCTGGACGTAGTTGGTGGCCCTGGCCATAATAAAGGCTTCATTGGCTATTACGTGAGTGGCTAGTGAGACTTTTTTTCTGAAAATTGGGTACAATATTTGGAGGTCCCAGCGAGATTCTTTATTCTCCTTGCCCTCACACCCAAATTCGGCCTCCTGTGCCCGATCACGGACTCCTTCTTGGGGTAGGGGAGAGCTCCTTTGAGACGTTCCTCAGCCTCGCCCTGAGAGGACTGCTGCTCGGTTCTCCAGACGCCTCTACAAAGCCACCTGTTTACCTGTCTGGTGAGATCTCTTCTGGGGGACAAGGACAGACTGGACGCAGTCGCTTATACCGAATCCCAGGACAGGGCGAGACATCGCTCCTGTCCACCTGGTGGGCCTCCCTGTGTGGCCCAGCCTAGTTGTCTTTTGTCCTTGTGTCTATTTCTTCTGTGGCTGATCTTTGTTTGTGTGCTAGCATTCTCCTTGGTTTCATTTTTCCCTCCCTCCCTCTGCGGCCAGCCTGGAGCCTGAGCCGGCAGGGCAGGGGGAGAGTAGCGAACGCAGTGCAGTAGCGGAGCCCCGCGAGGCCCGCCCAGGCCAACTCCTTCAAACACTTTTCCCATCTGAAGTGTGCCATTGGATCTGGCGGGATGCCCAGTGGTCCACCCTTGGACTGAACGGCCTGCCTACAGATGACCCCGTTCGGATCAACAGGGTCTTTCCTTCTGCTTACCTGAACTGGGACCCCAACAGTGACGGAGGTAAGGAGGCTCTAGATTGGTTTTAGCTTTTGTAACTCAGCCCCAGATATAAGGAAGAAGTTGCAGAAATTAAAAGGGTTTGAGGGAAAGGTATTGTCTGAATTGGTGAAAATTGCCCAACAACCGTACAACAGTACAACAACCACGACACCACCTCAGGAAATGCAAACCCAAAAGTTGGCAAAAGTTTTACTGGCCACCATGGGAAATTGACTGAATGGTTCCCCTAGAAGTCAGTATGCCTCTAGGAGCCAGAGATTAGAAAAAATTGCCTTAGGCATAAGGTATCTGCTCACAATTGCAGTTCCCCACCCTTCCAGACATCAGCCAGGAACTTGCATTACCAGCCTGTCATTTTTCTAAGACTCTTGCTTTTTCTTGAGATCCAAAATGTATTTTTTGAGCTCATGATTTTGATCCTATGCACCTAGATTAATGTTGTTTTGATCAATTCTATTTTTTATGGAGTTTTTAAACATCTGTAACATTGCAATGGAGGGCAAAAAGCTACAAGGCCTTTGCTATTGTGTTACGTGTGCACAGTTGTGTTCTGTGTTTATGTCTATGTGCATATGTCCAGACGTCATGTACGTGATGTCAAGATTGGCAAATAGAAAATGAGCGCTCATGAAAATTTAAAAAATAGATCCAAATACCTTTAATTCACGTGATTTAAAAGGTTCAATTTAAATTGGGTAAAATAAAGGTGGCTTTAAAATGAAACTTAACTCACAAGTCTCTCTAGGTGGTCAAAGAACTAGTATAAGCTGGTTTTAATTTGATTTACAATTAGAGTTGGTGGTCTTTTCTTTACCACCACAAATTCTGAAGCCGGACCTTCGCTCTGGGACTCCGGGATGGAGTGCCACCCAGGGGGTGTGCACCATGAGACGTTCCAAAGCCCTAGGATGTGCCTTTGGTCCTCTGGATTACTGGAGTGAACTGCCGCATCAAAAGAATGAGCAAGCATCCAGTGGGGAAACCTCCACAGGTTAAGTGGCGCCCCCATAACATCTGGTATCTGGTTTTGAGATCTCTTCTGGGCACAGTGAGGTGCCTGGAAAGGCACATACACTCCTGTCCAGGGCAGTACCAAAATGTCTCACTGTCCTCTGGTCCTGGTCTGGTTGGGAATTCCTACTGGGGACAGAGAGGTGCCTGACGAGGCACATACACACTCCTGTCGGAGCATTAGCAAGACGTTGCACTGCTCCCTGGTCAGTTTGGCTCCTGGTTCCTGTTCCCTTGTGTCTTGTTCTGTGTTCTACATTTTTTCTGCCTTTTCATTGTGTGTCTTCTCTGGTGTAAATGTAAGAAAAGTGAATTTGTGAGTAACCTTGTTTTTTAGACATCTGATTAATTTTCAAGGTTAAAATGCTAACTGGTAAATATACCATCAAGAACTCTTAACTCCTTGAATTCCATTGGGTAACATTATTGATTGTTTTCATAAATTGTTAAATTAAAAAAAGAAGTTTTAAGGTTGCTTTGTCATCACTGGAAAAGGTTGAAGTTCCAACAGGTATAATTCTATAGGCTGGAACATTATGTTCTCATGAAGTGGTTAATAGATGTGTGATTCTGTATAAAGGTTTATAAAATATTTCTGTGTATGTAGAGGCTCAAAGGTTTCAGCTGTTTCCATTGGGTAAATAACAATATTTTTTATTGAGATAAAATGTTTGCATAAATTCAAATTATTACAAGGATTGTTTAAAATTGTAAACAAAAAAATGGGTTAACAGATGGGAGAAAGAAATTAAAAGGTTATAGATATAGTCACTTAAGTGATATATAAGCTCTGTGAAAGTTGGTTAACTAAGAATATTAAGTTTTGGTTTTTTGAGCAAGTAATCTGAAAAGAAATTAAGAATTATACAGCTGTGGTTGAATGACAACTATTATTTTGAAATATTTTATAATGTTATTTCTTTAAGAGCTAAACTTGATTAATGTAAAAATATCAATGTAATTATAGTGGAGTAATACTCTTCTTTGTATATTAAATGTGTTCATACCTTTCAGGTATACAAGCCTTGAGGTGAAAGCTCTAAAAGAGCATTATATCAAGTTGGTGTTCTCCTAACTAGAGTTGTATGGTAATTTTAGGCTTATAAAGATAATACATTAGAGATTTATTTACATTATTTAAAATGTGTTCTACAACTAGACCTGTTGTCAATAAGATATAAGGTTTTATGTTACTTTTCACACTGTGGTACAATTTAAATGTATTTTTTTAAAGTTCATGAGAGCCTATTCTGTATAAAGGTTAATATTGTAAAGCAGAGATCAGCTTCAGAACTAAAACACCTGACCTAAGGTTCATAAAGAGCTTCACCTTGCCTAAGATAAGGCTCTTCCCTCCACCTTTACTGCAGGCCAGAGTGTCTCCAGGGCAGGCCAAACTTCAATTTGTTTATGGTTATGGTCAAAAGAATGATTCTTGTTGTTAATAAACAGGGGTTGTAGTATATAACTCAGTCAAAATTCAAGATGGTTATTACACAAACTAAATGTGTTTTTACTTTTGTTAATTTTATTTTATTTTTATTTATTTATTTATTTATTTATTTATTTTTGTAAACTGTCTAAAAGTTGCCTGTTAATGTTTTGCAGAGGTATTGCTTTAACGATGCAACCTGGTTAATTTAAGATAATAAGCAATCACCCAGGATGGTACAAACCCCAATTAATGAAAAGGGTAAATGACAGTAAGGTTATAGGCATTAAAGTAAAGCCCAGTGCTCTTAATTTAAGACTGGTGAGACTGATTTGCTATATGTTTTAAGATCAAGACTTTAAGTTAAATTAAAAGGAGCCAAGAAAGCCAATGTTTGGCTCTGGCCCTCAGAGTCAGTCTGAGTCCAGGGAACAGGGAACTTCTCTAAAGAGCTTTGCAACTCTGAGCCACATGGCCTCCTGAGCAGGGAAGCTATGAGACATCTGATGAAGAGAAAGCCAACCAGTGCACTTGCTAAAAGGAGGGTCCCTAGAAAAGGGAGAGACATCCCTGCTGCTTCCAAGGGAAGCCACAAGGTCAAGCAAGACCTGGACCCATCCTTGCAGAAGGCACTATCAGAATGGAAAAACTGGTCTTAAGTTCCCCCAAGAGTTATTCCCATCAGAAAGCAGCTGACTCTTAGCAATAGATAAAAGCAAAAGTCGGTTTGACTTGCTTCATCTTAAACACGTAGCAAAAACAGTTGAAACCGATACATAACCATTCCTGGGCATTTAAGAAATAATAGTTAAATATAACTTAAGATACACACTTGTATTAGCCCCAAGAATTGGGAAGACTGGAGGCTACAAAAGAGATTCTTAGGCAGGAATGCCTGACAACTATAAAAAGAAACAGATTAACTGTTAAGTGACTGCCAAGTCAGAAGTTTTTAGTGAGTTTAAGGCCTACAGATCTTCCTAACCTACACAGGTAGGCTTAATATTCAGTGGTATGATTATCTAGCCCTAAGTAACAGAAATAAAGGGTTCTTTACTAGTAGACACAGAGGTCATGACAGTAGAAAGATTTTATAGGATCAGATGGCATTAAGTAGCTTGACTACCATCTTATCAGGATAGACATCTGATCTGTAAGATTAAAAGTTAAATGCTGTGTTTACATTCCTGTTAACTCTGTGGATGCTAAAGTTATATTCCCAAATAAAGGCCATGTCCATTCTGGCCTTATCATAGGGACAACTTCTCAGCCCTCACACCTCCTGGTGAGAAATTGTCATCTTCATGGTATACATTGACATGTTCCAGATGCTGCAACGTTTATTCAGTACTCATGTTTTTTGCTTCTCTCATAGAAGCGCTGGTCCCTGATGACAACTGTTCTTTCCCAGGCTTCAATCTGACCTTTCTAAAAAGGGAACTCCGAACTACTTGATGGTTCAGTAAGAAGCCAGATTCAATCATCGTCATTCCCTTACAATAGTAAGTAAGCCACTGTTAGGCAGTTAGTATAGATGGGTAAATCAAGTCCAAGAAAGACAATTTTGAGTGAGTCCGGGGAAGTTGAAGACTATTGGAAAACCGTCCACTGAAGAATTGGAATGTTAATTCCCTCAGAGCCCTTCCTCCACCCTTGTGGAGACCCTGCCCCGTCCCAACCTGTTGCCAAGGTACCCCTCCTCCTGCCTGTTTTCAAGGAAGTCCCCAGTGCTGGAATTCAGTCTCACATTCAGTATTCTGCCTGCTGGTTTTTCAACCAAACATGATGGCAGATTATGGAGAACAAAGATTTGTTCTCCCTGATAAGACCAGTGGGGAATGTGATAAGCAAAGGTGACTTAAACTGGACTTGGACTGTCTCCTCCTGATGGTCCATTAACCCACCCTTGATGGCCCATTGACCCATCCTTAAACCATCTCCACCTGAGTGCCTGAGGGCGTTATTAACCCTGTGCTTTATAAACCCTGCCCTTGCTATGAGCAGGCACCATTTTCTACTATCCTGCTTTGTGCTGGACGTAGTTGGTGGCCCTGGCCAGAATAAAGGCTTCATTGGCTATTACTTAAGTGGCTTGTGAGACTTTTTTCCTGAAAATTAGGTACAACATTTCTGCACAATCAATGATGGTACTGGGGGCAAACTGTTATTAAAAATTCTGTTTCCATTGACGTGAGATATATGTTGGCATTTATCAAAGAATAAGGGAGAACAGTGCTCTCAACAAATTGACATAGGGATCACCCTGGGTATTTTTAGAATGCAGACTCCAATCCAGTAGACACAAGTAGGGCTTGGAATTTGCATTTGAATCTAATTCCCAATGAGTTCTGATGCAGCTCCTAGAGCCCTCATTGAAGTTCAAGAACCAGAAAACAGTTAAGAAGCAAAGGGGAATTAAAGATCATAGAGTTTTTTGGGTCTTCTAGGTATATTATCATGTCATCAGCAAATAGTGCTAATTTGAGCTCTTCTTTTTCTATCTGGAACCCTTTAATTTATTTTGCTAATTGCTCTGGCCAGATTTTCAAGTACTATGTTAAATAGCAGTAGTGAGAGGGGGCATCCCTGTCTAGTTCCAGTTTTTAGAGGGAATGCTTTCAATTTTTCTCCTTTTAAGATAATGTTAGCTTGAGGTTTTGCATAGATAGCTTTTATAATGTTGAGATATGTTCCTGTTATTCCTAATTTTTCTAGAGCTTTGAACATACCTAGAAGACCCAAAAAACTCTACCAGAAAACTTTTACAACTAGTAAATGAATTCGGCAAAGTAGCAGGATACAAAATCAATACCCATAAATCAAAGGCGTTTTTGTACATCAGTGACAAAGCCTCTGAAAGGGAAATGATGAAAACTACTCCATTTACAATAGCATCAAAAAAAATAAAATACCTGGGAATCAACGAAAGAGGTGAAGGACCTCTATAACGAAAACTATAGAACACTAAAAAAGAAATCGTAGAAGACCTCAGAAGATGGAAAGACCTACCTTGTTCTTGGATAGGTAGAATTAATATTGTCAAAATGTCCATACTAGCCGGGCGCGGTGGCACACACCTGTAATCCCAGCACTTTGGGAGGCTGAGGCAGGAGGATGGCGAGTTCAAAGCCAGCCTCAGCAATGGTGAGGCACTTAGTAACTCAGTGAGACCCTGTCTCTAAATAAAATACAAAAAAGGGCTGGGGATGTGACCCAGTGGTCGAGTGCCCCTGAGTTCAATCCCCAGTACAAAAAAAAAAAAAAAAAAAAAAAAAAAGTCCATACTACCAAAAGCATTATACAGATTTAATGCAATTCCAATCAAAATCCCAATGACATTTCTCAAAGAAATAGAAAAAGCAGTCATGAAATTCATCTGGAAAAATAAGAGACCCAGAATAGCTAAAGCAATCTTGAGAAGGAAAAGTGAAGCAGGGGGCATCACCATACCAGAATTTAAATTATACTACAGAGCAATAGTAACAAAAACAACATGGTATTGGCACCAAAACAGACTAGTAGACCAATGGTACAGAATTGAGGACACAGAGACTAATACATATAATTTCAGCTATCTTATATTAGACAAAGGCGCTAAAAATGTACAGTGGAGAAAGGATAGCCTCTTCAACAAATGGTGCTGGGAAAACTGGAAAGCCATATGCAACAAAATGAAATTAAACCTGTATCTCTCACCATGCACAAAATTCAATTTAAAGTGGATCAAGGACTTAGGAATTACACCAGAGACAATACACCTAATAGAAGAAAAAGTAAGCTACAATTTCCAACATGTCGAATTAGGCCCCAAGTTCCTTAACAAGAATCCTGTAGTGCAAGAACTACTACCAAGAATTAATGAATGGGATAGATTTAAGCTAAAAAGCTTCTTCTCAGCAAAAGAAATAATCAGTGAGGTGAATAGAGAGCCACCGAATTGGGAACAAATATTTAATACATGCACATCGGATAGAGCACTAATATCTAGAATATATAAAGAACTCAAAAAACTTGACACCAGAAAAACAAATAATCCAATCAATAAATGGGCTAAGGAATTGAAAAGACACTTCTCAGAAGAAGATACACGATTAATCAACAAATACATGAAAAAATGCTCAACATCACTGGCAATTAGAGAAATGCAAATCAAAACTACTCTAAGATTTCATTTCACTCCAGTCAGAATGGCAGCTATCAAGAACACAAACAACAATAAATGTTGGAGAGGATGTGAGGAAAAAGGCACACTCATACATTGCTGGTGGGACTGCAAAATGGTATAACAGTTATGGAAAGCAGTATGGAGATTTCTTGGGAAAATGGGAATGGAACCACCCTATGACCCACCCATCCCACTCCTGGGTCTATTCCCAAAGGACTTAAAAACAGCATATTACAGTGACACAGCTACCTCAATGTTTATAGCAGCACAATTTACAATAGCTAGGTTGTGGAACCAACCTAGATGTCCCTCAGTATATGAATGGATAAAGAAAATGTGGTATCTATACACAATGGAATTTTACTCAACAATGAAAGAGAACAAAATAATAGCATTTGCAGGTAAATGGATGAAGTTGGAGAAATTTATAAGGCTAAGTGAAATCAGTCAATCTCAAAAATCCAAATACCGAATGTTTCCTCTGATATAAGGAAGCTGGTTCACAGTATTGTTGGGTCGGGGTACATAGGAGGATTGGAGGAATACTATAATGGTCAAAGGGAAGGGTGGGGAAGGGAGGGAGCAAGGGGGGAAGGGGGAAAAAAGTGGTTGAATAAGACGGATATCATTATTCTAAATGCATGATTGAAGACTTGAATGCTGTGAGTATAATTTTGTATACAAACTGTTTTGTGTGAAAAAGATGCTATATATGTATAGTATGAACTGTAATACATACTACATTTTTTTAAAATAAAAATTAAAAAAAAAATCATAGAGTTGAAGACAGGTAAGCTCACAATGAGGACATCCAGATAGCTACTCTTAGCCAAGATGGAAGATTAGACAGGAGATGGAAGGGGATGATAGCCGGGAAAAATCCCATGGGTCCAAAAGAACTATCATTTTAATAAGGAATGGGTGGTGTAGGCGGAGGCTGGCCTGACCTTGTTTGGGCAAAATGTATGCTATTTTTCAGGTGAGCTCTAAGCAAACTCTGGAGTTAGAGGTAATTTCAGGTTTTATGGAGACAGTTTTACTTTAATTAAGGGGAGTGAGGGTGGCTTTTTTTAAAGGGAAAAAAAACCCTCTATACATGAGATATATATATATATATATATATAAAGTTAAGATATCAAAGCAGAATGTGAAAAAATAATTCCAAATTTAAAAGCAGTGATATATCACAAATATCACGATGCTAAGATAATAAATGCCCTGATTTGATTTTCAGTCAAACCATATGAATTTTCAACAACTTGTTCTTACCATTCTAAGACCACAGGACTTAAGGAGCAGTGTAATGGAGAAGAAGTTAAATAGATGAATGACAACAGTTTTAAACCTCTGTGGGCGATACAGCTTGCTTTTGCAAGTTTTACTGAATATGTGGCCGTGTGAACACAGATCTAAGTAAAGTTTGTGCAGATGAGCATTTGGAAGCTGAAGCTTCGTCGGCTGAGTTGGGCCTCTGGTTGGGCCTTTGTATTTTTCAGCAAACAATTACCTGACTACCAAATCAGGAATAAATTCGTTTTTTTTTTTTTTTTTTTTCAAAGTGAGAACTTATTCCTATCATAATACCATCATCACTCGCTTGTACTTGATTGCTTTCAGTGAAGGAATAAAGGTGAATTTAGAAATGGCATGTTCCTCTTCGCACACACCTCAGTGGATCAGGTGAGCTGTTTGAGGGCATTAATCTACTTCCTCACATGAGCAATCTCCTAGGGCAGAATATCCTTGACCATTTCCCTACGACTTAGGGAATTTAATCACTGGGTTTGGAAAAGAGTCTGAGAGATATTTTTAAAATTAGGACCATATCATACAAAGGGTATCAATTTTTTAAGAGCTGTCTTATATTTCAGTCCTTTACATCTGTCACTTTCTCCAACTTTCAAAGACAACCCTCTCAAATACAGCTCTGGTCAGACCAGAGCCTTCCAGGAGATGTAGCCAAGACTCAGGAGAGTTTGAATGACTTTGTTTTAGTCCCTTTTCACTTCTGTTAACATTTCCTTGGAGGATGAAGCATTGATGCTGTCAGACGTTTTGGCATAACTGTCTTACTACTGATGGGTAGGACAGGAAGGGTACACAGTCTGCTTAAATGATGAACAAAGAGAGCTTCTGGGTCTGAATATAATGTCAAAACTTTTTTTTCTTCATTTTCAGATTTTATGATAAACCATTTCCCCCCAAATCAAGGATTGTTTTTTAATTAGCTTCTAGAATCCTTATACAACCTGTACAAAGTAATTGGGGAAAAAAAAATAAGTATTAGAGTCATGGCTCAAGTAACTAAGAGGATATGGTGTTACATGGATGCTAGATGACAAGAAAGAGTTCAATAGTTTGCATAATAAATTCTGAGATGGCTTGAAATGACCTATGTGGTGAATATAGAGTTGATTCCTTTATTCTCAATATGATATACTATTACATTCAAGTTACCATGAACAGTGCATTAGTGAATACTGAATAATTGTTCCTAGAGGAAAAAAATAAGAAAAACTAGGATAAATACAGATTTAGATACTTGCCAGCCTATGGTCACAATTTTGCAAAATAATAAATACGTAATTTTGTTTTAGATTGTTTCTGTTTGAGTATCCATTGAAAGAGTATTATCAGATCTCTTGCAGTTAGAAACACTAGAAAGCACTTCAGATATGTTTAGGGACCATTTTAAAAAGTAAAATCAACAGCAAAAAGACATAAAACTGTAAAAATCATGTACTCAATAGAAAGCAAAGAGCATATTTGTTTATATTATAAAATACAAGACAGAATATTTCTTTGCTCAACCTCTACAGGGAATGTGCACACTGGCTGAAAATCAGATTTTTGTTTACCGCTCTGCAAATGTTTGCAAAGGACCATAAAATTGCTATAAGTATTAGAACTAAATTCTAATGAGTATGAAAGTTCACAAGTACTGAATCTATGAAGAATGGGAATATTTGAGTCTAGAGCTCAGGAAAGTCAGGGAAAAGGATATATCTTTGGGATTCATTAACAAAATGGTGTGATTTCCACCCCCTGGAAATGAAGGAGCTCATAAGTATGAGGTATTAACTAACTATAGGTCTTTGCAGAGTTAACAAAGCTCTCTCTAAGATCTAATTACTCTAGCTTACCTAGAAAAACTAGAGATAAGGCCCAATACCAAAGTTTATGGAGTCCAACATTTGCTTGGGGAAAGTCATCAGTTACAAGCAGATAGTGGTAAAGCCCACAAGAATCAATGAGAAAAAGGGGGGACCAGGAAAATAGAGTGCATGGCATGACCCAAGTGCCAAAACCAAGGTTAGAAAATGAAGGCAGAATCATATCCTTAGGATTTGGTAACAGGAATGCTATTGGTGTCATTTGCAAGATTAGGTTTAGAGCAGAAGTTTGTGCACATCATAATGTGCTGAGTTGAAACAATAAATGGTAGATGAGAAATTCAAAGCCATGGGTATAATTACCAACTTCAATACATTTTATCTTAAAAAAAGGAGCAGCAAAGGGGACCTGGGGAGTGAAGGACAATAAGAAATGCAGCTTGGGTTTAAACTGAAATAAAGAGCTTGTTAGAGCAACAAGTACATTGATTTCAAATACATTCATCATGAAGATCTCAAAATATAAACACCTCTGAACAAAGCAATGGGATAAGATTTGAAAGAAAAAAATTTGCAGTTGAGCTACTTTCATTAGATAAGGTAGAAGGAGCCTTGGGGAATGGAAAGGTCCAGATAGGAGGTAACATTCCTTCTGCACATGGGCCAGGCTCTGTAATTTTCTGGCTATATGGTCTTGGAGAAGGTACTCAAACTTCATACATTGTAGATTTTTACTATATCTAGGGGTATCTTAGAGTTTTGAAAAAATCAAGTGTGTATGTAATAATGATTTGGAATTGGTCTGCTTAATTTTTAATTTTGCATTTTGTTTACACTTAATATTTCTTTTAGCTGATATATAGTAACCCAGAAAAGAAATAGATACTGCAAATAAAGACCTTGGATTTTAGTCACATGTTTGGTATTTACTAACCATAAGTCTTTGCAAAGTTAACCAAGCCTCCTCTAAGATTCAATTACTCAATATACCGTGAGAATAATAAAATCTATAGGAATGTTTATGGATTGATAATAGTTTATAACTAATAAAGATGTTTCTAGCAAGGAAAATGTCACTTAGTAGTTGGTTAAAAAACTTTAAAAGTCACTGTTACTAAAAAAAAAAGTAACTTTTCACTTTCAGTCATTTATGTGAGATACTACTGATACCTGATTAAGGTAGAGAAGTTTTGCTGGAGAATTTACATCTAAAATAAAAGGCAATGAATTTTTCTTAGGTGGCTTTCATTTTTCCTTCTTAAAATAATAATTATAAAAATCTTATTTTGTTCTTGCATTTATACAAATAATCTCATAAAAGTAAGTGCCCTTATTTGTCATATAAGAAAATAATATTTGAAAATATTAATTACTTTATTCATAGAAACAGCTACCAAATGGAAAAGCAATAAGTATAATCCACATCTGTTTAGCTTCCATAGCATTTTCTTTTGTGAATATACCTCATAATTTCTTAATAGTAGAGATGGACACTATTATTTAATTTCTATTACTCAAAAGAGTACACTGCTGGAAAGAGAAATAATTCCAAAAATTTAAGTACTTCCCACAATATCCAAAGATTTTACCCAATAATATAAAAAGTATTACTCATTAGTACACTGAAATAATTACTGAGTATTTGTATGTATTAGGGCTCAAATTGGTTTTAACAGAAAAGCTAACAGTGGCTCACATCATGAAAGGGTTTGTTCTTGTCAAGTACTAGCAAGTCTTGAGCTGAGCAGTCTAGCTCTTCCACCAAGGTGCTACCATAGTGCCCTATCATATCCTTAGACTAAGTTTTTTGATGACTAGCTCATTGTTAGAACATAGCTAATACAGTTCTAAATCTGCATGTGTAATGCAAACAATTTCTGCTTCTCTGAATGGCAACATAGTAACCAGAAGATGAATCTTCCAAATGAGAATTATAGAAAAATACAATATAAATTAAAAAAAAAAAAAAAAAAAAAAAAAACTTGGGAGGCCGAGGCAGGAGGATCGAGAGTTCAAAGCCAGCCTCAGCAATGGCGAGGCACTTAGCAACTCAGTGAGACCCTGTCTCTAATAAAATACAAAAAAGGGCTAGGGATGTGGCCCAGTGGTCAAGTGCTCTTAAATTCAATCCCTGTTACAAAACAAACAAACAAACAAAAAAAAAAAAAAACCAAAACAACTATGTTTTTAGAACAGTTTGATTCAAAGAAAAACTGTGAAAATAATGCAGAAAGATCTCAAACACTTTGTATTCATTTTTCCCATCAACTTCTTATATTTGTTAAAATGATATATTTCTTAGAATTAGTGCAGCAATACAAACACCATTATTAAGTAATGTTCATACTTTATTCAGATTTTCTCAATTTTACCCTAATGTCTTGTTTCTCTTCTAGGATTATATAGAGGGAACCTCATTACTTTTACCCATACTGTCTCTCTAGAATTAATTTGGAAATGACAGATTCTCCCTTATTTTAGATGACTGGCCAGATGCTTTTTATTGTTGTTTTCGTTGACTATTCCACAGTTGGGAAATTGTCTAATATTTGTCTCATGATTAAACTGAGGTGGTGGCTGTTGGGAGAAAGACCACAAGGACTGAAAAGCCATTTTTATGACATTATATCAAATATATGTGTTATTCTCATGAATTATAGTTGATTCCTTGATCACCTGGCTGAGGTAATGTCGTCAGATGTATGATTATCTGGGATGCTTCTCTCCTTGAGGCAAAATAGCAACATAAATTATTTGAAACCCTTCTGCATGGCACATTTGCCCACCCAACATTTATATATTTATTAAATCATTCATTTAAATTGTTATGGACTCCTGGATATTTACTTTGTTTTTTGGGTTAAAATTCAATATTACTTTGTGTTCAGGTTGTTTTCTTTGTAAACTGGAAATTATTTTTAATAAACCATTCTGGGTAACAGGTAAAAGTAGACAAAATATACAGAATACAGAATATTCAAACAACATGAATAACATACTTATCTAATAAGCATAGGTAAGACTTTGAACCCAGCAATTAGAGAGTACATGGTATTTTCAAAAGTATATAAAAAAAAATTTACCAAAATTATTCTATAAAATGGGTCATAAGGGAAATGTCAAAAATTTCAAGAAACTTAAATAATCCAGTGTATGTCCTCTGACTGCAATGTAAAATTAAGCTAGATATAAAAAAAAAAAACAAAATTACTATTCACTTTGATATTATGAAAATTATTTTTAATAAACAATTATTTTAAAAATAACAGTACCAGCTTCTTAAGCGTGGGCTCTGCATGGTGATATCTTTCAAAGAGTTAATTCTAGAAAAACTCTGGAAAATAATTGTGCAGTGAAAAAACATGACAAACACTTCTTCAGCCATGTGTTCAAGGTCAATGTCAACAGCTATAAATCATGTTGATAGCATATAACTTTGACAGTATATGGTGAAAATGGTGCTTTACCTCTGTCATCTGCCTTCTCAAAACTCCTCACTCTAGTTTTATTATGAAAAAAAAAAATCATAAAATTTCCAGTAGGGGCCTTTCTATAATGTTTCTGACTGGGATACCTCAGAATGATCAAGGTCATCCAAAACAAGAGAAGTCTAAGAAACTGCCTCACCCAAGGGAAATCTATGGAAACATGAAGATTAAATGTCAAGTGGTATTCCAGATGGGACTCTGGAACAATATCAAGAAAATATGCAAAAAAACACAACATGGGTTTTACTTAATAACACTGCCTCAATATTAATTCAATTATAATATATGTACCATGATTATGTAAGATGTTAATAAGAGAAATTGTATGTGAATACAGGCTGGGAAGAGGTATATGGAAACACCATACGGGGACATTTTTTTAAAAATGATGTTCCAAAGAAAGTAGAAATTTACATAATATGAAAAAATTCCTTGAAAATCATTTCCTAAATCTGATAAAAGAACAAGCAAGAATTCTGGAATGATTAAATAAGTAGAATTTTACTTAAAGTAATTGACTACTTTTCAAAAAAGAAAATGCACTACTCAGGTACTTAAACAAGGATTAATGTAAAATTTGCACAAATTTATCTAGAAATCTTCTACAAAAAAAAAAGAAGTGTCATTAGCAGTAAGGAAATGTCTAGGATTGTACATCTAACTGTCAAGATTCCAGGCCTCCATACTTGCAGAACCTGTGAGTGTGATGCAATGTTCCTCTTGTGGTTACATGTTATAGGAAGCAAATATCTAAGAAAGAAAAGATTATCTAGATAAATCTAACCTACACTTATGATCCCTTGAAAGCACACTGCTTTCTCTGACTGGTAGTAGGAATAGAAGGTAGGAGAAGACAGAAGTAGGAAGCAGAAATGAAAGTCAGGGGTAAGATGTGTGATGAGGACTTGGAGATGATGGTGAGGTGGGTAGGTAAGGAAAAATGGATGGGGATTTCATGGTCTTAAAGAACTGAAATAAAAGCCCGTGATTGCCAGCCAGGGAAGAATGAGGACTTCAGTTCTACATATTCCAATTGCCTGAATGAATACAGATATCAATATAGATTCTTCCTCTTCACACTACAAGGAAAAAAAAGCATAACCTTGACAATGCTGCAATTTGTGTATTATAAAGCTTTAAGCACAGAACATAGTGATGTTGTGTTTAGATTCTTGACTCATAAAAAACATGTAGCAATACATTCATGTTAAGACATCAAATTTGTGGTCTTTTGTTATGAAGAAGCTATAAAATAATCCATTGCAAAAATCATATACTTAGTCCAGATTAACCTTGACCTAAAACATAAAGAAGATCCTTTTATATAAGGAAAATATATCATTTTTATGAGCATAGGAGCAAAACTCCAAAGCAAATTACTAGGAAACCAATTTCAGTATATAATAACAATTATCATATTGTCAGATATTCTGAATAAATTGGATATATTCTAGGAATGTAAGTTGGTGTGTCATCCATTCAATAAGTGATTAATTAATTCAACATCTTAACATAATTCAACAGATAGGAAGAATCCTGAGAGATATCCATATTCATATATTTCATTTAACATTTTATTGACAGTCCTGACTAGTTCAATAATCCAACAGCATTAAATAATGACATAAAGACTAACAAAAGAAATGATCCCTGCTTCATTCTCAGATGACATAATTGTATGCTCAGAAGATTGAATAAAATATCTGGGCAATTATAATTAATGGATTCAGCAAGGTTGCTGAATCTAAGAATCGACATGTAAGAGCTGACCACCATTCTTTTTTCATATACCAGAAACAAATAGAAAATCAAACTTAAAATGATTTTAATATCATTACAAAGCTTCTAAGATATTAAACATCAAGGATAAATTTTATGAATTTATTCTTTAAGAATTTCAATATAAAGTACAAAATACTTTTGGGATAACATAAAAAGACATACATAGATGAAAAATAAAAATTGGTAAATAGATTGGAATATTCAACATTAAAAATGCCAAAATTCCATTTGACCTTATATATGTAAGTATATAGTACTACATGTATATGTAAAAGGTAGAATGGTAAATAACATAATACATATCTACATATTGTACTACTATGTAGAATTACAGTACTATAAACCATGGTTTGACTTTAATCATACACTGCTGTTGTAATTTTAGTCCATGAGATGATTTTATGATCTATATCCAAAGTCCAATAGAATTAGGCAACACAGAACTTTTTTATATCAGTATACGTATTTTGTGCAATCATGAATTCAAGAAGGAATCCAATTCAGTTCTTAATCATCACACACTAGTGTGCATGCTCTTAATTAAAGTCAAGATATATTAAGATGTTTGGTTGTGGTATTTTAAGGTGTGTTTTTATTCTCTGCAATTGAGAACGTTAGGGTGCACTGGATCATTCAGTTCACATCACGGAGGGGATATCTTTACACATTAAAGATATACCTTATTCATGCCGGATGGAATCTGAGTAGATATTGACTTTTAAATCTAAGTTAAAGGAATACTAACACTGTGCAATCCTAAAGTACATTTTAATAATTTGGGTCAAGGAGCAGAGAAGGCTTAAGGTCAATAAATAAGTTGCATTTGTGAAGCCAGTTGAATGTGCACCCAGTGACCTTCTTTTCTCAAGGGTATAATGGGCAGAAAGTTGGAATGAATGCCCTTGAACACAGCACAAATATTTTAAAGTTCAAGAAAAACTCATGAAGTAGAGTTTATAGCAATATTACAATCCATTTAAGTGATATTTTCTGTTTTTCTAAAAAAATGTGAATCAATAAAAATTAGTAATAATACAATGTTTGACATATGAGTAAAAGTTCAAACATATATGAATTTTATGGATTTCTTTGACAAGATTGTACATCAGGATGATATTATAAAATAAATTAATTTATAGAAACTGACATGAAATATAGTAGTTTACTTTAGTTTTTTACTTTGGAAATGTGCTGACTTGTTTTGGTAGCTTGGCTTGCAGTTCTCTCTCACACATACAAACACCCAAATAAGTATAGAGTCCCATTTGTCACCTTCCCAGGAACTCATCTGAATGTGTCCTCTTTTCCCAGAAGATGGTTGAATTCATTCTGCAGAAATACCTGTATAAAACAGTCAGGGAAGAATGTGGCAAACTCTGATAGGGAATGCCCATAAAATCAAGGATGATTGTCTTAATGTTTACTTCATTTTAATATTCTGTTAAGGGCAACATCTCCTAATATTTTGTAAATGTGCTAAGAATAATTTAAATAAAGAAATAAAGACAATGAGGATCAATTAGGGAAAAGTTTGTGGAGAGGATATAAAAACAACACAAGTAGCCATGAAGTTTGAAGAGCAAACCTGACTGAGAAAGCAAATCACATACACGATAAAAGAAAAAAAATATGCCATGGAAACAGTCCTTCCAGGAATGATGTTCAAGAAGAAGGTGACACAAATTGTTTCAGGTTGGGTGTTAGTGATTGCAGTACTTTGTTATGTAAAATAGCATTTGGCATATTGGAAAGCTTTGTTTTTGGTAGTTGACTGAAGGTTTTTCTTCTGTTTCTTTGTTTTAATGCTGGTCCTTGATTGTTTTGGACATGTAGAAGACAATGTAACATCCTGTAACATAACAGTTTTAATGTTTGATTTCATTTTAATATGGAGGTTTCACACACACACACACACACACACACACACACACACACACACACACCTTACTTCTTTTACAGTTCTGAGATCTCCAAAATATGTTGAATCGTAAGTAGACATTGTTATTAAGCATTGATTAGAATTCCTTTTAAATTAATCACTGAAAATGCTTCTTCAGATGGACAGTCTTTAACAGGTGAAGAACAGTTTCTTTAAATTATATTTGCTATGAGTATTGAGCTGGGGCTCTTAGTTTGGAATTATATCCCGATGATGCATGATTGGCTTAGCTTTATAATTTTCTTTTATTGGAGTAATAATATTTTCCTGTAACATATTAACATGTTGGTTTCATTAATTTACTTTCTAATATTAAACATTTCTGTGACTCAAAAAACTGAAATCAATTATCATAAGACTTCTTTTAATATGCATTCATTTCAACTTACTAGGGTTATAATAAGGAAATTTACTTCTATCCACAGTGATATTTTCCCTGAGTTTTCTTCTATTTTCCTTTTCTACAGGGAATAAGTTCAACTTTAGCCTTATAAAGTAATTTAATTAGCTGTGCTTCTGTTTCCAGACTCTGAAACAGGAAATGTAACATGAATGTTACCTGTTTTTCTATGATAAAGTAGGACAAACCAAGTGAACTTCTTAGGTTCTATATATGGCAACAAAACAAAAGCTAAACAAGCAAAAAAGACCAACTACAGTACATGTGTGAGCATCTCTGTACTGTAAGACACTACAAAAAAACTTTTGGAAAACTAAATTTGGGGCTGAAGTCCTGAGTTTGACCCCCTAGCATTACAGGAGAAAAAATTACAAAACTATTTTTTTAAATGTTCACTTAAATATCATTTACAACAATATTTATACATGAAATTATTTCTTCAATTTATTTGTGACATTTTAATTCTCATTTTTTGTTTTCTTCTGATTTCTTGAAATAGGATATTTACCTGATCTACTATTCCCTTAATTTTTTATTTAAAAATTTATTCCTACCTTTTAAAATGTTTTTATTATTTAAGCATATAACATCTTCAATTGGAATTCTGTTCACTTACTTTTTTAAAAAAAACCTTGATTTTTTAATAACATTTTTAGCTGTAAGTTTTCACCATTAAATTTTGATTATATCTAGACAAATGTGTTAAATATTTCTCACTATTTTTTTTTTTTTTTTTTTTTTGGTTTGAACTCAGGGGCACTATTTTTTTTGAATTAGAGGCATTGGTCAAGTTCCAGTTCTTTGAACATCCTTGCCTCAGCCTCCCAAGTTGGGATACAGGCGTGTCACCGCGCCCGGCTACTTTTATCTATTTTTGAATGGACTCAATTCCAGTTTTTTTCTTTATGTCAAAGTCCTTTAAAAGGGTTTGAAATAACTTGTAGATGCATGTTTACCCAATTTTTATTTTTATTTCTGATTTTAATGCAGTGATGATGGGTTTGAGTTGTATGCTTTGGAATTTGTTGATATTGTATGTGTTTGTTGGTATATATGTGTTTATGTTTTAAGGATATTCTATGTATGTCTCAAATTTATCAATTCTATTCATAAAATAGAAATATTTACATAAGATTATAACAATTAATGATGTTTGTCAAGTTCTTTCTACTATTTTTTCTTTGTCATGGTACTTCTCAAAGTCCCTGTTATTTCTTATCGAATAACATTTAAAAGATGCTAACTTATTTGGGCTATGGCAAAGAAGGGGTCAATTAATATGATCAAGTTTTATCTGTTTCCAGATTTACTTAAAGCTAACTTTGTTAAATGACCTTCATTCACCCTCATCTGAGTCCTAGATAGTTAACCAGGAAATAATAATTCTGGCACTTTCAGCCATCACTCATGGGAAAGATTTCTAGATGGCAACTCATGATGGTTTCTTCACAGTAATAGTCCATTACTTAACAACCTATCATAATAACACAGAATTGCCTTATAATCTGGTATTTCTGAAACAAGAGGAAACATTTCTTCAATATCATATCAATATCTATCATGTCACTTTCAATAGCATTATACATATAATGCTAGTTCACAAAAAGTTGCACAAGTCTTATGCTTTTTAAAGTAAAGCTTTAATCAATAATCAATAAATGGGATGTCATCAAACTAAAAAACTTCTTCACAGTAAACAATCAAGAACATTACAGGAAAGCCTACAGAATGGGAGAAAAATATTTGCTACCTGCACCTCAGATAGAGTGTTCATTTCCAGGGTATACAAAGAATGCAAAAACTTAGCACCAAAAAAAGAAATAACCCAATCAATAAATGGACAAAGGAATTGAACAGGCACTTCCCAGAAGAAAACATATGAATGGTCAACAAATACATGAAAAATGTTTGGCATCTCTAGCAATTAAATAAATGCAAATTAAAACTACACTGAGATTTTATCTCACTCCAGTCAGAATGGCAATTATCAAGCATACAAGTAACAATAAATGTTGGTGAGGGTATGGGGAAAAAGATATACTCATATATTGCTGGTGAGACTGCAAATTAGTGCAACCATTCTGGAAAGTAGTACAGAAATTCCTCAAAAAACTAGATCAACCATTTGATCCAGCTATCCTAGTCCTTGGTATATATCCAAAGCATTTAAAATCAGCATGCTACAGTGATTCAGAAACATCAATGTTTATAGCATCTCAATTCACAATAACTAAGCTATGGAACCAATCTGTGTGCCCTTCAGTAGATGACTGGATAAAGAAATTGTGGTATACATACACACACACACACACACACACACACACACACACACACAATGGAGTAGTACTTGGATACAAAGAAGAATAAGTTTATGATATTTGCAAGTAAATGGATGGAACTGGAGACTATCATGTTAAGTGAAATAAGCCAGTCCTAAAAAGCCAACATTAGAAAGTTTTTGCTGGAAGCTAACCCACAATAAGAGAGAAGAGAAAGAATAGATATTCAGTTGATTGGACAAAGGGAAATGAAGGGAAGGGATAGGAAAAGGAAAAACATTGGAATGAATTCAAAATAATTTTTCTATGTGCATATATGAATACACCATAGTTATTCCCTACCACCATGTACATCGATAAGAATAGGATCCTAGTTAGAATAAGATATATTCCACAGTTGTATAATTATACAAAAATGAATTCTACTGTCATGCATAATCAAAAACAACCAGTAAAATAAAATTTTAAAAGTAAGGCTTATTCTTAAATATGAGTGTTAAAGCAATATAAAATAAGTAGAAGATTGTATAAATGAACCCAGAACTGATTTCCAAGGGATTTTTAAGCCTCTTTTTTCCCCCTTTTTACTTCATTTATCATTCTCTTTAGAATGGAAAGATAATTTGCCTTGTCTTGGGATCTTTAAGTTCTGTGATGACAATGGTTTTTTCTCTACTATTTAATTCCCAGCTATGAAACTGGCACATTCAATTTTAAAACTCTTTAGTGAATTAATAAATGAATGAAGAAATGAATGTACTAAATGACTGCCAAGAAGAAATGACACTCCTAAACATTGCCATCTTTGATAGAATTATAATGTTCACAGTCACATCTACCTAGGATCTGATTAAACATTTTTGTTCAACAGCCAGGAAAAAAAAAAAAAAGATTTTTAGGTATATACTTTACAAAGCCAGCCTCTGAATAACTCTTTATGTGTTTTTACTTACCACAAACAACTCCTCTCCTCTTTCAAGACATCAGAAGGCTGCTTCAAGGATAGCTGTTTGGTGAGGTATGCTCCTAAACAAACATTGACTGACATCATTCTGCTTCTTAAATTCTTTCCTGGCTACTCTTCCTTTTCGCTGTGAAACTTCTCCCTGGAATTCTTAATATGTTATCATTTCAACCCATTGTTTCTTTTCCTATGAATTTCTGCCACATGCTTAGTGGTAGCAGCAATGTTAGGACCAAAATTCAACAATTTATAACAACTGCTAGGTGCTAATGATCTCATGCTTTCTCCCAGAGCCAAAAATTTTGGCTATTCTCTTTTACACTTAGTGAAGAAACATCTTTGCCATTCTCTAATGTAAGCAAAATTGCAATCATAAATAACTAGACTAGGCTTGAAGATTTGGATGGCTAACACTGAAGATCTGAGGGTCCTGATTAAAAGAAAAATCTAGATCTTTAAACAGTGACTTTTATATTCTGAGTACTAAACATTTTAGTAAGGTGTTGACTTGTCTTTCTTATAAATCAAATGTCCATGAACATTTTAGAGGCTGAGAAAACATTGGTGGTTTAGTCACATAAAAAGAGAGGAAATGGGAAAATGGCATTTGATTTTTAGCAGTTAAACTCTTCTATTTTGTGTTAGTTCCCCTCCTGTGGTTCAGTGTTCTTTTGTAGCCTGAAAATTTATCAACATCTAGTTATTACCTTAATAACAATAACTATGGTTTATTGATTGCATGCAATTTAATTGCATGCATCCTAAAAGGTAGATATTATTAAGTCTATTTTTATTAATAAGGAAAGAGAAGCATGAAGCAGTTAGTGAACTGGTCTTGGGTTACAAAACTCAAAATTAGTGCAGCCCATCCTGCCTTCTTATGGTAATTCTTCTATCTGACAAAATGACTTATTTTATTTTTTTTTTTTTATTTTTTGGTATAAGAGATTGAACTTAGGGGCACTCAACCACTGAGCCACATCCTCAGACACTCCCCCCCCCCTTTTTTTTTTAATTTAGAGACAGGGCTTTACTGAGTTGCTTAGCACCTCACTGTTGCTGAGGCTAGCTTTGAACTTGCAATCCTCTTACCTCAGCCTCCTGAGCCACTGGGATTACTTGTGTGTGCCATGGTTTCTGGCCTAAGGTTTCTTAACTCTTGCATTTGAGTGTGAAACCAAAACCTTCATCTACATTTTGAAGTCCTTATAGCCTTAAAGATTAGGTGGGATACCCCCTATGCTTGTAAAGACAAAAGTACCTTTTGTCCTATATTCTTATGACCAGTCATGGCACCCATCTCTCTTGTGCCCATTCACATGATACTTCCTTGGTCTTATGGAGATGATGATAATGATTTCAAAATCATCAAAAATGAAATGCAGTGAAGTGATTATATCATGCTTTCAGAAATGCTTACTAACTTTCCTTTATTTTTTTTCTATCTCCACTTTAATATCTCCCCCTTCTCTCTCTTTTCCCCCTCTCCCTCTCCTCCCCACCCACCATCTCTCTTTCAGTGCTGGGATCAAAACCAGGGCTTCACAGATGCTAGGTAAGCATACTACCACTGAGCTACAATCACTATACTTACTTCCTTTTTATTTATTTATTTATTTTTGGTACCTGGGATTGAACCTAAAGTTGCTTAACCCACTGAGCCACATCCTGAGCCCCCCCCCCCTTATTTTTGAGACAGGTGAACCCTAAATTGCTTAGGGCCTCACTAATTTGCTGAAGCTGTCCTCAAACTTGCAATCCTCTTGCCCCAGCTTCCCAAGTGGCTAGGATTACAGGCATGTGCCACTGTGCCTGACAAGAGATAATTTTTAAAAATTCAATACCATCTTATTTCTAGAAAGTCTATATCTTTAATTTTACTTTTTTTCCCCCAGAAAGTTAATAAATGAATTGCTCCAAGGAGCTGTGGACTGTAGCTAAAATATATTATGAAATTAAAAATAAACTTCCCAAACTCCCACATACTCTATTTCTATACTAACCAACTCAAACCAAACTTTATTGCAATTAGACTCCTTCACTAAATTCTGGTAAATTTTAAACTAAAAGAAGTCTCAGAGAGTCGAGTAATATCACAATGAGAGTACTGTTTAATTTGCTGTCAACCATAAAGCTTCAATGTCATTGTATGTGCATTCACTCAAGATTTCCAAAGCAGTACCATTCAGTGGCAATAAAATACAAGCTACTTCAAAATTTAAAAAATAAATAAATAGCCACATTACAAAAGGCAAATGGAGACAGATGAAACTAATGCTAATATTTTATTTAACCTAACATGTCAAAAATTATTACAGCATGAATGCAATATAAATTACTAATGAGATATTTTACTTCCCCTCTTATTTACATAAAGTCTTTGGAATGTGGTATGTAATTTACACTCACAGCACATTCCAGCTTAGACTTTAGAGATGCGTGAAATCATCTCTAGATTACTCATAGTACCTAATACAATGTAAATGCTGTGTCAGTAGTTGTTATACTGGATTGTTCAAGGAATAATGATGAGGAAAAAAGTCTGTACATATTCAATACAGATGCAAAACTGTTTCCAAATATTTTCACTGCACAGTTGGTTGAATCTATGTATATGTAAGGACAACTATATGGATTTTTTCTCTTCAGGAGGATTCCCAGGTATTATCCAGTAAAGTAGATGCTATTTCCCAGTCATTGCAGATCCATCCCAATACTTCATCTTACTACACATCAGTAATGCACATGGGACCCCTCCCCCAAGTCTGAACTTCTTCCTGGGCTCTTACCTTGCTCAAGAAGGAAGGATTTGGATACGGGGCGATGGCAACGTGCTCAGACTTTCAACATGCAAACTCTGGATTCATGCATTTGTCTCCTAACTGATCAAATAGTTCCAAGACTTCCTGTAATGTGAAGACCACTCTTTTCATAAAAGTGCTCTATTGAAATCTCAGTAGTGAAGAAATTATAAAAAGAAACAGAGTTTTATAACGGATAAACATTGATTAAAGAAAAGTGCTACTTATAAGAATAGTCCCTCTCAATTTCCCATCATCACTCTCTTCTATCCAACAGTTCAGCAAACTTTTCAAATTCTGCTGATTGTTAAATGCTGTGAAAATTATATAATACAGCCTATAAAAGTTTTGTCAAAGATGCAGAACAAGTTTTATTAAAGGTTTAATAGCAAATATACAGAAATACTGAAGCTCGTAACATTTTAAGTTAAAAAAATGCACATATACATTACTATGGTTTAGATATGAGGTGTCCCCCAAAAGCTTATTTCTGAGACAATGCAAGAATTTTCAGAAGAGAAATAATTAGACTGAGACAGGTGTAAATTAATAGTGGATTAACCCACTATTATGGATTAACTGGATGGTAACTGTAGGCAAGAAGGGGATGCCTGGCCGGGCGCGGTGGCGCACGCCTGTAATCCCAGCACTTTGGGAGGCTGAGGCAGGAGGATCGCGAGTTCAAAGCCAGCCTCAGCAATGGTGAGGCACTTAGCAACTCAGTGAGACCCTGTCTCTAAATAAAATACAAAAAAGGTCTGGGGATGTGACCCAGTGGTCGAGTGCCCCTGAGTTCAATCCCTGGTACCACAAAAAAAAAAAAAAAAAAAAAAAAAAAAAAAAAAAAAGAAGGGGATGCCTGGAAGAAGTAGGTCACTCAGAGTGTGCCTTTGGGGTATATATTTTGTCCCTGCTCTCTGCTTCCTGGTTGCCATGTTCTAAGATGCTTTCTTCCACACCCTTCCACCAAGATGGTCTGTCTCACCTTAGGCTATGGAGTCAGCTGACCATGAGACAGTGAACAGTACCTCTGAAACAGTGAACCAAAATAAAATTTTCCTCCTCTCAGTTGTTCTTGTCAAGTCTTTTAGTCACTGTAATGGAGAAGCTAACTAAAACAACAACAACAAAAACAACACATGTATATGTTCGTGATTAAAAAATAGATGACCGAAAAGGGCAATTCTTTATCATGGATTTAAAGAATGTTATTGAGACTAGGGATTCTACAAATGTATCACAAAGTTGATGTTTTTTTCAGTTTATTTGTTAAATGAAAATGTAATCAGAAGATTGTAGCAGCATGTTCTTATCTTTTAAAGTTTGCAGAAAACCTGTATATCAACAAGTTAGCATGTGTATTATTTTTACGGATTCTATCAAGTATGTATAACTGATTATACTTAATTTGATTAAGTATGGAACCATAAAATAGTTAAATATGTTATTAATTTTATAATATTTATCATGTTTTCACAACAGATTGGTATTTACAATTTTGCATAAAACTTGTGAAATCTACCATAATCAAATGATTTGCTTCTTTTTTATTTAAATTTATTATACTTAAAACCTGTGTTACTTTTTAATGCACAGGAAAGCTGATGTTCACACATGTGCACTTTAAAAAATGGTTTATAATATATGAACATCTGCTCCGCTCTCCTCAGAATATCAACAGGGAAAGTGAAGGAGAATATTAAGTGTTGCCCACATCATTACTGTTACAATGAATAAGATAAATATTTGAACATAATGGCATACTTTATCACAAAAACATATTGAGGTTATTTGGGGAATTCATAATGTTTCATTTAATCACAGGAAAAAGTAAAGGCATGAAGTGCGTGGAGAAGAGGCTTAGTGAACTGGGAGCCATTTTCCTTGCTGTGACATTCAGGCAAACCCTATTAGCTCAGATCCTACACAGTTTGGCAATTAAAATTATTCAGATTTGATGCGTTTGATTCAGGTTGGGAAAAGTTTGGAAAGAAAGTATTTATTTGTAAAGCATAAAACTGCTTAACTCATGAGAAAAGAAAAAAAAAAAGGAGTTATCAAAGCGCATTGAAACTAGAACAAGAACAAAATAGGAAATTCCTTCTCATAAAAGGTATTAGAGTTTTGAATTTAGGAAAAGGTGTTGGCCGGGAAAGGGCCAGAACTCAGAAGATAAATACAGGGTTTGTTCTACATCGTGACTAAGACTACTTTCCATAGTATGCTTGCTCTGTGCCTGACATTAGAATTCCTGTTGCTTCTGTTTCCTCATTATTAAAGTCAGTGGGTGAAAGAGAAGACCATTAAGTTTTCTTCCAGTTTTGAGTTTATGATCCTAACTTTTATGAGCTAATGTATATGTTTAGGATACATTACTATGTAAATGTATTTAGATTTATTCCTGTTTTAGACTTTTTTTCTGTTGCTATAACTGGATCCTTGAGACTGGGTAGTTTATAAAGAAAAGAGGCTTATTTGAGCTCAAGATTCTGCAGATTGGATAGTGCAAGACCATGGCAGTGACATTTGCTTAGCTTCTGATGAGATCCTCATGACATAGGGCAAGCAGGTACATGTGGAAGAGATGGATATATGAGAGAGAAGAGGAGAGGGGCCAGGCTTACTTTATAGCAACCCACTGTGATGGTAACTAACCCTATCCCAAGAACTCACTCGTGCCATATGGCATTAACCTAATCACGTGAGCTCTGTTCTGATGGACTGTTCACCAGAGCCAGCTCCCAACACAACCTCATTGAGGAATTAAGTCTTAACACAGGTTTTGGAGGGTACAAGTCTTATTCAGATCAAAACAATTCCTTTTTAGTATGTCAGGGTTTCTATAGCATATCTTTCTCAAACTTTTTAAAAACTCTTTCTATATCTCTTCTTCTTTTTACTTAGAGAAGTTAGCCAACAGGTGGATATTAGTCTCAGATTTATGATTTTGCATTTTACACTGCTATGACTTTCAAAAGACTTGTTCAACAAAAGCAAATCATATTGTTGTACCAAAAATGTTGTATCCAGCATAATGCCAAATAAAACTCCAAGCCACGTCACACTTGAGCCAATAAAAAGCCTTTATTAAGCTGATCAGCGGCCACCATCCTCACACATCACACAGTGTGACAAGATGGCGCGCAGGCAGTGATTTTTCAAGGGTTTATAAAGAGCAAAATCACAGAGGGTGGAATATTCAATTGCAGGGTTTCAGCCAATGCAAGCAAGCCACAGTACAGAAGCTGAATCTAGGCAGTTAGCAAGACAAAGCAATGGGTACAATAATATTTCCCAGGGGACTTTCCAGGTTGATATAGCAACGATCAAGTAGAAGGGAATGGGGTCAAGATGACCCTAGTTGAGTACATGTTAGAGAATGGTTACTAACGTCCAGACAATCAATCTCTGACAAGGTATTTGCCCAGGAAAAATGGAAACCAAAGAGAGCAATTTTACATTGTATAGGAATTGCTGTTTTTATGCTGTCAAGTGTATTGTGCTAGGTAACGATTAATGGGTACACAGGCAGGACTTTCTGTATTCTATTATTTCTGAGAAACAGAACTATTTCTTGGAACTCCTAAGATGGCTGGTGAAGAACAAGATGGAGTCCCTTTAGTTCTCTTATCACAATATTAATGTAGTATTTATGGTAATATAGTATTTATACATAAGTACTAAATAGACTTAATATTGTATTACATTTCTTCCCAATGCAAAATTTTAAATATGACAAATTATTTAATATTTACCTATGTATTTACAAGTAAACATCTTTCTCATATTCTCTATCTGGTCCTTTAAACCTGGTGAGATCATCCACATAACTATTTGACTTATGAACCAAGATTGAAATACAATCGTTTTGTGTCCAGAAAGGTGTATCACATGATCCAAACTCTTTTTATTGTGTCTTTTTAAGCATCTCAAATTTTCCATTATTTTTACTAAGTATATAATCTTTATATAGAATTTGACAGACTTGTTAATTGAAAATAAATATTTAAGATGTACTTAAATTATACATACATATAAAGATATGTGCTCAAGAAAGTTGGAAATTCACACTGCAAATCTGTGCTGCCCAGGAGACATAAAAGTCACATCTATAATTTAAATTTCCCAGTAGCTCTATCCAAAGAAAAAATTAAAAACAAAATATCCAAAGTATCACTTAACAAGTAAGCAATATGAATATGTTAACAATATATTTTGTATTTGAATGTGTGTGTGTCTCTGTGTGTGTGTGTGTGTTTTCTTTTTAGTAATCTTGGAAACTCAATGTGTAGTTTACTTGTACATCTCTCTCTTTGAACTAGGGACACTCCAAGGGCTCAGTAGCCACATGGAACAAGTACTCACTTCCTCGGCAGCTCAGTTTTCAGAACTACACAAAGAAGCCCTGCTTCCTTGTGGTTTGATCTTGACCCTCAGGGACAGTGCTTTTGGTCTACCCCTGGAATTTCCTACTTGAGTCCTAGTCTCATGTCTGTCTCGGAACCTTGTACAACAAATTTAGCCTCTTGCTGTCACTGTCCCACCTGTGCCCCATCTCTGCTGCCTACGTGGATTTCCAAGCCATTTCCAGCTGCCACCAGGAAACACTATTTCTGTGGACTTTTGTGGATAGGAAGTTCAGTCTTTGCCTCCAAACATTTAACTATTTCTAATCACGGATAATTTTAGTTATCAAATTCCAGCTAACTCTCAGATAGTTTTTTTCTAAATCAGTGGCTCTCAATTGATGCTTCTGTAAATTGGATTAAGGTTTTTCATTACTCCAACCCAGTAATAGTGGATATTTTGTAACTCATAAAAAAGAGAAAAAAAAAAAATCAATAGAAGCAATTTTCCCAAAGTAACTTTTAAATTTCATCTCTATAATTTATTTCTAAAAATACTGTTCCCTGTTAATATTTCTTAGCAGTGAGAAATATTATGATTAATTTAATAGAAAGCAAATAATGTTAAGAGCTAAAAAAGTATCTTTTATAAATATTACTTATAATTTCTGTATAATAATGTACTTTGACATCTGCCAACCCATTAGTTCTTTTAGTTCTTTAGAATGTAAGTTTCACATTACAGAATTTTTTTTTTCTGTAGTGTTCCCAAATTTCCTAGAGTATCTGGCATATATTTGGCTTTCAATGAACAATTAAGTAAATAAATTTTAAAAGTCATTTTCCCCCATAAGCTTGTTCTTGTAGGTAGAAAGCTTCATCGTGTTATTTCTACAAATAATAGTATCCCTATTAAGTGCGTGATATTGACTAGTCTGAGTATCACTTATGATAATTCCTTCCATAATATTATAGACAGCTTTAGAAATTCCCGGTTGCTTGAGGAAGACTGGTAATATCTGCCTGAGGACCATGCTACAGTATTTAACCATTCTCAACTTCTTTGGAGAAAGAGAATGACTTTTGTGCAAGGTGCCAGCATTCTTTCATGGCCCTGTTTAGTTCACATGACTTTCCCACTCATAAGAACAAAAGCAGAAAGAGAAACATGGCAACAATCACTTACTTGAATTAAAATTAAAAAAAAAAATTCTTTTTTTGTTCAATCAACACTTTTTTTCCCCAAAAAACCTTGGTAACAATTATCTTTGTTGTGTTATTTTCCTCAAGATTAAGAAATGATCAGCTTCTATTATTCTTCTTTTTAGGTACATCCTATTTTCTTTTCTTTGAAGTGAAGTTAATATGTGAAACATAGCCTACAGTGTATTTAAATAGAAAATTAAAGGAGATTTCTTCACATACTTTTTGAAAACTATAATTTTATGTATTGATACTCCATTTTATATGCTAGATTTTGTATATTAATTTGCTTGATGGATTTTAATTTAGACTATCAAATCTATTACATCACTCTAGTAAAACACGTTTTTTTCTCATCCCTTTCTGCCATTTCTTATTCTGTTTCCACTCTATTTATATTAACTTTATATGTCTGCTGCAAAATAGCTTATTTATATGCCTTACACTTAAAACGATTGCTTGCTAAAATTATTGTATTTGGATGTGGATGGAGGAAGAAACAATAAAACCCTTTAGAAGTCTGACAGAGAAAAATGCATTCTTGGATTCTATTTATCATGCACACTTGAATATCCTTCAACAGTTAGAGTTAATTATTACTGGTCAGTGTTTAAGACTGAAGAGCTGGTTGGAAGTTGGGGAATATGGTAGGTAAATATGCATGGCCCATTTAAACTGGAGAAATTAAGTGGTTGAATATAGAACATTCTACACATGATTGTTTTTCAGACAAATGAGATAGGAAGTGGAGAAATAGTGAAATGAGTAGTTGCTGAATTAATTCATCATATATATATTCATATACACATATGTACAATTATATATCACATGTATATGCTGTTTATATATTTTATATATAAAAGATACTACCTAGAAACTCTCAAAGATTTTTTTTCAACTCTGATCTATGCTTTGTTTCGTTCTGAGATCCCACCATTATGCCCCAAACTATCCAGAAACACAGTCCATGAGCAAAGCACCAGCTAATTTATCATATACACAAAGTCTAGAGAGAAAACAAAGTGTTTAGTTTCCCAGTAGCCTCACCATTTTGTTCCAATAGAGTGACTCTCACAACGCTCTCCTTGTAGTCTATCTTTCTGCCTCAATAGCTTTGCTCTACTGCTTCACGGCATGCTCATGCAGATTTCAAGTAGTCCATTACAGACTCTCTATGAGAAAGACTTCCTGCTTGCCTAGAGTTCTACCTACTCATAGCCTAAGTCAAAACACTTTCTTTTTCAGAGAAGGAATGAGTGGGAGAGGAGATAATAGAATGTGTAAGACAGAAAATCCTGAGACCCCATTCTTTTATTTATTTAATATTTGATGAGATTCCTCTGTGTACCTATCACCATATGATGTACTAGAACATTAAAATGAATCAGGCACTCTCTTTTTGCTCAGAATTTCTTTTTAATGTAGAAGGCATACACGTAAGTTGATAAATTACATGACAGTGGTCTAAATGCTGTAAAAGCATCTAAACATAAGACTGTAAAAGGCAATTATTTAGAGAAAAAAATGAGCTGAATGCTTCAGATTGCAATGTACTAGGAGCATCCACCAATAGAGGTATCCCTTTTCATCTGCACTGCCCACATGGTTCCTACAGGTAGATATACAATGATGAATCCATGTATCTTTACCTCACTGTGTTTGTAAATACTCTCTAAAGTCTATCTTCAGAGACTATTTCTACAAATAGAAGTATAGCTATATTGGTATTAAAACTTGAGACAATTTTGGATGGCCACTATATAAAGACTAAGCACAAATTTAAATAATTAAAAATCATTTAATTTTTTTTTAATTTTAATTTTTTAATTTTTAATTATTTAAATTAAAATAAAATATTTACAGGCAGAAATGTAACAATTTCCTGTGAGAACTTTAAAAAATGGATCTGCCAAGCATCTGTCAGGTTTGTGATTTGAGAAGGTTGAAAGAGCAAATGTGCCACATTATGGGTAGTGGCTTTATAGGAAGAAATGTAAATATTGGGGCAACAGAAAAAAGAGAAAAATTTAGGATGAAAGAGTTTCAAATTATTTGAGGTATTTTCTTTGTTATTCAAAATAAAATACACTCTGAGGAAAATGTGTTTTAATTTTACAGTCCTCCTTATTATGAGTAAGATGGATAATTTTCTTTAAAATGAATTAAAGACTCTGTGAAATGTCAAGTCAAATGGAAAGTTGTATATATTGAATAGAATGGATACTCAGCATGCCTAGACTTTCTAAAATTACTTCATGACCCCTCCAAATTGGTGAACCTCACCTGACTTTCATGTTGTCTTGATAGAAGTTTGGATAAATCCTGGATATTCTATGTAATATTAGTGTTACTGCATGTAATATACTCTTGAATTTCATTTACATAATCTGTCAATGGGCTTTATAATACTTTTTAAGAGGTTTGTTATGAGGGTTAAATAGACATGACCTTGGAACATTGTCTGATGTACACCCCTTAGTATTCGCCTAGAATTCCACTCTTGGTTCCCCATTTCTTTCCTTCTCTGACTTCAAAGCTTTGAGCTAGATATTCAGTTGGATGACCTGTAAACCATGGTACATGAACTAGCCCTACTTCTTTCAAATAATTCCACCATGTACATTCTTTAAGAGGTATTCAGGAAAACTGAGCAAGTTGATGAAAAATAAGAATTAACGAGGTGCTGGGTTTGTGGCTCAGTGGTAGATCTCTTGCCTAGATGAGTGAGGCACTGGGTTCTATCCCCACTACCACATAAAACTAAAAACAAATAAAAATAAAGATACTGTGCCCATCTACAAATAAAAAAAATATTAAATAAAAAAGAACTAATGAGGCCCTTTGGGAGAGGGTACTTTCTTTTTCTATTCTATCACATGTTAAGACAACAGATCAAAGATAAAGAACATGAAAAAAAAAAAAAAGAAACAGAATTCTTAAATAGTCTAAAACAATTAAATAATGGTTGCATAAGCTTGGTACCTGAGCGTACTAGAGAAAGTAGCATCAGAGTTAGCTTCCATGGGTGAGAGGCGTTTTTACTTTCAGGTGCAGAGTCATCTGCAAGAATTGTGGCTCTGCAAAAAAGAAAAAGGTGGTTTTGATAAGAATATCAGAACATCAATTTCTACTGGTTGTTTACACATTCTGGGAGGAAATGATATGATGGACATTGTTCTGTATGTCTCTAGCACCCTAGGAGGTAAGAGTAATTTAAGTTTGATTTGAGAGAAAAGCACTGATTATCTAAGAAGCAGGTCCCCGAGTACACAGTCAAGGTGTACTACACTTGTGTGCAGATGGGCTTTACTCTGCACACTTGTGCTGTATCACTGAAGACCTATGAACTAGTGAAGGAGATATGCTTGGCTGTTTTGAGTCAATGAGATCAAATGGCCAGACCATATAGAGCTGGGAAAACCAGAAGTGCAAAGATTATATACACCTCATTGTTCACTATTAGAGCTGGAGAAAGGTAAAGAACTGAGACATTGCTAATGCTACAAGCAGCAAGCAGAGCAGAGGGAGAGTACCCCAAAAGAAGGAAAAATGAATCCAGAAAACCAGATGGATTGGTGCAGAATGAGAAATGTCAACCAGGAGCTTAACAGTTACAAATCTTGGGCAGATCCAACATACCATTCAAACCCAAACCTATCTTCAGTTTCATTGTTCTTTCATCTGTAACCAACAAGCACCTCATAGGTAATATAAGAAACCAGTTGCCACCAGGCATGGTGGCACACACCTGTTATTCCAATGTTACTGGGGAGGTTCGGGGAAGAGGATTCACAGTTCAAGGCCAGCATGGGCAACTCAGTGAGACCCTGAAAAAGGGCTGGAAGCTGAAGGCATTCAGTGGTAGAACATTCCAAAACCCAGAAATCAAACATACAAAAAAAAAAAAAAAAAAAAAAAATCAACTGCCCTTGTTCACTGCAGCATTATTCACAATTGTTAAGATATAGAAAATAAAATGAAATCAATTTAAACTTTATCTATCAATGGATAAATGGATATGGATACAGAAAGTGTGATATAAACATTTGATATTTAGCAAGACCCTATCTCAAAAAGGTGGGGTGAGGTGGGAATGTGGCTCAGTGGTTAAGCACCACTGGGTTTAATCCCTGGTACCAAAACAATAAAAATAAAATAAAATAAATAAATAAAATTTAGAAAATAAATAGTGTTTGACCTTTAAAAAGAAGAATATTTTCCAGGCACAGGGGCAAACACCTGTAATTCCAGCATCTCAGGAGGCTGAGGCAGGAGGATCATGAGTTCATAGCCAGCCTCAATAAAAGTGAGGTGCTAAACTGCTCAGTGAGACCCTGTCTCTAAATAAAATACAAAATAGGGCTGGGAATGTAGCTCAGAGGTCAAGTGCCCCTGAGTTCAATCCAGGGGACTCAAAAAAAAAAAAAAAAAAAAAAAAAAAAGAAGAAGAAGAAGAATATTTCAGAATATTTGTGATAACAAGTAGAACTTGAGGACATTTTCTTCTGTGAAATAAGCCAGTCACAGACAGAAAACCAATTATTGCATGATCTGACTTACATGTAAAATTTGAAAAAGTCAAATTCATAAAGCAGAGAGTGGAATGTTAGCTCTATGTGTGTGTGTGGAAGGTACAGGAAGGTGTTGGTAAAAGCACACAAAATTTCAGTAAATTGGACGGATAAAATTCAAGATATCTATTGTACAACACGGAGACTACATACAATTAATAACAATGTACAGATTACATGAAAATTGCTAAGAAATTAGATTGTAAATGTTTGCACCACAAAAAAGTGATAAGCATGTGAATGGAGATGCAATGTGAATTGGCCTGATTCACATTGTGTGTTTGTGTGTGTGTATACACCTAATGATATGCCCATAAATATATACTAGGTTTTTATCAATTAAAACAAATAAATATATAACATGATAAATATGTAATTTAAAATTTTAAGAAAAAAAATAAAATTACTGCCAAGAGTTTTCTAGATCAGGAATAGAGGTCATTGTTGTCCAGAGATTTTTCCCAGAGATTTTGGACCAGACATCCCTAGTGCCTGGGAATTTATTTGGTCTTCCACTGATGACTCTCTCATTCCTTCCTCCTAGGTTCTATAGACATAATCTTGAAATTGAACTTGTATAAGATATACACAAAGTAAAGTCTTCATATTTAATGCACCAGATAAATGATATACCCCAATAGTCTTTAAAGCTTTTACTCTGATGGACTTTAAAGAAAATGTGAAAACAAACAAACAAACAAAAAACCAGAAATATCCTTGCACATTTCAAGATTATCTAAAAGGCTTTCTTAAGTGTCAATACTATCAAAAATTATATGGTGGTGTCTTGAAACATTCACTTTTTAAATACAGGTATTATGTAATTTCTAAATGTGCACATCAGAATAATAATAATTAATCTTTAAAACCATTCATTCAAGAAGAAAAGCTCTTTCAAATGTCATGTTTTATATTATATTATTTTTCCTTATACTTGTTTTGCCCCTCCTTATTTTCTCACAGAACTTGATCTTAATATATTTTTATCCTTGAACATCTTTCATTTATCACCTTTTTTATACATCTTTGCAACAAAAACACTTCTATATATTCAAACTTAGTGGCTTGTATTTCTGTGGCCAAAACCTTAAGCATTATTTTTTTCTTTTAGAAAAAATAATTAAAATTGCTAGTAGTACAGACTGATTAAAACAACATTATATTGCATATTTGGATAAACACATATTAAACATAAAAAGTAAATTTCAAATGAAATACATTTCTTAACAAGACAAATTTTTAACATTAATTCATGTATCTATAAACAAAAAATAATAATTGCCAGAACAAGGAAGAGCTCAGTGAAAACTTAAAGAAAAATGGAAAGAAAATTTAGACCACATTGTCTGAGTAATAAAAAGGTGAATTCATAATTTTGATGATGCATTATTTAAAATAAAATGAAATACAGTCTCATTAATTATTCTAGATTTAATTAACTTATGCCAGAAATGAACAAATGAGCTGATAATATTTTGTATAAGGATAGAGTGTTAGTGAATTGATGCTAAGTAAAAATGAATGCAAGTTTAGAAAAATATGAGGATCTTTTGGGGAAAATTAATGAAAATATTTTTCCTACACGTTTAAATAAATACTTAAAAAACCATAAAGCACTCACTTATTTCTAATGCATGTTCCTACTACACAGTGAGTTAATCTGATTAAAGGACAATAAAAATTGAACTTTTTCCTCCTCCAATTTGATATCATGCAAACTTTTCACTATAGGACACAAATCAAGAAAAGACTATGAAAACAAGCACATTATGAAAGGTGAGGACACATTTCATAAAATATCGGTAATTTTCATCATGTTTTTCAAAATTCTTTAGTATATTTTTATGTCTAGATATCCAGATAATCCACATATATAACTCGATAAAGGCACAATCAGACCATTGATTTGTTTTCTGAGACAAACAAATTACTATTCCCTTCAATATTTCTTGCTACACTTGTTTTTATTTGCACATATGAGACTCTCCCCCTGGAGCAACACATTCTTTGACAAATGTTGATGGTTGAGAGACCTCTATTTTACAATATGGTGACTTAATTGCAAAATGTTCTGTTGACTCCAGTATGCATTTCAACTGATCCACTGTCTCAGTATCCTGACTTCTTTCATTCCAAATTAATAAGAGTATAACTTAGCCACGTGAGGTGGCACAAGCCTATAATCCCAGCAGCTCAGGAGGCTGGGACAGGAGGATCATTAGTTCAACTCAGCAACTTTGAGCGCTAAGAAACTGAGTGAGACCCTGTCTCTAAATAAAATACAAAATAAGGGTAGGAATGTGGCTCAGTGGTTGAGGGCCTCTGAGTTCTGGGGGGTGGGGAAAAGACTTTAACTTTGCATTTTTAAATTTATATTCTTAAATTATTTGTCTAGTCTTATCTTCTGAGACTCTCTGTAAAGTGGTGATAGTATAAATCTATGTAGTTTTATTTCTCAATAGTAGTTCATCATTAATTTTGAAGTTTGCTATATAATTCTTTGTAGAAATTTAGTGTCAATTAATTACTATTTTGTTCTTAATTTGTAAAAATTAATTTTTACATAAATTGGTGAATTTTATGAAATTATTTTTTCTGAATAATTTGAGATGACATATGATTTGCTTCCATTAATTAGTTAACATAATAAATTATAGTGTTATAATTTCAAATGTAACCCAATGTTTTAGTTCTGGTATAAACCAAATTTGATTGTTTTCTGTTATTATTTTAAACACCACCAAATTAGGATTACAGCCATTTTCTTTAGAATTATTCATGAGAAAGAATGACTTATAATTTTTTTCTTGTAATTACTTTATTAATTAATCACTTTATTTATTAATGTGATAGTACAACTAAAACAAATAAATAAATATTTTAAAAAATGAATTGAGATTTTTTTCTTTTCTAATTTCTGAGATAATTGATAAGAGGTTAATTTTTTAATATTTAAATTGGATGTAAAATTTAAATATTTAGGAACTCAAGTTTTGCTTTGTAATATACATAAAATTTTCACATATCGTAAGTATCTTTTTGTTGTTTCTAGGTTCTATAGTGATATCTCATTTTTTCTTTTCTGATATTATTAATTTGTTCTTTTGTTCTCTATTACTTCTTCCAATTTAGAATGGCTTTTATGTTGTATTGCACCTTGTTTTTCCTTTTTAAAATTTGTTCTTATTACTTATACATGGAGTAGAATATATTTGGACATATTATACATATATGGAATGTAACTTCATTCTTCTGATTTCACGTGATGTAGAATTACATTGGTCATGTAATCATATATGCACAGAGGAAAGTAACTTCTGATTCATTCTACCATCTTTCCTATTCCCATCCCTCCTCCCTTCCCTTTATTCCCTTTTGTCTAATCCAAAGTACTTCTATTCTTTCCCATGCCCCACCCCCTTAATATGAGTTAGCATCCACATATCGGAGAGAACATTTGGTCTTTGGTTTTATGGGATGATTGGCTTATTTCACTTAGCAGGATAGTATCCAGCTAGGTCCATTCAATGGCAAATGCCATAATTTTATTTCTCTTTATGGATGAATGGTATTTCATTGTGCTACCTACACCTTAGATCATTAATCTCCAGGATATATAAAGAACTCACAATATTTAACACCAAAAAATAAAAAATAAAAAAAGCAAATAACCCAATTAATAAATGGGCAGAGGAACTGAACAGCACTTCGCAAATGAAGAAATGCTATCAGTCAACAAATATACGAAAAAAAAAAAAAAAAACGTTCAACACCTCTAGCAGTTATTAAAATGCAAATGAAAGCTATACTTAGATTTCATCTCACTCCAGTCAGAAGGGCAATTATCAAGAATACAAGTAACAATAAATGTTGGCAAGAATATGGGGGAAATGCAATGCACACTCATACATTGCTGGTGGACTGCAAATTGGTGCAACCACTCTGGAAAGCAGTATGGAGATTCCTCAGAAAACTTGGACTAGAACCTCCATTTGACCCAGTTATCCCAATCCTCGGTTTATACCCAAAGGACTTAAAATCAGCATACTACAGAATGCTGCCACATCAGTGTTTATAGCAGCTGAATTCACAATAGCTCAACTATGGAACCGGCCTAAGTGCCCTTCAACAGATGAATGGATAAATAAAATGTGGTATGTATTGCACTTTTTAAAATTATTATTAGTTTCAGTTTTTTACACAAATGGGGCACAACTTTTCATTTCTCTGGTTGTACATGATGTAAAATCACACCATTTATGCAATCATATCCATACATAGGGGTAATAATGTCCATCTCATTCTACCATCTTCCCCCCCCCACACACACACATTCCTCCTCCTCTCCCCCCAATCCCCTCCCTCACTTCAGCTCCATCCAAAGTTCCTCCATTCTATCCTTGACCCCCACCCATTATGGATCAGTATCCACTTATCAAAGAAAATATTTGGCCTTTGGTTTTGGGGGATTGGCTTACATCACTTAGCATGATATACTCCAACTCTGTCCATTTAGCCTCATATATTGCATCTTTTTTTTTTTTTTTTTTTTTTTTTGGTACCGGGGATTGAACTCAGGGACACTCGACCACTGGGTCACATCCCCAGCCCTTTTTTGTATTTTATTAGAGACAGGGTCTCACTGAGTTTCTAAGTGCCTCGCCATTGCTGAGGCTGGCTTTGAACTCGTGATCCTCCTGCCTCAGCCTCCCAAAGTGCTGGGATTACAGGCGTGCGCCACCGCGCCTGGCTTATATTGCATCTTTTGAAGTAATATTTTGACTTGTTTGTATTCTGTATTATGTTTGTGTACTATTTAATTAGTTTCTGCTGTTATCTTTATCTTTTATTATTTTTTTTTCTTTGTGTTTAATTTGTGGTATTTTCATTTATTTCTTACAACAAATATTTAGTCAATTGCTTCTCAATCTTATTTATTTTAGTTCATAAATTTAGGGCTATGAAATTCCCTTTGAAGAATGCCTTTAGCTGATGCTCTCACATGATGACATTTTATAGTTTCACTATTACACCTTAAAAACTAGGCTCTAGGAGCTGGGTGTGGTGGCACACACCTGTAATCCCAGTGGCTAGGGAGTCTGAGACAGGAGGATCCTGAGTTCAAAGCCAGCCTCAGCAATGGTAAGGCACTTAGCAACTCAGTGAGACCCTGTCTCTGAATGAAAATACAAAATAAGGCTGGGAATGTGGCTCAGTGTTTGAATACCCCTGACTCCAATCCCTAGTAGCAACCAACCAACCAACCAACCAACAACAAACAAACAAACAAAAACCTAGGCTCTAGGGCTGTGGTTATAGCTCAATGGTAGAGCACTTGCTTAGCGTGTGTGAGGCACTGGGTTTGATTCTCAGCACCAATTATAAATAAATAAAATAAATGTCCATTGACAACAAAAATAAACTAAAAACAAAACAAAACTAGGTTTTAATTTTCATTGTGGTTTCCTTGTTGACCAATGACATATTTAAAGATCTTTTAAGTAATTCCAGAATAGGGAAATAGAGAATTCTAGTTACATTTCATAATTCAATTCTGGTTTAATTATACTATACTTGGTGCATGTATGCTGCATGATTTAGTGCCTTTGGAATACATGACTTATTATTCCAAAGTTTAATTAATTTAGCTAATTATTACATATAGATTAAAAATAATTTTTTAATATTAATCACATTGTTAAAATTATCTATGATACATTAACTTTTTACCATTTCTTTTTTTTTGTTACTATTATGTATTGAATTTCCCCTTCTGGTTGTGGATTAGTCTCTATCTCCTTACATTGCTGTCATTTTTTTCCTATAGTTATTTCAAGACTAAATTTTTAGGAACAATTTTAGCAGTATTCATCTTTTTATTGTATTGTCCTTTTGTTATTATGAAATAAAAGTCCTTATATTCAATGGTGTTCCTTATCTTAAGGGTTGTTTGTTCTGATATTACTGTCATCTATTTTTATATTATCTATATGAGATGTCTTTTTCTATCTACATACTTTGAACTTTTGTAATCCTTATATTTATGCTGGGTTACTAATAGCATCTTTGTTTTTTTTTTTTTTTTTTTTTTTTTTTTGCAGTTGCTTTTTTCTTATTTTCTTAAGTTGTGTATTTTATGCAACTTGATTTTTTTCATTAATTGAGTACCTAGTAGACCTACATTTAATATAATTACTGATGCATTTGGCTTTTGATATGTTGTCTTGACATTTTTTGTCTCAATTTTCTGAATTAAATTTCATCATTTGATTGGTATATTTCTGTTAAACATCGTTTCATTAATCTTTTTCACACTCTTATTAGTTTTATAATTATATATTTTTAAACCATTTTATTATTTGATATCATATTCATTACATTCTATAAGAAAATTTAATTATAAAATATTCACATATAGCAATGCATCATTTAATAATGGAAAACATTCTGAGAAATGCATCATTAGGCAAAGTTTCATTGTTCAAGCTTCATAGAGTATATTTACACAAACCTGGATGGTATACCTGCATACCTAGGCTATGTGGTCTAGTTCATTGGTCTTAGGCTTCAAACCTGTATACTGTGTTACTATATTAATATTGTAGGAAAGTGGAAAACAATGGTATTTGTCTGCCAAAACTTATCAAATGTGAAAAAGTTACAGTAAAAACAAGATGCAAATAATAAAACTTTACACCTGTCTAGGATGTAAATTTTACTATGGATGGGCTTGCAGGACAGGAGTTGCTTTACATGAGGGAGTGAACGAGTGGTGAGTGAATTCAAGGCTTACAACATGACTGTCCATTACTGGACACTTCATAAACACTATACACTTAGGCTCCCCTAATTTTAGAAACAAATATTTTTCTTTCTTCAAGAGTAAATGATTTTAGCTTACTATAATTCTTACTTTAAATATTTTTAAACTGTTTTTATAATAAAACAGCTTAAAACACACACACACAAAAAATTTCCTTTCCATTCTTAATATATAGCTTTTCTCAATTTTATTTTTGTGTTCTTGTTAAACATTTTGTCTCACTAAAACAGAAACACACATTAGCCTAGGCCTCCTTAGAGTCAGGATCAGCTGTCTCTCATCTGCAAGTCTTAGACCACTGGAAGGTCTTCGGGGGCAATTACACACTCTGGAGCTGCCTTCTGTTTCTATTTACCTTGGAAAATATGAACTACCCCTCATTTTTGAAGAACAGATTTCCCAGACATAAATTCAACGGTTAACAGAATTTTTATTTTGTTTTTGTTTTTGTTTCGAAATTTAAATATCTTATCCTATTGCTTTCTATCCTGCATAGTTTCTGATGAGATATTAGCTGTTTAATTTATTGTAGATCCCTTAAGTATGATGTTAGTTCTGTCTTGGTATGTTAAAGTTTCTCTCTCTATATTTGATTTCAACAGTTGGATTGCTCAGTGTTCTGGATTTGGCTACTCTGTGTTTCTCAATCATTTTGGATTTGTTAATTAGTGTATGTCATCACATTTGGGAAGTTTTCAGCCATTCTGTCTTCTGCCTTTTTTATCAATCCCTTCTCCTTCTCGAACTTCTATGTGCACATGTTTATATATCCGAAGGTATTCAGATGTGCCAGAGGCTTTTCACTGTTCTTCATTGTTTTTACATTTTGCTTCACATAATCAACAACTCCAATTATCATGTGTTGTTATATACTTATTTTTCTTCTGCATGCTCTAAACAACTGTTGAACCCTTCTAGTGTTTTTTTTATATTTCAGTCGTTAGACTTTTCATGTCTAGAATTTGTTTAATTTCTTTTGCAATTTTGATCTCTGTTGATAAACTCCATTTTTTATACAGATTTTTTTTTTGTTTCTTTTAAATATTTGGCTATTTTTTTTTTTTTCCTGTAAGCTCCTTGAAATTTTTTTTTAAAAAATAGGTTTATTTAAACTTTTTGTTTGGGAAGAACTATGCTTTAAATTTTCAGGGTTAGGTTTTTTTTTTTTTTTTTTTTTTTTTTTTTGGGTACCAGGGATTGACTCAGGGGCACTCAACCACTGGGCCACATCCCCAGCCCTTTTTTTGTATTTTATTAGAGACAGGGTCTCACTGAGTTGCTAAGTGCCTCGCCATTGCTGAGGCTGGCTTTGAACTCGCGATCCTCCTGCTCAGCCTCCCAAAGTGCTGGGATTACAGGCGTGCGCCACCGCGCCCGGCTAGGGTTAGGTTTTTAAACTTATTATTTTATCTTTGAATAAACCATGATTTTTGGTTTTAAAAAAGTGTTTTGTAATTTTGTTGTCTTGTTGCAAGTTGGGTATTTGATAATAGTTGATTAATATAATGTAGAAAGCCTAAAATCAAATTATCCCATTTCCCTTGATTATACATCAGAAAGTTAGAACAGAACAATAAAATAAATTATGACAAGTTCTGCTCTAGAACAATGGACCAGGTTTCCATGATGGCTGGCATTGTTTTAGAACCATTGTTTTTCTGTGGGGTGGATAATTGTATAGGAGAAAAATACCAGAAAATTTTCCTGTCAGTTCATGTTGCTTTTCCTTGAATCAACATTTGCTTGGTTATTTTAAATCTTTGGTTATGACCAAAAGTTCTGAAAATGTGGATTCTGACAGCTAATTCTTGGTTTTCAACTTTTCTATAAAAAGACCAGTACTTAATAGCTTCCATTCAATTTTGTTTTGTACTTTTTTTGATCTCTTAACAGTTATTTTTACAGGGTAAATGCTTATAATTCTAAGGATGTCCAACCAATCTCCTCTTTTTCTCATCTTTTTTTTTCTCATCTTTTTTTTTGGGGGGGGGGGGTACTGGGAATTCAACCCAAGAGCACTTTACACAGAACCATTACCCACACTCTTTTAATTATTACTTTTTAAAATTTTGAGACAGGGTCTCATCAAGTTGACTAGAGCCTCACTAAGTTGATGATACTGGCTTCCAACTTGCTATTCTTGTGTCTTAGCCTCCTGAGCCTCTGGGATTAGAGGCATGAGCCTTCTTTTCCACCTCACTTTTTTTTTTTTTTTTTTTCTTTCATAGATAATGATCTTGATGTTTTAATCAGCTTTGGCATTGCTATGCCTAAAAAAATCTGATATGAACAATTTGGGAAGAGGGAATGTTTAATTCGGGGCTCAAGGTTTCAGAGGTCTCAATCCATAGACAGCCACTCCATTCTTTGGGGCTCAAGATGAGACAGAACATCATTCCAGAAGGTCGTGGCAGAGGGGAGTGGATCACGTGATGATCAGAAAGCAGAGCGAGTCTCCACTCCCCACATACAAAGTAGATACCTCAAATGCATGCCACCAGTGATCCACCTCCTCCGCCTACACCTTACATGCTTTCAATTGCCACTCATTTAATCCCTTTGGGGAATTAGTTCACTTATTGGGTTAAGGTTCTCATAACACAGTCATTTCTCCTCTAACCCTTCTTGCATTGTCTCATACAGGAGCCTTTGGGGGATATCTCACATGCAAACCATAACACTCGATGCCATGTTTAATATCTTATCAACAAATTCAATAACACCTAGAATTTTCCCTATTCTTCTAGAATTTTTACAGCTTTGCCTTTAACTTTTGATACTTCTGATTTGAGTGTTTTTTTTTTTTTTTTAATTGTATGTTCTGTCTCTAGGTTTTCTTTGAATATGGATGTTGACAAATCATATGGGTATTCACCACCAATTGTTAATAAGACTCTTTTCTCCATTGAATTTCCTCCAGTGCTTTTTCAAGTAGTATCTGATTATGTTCATGTGGGTCTTTCACTGGACTGTTTTCTGAGTGTAGAAAGGAATTGAGTTCTGCATATTAACTTTATCCTGTGATATTCCCATGCTTTTTCATTAGTTCCAGAAGTGACTTGTTAGTTGATTTTTGAGGTTAGTTTTACACAGACAATAATGTCATTTATGATCAAAAAGAGATGTATTCTTTTCTTCCCCCCAATGTGTATAATTTCTTTACTTTTTCTTTCTTATTGCACTTGTTGTCTTTCAGCATAATGTCAAAGAGAAATGGTAAAAGGAAGCATCCTTGCTTTGTACCTGATCTTTAAAGATAACGTATCTAGTCTCTTTCTTACCATATACCTTATAATGCCTTGAATCAAGTTACCTAAATTTGTGTTTGTGAAATGTTCAGCATAATGGTAAGAAAGCTCCCCTCTATTCCTGGATTGCAGAAACTTTTTTTTTTTTATTTTGTAATTAAAAACTGTTTAATTTTATCAAGTGGTATTTCTAAATCAATTTATAGAATTATATGATTTTTTTTCTTTAAGCTGTTGTGTATTAAATCAATTAATATTCAAACGCCAAATTACTCTCCCACATCTCAAATAAATCGTATTTGGCTTTGAGGTATAATTCTTTGTTTCTATGATGTTAAATATTATCTGATAATATTTTGTTGGGGACTTTTACATCTATACTAATAACAAATATTGGTGTACAGTTTCTCCTATTGTAATGTTTGGATCTCATTTTACTATTAGGGTTATGCTAACCTGGGACCATGGGAAACACTCAAACATGACTAAACCTTAACCACAAGTTTCACTCAACACATGCCATTAATATAAAGGCTGTCCAGGATATTGGAAGCATTTTCCAGTCCTGAAGCAAGCTATTGGCAAGCATTTTATTGTTTATTGTGAGTACTATTCAGCATACCCTGGAATTCTCCTTTACTCAATGATTTCCACTTTTTATGTAATTCCCCCTCCATTAGAAAAACTATCTTGTAAAACCTCGATAAGTGTAATTCAGAAATCTGCATGCACTTTCTATTTTATTTTTTTATTTATTATCATTTAATATTAATAATTATGCTAGTAGCTGACATTTACCTACACCTGTAGTATACCTTGCACTAACATCTTCTTTATATACAGTATTTCAGTTCTCCTAGTGAGGTCATATCATTATTTTCACTTAATGAAAGGAAATGAAACTCAGAGAGGTAAAACATTATAAAAACCATAAAAACTGCAGTGTCACTAGAGCCTGGAATTAAATCACCTCATTTGTGTTGGCAAAACCTGCAGTCCACATAGTATATTAGTGATTCCTAAACTTGTCTCTGGTGTTTGAGTCATCTACAGAGGTGATAACAAGATTCAATGTGTTTGAGGGAAAATTAAGGAAACTGCATTAGTAAATACATCGAATAATTTATGCAGTAGAGTTGAAATAACTGTATGTATGCACTTAGTCTGTGTGAAGAGAATTGGTGTATCCAGGCCCTCTAATATATGTTGCAACTATCTCTAATAATTTTTTACCCAAAGATAATGCTTCTTGATCAGGTTAAAAACATCCTGATGCCAGATATGTTTCCCCACTTGCCTCATGTGGTTATTTTGATGCTTCTACATTTTAGTGTACTCCAAATAAAACCATAAGCCAATTTATTTTTTTGAAAGCTACTGTTAATTTTAAGTTAAGCATTCCGTTAACTCTAAGACATCACCTTTTTTGAATCACATGCAAAATACCTGTGTAGCTAATCTACACTAGCACCCTTTCCTTCAATCCCATCAACCATTCACCTTTCTCTATTGAGCTATGAAACCAATAAAGCTGACCTGAACAAACTGTGCCATCCCACCAAAGTGGAGGAGAGAAGAGAACATTTGAGTATTGTTTTTTCCTGATCTATCTTCTGTTTCTTTGGTCTAGTAATGGCTGTGCATCTTTAGGTATATAGCTCTATTTGGCATGGTGTCTTCCATGTCTTTGGATCTAATGTACTCTGATAACATCATTTATTCTTGGCCTTCTGACCAAAAAGCTTAAGAATCTCCAATCACTGCTAATTCCCAACTAATCTCCAACATCTGTTTTCGCTTCCTAGCTCACATTTTTCATTTTTGAAATAATTCATTAAATTCTTTTGGGTTGAATACTTTTCTTTTCTTTTTCTTTTTTTTTTTTTTTTTTTTTTTTTTTTTTGGTACCAGGTATTGAACTCAGGGGCACTCGACCTCTGGGCCGTATCCCCAGCCCTTTTTTGTATTTTATTAGAGACAGGGTCTCACTGAGTTGCTAAGAGTCATGCCATTGCTGAGGCTGGCTTTGAACTCGAAATCCTCCTGCCTCAGCCTCCCAAGTTCTGGGATTACAGGTTTTCGCGACCGTGCCCAGCTGGGTTGAATACTTTTAAGGATGCTTGTATTTTCCACTGAAAATGTGATCCATAGAACACTCTGTGTCTCTTATTGCATTTCAAATAAAGTAGAAACTTGACCTTACTCTTGAAAACCTTGCTTGTCTGGTTCCTGTGCACCGTGTCCTCATCTTCCTATCATATTCACTCCTTACTCTACATACTTTGTTCTGTTTAATTTTGCTTTGTTACTGTTTTGTGCACTGTGACATGCAATGGTATTTTTTCTTTTGTGCATTGAATGCCTGCATCAAGCTGTTCTTAAAAATCTAAGCTCTCATGTTATCTGCTAAAGAAGACTTCTTGATCACCCTGCTCTGCTGGGGAAAGAAAAGAACCGAGAAAGATTGATTTGGAAGGTTTTGAGAACAAATTTATTTGACCTCACTGTTTTCAAAGGGCTATTCCAATTTACCGATTTTGCTTCATCTTGCCAACGTGCCTCCTTCGTTCCTTTGTGAATACAAGCTATAAAGTTCTGCAATTATATAATAGGTAGAAACTTTCCACAAAACCAATGAAATCTCCATTTTGAAAATCAAATTAAACAAGTAGTATTTAACCTTTTATGACTTCAACAGTATTATTTCAGCAGTGGAGGTTTATTTGCATAATCTACATATGTATATTCTGAACTTTATCTTCCCCTAGAATCCCTTTGCAGTGTGAATATGTCTACAAGACTGGATCTTAATAATTCATTTAGGCAGCCCCTTAGCATACGCAAAGGCATCTTGTCTTTTTTGTGTATTTCCATCAAAACGTGTAAACATTTGCTTGATTTAATAACAATATAAAAGGTATGAGAAAAGACAGAGTGTCTAGGAAAAAACCATCAGCCCACCATTATGATTTATACGGCACAATCTGAAACACCTTCGCAGTATGTTTGTATAAAAAAGTCTATAAAAATGAATGGCTGGGTGGAATTCATTATAGAATGGGATTTGCATGAAAGGTGGGTTTTCTGCTAAACAAAGACACTGAGAAAGCTTTAGAAAATTTGGAAACATTGAAGACTGACAAGTTAATTTGCGTGACTGACAAAAAGGCTTAAGGGCTAAGCTAGATAATGACTGATGCCCTAGAAAATCTGATCTGTGGAACTGCCTTTGTAATCCTGGTCTTACTATTTATGACTCATGTCACTGTATGCAGTGAACTCAGCTTTTGAATCTCAGCTTTCTTATTCTGTACAAGGAAACAGTGTTAATTTACAGCTTGGATGAAGAAGCTGGGAGTTGACGCACTCAGTTCTGTACCTGGTAGAGGTTCTTAGTTCAGTATCTAGAAGAGCCTAAGGCTCCATCAGTGATCATCATGATGGTCATCTACAGACAAACCACTGGTTCATCCATGTACCAGTTCAAAACATCCTGATCCTTTGGCACCCTCTGCCAAGATGAAGAACAGAGTCCACACTGAAATAATACACTGATCAGTTATAAATGTGCCAAAGGCCTAAATTTGTGGTATTCAATGGTGTATCTATCTACAGATTTGTTTATCTATTTAGACTACTAGACAATGCCCACATCTACATATTGGACTTTTTGATTCTGCTTAAAAGTCTTTGTCCTGTCAGAGACAAAAACCAAGCTAGAGCAAAATGAGCAAAGCTTATGGATTCATAAACTTGGGCTAATTCTTCATAAACCATGAACATACATAAACTCATCTGCCCTCTCTTTTGTTTCAGCAGAGTCTTAAAAAGGTTCAAGAAGAAGGTAAGTTTATAGAGTGAAATGTAAAACACTGACAGACAGACAACACTGATTGACATGTGTTCTATTAAGGTGGGGTTTTAGATGAGGGCTTCTAACTGGTCTCCAGGTACTTTGGTAGTCCTCATTTGACATCAAGGGTGCCAGCAAGCAGGTAGGAACATTTCAACAGGAAGAATTTTAAATGTTAGGTGCAGAAGATGTTGTGTAACTGGACTTTCACTGAAATAAGTGGAGATTGAAGGCCTTTTTTTGTGGTCAAACTTACAATTCTCCATAGAGGAGGTGGAGAGGTGATAGGAAGTATCTTTTTGCTCAGGTGTGAGCTGTTGGAAAGCGTGAGACCTTTCATTTGAACTCTCCCTTCAAAGATCAGACTGTGTTCTGTGAGCTGTCTTTAGCTGTGAGATGCTGTGGGTGAGTGTTTTGTCAACCACATTATCTGGCTCTTATTTTACAAAGCAGGAGGATGAAGAGAGACTTAATTCCTCACCTCTTAAGAGAGAGAAGTCTATGTATAAATCTAAATTTCTGATTCCACAACCCCAAACCTTCCCTTTATACTGGGCTTTGTCTTTTTCCCAAACAAAAGCAAATGGCTTACTGGGAGATTTGAGCCACAAAAGTCCCTCCTTATATTTGAATAAAAGAATCTGTCTCCCAAAAGTAAAAATGGACTCGCCAAAGAGCATGCAAGTAATTAATGGCAGAACACAGAACTAATAATGATGAGGATTAAGATTGAGATTTGCAGCCCAGTGCAGAGGTATATGTAATCCCAGTTCTTGGGAGGCTGAGGCAGGAGGATCGCAAGTTCAAAGCCAGCCTGAGCAATGGCAAGGCACTTAGCAACTTAGTGAGACCCTGTCACTAATAAAATACAAAAAAGGGCTGGGGATGTGGCCCAGTGGTTGAGTGCCCCTGAGTTCAATACCCGGTACCAAAAAATAAAAAAAGAAAACAAAGATTGAGATTTGCAGAATCTAGGCTTATTGCACTGAAGTTCTCTGGGTTATGAGTGGTGTGGTTTTCTTTAGGTTGTGAATCAAGTGACCATGTGTTGCAGCATATTAACTGTGCTGTCCAGAAGTGTGATTTAAGAGGAAAATCATACCCACCTCATTAGTTATTGTCATAAGGCTTAAATTGAAAATCAATATGGGTAAATCCCTATCAAAATATCAGAGACTCATTGGGAACTCAGGTGACTCTGGCTGGGGGACAATCAGGAGAGCAGCACAGACGTGTCCTGGACATGCACTTCATAGGGCAGCTGGTTGTTGTCTTTCTTTATGGAGGTGTCTCATTAATGCCACATTTTGATTCATGGCAAACATGAATACCTCCCAGCAATGCTCTGCTCACTCGAACAGCTTTGCTTTGAATGTAAACAACATCTACGGGGGTGGGAGGGGGGCGGCATCTGAAATTTTAAGATAGTAGAGGTAATTTAAGTCTTGGAGGGAATCCTCCTTTGGGTTTCTATTAAGAAGTGCAAAGCCAATGGGTTTCGGAGGAAGGGAGACTGCTCTGCTCAGCCTCTGAGCTAGTTTTACCAGAGGGCAATGAACCTATTTATTTAAATCAATATGCATTGATTTATAGTTGATGTTTTTGTCTTTATATATTACGTCCTTCTGGAAAGGTACCTTTGCTTTATTGCTTAAATTTACTAGGTTGCTCCAAAAGGGCATTCAGCTCCTTTCAAATACATGCTGAAGGCAAGAAAAGTGCTGATTTTAACTCTCAGAGCAATGCACATGTACTAGTTAAGCCTGGTGGCTTCATCCTTTTAGTCACCATTCTAATTTAATGCATTCCAACATGCAAACACCCTAACAACCCTGAGGATTGTCATCCACATCACCAGAGGTCTTTGGAAACTCTTGTTATTCTACTCCTTCCTAACAGTCCTGGACTACCCTCCCCCACCACACCACCACTTCTGACAGTGTAGGACACAAAAGAGTCTCTAGTTAAGATCCTAAAAAGGTGAATATTTTCCTTTAGTTGTTGCTGCTCTGATCCTCCAAACGAAGAGAGCCCATTTTCTGCTGGCTTCAATGGATCAGCAGGAGAATTGGTCAGGTCATTGCATCCACAATGACTGTTTATGAGTGCGTTTTTTTTTTTTTTTTTTTTTTTTTAATGTATGTGTATATACTCACACATGTACATGTATATTGGTATCAACATTTATTTTTCTATTGTTATATGTGTATTGTATGTGTGTGTAAGCTGTGCACATTTACATTATATACAAATATATATATACATTACACGTGTCTACTTACTATATAAAAATGTTTCCAAGCCGGGCGCGGTGGCTCGCGCCTGTAATCCCAGCACTTTGGGAGGCTGAGGCAGGAGGATCGCGAGTTCAAAGCCAGCCTCAGCAGTGGCGAGGCACTTAGCAACTCAGTGAGACCCTGTCTCTAAAAAAATACAAAAAAGGGCTGGGGATGTGACCCAGTGGACAAGTGCCCCTGAGTTCAATCCCTGGTACCACAAAAAAAAAAAAAAAAAAAAAAAATGTTTCCAAGGACCCCCAGTGTTGAAAAACTCGTGTAGCTGGGGAAAGAATTACCCCTTCTCTTATATTATCATCATCCTCATTGAATTCTTCACAGTTTTACAATCTCATCCATCTTCAGCAGGAACTCAGGACTTGCTCTTTTGAAGCAGCATGCAACAGTGCTAAGGACACCCACCTGAGTGCAGGGGTCTATCCCACAGATGATTGGCTGTGTGACCTTAGGTGTGCCACTTAATGCTCCTGACACTCAGCTTCCTCCATCGAAGCAAGGGGGGGAATGAGCATTTTAGGAGTTTATTGGGAAAATGAGAAGTTCTTTGAAATGCCCGAAGAGAGACTTTTCTTTAGCAAAGATTCAGAAAACGTGTTTACTGCAGCGGTAACAGGAGAACCTCCTCTGCAGAGTGGAGAAAGACTCGCTGAGGGCTCTGTGAGAGGCCCTTGAGATTCTGCCCCCAGCAAACTCCATCCCCCTCATCCATGCCCAGGCAGAGAACAGAAGAGAATAGATGGGAAGGTTCTTTGGAAGTCAATGTGCTCTTTAAAGCCCGATGTTATTATCAAACAGATGGCTAAGCTTTTTATGGCCCACTCAATCTCCTGAATCCTCAGTCCTGCTGAGGATCCGTAGCACCTGATTGTTATTAACACACCGAGGAATTCTGCTGGTCGGGGTCCTCTGCAGCCCCTGTCCACGTCCATTTCTCTTTTCCTGAACATATGGAAAGTACCTTGATCCTGAACTTCAAGTAGAGCTCACTTCTGCCACTGGGGTTTCTAGGGTGTGAAAGGATGGGGAGTGGAGAAAACAGAGAAGCACAAGACAGGATTCCCTACTAATCCCCTATCAGCTTGCATTTCTCTAAAGGTGGGGATTTCAGACTTCTAAGCTCCCCTTCTTGACCCTGCCTTTTCCCTCCCAGTTGCATGGTGTTGCTGGTCCTTTGCTTCTCGGTCAATGGCCAACACATGGCCACCCTTCCAGAAACAGCTCAGGAACTGCTCCTCTCAGGAAGGATGCAGGAACCATCAGCTGACAACTCTGTCCTCTTCTTATCATTTACTCATCTTTCCTTCTTGAGCTGCTTTAAGGACACAGACTATGGCCCCAACTTCTGTTGCCTCAGTACCTGTTGTGCTGATGCTCAACATGCACCTGTTAATTCCTGCTAGAATTAATGAGCCAATTTCTACTGATGGAAGCAGAAAATGGTGTAGAATGAACTAGGGAGAATCGCCGTCAGATTTCTTGACCTTATTAGTTCCAGTTTTGAGAACGAGAATGAAGGATAGAAGCTATAATACCTTAATAAATAAATGAATCAACAAAATTAGAATTTCATCAACAGTATTTTTTAAATCAATAGCTTTATTGAGATACAGTTTACACACCATACAAATTATTCACTGAAAGTATAAGGTTTTAGTACATTCACAGAAATGCACAATTGTCATTGCTGCAGTCTATTTAGAACTTTCTCATCTCAAAAAGAAATCCCATGTCACTTAACTACCACCATCTGTCCCCCATCTTCTCTATCCCTGAGCATCCATCATCTGATGCTTTACAGATTTACTTAAGTCTAATAATTTCATCTGAATGGAATTATATAATATGTGACCTTTTGTACCAGCTTCCCTGGCTTGCTTAGTGTTTTCAAGGTTCATACACTCCTGGCATGCACGAGTGCTTCATTTCTTTTGTCTGAATAATGTTAAACTGTATGCATAAATCACGTTTTGTTCTTTCCATTCATCAGGTGGTAGATATCAGGTTGTTCTGAACAACCATTTACAAGTTTTTGTGTAAACATACATCATCATTTTTCTTGGATACCTAGGAGTAGGATTGCTAGATCATATTGGAACTCTAGGTACAATTGTTTGAGAAATTGCCAGGCTGTTTTTCAAAGGAGCTGCAACACTTAAGCAACAGTGCATGAGATTCTACATTTCTCCACATCCTAAACAAATCTTATTATTATAGATTATCTATTATCACAATTTGAGTGGATATTAAGTGATATTGCACTGAGGTCTTAATTTGCATTTCTATAACCACTAATCATGTCAAGCATTCTTTCTCTTCCTTGGAGAAAAGTGTTTTTCAGACATCTGTTCCACTTTTAATTTATTTTTTATATTTGAGTTGTAATATTTTTATATTATGTTAATCTTTTATCAGATATATGATTTGCATTTTTTTCCATTCTGTGGAGTAACTTTTCATTTATTTATGTATTTATGTATTTATTTATTTATTTATTTTGGTACCGGGGATTGAACTCAGTGGCACTAAACCGCTGGGCCACATCCCCAGCCCTTTTTTGTATTTTATTAGAGACAGGGTCTCACTGAGTTCCTAAGTGCCTCACCATTGCTGAGGCTAGCTTTGAACTCGCGATCCTCCTGCCTCAGCCTCCCAAAGTGCTGGGATTACAGGCGTGCGCCACCGCGCCCGGCTATGTATTTATTTTTATATAGTGCTGAGGATCCAACCCAGTGCCTCACACCTGCCAGGCAAGTACTCTACCACTGAGCCACAATCCCAGCCCCCTAACATTTCATTTTCTTGGAACTGTCTTCTGAAGCATGAAGTTGCAATTTTGATGCATTCCAATTTATTTATTTATGTTTCCTGTGGCTTTAGCATCATGTTATAGAATCAATCCTTTACCAAATCGAAGGTCATAGAAATTTACTCCTCTGTTTTTATCTATATGTTTGATAGTTTTAGCTCTTGCACTAAAATCTTTTAGCCTTTCTGAGTTAATTTTTATACAAAGTGTGAGATAAATGTACAAATTTGTTCTAAGTGTCCATCCAATTGTTCTAGATCCATTATTGAGAAGACTGTTCTTTTCCCACTGCATGGTCTTGGTACCTGTATTGAAAATAAATATTTTGGTCTGAATGTGTCCCCCAAAAGACATATGTTAGAAACCTAGTTCAAATGCTGGAGGTGGGGCGTAAGAAGAGGTGATTTGGACAGGTGGGCAGAGTGAATGCATTAGTGCCATTATAGTGGGAGTGGGCATGGTTTCAAAGGAGAATGTGACCCTTTCTTCATTCTGACTTGCCCTCTCTTTGCCCTTCCACCATGGGATAATGCAGCAAAAATTTTGTTGCCTTTGTTCTTGTCCACCACAACATTGTCAAACCTGTGTATATAGCTGTCACATGCAGTTGTGAAAGCTTTCAGGTGGCGTCTGGAAGAGGCCAGCTTTGGAATATGCCAGAATGTCTCACAGCCAGGCACGTGTTGCTCTCAAGAGCCAGTATTTAAGAACCAGGGCAGTATAGTGAATATCCGTGGACTGTAATTAATGCCTCGTGGAGAAAGCAGAAACAATCCAGCGTTCTTGGATTTTCTAACTCGATCAATTCCACATCTTAACTCAAACAGGTAACTGTCCGAAGAGCTCAGCTTCTGCTCTAAGCCAATCTCCACCTCACTAGTGTTAATGTGCCTTGTATCTCCTCCCTTCTTTTCTATGTTTACTTTATTTCATATATTTGATTACAAATGTTATTTTAAATATATTGAAGTATTATTTTTATGGCTTCTCCTGCTCATGCTTCTCATTCCCTAACCTGAAAGTACAGGTTTCTAAGGGATGTTGGTGAATATAGCTGCTGGCCTTTCCATTCTGCATGTGAACCCTGCTCATTAGGTCCCTGACCCTTAAAAGGCAGAGCACCAACAGTGCCTGGTCCCCACAGTTAACACTGGGCACCTGTCTTTGTGAATTCTAATTGGAGCATTTCCAAATATATGCTCATTGTCTTTATCAGGGTTCTCCAGAGAACTTTATATATACATATATATATATGTATATATATGCACATATATATGTATATATAATGATAATTTATATATAATCTAATATATATATACATATGTGTGTATATATATATATATATATATATATATATAATTTAAGATTAGTTCACACAGTTATTGGCTGAATAGTCCTACAATGGCTGTCAGTAGGCAGGACAGCTGGAGGAACTGATAGCTGCTTAACCCAACATGCTGAAAGACTGAGATCAAGTGGAACCATTGATGAAGCCCCAATTCAATGCCAAAGTCCTAAAAGTACCTTGGAGAAATGTGCGTACAAGTTCATGTTCCAAAACTAAGGAATCTGGAGTTTGATGTCAACAGATAATGGTGGCAGAAAAAAAAAAAAAAAATGCACCCACTCAATAAAGGTCCAGCATTGGTCTTCCAACTTCCCTTTCTACTTTGTTTTTGCATCTGGATCCCCAGCCAACTGGAAGCTACAACCCACATTCCGGGTCAGGTCTCCCCGTTCAGTTCATGGACTCTCATGAAAATCTCTGGAAACACCCTCCAGACACACCAAGATGTATACTTTGCCATTTTCCTAGGAATCCTTGAATCCAATCAAGTGAGGAACCAAAATTAACCGTCACACTCTTTCATATTCGTACATACCATATTGAAATAAAAAGAGGTCATTGTTTCAAAATCTTTGGAAAAGATTACTATCAAAGTTAGCAAGTTTTTTTTTTTTTTTTTTTTCATCAGTGTTTCCTGAAGTCTTTAGTTTTCTAGAATAAGAAACGGGGTCATTGTGTACATCGTCTAGTACAGATGAGTTCATAAAAGCTTAATTGGATCTAAGAGTGACGGTGAACTTTTAGCACCCAACCTAATAAGAAATGTATTCTGAGGTACACTGTATACCTGTCCCATCCCTGGCCAGTACCATGGTTCCTCACACCTAGGATTTTAATCTCAAAATTCATCAGGTAAGGGGCTGCATAAGGCAAGTGTGTTTATCATTCATGTAACATCAAAGACTAGAACAAGGCCCAAATTGCCACAGATTGGCCGGGCAGTAATAGGCACATGTTTATGAACTATTTTAATATTTGCGAACTACTTTTATTTTCTTAAATTGTTATTGTATGCTGTTCCACAGTCCTCTGCATGACAGTAAAGTCTAACTCCATCTTTTATTTCTTTTCCTTTCTTAGTTTTAGGTGACTCCAGTAAATAAATAAATACCCTTGTCTCATTAGTTTTAATTATGCATTATCTGATTTCTGGTGACAACTTTCATCTTACTTTCATAAACTGAAGTCAGCTTTGGAATAATTCAAACGATTTGGAAATGTTTTGCGGGACTGAATGCAATGGACACCTTGAAAAAAGCTCATTACTATCCTCCAGACTTTTTTCTAACTAGATTATATCTTTATTGGATGAATAGAAATAAGAGGTTTTCCATCCCTTCCAAATATGAAAACGCATGTTTCTTAGCATTAAAGTTTTATTTAACCCTCCAAACTTCTTTTAGTGCCTGTTTATTAAGAAAGTTTGTAAGACAAAGAGCTAATACGAAAAAATCAGGCTTCAGATTGAATGTTTTATTTTTCTTTCTGGAAATGTGACAAGGAAATGAGGTATCTTAGCTAGTTATAGGCCTCTGCTCCAATTTTGGGGTGCTCAATGTAAAGGAATTTATATAAACCATTTTCCCATTACCAGAAACTCTTATTTTAGATTCATTTAGCACACAGACAAGAAATATCTTTTCTTTAATTGCCAAGGAAACTATAAACATTCCCCATTGATACAGAAGGTTAAAAGTGCCAAAATAAATGAACTATGATATAAAGGAACCATCTGAGGAAAGTTGTTAGACCATAGGAAATGTGTTGCTAAGCAAGCAGAAAATCTCCTTAGGACATGAAAAAAGAGACTAGTACTTGGTCTAGTATTTCTAAGCTATCTTTCTTAGACAAGAGGTTTGCTTCATTTTGTTTTTATTTCCAATTTAAATTAATTAATTATAAAACATATTAAAAGAATTTTGAAAACTATCTCTCAGCACTTAGATGTTATAGCAATATCAAATAGCTATTAAAGTTTCAAACCCCTTAAATTTAATGTTACTACTTTGAAGCTAGAGATATAGCTCAGTCTTGGAGCTCTGCTAGCATGCAGGAGGTCCTTGGTTTAATTTTTAACACTGAAAAAAAAACCATTGCTGTTTACCTGTGGAGACCCATAACAATAGGTAGAGGACTGGCATTGATCTCCAGACCAAATTTTGACCAGCATTACTGTAGGTCATTCCTGAAACTACTAAATACCTCAGCATTTATCACTATTCAGAAGCTCTGAGGGGCAGTCATTTGTGAGTAGGTTATTTTGCCGCGTGTCTTTAAAAAAAATCAGAATATAACATATTGTTTTTGATAACATTTTTGGACAGAAATCTTCTCTTGTATTGTAAAAGAGAATGCAGAACCAAGAGCCTGGCATAAAAATAATTGCCCAGTAAATTATCATTGAATGCATGAATAAACAAGATTCACATTGTTCTTCACAGTAACCTTGCAATTTTGAAGCATTCATAAACTGATTGTATTTCTCTTGCTCTTAGAAGCTCCAAATATTCTAAAAACAAGCAAACAAATCAAAGCATCATATTAAATGTAATATGTGCTACACACACATTCACATATATATGTACACACACAAACACACACACACACACACACACACACACACACACAAAGCTGTATCTGCCCCTTGACAGTAGGGATGGTCTCTTAGTAATCTTCTTTGGAAAACAATTCAGATTTCTAGTTGCTTCCACCCAGTTTTATCTCCATGATTAAATATGATTGGCATGTGAATGAAATGTTGACCATCTCACCTGCCCCTCTTCCTATTCATCTTCAATGTAATTGTTGCTCTTCCCTATAGGAAAGCTGCTTTAGTTTTCTTGTGCTAACTAGGTTTCGTTGAAAATGCCTGGTATAACTGATCCAGGAGAATGGCTTTTCTTATAACCAGCAGAATGGAGAAAACAAGCTGTGAAGAAGAAGATAAGGACATTTTATTCAGCCTGTATTTGACCTGTTTTATTACCCGAGAAAACATAATGTATCTAATCTCTTTGCAGCAATTTCAAACCCTTAGCCTTTATTACTTAAATCCCATAAGCATAAAATTATTTCTGTTTGTCACTGGGTAGACACATACACACACACATCAGAATCTTTGGAGAAGACAAAAAACTTCTTAAATCACATGTTTTCTTTTTTTTTTTTTCCTGTGACATTTATTTTATCACCATCTGACATCATAGTTCTTCATAGTTTTGAACACTGAACTATTAAAAACCCTTTCTTAGAGAGAAACGGGATGAAAATCTTGTCCCTGTTTCTTCTATTCTTAATTCCTGACTTCACAGAAGTGGAACAATCCTATGGAATGATGAATGAGGTAAGTTGTGACATAAAGTTAATGCTAATGTTGATCCATGACGCAAAGAAAAGACCACTGAGTCCAATTTTAAATCAAATTAAAGCAAGCTTATATTGTGTACACACAGAGAGCTGGCCAGCGGCTGCCTCTCCCAAACACCAGGCTAGAGATTAGCACCACCCTCTGGGAAGAGAAGGTTTTTATAGCACAGAAAGTTACAAAAGAAGGTGATGTCTTGGGAACTTACAGCTAACAGGGTTCTGGCAAATGTGATACAAAGGCAGATAGCAGGCTAATGATCTACATGGCTTATTATTTCAAGGTAGGGAGTACATTAAGATTCCTGTTGGAATTTATGAGGCACGGCTGAGGTTTTAGAGAGGGTTGATATCTGGTCAAGGAGAGCCAGGCCTGTGTGAGTTCAGAACACAGGCAGGCATTCCAAACAAGATTAGCCCTCAGAGGATGGTCAGGCCAAATACATATCTTAGTAAAACGGAAATGAATTTTTTTTTTAAAACTTTATGGCTCCCAATCTTAGGATAGAATTAGGTTGGGTTCATCACTAATAGTTACTGGAAAACAGAAAAATTTATTTAAAAATTATTAATCAGTGGACTTCCCTAACATTCATAGAGTTAACAGAAAAGGACTAGTAAGCGAGTGAGTTATTATTAAATTCATTTTTATGACTATAACCCTTTCAAACATGTGTTAATCTTTGCAAATGATAATGAATATTCATTGCATTCTCTAGCATTTGTTAAATACATACTCTTAAAACCAGAGCATGTACTGAAAATACCACCTTTCCTTTTTCAAGAAATTTAGCTTCTTGATTTAGAGGCAAAGAAACAATACTGAATTACGAACAAGTCCCCAAACATTATGAGACCAAATTTGAATGAGTGCATAAGGGAAGATTAATCCAGAATGTGGCCAAAGCTTATACAAGCCCCACCTGCAGCAAGACCTGAGAAGGATGTGCAGATGCTTACAGGATGAAAGGACTGTTTATAACTCATGCCTGTTAGAATTTAGGCAAAGTTTCTTACGCTGGGAATGCCATTTTAAAAAAAGGGAAGTTTATTAGGGGCCATGCAGAGAAGGGGGAGAAGAAGGGAAAACGGGGACGAACGGGAACAGGGACAGGCACGAACAGAGAGCGGTTTCAGTCCGGGGCAGGCTTAAATAGCAGAGTAGTGGTCAGAAAGCCTCCTGGAGTGGGTCCTTTCCCTATAGGTTGCCGGAGGTCAGGAGGTAGTGGCCAGGGCACCTGCTAGGCTGAGGCTCCTGGGAAATGTAGTCTTTTCACAAAGTACCTGGGAGGTGTGGCCTTCTGCCTGGGAGGCGCAGCCTCCTGCCCAGAACCCAACAATGCCCCTGAATAAACCGTCACCTAAAAATACCATCATTAGAAGTGCGGTATTGAAGTCTCCACCTATTATTATTGAGTTGTCTATTTCATTACTCTGTCAATTTTGTTTCCTGTATTTTGGGAATTTCATGTTAAGTTCATGTATGTTTATATTATTATTATATTGTCTGGAAAGATTGGCAGTATTATTGCTATAACTATCCTTTGTTGTCTCTAGCAATAGTTTCTGTCTTCAAGTCTATTCTCTCTATTATTGGTATAGACACTCCTCCTGACGTGTGATTCTCATTGGCATAGAGTACCTTTACCCCATCTTTTTGCTCTTAATCTACTTATGGTTTTGAATCTAGATTATGTTATTTGTCCATGGAATATTTAATGTAATATATATATTATAATTAAATTTTTTAATAATATTAATTTTCATAAGAGCTTTGTTATTTGTGACGTCACACTGGACAGACGCACATACAAACATATATTTGTGACGTCACATTAACATGAAATTTAGACAAATGCACAGACATAAAGACATACATAAAAAGAAAAAAAAAATACAATTGTGTGCACACTAAAGAGAGATCTTCTCATTCCGGCCAGGAGGAATGAGACTTAAATTGTGAATTTATTGGAGGACTCTTTTAAGGGAATCATTCCATACCTTCATCTTGGTCCTCTTGATTTTGTCCTTATTTTTTATTAATCTTGATTCCTCAATAACTTCATCTTGGTCCTTTTGATTTGGTATCTGTTTTATTAATCTAGATGGTATCCATATTGGTGAGGATTCATGCTGTGGAAAAACACAAACAGATCCTCTCCCCCAAATTAATACTGGATCTGGACCCTTCCATGCACCTGAAAGAACATCCTTCAAGACCAAAGGTTTATGTTGTTGGTGTGGATTCCAGTGTCTGTCTCCAGCCGAATATCCTTTAGAATCTAAAGTTAAAAAAAATTTAAGGTAAACAGGGCAACTGCCAATCTGTCCCTAGGATTTTTCCAATTTCCTTCTTTTTGCTTTAATAGCATAATTTTGAGTGTGTGACTAGCTCGTTCAATTATACCCTGACTTTGAGGATTGTATGGGAAATCTGTTTTATGGGATATATTGAATTTTGTGCAAAACTGTTTGAAAGATGAGGACTTATATGCAGGGCCATTATCTGTTTTAAGCATTTTGGGGATGCTTGCAGACAATGAGATGTAACATCTTCAACTTTTTCTCCAGAATGTAAGGAAGCAAAAATAATGCCTAAGCATGTATCTATGGTGACATGAATAAATCGCAATTTTCCAAAACTTGGCTCATGAGTGACATCCATCTGCCACAAATGATTGGGCATTAATCCTCTTGGTTTAACCCCATAATGTGGATTGGGCAAATGTGTCACACAAGATTGACAATCCTTCACAATTTTTCGAGCTTTCTCCTTTGTGATTTTGAACCTTTGCTGTAATGTAGTACTATTGACATGAAATTGGGAATGGAAGAAGGTAGCTTGTTGGACTGCTGAAAATATAAAGATTGTTTTAGTGAGGGCATCAGCCTTTTGATTACCTTCATGGAGAGAACCAGGCAAATTAGTATGAGATCTGATATGTCCAATAAATAAAGGTTCTTTATGTTCCCATAGAAGATTTTGAATTTGAAAAAAAAAAAAAACAATTTAAAGGCTGGAGTATGTGGTGCTACTGGAACTGCTAGCTCCAATTTAGGGACGGCATGTACAATATAGTGGCTGTCTGAAAAAATATTTATAGGCTGTTCTTTAAAACTTTCTAGAGCTATTATAATAGCGTCAAGTTCAACTAATTGGGCTGATTTTTGACCAGTAATATGAATCATATTTTCTTTTTGAGTGACTACTGCAGAAGTACCATTAGAGGACCCATCTGTAAATACATTTAATGCCTTAGGAATAGGTTGAATTTTTTATTACCTGTGGAAATATAACGGGATGATTGATGAAGGAGCCCCAATTAGGGAGATGGCTATTGCGGTCAGCTGGAAGCCATAAGTTCCACCTGATAATAAGTATGTATGTGACACACCTGTAAATGCACGTGAGGCACCCGCAAAGCTAAAGGTATATAACCGGGTGAAAGCGGTCGGAGTCAGGAGAAGAATGAATTCATTCAGTCAGTCATGCAGTCGCTCGGTCGGAAGAAGAGTTCGGGTCCAAGAAGAAGAAAAGAATCAGAGCGGCCAGAACGTAGGCAGAGCGGTTACAGAAGAGAAACCAGATAGAAGAAGTAATTGCTGGTCAGAGTCAGGCCGAGGCTCCCGAGGAAGAAAGAAGAAAAGAAGAAGAAAAAAAAGCTATCTCTAATCTTTCTCTCTAAGCTCTTTCTAAGAAGAAGAAAAATCTTTCTTTCTCTCTCTAAGCTCTCTCTAAGAAAGTAGAAGTAAAAGTAGTAATAGCTTTACTCTGCCTCCGAGTTTTCCTCCCGGGTTTCGGTACCAGGCAGCTTACAGATTGACACAAAAAGATATTATAGGAGACTTAGGAAGATGGTTATCAAAATTTGCAGAAGTAGAGCATCTAGCTATAGCCCAATCATTATCATTGAAGCACAAATATTCAACCTGTGACAATGAATATGGAGTAATAATAGTAGCAGGGTGAATGCCAAATATTTTAGTAGAAGTCTTAACTCCTTGAAGAATAAGTTTAGCCACTATGGAGGTATAAGACTCAATCGTACTTTTAGGAGAGATGGGTAAATGTATCCATAATAAAGGTCCCTGTTGCCAAAATACTCTTGTGGGTGTACATTGTGAAGAAATAATAATCAATATCAGCGGTCGAGCAAAATCTATTCTATCACAATGGGATCTTTCAATGGCCTTTTCTACTAACTTTAAAGCTTCCCTAGCATCAGGAGTCAATGTTCACGGTGAAGATGGATCAGGGTTCCCGTGAAGGATATCAAATAAGGGTTTTAATTGTCCAGTAGTGAGGCTTAGTGTAGGGCGAAGCCAATTAATGTCTCCCAGCAGTTTTTGGAAATCATTGAGGGTGGTCAAATGTTCTTTATTTATTAAAAATTTTTGAGGCCTAATAAAGGCATCCATGATTTTAAATCCTAAATATAATATGGGAGATCTAGTTTGAACCTTTTCTTCAGCAATTTTTAATCCATATCTTTTTAAATTTTCTGTCATATCACTGAATATGGTAAATAAGATTTCTTGATGAGGGTGAGCAAGCAAAACATCATCCATACAATGGAGGCACATAAGGTTTGGGTATTTGTTCTTAATGGGCTGGATAGCTTTGTCTACATAGGTTTGACATATAGTGGGGCTATTAGCCATTCCCTGCGGTAGCACTTTCCATTGATATCTTTTATCAGGGCCATTATTATTGATAGATGGAACAGAAAAAGCAAACCTGGGGGCATCCAGAGCATGTAGGGGAATGGAAAAGAAACAATCCTTTATATCAAGAGTTATAAGATGGAAATTTTTAGGAATAGCACAGGATTAGGAAGTCCAGGTTGGGTAGGGCCCATAACTTGCATGGTTTTATTGATTTCCCTAAGGTTATGTAACAATCTCCATTTTCCTGATTTTTTCTTGATTACAAATATGGGGAAATTCCAGCCTTCCACCTGGAAGGCTCTATGTGTCCTGCTTCTAGTTGTTCTTGGATTAATAGGTGGGCTGCTTGTAATTTTTCTCTAGATAGGGGCCACTGAGGGATCCAAACTGGCTTATCAGAAAGCCATGGTATTTTCAAAATTGTTTTCTCAGTGGCCCCTAGAAAAAATATCTTTTACCCTTTTGATTTAGATTGTTATTTTCAACACCTGCGGGCTTGGTTGTGAGGTGTACCCCCATTTGCTGTAGAATATCTCTTCCCCATAGGGTAACTGGCAAGCTGGTCAAAACATAAGGTTGGAATGTTCCTTTATGCCCTTCGTTATCTTCCCAATTTAAGACTACAGCACTTTGTGCTGGGGTGTTACTATATCCCAAGCCTCTTAAACTAGTTGAGGCCTTCTGCAGAGGCCAGTGCTTGGGCCATTGTTGTAGATTAATGATGGAAGAGTCAGCCCCAGTATCAATCAGCCCCTCCATCTCTATACCTTGAATTTTTATTTTGCACATAGGCCTCCGTGAACAATCCTGAACCCAGCAAGCCATAGGTCCCGAGCCAGTGGAACCAAATCCTCTATTGTTCCTATTCTGCAGCATACTCTTGAATGAGTTGTGGAAACTGGGAAGGAGAAGCAGCTGAGCAATTCTATCTCCTTGGTTAACAGAGATAATGCCTCTAGGTGAACTAAGCATTATTTTTATTTCTCCTTGGTAATCGGAGTCAATAACACCTGGTGTTACTTGAAAACCTAATAGGCAAGCCGGGCGCGGTGGCGCACGCCTGTAATCCCAGCACTTTGGGAGGCTGAGGCAGGAGGATCGCGAGTTCAAAGCCAGCCTCAGCAATGGCGAGGCACTTAGCAACTCAGTGAGACCCTGTCTCTAATAAAATACAAAAAAGGGCTGGGGATGTGGCCCAGTGGTCAAGTGCCCCTGAGTTCAATCCCTGGTACCCAAAAAAAAAAAAAAAAAAAAAAAAAAAAAAAAAAAAAAAAAACCTAATAGGCTTTTAGAACTTTTTCCGAGGATAAGTCCTACAGTCTCTGAGGGAAGAGGTCCCCTGACTCCCGTAGGAATCAGTTGAACCCCCATCTCAGGTGTTAGCACTATTCGGGCAGTGGAACAGAGGTCTAGTCCTGCACTTCCTCTTGTCCCTCTGACAAGGGAGTCAACAGGTAGTCAATACATCATCTGTACGGATGTTTGAGGATATTCCTTGTCTAATGCCTCGTACATTTGTGGGCCCCGAGGCATTGGGCCCCGTGCCCCGTTTTTGAATTCCTGGCCAAAACATTTCCATAGATGTCAAATTTAGAATGGCATTTATTGGCCCAATGATTTCTGGGGCAGTGGCCGGGGGCACGGTATGAGCTTGGTCTTATTTCTCTTTGGGGATATTGCCTAGAATATCCTGGTTGATTATAATAATTTTTTTTGTTGAGCCCTATTTTTGAAATTTTGAGGGGAAGCACCTCTTATTGCTGCTGCAATCACATTGCCTGTGACAAAGGCATCATTAATATCTTTACATAATCTAATGTATATGGAAAGGTCCTTTTTATTTTTCCATGTTCTTATAGCATCTTGGCAACATTTATTGGCATTTTCATATGCCAACTGGACGATTAAGGGCATTGCTTGATCTACATCCCCAAATATTCTACCTGCAGTTCTTAAAAGTCTGTCAGCAAAATCAGCATATGGCTCGTTAGGCCCCTGTATTACTTTTGATAAGCTGCCTTGCAAATCACCTGTTCCTGGTAAGGTCTTCCAGGCTTTAACAGCGGCGTTGTTTATTTGTGCGTATACACCAGGATCATATTGCGTTTGTGTTTGTAGTTCAGTAAACTGTCCTTCACCTGTTAGCATATCTACATATGGTCTGGGAAGGCTGAAGTCGCATTTCTTTTAACTGTTTCTACACAAAGCTCCTGGAATTGTGACCTCCATATCAGGTATTGTCCCCCGCTCAATACTGCCTTGCATAACCCCTTCCAGTCTGAGGGGGTTAAAGTTAGAGTGTTAAGGGACTCCAGCATGCTCAACGTGAACGGAGCTTGAGGCCCATAGGTCATTATCGCCTCTTTGAAATTTTTTATTGTTTTAAAATCTAGGGATTGGTGGTATCTCTGCCCGTTTTCATTTTCAAATATTGGCAGGTCCCAATGTTCCTGTGGTTTTTGTGTACGCGCCCAGAAAGGCCGTTAATCTCTGCCTCAAGGGCACGCATATGCTCAGAAATACCCCTCTTGGTTTCTGTAATGGATTCCACCCATGAGGGCACAAAGGATTCCTCCACTTGACGGTCCTTTCTGGTCCTCTTTAATTTCTTTTTGCTACTATTCTTACTGGTCCTAACTGACTCAGGGGAGGCTACGCTTTCATAATCACTATTACTCAATTCCTCACTATTGCTAGTCTCAGTGGTAGTAACATCCAGAGTCCCAGGTTCAATTGAGAGCATGTATCCTTGAGCTATCTCTAGTAAATCTTGAATAGCTTTAACAGCTCAGATTTTTGTCATCTTTGAGCCCATTTTCAAAATTGTTTTCTCAGTTTTCTTACTGTGCTGATTCCGAATTCCCCGTACGGGCCACCACTTGTTGCCGCCTGTAGCGATTGCTGCTTGCAGCAACGACGCCGCGGGAGAAAATTCGGAGGCAGGATGGAAATGAAAAAGTTTTTTTATTCTTCTTTCTTCTAACTTCTCTCTCTGGCTCCAACAACCTCTCCAACTCCAACTCCAACCACCACCTTAACTAACCCTCACCCGGTTAAATACCTTTTGCCTTAACAAGGACACGTGCTAACAGCTTGAGCTTACAGGTGCGGCACGCAGTGTTCACGGGCATAAAAAGATTCAGGTGAAAATACTTGAACACCTTTATGGCTCTCAGCTAGCCGCCATCTTAGCTATCTCCTCAATTAGGGCTCTTACAGTACAACATAATTTCAATGGTCTACAACTATATGGCTACTATACAACTACATTTCTCCCACATTCTATTGTGCTTTATTATAACAAATTATAGTCAATCTTCATTACTTATACATTGATATAAATTTTCTTACTTGCTAAAATAGGTGTTGCCTCTTATCAATACTATGGATACTTTTGTGGTCATTTGCAGGCATTCAAGTAGTGGCAAAACAGTAGAGTCATCCAACATGCCTATTGCTAGCTGAAGATAGACAAGGGGATGCTCTGCCTTCCTGTCTCGGCTCTCATGTGGAACTGACCCAAGCGTGGAGACAGTCGTGAGCAGTGCATTGTAATGCAAGGCACTCCATCTCTAGACCCAGTGGATGGCATGTGAATCCCAGCTCTGGCACTTCTTAGTGTGGTAGCCTCAGCCAAATCATTTCATATTTCTGAACCTCATTAGATCAAGAAAATGGAATAGAATCTACCAGATGAGTTGTTTTGAGGATTTGTGAATATATTCTATGAGATAAATTGAGATGAAAAAAATGTATCAAAGGAACAATGATTTATTGTGTATTAATTAGTGTTCATAATGGTTTTATTAAAAAAATCTCTGGGGGATAATGAGAACTGACTGTAAATACTGTAAGACAGGAGTCTCCAGAGAAACAGAACAGATAGAATACATTTATTTTACGGAACTGACTCACATGATGCACATGCATACATACATATGAGATCGGCAGGACAAAACTACAGGCTGGAAATTCAAAAGGATCTGTTTTAGTCTTGACTAAAATCTGTAAGACAGCCTGGCTAGTTGATAATAAAGGAAGGGTTTTCTTTGTTACAGTCCTGAGTCAGATTTTATTTTTCTACAACATTTTCTCTGAAGAATTTTAAATAATGGAATGAAACCTATCCACATGATAGGTGATCATCTCCTTTACTTAAAGTCAGAGACTATAGATAGTAATTGCACCTACAAATACTTTCACAGTAACATTCAGACTAGTATTAGACCACACTATTGGGCACCATAGCCTAATGTACTTTATACAATTTAATCACCATGACTTATATTATTGCTTAATATAATTTTCTGCTAGATCAGACAGAATTTTTCTAAATTACAAAAAGAAAATTTCCACATTTTCTTATATATTTACCTATGATATTTATTTTTTACATCGTTTCTAGTACTATCTGATGTCTACTAACTTCTTATGGAAACACTGCCTTAGTACTTCTTATAGAAAGTTTTCTAGTGACAAATCTTATATTTAAAGAAAAAAAAAACCCTAGGAATGCCTTATTGTTCTCGTCATCTTCAGAGTAGAGTTTTGATGAATCTAGACATTTTGTTGACATTCCACTGATTTTTGTTCTTGTTGTTGTTTTGAGTAGATGGGCATCAAACCCAGGGCCCCATGCATGCTAGGCAAGTACTCTACCACTGACCTAAACCCCCAGTTTTGCCTTCATTGCCTTTCTTTTTCCCCTTTGTTTCTTTTTTCCCTCTTTCTTTTTCTTTGTCTTTTTTTTTTCCCCCTGCTAGTAGAGATTGAACCCAGGGGCATTGTACTACTAAGCTACATCCCCAGCCCTTTTTCTTTTTTATTTTAAGACAGGGCCTCACTAAATTGCGGAGACTGGCTTGGAACCAATTACAAGCTTGGAACTTGTAATTCTCCTCCTCAGCCTCCTGAGTCACTGGGATTACAGGCATGCACCACCTCACCTATCCTTCATTAATTTCTGATGAGCCATTGGTGGCTAATTTTATCGAGGATCCCTTGTGTACGTGAAGAATCAGTTCTCTCTTGTTGCCCTCGAGTTTTTTTCTTTGACATTTTATCTCCGCAATTTCATTATCATATGTCAAGTTATGAATCTCTTTGGATTTACCATTCATGTAGACTCTTGAGCTTTATGACATGTAGATTAATGCCTTTTGTCAAATTTAGGAAGTTTTCTGCCATGATTTTTCAGTTTCCTTTCTCTCTCCCCTTCTCCTTCACCAATCAAGGAGCATATTGTTTCTCTTTGATGGAACCATACATTTTTTGGAGATTGGTTCATTTTTCTAAATTCCTTTTCTTTCTATTCCTTGGTCATATACAGTCCCTTTAATTTTTTAATATATTTATAATGACCAGTTAGATTTTTCTTCCAGCAATTACAATATTCCTAAAGGATGGTTTCCATGAGTGTAGCTTTTTGTTTTTATGTACATACCATGCAATCTTGTTTTTGTTGTGGTTGTTGCTGTTCATATGTTTTGGTTTTGTTTATCAAAGTCTTTTATTTTATTGTTGTTGAAAACAAAACATTACAAACAATATAACATGATGACTTTGGAAAAAATATTCTGTAACTGCCTTAGAATATGTTGGTGATATTTGCATTGTTATTAGTATTACTGTTATTGTTATTTCTTGAGAGATTTTTTTTCTGAACAAATTCTGTGAAATCTGTTTTCTTTGTCATAAAACCTCTTCAAGGTTATCTTGGTGGTCAGCTAAAGATTGGACACATTTTCTTTAATACTTGGAAACAACAAATCTCCCATTTTTCATTCACAGACTATGCATATGTGATAATTAGTTTTTCATTGTCTTAACCAAACAAACGTGTGACCTGAAAAAAATAACTTAGAGTAGGAAAAGTTTCTTTTGGTCTCATGGTTTCAAAGGTGTCAGTGCATGGTTGGCCAATTCCATTGATCTGGGTCTGAGATGAGGCAAAGCATCCTGGTGGAAGGGTGTGATGAAGGACGGGTATGATAGAGCAAAGCTTCTTAGCTCATGGTAGCTGGGAAGTAGAAGGACAGAGAGGAAGAGGCTAGGGACTAATATAATTCAAAGTCATACTCCCAGTGACCTGCTTCCTCCAGCCACACTCCACCATCAAGATGATTAATTCATTGAAGAGATCAGAGCCCTAATTATTGCCTAAAACCCCCATCTCTGAAACGTGCTGCTTTGGTAAATCGTGCTTTCAACACATGAGCTTTTGGAGTGTGTATTCTAGATCCAAATTATAACTATGTATGGGGGTACCTCTTAAACCCTAAGCCAGATAGTTGAAAATTCTTCCATATCCTTTACTTCTTGCTTGTGTAGAAGCTCAAAATTAGCAGAGGTGAAAGCTTCTAGCTTTCTTAGATATTTTCCCTGGGTACATGCAGGGTGCTGTGCATGCACATCACCCTCTATATTCCTAGGAACATGTCAGAGATTTTCAAATCCTCCTATAAATATCTCAATCTTCAGATTTTCTCTTTAAGCATTTTGGGTAGCTTGCTATTTATCCGAACTATTATCCACTGCCTAAGTTAGCTGAAATGTTGACCAGTTTCCACTTATATTCTTCGACAAATGCCCCAAGGAAAAGTCTGTTTACACTAGGAGAGCTCCAAGTTATCACAAATAAAGACAGCTTTGAGAGTGGGGTCTTTTATGAAACTCTCTGCACAAATAAAGACAATTCTATGGAAAAGGGGCTTTGAAGGAGCATCAGCCCTATCCTGCTTCCTCCATTGTCTGCCCTGCTGCTCATTTTAATGTGGTTATTGGATTTCAATGTTACCATGGAGCTAGAAATTTGAGATAGAAACGGTAAAATATCACAAAGTTCACAGTTATTCCTAAGATTTTGCTTTTTTTTTTCTTTTTTTCTTTTCCTTAAACACTCTCAGGACTATTACAAGTTGTTGTTTAGTTCCTCAAGCTCTGAAAAATAAAATTCTGACAATGCTTTCCAGTTTTCTTGTTGCTTTTATGGAGCAAGAGACTTTCAGAGGTTTCCATTATACCCTGTCACTGTTACCCGCAACTCCCTGCAGTATGAATTTTAAAAAGGCATTATTTCCGTTAACTGTATGCAGTTTTCAAAAGAAGACTGAATAAACAGGGGCATCGGACATCCCATGAAACTGAATTTTCTATAACTCATTCTTCATTCCTTGATATTGTCTTCTTATGCTCTGCTCAGGCCATAAGCCAGTTGCAGTTAACTTGTAAACTGGCATGAGCTTTGCAACTCTGAAAACTCAATAAGAATAGTAAATGGTATGCAATCATAAGTGATAGTCCCCAACGGAGGTCTTCTTCAAATGCAGAAACCACATCTAGAGGCTAGGTATAAAAATGGGAGGTGGAGGTGAAACAAGATGGAAGTTGATAGGAAGGACTAAAACTCAAATATGATAGACTATATATAAACCCCTAATCTAGTACACCCAATTTTTTTTTTTTTTCCTGCAATGAAGCCCCCTCTCTCAACAAGGTGAGAGTTCTGCCTCTTCTCCCTTAAATAAATTCTGCTCAGTTTACTCTTCACTTCCATTATTGTCCCTGGACTTCATTCTTCTTGTGAGACAAGAACCCAGAAAGAAATTGGTAAAGCAGGGAAACTAGTCTCATCCTAAAACTGGTTTCACAACTTACTTCCTCAACTCAAATGTGCTGTTCTCTCTTACATTTCACAGGGATGATGCCTCCTAAAATTCTCTAGATTCCGGATCTCTTGGAAATCAGGAACGGGTCCTCATTCCCCTGTGCTGAAGATTAAACACCCAAGAAATGCAGGGGCAAATGTAGAAGTAAGTTTTCTATAGGAGAGGGACAGAGGTAGCAGATGTGTTTGGAGAGAAGGGGGCCCAAAGCTGTGTGCCCACGGGAGTGGGTGTGTCCTGCTCTTTTGTAGACCTCAGAATCCTCCTTTTAATCCCAGCCTCCGCGTTCTCTGTTTAACTGCCTAAGAGGCAGGTGCACAGTGGGTAATCACTAGTACTGGGAGATTCTATTCCTGGAGGTGTTATCAACCCATTGAGCTAGGAAGTGTGAACCCAGGGGTAAGCTGTTAATAGCCCAGTGATAACCAGTCATCCTCCTCTCTGGAGCCATCATTCATTTTCTACACTGACTCCCACGCTTTCTATCAGCTGCCTCAGTTTGTTGAGGAAAGAGAACTTGTCCTGTTCCCTCAAGCCAGGCAAGGTTGCAGGCAGATTGCTTTTTTTTTTTTTTTTTCTTTTTTTCTTCATATATATATACATACATACATATGTATATTTATTCTAATTTGTTTTACATGCTTGCAGAGTGCAATTCATTTCGTATTACATATAAAGAGCACAATTTTTCAAATCACTGGTTTTACATAAAGTATTTTCATACCATTTGTGTTTTTATACATGTACTTAGTGTACTGATGTCTAACTGGCAAGGATGTGGGGGAAAAGGCACACTCATACATTGCTGGTGGGACTGCAAATTGGTGCAGCCAATCTGGAAAGCAGTATGGAGATTCCTAGGAAAACTTGGAATGGAACCACCATTTGACCCAGCTATCCCACTCCTCGATCTATACTCAAAGAACTTAAAAACAGCTTACTACAAGAACACAGCCATATCAATGTTTATAGCAACACAATTCACAATAGCTAGATTGTGGAAACAACCCCCATGCCCTCAGTAGATGAATGGATAGGGAAACTGTGGTATATATACACAATGGAACACTACTCAGCACTAAAAGATAATAAAATCCTGGCATTCGCAGGTAAATGGATTAAGTTAGAGAAAATAATGCTAAGTGAAGTTAGCCAATCCCCAAAAACCAAAGGTCGAATGATTCCATTGCTATGATGATACTGACCTATAATGACAAGGGAGGGGGGACGAGAGGCATGGGGGCAAGGAGATAGGCAGATTGCTTTTTGACGATGAAAGCATGTAAGGAGTCTCTACAGTGGGCTCATTTTATAGAATTATTCTCTTAACCTCATGTTCCCATCATCATCATCCATTTGTCCCTTTACCATATCACCTTCTCTTTCTTTAATCCTTGTCAACCAGTCGAGTTTAGGAGAGTCTAACATGCTTCTCGGGTACCTCATTCACCTCTATTATGAAACATATCAAATACTAGTACATTGGGCTTGAGACGGAGCAGTCGTAGGGTGCTTGCTTAGCATGCACAAGGACCTGGGTTGGACAACCAGCATCACAAAAAATAATAAGTAAAAAAATAATACACTACTTTCTGTCCCATGAACAACAAAAGAAAGTCACTGAAAAATACTTTTCTTCAGGAGTATGATGGAGAGCATCAGCCTAACTTTTACATACATTCATTCTTAAGCAAACTTGTCTCCACACATACAAGGAAAATATGTATGCTAAAAAAAAAAAAAAGTTGTTTGAATCCCCAAAATAATAATCTCCCAATGGTGCTTAGGATTTGTCTTTTTGTACTTTTCTATATAAATATATATATATATGCTTTTTGGATACTAGGTCAGGATGTAATCCAGTGGTACTTAACCACTGAGCCACATACCCAGTCTTTTTATTTTTCATTCAAGACAAGGTCTCACAAAGTTGCTTAGGGCCTCACTAAGTTGCTGAGGCTGGCCTCAAATTTGTGATTCCTGCTTCAGCCTCCTAAGTCACTAGGATTATAGGTGTGAACCACTCTACCAGGTGGTACTTTTCTACATTATCTAAGGATGAGACCAAATTTTTTAATATTTGACATTTTAAAATATATAACTTAAATGACCTAGTGTCTAGGTTTGGAATATTTATATGTGTCTGCAGTGGACTTATCTTTTTCTGGATAGTACCGCCATTGGAGAAGACAAGTCAAAAAGGGTCTTTCACATCCACAGAACATGGCCACATAGGAAGTCCAAATTGTTTTTATTTAATGAGTACCATGTTATGGTTTGGATTTGAAGTGTTCCCCAAAATCTCATGTGCCAGACAAAGCTCAGAGGTGAAATGATTAGATTATGAGAGTGTGCATTAATCCACTGAAATAAGTAACTGGGTGCTAACTGTAAAAAGGTAGAATGTGACTGAAGGAAGTAAGTCACTGGGGGTGTGACTTTGGGGTTTATATTTGGTCCCTGGCATATCTTTCTCCCTCTCTCTCCCTCTCTCCTCCACCATTCCCTTCCTCCATAATGTTCTGCTTCACCTTGGTCCCAGAGCAATGGAGTCAGGGGACTATAGACTGAAACCGTGTAATCACGAGCTCAAATAAACTTTTCCTCCTCTAAGTTGTTCTTATCTTGTCTTTTGGCCATAGTAATGAAACACTGACTAAAACACCTCAGAACCTTCTGGCAGCCACCAGAACAACCTAAGCCTGTAGCAAAAATTTTTTTCTAAGATGTATTGCTAGCACAGCTAAATGAACCATTGTAATAATTTCCTGGGGCCACCCTTACAAGTAACTCAGCTATGTATCCAAGTATGGTTCTTCATTCCTTCTGTCCATAAAGGAAGGTAGCATTTCTATGACACTGGCTTGATCGTGATGTTCAATATCATTAAATCTTGGGCTGGGGTTGTGGCTCAGCAGTGGAGCGCTCGCCTAGCACGTGCACAGCCCGGGTTCGATCCTCAGCACCATGTACAAATAAAGGCATTGTGTACAACGAAAACAAATAAATAAATATTTTTTTAAAAAATCATGAAATCTTGGCTGGTGAGTATAGAGCATGTCCTTAACACCACTAACTATCTAGGGAAAGCAAACCTGAAATCGGCCCCGTTATCTTCAGTCAAGTTGAGGAGATAAAAGTTTATTCATTCGTGCCTTGTACCCTAGCAAGTTTCAAAATTTAACAACATTAAGTAAAATGCATTAGAGAAAGAGAAAAAGTTAGTTATATACTAGATATAGTATATCATTGCCTTTCCCAGCATCGTCAGTTTTGGATAGATTGGTACAATATATGGCCCTTTCTCCTCTCTTTGTTCAGGAAGTTGCCTGCAGATGCTCCTTTAGGCATTGAATACTAGCGTTTACATTATCCCTTTCCCCGTGGACCATTAGACATGCCTAAAATTTGCTGTACATTTTTGTGATCCCCTTTTTAAAAATCTTTCCAGAGAATTTATCCTCCTTTAATTCAGACTGAATTAGGGCCATTAAGATTTCTTCTGTTAGATTCTAGCTTCTCCGATCTCTGACTCCAATCTCACATATCATCCAATCTCTTACTTTTTCTCAATTCTTTCTTGCCCTTTTGTTGCAGTCTGCAAACTTGCCATGTCCATATTCTGTGACAAGCCAGGCTCCTCTACATTGGCACTTGGAGCGGCTCCTACTTCTCAGGAATAGAATGAGAAGCTCGGTTATCAGGCAAGGGTGTTTCCATAGTGTTTTCTTATTTTTTCAGATGCTGTTTCAGGATATATTATCTGGAACACTTCCTATTTCAAAAGTCTAATAATATCTTTTGATGATAAAAGAAAAAAATAAATAAATGACTATAATAACAACAACGATTTCAAAGAGGTTATATATTTAGTCATGGAGGAAGACAGATACCAATATTACAACTCAAGGCAGTAAATGACACCAGCAACTATCTCCCAAATGAGAATGATTACAGTATAAGTAAAAGAGAGAGATGTGTGTTGTGCTTAAGAAGAAACAGAGTATTTACAAATCATTCCAAAAGATACCCTTTTAGCAGTCAAAAGAACAAAGTATGTCTGGAAAGTCCTCTGAGCTGGGTAGATAAACAATGGCAGATCACTGTTGCATACAAGTCCTCAAAGATTCTCCTAGGCTCTCCAGAATGGATCTGAGAGCTCTAGTCATGGGTGTGCAGAAGGCTCTCCAGTTTCTTGCTCTACCACCCTCTTTATCTTCATCTCTTCTCCAAAATACCACATACCTTATGCTTAACACACAGTGAGCCATTACCCTCTATCAAAGCATAATTCTCTCTAAACACATTTCCTTTTTTTTCAGGAACACTCTTTCCTGGCCCTTATTTGATTGCTTGTTTTTCCAAACTCATCTCAGCATACCTGGCAAAGAGGAAGCCTCCCACCCACACTCCTGCCAGGTATAACAAATGGCCTTTCTTTATGCCCCAGATGCTACCTTCGCTGATCTCTGCTGCTAATGTGATTACCCTGTGTTGTAATTGTTGTTTACTTCTCTTTCTCCACAGTCAGGATGGGAACTCCTTGAACATATGGCTACGTTGCTTCCTCCATATTCCTCAACAAAGGCTAATTAAATGATGGATAGGAAAACAAAATAAGACTACTTTGTACCTTTGTACATGTAGCATTGACTCCCTGCCATCCTACTGCAGTTCATTTGGAGAGCACCGTTTCTCTCTGGCGACAGGAAAGACTGGAAGAACCCTCATTGCACAGGCTAGGACACCTCATGTCTTGTCACAGGGCTATTCCACCCCTGAGCCAATGTTTTCCTTAAGGAAGCAATAGTCACTATATCAGGCAACGAGACAATGCAGCTTATTTCTACCAAATCACCAAGTGGTAGGTGGGTGCAGCAGGGAGTTTGCAGATGTGCTGGGTCACCAGGAACATTTATTGAATTAATTCCGTAACACTTCACTCAACCTTCTTCAGAAGCCAAACGAGAAAATTTTTCCTGTTAACTCCTTCGCTCCTACTTTCTGTATGCTATATTTGCATGTGTTTTTCTCTTCTATTGCCTCTTATACTTTTTTTTTTCCCCACAAGAAAAGTGTTAAATATATAACATGGGGCAAAAGATGATGAAATCTAATCATTTTAAGAAAAGAACCCTTCTTAAATGTTTCCATGTTTCTATCAGATGGTATCCAACAAAATGTTTAGAAAGGGTTCTGATAGTCAGGGTTTGGGGTGGAAAGTAGTCCACATGGTAGCAATAGTGTGAGGAAAGGTGTGGTGCTCTCCTAGAGGAAGGACCTTGGCTTATTAGGCTGGGGCATGGAGCATGTGTACAGGAATAATAGAAAGTTACTCATACATATATGTACACACACGTATATGTGTATACATATACATGCACACATTCATGCATGTGTACACACATACATGCATGTATATATATGTATGCACGATACATTCACACACACACATGCATTTCACCATTGAGAGAGTATATAAAGAGGACTTGACCAAGAGAAGTCACAAAAAATCCATCTTGAACAATTTTATTGTGAAAAGATTTGTGGAGAAAGAAAAATCAGAATAACAGGTGAGAACGGAGCCCCTAGAAAGGTTGAAGAAGGTAGGGAGAGTGTTCAGCACAGCAGTACGTGCTGCAGTTAGGGACAGGGTGATGGCTGGTGTGTTGGGGAATTAAAAGAGGTAAAGCAGAAGCAACAGGGAAAAAAAGGGATTTTGTGTAGAAAGGAAGAACTGATTGATAATGTTGGCTTTACAACTCCCTAAGATTAAACAACGATAATCAGACTTAGCCTCTGATGGAGGACCTCACCTATTCAGAGTCTTGGTAGCTTCTCCAAAAGAGAAATCATGAAAAGATACACCAATAGAATCTTAGGGACTGGACTGGGTGTTTCTAATACAGATCTTAGAAGGTGTGGAACTGGCTGGTCTTAAAACAGCCCCTGGCATGGACAGAGTTAGGCAAGATCACTGGAACAGTGGGCATGAGCAGAGTTGTTAAAGGGAGTATCAAAGGGCAAGCTGCTTGCCTTCATGTGTGAATTGTTAATACAGGCACAGCTTTGTTTCCCAGGTAATATTGTTTTGATGGGAGAGCCATGCAATTGAAACCTTACTATGGTATTAATTATCATAGAGCAGGAAAGATGTCCTTCATCACAGAATTGTTTAGCACATGGCAGGAAATAATCTACATGGTGCCAGTTATCATAAAACTTTGAATGAGTTTTAGACAAGTCATAGGATCATACAAAGTTAGAGGTATGCTGGAGTTGAAGGACTTATGAATGGGATCCTCTGCTGATTTTATTTCTGGTCCCCATCTGTTAATTCTATAAGTTCTCTAATTTTTTTTTTTCCCTCTGAAGTGATGCAAAGATGACTTCCAATGCATTGGTTGTGAGAATAGCTTCACTTCTCATTGGGGACCTGGTCTTCCTTCCCTGTGATGGAGAAAAGCGACAGGAAGCAAACCGCCAAGGCCATCACCTCATCAATATCAGCCTCCAGGCTCCCCAAAGTCCTAGACTTTACACATTTATCTCTTCCTGTTCTGTGTCAATTTCAACAGTGGGGAAGGCCCTGGGGCTGAAATAGACACAAGATCCAAATGAATCAATGTCCTATAAGCCAAGTGCTATGCCTTCAAGCAAGGCAGAGCAATTATCACCCAACACGGTGCCCCTGCTGGTTCTCAAGGACAAGCAGGAGAAATGAATCCATCACCGCTTTGCCATTTAAGATGCACTTTAAGCTGCAGTGGCTCTTCTATACAGCCATCATTCATTCGTTCTCATAGTCATTCTTCTGCATTCTTTCAAGTCTAGCAATTTGCACATATGACGTGGTGAAGAAGACAAGGCACTAGGTGAGTGAGTGAGTTTAAAATGTAAACCCAGTTAAGAATGAAGCTCTCTTCAAGGAGGAAGGAAAGCACTGATGTGGGAGTATTACATGGGAATTTTTTTGTTAACTGTAACTTCTTCACCCCAGCCTAGCAGTGGTGAGTAAAAGTGTGTGTGTGTGTGTGTGTGTGTGTGTGTGTGTGTGTGTGTGTGTGAGAGAGAGAGAGAGAGAGAGAGAGAGAGAGAGAGAGATAGTTCTGTTATTTACTAAACCTATCCCTCTAATGGTATATTAGTTACCTTTCTGTCATTGCAACAAAACATCTGCGATAAACAGCCCATAAGGAGGAAAGGTTTATTTAGACTCACAGTTTCAGAGGCTTCAGCCCAGGGTTGGTTGGTCCCATTGCTTTTGGGTGTGTGGCAAGGCAGTGCACTATAGTGGTGAGCATATGGGTGAGCAAAGCTGCTCACCTCATGGTGGTCAGGAGGCAGAGAGGAAGACAGGAAGATGTCAGGGTCCCCTTTATTAGCATGCCCCCAATGACCTAACTCCATTCTACCAAGCTCCACCTCCTAAAGGTTCCACTGCCTCCTGATAGCATCACAGACAGGAGACAAAAACTTTAGCACGTGGCCTTTGGGAAATAATTAAGTTCCAAACCGTAACACATTGTTGGAGGGCAAACCCAAGACAGATGTTCATTTGCATTGAAATTCTAGCACAGTATCTGTCATGGGCTCAGGAAGTGTTTACCAAGATCCAACAAATCCTTGGGACTATTTTAGTTCAATGCTTGAGAGTACAGACAGCAGGGTCATGTGTTTTTCTTGTACATTGTCATTCAGAATTAACTGCTTAATATAAGTTTGCCAATGATGGGGAAGATATATATATATATAGATCCAGCAGAGTAATATATATACACAATACCAACAAAGGCTTACCCACATGTGGACTTTCACTATAACTTACAATATGGCTGTGATGCTGTGTAATTGCTAAAGACAGGTTTAGCATATCAACATGAAATATAGTTATCTATTAATAATTTATCGGAACAAGCTTCACTCTGATGTAATAAATGAATTATTAATTGATGCTTTTAAGGGAAATAGTTCTGAAACAGAAGTTGCTTTCTTTCTCTTTTCCTTCTTGGTTTTTAGGTTAGCCAATATTTGCAGAAGAAACAGATGCCACAAATTTAATTATGTAAACAAGTCAGAGCATTACTTTTCAAGATCCATCACCATATTTCAAAATATATTAAAATTAACACATCTAGTGACAAAAAAATTTAAAGGATGTGCCCAAGGTGAGGAAAAAAAAAAAAAAAAAAAAATTCGTGGAGAATATACCAGGCAAAGATCAATTGGACTAAACTGTCACAACACAAAGTGTTCATGTAGAAAATCTATCTTTACAAATAAAAAGCATGAGAATAGCTGCTTAATGGATTGAAAGAGAGAGACAGAGGATGATTGAATCTATCAGTGGTTCCAATTTATCAATGATTTCTTTTATTTTATTGGTACTGGGATTGAACCCAGGGACATGTTACCACTGACCTGCCTTCCCAGTCCTTTTATCATTTTGAGACAGGGTCTCACTAAAATATCCAGGCTGGCCTCAAACTTGCAATCTTCTTGCCAAAGCCTCCTCACTCGCTGGGATTACAGTTGTGTACCACCAAGCCTGGCTGAATGTTTGAATGCTTTATGAGTGATTTCATGTACAGTGTACACTAAGAGGAAGAGTCTCTTCCATCTCTCCCTGTATAAATAGCTTTCAAAACAGTTGAGATGATTCTTGATTTTATTTTAATTTAATCTGATTTTATTAATTTGGAGGTGCGGTTTGCTTTGTGGTCTAGGCTGTGACTGAATTTACTATCTTCCAGCCTCAGCCTCCCAAGTAGGTGGGATTACAGGCATGCGTTGGGATTACTGGTACCTCACAACTTTTTTTTTTTTTTTTTTTTTTTTTAATTTAGTAATAAAACATGGTCTGATAGTTATCCTTTAAAAAGGAAACATTATTGTCTTTCTTAAAAGTCCACCTTATTGAGATGTTCCAGACCAATTCTAACACATAATTACATATCTAGGAAAGAATTTCTGTTATCCATTGTCAGTCAACAGGGGGTATAAGCCTACAATATATGTCCAGCACTTTTTTTTTTTTTTTTTTTTTGGTGTGTGTGTGTGTGTGTGTGTGTGTATGGTGCTGGGGATCAAACCCAGGGCCTTGTGCATGTAAGGCAAGCACTCTACCAACCAAGTTATATCTCCTGCCCAGGTCAAGCACTTTGGTTCTCACTAGAGATGTAGAATTGAATAAGTCTCTGGCCCTACCCTTGAGCAGATTCTAACTTAATAGAAAAAGAATAAATAATTGGGACTGCAATACACAGAAAAGTTTTCACAACAATTTTGCTTTAAAGGATTTTGATTCAATTATCAACAATTACCTTCCTAAAAACACATCTTTGGCTTTCCAGTGTCTATGGAATAAAAGCTTGACATCTTACCAGGGGTTATTCTGCTCAGCAATCTCTGACCATTGCTTGTGATACCACTCTTAAACAAAATATTATTTCCATATGGGTATTCAAATATACACTTTTCTGTGTGGACACCCTATATTAAACACATCCTCCCCCAGCTCCTCACAACATCTTTGTGCCTGTCAAGTATCGTTTCCTAGTTGCTATTAGCCTTTCAAATTCTGAGTTGTGACCTTCTCCAGCGGCTTTCTCTCACAAAGGACAACTGATTACAGGGATCATTATTGATACTGTAACTAAGAGCTTGATCCTTGTCCTCTATGCCAATTAATGCCAATTTAATAATGAGGACATGGTTTTGAGAAAAGGGAAAAAGTTGTTTGATTGCTTTGTTAGCAAAGAAGAAACATAGGGGATTCCTGTCCCTGCGGCTAAGATTCGGCCCATCAGGAAGAACAGGGGGACTTTAAAGGACCTCTTCAAGGGTTGCATTCCAGGTGTGCTCTGGCAAGGGGGTCCCAGGGTGCCCAGATGGTGTGTTCGGATACATTTGTTAATTTGGGAGATATTCACTTCTTAGACCCCCAGGCAGACATCTCCTTCCTGTGGAGCACAGATAACTCAAGGTCATCTTGTTCCCCTGCCCCCAGGTTAGGGATGGGGAGAGGGAGAAAAGGCAAAGAACGTGTCTTTTAAAAATAAGCCTCAAAGCATATATTCAGGGTTTATATTCAAAATGTGAAGTGGACCACTGTTACAATACTGTGAGTGTTAGAGGCATGTAAAACAGCCAGAAGCTTCGAATGAGACTAGAGGTGGTAAATTTATGCAGATAAAATGAAAGGAGAGAAAATAGTGATGGAATGAAACTGATTAGAACTCTGACAACAGAATTAACAGTAGAAATAAAAACCGAAGAACAATATGAAGATGTTATTGGTAAGAACTTTACTGCCCTAATTAGAATTTGTATATGGAGAATAAAAAATACCTATCACTAGTCAAATTTGCCACTATTAATACAATTATAAAAATTGAATAATGGAAGATTAAGCCAGGAGAAATTACTAAATATTACTAAAATTATTAATTTACTGAAATTACTAAAATTACTAAGTTACAAATATTTCTATGATAAGACAACCAGGTAAAATTGTAGAGAGTTTAAAAAACATGGGTCTTTAGATTTAGAGAAAGTGTAGAGACAGAAATAATGATTTTGAGGTTGGCAGTTCATATCATTGGTAGCATTTCAGCAAATGCTATGTACCTGTTGTATGTCTTTTTTACTGCTAGATCGTCAATTCCACAAGTTAGGGACATGGTTTATGAGCTTCATTTCTATAACCCAAGCAATGGAAATAGTATGAAGCATATAGTAATGGATCAATTAGCAATGGAAAGAAAAGTATTTCATATCAAGATAACCCTAATATAGCAGAGTAGATAACTTCTGGTGTATTATTCTTATATATATGCCTTCTGCTTCAAAGAAGTTAGCAACCTAGGGAAAAAAGAAACATTCACAACAAATGCTACACAGTTAGGTTAAGGAAGATGGTTGAAGCTGTAGACATATAGGCCAAGACAGGAACTTACTTCTGACATTGGAAAGGATAGAAGAAAAATAATTTTGGACTTTTTTTTTTTTTTTTTTTTGGTATTTTAAGGAAAAAAATGAATAAGGAAGAAAATGGATATAGAAGGCTTCCAGGCTTAAAAAGAGCTACTTTTTGTTGTTGTCACAGTAGGTTTTTTTTTTTTTTTTTTTTTTTTTTTTTTTTTTTTTTTTGGTTTGTTTGTCTTTGTTGTTGTTATTGTTTGTTTTTGTTTTTGTTTTTGTTTTTGTGTGTGTGGTTTATCTGGTTTTAATCCATGTTAGATGTGGGATACCCTTTCTAGGTTCCCTGTGATACCGGGGGTTACAAGTGACAAGATGTGCTTCCTCACATGTTGATGTTTAACATTAGAGACGCACGCTGAGGCAAGCACATAAAGCCGAGTTTATGCAAAAGGGGTAACACAGACTTCTCCTGGGAGGGAGGAGGGGGCCATCGCTGGTATCTTGGCATCCCAAGAAGAGAGGGTGTTTTGTGCCTTTTTATATGCCCTGGGCTTCCTTTGTTCTCCTGCTCTCTTCCTTGTAAATCTCTCCTTCCTGTGTATGTGAGCAGGCCCAGGAGATGCTCATGGGATGGTCAAAACGTGAGAAGCAGAAGGGCTGGAGGGGCCCAGTTGGAGTGATCTGGGCAGGAAGGGGGCTGGAGCAGAATCCACAACTCCCTGTAGGGAGGGACACTCCCTGAGACAGGTTACCTTAGCAACGGTTGGAGCAGGGGCAGGTTATCTTTTTTGTTGTTGTCGTTGTTCTCGAAGTTGTTGTATTTATAACAGTTGTTGTATTTATAACAGTAGCATGTATTAAAATTCATAATACACTTATAGAGCATCTTTTTACATAACACTGTTTGTATACAAAGTATATTTGTACTATTCAAGTTTCAATCCTGCATTTAGGATAATGATATCCATCTTATTCTACCACCTTCTTTTTTTCTTTCTTTCTTTCTTTCTTTTTTTCTTTTCTTTTCTTCTTCTTTTTTTTTTTTTTTTTTAATCTTGATAAGGGTGTAAGAAGGGCTCTGAAGGAATTGACATTTCAATTCCTCCATTCTCTGGACACTACCTTTGCCTATCTGCCTGTCTAATTCTGGCTTCACTTGGGTAGTTCATATTTAAAAAATAAGCCTTTGTTTTGTTGGTTAGACATTATTTGTTTTGTTTTGTTCTCGTGAACATTGATATTACACTGCTTCTCAGTGTGAAGTTGAGGGTGGTAATAAAGACCAGTGGCCTAGACTTAGTGGAGACAGTTTTACGGGTCCTTATTTTCAGGCCCACTCCTTTCTTGCCTCTAGAGCCTCCAGATTCCACTCCTGCAGTCTCTCACACTGGGAAGCCTTACAGGAGGCTTTAGCCTCACTCTGGGTTAGCACTTCTAAGTTGTTTTTCTCTTAACACCTTGCAGTCACTCATTTACTAAAAGCTCCTTTCCCATTCTTTTTGTTGTTGCTTATACTTACTTGGCAGTCCTCATTAACATCTCACTAGAAACTCAGGCAAAACAGTAACAGCAGAAACACACACACACACACACACACACACACACACACACACACACAAGTTTAAAAAAGTCTTACTCTGGAGACCTAATTACGTTTTGTCAATCATTTATTCATTTAATTGCACAATGTGACTAGATATTTTTAATAATTAGGATTTTAATTTCTGAATGATGAAAGATTTAAAATCCAAGCTAAAAAGTAAATTATTATTGGTTTTCAGGTTTTATAATTCTGGGACATGAACTAATATCAGACTCATGAAAATATTAAAATGTTTTATTGTAACACATAAAATTTGTGAAATATATTAAAATATAGTTATACAAGAAGATATTTACATTTTTACTTGAAATACAATATTAATTTCCTTTTCTAAAGAACTGTAGATTTTCAGTGTAATATTCTAGTCAACTTGTGTGTGCATGCAAATACAAACTTGTATCTTCTTTAAATTTACAGTTTCCTTCTAAATACCTTTGCATCAAGATACCCAAATCACATGGGCCAGAAATTTTTTTGGCATAAATTTTTATCAGCTCTAAATATTGGTGTAGCAGTCCCCCTTATTGAAAGTGGAATGTGTTCTAAGACCCCAGTGGATGTTTGAAACTATGAATAATACCAAAGTATATATTATATATACAGTTTATTTTTATATACACAAGCAATAAACTTTATAATTTTGGCACTGAAAGGAAATCAAGAAAACGGGAGATGTGCAAGCAAGAAATGACAGATGGAGACTAGGCAGAGATACACAGAAAATTTATTTGCCAGAGCCTGGGGATATAGCTTAGTTGGTAGACTGTTTGCCTTGCATGCACAAGGCCCTGGGTTCAATCCCAAACACCACCAAAAAAAAAAAGTTTATTTGCCAGAGCTGACTAATAAAGGCACATCCCTCCATAGTGGAGAGAGGGGCAACACGAGTTTTGGGTTCCAGGCTTTTATAGGGGAGGCTCAGGGATTAGATCCAGGCAGGTCCTAAGGTGGGGAAGTTAAGGGTGGGGTTGGCTTAAAGGGTTGGTGAGCCTTTCTCAGAAAGGTCATTAGGCAGGAAAATAGTGGTTGTCACTTAAGATGACCACCCAGATGCTGAGCAAGGACCTTACAGGCAGAGTGAAAATTAACAATTGTATTAGGCTTTCCCAGGGGGACAAAAACTATAGGAAAAAAAATACACACACACACACACACACACACACACGTATGTTTATAAGCAAACTAATAAGTCCCCTCATAAGTATAATTTTAACACTGTGCCAAAATTATAAAGTTTAGTATAGGTGTGTATATAAAAACAAACACAATATATATATATATGTGTGCATATATATATATATATATATATATATATATATATATATATATATAGTTTGGTACTATTCATAGATTCAGACATCCACTGGGGTCTTAGAACATATTCCATTTTCAATAAGGGGGACTGCTACACCAATATTTAGAATAGATCACAATTCATTCCAAAATATTTCTGACCCGTTTGATTTGGGAATCTTGATGCAAAGGTATTTAGAAGGAAACTGTAAATTTAAAAGAAGTCACAAGTTTGTATGTACATGCACAGACATATATAATTATACATATGAGGGGATTTATTAGTGTTAGCTAAATTCGAGCCCACAGGCCACATCCCCCAGGTGCCTTATCCAGGGAGCCTGAGCTTTAATTTCCCGGAAGTGCCCACCCACCTTTGGTGGGCTCCAAGTCAGTACTGAATGGACATTTGAGGTCTGCATAGCCAGGAAAACCAGTAGCTGCTCAGTTCAAGAAACTAGAAGACTCAGAACAGAAGGGACCAATGATGCAGCCCCAGTCCAAGGTTGAAGGCCTAGAAGTCACCTGGAGAGGTACTGGTGCAAGTCCATATTCATAGAATGAAGAATATGAAGTCTGATGTCTTTATGTGACAGAAACAGTATAAATCACACTTCCTCAAGAACTGTAAGCCTTTCATGCATTTTTAATAATGGTCCACTTCACCTTTTGAATATAGCCCTCTAGAAGGACACATTTTTCTTTTCCTCTTTTCCCTCTCTCCCTCCCTAACCTGGGGCAGAAAACAAGATTATCTTTTCCAATCCTAAACCAGTTAGTTGTCCTTGAGCATACACCTAGCACAGGAAGGAGATGTCATCAGAAGATCTAGAAAATGATTACCTTGCAAATTAACAAGTGAAATTCAACGCACCATCAGCAGGCACCTGGGACAACAACTCCCCCCCCCCCCCCCCCCCCCCACCATCTCACACCTGGAATTCGGCCTTTGTAGAGCTTCTTTAAAAACCCTCTATTCTCCCTAAAGGGCGGAACCACAGCCTCAGACTGGAGTGGCCTGTGCTTTTCCTTTTTAGCAAAGTAATAACCCTTCTATTTCCTTTTTCTCCAAACTGTGTCTTCCTTATTAAATGGGCATTAGGGACAAGAACCAAGCTTTTATTAACACATATGTGAGTTTCCCCTTCTTCCACTTGTTTTATCTGGGCTTCACAATCATAGGATGTTGCCACCCAAGTTCAGGAAAAGTCTTCCCTACTTAGTTCATGCCAATCCTTTTTTGGAAAAAACCTCCGAGACACTCTCAGACATTTGCTTTACCAATTTTATAGTCTTCTCTCAATAAAATCAAGTTAACAATCAGGATTAACTGTCACAAAATTATATATTAGAATAGTCATAAAAAAGAGCACTATAAGACATCTTTGTCATATCCAAATTGCCAGGAACATTACTCTTATGCTTTGGAACCATTATTAAGTAAAACAAAGTTTATTTGAATGCAAGTACCATAATACTCCAACAATTGATTTGTTAATCTAGATGGCAAAAAAAAGTGAAGAGTGGGTTGGTAGAAGAGACAGGATAGATATGCAGGACAAAAACATGGGTTACATCCCAGGCAGGCTGAAGGAAGATCATGAAAGACTTCACTTCACTACACAGAACAATGTGCAATACGAACAATTACTTTTAAATAACGAATTCATAAACAACTTATGATTTGTTTCTGGAATATTCCGTCTAATATTTTTCAACTGCACTGTGCACAGGTGACTAAAATAGAGAACTGCAAGACCTCGGATAATGGGGGACTACTCTAGTATTATTGGTGAAATGGAAGTGTTTGTGTTGGGTCAGCTAACCATTCCATAGTTACCAAGAACACCCTATCCTTATATTATCAGCTTCTGAGTTCCACTAGTTCTGGAGCAGCCTCAGGTACAAGCTAAAGATGATAACTAAGGTTTGAAGGAACATTTAGTTAAAGGCATGCTTCTGACAGGTTAGATAAAGAATGAAGCAGGATTAAGGCTGCTGTGGATCCCGGCTGCCAGAGGTAGGGAATCTAAGACAGTTGAGAAGTTCAGGGACAGGAAGAGATAAAACCTAGGCTTAGGACCAGATCAAAAGAGAACTGAAATGGCATTGATTATCACACTGTGCTATAAAATGAAGGTATCCATCCTGCAAACTCTAACTTAGATTACTGATACCACTTCTAGTAAAGAGGCAGAAACAGGTACATCAGAGGAGAGCTCAATTATATTTCCATAGTACCAATCATGATATAAATCACTTCCTGTAAGCCCAAATAAAGGATACCAATGCTGCTAGCAGACAACTTCGTCCATTAATATTGTCTATTTATAACAATGTAATATATTCAAACCATACACTTGGTATGTGCTGATTTTCTAAAACCAGTCATTGGAAACTGAGAACAAGTTGCACACATCCCCATAGATGAAAAAAAGATTCTGAGGATCAGAAAGTCTTTATCATGACAAAGAAATACTAAGAAAAGTTAACCAAATGAGAGGTTTAAGAGTCAGATTGAGTATTTAAAGCAATAGTAATCAACCAGTCTATGGGTTACTCCCAGTTCTCCCTATGGAGATCTAATTTTTTTTTTTTTTTTTTTTTTTGTACCAGGGTTTGAACTCAGGGACACTCAACCACTGGCACATCCCCAACCCTTCTTCTTTTTTTTTTTTTTTTGTATTTTATTTAGAGAGAGGGTCTCACTGAGTTGCTAAGCGCCTCAACATTGCTGAGGCTGGCTTTGAACTCGTGATCCTCGTGCCTTCCAAGTGCTGGGATTACAGGCCTGTGCCACCATGCCAGGCCCTCTATGGAGATCTAAATCAAAGAGACTTAACATAATCATCATTCTTGGCTTTTTGCTTCAAACATAAGAAGCAATAAGTCATCTTGTGGGGTTCACATGATAAGTCCATGAGCTCAGTAGTAATGAAGTCAAGGGCTACATCCACCATTCCTTGATGTCTCCTAAATATCATCTCTTTCTACACCATCTTATGGGCCTCCACAGACCTTATATGATGTCTCACAAAATGAAGATAATCACTGCCTTTTCCAGAGAAAAGTTTTTGTGTCTTTGGAGAAAATTCATGCTTTCATCTCTGAAAGAAATGTTTTCCTCCCCGGTCAAAGAGAAGAGAAATACATAGAATAAAACAGCTGAGGGGCTGGGGGTATAGCTCAGTTGGTAGAGTGCTTTCCTTGCATGCACAAGGCCCTGGGTTCCATTCCCAGCACCACCAAAATAAATAAATAAATAAAATAAAATCATTAAAAAATAAAAATAAAAAATAAAACAGCTGAAAGCCATACATGAAAGGAGTTGGTGGAAATAAATTGAGGCTATGGTGATTCTCCTTTCTAGGAGACACAAAGAAACTACCTACAGAAGAGAAATTCTCCAAACTCTGTCAAAGTGTGGAGTGATGGGCAATTTATATTGAAGATTTAGTACCGTCTTTTTGTATCTGTATCCAGGTGTAGTCCTCAAACAAAAAAGTGAATTTTTAAAAAGTAATCTCTTATGCCTTCACATATTTCCAAATATTGAATGTGTCTCTAATGGATTAGATAATTTATTAAAGAACAAAATGGGTTTCATTTCTCCTGCTCTGTTAAATTTGAATTAAACATCGTATCAATCCCCTAAAAATGCTCTCAAAAGTGTTCTTTTCTTTCTTCGCTTTGTTTCAGTGATGAGTAAAATAAATGTTAATTAGGCAAAGTTAAAATATGTATACTGTGAGCGTACAACCTAATAGGATTCCCACAGAATATATATCATTGTTATTTCTTTTAAAGCACAATTTGAGTGTAACCCTAGCTCATTCAAGCACTGAAGCTAGAATGAAGCACAGAGCAGATCTTCTAAGTTCAGGTGGAAAGAGGAGGTGCTCATTCTCACTTGGACTGACATGGACAGCACCAATAAAGGAGCTGGATTATTTCCCTGTATTTTGCATTATACCCATCTAATTAACAAAGATTCCTTCATCACTTTTCTGTTGCTATTTTGTTCTAGGTGTTCATAAAAGGTAAATATGACACACACACACACAAAGATGGAAAACCAAAATAGTGATTGTTTTACTTCAAGAAACTTCCCAAACAAGAGGAATGATAGAAACTTTTTTTTTTTTTTTTTTTTTTTTTTGAGCTAGTGATTGAACCCAGGGGTGCTTAACCATTTCGCCACATCCACATCCACAGCCCCTTTTTATTTATTTATTTATTTTTAATTTTGAGACAGGGTCTCACTAAGTTACTTAGGGCCTAAGTTGTTGAGACTGGCCCTGCTGAGCCACTGGAATTTCAAGCATGCACCACCATGCCCTATGATGGAAACTTCTTTTAGTAATAAAACTAAATATTTAAACTACTGAGGATGACTCCTGGTGATAAAAGTATATGATTATTAAGCATTCTCAATCTGAGTATTTAAATTTAAGAGGGGAAATTAAGAGGACAACACTGACATGTTTGCACGATGGTAGCAGCGGAAAGAATTTGGAGTCACTGATGCAGTCTTTGACAAGGGATAAAGAATGACACAGGTGAAGGTAGCAACAAAGAGAGAAGTTAAGACAGCTGAAATCAGAGAATATGAAGGACTGGGATGGCTAAAATACATTTTAAGTATTAAGGTGAAAAGTTAATTGGATATTTTTCTGCATAACTATAATATTTTTCTTATTTTCTATTCTTCAGAAGTATCATTATCATGCATACATTTGTTTACATGTATTAATTTGTGTAAATCACTGGAGAACAATTAGTGTGGCATTGGGATTTCATGTAAGACAATAAGGAGTCTAATATATGGAAAAGGGGAGAAAACCAGTCTTGAAAATAAAAAGAATAATTTAGAGTGGGACAATGTATTTCCATAGATTATGAATGGGAAATGTAGTATTTAAAGGTAGTACTCAGATTATATTACCTTACTGCCCAAACTCTCAGACTTTCTTTTGAACATGGAATGAAAGTGTCGAGTCTTACTATGTATTGCAAGGCCCTAACTTCCTATGGAACTGGTTTACCATCTTCTTCTAACTCAAATTTCTTTTTCATTATTTGGCTGTCAACTCAGTTCTGTTGTGAGGCTGCTAAATCTTCCAGCTGATGTATTTCTCCGTAATCTCAATCAAATCACACAGTTTTAATTTATTATTCATTCTCTTTGCTCTCTAAAATTTATCTTGTTTATTTTCTGCTTTCCTCGCTGAGTTGTATGATGTGACAGCAAATAACTTGCCTGTCTCTACCTTCAATGCTGTGAACTCTGTTTTGCACATAGTAGGATGATATCTTTGGACCAAATAGTTTTTTCACTTATCTAATAGTGAATAGGGATGCTCCATCTGGCATAGCCTCAGGCTATTAATAGAAATAAGACCTGTGGACTCTTTTTTTTCTTTTTAGTTGTTGGGCACAATACTTTATTTATTTGTTTATTTTTATGTGGTGCTGGGGATTGAACCCAGTGCCTCACACATGGTAAGCAAGCACTTTACTGCTGAGCCACAACCCTAGTCCTCAGCTAATATCATTTTATCATTAGGCATTTCATATCATTTTCATTTACTATTAATAAAAGACAATATAAGTATGAGAATTTTAGAAAAAATGAAGAAATTCACATATTATAGAACCCAGTTGTTCATTTTATGATTGAGGAAAATAAAGTCTAAATGATCAATGGCCTACATAGCTAGTTAGTGGTAGAACTTTAACTGAATATTCTGTCTATCACCTGAAGAATGGCCCCAAAACTTTCTATTAAAATGAGGTCTTCACAGTCTTCCAGAGTCAGTGCTCTGCAGTTCTGGAGCCTCTACTTTTCTGCAATTTGAAAATTCAATATGCTACTATTCAGTTTGCCTATTTATATTTGAGGAATTCAAATCAGAGAGGTAGCTGCAGGGTTGGGAGAAGTGAACAGAGAAAATATTTATGTATTTATATTTATATTTGCATGTGTGCATTATTGGTTAGGCTGTTGGGATATTTTAGCAATATATACACACACACACACACACACACACACACATATATATATATATATATTTTTAATTTGGACTCAGAGTCATGACTATTTCACTGTTGACAAAGGCAAGACACAAGTTCTTATCTCAGCATTTATTTTTACAAAGGATATGTGCTGATTGCCTGGGTTCATTATGTACATCCTATACTTAGGATTTTTATTGGAAAATGACTTTTTTTTTTTTTTTTTTTTTTTGCTTTCAGTTTCTTCAATGTATACGTCAAATAACAGCAGTCCCCTCACAGTGGTACTGTTTTAACACATGTAAGAGCTTAGCACAGTGACTGGAGATAGAGTTGCTTGGTCTAGTGCAAGTGTTCCAGTGTGTACAGATGGTGTACTCGCCAGCTCTGGGGACTTACATGATCCAAAGCCCTCTATGCTCTCTACTTATATCACTTCTCTTATACTCAATCTTTTCCTTGGAAAGAATTGGTCAAGTAATTTATGCTACAAAATAAAGGACTGGCTTGTAAGTAGTAACCGATGCTATTAGCAGATTAGTCAGCCAGGAGGGGTGTATGGATGTGTTTTCTTTTAGAATGATCTGACTTTTGTCTAAGACCCAAATCAAACTCTACCAACATCATCCATTTTGCCAGTTTAGGGTTCCATCATGGGGCTTTTCCACTAAAAAACATCAACAGTGTGTGTCCTTATGAACCAAAAGGGAAGCAATATATTCTCAGTCTCAATTCTTTGGAATCTATAGGGAAAAATGCGTTCCCCCCACACACCTACCACCACCACCACACACATACACAAACAGAAAAAGAAAGTGAAGGAAAAGACCTCAACAGGGATAATAGAGAGGGTGGCAATTACTTGAACTGCCAGACGCCTCTTTGTGCCCATCAGTTTAGAATCCCATGCATTCTTTATCCAACATATATGTACTGGTAGTGTGATAAGTGCACTTCTATTATATGCCAAAAGGATGAAGACCCAAACAAGATAGTCCTTTCTACAAAGACCTTTAACATTTGTAGACAAATCCTTTTATCCATAGATACTTAGGCCTGAGAAAGCTTCTGTTTCAGGGAAAGCAAGAGATTGCTCAACAATTTGAATTAGATTGAGTTTACACAAATACCAGATGCCTCCCAAAGTGATGGACAAAGGCATGATTTTCACTTGTCCTGGATTGTGTTCAAATTAATGACAAAACTATTTCTCACCTGCATTGTGGGGCTCCAAGGATTTACAATGATTCTCTCTTGTTGGATGTTCTGGTTCTTCACATTTTTCACAGGCCACGTGCGTGGTTTTTTGTTCAACTCTTCTCAAATTTCAAAATATGTCTTCCTAGCCTGGCAGTACATGAGGCTGAGAGAAGAATGAAAATTCACATTCTCAGAGATCCTGTGCTGCACCTGCAATTCCTCTTGCTAATCCAAGATCCAGTAGAATTCAGTATCAAGCCAACTGAGCTTTCTGCTTATATTATCTTTGGAAATCAACTAAAAAAAAAAAAAAAAAAAAAAAAGCTGATTCCTATGCAGGTTTGACTTGGAGCAATACAGTAATTTCCAGCCAAGAAAGAAATGGTACTGATTGCTTTGAAATCATGCTTTGCAGGGTGTAGGTGGGGAATGCTGTTAACTTCTGAGGACGGATTAAGTTGAAATTTCCTTTCTCTTACGTTGCTGTTTTCCAGTTCTGTTGGCCTCTGTATTGATCAGTTTCACACTTGCATTTATTTATGGATTCATTCAAAAATTTGGGAGAGTGAATCACATATACAAATTAGAGAAAGGCAATGAGATAAGCACAGTAAGAGGGATATGAACAAGAGGCAGTTGAGATATAAAGAACCAGTATAATAGCCTGGGGGATTAGGGACTGCTTCAGCTAGGAACAGTCTTACACAAAATAAGAAGTAATACAGTGAAACCGGATGTAATATGGACATTCTTCTGTAAGAAATAGCATCATCGGACACTGTCAGGGGAAACAGAAAAGGCCTCATCTGTTTCTGTGGCTTGGACAGCAACAAAACCTGTCACCTCTGTGAGCAAAGAGGAAAATAGCAATTGCTTAGCATAGATATAAGAGGCCATTGTGGTGCCACAGCTCTGAAGCTTCCTGGAATGATTTGAAAGGAATGTGAGAGCCCACAGAGTAGAATAGGTGAAGAAAGAATGATTGGGGACAGACACTGTGGCCCTTTAAGTAGTCACAATACGATGCTCTCTGATGAGCTGCCAGGCCCCTAGAAACAATAAAACAGACACCAGGGAGCTCAAATGATCTGCTCCTGTACTGGGACTAAGTGGTAGAGCTACAAATAGATCTCAGAATTTTCAGCCTCTGAGTCGATTTTGCTTTTCTGTTTTATTTAGAGTCCCACAATAATTTATTTTAGCCTTTACACTGCAGACAGAATTGGGATTTCTACCACTGTCCTTGTATTGGATACTTTCAGAAGCAATCTGTTATTTTGGGTTTTCTTTTTCTACCTTTGTAAATAAGTTTTTTTTCCCCCCCCCCCCCTTGATGGAAGCCAAAGTATGCCTTTTTAGATAACATTTTCCACTAAGACTATATGGGATGATGGTGCATTTCTGGGTGCTGGTATTTTAGCATTGTTCTTATGTGTTATACTTTTCATTTATGAAGCAATCTCAATGAGAAAAAGCATTAAGATTCCTCTGGGCAATAATTTATTGTCAAGATAAGGCAATACAACTTTATCTCTCCTCGCTGAGCATGCAGAGTATTTAAACAGAGCTCCATTTGGTCTCTCGCTTTTAATGTATAATTCAGTTTGAATTAACCTTTAATTCTCTTTTCTATCATGTGTTTACTAAAAGGAAAATGTTCCCATTGCTTTATTCATCCTATGCTCAATATTTTATACAACAACTACTCCTTTCGTCTTGCAAATTCTACCAAAATGCTTATTCCATTAGTGATAAAATTCAGATTTTTTAAAAAAACAGGATATATTAGAAGACCTTCTAAGATCTTTTGCTCAAGGACAGATATTATCCCTAACTGGATCAAGTTGAAAAGCATATGAAGTGTTGCCACTGGGCATGTAGGAGGGACACAAAGTGCAAAATGAGAATCATACTCTTTCCATTGCTGCCTGTCTGCCCCTGGGTTATGCTAAGCTTATTCATTTGCTCAGGACAAAAGAAAGTCAGCCCATATTGTTATCAGTAAAAGCAATTGCAAAAGGGAATGGAAATTCACCTGCTTATGAATATCTTCCTGCCTTGCTTTTTCTAAGGCAGAAAGTTTTCAATGTATTAGTTAAGAAAATAACTGCTGCACAAACGAAGCAGGCATATAAGCAAGGATGAAATGCCTCAAATTACAGGAAAAGGAAGGAATATTTATGGTTTTATATTAATCAGTTCTCCCAATGTGGATTTTTTTTTTTCCTCATTCTTTATAAGCCCACAATCTTGGAGAAACTTAAACAATTATAAACACACTAGAATGAAATCATAGTTTAAATTGTTTAAATGGAAAATAAAAATGTCAACAACATAACATTCTTAGACTTGTTGCCATTCTAGAGATGAAAGTGTGGTATGCTAACAATGAGGTGCTGACATAGGGTGTATCCACAGGCTAATCACACATCTAGAAAGGTGAGAAATTTGGTGAATTCAAGAAAATTGAATAAATACAATGCAAATGTCATTATAAGTTTTCCAGGTTAAGAAACTTTGAGTATATCTGTAGAATAATTGAGGAATTCAAAAGGCTTAGAAAAATAACTCAAATTATTTTGTTGATTTATTTTGAGTGAGGCACATTAGTTCTCTAGTTTTAGCCTCTTGATATGTTAAATGGAGGTATTAATATCTCTCTCTCCCATGTGAAAGAGCCATACAGATCAACTGGAATTTTTATTAAATTGTTTAGCATAGTATTCATACTGTAAGCTGTCAGTAGTTAATATAGAGAAAAAGCAGGTTCAATCTTTAAAATGAGGTCACCGAATCTATGGCACATAAAAACTGATCAGAACTACAGGGTATGGAATGGGAGAAAGTTGGAAGTTTCCTAGATCAAATGGTAGATAGATCATTCATGTCAACATTATGGATGTAGTAGGAATTCAATGTTTGGACCAAGATAAGGGAATAGTCACATACTGGCTATACTGCATTTGAAGTATGGGAAAAAAGTAGAAGTATCTTGCAGAAAAATGGAAGTTGAAGTCGGATGCTTACAGAACTGATTATACTTGAGGCCAAAATATGGTAGTCATGATTTTAAAGCTGATGGTGAAAATGATAGAAATTTATAAAATTAATATGAGGGAAAACGTAGATAATTGGCTTTCTGTGTTGGCTGAACAGAGGTATTTAAATTTTAGAAATCTCTGTGTTTAAGTTTTCTAACCAATATTTCCTTTTATACTGTGGAAATTTCCCCTGATGAATTAGGTTTACCACTCTGATCTAATGCTACATGAAGCAAAAGATTTGAGACAGAAACCAGAAAAAGAAGGCCTGCCATTGTTGACTTGTGAGCCTCTCTGTGATATGTGCCTGATGAGAAGAGAAAGTCATTAGGCATGGTGCCTCTTCTACTCTATCAAGATGCCCTGGACTTGGTAAGGAAATGCAGATAGGAAGGTCCCTGCCATAAATGGCTGTGTAGATAGAGGGCTTTAGGAAAGCTTTTTACCACCCCTTGTGGTATGGAGGTACAATTGCAATTCCACACACAAAAGTGTGCCAGGGTTTCTAAGAGGGCCAGGGAAACCAAGGACTCGTATAAGTAGATACAGAGATGATGAAGCAACAATTTCAAGGATCAGTCACCAAGTCCTGATGCATTAGTACTTGTCTCAGTATATGTAGGCACAGATCTAGAAAAACCTTTCAAGCCTAGATCAAATATCAGAGTAAAAAGGGGAAACCTGAAACTACTTAGGATTGTCTTCCCACCAAAATGGAAGAGGCGTCAACATTGAAACCACATTCAGTTATCCATAAACCCTAATGGGGATATTGATTTCACTCACCTTATTATGGTGTGAAATTTTTAACATTAAATTCAATCAATCGGAATCTAAAGAGATGGTGACATACCAGTCATCTTTTATCAACACAAACAAACAAACTAATTTTACAGGTTTTTCTGATGTAAAGTCACCAAGAAATAATCTTGATAAATACTTATGATAAAAAATGTACAGAATGGCACAGCATGGAATATATTGAACAGAAGTCAAAAAGGAAAGAAGACCAAGAAACCTCAGTGCCTGGGAGGAGATTAGAGCAGCATTCCCCCAGAGTGTGATGGTACAGTTGCAGAGAAAGCAGTCAGAGGTCTTTATGCTATGCCGTGAAGTAAGATATGAATGGGAAAAGTTGTGGAAGCATACTGTTCAAATCTTCTGACAACTTAAGTAGGATAAAAAAAAGGATACATGATTTAAGTAAAGAAAACAAAACAAAGGAAAGGTTCCTTGTCTTTCTTTTGTTTTCTAAATCTTATTTTTAGAATGGCAGAAATCTTTAGCATATATTGTGTCTTGTCAGAATGATCAAATAAATAAAGTTTGAGAAGTGAGGGTATAGCAAACATATAAATAACTATCTAGCATTTATTTGCATAATGCATACTCTGCCTGTAATTGTTTAAAATGCTATGTATATATAACTCTAATTTTTACCCAAAACCGCAAAATAAAAGCTGTCATCATAATATTCTTAAATAAAAGCACACACATACATGCATACGTATTTACACACTGCAAACCCAGGCAGTCACATGTCTTGAGCCCCACATCTGGGACGTGGCTGCACTCTGCTAAGAATGGGAAAGGGAAGCATGTCCCCTGATTAAGAAGATAGCCTTGGAATAGACAGGAATGCACCTTATTCTTGGCAAGAAGCAAATGGAACAGAAAAAGTGTATTAATATTTCCCAATGACGAAAAGAGAAGTTAAAATAATTTTGTTTTTCATCCAGGTTTCACTCAGTAATAAGTAAGATGCCTGCTGATCATCAGCAGATGAGATTGAATTTAGGGGTTGATAAGGCTGAAAGAGATCTCACTGTTTAAAGTCATAAATAATCTCTACCTTGTATACAACTAAGCACAGAGTAAGTGTTTGATACATTATATTTTTATTTAATTTAGTATTATAAATTTTTATCTTGAATAAGGATATTTCTTTGGAACTTTTGTAAAACATAAAAGAAAGGCAAAACAACCCTATGCTTTTTCTGCTTCTCACGGTATATCTGATATACAATAATTTTAGCTCTGCATGAGATGTATTTTCTGTACAAACACAAACATACATATATTTATTCTGTTCAAATCAATAAGCACAAAGAAGCTGGATTTTGTGAGATGGATGCATGCTGGCTCCTTCTAGAGAGATCTGGAACTGCTGTGCTGAAGTATACTGGGTAAATGTATATTTTAAGCTTGTTTTAATTTGGCCACTCTGTCAAAATACCCCTTGACACTCTCCTCACCCAAACTCTCCCTGAGACTGTCGGTAACTTGACAAGGTGCAGACTTTTTCCTTCAGTTGGTCTATTTTGAGGTTTTAGAAATGCCAGTGAAAATTAGAAACAAAACCCAAAAATAGCTATTCAACCCAAAAGATAGCCAGTGTTCAGAAGAGATTAAAATGAGAAGGTTGAAAATAAAAATGCCTTAGACTTAGAAGTAGAATCAAGTTCCATTTTAATAAAAACTTTATCCAAATTTGGTCATATGCTTTTCTTGTTTCTTCTAAAGTATTTTTTTTTTCAGACTAATCTATATTCTTTAAGCTAGCAGTTAAAATATCCACTTATTTGGTTCTATCATTCCAACTGTTTAAATTGTGGAAAATGGGGAGGGCCATTGAATTCAAAATCATGTCTTACTTGATGAATAGATGTGTAAGCTTTAGTGAGTTGTTTAATATCTTTGTATGTCATCTTATTTATGACTACAAAGAACATAGGTTTTCTGCTTTGGAAAATGGTTTAAAAATATATGCTATGGTTTGGATATGGTTTGTGCCCTTGTTATGGTTTTGATATTATGTGTCCACACAGAGATCATGTGTTAGACAATGCAAGATAATTTAGAGGTGAAATTCTTAGGGAATGAGTGTTTTTAAACTAATCAGTGCATTAGTCCCTCAGTAGGGATTTAACTGGTTGGTAACTGTAGTCAGGTAGGGTGTGGCTGTGCTGGGGTTGCTGAGTTATGAATGGGGCCGAGTTCTAAGCTATCTTCCTTTTGGGCCCTAAAAGGAAGTTTCCACCCTGCCCGCAGAGGAAAATATAACTTACTCGGGGAGAATGAGCTTAAGGGCAAAAATAGCAAGGTGCCTACCTCTGCCTGATGAGCAGAAAAAACCATGCCACACCCAGGGAGTTCTGTATAGCAAGCGAGAATCCAGAAACTCAGATTTATTGGCAAGGCACTGAACTTAAATAGGCCTAGAACTAGCCAATCAGCCAGCAGGGCGGTACGGTCTCTCACGCTACGTCACAGCCACACCCTTTTGTTTAGCCCCTGTCCTTTAGGGTGTGGTAAGCAGCCAAAACCCTGTCCCTTGGCAGACATAGTCCCAACATGGCTGGAAGAGGTAGGTCATTGGGGTTTGTCTTTGGGATATATATTTTGCCCTTGGTGAAAGAAGTTTCTCTCTCTGTTTCCTGGTGCCATGTCCTGAGCTACTTTCAACCGTCATACCCTTCCACTGTGAAGTTCTGCCTCCTTTCAGGTCCTGAGAAATGGAGCCAGCTATTTATGGTCTCAGACTTCTGAAATTGTGAGGCCACATATAAACTTTTCTTCCTCTAATATTGCTCTCAGGTCTTTTGGTCACAGCAATGAAAAAGCTGACTAAAGCAAACCTAAAGTCTTATGTACTAGAAGTTGATTCCTAGTTTGATGATGTTGAAGTAGAGGAGCATGTCTGATGTGAGACCTAGGTCAAAGGAATTGTCATTGGGGAATCCATCCTCACAAATGGATTAATGCTGGTCTCAAAGAGTGGTTTGGCCTCATAGATCTGTGAGTTAGATCTTACCAAATAAGTTGTAATAAAGTGAGGATGACCCATGTTTTCCATTCAGCTGTGCATCACTGTGACCAAAATTCCCAAAAAAGAACAACGTAGAGGAGAAAAAGATTCTCTGAAGCTCATAGTTTCAGAGGTTTCAGTCTATGCCATGGGCCCAAGGTGAGGCAGCTGATCATGGCGGAAGAGGCCAGCAGAGGCATAGTGCTCAATTTATGGCAGGGTCAGGAAGGGCCAGGGAAGGAGACAGAAAGAGAGAGAGGAAGAGGATGCAAGGAAAAGGCACCCTTCCCGGACACACCACCAGTCGTCTGCTTCCTTAAGCCACACCCCGCCTCCCTCTTGAGCAGTCCATTCACATTAGGACAGACTGATTAGATTACAACTCTCATAATTTAATTTTTGCATCTCTGAATATTGCTGCATTAACAGGAGATTTTGGGGAACACCTCATAACTAAACTCTAACATCACATGTGCTTGGCCCATTCCATATATGACTGGTTCTATTTCAGTTACTCTGACATGTTGACATTCATCCAAGGACACGGGCACCACACTGCTTGGACCCTCTGGCCACCAGAATAATATGGCTAATAAACCTCTTCTATTTTATTTAGAACCCAACCTCAGGCATTTTTTATAGAAACAAACAAAAAAAATGAGATTAATTCAATATATCTCTTTATTCTTCCTGATAAGAACAAAAAAAAATCCTGGAGGGTATATTTAAAAAGGAAAAACACAGGAAAATTTAGTGAAAGAGAAAAAAGGAGACTTGCTACCGATTTCAAGGTAAGGAGCAATATAGCAATTTCTCCTCTGGGTGTTCTTTTTGTTGGATATATCATAAATGTGGATGGGAGAATCTGGAAACCAAGAAACACTACAAGACTCAGACAAAAAATTTGTTCTCCATAGTCAAAGAATTAATAAAGAGAAATCTACAAACCTATCCAGGTTTTAGACAGTAGACACTCTACATTAGCAAAACACCGTAAGATCATTTTGTCCTCACTCATCATTCATTTAACAGAAACTCAATAGAGAGCCTAGGATTCCCCTCTCACCAGACTTTAATACAGCATCCAGACCACTCCATAGTGCTTTCAGAAAGTCAAGGATTTTCATCCCTGCTGGATATGTCACTGCCGTTTTGGTATAAATGCAGGCCTTGCAGACTAGATTCTAGACTTCCATCCACATCAAACCGTAAGTAAGCTGCTCTCTCTCTATAGATATATTAAAGAGGGGTTTTAGAAGACCTTGCGGAGAGTTGAGATTTTCACCATATATATACTTTCATACTGTTAAATCGGGACACATTATAAAAACATGACAAGGAGCCGGGCCTGGTGGCGCACGCCTGTAATCCCAGCACTTGGGAGGCTGAGGCAGGAGGATCGCGAGTTCAAAGCCCGCCTCAGCAATGGCAAGGCACTTAGCAACTCAGTGAGACCCTGTCTCTAAATAAAATACAAAAAAGGGCTGGGGATGTGACCCAGTGGACGAGTGCCCCTGAGTTCAATCCCTGGTACCAAAAAAAAAAAAAAAACATGACAAGGTATTCCAGACACTCGCAGCCAGGGTGGAATCAGTGGTAGTCTAATGGAGAGTGAGAAAGTCCACTTCCACCCAGGAATAATGAATTGGATTTCTCCTAATCTCAGATGTTACTGGAGGCTAAGTAGAGAAATAGACCTCTAACTCCATCTGGTAATTCCAAAGCAGCTCCACACTGGTATAGTATTAGAAAAGGCCAGTTAAACAAATGAATTAACATAATCCAGAATCTCATAATGTAATATCCTAAAGTCAGATTGCAAACGAAAATTCCTCCTCATGTCAGGAATTAGGAAAATCTCAATTTGAAAAAGAAGGACAACCAAGAGATGTTTTATCAGTTTCCTATTAGTTTTGTAATAAAAAACCCATAAACATAGAGGTGTAAAAAAAAAAAAAATTACTATTTTACAAGCCCACAGTAGCTCTTTCTGGATTAATAAAGTGTTAATAAAGCTGAATTCCTTTTAGGGGAGAACCCATTTCCTCCCATTTTCCAGGCTCCAATTCCTTGGTTTACATTCTCTTTCCATCTTCAATGGTCAGTTGAGTCTTTTTCATGTCGCATCTACCTGACACTCACTCTTTTTTTTTTTTTTTTTTTTTTTTTTTTTTTGGTACCGGGGATTGAACTCAGGGGCACTCGACCACTGGCTCACATCCTCAGCCCTTTTTTGTATTTTATTAGAGACAGGGTCTCACTGAGTTGCCAAGTGCCTCGACATTGCTGAGGCTGGCTTTGAACTCGCGATCCTCCTGCCTCAGCCTCCCAAAGTGCTGGGATTACAGGCGTGCGCCACCGCGCCCCCGGCTGTGACACTCACTCTTGCTTTGCCTTCCTCTTCTACTGGTAAGGAGTATGATGATATATTGGATGCACCCAGACATTTCCCCATCTCGTGATCAGTGGGTTGAGAAACTTAACTTCATCTGCACCCTTATTTTCCCTTGCTATGTAACTTAATGTATTCATAGATTCTGGAGATTAAGACATGGATAATTTTGTTGGAGTTAATATTGTTCTTCCACTGAAGGGAAAAGTATCAATTATAAGAACTTTTAATTTCTGAAGGCTATTTTCTTTAGTCATTGCTCTTGCTGAGATGGTAATCATGCCTCCTGGATAGATAGTAAATGTGCCTATCAGATAACCTTCCTCCAAAACAAGTTATCTTCCTTAAATATAAATATAAAGCTAAATATTTCTTAAATACAAATCTTCCTTAAATATAAAGCTAAACAAGCATAACTACCAAATAAAAGTACATCCTGTTTGAGATGACATGCATTCTTATGTGGGCATCTATAAGGAAGGGCAGCAACACCTACCACAAATGATTCATTAATTCCCTCTAGTGTGGAACAAGACATGATAGAACTGAAAGAAGACAGACACGAGTTCACAGTTATGTTTAGAGAACTTAATTCCCTTTTCTGATAACTGATGGAAAAGGTAGGCAAAAAATCATCACATACATATAAGAACACAACAAACAGGAACTAACCGACATTTCTAGAATGCCACATCCAACAGCTACAGGATTCACACCTCAAGCACTCACAGAATATAAACCAAGATAGGACATATTATGGGCCGTAAAATATACCTCAACACTTTAAAAAACATTGACGTCATACACTGTATTCTCTGGCAACAAGGGAACTGAACCAGAAATCAATAAAAGAGAGATTATTTAAAAAAAAATAAAAACTCTTTGAAACCAAGTTATGTTTGAATAAATTGATCCACAGGTCAAAGAAGATGTCTCAAGAGAAACTAAAACTTACATTGAAGAGATTGAAGATGAAAAAGCTACACAGCAAAACTTGTAGGACAGAGCTAAAGAAGTGCAGAGAAGGAATTTATAACACTAAATCCTTCTATTAGAAAATTGGAATAGTCTCAAATAAATGTCTAAAACTCTCACACTGAGAACTAGTAAAAATAGATATGTAAATGAATAAAGAGAAAAGAAAAAAAAAAAGAACCCAAATCAAGCAAAAGAATGGAAATGAAATAGTAAATAACAGAAAAATAATATTTAAAATAGAAAACAGTAAATTGAAAATCTGTTGGCAATGCCTGGCATAGTGGTACATGCCTTTAAGCCTAGGGATTGGAGAGACTGAGGCTGGCGGATTACAAATTTGAAGCTGGCCTCAGCAAATTGCTGAGGCTTTAAGTGACTTAGTAGGTCCCTATGTCAAATTTAAAAAATAAATAAATAAATAAAATTAAAAAAGGCTTGGGGATGTAGCTCAGTAGTAAAGTACCCCTGGGTTTAATTCACACTTCCAAAGAATAAATAAATAAAAGAAAGAATAAAGAAAAAAAAAAGCCATAGTGAAAAAAGACCATTTAATTTGACAAGCATGGAGCAGAATTGACAAAGAACAAAAGGTAATACAAATTATCTGTGTCAAGAATGAAATAAGGGATAAATAATCAGTATAGAACAAGCAGACATCTAAAGAATAATAAGGAACTAGAATCAATATCTCTACATATATGAATTCGACAATGTTGATAAATTAGATGCAACTATACAACTCACACAACATAAAATTGATGTTTTGAATTGCCCTATAACCATGAAGGAATTCATTTTTAATTAAAATATTCCCCCAAATATCATACACAGATGATATTACTATTGAATTCCACTAAACAATTAAGGAAGAATTAAAACCAAGTGCACATATTACCTTCTGAAACTAGGTGAGGATGAGAGCTTTTACAATTTATTTTATGAAGCAATTACTCTTCTAGTAAAACCAGGCAAATGCAGGAAAAGAAGAGAAAGAGGAAGGAAAGCAGAAAGAAAAAATACAGAAGGAAGGAAAAGAAAAAGAGAGGAAGGGAGGAAAGGGGGAAGGGACAAAAGACAAGAGAAAATTTGAGACCAATGTTCTCATGGATCTAGATGCACATAATGTTTAAAATATTAACAAACAGAATTGAACAATGTTTTTAAAAAAATCGTACACTGTGACCAAAAAGGATTTGTTCCAGGATTGAAAGCCTGATTCAATATTTCAAAATCCATGTAATTCACCATGCTAATAACCTAAAAAAAACAAACAAAAAAAAAAAAAAAAAAAAAACAAGGCATGATTACACACATCGATGTTATCAATAACATTTGACATAACTCAATACCTATTCATTGTAAAAGCAGTGTTATGGTTTGAATATGAGGTTTTCCCACAAACTCCTGAATTAATGTAGGAATATTTAGAGGTGAAATGATTGGATTGTAAGAACCTAACGAGTCCATTCCAGTTTGAATGGACTGGGTGGTAAATGTAGGCATGTGTGGCATGACTAGAGGAGATGGGTCACTAGAGACTTCCCTGGAAGGTCTCATCTGCCCTGTGGTGCTTTTCCTCTATCTGTTTGTTGGCCATCATGAAACACAGAACAATTCACCACACCTTTCTGACATGATGTTATGACCTGACTGGGGCCCAGAGCAATGGACTTGGCCAACCATGAACTAAACCTTAGAACCATGAGCCAAAATAAACTTTCCTCCTCTAAGTTGTTAATGTTGAGTATTTTGGTCACAGTGATGCAAAGCTAACATGAGAGGTAATGAAGTAGAACTCTTTTCACTCAGTAAATGCTATGTACACAAAACCTAAAGATAATCTCAAACTTAGAGCTTTAAGACTGAATACTTTCTCCATAAGATTGGAAACAAGGAAAGGATTCCTGTTCTCACAATCTTATTCAACACAATACCGGAAGTTCTAACTTTGCAAGATGGCAAGAAAAGAAAATGTAAGGCATGAGGGTGAGGTAAGAAAACAAAACCACCTATTTGTGAATAACACATATAAAATCCCCCCAATTTAGAAAATTATCTTCAAATTAAAAAATAGCATCAACAAAATAGTGGAATATATGATAATAACATGAAAATCAATTGTTATTGTATAAAATATCCAATATCACACATGAGGACTGACATTAAAAATAGTATATAATTAATAAAAAAATTAAGTCCTGAGGTACAAATATAATAAAAGGACTTGTGTGCTGAAAATCATAGAACAGTGATGAAATAAACAAAAAGATATAATGAATGGGGTGATATTCTTTCTCTAAGACTAGATAATTTGGTACATGTCTAACACAATTTTTTTAATATTTATTTTTTAGTTGTAATTGTACACAACACCTTTATTTCATTTATTTACATATGGTGCTGAGGATCAAACCCAGGGCCTTGCACACGCTAGGTGAACACTCTACTGCTGAGCCACAACCCCAGCCCACTCTAACACAATTTATATCAACATGCCAACAATGTTTTTAATAGATTTATGTGAGATAATTGTAAAACTTGTAGAGAAATATAAAGTGACTAGAAGAGTGTAAAGAATTTTGAAAATGGAGAAAGAAATAGGAAAGATACTTATTATATGGCTACAATAATCAAGAATGTAATTGGCAGTTATATACATGTAGATCAACTAAATGAAAAGAGAACCCAGAAATAGACCATTTCAAATATACCCGAGTGATTATAGAAAAAAAGTATAAAAAAAATTAAAAGAGGAAGTAGAATTTTTCAACAGACGATACTGGAGAAATTCCACAGACAAAAATATATGAATAAACCTCTACCTAAACATCAAACGTTATACAAAAATTAACAAGAAATAAATCATGTACTTAGGTATATAACATAAAGCTTTACAATTTTCTCATCTTTACAGGAAATATATCTTCAAGAAGCAGAGCAAAGCAAATAATTCTAGGAGTTCAAAAATTCAAACAAAAAATGATCCTTTGGATTTCATCAAAGCTAAAATCTTCTGTTCTATGACAAACCTTTGAATGAGGATAATAGCATGAGCTATAACTAGGATAAAATATTTATAAATAATATATATAACAAAACAACAGTATATAGAATACACTAAGGTGTTTCAAAGCCCAAGAGTAAAACTCAAACATTCAATTAAGAATAGGTAAAATATCCACCAGTTTATCTGGATCTCACAAAAACACATGAAATATGTTTAACATCATTAATCATTGGGGAAATATGAATTAAACTACAAGGGCATATCTATAAAAGTGGATAATGTTAAAATTTAGAAAATATTGACATCCTGGTAGGGGGGTGCACACCTATAATCCCAGCAGCCTGGGAGGCTGACCTGTCTCTAAATAAAATACAAAATAGGGCTTGGGGATATGGGTCAGTGGTTGAGTGCCCCTGAATTCAATCACTAGTACTTCACCCCCCCCCCCAAAAAAAAAAATATTGACTATACCAGATACTGATGAGGATGTAAAGAAATGGAATCACACATTTTTCATGGGTATGTGTAAGGGTACAGTCACTCTAAAAAAATAGGTTGACATTTCCTTAAAAACCTCAATATACAACTACCTATCATATGATCCAGCAAATTTTTCTAATTGGTATTTGTCTCAGACTTATGAAAAATCATGCTCACAAAAATATCTTGTATACAAATATTAACACTAGCTTTGTTTTCTAATAGTCTAAAACTGGAAGCATTTAGATATCCATTTAACAAGAGAATAAAGTGTGGTTTTATCCATAGCATAAAATTCTATGCAGAAAGTAAAAGGAATGAATTATTAATATAAATAATGATTTGCATGAACCACCACAGAAAAATGCTGAGCAATAAAAACCAAAAAACAAACAAAAACCTGTCCATGAAAGATTGCAAATTATCTGATTAAGAATTTTATATAAATGGAAATTGATAACCTCATAAGAATGGTGAACAGATTATTTGTTGCCAAGGGTTAAAGAGGGAGGTAAGTGTGCAAGGAAGATGAGTGTGGCACCCAGGAGAGCTTTAAGGAAGCCTTGTGATGACAGATATGCTGTAGACCTTGATTGTATCAATATCCATGTCTTAGTTGAGCAGTGTACAATAAGTGAACAAACTGATATTTGGGAGAGAACTGGGAGATAGATACATATTATCTCTACGTGTTATTTTCTGAAAATGCATGCAATTCTATAATTAAATTAATTTTTTTTAAAGCTTGTAGTATTCATTTTAAATAAGATAATCTACTCTCTAGGTTCATTGTCAGAATGAAATACTATATTTAAAAGTGACTGCTTGAAGCCCGGTACTTAGTTGAACTCAGTTTATCGCGTTCTTCCCTTTTCTCTTGTCCTACCCCTCTGTAGATGCACTCTACTTGTAAACTAAATTTTCTCTCCAATGGGATAGGGATATATACTATGCCTTTCACAGCCTCTCGACTTCATTGAACTTCAGGCAGGAGGAGGTCCTGTCCCGACAAATTTTGGGTGTCTCAAGCAGAATCAGCTTTGTACATAGGCAGCACATGAAATTTTGTAAAGCTGTTAAGAATAGAGCTTATATTTTGATGGTGTTATTGCTTTCAAAGGATGGGAGGCAAAAAGCCCTGGATCTTTCCTTACTAACCACCTTTTTCTTGCTAAAATAAATTTGCTAAAGTTAACTCATCTCAGGTTTTCCTTTAACAAATAGCTATGTGAAGGAGTATGTGTGTGCATGTGTATGTGTATATTTTGATAAAAATAAAATTTCTCAACAGGCACTTCCAGGTAATATTCCTTGGGTGATTGGAACACAGAGTCCTATGGAGTCCCCTTTCTAATCAATGCTTACTGCCCTCACGAGAATGCTATAGACCCTTTTTTTTATTTTCACTAATGATACTCCTAAACATAACAGTAGTAGTGAAATAATAGTTACATGCATTCATCATATACTCAATAATTGCACATGTCAGACCATTTTATGCCTACAAACTCTAGTTGATTAGTGTATTGGCGGTTTTTGTTTTGTTTTGCATTTTTCATTTAAACAAATTGGGTTTCAGAGGTTATAAGAGGTTTCCCAAGGTCCATGGAGTTAGTGGTGAATTATAATCCAGATCTGATAGAGGAAAATGAGATTTATTTATTTGTTTTTGCCATCTCAGATAAATTTCCTCTGTGCATTTTCCCCCAAGGCTAATCTGTTCACTCATCTTGTCCCAGTGCAAATGGTAGAGCAAGACAGCTACAACTAGACACAGGAACATACAGCCTTTCTCTGTATTGTATAATAGGTTTTCACCTGCTTACTTTAGATCTTCTTTCTTCAGAACCCTTCAGAAGGTTTTAAAATGTGGTGGCTCTAATCTATTTTTTCTTCCACCTGAAGAGATTCCCCATTCTGTGCAAACCAAGCAAACAGCACTCTGTATCTCTAAATATGGCATTAGTAGGAATCTTTATTCCTAGGGTTGAATGAGCAGTCATGCATACCCCAAGAGGGTAAAAAGAATTCCCAAATTGGGTGGTGTAGGCTACACATAAATTTGTTCAACCTTTTCTGGGAATACTAATTTTTCTGTTTTGCCCAAACCTTTCCACCTGCCACAGATGGATGCCACATTCACCCGTATGCTGTAGAAACTGGTAAAGCCAAAGGAAAAGGAGAGACCACCATAGGCCTGTGCTCCCACATCAGCATCAAGCCTCCCAATATCCTTTCCCAGACAATGACACTGTTGTTCCTTTATATGCCATATGAGAAGTCATCAAACGCCCATTTATTAACGGAGGACGGCTTCATGTGTTGCCTAGGGCTTTAGTGTCCATGTTTGCTTACATTTCAAAGTAATAGAGTCATTTATTTTCTTTATAGCTGCCCAGCAATTTTAGGTAACACTTTTATATCTTCTCTCTTGTGAAGACATCAGTGCTTTTATTCAGCCTATACCAAGGCAGACAGCCCCTTTCACAGCAACCATCGGGGAAATCACTGATTTTGATAGATTCTGGTTCTTTCCTCCATCTTCAGTTCATACTTTTTATTTAAAAGAAAAAAAAGCCTCAATGGGCTTAGAAATTATGCTGGGAATATTGAAACTCCACAGGAAAATGCTAAAAGAACAAGAGAGACAGTCCTTCTGATTTAATTAGACATCTGAGAAGAAACCAGAAATTAAAAATGGGAGAAATATGCAACATCCCATGCCAGTCATTGTCCTGCTCAGATTTTCCCTCCACAGCCTTTTCTCTGTATGAATTTCTTAATGAGATGTTTAAAACACAATTTAAAAAATTTTTAATTAATAAAATGTATTGATGATTTGTTTTGATGCTCTGTAAAATAAACCTCACAAGTGACAGTATGGTATCCATGGTTCCTTCTCTCCTGGGCCCTGTAATCTCTTTTGCCCATTTCATGTGACTTCCTTCTTTACTCCACCATCCCAGTTGTAAATAAGCTCTAACCAAGTAGATTCCTTATGAATCATAGTGCTAATGTATTGAATGTCTCATGCTTACTTCTGGTCTTCTATACATGGAGGCAGAATCTGACTTTGGGGCTTTCCCTTTCACTTGTATATTTAAGATTAGTGGTCTTCATTTGTGGAATTGTTGGTAGGAACTAATAGGGTAGTATATTGAATGGATGAGCCTAACCATCTTATAATCAGAGTCAAGAGTACTAGCTTGTGGTTAGGGGTTTTAATATAGGCTTGATAAGATTTTTGATTCAATGAGAAGTCACAGCATAGCACCTTCCCCTAAATATTTATCATGCTGGATAAAGTGCGTGCGCACACACACACACACACACACACACACACACTATTCATGTCTCATTCATTCTTTCAAAAATTTTTTTACTGAATACCTACTTTGTGATCAGTCTTGATAAGATTTCATTTAGCAGAAAAAGGGAAATAATCCAACAGACATGCATTTTATAGTAACTACCATGCATTTTATGTAGACCTGAGAAGCTACTACAGATTGTCTTGACCCCACACTGTTTCCAGTAGATGAGAACATAGCTTGTCTGCTATGGTGGCCATTAAAGGGCCTGGCTAACTTCTTCAGTACCTGCTGTAGTATTTCCTATCTTTAACCTACATTCCTCCCTGTCCAATTTAAATCATTCCCTTGGGTTTTTCCTTTTAGAACCTGAATTTTGAAAGATTCAAAGGGCATATGGAATCTTAGAAAGTTCAGGAAAAAGGTTGAAGAATGGTGTTTGTCCAATTTAAAGTATGGAAGAATTGGGGAGTAAGTAGAAAGCAATTATATAGTTGGCAAGGTACCAGGGTGGTGGGGTCAGCACCTCCACACCGCCTTTCCAGCAGCTTCTCTAAACATTTAATAATGATTGATTGCAAGGTTGTTATTTACAGGTCTAACTTTCACCCATGCGGTCTTCTATTTAATAAAAAAAAATGCATTAAGAACACCTGCTAATCATCTGCTTCAGCTAATTTAAAAGGAAAAAAAAAAACTCTAATAGTATTTTTACAGTTTTCTAATTTGATACATATTATGAGTTTTAATTAATGTCTTAATTAGATGTCATTATCTACTCTTGGGCACTGGTGTATTATTTGAAATCAGGCCTTGATTACTATATTGATATGTGTTATTTTGCTTTATTATTATCATTTTTTTTTTCAGTTTTCAAAAAGAAAGTAGCTAGCATATTTTTTCTATTTAGGAAAACTTTCATGCAGCTAAAACTTGCCACTTCTCAGAGACATTTTCTGGATTGTCATCTTCACCACTGCCCTAGCATGTCTTTCCTGTGTGTCTCTCATTTTCTTGAGAATGATTCTGGGAATTCATGTGGATATTCAATCCCTCATGAGGTACCTACTGAATTTCATCAGATTCCGGCTGGACAGTAAGGATGCAGGAAGGGTAAAATCCAGAATCTGAATGGAGAATAGAGAACATCTACAGGAAACAAGTTAATGAACTGCAACAGGACAACATTTCAGAATGGAAATGCAAAAATTCCCATCCCTGACTCACAAGGATAGACTGCCGACATTATTCTCAATAATCTTTTTCTGTGAACGCATAGTAAGCCTACAAGTAGGTGGAGTAGAAGCTGGGGCTCATGACCTCTGCAGAAATACATGATTACATGCTTCCTATGTGAAGCATGGAAAACAGTCTCTGATGATTTTGGTGCTCATGACTTAACTCTTCCACTAAATGAAAAAGGAAAATCATTTTCTTTCTGTATATTTTGTGCAAGTAGTTGGAATAAGATAAAATCCTATTTTATACAAATACAAGTACCAGATAATCATAGAGGAATCAGGCTGAAGCTGGAAATATGTAGGAGACTGGAGGAGATGGTTACAAAGAGAGATGATTTATAAAATATTTATGAAAAATGTATTAGTCATTGTGATGTGTATGGTTGACTGTTGTCTGCCTTGAATCCTATCCTCTATCCACTTGACTACTAGGATTAAGATTGCTGGACAGGGAAAGCTATAGAGATTCAAATTTTATATAGACTTGATCAATCAGATACAGTTGCATCTATTTATTTTATTGCTGTATTATAATTATACATAATAATGGATTCATTGTACCATATTTGCACATGTGCATGATATAATATGTTATAACTGGTAAACTCTCTTATGGTATAATTCTAATGGGATTATAATTCTTTTGATTCTTACCACCCATTCCTCCAAATTTTGATTATTTGGAAGAAAATCTCAAATTGTATCATTTTGTCTGTAAACAGGTCAGCAGTGTGTATTTGTAAAAGAAAATGAATTATTTTTCATTTTAAATAACTATATTGCTATGATAAAATCTGTAAGTAAATTAGCAAGAACCCTGTTAATATCCTCAGTGATTTGGGTAGTACACAAATTTCCCTAATGGTCATTTTTGAAAGTTTACTTGTTTGCTTATTTAAATTTGGATTTCAAAGGCATGGTCATTAACTAAAGTGTCTCCCAAGACCTATATGACTTATTTATATCTCTTCTACCTCCTTTTATTTTTCCCTTGGAACTGTTTGTTGAAAAACAACAGATATGTATAATGCAAAGTTCCCATAGTCAGCTCCCTAGTCTCATTTAACATGTTCTCTATTACTATAAATTGGCTTTTACATTTTGTAGGCCTTATGGAGGGAGCTCTTGGCAAGAATACCTCATAGGTGGGTTCTATATTTCCATCAGAAAACACACACTGTACAGTGGACTATCTCTAAGGTGACATTGGCAGCTCTGAACATTGATGAGCACTGTCTACGTGCATTAATTTACTGGGGACTGAAAATGAAGTATCTTAATTTTGTCTCTTTTTGTTCATTACTTTGAACATTTCTGTAGCAGAAAAGTAATTCTTCATCTATTATTTGGACATCTTGAACTATTATGCATATAGACAAAATGAAGAGTATGCTTTTTTGTTACTTTATATACCAATTTTAAATTTGTTATTTATTTTCCTTGTACCCTCCAAATGAATTCATGGATTTAATAATTTTCATGTGCATCAGTTATTGCTAATATTAATTATCACTGATGTCCAAATAGCCCAATCCTTAGCTAGTGGTATTCTTTATTAAGTTGATTTTTAAATTATTTTATTAAAATTAGTCTTTGTCATTTGTTAGGACTCGAGGTTCTGACCTCATGTTTTTCTACTTGGCCTTCCTCCAGTGTCTGGGTTCATTTTAGTAGGAAATTGCTTTTAAGAGAACAAGTTATATCCTAGAGTTTCTTGTTTTCACTGGTTTGGAATTTCTTCCTAGATTTTTCTAGGAAAACTCTAAAAATGTTCCTTTCTTTTGAGAGTTAAAACATCACAAGTTGATACTGGTATTTCTAAGTCAAATTCAGGATAGATGATCTTTATTTAGTCTTGACCCCATCTCTTGCCTCCTTCCTTTATCCTGATTCTTGATGACACCAAGAAAATTCCTCATTGCTTTATCCCATAATGTATTTGTAATTGTCTCAGCACAGTAATAGCCATGCTGCCTTCAACATTATGACTAAATGCCTGACAGTTAGAATTGTTTTGTTTTCCTCTTATCTTTTTCCTTATTGTATAATACACTAGCAGAATGGCAATATTATTGTGTTTTACATACCTTGCAATAATTTCTCAGAGTTTAATTATATCACCAACTCAATATGCATTTATTTGTTGTTTTTTAAAGCTTTTTCATTGCTGTGCCAATAAGTCCTGAAAAGAATAATTAGAGGAGGAAAAGTTTATTGGGGGTTCATGGTTTCAGAGGTCTTGGTTCATAGATGGCTGACTCCATTCTTTGGGGCCTGAAGTGAGGCAGAGCATCATAACAGAGGAAACTGGCTCTGGATGTGACACCAGAAAGGGGGAAGAGAAAGAGAGAGAGAGAGAGAGAGAGAGACAGACTCCCCTCTGCTGTGACCTTCACTGTCATTAATTCAGAAACCAGAGAAGGGCAATGGGGGATTGAGAAAAGACAAAAAAAGACATAGATCAAAAAAACTGAGATCAGGTGGGACACTGCACTCTGATGGAGAAACAGTGACCCAGAGCTGGCACAGAACATTTATTATATAGGGTCTCACAATCAGTAAGTTAAAAACTATAGAAGCATTGTTCTTTGTGCATTATAAATTTACAGGACTAGAAATATTTTGTAGCTATCCTACTGTTGCAATGCTAAGAACTTCCTATGGCACCCAGGAAGCCCACCATCCAAAGTTACTACTAAGCCTACAGGTTTGGAGGTCACAGCACTGGTAAACCATTGTGGTTATCTTACAATGCTTAGAATTCTCTTACCCTGGGAGCTGGAGTCTGAGCTCAAGGTCAAAACTGATATAACTGTGCTTTTGCACAGTGCCTCTTTGGGAAGGGCATTACTATAGCAACCAGACTCCTTGACCTGTATCTTTGCACAGGAAGTTCCCAGAGAAAGCACACCACAACCACAAGGCAATCAGAGACCCTGATCCAAATCACAGGTCCCCACACCCCTCACCATGAACAAAAAATATACCCCAAAGGCACATCCCCATTGACCCAGCTCCTTCAACCACAATCTACTTGCCTACAGTTACCACCTAGTTAATTCCTATCAGGGAATCAATTCACTGAGTAGGTTAAGGCTTTCATAACCCAATAGTTTCACCTCTAAAATTTCTTGCATTGTCTAATACATAAGCTTTTGTATTATACATCTAAAACATAACTGATGTCTTTGCTTCAATTTCCTATTTTTTTGGATATTATTTTATTTTATAATTTCATAAAGTATCCATGTAGTTGCAAAGTCAAACTATGAAACATTCTCTATTCAGAGAAGTCTAGCTCCTATTTCTATCCTATCCACTCTTTCCCCTTTGTGCCCACAAAGAAAAAGTTATTTTTAATTATATGATACATTGTCATTGTTTTTCTTGTAAATGTAAGCATGGTGCATTTGTGTGTGCCTGTTGTGCACTTGTGTACAGTAAAGAAAATAATAACAAATTATTTATGGTAAACTATACACTTTTTCCACATGCTTGCTCTCTTTTATTCAGGCCTCATTCCCCATTCCTTTTTATAACTGATCATAATCCTATCTGCAGATTCACCAGAATTTATTCAGTCACCTAATAATGGACATTTGGGTTTGTGATGGTTTCAATGTGAGGTGTTCCCTCAAAACTCATATGTGACAAAATGGAAGAACTTTCAGAGGTAAAATAATTAGATTTTAAAAGCTAGAACCTAATCAGTGTATTTAGCCACTGATATGAATCAACTGGTTGGTAACTGTAAGTAAGTAGTATGTAGACAGAGTAAGTAGGTCTCTGGGAATCTGTACCTTTGGGGTTTACATTTTGTCCTTGGTGAACGGATCTCTCTCTCTCTTGCTCTCTCTCTCTCCCTGCTTCCTGGTTGTCTTGTCCTGAGCTGCTTCCCTCCACCATGCCCTTTTGCCATATTGTTCTGCCTTACTTTGGGCCTAGAGCTTTGGGCTAAGCTGACCATGGACTAAGCCTCTGAAGCCATAAGCCAAAATTAACTTTTTCTCCTTTAAATTGCTTTTTATGTATTTTGGTCACAGAAGGAACAGCTAACTAAAACAGGGTTGTTTCCATAATTTAGTATTACAAATAAATTTTCTGTGCATAGGTGTCTTATCACTATGCCTTACAACAGATCCTTATAAAATAAAATACTTGAGTCAAAGGGCAAATGGCGAGGTAATCCTGAAAGACATTGTCACCTATCATGGCACAGGTGTTGTATCATTTTACATTTTCAATGACACCATTTCCCCATAGTCTCAAAAACAAAGCATATTACCAACCTGTAGATGTTGCCAACGTGTCAGAAAATAAATTTTATTTCACATTTTCCTTTATCTCATTATACTTCAGCTTGAGGATCTTTTTATATGACTAAGGGCAACTGGCCTTTCTTTGTTCTATAAAATACATGTTCATATCATCAAGTCATTTTTCTATAGACATACTAATATTTTTTTACCATGTTCTTGTCTTAGACTATTACATTTATATATTAGCCATTAACTTTTTTCAGTGATAAAAGTCAATTCACATCAAAGTTTCATTGCCACATTGAAATCACTATTATTATGCTATTGAGAAGAAGGCAAAGGCAAACATTAATGAGCACCCATTTTCTAGAGAATAAGCTAAACTAGGGCTCAGAGGTGAATAAATGTAAATACAAAACTTAGAGTTTGTGACTGATTGAACTTATAGAATATGACATGTATAAACTGTCATGTACAACAGAAATTCCCAGGGGGGAGTCCAAATTACTATAGTTTATATTTTATGGGGTTCTTGATGAAGCCCTTCTCTCCCCTGAAGGATATAAATATTGGTAGAGGGCAGAATCATAGGGGATACAATAAAGTGCTGGTAGAAAAGAAGATAATTGAAAAATGCAAAAGTGTCTATAGGTCTGTCAAGTGGTACATGCATCAGCGATGCAGGAAGACAACACAGCATAAAGCTTTCCATCCTCAAGCAAGGAGGCATAAACACACCTCAAGTTTCCAACCTCATTAATACAGATGGGCTTTTTAAAAAGTTAGACAGAAAATGTGAGGAAAAACTAGGAGGACAAAGGCCCATTGATTTTTAATTTTCATTCCAAAAGGAGATTACTCTTATTTCTTCGAATTTAAGATTTAATGAAATGTTTTATTTCTAGTTGTATCAAAATTAGAAGAGTAAAAGAAAGAAAAAAAAAAGTTTCTGGACTACCTGAGAAAGTATCACTAACTTTTTGTGTTAGCCTGGGAAATATTACAGATTAAATCAATATGCTATTTGGGACTGGAAATGGATGCTCTTTCCCAAAAGTAATGCTATTTTTAATATAAGTTTATTCCACTGTATGATAAACGGAAGGTCAAACCTTCTCCAGTGTTTCAGATGGTATTTTTCCTGTAAATGCTTAAAGCTACCATACACAGGCACAGAGAGACTGTAAGTGAGAAAACCGTGAGATCTTTGTCTGAAAGAGACTGTGGAGCCCTCCCTGTGCTCTTTATTGCCAAATGAAAAATAAATAAGCCTAATCACTTATATTATGTGGCCCTTAGTACAGAGCTATTTATTAGAATTGTTAAAAAAAATACAAATCTCATTTCCAGTACCTTATGATTTTTCTGTTCATCCAAGTTGATGTTCCTGAAAAATGTGTTTAGAAAATATACACATTAGAGTCACATTTTGCTATAGATCTTATATCAGATAATACTCATATGTAATATAATATTAAATATATATATATAATATGATGTGCATACTTAGTATGGGTTATCAATAAGTTTGAATTAACTCTCAAATTCAAGCGATATAAACTCCTAACTTATACATTTAACTTAAAAGACAAAGAACTAAACACAAGCTTTTGGCAATTCAAGGCTTTGAAAGAATTGTTTTGATGGCTTGATAATGCCTCTGTATATGAAGATGACATATGGGTTTTAATTTGCTGTCACATCATCATGGATGCACTGGCATCCAACACTACATACTCCATCACCCCCTTCCTAATAAATGGTGAGGGTCTGACCACAGTTCTGAAATAGTACAGAACTCAGTGGTTTTCTAAAGCATGATATGCACAGCCTTGATGTATCAGACGAAATGTCCTAATCTGTTTTAACTGAAATGTCTTAAAATCAGAAAACTCTATCTTTAATGTTGCATGAATCTGTGGTTTCTCGTTTAGCATATGGTTAGTGTGGTGAGTGGGATGTCAATCATGATGGAATTGTTCAATTGGACCTTATTTGTGATGACCTTTTTAAATGACATTATATCTCACATACAAGAATATGAAATTTTAAGGTGTTGAACAGAGCACAGGCTTAGAATCACATGGACTTGAATATAAAAGGAATCTTCTTGTACCACCAGGAAATTTGCCTTATCTAAGAACTTTACTGCCATTATCTCTAAAATGGGTGAATTTCCCACTTCCTGGAACTATTAACTCCTTTCTATTTTCTTGTTTCACTCTCTTACCTCCTTCAGATCTCAGCTCAAACATCATACTGTCAAAATCTTCTCAACCTTCCTATTGAGAATGTACATGGCCATCATGTAGCATTCTGTATTCTTTTTCCATGATTTATTTTGAATATCAGTTAACATCACTTGTTTGTTTATTGCATATCTTCCTGATTAAAATATAGTTTGTATGAAGGAGAAAACTTTTGTTCCCTTTTGTCATTGTTTTATCCTCAGCATTTAAAATAGCCCATGTGACATAGCAGTCTGTATGACATAATAAAAAATAAATCAAATCAAATTATATTAAAAAGGAAAATTATTTCCATTCTAAAGGGATGTTGAGAGAAATAAATGGAACAATTTATTCAACAAATATCAAGCACTGACTTATGTGTGTAAGAATCTGCATAGCTTCCAGAGAAACAGAGGCAAATTCAGTGGATTTGACTCCAATCTTCATTGACCTTACATTGTAATAAATGTAATGAGACATTAAAATATAAATTATACAGTAAATTATTAATTAATTTTATAACTACTGTGAAGGAGAAGTTAAGTGGTAAAATGCGATATACAGCAAGAAAACATTAACTCTCTAATGTCAGGGAAAGTGTCACAATGAAATCATTTTTAATTTGAAACATGAAGGATGAGTGAGATTTCTGGAGTCTGGATTAGCAATGGAGGAATCCAATGCATTATTCCACAAAAGAAATAACATGGGTAATGTTTTAGTTGGCTTTTTTTTTTTTTTTTTTTTTTGCTGCTAAAAGACCTGACCAGAACAATTGTAGAGGAAGAAAAGTTTATTTGGGGACTCACAGTTTTAGAAGTCTTATTTTATAGAAGGCCTGCTTTATTCCCTGGGGCTCAAGGTAAGGCAGAACACCGTGGCAGAAGAGTGTTAAAAAAGGAAGCAGTTCACATGAAGATCAGTTAGCAGAGAGAGAGAGAAAATCTCCATATCTCAAAGCCACGCCCCTAATGAACCACTTCTTCCCACCACACCCACCTACCTCCAGCCACCACTCAGTTAATCCCATCAGGAATGAACTCACTGATTAGGTTAAGGCTAGAACCCAATCATTTCTCCTCCAAACCTTGCATTGGATTATACTTGACTCTGACCCTGCTGCACTTTGCCTCACCTCCAAGGCCTTCCTTTGAAACCTTGGTGGAAGCCTCCATGATCTCCTAACTCCAGCATCCTGCATTCCTGCAGAACCAGCACCATGGGGTTGATGTCAAGGTCTGCCACCATTCTGAACAGTTGCCAAGCCTCCAAGGACCCTTGCTTCAGCAGCCTCTGAGGGACTGGGTAGCTGAGAATGTTGAAAACACTTCCTAGACCCCCTTGTGCAAGGAGAGTGCCCCACTGGTTTCTTCTTAAGATAATTTTCACTTTTACACCTTTGATCTTGACATGGGTGTGGTCTTGCTACCTCCTGAGATGCCCTCAAGCCATCTTTATTATTGTCTCTCAGCAAAGATTTTAGACTTTTTATTTTTTTAATGATAGTAATGTCTTTAACAACTGCAACTTTCTTAGCCCCCAGTTTTACTCCCACCTTTCAAGTCCAAGTTTTTGAAATATTTCTGTTCTATGTTCTTCTCCTGATTATAAAAATAAATTTCACTAAAAACCACCAGCAGAATCCATGTCACTGCCTGAATGCTATGCTGCCTAGATATTTCTTCCACCAGATTAAAAAGTCCATCACTTTTAAAATCAACTTCATGCAAAATCTTAGGACATGGACAAAATGAAGACAACTTCTCAGTAACAACACAACACAAATGTCCTCTAATCCAAATTCCAATAGTGTCCTCCTTTTCTGAATCCACTCGAACCCTGTCTTCACTGTCCATGGTCCTATTGGCATGTGGGTCTTCTGAGCTTCCACCCGAATTGGCCATCTCCAACTTCAACAATCTAAAGCACTTCCAGGTTACAGTGATACATATCTCAAAATTTCTCTCGCCAATTAAAAAAAAAAAAAAACTCTAAAAAATTCTGAACAACTTGATCAGGTTAGTCACAGCAAAGACCCCACTTCTCAGTACCAATTTCTGGTTTAGTCAGCTATTTTGTTGCTGTGACTAAAAGATCTACCAGAACAAATGGAAAGGAGCAAGATTTATTTAGGGGTTCACAGTTTCAAAGGCCTTAGTCCATAGAAGGCTGGCTCCGTTCCTCTGGGCTTGAGGTGAGGCAGAACACCATAGCCTCAGAGTGTGGCAGAGGAAGTAGCTCACATGAAGATCAGGAAGCAGAGAGAGACTTCACTCAGCAGATACAAAATATCTACCCCAAAGCCACAACCCCTAATGAACCACTTACTCTACCCACACTCACCTGCTTCTAGCCACCACTCAGTTAATCCCATCAGGAATAAACTCACTGATTAGGTTGAGGCTAGAACCCAATCATTTCTCCTCCAAACCTTGCATTGACTTACACATGAGTTTTTGGGGGACACCCCATCTAAACCATAACAGGTAAAGCATCTTGAGCACCTTATAAGAACAACTCTGTCCATTTTTCTTGAGGGCACCCAGTACATTGCCTGTTGCATGATGGCTACTCAATAAACAGTAACCTTAAAATGATCAATAAACATATCCAAGTTTTGTTACTTCACACATTCAAAAGAAATTAATAATGATAGAATTTCAATAGTGGCTGTGGGATATGGTATCACTATATATGTCAGGTCTATTCAGGAAATTACAAACAAATCTAAGTACTTCAAAGAGAAGGAATTTAACAGAAAATTAGTATTCTGGTGATGGGAGACCTGAGAAAGCAAAAAGGGACCCAACATGGACCCAAACAGGAAATCATTGCAGCTAAAAATGAAGGAGCCTTGGTGAAATACAGGAGCCAGAGCCAGTTGGTGGAAGTTAGACCACAATGTGGCCAGCTAGTTGGTCCTGAGACATAGTAGAGGACACATGTCCTTGTACTGAAGACACAGGTGGAAATGGAGGGAAGATAACACGTTTCCTCCGGCCTTCAAACCACCTACCAGTGCCTCTCACTGGCTGAACATCCTGGGAAACCACTTACTTGGCAAGGGATCCAGGAAAATATAGTTTATGTGATAGATACAAGAGTAGCAGAAAGACCAGAATGGAACACCAAACAGTCTTGATGACTCCTTCTAGTAATAGGGATGCTAACTAGCTCTGTGTTCAACAGAAACTGCAGCTTTACTTCATAGGTTATACCCTATCCTTCTAGCAGTGGTGAATACACATGATATATCACCCAGGCATGTTAGTCAGCTTTCTGTTGTTATAACAAAAAATGGAGGAAAAACAATTTATATAAGGAAAGATTTATTTTGATTCATGGTTTCAAAGGTTTCAGTCCATGGTCAGCTGGCTCCATTGCTTTGGGCCTTTGGTGAGACAGGGCATCCTGGTGGAAGGGCATGGTAGAGAAAGCCACTCAGCTCATGACAACCAGGACGCAGAGAGGTGGGGAGCAGGGGACTGGAGAGAAGATGGACCTTTCCAGGGCATACTCCCAGTGACCAACTTCGTCGAACTAGCTCCCACCTCTCAAAAGCTCATTTAGCCTTCAGTGGCTGAGTCAATCCACCAATGAGGTCCAAGCCCTCATGGTGCATCACTTTCCCAAAATCTCACCTCTGAACACATGAAACATTGGGAGACGTGTCAGGTACAAAACATAACACCAGGTACATTATCTGTTTCCAATGGCATGGTATATAAATGCTATAAACAATGCAATGACATTTGTGTTAAAAACTCATACTGAAAAATTTTTCAGACATACTGTAATTAAAATGCAAAGTCATAGTGTTTTTTTTTTTTAAATTTTTAAAATGATTTAAAATCAATTATCAAGAAAATTGAGGTAAATTAGAAAAAAATTGGAAAGGTCAGAATGATAACAGTATACATATACACACAGACACACACATATATACACACATCCACACATAATCCATAATCCCGCTATCATGGGTAGTTACTAGTAACACAATGATATGGGAACAATCCTTAGAATTCACAAATGTACATTAATTCTAACTACTTAAATAGACTGACTTTGTAATTGTGATTGTCTTGGAACATGTGTTTGAATCATGCTTGTATAGGGAATAGTTGATTTTTTTTTTTTTTTTTTTTTTTTTGGTCTGGACAATGATGAATCTCTCACTTGCTTATTCTAATATTGTAACCTGTTTTTTAATCAAATCAATATCAGAAACATAGTAAATTGGGGGGTCTTATTTCTTTGCAGAAAATACAGTGAGTTAGCAAGTGATAGAATCAATGAAAATTATAAAGTTCATTAATGTTGAGAGGAAGCAGCAACATAAAGCTTTTCATGGAAATGCATCTGGAGACAATGCCAAGACCTTGTTTAAACATTCCTTTCTGAATTTGGAAACATCAGTAAATAATACTGGACAATATGAATATCTGATCTATTTTTCCAATGTTTTTATAGTTAATTTAATAATTTTACACAATTGGGATAATACTTAGCATAATTTTATATTTTCATTAATGCAGTAGAAAAAGTGTAATATTCTTTCCTAAACTGATGTTATCAGTTTTTTAAATAAGTTTTTTCCCCTTAGGTCTTCAGATTATAAACATTTTAAACTAATGTTTTCAAATCAATTTTGAGAATGGGTGCCATGACCAAAAGTATTTTCTACTTGACAAGAAAAAAAAAAAAAATCTTGCTGAAGGCTAAGCTTTCTTTTTAGCTAAGTGAGAAAACATTTCACAGTGTATTTGCTGAAAACAATCAATAAGTCCCTAGTAGGTATAAGTCAATATATATCAAGTCAAAAGTACACTATTACTTGGAAGTCAATATGTTTTACCAAACATATGGAGAATTTACATTAAAACAAGCACTGGCATTTCCAATCCAATATCCTCTCCTTCCCTTTGGTAGTATAATGTACTGCAACTCACGCAAAATCACATGCCTAACGAAGTCACTCAGTAAAAATTGCATTTAGCCAACTTTCAAGAAAATACTATTTTATTTCATTTGCTCCAAAATGCCTCCTCAGATTGTTAGCCCTTCACTATATTTTAAGGCACTCCTCTCTTTGCCCCTTAACTTACAAGGACCCTGGAGAAGACAATAGTTATGAACAAAATATTTTAGAACCATATACCTCTTTGAGCCCAATGCTTTCTTCTGCCTCCCAGCATTGATATAACTAAGCATTTAATAAAGTCTAACTTGTACTTTTTATTAGCTAAATATTTTCACATGTGGTCTGCTTTATGAGAAGGAAATCCTTGAAAATTGAGTGACAGAAGTCTGTCTTACCTCATCATGGTAGACGCTCCTTGATATCTGTAGTCACTTCTAAGCAACACTATGTTTAATCTTTTCTCTTGCCCGCAAGTGCCTAACCTGCAATATTGGCTCTTGCTGTTACTTAAAAGACAGGGGTGAATTGGAGGGTCATTAGACAGCAATGATAGAAAAGAAGCTTCCTGGAAGCAACAGTGATTTGCTAATCAAGACCTTTACATTATCATTACAACCTATTTATTTACTTTTTGATCAAAACTAAATATTGCATCCTTATGTTATATATAATTTTTGAAGTCTAGTGTAACTCATAATTGTTTTAAAGATTAGAGAGTTGTTCCCATTTTTCTTAGGAAACTGAAAGGGAAACAAGGCATTCTCCCCAGGGCAGGTGCTATTCTACATAATTCCAGAGACAGGACCCATTTTCAATAGGCATTATTAGGCAAAGGAGCCTGTAATGCCCTGGGATAGAGGTCCTTAGCAACAAGAAAGACAGTGTACCCAAGGTACCATGTGCTTGCTCATTTGCCCTACATCTTCAAAAGGCCAACTGACATAAAGTACAAGAATATCAGTGAGTGAAAAAGAATGTGCTGCATTCTTGAAGAGGGACAAGAAGGGAGCTCTGTAAATGCAGGAGAAGAAGGTTTACCTGAGGTTTGAAGATCAAGAGGGACTTCATGGGGATTCATGGCCTGGATTCTAGCTGGGTACAGAGTATCTAGAGGCAGAGATGGAAGAGAGAAATATTCTGGTGACCTATATCAAGCAAATGGATATGGTCTGGTGACTTTGTGGGAATGGCAGATTAATACCATGTCATTCAGCTTAAGTGATTTAGGGAATGGTATTTGAAAGAGTTGGACAAGTAATTTTGATACAAAAATAAAAAATAAAGCCTGAAGGCTCTGTTAATGCATTAGAATTTGCTTTAAAATAGTGGACCCTGGGTTGTTTTGTGTGCTTGATTGTATATGCAGAAAGCAAAAACAAAAACAAAAAAATAATCTGCATGTCTGAATTCTTTGAGGAAGAAAATCTTGGCAATAGTGTCAACAGTGTAAAGAACAGTTTGGGAAGAGAGAAAAAAGAGATAAATACATTAGTTAGAAGATTGATACATTAGTTTAGGCTGCTACTTCCTAAAATATATTTGAAGGAAGTCTAATTTCATAGAACATCCCTAGGAATTGCATGGGGAAGAATAGGAGTTTCTGTAACAATAGGATTTTTGTCAATCCAGAATTAAATAAAGCAAAACAGAGTCCACAACTACAAGAATGTACCTAATAAGTTACTACTCACAACAAATATCAAGGGAGAGAGCTCATAACAATAGCATTTCTGAAAGTTGTTGGGCCATGGTTGTCCCCCTTGAAGAAGTATCTTGGGAAATCGTCCACAAAATTGTATTTTTTCAGCATGATGTTTTCTGCAATGAGATCCTCATTATACTGTGAGCTCCCATAGGAAGTAAAACCTATGGTGCCAATGATTGGATACTCAATTTCTAGGAGAGTTTGGCCTGGGGTGAGTCCTCCAGAAATATTTATTGAATGGAATTGAAAGAAAGGCCTGAATTAGTAGAAGGAATTTGAGGACAGGAAACAGGATAGCAAACCAGCACTTGCATTGTCTGTATTTATTTTTGAATCATTAGTTCTTAGGCTTGGTTCTTCAACAATTCATATTTGGAAGGTAGAGTCATAAGAAAGAAACGGGACATGCTAAATCTTGGGCTGGAACAATTTCCTCGGGTACTCTCCTGTTTATAACTTAAATTGATTTTTTACAAAAGTCATCATGGAAAATCCTTCTTTGTCAAGGTAACATTCTTGTTCAACATGGGTGAGCTGGAATTAATCAGTGCTATAGATAAGGAATGGCAAATAGTATAGCCAAAATACAACCTAATTTACACAGAGTTATGATTTTAGAATTAGAAAGGCTTGATCTGAATGCTTGATTTCCAAGTCACTGAATGTGTGGCGATGGACAAGTTCAGTTTTCTCATCTGTGAAAATGTGAATTTAATAATACTTGTAGACTATTTTAGTGTATCAAATGATGCTCCTGAAGTTCTTTAGGCTATGCCTAGAGCACAGTAGCTCTGCAATAAATGGATGATAGTTTAGAAAAGCCAAGAAAACTCTAGAGCCTATCCTGTCCTAGATAATGTGATAAAATCCCAATCTTTTTCCTAGCAGGCTGATGGCAACTGTCATCAAAATAAGAAACCCAACCAGAAAACCTAGGCTCAAGGATGGGCAGTTTGAAATTTTTGCTTCTCTTCAATACAAAGGATTTCTGTGAAAAATTGTTCACCTTTCCTGAGCTATGGTTACAAAGGCTGTAGTTGAATGACTTTAAGTTGTATGTTTGATAGTGTGCTAAATCTGCCTCCTCAGTCAATACTTTTTAACAATCTTATGAATTAATGACCACCAGTCCAGCTTAGGATGTTCCAGAGAAAAGAAAAAAAGAAAAGTCTATTGATTGTTTGTGATAAAAACATCTCCAACTTATGGCGATTAATGAGAAGCAGACAACATACGATGTGCTTTTAGAAGGAATGGGGATTCTTTGTTAGTGAAGCAGAGATTTTTAAGGGCAAGTATGAGAAGAGCTAAGAATGTTCGAGATTGCAGTTGATTAAATCTGGAGAGGATGCAATTGGATCTCGAGGGAATCTAAGCTAGGTTTGAGCGTGTGTAGAGAAGGCAGAGCAACTAAGGGCTTCCAAACCAGAGAATAAGATGGAAATAATTTTCCTTAGAAACGCAATCTAATAATGGTTATGTCTGAAGTGATTTGATTAGATTAATAGGATATACTTCCCAGCTTCACTAAGAAATTGCAACTTCAAGCTCAGGGACATTTCTTTCTCTTGAATTTGTCACATTTTGCAATAAATGTTGGAAACTGAATGTGATCCACATTTGCTTAAGAAGGTGCTCTGAAGTCTAGCTTCAAGCTCTGCTCCTGACGAAGTTAAACTAGCATTTACATGGCTTAACCCTTGGGTGAGGAATGTTCTCATCTGAACAATGGGAATATTAAGGGTGCTTACTTTAGAAGGGAAGTTTAATGTTTCTAACATTATACAATGGTATACAATAATGAATGTTCAAAAGGTATTAGCTCGTAGATATACTCCTATTTCTCCAATCCTAAATTTTTCTAAGCAACCATTCACATTTCCACAAGATCTTCTCTCATGAAGATTTATCTTTCATTGGATTCAAATTTAGTCTCTACCCCTTTACTTTCATGACCAATGTTTTGAGAAGTATATTCCCAGAAATCTCAGAATTTCTAAGATTTAAAAAAAAAAAAATGTATGCTGTCATTTGATAGTTTGTAGAGTTTTGATCTTGCCTTTCTCACTACATCTCCCTTCCCCTAGGCAACTGCATTTTTAAAACTCACCTTACACTTCTCCCTCAGAGCTTACAAATCTGCCAATTTGGAAAAATAACTCAGCAGTAATACCCCTGAGTGTCGTAAGAAAGTACAAAAATTATGCAACCAGTCTTTATTTTCTGACCCTAAAACCAAAGAACTATAATTTGACTATTTTCATTGATCTGAGACACGGTACTTGTAGCAGTCCTCTTCGCTGTTGTTCACACAGCCAGCCGTTTGTGATCACTATAATTAGTAAGTCACACCAGGTTACTTGGGGGGAAGGTGGCTTCAGTTGTGGCATCTGCACCTACACCCGCTTCACTCCCACCTCTACTCAATGCAAAGCAAGGGGACAACCGTCCCTGGGTAATGGGGCCCCCCAATTGTGTGTTCTTTTACAGAATAAGGATGGCAGGGAAAGAAGTTAGGCCATGGGTCACTGGTCTGCATATCTGTATGTCTTTCTATGGATACTTGGAAGTGCCAAAATTAACTTTAGTTTGAATTCTGTGGAGCAGAAATGTACTTCACATGAATGCTATAATCCATTCACTTGCCTTCGTGGACATACTCCACTATTTTGCTGAAGAGGTTGTGGTCCTTATGAATACCTGTCATTCTGCTCTGATTTATGTATGATGATAGACTGAGATGTCCAGGGATGTTTGTCTCACACTGCATAGCACCATAATGATGTGGAATTTGAAGTTCCTGGATCTGTTTTTAATCTCCTTTTTAGATTGTCCTATTTGCTTTCTCTTCTTGCTTTTAAGCAATTATTTATCCCACACTTATTCCTACCCTGTTCCAACTTATATTTCTAGTAAATTATTCCTTAATCTAAGAAATTCAATACCCAACCTTCTGAGAGTTATATCAACTAGGAAAAAAATTAAGACTAAATGAAGGTTTTGAGGGTTCTATTATGAGTAATAAGCAGTTCCTTCTCGTAAGCATCTCCATGATTCCATTTGCACACTCTCCCACCTGGTCTGTTGAGACTACCTCCTGTCCAGCCTCTCTCTCCTGCTTTTCTCCAGTTCTTTCTTTATGGTTCTGAAGATTCAAATATGGCCACATCATTTTATCATTTACAATCATCTAGAGGTTTTCCACTGACATAAGATAAAATCCAAGTTTCCTTGCATTGATGATTAAGATCCTGAATGTTCTGGAATTTTTCTTCTTTGCAAATTCATAGCTGCTTCATTTGTCTTACATCCTACAATAGAGATATTGGGAAGTTCTTATATTCCCTTAAAACAAAAATGCCTGGCCTATCCTTTAAAATTTCAAATGTGCTACAGCCTCTGCCTAGAATGTGCTTCCTTGTTCCTTTACCTCTGTATCAACCAGGTACTCTTGACACACTGTTGAGTTCTCCAGGCTGGTTCTGGGTCCTCCACAAGCTCCCAGAGCACTGTATGCAGATGCTTGTAGGAAAACGTGCTGTTCTCTGTTTTAATTGCACATTCACTCTCCAGCTTCCTATACCCGACTCCTGCTTCCTTGGGGCACAGGCCTTACACGGACATCTCTGTATTACAATCATAAAGCCCTGAGGTCCTTACCAATCTCATGTCTCCCTCCCAGCAGACCTAGCAATATGTTAAAATTCTCCATCTTTCCAGGCTGCTGTGGATCTCCAGACCTCTCCCTGACATGTGAACATCTTCACATGTGCCAAGAATTGTCACCAGGTTAGTTTTCCCAAGTGCTTCCTTAAGTAGAAATGACTTCCTGTGCATTTTAGTCCAGCTTTCATTCTTATGTGCTGCCTATCATTATATGTCTAAAATGTCCTTGCTGTCAATTATTTGTGAGCCTATGGCCTATGCCAAGATATATATCCTCTAAAGAGGAAGAAATGTGCCCGATTTTATTTTGTATCTTCTAAACCTAGCTTGTTGCCTGATTAGAGTAGGAACTCAGTATGGATACTGTATTAAGTGAATAAATGAGCACTATAATATCAGTGTTGCTCAGCGTGTGTCTAGCAGAGTGATTTTTTTCATTTTTTTTACTTGCATTAATTTGGGCATATTCTTGATGAGTGGTTCTCAAACAGGGCTAAACACTGGAAACACTTGGATATTATTTTGTAAACATCCTAGTTAGTGTTTCTCAAATATTAATGTGCATAGGAATCTCCAAAGAATCTTGAATATGATTCAGTAGGTCTGAAGTGGTGTCTGATATCTTATATTTATAGAAAGCACTCAAGAGATTTACATGCTGCTGAGCCAGGATCACAACAAGTACTGAACCCTGACCTTCTGAATCAAACTCCTAGGGATCTGGCCTGGGGAATATATAAATGTTCCAAAGTGTTCCTCCAAGGTGATGTGACAATCAAAGATTGCCTTATGCATAAGGAGTTACTATGTATCTTCTTCTATTTTCTATTATTCATACACTGCTTTATTATGAAACAACTTTCCAGGAATTGTGCATAAATAGCTGTGACTATATGTATGAAAGAGACAGGAATATTTTTTTTATCTTATGGAGCACAGAATCTAATGAGCAAAACAAACAAAAATGTGTAAAATAAATTATTACACATTGAGATGAATGACCAGAAAAAATATAATGAAGGCACTGATATTGGAACTAATGATGGAAGACCTACATTGAAGATGAGATTTAAATGATAAAAATGCACTCCCATTATATTAGCAGGGCAGCAACATCTTAAACCAAGTTAGAAACCTACAATCCCAGGAATTAGGAAAGTGCTGTGGAACTTCACCCAAATCCATCCTGTTTCCTTTGAGAAATGGCCCAATTTGGAGTCAGCTGCTAGGTTAGACAGGCACCTTTAGGGAAATCTCCTACATCAATGTGCCTGCAGTGTGTCACTTCATTTTGTTTCAATAAACATTTTTGGAGAAATTTACAAACTATCAGCCAAGATCACCCAAATCACTGAGCTTCTCTCTCACTCTCTTTCTCTTTTTGAAGCATCCTAGAGTAAACTTGGCACATTGTAACAATGGGCTCAAACAGGCCCAGAAGTGTTGGTGTCTGCCATATTTGGGATCCTGAACCTAATAAGGTTCAAAGCATTTTCATCCACCACTTTTGTATTTATCATCTTAATCTTGTAGTGTGTGCTGTATGACCCTGAACCATAAATGTGTCATAACTGTGGCCATAAATATGTCTACCACTTTTCCTTCTTGAAGTACAACTCTGCACTGAGCATGCTCAGAAATGTCCATTCTAAACTGAGCATGTTCAAGAATGTGCTGACTCCTCAGTGCCCTATTATATGAATATGTATAGGTTCTCCAAATTAAATCTCCATGCTTCTATGTTTTTATTGTGGAAAGCGTTGCAGATAACTCTAGTGTTTTCCTTATTCAGTACTGGTAAATCTTTCTCCAATTTTTTTAATTTTTAAATTTTATTTATTATAATGAGTTATCTTTCTCATTTTTTAACATTCTGACCAACAAGAGAATACATTGTGTTCATTTACAAGAAGAGTGACAATAGTCCTCTGAGCCCATATGCAAATTCAATTAGTTCTGAATATTTAGAAATTCAGAATTTTACAAAATGAATTGGTAACTCAATGTTTGTTAGTGATGATACACTCTGTCCTCTGCACAGAGAATTCACAGTCAACTTGGTAAAGTGTGAAGCCTGGTTTCCAGCTTCAGTCAGAGGGGGTTATAACGAAGTACCCAAAATGCCCCCATTTCAGTCTTCCCTTGAACCAAAGTGCTGGTCCAGCTCCAGCAACCAATAGGAATGCATGGCTTCTGGTTGGAACTCATACATGTCATAGTTTACATTGGAAACTCACTAAGACCTCAGCTGTTAACTTGGAAATAAACATGTCAGTTCAACGTCTTCTGACACTTTTTGTCTATTCTCTCTCTCTCTCTCTTTTTTTTTTTTTTCTTTTTTCTTTTTCTAGTAATGGGGATAGAACCAGGAATGCTTTACTACTAAGTTATATCACCAGTCCTTTTTATTTTGAGACAGAGTTTCACTAAGTTGTTTATAATCTAAGATAATAGTTTTATGTATTTGTTTATATCCTTAGGTTAAGCATACTTTACTTTTGAATAAATTATATATTTTATTACTCATCGTATTATACATTTAAATACTATAAATTTTGTTCTAAGTTCTTTAGGTCCCAATTCTCAAGTCTATTAAAATTAATTAATGATATAAGATAGCTTGCTAAGTTGCTGAGACTGGCCGCCAACTTGTCATCCTTCTGCCTCCCTAGTTGCTGAGGTCCTGAGATTATAGGAGTGTCCCACCAAGTGTGGTTTACTTCCTTTTCTTTCTTTCTTTATTTCTTTCTTTCATTCGTCCGTCCTTCCTTCCTTCCTTCCTTCCTTCCTTCCTTCCTTCCCTTCCTTTTTGTGGTAGAGATTTTGTTATCCATTGCATTTCAAAACTATAGACAACTAGACCACAATTAGACCACAGTCCTCACTTCAAAGATAGCAATTCTTCACCCTTTATCATGGATTCCATACTTGGGGGGATTTCCAGTCCTTAATTCCTTCATCATGACTCATCTTTCTAGCATTTCAGCGCCTCTTCTAATTTAATTTATACCCTCTGTCTTGATTGAATAATAAAGCCAAAATTGGCATCCCCCTTGTTTTTCTATAAATCAGCACAATTTGTAGCTTGCCTCTGATAAAGGCTTCCAGAATTCTCAAAATGCATTTATTTTGAAACATACTTTCTAAATAGTCCAGTGTTTTTCCAACACAATTCTTAACCAACATTGCAACAAAAAATCTTTGTGTGCATTGAAATAGCTAGTCAATTCATTTTACAACAAATAGAAATAAAATAATCTAAGATGATTGTTTTATTAATTTGCTTTTTTTTCTTATGTTAAGCATATTTTATTTTTGGGTTAACATTATGTATTTTACATTGTTACTTACCACCTTGTATATCCAAATACTATAAATTTTATTCTAAATTCTTCAGATCCCAATTCTCAGATCTGTTACAATTAAATAACTATATAAATCAGCTCAATGTTTGGAACATGTAAGAACTTAATAAATAGCAGTTACTTTTATTAATATTATTATTCTCTTTAACACCATGACATAGGATTTTTTGAATAGAAATCTTTAAATCTTATTATCCATTGCATGGAAAAAGCAGGAGAGTTTATACGTCAGGCCCAATATTCAAAAGATTCAAATATGTGATAAAACAGTTTTAAACACAATAAATAAAATATTGTACTTTTAAAACAATGGTTTGTGCTCAATTCTTTGTATGGGGGTGGGTAAGAGGGGTGACTGGGTACTGAGGTTGAACCTGGCTTGCTCTACCACTGAGCCACATCCTCAACTCTCTTGTGTTTTGTTTGTTTGTTAATTTTTTATTTATTGAGACAAGGTCTTACTATGTCACCCATTCTGGCCTTGGACTTAGGGTCCTCCTGCCTCAGCCTCCTGCATTACTGGGGTTATAAACATGTGCCTCTGCACAGGCCTGCTGTCAAATCTTGAGATTCTGATGGAATGAAAGCAAATAGGAACCCATGGATTGGCATTGTTTTGGGTGTTTCATTCATACAATGTTTTCATTCATACAATCACTGAATTGCTAAAAATGTGTCCTATTTCTACAGATGTTAAAATTGAGGCCCCAAGATATTAGGGAAGTCACAGAGTCAGAGAGAAATTGAATTAAGAGACAAACAGATCTGTTTTATGCTTAAATCCAAAAGTGCACGTTACTTCCAAAATTGAACTGCCATTTGGAAGAGCAGAGACTCACATCTGTGCAAATGCCTCTCCTCATCAGATCAGCCCTGGGACAGTAATCTTGTCATTCTTCCCTGTACCACCCTCTGCCCTTCCATGAAATAACAGTTCCATTGGGTGCGAGCGCTGCTAACTGGGATATGGGTAGGTTTTTTAATCTACAAAAGGAGCCAATAAACATGGATTAAGTTCAAATCATTAGTTGTGGCAATCCCTCTCTATTGTAAATTTTTAATTTGTTAAAATGATGATCAGTTTCAAGGAAACAAAGATCATTTCCATTGAAATGAAACGCTCTCCCTGGAAAAACCTTCAGGATTATAGGCCATTTAACTGAAGGTTTACAATGTTACAATAATGACCCATGCTAAAGTTCCTCTTGTCTCATTTACCTATTCATCTCCATCACCCCAATAGCATGTTATACCTTGTGGACATTGGCTTTTTTTTTTTTTTTTTTTTAATTACACATGTCAGAAAAACAGGTTTAAGCACATACAAATTTTTTTACAGAGATTTTTGTAGCATGTTAAATACGTAAATATGCATCACATGTAACAATAATAATTTTTTGTGGTAAAAATACCTATTAAGCTTTGTTACAGGACTTGCATTCTGTGCACAGGTATAGGGAAATCCTCTCTGTACATTTGACTTAAGTGATATCATATTTGAATCCTTCAATCCTGTTAGGATTCTATCACATTTATATCACTTCTTTGAGAGTGTATTTCAGTAACAGTTTCAAACGGCTTTGAGCTGGTTCTGCAAGTTATTCTGGTTCACTTCAGAGTATTTCAAGTCAAACCAGATAGACAGAAATGTTTCAAAGATATCTGGGGTTACCAAAGTTGCAAATAAAGAAAGGTTGAACTGAAATAAGGAGGTGAGAACGCAGATCAATTAAACAGCCACATCTAGTCACAAGAAGTAGAAAAATGATCACTGAAACTTTTTGATAGCATAAATATAATAAGGTATGGAATAAAGTCATGTTATGATGCAGTCACCCTCCTGCCTGGTGCACTAACCAGGGCCTGGTTGTGCACTGAGGGAGGAGGCCCCACACAGAGCCGCTCCAAGGTAGAGCTCCAGCCCCTTGGTATGAATTGACTTCTACCTCTCCCTCCACCTTTTCTAACACAAATATCTCTGGTAGAGCCCTGGATCTCAACTCTTTGGGAGATGGCCAAGGCCACCTGCCCATATCCTCTCCAGCTGCAGAAAAGTTCTCCCTTCTTTTTGACAGCCCAGACTGTACAATGGCAATTGTGATCTACATTTCTAACCACAAGAAAGCCCATGCGTGCTTTGTTGCAATGTCATTGCTATCACTAAAGCTTGTAAGTTGGGAGAAGGGAGAGGCCAACTTTAGAGAAGAAACAGGGGCACCTTTGCTGAATAAATTAAAACTCAGCTGGTCTTTAAACAATTTCCTCTGACAAAGAGGACAGGGTAACCTCAGTGAAGGGAAAACAGAGTCATAAAGCAAGAATGTGAACCAAGTTTTCAGCGTTGCTAGACCAGCAAACATGGAGACCAGAAAGACAATATCAGCCTGAAGGGCCTCCCAGGCTAGGATCAGAGTTTTGTTATGGAGCTTCCAAAATATTTTCAAAGTGCTTTAATAAATAAACAAATAAATTAGCACAGGTATATATTTATCTATTAAATATAAAGCCATAAAAAGACTTCAGGAAAATATTCATAAGTTCCCTTTTTTTTCTGAGATTTCCAGCAAATGATAGGAAAAGTATTCCATGTTATGATGTAGTCAGAAGGTCCACACTAGAGACCAACCAAACGGGGCTACCTGGTCTTGACATTCATTCTACAAAATCATGAGCTAAATAAATGTTTATAATGTTCCCTTCTTCAGTCATTTAGTTATAGTCATACAAAATAGAATAGGACACCTTAGGTTCTTAGTGATATCTCAGTATAGAATCCTGCAAAACTGCAAGAAATGGGGTCCCCTTATTTAGTGTCCATCAGGTTTTTGCCACAATTGTGATAGTTTCATGTCTAATATTGAGATACCAGAAATTAAGCTGTCCATTTTTTTGTTTGTTCCCCAAAAGCCTAATTCAGTGCCGGGCTCATGATGTAAGCAGAATCATATATCTCAATATTTTTATGAAAGATAAATATAATAAGGAATAAAGTCAATATAACAGATATATTTCAAAATTATGAAACCACAGGAAAGAGAAAATATTTCTGAATTTTACTGGCAATGCATGTTATTTAATATTAGCTAGACCTAGTTTAAAATCCCAATTCTTCCTCTTACTAGGTATGAGACTATGAGACATGTTTTCCATTTCTCTGAGTTTTGTGTCTTCAGTTATAGAATTGAGAGACAAAAGAGACATATTTTTAATCAAGACAAAATGTAATAATACATATAAGATCCCAGCCCAGTGCTGCATAGCAGGGTGACTTGAGACATGGTACCACAACCAAAATTCCAGCACCACCATTTACTACTTGTGTGACTCTGGGAAGGATAATATTTTCCACTGTACCTCATGTTCTTCATCTGAAAGATTAGAACAGTAATGTCATCTACATTTCTGAAATTATGTGTGAAATGTACAATGAGTCAATATTTGCAATTCATGGTCACATCTGGGTCATGGCAATGGCTCCATAAGTTGTAGATATTAATATTGATAAGTGCCTGAAATGTAACAAATGATCAAGAAAACATAGTTGTATTATGCTAGAACTTGATGAGGAGTTCCTGGGTCCTTGAATATGAGAATTTACAGTTTGGCACAGGAGGGAGTGGGGCAGCTATAAAAGTGCAAAGCTGACTGAATTCCTGGTAGACTGGGAAGCAAGAACTGACAGAAACACCAAGTTGCACACCACAGACAAAAAACTGCAGTAAAAATGAAGAGCATACTTTAGATGTCACATAAAATAAAGAGATATGTTTTAGGATGGATTTCCTGTAGAGATTCTTGAGGCAATGGAGAGAGGGAGAGTCCATGGCTGTGTGTGCATATGATGTATAACGAAATTAAATCACAGAAGGAAGATGACTTGAGTCACCTGCTGAATTCCTCCCTATGAGTGCCACCCACTTATGTCTTAAAATGTTATCAATTATAAAAATAGCATAATTTAGTATCATCAGTAATAAATAGAGCACTGTAGATATCAAGACCTATAAACAATAAGTAAATGTGTATTTCTTAACTAACAGGCAATTTCACAGAACTAAGTCACGTTTCTCTGGTGTTCTTTCTTACGGCAATTTGCTTCTTTCCTGCAGGCGAGGGCAGGACATACTCTGTTTGAAGTGGAGAATCCTCTTCCCTACCAGATTGTCAGCTAAGCAGTAGGAATGTACAAATAGGAGGTTGCAAGTGAACCATTTTTTTCCTAAGGCTTGAAAATAAGATTTCTTTTATCAGAAATCTGTTTTTTATTCAGAAAACTGTGTTACCCTTTTTTCTGTGCAGAAGTATGAGAAAAACATCACACAAGCAAGTGGCCTTCAAGGTACACTACACATGCATTTCTATCAGTTGTTTGATCCACATTTAGATGATCCAATATCAAATGATAATGCTCTATTCTATTGTAATCAGAGAGAAGATAAAATGCTTATAAAGTAATGGAAACTGGCACCTTCATTCAAGCAACTCTGCCTGTTCCAGGCTGCTTCGGTTACAGAGGATGCTATCAAAAAAATGGCAGAAGATTTCGTGTATTAAGAATCAGATCATTTCCCAGCACTTTATACACTAGGTAGCTTATGGAAATTGAGTCTGTTTTCAATCTCATATCCTTGCCTTAGAACAATATCTACACCACACAAACATATATAATTGTAATGATACATCATTCTCCTACTGACAGTAGATGTTAATGAAATGAATCTGCAATGGAACCTTCAGAGGAAGGACTCGGGATGGGACTTATATTGAAGCAGCTTCTAGTCCGCCATTTAAAACCACTTCACATCATTGTGTCTATTTGCAGCAAAGATACACTGTTCATCTCAGCAATTTATGTGCAAATAATTTCTTGAAGATTCTTTCAATTCACTAAAGTTCTTTTCTTTATTTTTGATTTTTTATTAGTGCATTACAATTGTACATCATGTTGCTGTTCATTTTGACTTAATTGTACAAGCATCAAATGTTTTTATCTATTCAATTCCCGGGGTTTACACGTTCTCTATCTTCCTCCCTCCCCCTATTCATTTTCCTTTACTCTACTGGTCTTTCTACTATTTATTTAGAGTTAATTTTTTAAATTAGAGCTATGGATATAGATAAAAGTGAAATTCACTGTAGTATACTTGTAAACATCATACATAGGAAAGTTTGATCAGATTCATTCCAGTTCATTCCAGTTCCTCAATTTTCCCATCCCCCCTACCTACCCTCAAACCCCTTCCTCTACTCCATCGATCTTTCTCCTATTTTCAAAGGATTTCCCCACCTTTCCCCCTTATTTTGGTCTGGCTTCCATATTATGAGAGAAAATGTTTGATCCTTCACTTTCTGGGTCTGGCTTATTTCACATACCACGATGTTTTCCAGTTCCATCCATTTTCCAGCAAATGCCATAATCTCATTCTTCCTTATGGCTGTGTAAAACTTCATCGTACATATATATTACATTTACTTCATCCATTTTTTCTGTTAGTGGGTTTCTGAGCTGCTTCCATAACTTGACTATTGTGAATTGCGCTGCTATAAAGATTGATGTGACTATGTCCCTGAAGTGTTGATTTTAGATCTTGTGCATAGGTACCAAAGAGTGGGTTATATGGTGGTTCTATTCCTAGGTTTTTAAGGAATCTCCATACTGTTTTCAAGAGTGGTTGTACTAATTTACAGTCCCACCAACAATGTATGTATGTACCTTTGTGCCCCATATCCTCACCAACTTGTATTGTTATTTGTATTTGCAATGATTGCCATTCTGAATGGAGTGAGATAAAATCTCAACATATTTTGATTCATGTTTCCCTGATTACTGTGACATTGAACTTTTTATTATTATTTGCTGGCCATTTGTATTTCTTCTTTTGATAAGTGTCTCTTTAGTCCCTTTTCCCATTTAGTAACTGGGTTGTTTATTTTCATGGAGTTATTCATATTCATATTCTGAATATTAATCCCCTGAGTAGCAGGTTGCAAAAATCTTCTCCCTTTCTATAGGCTGTCTCTCATGCTCGAATTGTTTCCTTTGCTGTACAGAAGCATTTTAATTTGATGTCATCCCACTTATGATTCTTAGTATTATACCTTGTGTTTCTGGAGTCTTGTTAAGGAAGTAGGTGCCTTCCTAAATAAGTTGTAATATTAAATCTATGGTTTCTTATATAATTTTTAGAGTTTCTGATCTATTTTGTAGGTCTTTGATACACTTTGAGTTGATTTTTTAACCATTATTATCACAATTTTAATTTGTGTACCAAAATGATTAAATTTTTTTTAGTTTATCAATATAATTTATTTATTTATATTTATTTATTCAATATTGTTGTATATATTACAGTAGCATGCTTTACAATTTGTAATACATAAAAAGAGCACCTTTTATTTTTATGCATGGTGAGAGATAGGGATAAGTTTTATTATTCTACAAATGGATATAGAGTTTTCCCAGTACCATTTGCTAAAAATACTATTTTTTTCTCCAACACATATATTTGACACTTTAGTCATGTATTAAATGACTGTATTTATGTGGATTTGTTCCTGTGCACTTTATTCTATTCTGTTTGTCTTCATGTGTGTTTTTATTCCAGTGCCATGCTGTTTTTGTTACTATAGCTCTGTGGTATAATTCTAGGTCCTGAATTGTGATGCCATCGACATCGATTTTTTTGCTCAGAAATGCTTTATCTATCTGGTTTTCTTAAATGTTCCAAATGAATTTTATAATTGTTTTCCTTTTCTATTTCTGTGAATAATGCCATTGGTATTTTGATGGGGGTTACATTTAATCTGTATAAGATTTTGGTAAATGACAGTTTTGAGAAGATTAATTCTGCCTATCCGAGAACATGGAAGATCTTTCTAAATTTGAAGGTTTCCTTCACTTTCTTTCTCCAGTGTTTTACAGTTTTCATTATAGAGGTCTTTCACCTTTCTCATTAGATGAATTCCAAAATTTTTATTTTTGTTAAGGTTATTGTGAATAGGATAGTTTTCTTATTTTTTTTTCATCATTATTATTTTTTTGGTACTGGGGATTGAACTCAGGGGCACTTGACCACTGGGCCACATCCCCAGCCCTTTTTGTATTTTATTTATTCATTCATTTATTTTATTATTCTAATTTGTTGTACACGTTTGCAGAGTACATTTCATTTCATATTACATATAAAGAGCACAATTTTTCAAGTTGCTGGTTTAATATAAAGTATTTTTACAACAATTGTGTCTTCATACATGTTATTTAGGCTAATCATGCATAACTCAGTCTGCCATTATTCCTATCCCCTTGTCCCCTTCCCTCCCTCCCCCCTCTTTGTTCTATTTAAAGCTCTTTCATTCCTCTCATTCCCTCTCTCTTGCCTTTATAAGTTAGTATCTTCATATCAAAGAGATCATTTGACCTTTGGTTTTTTGAGATTGGCTAACATCACTTAGCATTATTTTCTCCAACTCCATCCATTTACTTGCAACTTCCATGATTTTATTCTCTTTTAGTGTGGAGTAGTGCTCCATTGTGTATATATATGCCTAAGTTTCCCTATCCATTCATCTGCTGTTGGGCATCAGGGTTGGTTCCACAATCTAGCTATTGTGAATTGTGCTGCTATAAACATTGATGTGGCTGTGTCCCTGTAGTAAGCTGTTTCTAAGTCCTTTGGGAATAGGCCAAGGAGTGGGATAGCTGGGTCAAATGGTGGTTCCATTCCCAGTTTTCCTAGGAATCTCCATACTACTTTTCAGATTGGCTTCACCAATTTGCAGTTCCACCAGCAATATAAAAGTGTGCATTTCCCCCACATCCTCGCCAGAATTTACTGTTTTTTTTTTTTTTTTTTTTTTTTTGATAGCTGCCATTCTGATTGGAGTAAGATGAAATCTTAGAGTTGTTTTGATTTGCATTTCTCTAATTGCTAGAGATGTTGAACATTTTTTTAAATATTTGTTGATTGTTTGCATATCATCTTCTGAGAAGTGTCTGTTTAGTTCCTTGGCCCATTTATTGATTGGGTTATTTGGTTTTTTTTGTGTTAAGTCTTTTAAGAGCTTTACAAATCCTTGAGGTTATCGTTCTATCTGATGTGCTTGTGGTAAAGATTTGCAGACAAACCCACACACCTACAGTTATCTTACATTAGACAAAGGTGCCAAAATTGTTCACTGGAGAAAAGACAGCCTCTTCAACAAATGGTGTTGGGAAAACTGGAAATCCTCATGTAATAAAATGAAATTAAATCTCTTTCTCTCACCATGCACAAAACTTAACTCAAAGTGTATCAAGGACCTAGGAATTAAACCAGAGACCTTGCACTTAATAAGAAAAAGTAGGCCCAAATTTCCATCATGTTGGTTTAGGCTCCAACTTCCTCAATAAAACCCCTATAGTGCAAGAACTAAAACCAAGAATAAATAAATGGGATGGATTCAAACTAAAAAGCTTCTTCTCAGCAAAAGAAACAATCAGTGAGGTGAATAGAGACCTTTCTTGTATTTTATTAGAGATAGGGTCTCACTGAGTTGCTAAGTGCCTCTCCATTGCTGAGGCTGGCTTTGAACTCGCGATCTTACTGCCTCAACCTCCCAAGTGCTGGAATTACAGGCGTGCACTACCTCACCTGGCTTCCTAATTTCTTTATCAGCAGATTCATTACTGGGAATAATAAAGTGATTGATTTATATGTATTGATTTTGTATCTGCTACTTTGCAAATTTTAGTTAGCAGCTCTAGAAGTCTTCTTGTGGAGTTTTCTGTATACAGGATCATGTCATCAGCAAACAGATAAATTGATTTCTTCTTTTCCTATTTCCATTCATTTAATTTTCCTCTCCTGCCTATAGTTGCAAGAACTGTGTTGAATACAAGTGGTAAGACAGGATGTCTTATATTATTCCTGTTTTTAGAGGAAATATTTTCAATTTTTCTGTATGATGTTGGCCTTGGGTTTGTTGTATATAGATTTTACAGTGTTAGGGTAAGTTCCCTCTATCTCTACTATATCTAGTGTTTTAATCATGAATGGATGCTGGATTTGTAAAATGCATTTTCTGCCTCTGTTGAGATAACCATGTGATTCTTGTCCCTAACTCTATTTATGTGGTGAATTATATTTATTAATTTATGTCTGTTGAACCATCTTGTACCACGGTGATGAAATCCACGTGATCTTGGCACACAATCTTCTTAACTATTTTTGAATGCAGTTTGCCAATTATTTTTTAAGAATTTTGGCATCTATGTTCATGAGGATATTGGTCTGACTTTTCTTATTTTGATGTGTCCTTGTCTGGTTTTGATATCAGGGTGATACTAGCTTCAGAGAATTGGCAGTGTTCCCTCCCTTTTTATTTCATGGAATAGTTTGAGAAGGATTAGTATTAGTTATTTTTTAAAATATTTTAGAAAAAAAATTAAAAATAAAAAATCTTTTAGAATTTGACTGAGAATCTATTTGTTCCTGGGTTTTCCTTTGTTGGAAGGTTTTTAATAGTTACTTCAATTCATTGCTAGATGTTGGTCTGCTTAAGTTTTTTATAACCTCATGATTCTATTTGAGTAGATCATATATCTCTAGGAATTTGTCAATATGTTGAAGGTTTTATAGAATATTATAGTTAAGTTTTCAAAACAGTTTCCGATGATTCTCTGGATTTCTTAATGTTTGTGAAAATATCTCCTTTTTATTTCTATTTTGTTAATTTGGTGTTCATTCTCTTTCTTTTGGCTAGTTTATCTAAGAGTTTGTCAAACTCATTTGTCCTTTAAAAAAAAATGATCTCATTGTTTCATTGATCCTTTGTCTTGTTTCTTATTCTCTATTTCATTAATTTCAGCTTTGATTTTAATTATTTTCTGTCTTACTCTGATTTTAGCATTAATTTTTCCCTCTTTTTCTAGGGCCTTAATGTGTAATGTTAGATTATTTTTTTAATCTTTATTTTTTTGAACGTAGAAACTCAGTTCTAAACTCTTTCTTCTTAGAACTGCCTTCATACTATTGTATCTGTAATCTTACTTGTTTTTAATAATTCTTTTATTTCTCCTGCAATCGATTCCTCATTCAAGAATGTATTATTTAATCTGCAGATGTTAGAATTATTTTTATATCTTGTTGTTGATTTCTAATTTTATTCCCTTAATCTGATAAGATACGAAAATTGTCTCTAACTTTTTTTATCTACCAAGATTTGTTTTGTACTCCAAAATATAATCTATTTTGGAAAAAGTTCCGTGTGCTGCTGTGCAGAAAGTGAATTCAGTTGTGAAGGATAAAATATTCTATATATGTGTTAGGTCCACTTGATTAACAGTAATTTTTTAGTTCTAAAGGGTCTTTACTTGCTTTATGTCTAGATGATCTATCTACTGGTGAGACAGGTGTTTGAAATGACCTTTCATTGTGATGTATTTGATTATTTATATCAAGAAGGGTTTGTTTTATGTAAGTTGATCCACCATTGCTTGGGGGCAATTCATTGCTATGCTGATTTTCATTTTTATTTTTCATTTCTTTTGCATGAAATATTTCATTGAGTATGTTTTTTTAAAATTTTTATTATTCCAATTTGTTATACACATTTGCAGAGTACATTTCATTTCGTATTACATATAAAGAGCACAATTTTTCGAGTTGCTGGTTTAATATAAATTATTTTTACAACAATTGTGTCTTCATACATGTATTTAGGGTAATCATGAATAACTCAGTCTGTTTTTTTTTTTTTTTTTTTTTTTTTTTTTTTTGGTGCTGGGTATTAGAACCCAGGGCCTTGTACATGCAAGGCAAGTATTCTACCAACTGAGCTACAACCCCAGCCCAACTATTGGTTTCTTCTTTAACTTCTCTTTCTTTCATTCAGCATAGCCAATCCAGTAGCAAATTCTGATATCTCTTTCTTCTTGTATTGTAAGCTTACAGGTTATGAATTCCTTTAGTTTGTGCTTAGCATGGAGGGTTTGTATTTCATCTTCAAGTCTGGAGATTAGTTTTGCTGGATACAATAATAATCTTGGTTGGCACCTTTTTTTCTTTGTTCTTTTCATTTTTTTTTTCAGGGCTTGCTATATATTCTTCCAAGCTCTCCTTGCTTTAAGAGTCTGAGTTGAGAAATTAGTAGAAATCTGAATTGGCTTACTTCTAAGTATAAACTGCCATTGTATTCTTGCAGCTTTTACAATTCTGTCATAATTCTATATATTAGGCATTTTCATTATATATCTTGGAGAGGACGTTTTTTGATTATGGCTTTTTGGGGTTCTATATGCCTCTTGCATTTGGATTTTCATCTCTTTTGAATAGATAATACTCATATCCTGTCCATTCTTGATAAACAAAGGAAATTTCCCCTTATTTGTTGGATCATTTTTCACTTCAAGTGGAACTTCTTTGGCATGACATTTAAACTAAACTTTTTCTTCTTTCCAACATGATGTATAAAATGTTTGCCATAAATTACATGTTCTGGCTTTGTTTTATTTCTCTGGCCTTCTGGCTTTTTTGCCTTTTTAATATAAGCTTTCTGTTTCTATTGTCAGTTTCTGTTTCCTAAAATTGTATGGGTGGCATACTCTTCACTATTAAGAGGAAAGAGTAACTCCCTTACTGGGTTTGAACTGAAGACGGATTCTCCCTCTGGATGGAGTTGTAAATGTAAAGCCAGTTCTTTTGTAGAATAGCCAGTGACAGTAACAATGGGGAGATTTTTGTCTGCATTAACATCCTGTGCCTACTCTCATATGGATTCATGAGCATTTTTTTTTTCTTATCTAATACCTGCTATGTGCCCAGTATACTGAAAAAAATATAGCCGACTTTATTTGAACAGAGTGACTTAAGGTAAAATACAGTTTTCCCCTCTGGGAAAGCTATGGAAATTCATTCTGGGCCTGCATGTATATCTGGATGGTCCACCTGTGTTTAAAACATGAGTGACATCTGCCTTATCATAATCTTCTCATAAAAAATACATTTACTGATGTCAGAGCACCCCTTCTGATGCTTAGTTTCCACCTCAAGAGTTTTGCTCATTTACACACATGTGTGTATAGATATTTAAAATTTAGTTTTAAGTGAAATTTTTTATACGCTTTGACAATTTGATCAATTGGAATTGCTAAAAAGAGATATTTTAAATTTAAAAAAAAATGAACTGTGATTGCAAAGGGACTTTCATGTATTTAATTTTCTATTTAGAATCTTGCTTCCTAAATTCACCTGAGGGAGATAAGAACTAGTGGGACATCACAGCTGTCAATTCTTAATTCAAAAATTACCAGCAATATGAAGAAATAGACACGGCAGAAAAGATATGAATTATCTTGTCAAAAAAGGATGAACAATAATTTATACATACATACACATATATAAATTAAAATAAGACAACTAAAACTAGAGGCAGAAAGATATGGTTAGAAGTTTTGGGCACAAATTAAACCTGGTTTATATCTCTTCTACTTAAAAGTTTTATGAGTATGTTAATTAGACAGTTTTGGCTGAAAGTCATAGAAAGTCATGCAAACAAGGTAAAGCACAACAGGCATTTTCTTGGCTCAAGTTACTATGAGGAATACTGGGAAAGCTCACAGGAACCAAGATAGAGTTACAGGTAACTGGGTCTCAAACGCTGGAACCATAATTCAACATGGCCATGACTATTTGCTTTGATCCTCTTTACCTTTTATCCATCCTAAGCTTAATGTTGAAAAGACCTCTACTGCCAGTAGATAAGATACTTGCCAACATGTTCTAGATAAGCAACTCCAGTAGAATGAATCCTCCTGTCTCAATATCTACATATCAAATCCAGTAGAGAACTCTGTTTGATTTTATTCTATCTCCTATGGTGTCACTGCAACTAGACAAACAGAGGAATGCATTGAACAAGATGGGTCATAAAAACAATCAACAAATAAGAAAAAGCAATTCTGCTATGAGAAGAAGGGAAATATTTTGGTTACCTATATTGATAGGCATTTAAGTGTTTAACTTTAAGCAAGATTTAAAAAATTGTTTCAATATTGGTTTCCTTGTTTACAAGTTAGATTAAAAAATTTGCTAACTACCCATACTAGGTAGGACAAGTACAAAGAGTATATAAAACTTCCTAGAAAGTGGCCAATAAATTGCAGAATTCAACACATGTGAATTCCAACCACTACCTATATGTCTTAGTATTTGGGAGCTGCTATAAATATATCATAAATTAGATTGCTTACCAACAACAAAAATTTATTTTTCACAGTTCTGGAGGCTGGCAAGTCCAAGATCAAAGCAGTGGCAAATTCAGTTCAGTGTCCTGTAAAGGCTCACATACTAGTTCATGGATAGCCTTCTTTTGCTACTTCCTCACATGGTGGAAGGGGCAAGAAGTCTCTTTTGGCATCCTTTTTAAAGGCATTAATCCCATTTGTGAGGATTCTGCCTCCTCCCTGCCCCAACTGAATCACCTCTCAAAATTCCCATCTCTTAACACCATCACCTTGGGGGAGTTAAGTTTTCAACAGATGAATTTGGAACATGGGACACAATCATTTTGACCATGGCACTATGTAACCAACTCCAAAATCACCATAGTTTAGCAAATAGCAATTACTTCTTGTTCAATGAATGGATTATTAGTGATAGGAGACTCTCTCAGTGATAAGGAACTTCCTTTTAGAGCAAAAGTATCCTCGCCTTGGGTTCTTTTACATTCAGCTGTTGGAAGTAAACATTAAAAGTAAAGAACATACACGTTTCCTACAAATCCATGATAAGAAGTCACATACAGTTAGGGAAGCATTTAAAGTATGGGCCTTCACAGGTCAGTCACCTCTCATTGACAGTTTCCCACAGTTAAGGGAGGAGAGTGGATTTCAACTAACAACACAACATACACCACCGCCACACCTGGATCAAATGATCTGTAAGTAATCTCTTTGCGTACAGAATATTGAGCCAAAAGGATCAGGGAAGTCAGCAAAATTAAAATTATTTAGGTTACTATAAGATACACAGAGACTCATTGATCTCAAGCTGTATTTCTAAGTTATACTATCACCCTGATAAATCTTTCATGTGGGAAAGAGAGGTCAGGGTAAGCCATGATATCAAGGTACTCTGAGTTTATAAAAGCAGATGCATTAAATCCACTTAATAAAGACATAATACTACAAAATATTGCATGGGAAACAAATAAGGATTCTGATTAAAATTTTAAAAGATTTTATATTTGGAATCTGAAGGGTTAGGTTTATATAAAAGGTGATCTGATGGGTTAGGAATGTGACTCAGTGGCGGAGGGTTGTCTAACATGCATAAAGCCATGGGTTCAATCTGCAACGTTGAAAAAAAGAGAAGTTGAACTAGTTTACTAGTTAGCCCATAGTAGTAGAGAAGAACAGGGATTACAGAGGTTGGGGGACAGGAGCATCAGGGAAAGGGGTGATATTGATTAAGGGAGATAAAGTTACAGTTAGATAAGAGAAACAAGATCTGCTTTTTCATCTACAGAAAGGTAACATTAATTAATAATAGTATATATTTCCAAATAGCTCAAAGAGGTTTTTAAATTTTCCTACCATAAAAAAATCATAAATATTTGAGGTGATGGATATGTTAATTAGTCTAATTCAATCATTCCACATTGAACACATGTATCAAAACCTCACATTTTTCATCATATATTCATACAACTGTTACATGTCAATTAAAAAATAAAACTGTGAGAATGAATAAAATTGTTAAATTGATAAAAAGATATTTACTGAACAAAGAAAAGAAGTTCAGTGGTTAGAAAAATGGGAATAAAGGGAAGGGAGTAGGGATGGGAATAGGAAGACAGTAGAATGAATCAGACATAACTTTCCTATGTTCATATATGAATACACTACCAGTGAAACAACACATCAAATACAAACACAAGAATTGAATCCTAATTAGAAAAAGCTATACTCCACGTATGCATAATATTTCAAAATATACTTTACTATCATGCATATCTAAAATGAACAAATAAGGAAGCATGGAAAGAAAGAGAACTGGTGTGAATTAGTTGACTAACAGTTGACCAGTAGAGAGAGAAGAAAAGAAAAGAGAGAGCAGCATAAGTTGAAAAGAAAAATTTTGTAAGAAACCATGGAAGCTAAGGATATTTGCCAATACTGACTTCTTTCAGCTTCTCTTTTTAAGATCTAAATGAAGAAGAAAGATAAAGTTCAAGGCTTTCTCAAGGTTATGAATTCAACAGAATACTGAATAAAGCTAGGTCTCCATATATATATATATATATACATATATATATATTATGATATATATATATATATATGTATATATATATATATATATATATATACATATATATATATCATAAATGAAAAATGAAAAAGTAAATGAGTCCCCTGAGCAATTGGGGACAATAAAGATCTATGACATCCTTGAGCTTTCCTTTAAGTGTAGGGGTAGGAATCTCTGGGAAGCACAACTAAGCTTTCCCGTATTTTCTGGCCTAAATTCACACCAGTTGACTTGAAATTTTCTATATAGAAAAGATCATTCAAGCTGGGCATGATGGTGCATTCCTATAATCCCAGTGACTTGGGAGGCTGAGGCAGGAGGATCACAAGTTCAAAGTGAACCTCAGCAACTTAGCAAGGCCCTAAGCAACTAAGGGAGACCCTGTCTCTAAATAAAACAAAATATAAAAAAAGGGATGATGATGTGGCTCAGTGGTCAAGGGCCCCTGCCTTTAACACCCGGTACAAAAATCAATCAATAAATAAAATCATTCAGCAGGGTAAGATATGAGAGCTAAAGAACTGATTTAAGTGAGACATAAGTGAGACACAGACCATTTAGTGTAGAACAAATTGTGTTGTAAATATCTGTAGTAAACTGGCAGTGAGTTTTCCAGTGACAATGAAGCATTTGGTCTACAACTTAAACATCAGACTGGAAACTAACTGTAGATTGGTGCCACAATACACATAGGTCCATCTGAGACCGTGACAAGTGGTTGAGGAGTTTTGCTTTCATAAATTGGTATACAAATGCAGGTATACCCTCAAGCCAAAGAAACTGGAAAAGAAGAAGGAAAACAAAAAAGGAACAAAAGGAGAGCATGGCCATTAGAACTTGAACTTGGCAGTAGGTACAAAAAGGAACAGATTAACAAAAGCTGTGATGTCGAATAAAAGACTTTACCCTGTGGTGCAGAAAAAGGAAGCAAGGAAGCAACTCAATGAGTTCTCTCTGTCCTACCAACCTTCTGTGTCTTGCCCATGCATCTTGTTAACCAAACCCAACTGAATGGCTGATGATGGAATTCACTGCATCAATATTTTGCAGTTCAGAGAAAGTGAATTTAGAAGTGCCATTAAAGACCAGACAGTGAAAAGGAAAAAAACAAAACACAAAAAACAATAAAAACACTTTTCAGTAGGAGATGGTATAATTCACCTGGCAAATAAAATGACTCTAGGCTCTCAAAGAACACAATTTCATCAAATTGTGTTTAAAGAATCTAGTTGGCTCTTATTAACAATTCATGGACTAGACTTCATCCCATCTATGAAAAAGAAAGATGCTCTGCTGAGCAGATGGGATAGGCACACCATCAGAAAAGACTTAAGACAGCAGAAATAAAGAACAAAAAGTGGTTATTTCAAAGCTAATGTTTCTTATATGGGTAAAAGCAGAGCAGACTTGCTTATCATGTCTTTTCAGGTTGAATGGGTCCCTTATGATTGGTTGCTTTGAATCTCGTTTTTATTTTTCCTATTTTTAAAACTGGTCCATTCCTAAATTTCATTTGATTATGTGGCATTTAGCACAAGTGACTCTATTCTGGTCTCAGCCGCTGGGGCCTATTACAGCAGCTTATTTCAAAACAATGACCTCCTTTATATTTTCTTTTGGTCAGACTGTATGTCACAAAAATAGCCTGAAAACATATAAAACTTCCACGTGGAATAAATGAAACCACAATTGTAACAGCATATTTGAACACACCTCTTTAAATCACTGATAGAATAAACAGGAAAAAAGGAGATTTAGAAAAACATGATTAATAATTTTGTCTCATCGACATATACTAAATAGTATTCCCAAATGGCAAAACACACAATTACCAAGGTAAAAGAACATTGCAAAAATTAAACATATAGTAGCTCATTAAAAAACCCCAACAATTTCAAAAGTTTTCAAGCACACAGATTATTTTCACTGAACAAAATTAACTAAAAAACAAACAAAAAAACTTCATAAGTTTGCCTATTAAAATGTATATTTCAAGGGGATTGAGGATCTAACTCAATGGTAGAGAACTTGGCTAGCATGTGTGAGATTATGGACTTGATCCCCAGCTCTGAATACAAAGCAAAACAAAAGCAAACAAACAAAAAGCAAGACATACACCTGTAAATAACCCAATTCACTTGGCTAGAAACTAAAAAAGAGATCAGAAAATCTTTCCAACCAAATAATATCAAAAATAGAACACATCAAAATTATGAGATGTGACCCAAGTTGAAATTTAATAATTTTAGTCTCCAAAATATACTTTAGAAAAGAAAAATCCACAATCAATACACTGTGTTCACCTCAAAAAGTTAGAAAGTAAATATCCAATTAAAATCAAGGCAAGCTAAAAAGGAAAAAATACATTGGAGTATAAATTAATAATTAATAAAATAAAATAAATCAATAAGAGCCAGAAGATTTTTTTTTTGGAATAATTGCAGAAATTAATAAGTACTAGTGAAACTGCTAAAGGAAAGCACAGATCCTATAGACACTAAAAGAGGGCAAGAATATATTACTTTTTCTATTAATTTTAAAATGTAAATAAAATGGACAAGTTCCTCAAAAAACTATAGTTTGCCATATTGTTTCTCATGAAAAAAAAAATAGACTATCACTTCTTTATCTGCTATAAATAACAAGTAAAATATCAGAGCTTCTCACAAAATAACTTAAGGCCCAAATAACTTTGTTAGAAAATTCTAGCAAGTATTTGAAGAAAGAATGCATCAACCTTAAGTACATTTTCAGGGAACAAAGAAAGAGAAAACATTTCCAACTTGTATGAAAGCACCAAGCTTTGTTAGAAAAGTCTGTCAAGGCCATTATAAGAGAGGGGAATAGTAAGCTATCTCTTGCATGCAGATAGATGCAAAATCTTTTAAAAAGTTGCAAACACTTGGCTAACTATAAAAAAAGAAAACAAATTATAACCATGTTGAATTTATTCTGGAAATGTGAAGTTATTGTAATACTTGGAAATCAATTGTTGCGATTCTCTATGCTAACAGAATGAAGGAGAAAATCACCTTCAATACATTAAAAAAAAAATCATGAAATAGAAAAGCCATTCATGATAAAATCTCCTAGAATCCCAGAAATAAAAGGGCTCTTCTTTAACGCAATAAAGAGTAACTTCCAAAAGCCTCCTCTGGCACCATTCTTAATGATGAAATATGAGAGTCTTTCCCTCTGAGACTGGGAACTAGACTAAATGTTCTCTCTGAACTGTCAAAGCAGAAAGGTAGAAACAAGAAAAAAGTGGAAATGTATTAGGGATTACAATGGCATAATTAGGCTATTAATTTTTTCCAATTCCATTCATTCACCCAGATATATGTAGAATCATAAAAATGTGGTGAAGATGTACACCACCGGCGTAATAGACTGGAGAACAGAGGAAGGAATTCCACGTGATGGTAATGGAAGAAGGTAATGGAGTAAGGCAATTCAAGGACTGGGGACTAGAAAACAAAGGTCAGAATATTGAACATTAGAATCAAATGCTTGAGGTGCATCATTTTGGAGGAGGTGAGTAGTGTGTTCACAGGTTAACTAAACAGGCTATGTGGAGAGATTTATGGGCTTGAGGTGCTCAAGAATCTTTATGATTAGAGCTTCTATATGGATTTTGGAATTGCCCTTTTAGAATGACAGAAACTTGGAAGAAAAGGAGATTGATGAATCCAAATTTATCTGTGAAATATGGAAAATATTTAAAATTTAGCACATAATTTCATGAAGAGAGAGAATAATTGGAATGCCCAGATAAACTTTAAGAAAAAAAATTTTAAAGGATTTGGTGTCTAAAATATTAACACACACACACACACACACACACACACACACATACATATATCTCAACACACACACACACACACACACACACACACATACATATATCTCAACACACATACACACACACACACACACACATATATATTAGAGTATCACCGATACTATCAACTCACAGGATACTAGGTTAACTAGAGTAGCATGGCCTTGGGAGACAGATAGGCCCCATGAAGCAAAGCTGCTGAAAGAGGACTAACTAGGTAAGAAATTAAGAACTTCAGTGAATTTCTTAGCAACACCAAGGAAGTCAAGTTAGCACAATGTGAAGGAATGCGCAGAGCTCATTTCATATTTTTACCTTATATTCTCTTATATTCTACTGAACGGATCTTGCTAATGTCAAGAGGTGCTTTCTATGGAATAAAGAAATAGATATTTGTAGTTCTTGGCTTTCTTAACGGCCTCTTGTACTTTTTCGGAGTAGCTAGAAGTTTAAGGTTTGCTAATCCTGGCCTTCATCAGTCATTACAATGTGGGTTACAAAATCTGATTTTAAAGAAGTCTACTATTCCCTGTGTATTTTTTATTATGTTGGGCACTATCCATTTCTATTTTTGTTGCTTATGTTGTTCAAGCTTTGGTCAGCGGCCCTTAAAGTCAGTTTTTCTGTCTTATTGGTTCTAATGCATAGTTGTGTGTGTAACATGGACATGCTTATATCATTCTTTTTTTTTCAAATTTATTTTTTTTTATTCTAAGTTTTTAAAAATGACAGTAGAATGTATTACATTTCATATTATACTCATAGAACACATTTTTACATATCTCTGGTTGTGTACAAAGTATATCACACCATTCGTGACTTCATACATGCACTTAGTGTAAGATACCATCTTTTTCACCCTTTGGCCCCCTCCCATCCCTTCCTTCCCCATTGGCCATTCTGGTGTTCCTCTAATCCTCCTATGCTCCCCATCCCAACCTCACTGTGAATTGGCCTCCTTATTTCAGAAAAAAATATTTGGCATTTGGCTTTTTGGGATTGGCTAGCTTCACTTAGCATTATATTGTCCAATTTCATCCATTTACCTGTGAATGTCATGATTTTATTCTCTCTTATTGCTGAGTAATACTCCATTGTGTATATATACCACATTTTCTTTATCCATTCATCTACTGAAGGGCATCTAGGTTGGTTCCACAGTTTAGCTATTGTGAATTGTGCCGCTATAAACATTGATGTGGTTGTGTCCCTGTAGTATGCTGTTTTTAAGTCCTTTGGGTATAGACCGAGGAGTGGGATAGCTGGGTGATAAGGTGGTTCCATGTTGCCACCTACAGCAATTGCCACTTGCAGCAACGATACCATGGGAGAAAACTCTGAGGCAGACTGGAAATGAAAAAGTTCTTTTATTCTTCTTTCTTCTAACTTCTCTCTCCGGCTCCAACAACCTCTCCAACTCCAACCACCTCTCTAACTAACCTCACCCGATTAAATACTTTTTGCCTTAACAAGGACAAGTGCTAACAGCTCGAGCTTACAGGTGTGTCACACAGTGTTCACGGGCATAAAAAGATTCTTAGATAAATGCATGAATATCAGGTGAAAATACTTGAACACCTTTTATGGCTCTCATCGAACCGCCATCTTAGCTATCCTCAATTAAGGCACCTACAGTTCCATTCCAAGTTTTCCAAGGAATCTCCATATTGCTTTCCATATTGGCTGGACCATTTTGCAGTCCCACCAACAATGTATGAGCGTGCCTTTTTCTCCACATCCTCTCCAACATTTATTGTTGTTTGTGTTCTTAATAGCTGCCATTCTGACTGGTGTGAGATGAAATCTTAGAGTGGTTTTGATTTGCATTTCTCTAATTGCCAGAGATGTTGAACATTTTTTCAAGTGTTTGTTGATTGATTGTATATCTTCTTCTGAGAAGTGTCTGTTCAATTTCTTGTCCCATTTATTGATTGGGTTATTTGTTTTTTTTTTTTGGTGTTAAGATTTTTAAGTTCTTTATATATTCTAGAGATTAGTGCTCTATCTGACGTGCATGTGGTAAAGATTTGTTCCCAGTTAGTAGGCTCTCTATTCACCTCACTGATTGTTTCTTTTGCTGTGAAGAAGCTTTGTAATTTGAATCTATTCCATTTATTGATTCTTGATATTAATTCTTATGCTACAGGAGTCTGAGACACTACACCTAATAGAAGAAAAAGTAAACTCTAATCTCCAACATGTTGGATTAGGCCCAAGTTCCTATATCATTATTTGGTATATGAAAGAATTATTAATTTAATAATTAATATCAATTATTAATAATTAATATCAATTATAATAATCTCATAATTATTATAATTATATGATATAATAATTTCATAATTATTATTAATTATAATAATTAGTATTAATTAATAATTAATATTAATTATAAATAATTTCATAATTATTAATAATATTCTTTCTGACAAAAATATATTACAAGCTCATAACATTAGACTTTTATTACTCCACACCTGAACCATTCTTTTTTTTTTTTTTTAAGGGAGACCTACTTCTTTTAATGAGAGTTATTTTTTAATGAGATGTAATATTGAGAAAGCATGATTAGAGGTGAGTTTATAGATAATATTTTTGCTTCTAAGGTTTTCAATGGACAGACTGTTGTTTCTGTTATTTTTTTCTTTACATTTGTTAGTAGTCTTCTGGTAATTATCTAATCTCAAAGCAAAAGCACAGAGTTCCTTCTTATCTTCACTGATTTCATATTTTGTCTTCCTCTATCCCCCAGTGAGGAACAGCTTTTCAGCATTATTAATATATACACCTATTCATTCTAATCCATGAATCATAAACAAGGATCTCAGAAATAGTATACATTTCCAACACCAACAATAAGCTCACTAAAAAATGTCAAGGTTTCTCATGCAATTATTTTGTTCTTAAAATACATGCCGGTAAAGTTATAAGGGTGTATAATTATATATATATTTATATATATATAAATAATTACAAAGTTAAAAATAATAGATAATTTTTAATTTATTATGTTGGCAATTTGATAGAAAATTACATTTTTTTTTCAAAAAAGTACTTTAGATTTTACTTCTTAAATGTTTTTCACATGAAATTTTGGCCTTACAATATATAAAACATATATGATTCTAAAGTCCAGATAACATACATAATTATTTAGAAAACATTCTTAACTCCATTCTTATCTAAGCTATCTTTTACTTATCTACACGTCAGAGTTTTCTTTTGATTCTGGTATATCCTTCATGTATTTATTTGTGTATGTAAAACATATCCAGATTCATATTTATATGTAAAATCTCTTCAATCCTTTCTCTTTTCTGCACAAAAAGCAGGGTGTGTACTGTATACAATTTTTGAACTCTGATTTTTTCCACTTAATAACATTTTGTAAATCATACTATTTCATTTGATAGAAATTAATCACCTTTGTTTAATTAAAAAGTACCAAATTGTCTTAATTACTCACAGTTTATTGAAGTCAGTAATCCAGCATGTAAGTTGTGTCTGACATGTTTCTATTACAATAATGTCATCATGGATAACTTTATGAATATTCAACTGGCTTTCTCAGTGCTCCATTCTCAATATTACACTCTGCTGCCACAACAAAACGTTTGCTGCCTATAACAAAAATAGAGAACTCTGGAGAATATTACAGAGAATGGTCCTTGGGGAGAGTGGTCCTCAGTTTGGTACGGTATTCGTTGGATCCTTAGGTCTTTTGTTGTTCTGGTGATGATAATGTGGGGTTTTTAAAGATGCCATGAGTGGCTTTGCACAGAGTAACAAAATGTGCTTCCTTCCAGTGCTTCAAATCATCCACTGGGTTCACTCCAGAAAAGGGAACTTCATAGGAAGCCAACACTGCAACAGTTCAGAGGACACGGAACAAGACTAGAGAAGCAATCTAGAGTCAATGGTTGTTTCCTGACTTGATATGTAGTGCTGTACTTCTTGGTATCCTGGAACACATCCCTCTGAGTAATAGTCATCTATGCAAATAATTGATTTACAACAATGTAGAAAGTATGTTTGGATGTTCTGACTTAACAGATATGCTACATCGCATAAATGATATTGGCATATGGTAGTTCTCATAGATTATAGATAGGTAGCTGAATTTTAATTGAATTTGAGGCATGCCATTTACTACTAAGATACAATGAGAGAAGAAAAGAAATACTAGATTTAAATATGCTCCCTAAATATTTATTCACAAAGTTTGACTGCAAATCAGAGGTCAAAGTGATTTTCATATGAATGACAGTGATTACTATTCCATGATGGGTATATGCAGAGGTGTATTTATTTAAAAATAAAATTCTCCTGAGAGATGCATGCTGCCATAGATAAACACAAACACTAATGAAGATGATGATGATGATGACAAGAGCCAGCATCCATCCAATTAGTTGTTTTTTTTCATAGGAACTTTTAAACACATAGTTGTGGATCTCGTACTCAAAATCAGAATATGGTTTGAGACCCATCTTTTAACTGATGGTTATCCTTCTCTCATAATAGATTAAGACATGGAAATAATACAGAGAAAAAACTATATTGTGATACATAATAAGAAATGCAGACATAGAAATCTATGAAACCATGCATACATATACACATAAAAACAATGATACTTTTTAAAAGAATGAAAGGTTTGGAGAGATTTACTAACTTAAACCCCTCTATTTTAGCTTGAAAATAAATAATCTCTTCCCAACTCCTCACTCATAGGTATCAGTATGGAAGTGTAAGGACAGGGAAAAACTAAAGTTTTTCTTGTTCTTTCTCTTTCTTTCCCCCTCCTTCCTTCCTTTCTCTCTTCCACTACCCTTATCCCTCCCTTCCTCCCTCCCTTCCTTCCTTCCTTTCTTCCTTTCTTTCTTCTTTCCTTCCTTCCTGACTTCCTAAATCCAATTGAAAACTCCTAGCCTGAAAAATGGTCTTGATCAATGTTTTAATCAGGTTTTTTTGTTTCTGTGATTAAAAGACCTGACAAGAACATCTTTTAAAAGTTCATTGTAGCTTGCAGTTTCAGAGATTCAGTCCACGGTCAGCCATTCCATAGCTCTGGGCCCAAGGTGAGGCAGAACACTATGGCAGGAGGGTTCAGCAATGGAAACCAGCCCAGGACGTGGTGACCAAGAAGTAGACAGAGAGCTCCTCTCACCAGGGACAAAATATTTGAACCCCAACGACACACCCTCAGAGACCCACCTTCTCCAAACACACGCTACCAGTCTAAAATTACCACCCAGTTAGTCCATGTCAGTGGATTAATCCCCTGGCTAGGTTACACTCTTAATAATCTAATCCTTTTACCTCTGAACATTTTTGCATTCTCTCACACATGAGCTTTTGGAAGAAACCTCATATCTAAACAATAACAAACAATGTCAGTACATTTCCTTACTAGTGCTGGGGGAAAGGAGGAGGCTGGAGCTGAAGGGGAACCCAAATGCATTTCTGACAATACCTGAAGGGCGAGTTGTGCCCAGCCAACATTAGGAGAGTGGGGGGCTCTTACGCTGCACAGATCAGGATGTAAACAATATACAGAGTCCTGGAGGACTGCAACTCTTCTCAGAATAATTGGTTTCATCTATTTGCTCTTCTCTCCCCAGAAGGTCCTGGAGTTTAACAGATGTGAATATAATTCTTGGATATATTTTCCAAACTCCTGATGCCTCAGTCTCTGTGTTGGTAATATAAGAAGATTCAAATCAATAATAGTAATAATAGTAATAACAGACAACTTTAGGCTTGTCTTGAAGGCTAGAGTCAGAAAAAATTAAACACTAATTTTTAAACTATAGTGGTTATTGTAAAGGTAATAAGTCTTGTTCTAACTTTTTCATATAAAGGAACTCCAAAGGGGCCAAGAAGTGTCTTGAGTTGGTTCTAGTGCCCTGACTGGCCAGGGCCCAACCACAATTCAGGCCAATTTAACTCTGCTACAACTCACTTTCATGCAAATGAATCTGACCTATAATCAGCTGATGAGACAAACCTTAGAGGAGTAATTACATTTTATCAGGCAGCAACAATTTAAGTCAATGGAAGGTCTCTCTGGGTGATAATTTGGAATCTGTTTAGTCCAGTAGAGGAATACCCTTAGGAGAGAGGTAATCTTTAAATAGTTGAAGACTATTGAAGAGCATCTACACTGATTTCTAACAGCCAAGGGACGTGACAGCCTGGTTTGGAAGAGTGACTGGTCAGAATTTTTCTCAGCTAATAACTCATTCTTTCTTTTTTAAATCTCTTGGTTGTGAGGATGGAACTGAGGGTCCTCTTCATGCTCAGCAAACACTCTATCACCCAGCTACCTCCCCAGATCTCAAATCATTCTTGATGCCAGGAATTAACTAAAAATTGCAGAAGTTTCCTCCTCCTGAGTTCCCCCCCCCCCCCCGGGATTTGAATTATCACAGGATTCCAAGATTCAAAGGGGAAAATCCACAATTGTGCAATATCAAGAACTGAGAAAAATTTTGGAAGAGATGTTACAGAAAGAAGCAATTCTGATGTTCTTCAAACATAATCAGAGAAAGGAATAGTTATGGAACCTCAGCATTCACTGAGCACTGTGTTATCATGGTTTGTTTCACAGGCAAATGATGCTTAATTTTCAAAACATAAAGGAAGGTATGTGTATTTCATATAGCTTTTCTGGCCACACATTCATTATTTGAATTAAGGAAAATGAAGGAAAAAAAATGGTGTAAGAATATAAACCATGATTTCAACATGAAGACTTAATTTCTATTAAAAATTTTTGCATGTTTATTGGTCACATTATCAGCACACGTGTGATGCATTTTTATATTTATATTACAATATTACATTATTTTTGTCTTTACAGTTTAATTTGCATAAGTGTGAATCATGCTCTTTTGATTTATTGTACAATAGTTCATCATGTTAGTATGTTTGTATTTGTAAATTTACACATTAATACACCATTAGCAAATTTACGGGAATTTAAAACAGACATTTTAAAGAAAACCTTCCTGCATGACAAATCAGTTATAAAATGGGAGTGAATTGGCAGAATTAAGTCTATAGTATAAAATAGCATTAAAGTACTATTTAGCTGCCATGGATGAAGTTTATTTGCCCAGAACATTTGAAGTTTATACACAGCTGTTATAAGCCTGAATTTCTGAAACCAATTCTCAAAAAGGTTCTGATGGCCTTTCTGCCTTATGCACCAACATTATTTTTAAAATGTATGTAAATGAATACGCCATTGGGAGGAAAACAATTTCCAACTAAGCTGTTATGGTTTGGATGTGAGGTGTCCCCAAAAGCTCACATGTGGGACAATGCAAGAAGTTTTATAGGAGAAATGATTGGCCTAGGAAAGCCTTAACCCAATCCGTGAATTAATCACCTGATGGGATTGAGTGGTAATTGAAGGCAGGTGAGGTGTGGCTAGAGGAGGTGAGACATTAGGGGCATGGCTTTGGGGAATACGTTTGTATTTGGCAAGTGGAGGTCTCTCTCTGCTTAATGATCATCATGTCAGCCTTAGCCACACTCTTCCCCATGATGTTCAGCTTCAGCTCAAAGCACCGAGAAAGGCAACCTGCCGCCTATTGATTGGAACTCTGAAACCATGAGCCCCCAAACAAATTTTTCCTCCTCTATAATTGTATTGGTTGGTCTTTTAGTCACAGCAGTGAAAAATCTGACTAAAACATGGCCAATTTCACCTCCCTTCTTATTTGCAAGCTTATATATTAGAGACCATTAAACCTAATGGCGGAAATGGCTATTGTTCAAGAAAAACCTTTAGGAAGAAGGACATTTTCATTTGATGAACTGCTAAGATTCTCATCATAATGAACTTCAGGAAAATTTATTTTTAATTTTTTTTAAATTTTTATGTGGTGCTGGGGATCGAACCCAGTGCTTCACACATGCTAGGCAAGCGCTCTACCACTGAGCCACAATCTCGGCCCTTCAAGCAAATTTCTTATGCGTGTGTCAGGCTGTCAGCAGCTTTAAGATATTCTTTACACATCTGGAATGGGTGTCTATGGATGATGTCATCAGAGAAACCTACTTCCTCCAAAAGTAACCTCAATATGAAGTCTGTTTTAGAATCCAGAGTAATTTTTCCCTAGATATGCTGGAAATGTTTATGAAAAAAATCATAATATTTTGTCATATAAAATCTGATGGAACATTATTTATACATATAGAATTGTATATATATGTACATATATAATGTGTATTTATTATATATACATACACATATACATGTATATATATGTTATATATATAATGAATATATATAGCTATATATAATATCTATATAATATATATATAACTATATAATATATATACATAGCTATATAAAATGAATACATTCTGTTTTCCTCTCTCCCTATAGACAGATACAGATAAATAGATATAGGTATCCCCACTGTTTTCTGGGTCTTTTCAGTAGAGAGTGCATTTGGGGGAATAACTTAATAAACATTGCATGAGTTTTCTTTGTGATTCTTAATACCTTGCTGGTTTGTGGTGGGCACTCGCTTGGTCCATTCCAAAGTAGATGTGGTTTTCTTTTTCTTTTCTTTTTTCTTTTTTCTTTTTTTTTTTTTTTTTTTTTTTTTTTGGTACTGCTGATTGAACTCAGGGGCACTTGACCACTGGGCCACATCCCTAGCCCTTTTTTGTTTGTATTTTATTAGAGACAGGGTCTCACTGAGTTGCTAAGTGCCTCACCATTGCTGAGGCTGGCTTTGAACTCGCGATCCTCCTGCCTCAGCCTCCCAAGTGCTGGGATTACAGGCGTGCACCACTGCACCTGGCTCAGATGTGGTTTTCTACTTACATCCTTTCTTTGAGTTTTGGCACATAGTTTGAAGGGGGCATAGAGCCAGAGAGTATATTGCTGTAAAATGGTAAGTCAAAACTTAATTTTCCTGATATAGCTTGGATCTGGAAAGTTCTATAAAGACCAATGTGAGAAAGATTTTGTTGCCAACCCATGGCACTGTTTGGAAGTGGTGGGACTTTTAGAAAGTGGGCCTGGTGGGAGGAAGTTGGGTCGTTGGGAGCATACCCTCAAAGGGGATATTGGGATACTACTCTTTTTCTCTCTCTCTTAGCTTCCTGGGTGAGAAGGCCTCCTATGCTACGTGCTCTCCCTAGGATATATTTCCTCACTGCAAGCTCAAAGCAACAGGGCCAAACCGTCATGGACCGAAACCTCTGGATCTTTGAGCCCAAATAACTTTTCCTCCTCTTAAATTTATTGTTTCAGATACTTTGTTACTATAATTAAAACTAACCAACACACTCCTACAGCTGGATATCCAAACATACCCACACTTTATATTATAAATAATGCTCTGTGTAATATATATATGTGTGTGTGTGTGTGTGTGTGTGTGTGTGTGTGTGTGTGTGTTTAAAGTGTTACCATGTATCTTATTATGTCTTAGGACAGATATTTAAAAGTAAGCCACTTGACCAAAAGATGTGAACCTATGTATGTCCAAATCATTTTCCTGAAAATACATTTTAATTTATACAACTACCACCAATGTGTTGATGTACATACTTCACATTATATAGTGCTTTTTAAGGAATAAAGTGACTTAACAGCTTTAAGGAGTTGAAATTTAATTGTGAACCTTCAAAACCATGGTAAGTTATAGGAGCAACCTCACCCAGAGAAAATGCCAGGTAGAAGCCTTCAAATGAAATAAAATATAACTCACATTTTTGACACCTCCCATACACTGTATTAGGTGCATGAGAAACAATATTTAATATAATCTTTCAACAACTGGAGCATATTAATGCTTTGTCCCTATTACTGCATCTTTGAAAATTGTCTCAGAGAGGTTAATTAAACTGCCATTGATTGAACAGCTTGTGTGGTATTGAGTTTCACACTGGCACATGTCAAACAAAAAGCATAATTAAGCAAACTATGTGCTGGATCCTAAATCACATCGTATAAAGAGCCAATAATTCAGATGATCAGACCCCCACTGAATATTCCCTTCTCTGTGGTCCTTCATTTTATGTTTAATTAAAATGTGGAATAACAAATCCCATTTCTCTGTATTCATTATTCCTACAAAATCACTTGAGTCACATACAAGTGACAATAGAATATTGATACTTTCTATAAAACCATTTATCACCATCCCCTCCTTGTATTTACTGTTGCTTAATAAACAGCAGATTACCATCTCTTGGCATGATGAAGCAAGTGCACACAAAGAAAGAAAAGAATTCAGCAACATTTAATTAATGGCAAAGCCTAACTATTATTTATGTTAGCTCATTAAAAGCTGCAGTTTTTTGAGATCAATCCATAATTTTGAAATAATGGTAAATGGTATTTTTGTAATCAAACAATAAATTTGGTTAAAAGAGAATACTCATGTGAAAGTAGACAGAACTATCTGCTCTTAGAAATGAATAACTGAAAAAATCTACTTTAAAAACAGTCCATTTTGTTAAATGGAATCTTTTTCTTGCCATTGGATTCCAATCTTGGGTGACTTGGAAATGAGGGAAATTTCCAATGTAGGTAATAGCTTTCCATAGCAAAGGAGCAATGGCTAAAGAAATCAATTAAAAATTAGAGGCAGCTTATCAGATGAGATATAGAATATAGTAATTAATGGTTGTTGAAAATTCTATGTTGAAAAACATTACTGGAGTTTATCTGAAGCAGGAATAGTATCTCTATATGGTGTCCTTGTTATTTGTGCCCATGGACTTCATAAGTATCCTCTACATTTAAAATAATAGCTTTATTGAGACACACTTCACATGTCATAGAATTGACTCATTTAAATATCAAGTCAGTAGATTTTAGGATACTCACATTTTGTGCAAAGACCAGTACAATATAATTCTAGAATATTTTCATCACCCAAAAAGAATTCTATACCCATTTGAAGTCACTTCCTACTTCTCTTGCCTCCACCTTCTCAAGGATTGGATAGTCCCATCTTGTGTATCTTTCTTTTTGTTGGGGTGGGGATCTAGGACTTTCTGGTAAAAATGAATGATCAAAGTGGATAGTTTGACAACCACGAGTCACACCTTAGAATATTAAACTCCAGTTTCCTTTATGATTTTCATTTAATTTCGAAGCTGGATAGATTCTTTTTCTTTATCAGCATATCCTGAGAAATAAAACCACATTAACTATACAGCAGCAGTCAAGAAGTTCAGTTGGCCAGGAAGAAAATGTAGTTTATCTTACTACCTAGAGAAAATATGCTAGACGATACAGAAGGAAGCGTGTAAGTTTTCGTTAATATCCTAGCTGCCACATAGTATCAGAACTCAACACTGGGATGGTAAGAGACTTGGAGAGAATACTATGTGGGCTACTGTGGAGCAGAGTCTAACAAGGTCACATCCCACTTCCATGGTCCAGTCTCTCTTGACCATCTAGAGCCCTGGGGTATATCTGTATTGGGTCATACTTGTGCATACTTCAAAACTTTGTTAGTCCAGAGTCAAATGCAATGTTTCAGCTTCTTCCTCATTAACGGCCTCTTTCTGCAAAAAAAAGGTTTTTTCTCATTTAGATACGAGTGCAGCTAGATGGGAGCAAAATCACATTACTGAGACCATTAAAATAATGGCATAATGGACTTGGATACCGCCCCCCCCCCCCCCCCGCCGCCGCCTTTCTTTTTTTTTCAGTAGTTGGAATTGAACTCAGGACCTTGCCAACTCTTAAGAAAGCACAGAGTTATATCTCCAGACTTCGTAATTTTTTTTTTTTTTTTTTTTTTTTTTGACACAGGGTCTCTCCACGTCGCCCAGGCTGGCCTTGAACTTGTGATCCTCCTGCCTCCGTTTCACAAGAAGCTGGAATTACTGGCCTGTGCCATCGGGAGCAGCAGACCAGGTTTGAAGAAGATGGGTTTTAAATTGAGAGATCCAAAGACTGTCTTCAAATTTTGTTTGTCATTGTGTGACTCTACATTATCTGGTTGCTCATTTATGTCCAAAGATTAACCTGAAAAAAAAAGGGTGGCATCCATAGCCCATGACCATTGGACCCTGGTGACCTACTATTAAAGTATAATCAGAAGTGAAATTGTTTCTGAGAAAACTAAGGCAATGTCATGCCAATGAGAAGCTGCATTACCTAAGCCTTCAAACAGCTCTAGACATTTAAAAGAGCAAATGTCCAATGAGATTGTGTGTTTATCTAATGGGATCTGTGATTGCTTCTAAGTGGATTGATGGAAGCAGTGAGAAATGGTTTAAAGTGAAAGGAGAGAGAGCTGGTGAGAGCTAAGGTCTAAGACAGCAGCTGTGGTTTGGCCCACAGGTCAGAATCTAGGTACGTGCGTGCGGGTGTTAGTGCGGATGTGTGGGTAAGAGAGACTGGGGATGCATTGGATAAAGCAAGAGAGGGAGACTGACAATTCTTGGGACCCACACACTTTGTCGATGCTTGCTTTCAATTCTCAGAACCATAGTATCTGAGGATAGGAAAGAGCCATCCACCTCAAGGTAACAAGGAGCCACAGAGAGTTATAAACAGGGGAGTCTATCCTCAGACTTAAGCTTTAAAAAGATCACACTGGGATAAAAAAAAAAAAAATACACTGGCAGTTAAAAAATAAATATTGAGAGGAAATGGCTCTCAGGATAACATATGTAGCAATCACTTAGCATGCATGTTTAAAATGCAGATTTCTTTGTCCCTATCCAGAGACTGTGGTTTGGTAGACTAAACAAAATTATCTCTAATGTAAAGCACTAGAGTGCCTGGAATGTAAAAGGCAAAAGTAGAATAAAAAGTAGCTCTTCTGCTGCTGATGGTGATTTCTAGAGCAGTGCTGATAAAGGATCATGATCAGCTAATTAGAATCTATGCAGTGAGTGTAGAAGCCATTTGATAAAGTTCTGAACTCAGCATTCTAGTTTTCTCTAAGCAGGTGATGTTCCACCCTGACTATATCTTGGAATAATCTGAGGGTCTTTCAAAATATGATACTAAAGCAATTCAATTAGCATCTTTAAGTGTAGAATCAAGCATTGGAATTTGTATAAAGTTCCCCCAGGTAAATTAGAATATGTACACATATTTGAAAGTTGCTGGTCAAGTTACAAAATTTGGGTTTCACCTTCACCTATATCATCTGTGAAAAATGCAAAAATCTGTGTCTAACCTCAGATGTACTGAATCAAATTACTTGGTAGCAGTGATGGTGGTTGATCTCCGTGTTTCGAAGTGCCCCAGCAGTATTTACTATGTACATTAAATCATAAACCACTGCCTTAGAGAGATCAACTGAATATAAGTAATACCTTTTATCTCATGCTACTTCCAGGGAAGGGTTTCTGCTCACTCAATCTTGAATGAATTATCTATGGTTCTTATCAGACTGCCCAACACATAGAGCTACCAAATATTTTTCAGATTGCTCAATGATCCTACACTTGATTTAATTCTTTTTACATTTAGTAACTAACACACACACACACACACACACACACACACACACACACACACGCACAGGTTTAAAACCAAGTGTGGTCTTCCATTTCAAAGCAAAAGTTGTACGGTTAATTTTGGTGAATGACTGTATGTTTTGTTTTTTTCTTCCTTAAAGGACTCAGACAAGAGCACATCCCCCAGAATATATTTGTTGAGTACTCTCTCTTCTAGATATTGAAGTTCTTCCCTCCTCTGAGTCACTTGCCTATCTGGTAGCCATAATGTTGAAACAAATATGAAATGCAGAATTTTTTTTTTTACATTTTTCCATGCAACACCTGATTTATTTATCTTCTTCAGTTTTAAGTAGAAACTCTCAACAGCCAAACAAGCAGAAAACCACTGCCTGGATAAAGGTCAATAGTTCTGCAATCATTTTTACTTTCATTTATTTTTCATGCTGGTGATAATGCAGGAGTCTTGCCATTTCTTTGCAATCACACTTGGGAGAATGATTAGACACCTCCTACCCTGCAACTGTGAGTAAAAATGATCAGACTTCTTGTTAAAGTCTACACATTTTACTTCTTATTATTTTCCATCAAAAAATTGATATATTCTTCAGTAAATTTTAATGGTTTTCAAGAGTCTTATTAGTAATATCAAAGTAAATCAATTATTTACCCAGAAGGATGAAAGGGTCCTCACAGAATGTGAAATGATAATCCTGATATACTCCAGATAGATTATTTGGGGACTGCAAATATATATCAATATCAATATATATCGTTCAGACCTAAATCAGACAAACTTTGTCTTTTACATTTTACTTAATGATGCTTTTGAGAGTTTGATGATCCATTTTGTCATATTTTGCACAAAAATCAGGGCAACATAAAGGGGGAAAAGATTCAGATATAAAACAAATGTTTTCAAATAGCTTGATATATAGCTCTTGTTGAAATTTAACCACTTTCAGAAGCTTAGAGTTTATGATGTGATTTTTTAAAGCTTCCGCTCATTTCTTCTCAGCATATTTCATGCTTGTGAAGGTCACGTATTTTTAAAATTTGATCATAGGATTTATGAATTCATATTATATGTCTTTATTTATATCTACAGTGAGTAAAGAAACCAGAGCAGGAACCCAGGTATCCTTACTTCAGGCAACCGGAGCCACCATGAAAAGCCCAGGCACAGGGGCCCTCACTGAGGACCTTCCAGGTAGGACAAAGGACATGGGGCAGTGGCTCTGGGTAGCAAGATGTGTAAAGAGTCATTCAGGAAGCTGGTTCTTCCTCATCTCTTCCCAGAGATTGGCCACAGAGCTCCAGATTGCTCACACCAGGGAAACTTGGGGATCACGTAGCCTGCTCTGCCTTTCTGTGTCTTCTAAGCCAAGCTCTCCACAGTTCACCAGAGTGATTCCCACATGTGGCTCAGTCACTGACTCCACTGCAGCTCCATGGCAAGCTCTATACCTTCTGCTTCTGTTTGGGCAGCTTATGGACCAGAGAGGCATTTAGCACCATCTAAGAAGACCTGTATATTGACAATGTGGATATGTGCTGAAAGGAGTCACTGAATGAGTGCACCAAAGAAATGTCCACAGAGGGAACAATATTCCTAGTGAAGTGGAAACACAGGCATGCCAGTTGTGAATGGGAGCCAAGGCAAACAGCACATTCAAGTCAACAACAGAAGAAATACCAGTCTTCCTAGTTTTGGAATGCAATGCAGGTCTCTGGTGAAAGTAAAACAAAACAAAAAGAAAGAAACAAAAATAATCACAATGTCCTCTCCCTTTTCTTCATGCTCAAAATAATGACAACTGGCTGTTGTCTACAGATTTCTACAAATATGCCAATTCCATCTGCAGGTTTCTCCCTAAAATCAAACTACAGGATTTCCTTAATGCTTAAATTCAAGAACCTAGTACATAGCATCTGTCTTTCATTGATTAGGGGCAAAGTTTGTAGAGAACTTGACAGAGAAAGGAATTGAAATTTTGTTACCTAAGAATACCTGGTACAGTTATATGTTGGTAATGACTGAGATATATTCTGAGAAAGAAAATATTATGCAATTTCATCATGGTGTGTGTTTACACAAACCTAGATGATGTAAGTCAATCACTTGATGTGGTCTTTTGATGCAATCAGGAGTTGTGGTAAACAGGAGTGTTAAGAGGCTGCTGCTCACATAATACATCATTCTGTTTCTATTTTTAATAAGCAAAAGGAGTACACTCTAAAATTATGATACATAGCATAATATAGTGAATACATAAATCAGTAACACTGGTTTGATAATGATGCCTTGTCATCATTATCAAGTGTTACACATTGGACCCAATTATATCGCTCTATTTTCATATGACTGGCAGCACAGTAGGTGTATTTACACCAGCATCACGACCAACACGAGAGTAATGCTCCGCTATAGCTCTAGCACACTTACAACATCACTGGGTGATAGAAAAATTTCAGCTCCATTACAATCTCTTGGGACCACTATAGAGTATGTGGCCTGTCATTAACCAAAGGGTCACTATGAAGTGTTTGACTGCATTTGGTTACCAAGACCTTTATAATAAATAAATAGATAGATTATAGATAGATAGATAGATAAATTAAAAGCATTGAACATAATGGACCAACAAGGATCTTCTTATATGGAAATGACATGTAAGCTGCCTGTCTTGGCCAGCCACAACGCCGCGGGAGGAAAACTCTTGGAGGCAGAGTAAAGATACTTCTACTTTTACTTCTACTTTTCTTAGAGAGAGCTTAGAGAGAGAAAGAAAGATTTTTCTTCTTCTTAGAAAGAGCTTAGAGAGAAAGATTAGAGAGAGCTTTTTCTTCTTTAGAGAGAGAGAGAACTTAACTTAGAGAAAGATTCTTAGAGAGAGCTTCTTTCTTCTTTCTTCTTTCTTCTTTCTTCCTCGGGAGCCTCGGCCTAACTCTGACCAGGAATTACTTCTTCTATCTGGTTTCTCTTCTGTAACCGCTCTGCCTACGTTCTGGCCGCTCTGATTCTTTTCTTCTTCTCCGACCCGAACTCTTCTTCTGACCGACCGAGCGACTGCACGACTGACTGAATGAATTCATTCTTCATTCTCCTAACTCCGACCGCTTTCACCCGGTTATATACCTTTAGCTTTGTGGGTGCCTCACGTGCATTTACAGGTGCGTCACATACATACTTATTATCAGGTGGAACTTATGGCTTCCAGCTGACCGCAATAGCCATCTCCCTAATTGGGGCTCCTTCAATGACAGAAGTGTCAGTGCAGATGAATCTGATGTCCATAACCTCCTGTGTGACCTCGGTGATTCATAATTACTATCCCTTAGCCGTTTGGTACAGAAATGAGATAGAAAAGTTGGGGAAGTAATTGTATTTTTTTTAAATTATTTTTTATTGTAAGATGTTATAAATGACAGCGGAATGCATTACATTTCACACTACACATATAGAGAACTTTTTTTACAAATCTCTGGTTGTATGCAAAGTATATTCACACCATTTGTGCAAAAAGAAATCGAAATATCACAGGATAATAGGGAAAGAAGGAAGTGTGAAACTTTTTAATTTCATTGAGAAAACATGCTGCTAATGAGTTTCTAAAACATCATTTGCCAAGAACTAACCAGCAAAAAAAGCACATTTTAGGTCTTTTGTTCCTTACTGTTGGTTGACTTCTTGCCAAAAGAAGACAGGTTTAGAATGCTACCAGCTACCACAAAGAATTAAAGTTCAAAAAGACTCAGACTGTCGAGTTACAAAGGGACTTTCTAGTCCTGGAGTCAGATACCATTCACCTTTTCTCAGTCATTCTCAGCCATCACTGAGCCCGTGCCCACTGAGCCCAAGCACTGTCCTGCATCCTGGAAGCACAGTCGTGCAAAGGCACCTCCCTCATGACCAATGGTCCAATGGGGTGTGTGTGGTGGTTTAGAGAGAGAATAGACATCTGAGTCAGTCTGTAGCTCAGTAGCAAAGAAAGCCAGAAAAAAGGAAGAATTGAAGCTTGAGTTTTAATTTATTTGTAAAAATGTAATGAATTTAATGTAGAAGATTTTAGCCTGGAATTTGTTTAAAAAAGAAAAAAGAAGAAGAAAAAGAAAAAAAAAAGTAAGAAAAGAAAACAATGAAATAAAAAGAAAAATGTATGAGTGCTTTTATATAGGAATAATAAAATTTAAAAAGACATCACAGGATACATTTTCCCAAAGGCCACAATCATCCTTTTTTTTTTTTTTTTTTTTTTTTTGGGGGGGGGTGTTATGAATTTTTTTTTAAATTTGTTTTCATTTTTTTAAATTTATTTTTAAAATTTATAATAATTACAATTCATAGTGCCCATATATAGCATCTTTTTACATACAACTGCTTGTATACAAAGTACATTCAACAATCATCCTTTAATATTGATTGAATTCCAAATTGTACTTAACTCAACTTCTATGTCCTTTTGAATAAGGTCAGCATTCAGGAGTTGCTTGGTTTACTGAAAAGAACTAGAAATGGTGGCCAGGAAAGTCGACTGTAGTAGCTGAGCCTATTAGTCATGTGACCTTGGGCTGAAGCACTTCTATTCTGAGGCTCAGGAAAGCCGTAGCTGCTCTACCTCTGGGAAACATGGATCTCGAGCACAAAAGACTCAATATGGGCTTTCTAGACGAATTCCAGAGGTTAATAATTTCCCTCTTACCACACACTCTGGGCTGAGTTCAGCCCAACTGTAGTTAATATCTGCAACTCCCATAAATGTTCCCCTTCAGTTGTGAACATTATCAAGGAACTTTTGTTAGTCTCTTCCAATGATAAGTATGTGGGAAATCATAAAAACTGTCTGAAGAATACAATGAGCACATCTGTCTACAGGCCAATGGCCAATCTGGCTTACAGAGCCCTGCCTGAAACCCCTTTCACTCTATCTAGGAATCATCTCCTGGCATGGCCTCCAACCTGTCTTCCTATATTTACTCACATTGATTGATCCTCCACCCTCCACTCCGAGGACTTCAGCGTCCTCCTGCAACTCTCCTCTGATCATTTAGGGAATTTTACTTCTCTGAGGTTTTCCAAGCTTATTGTGTATCACTAGTTCAATTATCTGCCCCTCATATGTTGTGCTTTACTTCCCAGTAAGCATTAATCTTCTTGCAGAGAGCAATGGTCCCTTAAACCTTGCTTTGTCAACCACAATATTCTAGCACAATGTCTTGCTGGCGAAACATTAAAAAAAAAAAAAAAAAAAAAAAAAAAAAAAAAAAAACTAGTACTGTGGACTGATGCAGTCTCCTTGGGAATGTTAGAAGCCTCATATTTATTTTTCTTGGTTGAATGAGATGGATATCATTATCCTAAATGCATGATTGAAGATCTGAATGGTACTTATATACTTTGTATACAAGCAGTTGTATGTAAAAAGATACTATACTTGTGCATGATGAATAAGTAAATAAATAATAAAAAAATTAAAAAAAAATATTTATTTTTCTTATTTTTGGTCTTTGATTTATATTATATTTGATAATTCTAATTTTGCATGACACAGTTTTTTACTATAATGAAGAAAGTAAACTAATTTCAGATGAAAATATGTTGGACTAACTCATCTTTCATTGAAAGAATGATTATATTAATGCCACCTAGCTCCTCATCCCAAGAGCCTCGAAAATCATTAGTTCACTCTTTTATTAAAAATATTACCTTAAACAATTTCTATTGGCTTCTGAAACATAGTTTCATCCCGTATGAGATGCTCAGTAATTCATTCACTTATTTGAAAAAAGAACAGTTTCCCTTTATCTCCCTATCAGTTAGGATATTTCAAGGGAAAGGTTCATTTTTTTCTCCTAAAGCTACTGTTTCTTGTGTGTGCATGAAGTCAGTGTGCTGACTTAGGGTGAATAGAATTATCAAAGCAGAAAACTAGTCAGAAAATAGTTTCACTGAAAAAAATAAAAGAGAGAAAACTTTTAGAATTGACACCCCACATGGAACTTTAAGGCTTTAGTGCACTTTTTCCACATATGAAAGTGAAAGTAACTGGAAAAGAAGGGGAAACTATGTTCTGCTTTCCAAGAAGTGGAAGAATTGCTGAGCATCACTTTTATTGCAATCATCATTTTGTTAGTTGTACAAGAATAATGCATTATTTCTCTTATGCGAGTAAAAGTATTAGCTTCTGTAAATAGAGTAATTGTCCTTGTCAGAAGCAAGTCAATTTCCATTGGACTCCTTTAAAGACCATTTTAATAATTCAGTTTGGATGAGCATTCTAGATGGAAATTAATTAAATGAGAATGTATATAAGTACCTCGTTCAGAGTGATTATCATCATTATTCCCACTAGCAATACAATTATCACATTTTTAAAATACAGAGTGAAAGAAACTTGACTTTAAAAAAAAATAGAAAAGGACCATATTCTATAACATTGAACCTATGTAATATTCTGAAAAAGACAAAATTATCTATCCTGAGAGAGCACAGATCAGGAATTCCTAGGATTGAGAAAGAGGCAGGAATGCAAGTAGGCATGGGAAATTCTTGGAGATGGTGGATATGCAGATTACCTTGATTGTGGAGATGATTTACAGGTGTGTACATAGGCTAAAACTTATACAATTATACACTTAAAACATGTGCACAAAACATGTGCACAGTATACAACTGTACTTCAATGAAGCTGCTAAAACTCTGTTCCTAAATTGTCTTTATTGATACTACATAAGGTTCTCAAGTCATGACCTTTTATTGCATTGCCCTAAACCTGTTGCCCTAGCTGCACTCCGTGTTCAGCCTACAGGGACTTCAGTGGACACTCTGTGCCTGAATGAGAAGCTGTTGTCTCTTGGAGGCAGCATCTTCCTTCCCCTTTTAAAATGTTGGTACCTCAGACTCTATTCTGGAACATAATATCAACATTATATACGCAAAAATATATTCAGAACCACAGATGCATTGTCTCTAACACACACTAACACTCACTCTCATTTCCATGCAGAGGAACAAAATGAAGTAAGTAACCAGGCAGGCAGCAGGATGGATGGAATGTGGGTGGAGATGAGCTATCAAGGGTGATATTTTCCCAAGAGTGTCCCTCCTCCAAACTTTATGATGGATTCCTTCATTCATCCACTTTATTCATGCAACGAATATTTTTGACCATCTACTGCGGGCAAGGCAAGGAACCCAGTCGTGAGGATACACAGAGAGAGAAAATCATCTCCCAGTCCTTCATGTCTCACAGAATAGAGGGGATACTCCTGCATTGTGGGATTTATTACGAAAGAGTCTGGCAAAAGCCATAACCTTATAAAACATGTCTCTCTGTGCTTTCTCATTCAGGTGAACATTTGTGTACATTTGTTGTGCATTCTATCGAAAAGGGAGGTACTATTGTTATATCTGTCCTGAGTGCATAGAAAATAATCATACACTAAAAAAGATTTCTGAAAGAAAGGGATCGAATAATCAATTCTTTTAGAGAAATCATGGAAGACTTTCAGGAGGAGGTTATACTGAAGCTGAGCCTGAAATATTGCACTGTTCGGTATTGTTGTCTTTCAGCTGTATTTGTAAAGCAGTAACTCTTTCCTTATTTACACCAGTAAAGCATCTAAATATAGGTTTTCTGCATCATTATCCATATCACACATAAAGGTAATCATATCACAAGACTATTTTTCATTGATTTCTATATTTTTATTCACAGATTTCTGAAAAAAATTAAATATTACATAAAGCCTGGCTTTAGGGACATCAAAACAAAACAACAAAAAAAAAAAAAAAAAAAAAAAAAAAAAAAAGAAGAAGAAGAAGAAGAGAAGAAGAAGAAGAAGAAGAAGAAGAAGAAGAAGAATCTCTTTCTCAATCAGCATATTGTTTCCTATTTTAGGTGGTGACTGGTCCCGGGCAAAGCAAGACCTGCAATAACATCAAGAAATAAAAATCAGAAATGAGCAGAGCAAGGCCTGAAATAACACCAAGAAATAAGGATTGTAAATAGGCGTGCACTTTCTTTTTACTGAGTTTTGTTCTATGCTGCCTAGCCTTTTTCTCATATAGCTAGAGAATATTAAAACAACTTTCCTGTGACTTGGCTAACCAAGTGTAAAAAGCCCATTCCTTGGGTACACCTGCAGAAATATGATAATACTCCAAGCTTCTTCCTGAAGACTCCAATTAGGTGGAATCTACTGTGAAGAGAAGAAACCAAAAACAATCTCAAAAATTTAATGATATCCTAGATGCTTCAGAATATCTGGCGTTTCCAGTTGTGGTGCATTTTGATTTGGATGTCAAGGCCTTTATTCACACCATTTAGAGCAGAGAAGAGTTTTTCTCCCCTTTTGTCATTGCTGAAAGGTTTCCTAAGGGCACAATGTGAAACCCTCTCCTTTCCCTTCCCCACGCTCATGACTTTTATATTTTGTTCTAATAAATAATATTGGGAAGGATTTGCTGATTTTATTTTATTTTATTTTATTTTTTTCTCTTGCTACAGCTGCTGTGGGCAAAAGCACTCTGACATTGATCTCATTCCAGAGATGCCCTGTCCTGAGGCTGCTAATCAGCAAGGAGCTGTCAGTTTAAATTCCCTAAGAAGCTCCTTATGTTAGGGGCTGGATGTGAGAAATGGCAGTAGGAAACAGAGAGCTCAGGAAAGGGGCAGACTATAGTCCAGATGCATAAGGGCGTCATTTCCCTATCCAAATCTCCCCTCAGGTGGCCCGAAAGGTTCTCTCTGGGTTTTGTACTTCACTATGTGACCCCTTATTTAGGTTTTAGTTTCCATTTGCTTTTCTGGATTAAAAACAAACTAAACACATATAAAACAAAAACAAAGTCATAGCACAATCTAGAAAGATTGTACGTAATAGCAGTAGTACTGAAGAAAAGCAAATACAAAGAAAAAAAGCATGAAAAGAAGGTTTAGTATCCCACCATAACTAATCTTTTAAAATAAATATCAGTTAATTTTTTTTAACTAATATAGAACCCTATATTAGACCCTGGGTAAAAATTACATATTCTCAGATCTACTGAAGGAAAGAGGCAGATCTGATCATAATTAAGACAAATTTGCAACATGTGCCAAGCAATATTTAGTATGAACATTCTGATTAGTTAAGTGGACTGTGTTCATGCAGAATATCCCTCCTTCTACTTCAAATAACAGAAATCCTAGGAAACACTTTATTTTTGTAAGAAACCCACCTTGTTTTTCCAGTTCCATGTAACTAGTGCTTTAGTTTTTAAAATTTAAATTAATATATAAAAACAAAATTATACTTATTAATGTTATTATGTTATGTTTGGTACACATATGCACTGGATAATGTTTAAATATATTTACCTTCTCAAACATATGTCATTTTCTTTCTTTTCTTTCTCTCTCTCTCTCTCTCTCTTTTTTTTTTGGTGTGTGTTTGTGTGTGTGTGTGTGTGGTGCTGGGAATTGAACCCAGGGCCTTGTGCATGTGAGGCAAGCACTCTACCATCTGAACTATGTCCCCAGCCCCATATATCATTTCCTTATTGTGAAATTTTCAAAATTCTGCCTTCTAACTTCTAAATGTGCAGTAAATTGTTATTATCTATAGTTTTTCTACTATGCAATAGGGAAATGTTGATCAATGGACACTGAGCTATAGATATGTAGGAAAAAATAGTTCTAGGAAATTATTTATCTATTTATTTACTGCAGTGCTAGTGATTGAGCCCAGAGCACCTCTACCACTAAGCTACACTGCCACTTCTTTTTTTTTTTTTTTTTTTTTTTTAATTTTGAGGCAGATCTCACTTATTTGGCAATGTTGTACTCAAATATGTGACCCTCCTGCCTCGGCCTCCTAAGTTGTTGAGATTATATGTGTGTGCCACCATTTCCAACTCAAGGAAATATTTTAAATAGAGAGTGAAGCTTAATACCTAGGATGCATTCAGGAGCATGGCTTTGGGAAAAATATCCTCATACAAGTCTTGTTGCAGATATGCAAATGGGTATTACAATTATTGGAACAATATAAAAAGGAAAAAAAAAAACTAAAACTAAAACTAAATCAATTTAACTTTTGTTCCAGAGTCTTCTAGAATTCACTCTTAAGAGACATAATTCCTGGGTGCAGTGGCAAATACCTGTAATTCCAGAGGGTCAGGAGGCTGAGGCAGGAGGATTACGATCAAAGCCAGCCTCAGCCTCAGCAACAGCAAGGCAATAAGGAACTCAGTGAGACTCTGTCTCTATATAAAATACAAAATAGGGCTGGAGATGTGGCTCAGTGGTCAGTGGTCAAGTACCCCTTACTTCAATCCCCAGTACTGGAAATAAAATTATACACACACACACACACATACATAACATACATACATATTACAGCACTGTCTGTCATTATACAATATGGGAAAAGATATAAACAGTCATATGTAAGAGGTTGGTTAAATAAACTCTGATACCTCCATCTGCTATGTATGGAACCATTTCCAGGATATAGTGCTAAGTAACAAAGGAAGATAAAAAAGGAATTAAAATATGCAAATATGCTATGGTGTAAAAGAACATGGGAAATAAGAATACATGTGTGTTGGAACCCATTATCACTAATATCATCACTATAAAAATAAACCATACATTAATAAGGTTAGTTTTAGTCAGTTTTTTCATTGCTGTGACCCAAAGACCAAATAAGAACAACATAGAGGGTTCAGTTTATATGGGGCTCATGGTTTCAGAGGTCTTGGTCCATAGATGGCCAACTGTATAGTTTTAGACCCAGGGTAAGGTAGAACCTAAGAACAGAAGGGCATGGTGAAGGAAAGCAGCTCAGAATGGCACAATTAGAAAGGGAGGTGGGGGAGTGGGTCTGTTCAGTTCTTTAGCCCATTTATTGATTGGGTTCTTTGTATTTTGGGTGTTACGTTTTTTGAGTTCTTTATATATACGAGAGATTAATGCTTCATCAGAGGTGCATGTGGTAAAGATTTTCTCCCAATCTGTAGGCTCTCTCCTCACATTATTGTCTCCTTTGCTGAAGTTTTTTAATTTGAATCTATCCCATTTATTGATTCTTGATTTTACTTCTTCCACTTTAGGGGTCTTGTTAAGGAAGTCAGATCCTAGCCAACGTGGTGCAGATTTGGGCCTATTATTATTATTTTTTCTATTAGGCGCAGGGTCTCTGTTCTAGTGCCTAAGTCTTTGATCCACTTTGAGTTAATTTTTGTGCAGGGTGAGAGATAGAGGTTTACTTTCATTTTGCTACATATGGATTTCCATTTTTGCCAGAAACATTTGCTGAATAGGCTATCTTTTCTCCAGTGAATGTTTGTGGCACCCTTGTCTAGTATGAGATAATTGTATTTATTTGGGTTTGTCTCTGTGTCCTGTATTCTGTAATAGTGACTTACAAGTCTATTTTGGTGCCAATACCATGCCATTTTTGTTACTATAGCTCTGTAGTAAAGTTTAAGGTCACGTATTATGATGCCTCCTGCTTCATCCTCTTGTTAAGGATTGCTTAAGCTATTCTGGTTCTCTTATGAAAAAGTGTTCAACATCTCTAGCAACCGGAGAAATGCAAATCAAAAATACTCTAAGATTTCATCTCACTACTGTCAGAATGGCAATCATCAAGAATACAGGCAATGATAAATGTTGGTGAGGATGTGGAGAAAAAGGTATACTTATACATTCTGGTGGCACTGCAAACTGGTGCAACCACCATGGAAAGCAGTATGGATATTCCTCAGAAAACTGGGAATGGAACCACCATTTGACACAGCTATCCCACTCCTTGGTTTATACCTAAAGGACTTAAAATCAGCATACTAAGGTGACACAGCCACAGCAATGTTTATAGCAACTCAATTCACAATAGCTAGACTATGGAATCAATCTACGTGTCCCTCAATAGATGAATGGTTAAAGAAAATGTGCTATATATACTCAATGAAATATTACTTAGCTTTAAAGAAGGGTGAAAATGTGGCATTTGCCAGTAAATGGTTAGAGTTGGAGAATATCATGCTAAGTGAAATAAGCCAATCCCACAAAACCAAAGGCCAAATATTTTCTCTAATATGTGGGTGCTAGTTCACAATAAGGTGGGGAGCACTAGGGAAAAATAGTGTTAGATTAGGTAGAGGGAAGTGAAGGGAGGGGAGGTGGGGATGGGAAAGACAGTGGAATAAAACAGATATTATTACTGTATGTATATATATGACTACATGACCAATATGATTCTGCAACCTATACACTTAGAAAAATGAGAAACAATATCCCATCTATGTATGATATATCACAGTGCATAAATACATTCTACTGTTATATATATATAACTAATTAAAACAAATTTTAAAATTTTAAAAAAGCAAGGGGGGTTGGGCATGTGCATGCATGTGAGCTCGCCAAAGACAAAATATAAGCACCAAAGGCATGCCCCAAGTGACCCCTGTCCCTCAGCTACACATTACCTACCTACAGCTATCAACCAGTTAATCCAATCAAGTGGATTGACACACTGATTAGATCATGGCTCTCATAACCCAATTATTCCACCTCTAAACTTTCTTGCATTGTCTCACACATGAGCTTTTGGGGGTACCTCACATTGAAATCATAGCAAGGTTTGCCATCTATAAGGAGGGGTTATGAGTGGGCTTGACATATTGAGGATGGAGGAGAGCCCTGCTTAGGTTATATGTTTTTTTGGTGATATTGATGCAGGATATCAAGTAATGTTTACATACTTAAAAATATAAAATAAAATAATTAAACAGTGGGCAGAAAAGAATCCGAAAATGGAGTTCAAACAAGCCAGAATGATATACCTGCCTTTACAACCAATATAAATACTCTGAAAACAAGAAGGTTTAATTTAAAATAGCTTTGAATGCAGTGCTTTGCTTTGACCATCTACTTTCAGAAGAAAGAGAATTAATTGGAGACAAATAGTGAAACTCTGTTTAGAGATTTCTTTTTCTAGTGATTAGCAGTTTTGAAACTATCTTCTGTATGATAAAAAAAAAATTCAGTACAGTAAGTACAACAGTGATTACATCTCCCACTATTAAAGCAACCTGCCAATGTGAAGTTAGATCTGTAAATTGACTTTGTATTGTGGTGTCAAGGCAGAATTAAGGTTTTAGATAGTCATAGTGAGGATATGGAGATGCTAAAGTATTTTTATCTATCAATCTGTAGACACTTCCTAGATCCACTGAGCCTAGAAGCAGTGGAATGCCTGTAGTAATTACCCCACCAAAACCCCACTGCTCTCCATAAAAAGAAATCAGAGCCCTTGAGGGAAATAGCTGGTTTCAGATCTAGGAAAAGAAAAGTCCAAGTGCACTTTAAATATCTTGTAAGTCAGGAAAAGGAACTTCTCAAGAGTAATGTGGGCAAATTAAAAGAATAGGAGCCATACTAAAAATTCTGCCCAAATTTGAAAAGTTTCATCATTAAAACAAATAAAAATTGCTAGAAGCCGGGCGTGGTGGGGCTCTCCTGTAATCCCAGCACTTGGGAGGCTGAGGCAGGAGGATCTCAAGTTCAAAGCCAGCAATGGCAAGGCACTTAGCAAGTCAGTGAGACCCTGTCTCTAATAAAATGCAAAAAAGGGCTGGGGATGTGGCCCAGGAGTCAAGAGCCCCTGAGTTCAATCCCTGGTTACAAAAAAAAAAAAAAAAAAAAAAAAAAAAAAAAAAAACTGATAGAGATTACAACCTATTCAATGACTTGAAAATAAGTGTGTTAATTGTATGGAAATTTGAGGAATAAATAAATGTGGTAGAAGATAATGTTTTTACTTATAGTAGAATGGTACTATACATGTAAAATAAATGATGTATCTGGAAAAGTATCTTTGACAACACTCTTAGTCATAATTGTCCTAAATAACGCTCAGTATATATTAAAAATAATGAGGGTTAATGAGGAACAGGATATTTACATACTCTCAGAGTATTTTACTATGAGTCACCCATTAACTACAAAGGAAAGACTAGTCACTTGACAGTGGCACATCTTGGCAGACATCATGTTACCTAGGGATCACAGTCAACACCACCAGTAACTGGCAGGACCCAGACATCATGTAAGTCCCGATCACCTTTCCCGAGAAGAAACAGTGTGATGCCCTTGCAAATCCCACCAAAGCGGCTCATATATCATGTGATACTTGCTTTAGCAGGGAATTCCTACCAAAAATACATAGCTGATTTCAATCTTGATATTACTAAAAATCCAAGGATATTTTACAACACTTCCAAAATATCAAAATCATGAAAAAATGAGTTACTTGTATTGGCACAACTGAAAATTAGTTTTAAAATAATTAAGAAGAGAAGGCAAAGAAGTGAAGATAGAGCATACGTTATATTCATTAAAACGTCTGATCAGGAGGATCCTGGGAAGATGGCCGACAGGAGGGAGGTGCTCTCTGGACGCAGCTGCTGAAGGACGTGGAGTGGGAAGTTTGAGCGCGTTGCTGGTGGTTCTATTGCAACTGAAAGGGAGCCGAGACATTCCTGCACCTCTGGACAGCGAAATACAAGGTTCTCCGGACCACAACAAGCAGGGGCAGAGTCGCAGTGGTCCACAGCCCGAAGCAGCGCTGTCTGTGCTACAGGCGCAGGGGCCGATACCATCTCGGCAAGGAGACGATCCACCCAGCGGCTTTGAAACCGATCTGGGAGGAGGGATAAAAAGAGGCCTAGAGGCGTGGGCGGTGTCCACGTGGAGCTCTTTCGCACTGCTTGCCAAGCCGATCCCGCACGCTCTCGACTGACACAAGGGTCTGCGGAGCTGCTGTTGAATGGGAGAACGCCGCCATCTTTGAGAAGTGCAGTGGCTGACCCAGACAAAGGGGAAAAGACGGAGGAGACAACAGCTGCAGACATCCAGGGAACCCCATGGCTCTGAAGGCAGCGCACACCTGGGTGAGACTCGGGTAACCAGCAGGGGAGGGTGTGTCTGAGGCCAGCCCAATGGCCACAAGAAGCTACAACTGTGGGTGGGCGTGGGGAAAGGGTGCCTTCTGGAGGGTCCCCTTCCCGGTGCCATTCATCTGTTGACACATAACCGCCCTGAGCCAATCTTCCCCCTGAGCCATTTGGCCACAGGCCTAGGGTGCAGACTTGACTCCACTGACAGGGTTGCAGACTATCTGGACGAGGTCCAATGCAGTTGGCTTAAACTGGAAAGGGAAAAGAGAGGGGGGCTTCCCAGGGCCCGTTTTGTTTGAGACTTGGGGTTCCACTTTTTTTTTCTTTTTTTTTTTTTTGGTTGGTTTGCTTGTTTTATTGGTTTTCGGGGTTTTTTGTTTGTTTGTTTGTTTTTCTTTTTCTTTTTTTGGCTTTGTTTTGTTTTGCTTTTTTTTGCATTGATTTTCAGTGTGTTTGATTGTTTGCTTCTGCTCCTTTTCTCATTCCTTCTTTTCTTCCTTCTCACTTTGGCATCTCTTTTCCCTCCTTCATCTTTCATATTTGCACCCTGCCAGTGCATACTAAACAGAGGCAAAAACAAGCTTTATGCAGAACTTGGGATTTCTAGAACCGGCGCAATTGAACTGGATAGCAAAGCAGTGTTATATATAGTTTACTCTCTATTTTTTTGATTCTCTCTCTCCTCTCTCTGACACCAATTTCTACTCTTTTATCATTTTTTTCTTTTCCATCTTACTTTATATATAAATTGGTCTCTCCACCTAATTGTCTACTCCATTCTCTATCTTCTCTCTTCTACTGATACTAAACCACTTCCAGTAAACCACTTTAATAGAACTCTCCTTTCATACTTTCCAAGAAAGAACAATTCAAGACACTTCCTTTTTCTTAAACATAATACCTCTGTATCCAATACTTGAAGCTATAAAACCCCATTAGAAGTGTACAGAGTAAATTGGAAATAATATCTGGGTTAACAAAATCTGTACATTGTGATCAAAATTGAATTTTCTGAATAGAAAGTGTTAGGTTTTAAAGTGTAAAGGAATTATAAGGGATCTGATAGCATTGTACTACAGGAACAACATAAGGCATTAAGGTAAAATCGAAACAGTCAAGGTCCCACAGTGCAGGAAGAAAAGACACACAAGCATCATGAAAAAACAAGGGAAGAAAGTGACACAAACAAATCAAGATTCCTCATCAGTAGATGTCATGGCAAACACAGTTGGTCAAATTCCAGAGATGGAATTTAGAAATTACATATGCCAAATGTTTAGGGAACTTAAGAATGAACTAAAAAATGAGATGAGGGAGCAAGTACAGGAGGCAAAAGATCATTTTGACAAAGAACTCCAAAAACAAATACAGGAAGTAAAAGATTACTTCAATAGGGAAATAGAGACTCTAAAGAGAAACCACATAGAAATTCCAGAAATGAAAGAAGCAATAAACCAAAATAAAAGTTCAATTGAAAGCATCTCCAACAGAGTAGACCACTTGGAGGAAAGAACCTCAGACAATGAAGACAAAATATATCTCCTAGAGAAGAATTTAGACTATACAGCAAAACTCGTTGGAAATCAAGAACATAACATCCAAGAATTATGGGACAGCATAAAAAGACCAAACTTAAGAGTGATTGGCATAGAGGAAGGGGCAGAGTTTCAAGCCAAAGGAATGAGTAATTTATTTACCAAAATAATTACAGAAAATTTTCCAAACTTGAGGAATGAATGGGGAAACCAAGTTCAAGAGGCATACCGAACACCAAACAAACAAAATCTCAACAGATCCACACCAAGACACATTATAATAAAAATGCCTAATATTCTGAGCAAGGAGAGAATACTAAAAGCCACAAGAGAAAGGAAGCAGATCACTAATAGGGGGAAACCAATCAGACTATGTTCAGATTTTTCAACCCAGACCTTAAAAGCAAGAAGATCCTGGAATAGCATATTTCAAGCTCTGAAAGAAAAGGGATGTCAACCAAGAAACTTATATCCAGCAAAATTGAGCTTTAGATTCGAAGATGAAATAAAAACCTTCCACGACAAGCAAAAGTTAAAAGATTTCACAACTCGAAAGCCAGCACTTCTGAACATCCTGGGCAACATTTTTCATGAAGAAGAAGAGAAAGATAACAATGAAAATCTACAAAGGGAGATATTAAACTAAGGGAAATACCAACCAGAAGAGAAACCAAATCAAACTAAAGACCATAATTCAAATAAAAATGAATGGGAATAAAAATCACATCTCAATAATAACCCTGAATGTTAATGGCCTAAACTCACCAATCAAAAGACACAGAGTATCAGAATGGATTAAAAGAAATGACCCAACAATTTGCTGTCTCCAAGAAACACACCTCATAGAAAAAGACATCAACAGACTGAAAGTGAAAGGCTGGGAAAAGTCTTATCACTCACATGGCCGGTGGAAACAAGCAGGGGTTTCCATCCTCATATCAAATAAGGTAGACTTCAAACCAAAACTAATCAAGAGGGACAAAGATGGATATTTCTTACTACTTAAGGGAACCATTCATCAACAGGATATAACAATCATAAATCTATATGCCCCAAATAATGGAGCACCTACCTTCATCAAACAAACTCTTCTCAAGTTCAAGAGTAAAATAGACCACAAAACAGTTATTCTAGGGGACTTCAACACACCTGTCTCACCAATGAATAGATCATCCAAACAAAAGCTAAACAAAGAAACTTTAAGCTTGCTTAAAACAATTAACAATTTAGACCTAACAGACATATATAGACTATTTCATCCCTCAGTAAATGAATACACTTTTTTCTCAGCAGCACATGGCTCCTTCTCCAAAATAGACCATATATTAGGTCATAAGGAAACCCTCAGCAAATATAAAAAAATAGAGATACTACCCTACATTCTATCAGACCATAAAGGGATGAAATTGGAAATCAATGACAAAACAAGGATTAAGAAAAACTACTTCAACAACTGGAAGCTAAACAACATGCTACTGAATGAACAAGGAGTTGAAGAAGACATCAAAGAAGAGATCAAAAAATTCCTAGAGGTAAACGAGAACACAGATACAACATATAGAAATCTCTGGGACACTATGAAGGCAGTAGTAAGAGGAAAAATCATTGCACTGAGTTCATTCCTTAAGAGGAAAAAAAACTAACAAATAAATGACTTAACATCACACCTCAAAGCACTAGAAAAAGAAGAACAGACCAACACCAAGAGCAGTAGAAGACAGGAAATAATTAAAATCAGAGCAGAAATTAATGAAATTGAGACTAAGGAAACCATTCAAAGAATTGGCAAAACTAAAAGTTGGTTCTTTGAAAAAATACACAAAATTGACAGACCCTTAGCAATGCTAACAAAAAGAAGAAGAGAAAAAAACTCAAATTACTAACATTCATGACGAAAAAGGGAATATCACAACAAACACCTCAGATATACAGAAGATAATTAGAAATTACTTTGAAAGCTTATATTCTAATAAAACAGGAAATATTGAAAGCATTGACAGATTTTTTGAGTCGTATGATATGCCTAAACTGGAAACGGAGGCTATACACAACTTAAACAGACCAATTACAAGCGAAGAGATAGAAGACGCCATCAAAAAGCTACCAACAAGGAAAAGTCCAGGACCTGATGGGTTTACAACCGAGTTCTATAAGACTTTCAAAGAAGAACTAATACCAATGCTCTTCAAACTATTTCAAGAAATAGAAAAAGAGGGAGCTCTTCCAGACTCTTTCTATGAGGCCACTATCACATTAATTCCAAAGCCAGGCAAAGACACATCCAAAAAAGAAAATTTCAGGCCCATATCTTTAATGAACATAGATGCAAAAATCCTCAACAAAATCCTGGCAAATTGGATACAAAAACATATCAAAAAGATAGTGCACCATGATCAAGTGGGGTTTATCCCAGGGATGCAAGGCTGGTTCAACATTCGGAAATCAATAAACATAATACACCACATCAATAGACTTAAAGACAAAAATCATATGATCATCTCAATAGATGCAGAAAAAGCATTTGACAAAATACAACACCCCTTTATGTTCAAAACACTGGAAAAACTAGGAATATCAGGAACATATCTCAACATTATAAAAGCTATTTATGCAAGGCCCTGAGCTAACATTATCTTAAATGGAGAAAAACTGAAAGCATTCCCTCTAAAAACTGGAACAAGACAGGGATGCCCCCTTTCACCACTGCTATTTAACATAGTACTGGAAACTCTGGCCAGAGCAATTAGACAGATGAAAGTAATTAAAGGGATCAAGATAGGAAAAGAAGAGCTCAAATTAGCACTATTTGCTGATGAAATGATAATCTACCTAGAAGACCCAAAAAACTCTACCAGAAAACTTTTACAACTAGTAAATGAATTTGGCAAAGTTGCAGGATACAAAATCAATACACGTAAGTCAAAGGCATTTTTGTACATCAGCAACAAAGACTCTGAAAGGGAAATGATGAAAACTACCCCATTTACAATAGCATCACAAAAAATAAAATACCTGGGAATCAACCTAATGAAAGAGGTGAAAGACCTCTATAATGAAAACTATAGAACACTAAAGAAAGAAATCATAGATGAACTCAGAAGATGGAAAGACCTACCTTGCTCTTGGATAGGTAGAATTAATATTGTCAAAATGTCCATACTACCAAAAGCATTATACAGATTTAATGCAATTCCAATCAAAATCCCAATGTCATTCTTCAAAGAAATAGAAATAGCAGTCATGAAATTCATATGGAAAAATAAGAGACCCAGAATAGCCAAAGCAATCCTGAGCAAGAAAAGTGAAGCAGGGGGCATCACCATACTGGACCTTAAATTATACTATAGAGCAATAGTAACAAAAACAGCATGGTATTGGCACCAAAACAGACTGGTGGACCAATGGTACAGAATTGAGGACACAGAGACTAATACATATAATTTCAGCTATCTTATATTAGACAAAGGCGCCAAAAATGTACAGTGGAGAAAGGATAGCCTCTTCAACAAATGGTGTTGGAAAAACTGGAAATCCATATGCAACAAATTGAAATTAAATCCTTATCTCTCACCATGCACAAAACTTAATTCAAAGTGGATCAAGGACCTAGGAATTAGACCAGAGACAATATGCCTAATAGAAGAAAAAGTAAGCTCCAATTTCCAACATGTCGGATTAGGCCCCAAGTTCCTTAATAAGAATCCTGTAGCGCAAGAATTACTACCAAGAATTAATGAATGGGATAGATTTAAACTAAAAAGCTTCTTCTCAGCAAAAGAAACAATCAGTGAGGTGAATAGAGAGCCAACTAATTGGGAACAAATATTTAGTACATGCACATCAGACAGAGCACTAATTTCTAGAATATATAAAGAGGCTGGGCGCGGTGGCGCACGCCTGTGATCCCAGCACTTTGGGAGGCTGAGGCAGGAGGATCACAAGTTCAAAGCCAGCCTTAGCAATGGCAAGGCACGTAGCAACTCAGTGAGAAAAAAAAAAACTCTAAGAAAAAAAAAAAAGGTCTGGGGATGTGGCCTAGTGGTCGAGTGCCCCTGAGTTCAATCCCTGGTACCACAAAAAAAAAAAAAAAAAAAAAAAAAAAAAAAAACTCAAAAAACTTTACACCAAAAAACAAATAACCCAATCAATAAATGGGCTAAGGAATTGAGAAGCCACCTCTCAGAAGAAGATACAGGATTAATTATCAAATACATGAAAAAATGTTCAACATTGCTGGCAATTAGAGAAATGCAAATCAAAACTACTCTAAGATTTCACTTCACTCCAGTCAGAATGGCAGCTATCAAGAACACAAGCAACAATAAATGTTGGAGAGGATGTGGGGAAAAAGGCACACTCATACATTGCTGGTGGGACTGCAAAATGGTGCAACCGTTATGGAAAGCAGTATGGAGATTTCTTGGAAAACTGGGAATGGAACCACCCTATGACCCAGCCATCCCACTCCTGGGTCTATTCCCAAAGGACTTAAAAACAGCATATTACAGTGACACAGCTATCTCAATGTTTGTAGCTGCGCAATTCACAATAGCTAGGTTGTGGAACCAACCTAGATGTCCCTCAGTAAATGAGTGGATTAAGAAAATGTGGTATATACGCACAATGGAATTTTACTCAGCAATAAAAGAAAATAAATTAATCGCATTTGCAGGTAAATGGATGAAGTTGGAAGACATAATGCTAAGTGAAGTTAGTCGGTCTCAAAAATCCAAGTACCAAATGTTTTCTCTGATATAAAGAGGCTAGTTCATAGTATTGTTGGATGCGGGGGTACATAGGAGGACTAGAGGAACACTAGAATGGTCAAAGGGGGAGCAAGGGGGGAGGGAGGGGGAGAAAAGGAAAAAAAAGGAAAGGTGGTTGAATGAGATGGATATCATTTTCATAAATGCATGATTGAAGAGCTGAATTGTATGAATATACTTTGTATACAAACAGTTGTATGTGAGTTGTACACGTTAAAAATTATTTTAAAAAAATGTCTGATCAGCAAAATTTTAAAAATCCATAAATAATATAGGGTATGAGGAGTTTTGTTGGACTTGTCTTTATTTTGTTACTCTTGGAACAGTTGCATCTCTTTATATGAGGTTGTGTTGCTTCAGATAACCAGCTAATTATTTGATTTCTAAAATGGAAAGTTTACTATAATAAACCATGTAAGTTTATTTTCTCTTTGATATACTATGGTAACAAACAATTTCCGTTTCCAAGTGGCTTATTATGAAAAAAGGTTTGATGCCCATTCTGGGGTAGGATAGAAGAAGTGGAAAAGTGGGTAAAAAAGCATACAAAAGGAAGGAAAAGGAAGTATAATTTTTAATATGAAGTTCTGCATGCATTTCCAGTTCTGTCTCTCCCCAAATATCTGAGAACTCTGTCAATCTTAAAGTTACTGTGAATTCACTCTATTATGAAAATTGCCTGTTCAGATTTAATTAGCCCACTCAATAAATAAATAAAGCAAAGAGAAATACAACATTTTAAGAAACCTATAAATTAGGGAATTTCCTAACATCATCTACCAATCAGATAATGGAGCTCACATCAACCAAAGGATTTTGAAAATATCCAGACTACCATAAACTCTCTTATGACTGATGTCATCCCCAAATCCCTTCTCATACCCATTGCTCATCAAATTTCCTTAAAAGAGGAGCCAAGAGCCCCCAAGTACATTCTCCCATGAATGTGAGTGTGCATTGGTTTTCCTAAACACATCTCTCTTGGTATCTGACTGGTGGGTACTGATGTTCTTTCTGTCACATAAGCCAAGGACCCCACTTACACAGTTGAGGTACCCATACTTCCAGGAACTCTTTAAACCTTGTGGTGGCTATTCATGTAGCATATCTGCCATTGTGGTCACCTGTGCTTCTGATCCACATTTTTTCATTATTGAATACAGCTTATAGAGACGCACCTGCCTTGGACCTTGCTGTTCCCAGATGTGAGAGAACTGAGACTGAGCAGAACACATAGAAGCTGTCAGAAGCACCTCTGCCTCATTACATTAGACAAGGTAAGACATATCCAAATATGGCATCACTGAGGCAAGGAAGTAAAAATCACTCTTAGGGAAGAGCAGTAAATAATGGAAAACATACTGCCAGATTGTTGACGTTAAGTGTAACATATACAGATACTTAAAGTTGAAGATTGTAAATTAGGGAGAAAAATTGTTACAGGGGAAGACAAAAAATCTTATGCATTCACAGAATACTGTTGATACCATTTTGCTAATGATTTCTTTCACATATACATTTTCACTCAAATATACTAAGACATCCACATATTTATTAGAGGTTATATAGTACACTGAAATTTACATCTAGCTCTTTGCAGGCAAAATTATATTTGTAAAAATTTCCCCAGGGCATCAAACAACTTATAACTATAAATTTAAATGGGTATTCAGAAGCCTGCTAAAATGATGTGACACTTTTCAATTAAACTTTCAAAATTCCTTTTTAAATCAAAACTTTTAAAATGCCCAGTCTAATTCCAATTTTCCTTGTTAAAATAATGTCATAATGAATTCCTTTTCTGCTTACATTTTTGTTTCTAATTATTTAAATTATTTTTTCAGGTGATTTTTAAAGGTGAACCTACTGAATGAAGCTTTCAAAATTATTAAAAGGTTTTTTGATACTCATTGCCAAATTGCTTTCTACAAAAATATCTACCCAATTTGTTATGCTTCTGTTTTCTAGACTTATTGTCCTGAGGCCAAATGAGCTCCAATTCTATAGTACTTTATTTATTTATTTTTTATTGAAATACCCTTGATCTCTGAGCCAGACTAAGACAGAGATTCAATTCACAGAGAACCATCTCTTCTCCTTTTAAATGGACTTGGACCTTTATTCCAGTTTTTCCAACAAATTACAAATATTATATCTTTAGAAAACTATTTCTTAGTTTTGCTCTAAAATATCAGTTCTGGATTTGATATACTGGAATCCTCTATGCCTCATGTTCTTCAATAATGGGAGCTATGCATAGGATATTCTGTGAATCCAAAAGTTCATTAACATACTTAATGAGTCTAGTGGTGGAACAATGGTAAAGAGCATGCTTCATTATTTCTGACTTTCCGAGAGAGACCCAGAGGCTACTGGGACTGAGTACCTTCCCCTTGTAGCCACCTGTCAAGTTAGGGGCTTTGAAAGACAAAAGAAACAGGGGCATAGAATCTTCTCTCAGGTCTTCCAGATGCACTAGCACTCCCCTTCTTGATCTCATTCATAAAAAATAACATTTGAATGAGAGAATGCATTGCATGCTGCCATTCAATGCAAGGAAAGATTTTCTTCCTAAGACTAATTGGTTAAGACAGGAGGAAGCAGTTCTTAGCAAAGGCAAGAATTCAAATATTAACTCTCAAATCAGGTACCTGAAGGACATATATTCGGTTCATTAAATTATTTGTGTACAGCTGTTTCCAGAAGTCTCATTCTCCAAAACAGCTACACAAAATGTTCAAATTTGATGAGCTGGATATGCCCAATGGACCTCATCAAATAGTACGGTTTTTCTCTTTTTTGATGCCCTTGGTTACAGCTATCACTGGGAGTTAATGGTACCCATTGCAACACTCTTATCTATGGGGATGTGAGCTGGTGTCAGCTTTCACAGAATAACCTCCAGGAGATTCATTCTTTTTACTCTGATCTTTGTCAGTGACTAGACCATGGCACATTCTTGGCTGTCTATCTCTTGTCCATTTAAGGAAATATATATCTAATCCTTATGCCTATCCATAATTATAGCAAAGGAAAATAAGCCTGATTTTGAGTCTCTTTATCACTAATTATTTTATTTATACTCAATAATTCCTTTTCTTCCCACATATGTTTCAGTCCCATAAAAAACATTTCTCTTCTCTTGGTTTGTATAATTCCCTCCTGCCTCTCTTCATGAAGATAAACATATCCAATCAACCAGTTTACTTAGAAGCCCTTTTTTGCTCCTGCAGGAGCCTGTTCATAGTCTCATCAAAACACTTGTTTTGTCAGAAACTGTTAATTCATAATTTTTTAACCTATTACTGCTCTGGAATCTAATAGGTTCACAGTTGTAAGAATGTGAATTTAATCACTAGTTCACTGTTTCAATAGGGCAAGAAAAGATAAGCACACATTAGATTTCAGTAGCCTACCACTAGACAGTAAATCTTTTATATATTGAATGGGACCCAAGTATTCAAGTGTGGGCAAGTTGTGTAGCTTCAAATGAGACATGGTGTATGCTGCAGGGTCAGACTGGAATAATTGCAGTAAGCACATAACAGGTATGTTTTGAATATAATTGTGTGGTTAATTTTATGTGTTGACTTGATGGGGCTAAAGAGTGCCCAGGTAGCTGGCAAAATATTACTTCTAGGGACATCTGTGAGCATGTTTCTGGAAGAGATTTGTATTTCAATCAGTAGACTGAGTAAAGACAAGAACCCTCATTGGTGTAAGTAGGCCTCATGCATGATTGCTGAGAGTCTAAATAGAATGAAAGGGCAAAGGCAAATGGGTCCACTGTACTTGAGCTGGAAAAATCTAACATTTTTAGTGTTTAGACATAAGTTCTCCTGTCCTTGGGAAAAGCTGATACACTAGGAGTAAGAAGGGCAGAGAAAGAAAAAAAGGGAAAGGGAAATAAAGAAAGAATAAGGGATAGAGCAAAGTGTGAAGTGGTAAAAAGGAAAAAGTGGGGCGTGAATAGAGAGGAAAAGTCGGGGTGCTTCAGAAATTAAATTAAAAGCTTTCCTGGACTCTACCAAACTTGTAGGTAATGGTATCTCTCACCATTTTCCAAAACAAAACTTAGAAAGAATTAGAAAAATATACATTTTAAACCACAGGAAAAAGATGTTTATAGTAATGTAAATGTTGAGGAATATTCTCTAGCTTCCAACTTGTTGATCTCATTGTTGTTGGTTTGTTTTGATTTTGTTTATATTTGAAAGTTTGATATTTTCCTAAAAAATGGTTCAAGGCAAAAAAATTTCCTCAGCATGACATATAATCCTCTCATGTTCACAAGGACCAATCTGCAACTATTTAGTTGACTATTGCAAGACAATTTTGGTAATTTTTAATTTTCTTCTTAGACTCCAAGCTATTTTAATTAAGCAAGAGGAGTTTTGTTATCAGCAAAGGTGGTATTAGATATGAGATAACTTTAGATGTTGGAGGTTTTTGGGGGGGCAGGGGAAATCAGTAGAGTTAGAAGAAAAAAATGGGTTGATATTTTTCATAAAGACATCAAGGCGACTTTTAAAAATACTAGTACAAGCTCCAGGGCTCCTGAAACACAAAAGCAAGCAGTCGATATCTATGTCTATGCTGGCCTATCTCCTAATTTCTGAAGTGCCCTAAATTCACCTGACTTGAAGAAATCAGCCCATCAACCACATTGAAATCAATGGTTGTCATGGTGAGGATATTCTGAAAAATAAGGACCATTTTTAGGTCAGGCCAGCAAACTTGCTCACAGACAAGAGCTAATGCTTCAGTGTGGATACACTTGTAGACTATTTGGAACAATAACAATAACAAAAATCTTAGATTTGGAGGGAATCTTGGAGATGAAAGAGAATGCATCCTTATATGCACTGACACATTATATTAACACTCCTTTTAGTCCATTGATGATGAAGAGAAATAGCGACAGTCCAGGGGAAAGAAGTTCCAGGTTCCATGGAGATCATGTTTGAGCCAAGATTCCTATTCTTCATTCCTGAACCTCTCATACTGACTGGAAATAGTAAACTCAAAGTAGGCACAAAAGGAAAAGCTCTCTGGCATTGAGGCTATCTTCCTAAGAGGTACACCAACAGAACACCTAAAAGAATACCTTTTTCTTTTTGTACTTCATGAGGCTGAAGAAAATCAGTAGATCAGAGCTGCATGGTACATGCTGTGTCTCCCAGTGGGCAATTATCTCCAATGCCTTGAGAATGAACCTTTTATCACAATATTTTGCAAACCCAATGCATTGAATTTTGACCTTTATGGAGGTCTGTTTTGAAGAGGAATACGAGACAGTAAGAGGCAGCAGGAGACAAACAAACATCTGAGAAGCAGCTTTCTATCTTCTTTTCTATATCTGCTCAAACTGTTTTTTCTTTTCTCTTTTATTACAAGCAACAATTCATATATCATATCTCATATCTTGTCCCCATTTTTCTTTTCCAAACCTATCAGATGCCATCTTTACATAGGCCAGATTAGAGGGACAAACAAAAATTTAGAATTAATGTATGAAAACCATTCTTTGTCAAATATACTCCAGAAACTGCTACAAAAGAAGAAAAGTCAAGGGAACCTGTGTGGCACATCTGGCCTTGTGTTCATTTTAATTAATATTAATGAGGGAGTCCAATGTGCCAGGAATCTGTTAGATGCTGAGAATACAAATCATGGTTTTGCTCATTGCCAGCTGTCTAAGTTCTTTGGGCTTCAAAAACTGGATCTGTAAAACAGAAATAACAATGTTTCTCTCATGGAGCTATTGTGAGGATTAAATGTGCTAATCTGTGTAAATTCCTTGGAATAATGTCAGTCATATAATAAGCATTCAACAAATGCCAGCTATTAATATTCTCATCTATTTTCTCTAGGGACTTTTTAGATATAGTAGCTTACCATCTGGCTTTGTTCCAGTGGTTCTTGTCCCAGTGGCCATGTTTATGAGGTCCCACCTACCTTCATAACTGCGGACCTGAGTCAGGTAAACTGGTTAGGTTATCAATTCCCTATCAAGGGTAGTGAGTTATAATTGATTCCAGGTGAGCTTGGATTGTGAGGTTGACTTGCACAGGTTCAAGCAGGAGGTGCCAGTAAATTCAAATGCAGATTTTGTGACATAAAGGTGATTTGATTTTTAATCAATGAAATGAGTGATAGGGACAATAGGGAGAAAGTCATGGTCTCCGAGACTATAGTCTAGAAGATTTCAAATCTAAAAGAAGGTGTAGACAAAGTCACCCACCTTGTATAGCCCCTGATGATGACAGAATGGAAAGAGCATGAAACTGTCCTTCTTCATCTCAATCAGAATACCCTGACAAATACTAATAACTGGGTGTCTGAAAAAAAAAAAAACAATAATCAAACAAAAGAACTCTTTGTCATATTTTCCGATTGCAGTGTAAATACTTCAATACACTTAAGTCCATGTTGAGCTCCCCACATGTGGCCACTCAGCGTGGACTTGGGGAGAGAAGCAGAAATCGGCCCTTAGAGGTCCGGAGTCTGGTCAGCACTTCCCTGGCGGAGGTGACACTGTGAATCCTGTTGAATTGTAATCACTTGATGGTTCATAGCTTCAATTTTCTTACCTGTAAAGCAGGGGCTGTGAAAGCTACCTTAAGTATTTTTGGCAAAATTAAATGAAGTAACATATGAATGCCCTCAACACAGGGAAGTACTGGGGAATAAAATCTATAAAATTAAGCTATATCCATTATTGAATGTACCAAATAAAATGAATCATAAATATATATATATATATATGTATATATGTATATACATATATAGAATAAACAAGGTATATATACTATATATACAGAATATATATATTAATACAAAATATATATATACACAGAATATATATACATATATATATACACACACAAGATATATATATATATATGTATATATATATACACACACACAGAATTCACACACACACACACACACACATATAATGCAGCACTGAGATAATAATAATGGGAAGTCAACAGAGTAGAGCAAGTGGATCAGAGGGAGGGGAGAAGATAATGGGGAATGAAATTGATCATATTATGTCATGTGATGTGCAGGTGTGAATATGACTAAATATTATGTGTAATTAGAATGCACAGATTAAAAAAATTTAAAATACTACTTTCTATTTTCTCCTATTGAATTTTGAATTCCAGTACTCTTGTGTATCAAGAGTGGGGAATTTGAACACCAAGGCAGAGGAAACCAGAAAAGCATCACATACTTCCACAAACTCACAGTTAACTAATTTGCCTAACTTACTTGGCACTGCACACACCCACTGAGGGCCACTGTGGAAGCCCTTCAGTCCTGTGTGTCCTTCCACGTGAATGTCCCCATACCAAGGTACTGGAGTATCCTCTCACAGCAAGCACCATGCATGTCTATGTGTTTTTTTATTTTCCCATTTCTTCTTTAAAGAATTGGATGTTAAACCCATAACCCATTCCTTTGAATGACTCATTGATCGAGTTAAAAAATCCATCACATATTTCAAGAAACAGATTTCATTTCTGGGCTTGGTTTTTCACATGATTATAAAATCGGACTGTATCTGGACTGGTATAACAACAACAAAAAAAAAGTGGGTAATTTGAAAACAATAGAAATGTCTGAGTTTCGGTTTCAGACACTGAGAAGGTGTCTGCATGGGTACGTGTGTCCGCAGGTTAGGCATTTGGTGAGGACCCCTCTCGGCTCCATAGGTAGCTCCATCTTGCTGGGTGCTCACATAGCAGCTGAGGTGGACAGGCTCCCTTGTGCCTCTTTTGTAAGAGCACGGATTCCTCCACATCTCCCAAGGAATCCCATTACTTACTACCATCACCCAGGGGAGCTTAGGGTTCAACATTTGGATGGTGGGAGAGAACATTACATACAGTCCTACCTAGACTGTCCCAGCAGTGAGTATTCCCATCTGACATCTCAGGCTGGTACACAGGGATCCTTGCTTTACCCCTGCTGTCTTATCATTATCTATTTTCTTCCACACTGCAGCAGCCTCTCTTCTTCTTCTGAATTTCCCTTTGAAATTCACATCTGAAAGAAGACTTTCTAGATTTAACCCACGTGATTCTCTAGGAAAGACTTAGCCTGACATGGATTCATTTTCTATTTCTTTCTACTTTTAGCCAATTTGAGTATAGTGCCGAAGGTTAAAATATTTCAGATGTGTAGCTGGAATAATATCCACCATGTATCTTTGATAAATGTTTCAGGCTGTGAATCAATCAGCTCTGTGAGGTACACATTATTAAATTTATTTTACATAATTTGGGACTGAGGCTCTGACATACTTACCTCTTCAGGTTTGCACAGACATATTTAGTCAATTTTATAATACTCAAAATCAACACTTTCTTGCTTTTCCTTTCTTCTCCTCCCTCAAGACTAAAATGTTACAATAAATAATTATATACTGAATGCCTATCAAGTACCAGTTTAGGCACTGAGTAGATAAAGCAGAAGAAAATACTCTGTTCCAGTCCTTATTCTACGTGGTCTTTCATCAATCTTCCAAGATTTCCACAACCATCTCCTTGTCATGTTAGTCAATTCCCCTGTCTTCCATATACTCTCCCCTTCAATTCTCTGTAAGATTATGGTTTCTCTATCAACCTTCTCTTTAAAACCTGGAGTTCTTCATATTGCAATCAAAAACATTATTTTCTTCTTGTATATTATTTCCCTAGGAAATACCATATCATACCCAGAGTTTTAATTACTATTTGCATGGGCTAAATTGTATCCTCTAAAAATTCACATGTTGAAGTCCTAAGCCTCAGTACCTCATAAGGTAACTATATTTGGGAATATAAGCTTTTAAGAGGTAATTAAGGTAAAATGACTCCATAAGTGTGGCTTCTTATCCAATATCACTGAAGTCCTTATCAGAAGAGGGGTTTAGGACACAAGGGAGCACAGAGAAAAGACCAAACAAAGATACAGAGAAGAGATGACCTGCAAACCAAGGAGAAAAGCTTCAGAAGAAATTTATCCCAAAAGTAATTTGATCTTGTGGTTCCAGCTTCTAGAACTAAGTAGAGATAAACACTTATTGTTTAAGCCACCCAGTCTATGATATTTTGTTAGGTAGTCCTAGAAAACTAATGCATAACCTATATATGGGTCATAGGGTGGTTCCATTCCCATTTTCCCAAGAAATCTCCATACTGCTTTCCATACCAGTTGTACCATATAGGAGTCCCACCAGCAATGTATGAGTGTGCCTTTTCCCCCACATCCTCACTCCTGGGTCTATTCCCAAAGGACTTAAAAACAGCAAATTACAGTGACACAGCTACTTCAATGTTTATAGCAGCACTATTCACAATAGCTAGGTTGTGGAACCAACATAGATGTCCCTCGGTAGATGAATGGATAAAGAAAATGTGGTATATATACATAATGGAATTTTACTCAGCAATAAAAAAGAATAAAATAATGACATTTGCAAGTAAATGGATGAAGTTGGAGAATATAATGCTAAGTGAAATCAGTCAATCTCAAAAATCAAAATACCAAATGTTTCCTCTGATATAAGGAAGCCGGTTCACAGTATTGTTGGGTCAGGGTACATAGGAGGATTAGAGGAACACTATAATGGTCAAAGGGAAGGGAGGGGAAGAGAGGGAGCAAGGGGGGAAGGGGGAAAAAGTGGTTGAATAAGACGGATATCATTATTCTAAATGCATGATTGAAGACTTGAATGCTGTGAATATACTTTGTATACAAAATGTTTTGTGTAAAAAGATGCTGTATATGTATAGTATGAACTGTAATACATACTACTACAAATAAAAATTTTAAAAATAACCTACATGTGGATGATATTCAAATTCATATTTCTAAACTAGATCTCTGCACCCTAAACCAGTTGATAAAACTAACTTCAAGATAGTCCTTCTTTCATTATTCAAAGTCACATGTGCAGAAGCAAACCAATAATCTATCCAAATGGTGTCATCTTCCAGTATTCTCTTTCTATCCATGTAGCCACAACCAACCTCTATGCATCCATTTCTCTTACTCTTATATCTAATACTTCATCTGTATATGTCAATTTTACCTCCTAAATGTCTGCTGAGTCTACCACTCCTCTCCATTTTCTACCAGCTTAGTCTAGTCTGCCATCATTTCTCATCTGTACTGTTAGAATACCTTCTTAACAGGAGTCCCTGACTCTGCTGTTAATTCTCACATTCCAGTCTCCTTGCCGAAATTAACCAATCAACTGGCTCCCTTCATTCCACCTTCTGTTGTTCTTAACAGGAAGATCATAATTTTGATGGTGTACAAGGGGGTTCTAGGTCAAATGGCTGGAAACCAAACACCATTTGCTGAATAGTGAGCATGTCTTCTTTACCTTTCAGTTCTCCTTTTGCTCTGCTGTTGCATCTGACCTTGGATCTGGCCATACCCACTTTTTAAGCTCTTGTTTATGATCACAAAACAAGTGATCCAGGACCATGTACAGAGAGGTACAGTGGAGGGAAAGGCAGACAGAAAGACATGACAAGATCAAACATTCAAAAAAAAATGCTCAATGATCAGAAAATTTGGTTATTAGGAGAGTGATAATTGAGGAGAATGGTTTAGGAGAATTGACCCTGAGAACTAATTTCTGAAACATTTTTCTACATCTTCCATCCCTCAAAGACCCTGAAAAATCCAGGCATTACCATTCTTTCAAAATGTATTTCATACGAATTTATCTTCTACCACCCTGGCAATCACCTTCAAAATCAAGGCCCTTTACTAAGCCCCGTGCAATTGTTATTAAATAGAGGTGTTAAGTTGCCTTGGCAATACTTCAAAATATGTGAGAGTATGTGGTTGTCATGAGAAGTAGGGTAGGATTTTGGTCCTAGATACTAGTTTGTAGAAGGTTGGAAATCCCAAGTATTTTTCAGGACGGACAGCAGTTCCAACCAATAGTACTTGTGTTGATAAACAGATTTGGGCTGCAGAATTGTACCACCTCAGGCCTTCCCACTGCTACTCTTTCTCCCTCTTATTTTCCCCTCTCTTTAAACAAGTTAAATCCTTAGCCATTGGCCATTGGATAAATTGCCACTTCCTAGGGAAATCTGAGCCTCCCTAAATTCATCAAATTGTATACTTACAGCATGGCATGCTTACAGTCTTATACGTAGACGTTTATTCATCAGTTTATGTCATTAGTTGATTAATGTCTACCCATAAATCTGTATAGCTATATGTAGACAAAAAACCACACATATTTTGGATAACAATTGTATCCCCTGCCCCTGATTGGCGGCACTCAATGCACCGTGTGAATGAATAAATATATAAATAATGCAGCCCCTGATTTCAAGGGACTTGCTATATGGCTCACAATAGGGAACAGGGCTTCTGACTCAATGAAGGGTCAGAGTCCAGTCCAGTGTACCACAACCTGTGGGCAAGCCTGTATCAGCCTTGGCACAATGAATTCCCTCTGTACTGAATGCAGGCCTATACAAAAGTTAATCATTCAATTAAAGTTTAATTCCTTAGAACTAAAATTTAACTTCGGAAAGATGATGGTAAAGAGGAAACAATTCAAGGAGAATGGCTGATTCCAACCAGTCTCTTGCAGATATCCCAAGTCAGCTGACTGGCAACCGCATGAGCCCTCTCTGCAGTGGGCCTTGGACACCCACGGGCTATGGGATGCTGCTGTTCTCTTGCATCCATGGCAAAGGGTCAGGGTCTCTTAGCGAACAAAAGAAGGAAGCCAAGGGCCAGGCACTGGACAGAGCCTCTTCAGAGCTGAAAGGTGAAAGGACAGATAATGGTACAGGAGGAAACTGAAGTGACTGGAGAAGAAGAGCAGAAAATAAAAGCAGAGTGAGGTTTACAATCAATTACTGTGTCAAAAGAGAAAGTCTGTTTCCCTCCTCTGTGAAGAAACCCAGGAAGACCGATACCTCAGGACATTCGCTATTTCTTTAAACCTTTAATTGGGCACTTCAAAAGATCACAATTAAGCTTTTGTAAAAAATAATATGAAGTTTAAGTTGAAAGGTATCCATGGGGACCAGTGCTCCTGAATTTTCTCGGCTGAATCAACAGCCTTATTAAAAACAGGAGGGGTGATCATGCTACAAAGAGACCATTCCTGAGTCATTGGTTAATGGTAGAATTCAGACATTCCCATTCGTGGGCTAACAATGAATAAAAAAAGATCAAGAAGAAACAGGTGACTGGGCTCTCTGTTCAACCCTGCCTCCACAATGGAGATGTGCACCCCTAGAGGCCACCGTTGTGGAAATTATGCTCCATGTCTTGATCTGCTCTGAGCTCTGAATCCACACCTACCCACTCAGTCCTGCTAAGGTGCACAGATGGAATGGGCTCACCCACACTTTCAGGTTTTAAACAGCTAACCCTTAATACCAGATGTGCCTGCATGACCTCATCTTTCTAAAATCCTGCTTGGTTAATGCTGCCTTGTTCTAGAAACTTGCTTTGTCCCCAGTGCTGTCACCTTGGTCTCTGGTCTGCTGCTCTCTAACTTGTAATTGCTTTTGTAGCTTTTGTCCTTTCTCCCTGTCCTTGAGCCCCATTAATTCTTACAACCAGAAAATACTGCTATCCCTCCTAGTGTATGAAGCTCTGTACAAGTTCTGTGAGTCAGAGACAAATTATGGAATCCCTGACCAGCAACTTGACATTCGATCCCTATCTTCCTTGCTGCCACTCTGTTTTGTCCTTTAACCTCAGCTCTATAGTTTTGCTCTTTTTAATGTCACCAAGCCCATGCGGTATTCTATAGCTCATCTTCCTACTCATTGTTCTAGGATAACTGTAAGACAGAGTTTCATTGTCGTTCTTAAAAGTGTTCTTAAGTCTGAAGTTCTAATACTGAAGCTCAGAGCTGAGCAATCATGCATGTCTATCTTTCTGCATCTTTGCTGAGACTTTCACCAGTTTCTGAGGCCAAGTTGCCAGGGTGATCCTGCATCATGCTCTTACAATGGAACATAGCCTGCTACACGACCGACCCTCTTATACCAGATCCTGTCTTTCCTGGATACTACCTGCAACACAGGCTGCAACGGCCTCTTCTGATGCTCTCTACTATTTCCATTAGATGGCTTTCCAACTTGTCTGATGCAGCCTTGAACATCATTTTTATTTTGGTGAGACTCCCCTTTCTGATCAAGGATTTGGAACTGTGCTTCTGATAGAGATTTCATGACCCTGGTCTGTCTTGGAGTGATTGCAGGGTATAACCTCACCCACAGATTAAATGTAAACATATAGAAGAAAAATTATAACCCAAAACATATTTACTAAAATAAACAAGCCCTTAAAATCAAATGGTACCAGGCAGTTAAAGCAAGAAAAAAATTTCGCTCTTCCCTTTTCATTCTAAATTTTTCTATGCTCACTCTAACCTTGATTACCATCTTCATTTAGTTTATGTTTTTCTTCTTTTATATTTTAAATGCTGTCTACTCATATGAACCTTGTTCCTTCTTTGCTTTTTAAATGTGTATTCATGGAATATATCCTATATATAATGAGTTATATAACACATAATATTAATAATAATAATGATAATAATAAGACTCATGAATGATTATGTTTTATTGTGATGAATTATCCCAAAGCCCATCAGAAAGAGCCATTTTATTATACTTGGTCCCACTGCACTCCTTAGGACTCTCTGAGTAAGAATTTGGACCTGATATCATGGGAAGAGCTTGTCTTTGTGTGACAATGTTGAGAGCTTCCTCTGAGAAGTCTAAAAGCCTAGGAATAACTTATTATAGCTTCAGCATGCACTCATATGAATGATCAGGAATTCTCAAGAGTGGTGGCTGTGGTGCAAGTATTTGAAGATAATTGCTGAGTGGCACAAGCACACATAGGTAGGCTCCCTGACCTCAGGGCAGCCTCTGAGCAACCAGACTTCTTACACAGGCGCTCAGGAGTCCAGGAAGGAGTGAATACAGTACACGCTGCTGCATGTTTTCTGTCCCAGTCTTGGAGTACTCAAGAAAAAGGTCACAATCTCACCAAGTTTGAGGATAGGGGATCTAGACCTTATGTTTTCATCTGAGGAACAATGAAGTGAGGAAAGTTTGTCGGGCAGGAAATGTTGCCAAAATCAAAGCCACCCAGCTTAAAAAGTAGAAAATGATTATTGTCTGACTCTTACTCCGATTATTTTCTTCTAGTAATTAATCTCTGTGTTAACTTCGCTCACATGATGAATGTTGTAGTTTTAAAGCATGCTTGTGGATTCTTTTCTATCTTTATAAAAAACAAGAGTTGTGATCAAATCCTTGTCCTGTGTGTATAACCTAGTCTAGTGATTTGCTTCCAGTGAGTGAAGGTGACAAAAATGGAAAGTGATTTCTGAGGCTCATTAGTGAAAGGAGTCATAACTTCCACCTCTCTGTATTGGGGTGTGCATTTGTGAAGGCCAGAGTTGCTATGCTAAGAAGTCCAGTTGCCCTGAACCCACAATGCAGGAGACACTATCTTGAGACCTCATAAACACATTTGAGAGAATCAGCTATGCAATTCTCAGTCATTTACCAAGTACCAGAAATGTATGGAACACTTTAGGTTGGTTCAAGAATCTATGATTGGGACTGGGTTTGTAGCTCACAAAGACTTGCCCAGCACACAGGAGTCCCTGAGTTCAATCACCAATGCTTTAGGTTGGTTCAAGAATCTATGATTGGGACTGGGTTTGTAGCTCACAAAGACTTGCCCAGCACACAGGAGTCCCTGAGTTCAATCACCAATGCTAATAAAGCAAAAGCAGAACAATCCCATCATTTTATAACTTATGAGCGAAACCTTCACGACCTTATGAGAGAACCATTGAATGAGAATTCTTAAACCAAGTCCTGTTAAATGTTAGCACTGTGAGAAAAAATAGTAATCAATGACTGCAATTTTATGAAGAGTTAATGTTTGGTAAAAATTTCCCTATAAAATTCTTTAAACCCATATGCATATGTAATACATATCACCTACATACACATGTACATGATATATATTCATAATTTACATACTCTAGATTATGTATGTATAAACTATAGATTATGTACATAAATTACACATGTTTGGTGGCTTATTTTTAAATTATTTTCTTTATTAATTAAATGGTAATTTGGAATTGAAATTTAAATCTTTTATACAAAAGGTCAATTCTGTGAGTTTTTTAAAATATTTATTTATTTGCTTTAATTGTACACAATGCAATGCATTTATGTTTACGTGGTGCTGAGGATTGAACCCGGGGTACGCACATGCTAGGCGAACGCTCTACTGCTGAGCCACAACCCCAGCCCCCTGTGAGGTATTTTTTTAACAATTATTTTTTCTTCTAGGTTTTTAAGTTTATTTGTAAACAGCTGTATAAATTTCTATTTTCAAATATTTAAATTTCTTCTTTTATCTTTTGTACTTTATTGTTGCTCTCTTCCCTTTTTTCATGATTAGGAAAGCTAGTGATTTGTCTTATCCAAGAAAAGTAAAGAAATTTGTTTAGATTTATATATAAATTTTATGTATTTTATATTCTTCCTCATTAATATTTGCTTTGATAGTCTAATTGCTTTTCCATATGTTTTAATTTTTAATTTTTTGAAGTTTTAGTGATGTATACATTTATTTTCATGGTTATTGATAAAACTATAATATAGCTAAAATATTTCTGTAAGAAATAGCTTTTAGTTTCCTGACATAGTTTACATCTTCATAGCTTTCAAAAAACATAAATTTTCACTTTATTTTATTTTTTATCCAAAGATGTTTAATAAAATGTTGGGTTATTTTCAAGTATATGGTCCTCTAAGAATACTATTATGTTCCAGTTTATGTTATGTGGTTAGTCAATCATACTATTATCTAGTGACACTACTTTCTAGAACTCAGATAATTCTGAGTTACTTTTATTGTTTGGAATTGATAGAACTTTATTGTATGATACATCATAGATTTTTCACAATGTCTTTGTTTTTTTTTTTGTTGTTGTTGTTGTTGTTTTTTTTCAAGATTCTAAACAAAGATCATATATTTTACTTTTTTTTAAAGATATAGACTTGTAGTAAGGATCTAGTTTAATAACATTTGTAATCACACCTTAGATGCATCTCATTAGCCTGGAAAGTGCAGTGCTCTCTCTTATTATAATACAAACATGTTTAAGGAATAGAGTTCAATTTCATGCTATCCAACTAATTTTTTTCACAATGTCTTTGTATTAAAAATACACAAACATTTGTGATACTTTAGTGTTTTAGGGTATCCTTCTTTTCTCTGATAATGCTTTTGGTCTAAATCCTGCTTGTCATATATCATTATTGAGAAACTAGGTTCCTTTTGTTTGCTTTGCCTGATATACCTTTAAACTTGTAATCTTGTTAAACACTTTATGTGTATTTCCTGTATAGTGTCTGATTTTAATTTCTTAGCAAATCTGCAAGTGTGTTTATTTTCAATTAGTAGGTTTGAGCCATCTACATTCGTTAGCGTGATTAATAAGCTTGTATCTGGGCATTTTTTCATACTTTTATGTTATACTCTCTATATATAGACATGTGTATACACTAAGAAACCTAGAAAGATAGACACACACAAAACACACACACACACACACACACACACACATACACACACACAATACACACCGAACAGCTCTTTTACTAACTACTCCTTAAACACTTGTGTCATTTTTTAATTTTAAAAGCCACATCTATTTCTATATACATTAGTATTCTTTGCATTAATATCTCCTTCTCCTTCTTTCTTTAAATGGAGTCTAATGTTTCCTATTATTAGTAATATTGAAATGAGCAATATGAAAATTTCCTTTATTCTCCTTCTCCCCTCACATCTAATGTGAGTAGCTATATTTCTATTCCATTTAATACCTATAAGGCTATTAAGAAGCTTGTTCTACTTTGTAGAGGACATTAGGTTTCTGAGTATTTGTTCCTTCACATTTTTCCAATAAATATTTTGTTTGTTCATTTGTTTTGAAATGAGTCCCCCATTACACTTTCCAACTTCTGAAGTCGTTCGTAGTGGGGGAGGCAGATGGCAAAACTAGCAAGAAACATTGTACAGGGTTGAAAAATGACACTAAAACATTTCTTGTTGTTTGGCAAATCCTTTGAACAGGCTTTGCATCTGTTTCCTCCAATGTAAATCAAGAAGAACACCAACAATACTCATTAGTGTTATTCAAATTGTTTCAGTAGGCTGCTGTTCCATATTATGTTAATTAGTGTGTTTCAAAATATATGATCCATGTTAAACCCAGATACAATGAGTGAAGGGAGAATAAATGGGAGTCTTTATGTTGAGACACCTCAGAATCTTGGCTAGAATATACAGTGAATCTCCAAGAGGAAGATTTAGCATCCAGGATATGATGAAGTTCTGTTACTATGAATATTCTTATTCCAGAGCACTTCCTAAACCATCCTCAAACGAGTGTTTTATGAATATAGTTTTAAAGATGCTGGTCTGCATCAAAAAACTTAAGAGAAAATATGAGTAAGCCACTTGTTCTATATCCCATCTGAGAAAGGGCAGTACCCATTCCACAGAGTGGAGTTAAACAACATTTTTAGCTTGCATCTGTTGATTTATATTGATGCTCAGTAGCTTTCTGGAAAGTAAACTGTTTAAATTGTGTTTATCTTTAAAATTCAAGTATTGTATTGATCAAGATTGTGGGTTCCATGCAAGATAAATTAACTTCAATTGCATTATATGAAACAAATAATTTATTTAAAAGACATGATCTCACAATATTGATGGTAGTCAGGAAGATATTTTCTATTAGCTGGAAGAAACCATGGGAGTCTTGGACAGTCAAGAAGGAGGTAACTGAACATCCAGCTTTTACCCATTGTCCAGGCAGTGTGCTACCACCATAGGACATCATGGCTCCTGTGCACATTCCTGCCACCAGGAGTTCTAATCTGCCCTCACTTCACTGAGGTTTCAGCATCCAGGAAGAATCATACAACTGTTAAAACTGTTTCTGCCATTTTCCTTTGCTGGTACAACTAAGAAAAGAGATGATCTGATTCCCAGAGATCCAGGGTTGTGGAGGATACCTGCCCTAAACAAAGACAGTTTCTTACAATTTTGTAAAGACTTGGTGATGAGAAAGAAAGAAAGGAAGAAAGGAAGGAAGGAAGGAAGGAAGGAAGGAAGGAAGGAAGGAAGAAAGAAGGAAGGAAGGAAACAAAAAGTTAATTTCTTCATTTCTCACAACTGAAGGACTTGAGAGGTACTGACAAAGTCTTTACCTTCCAAGAAACTTCATCATGAGGTGTTATGGGCTGATATGAAAGTTAAAACAGGCTGACCCCATTCTGCTCAGACATCTCACCCTGCGCTGGGAGTTGGCCCCCTTCCTGTAAGAGCCCACTCACATGGAAGCTGACACCCCCACTCACTTGCACCCTGATCACAACGTCTTTAAATTATGGAGCTGTTCTAGTAGACACAAGAAGTGTAAATTCTAAGAATGTTCTGTTAGTTGATACTTTCCACTTTTATGATTTACGAGTGTACTTGCCTTACCCACCCACTTCTTTGTGATTTTTCATTTAAATGGTCCTTCCCACCTGCATTCAGTGACTTGGGCTACAGAACTGTCTGCTTTCTGCTCCCTTGGCCATGACCAGAATAAATCCTTTGTCTTTACTTCAAAAAGACCCAGAGTCTTATTTGGGATTTTAGAATCGCGCCTTAACAGAGGTAAGGGATATCATCAAGTGGACCAAATGCTACAGCTATTCATGAACTTTGAGAATTCTCTTGAGAATCTCTGGAATGGAGACCTTATAAGAAATTAGACTATGTAGCCAAGTTCAGAGTCATTGAAATATGAATGAAATTGCTAATAGGACCATTCCTGCACCAGAGGTAGTGAATATAAAACCAGTTTTCAATACATTTATCTAGTTATTAATTTCCTCATTTGTTTATCTGCTTGTTAATCTAATTACTCAATCTGAGAATGTTGTCAAGAAGAAAAAAGACTATCTTTGAGGAGAATGAAGGAGCCAGCATGAAAACATATCATTACAACACAGGATGATACACAACATGATGTGTTTAACAAACATTGAGTACTGATTATATGCCATGCATCTGGGGCATAGAGATATTCAATATTTTGTGATGATTCTCAAAGAACCTCAGTTAATGATGGAAATAAATGAATAAATAAGTGCAGTAATTATAGTCTTGTGTGATAAGTACAATAATAGGAATATAGACCATGGTAGCACCCAGATGATTTAATAGACTGTAATGCACATTAGAGAAAGTACTTGGCAGTTATTAACTACACTGGATGAAAAATAGTAATAATATTTTCTAATTTGTCAGGTCTAAAAATTTGCTGATTCTAATTTTTCTTTCACAGCAAATTGTCGCTTTATTGAAAAGACTCCTTGGCTTTCTTCCCCATATTATAAAACACTTTACCATTAAATAGACTTTAGTCAGCAACCTGGGATAACTCTAAGTTACCCTGGGAGAAGGAATTATATTTGGGAATTACATTTGAGATTTGGCATTTATATTTGTGCTGAATAGAAAAAGGGGCAATGGAAGTATTGAGATAAATAATATGTTGCATAATGTTATTCTCATTATTCATATTATCACCTACAGAGATAAAAGCACAATTACTTCTCAGTCTCAATTGGCTAGCCTTATTCGTGAGTACATGGATTCATTTGTTTATTCAATAAATACATATTCTGTATCAGGCTAATGCTGAATACTGGTGTCACATAGAAGTATATGGCATCAACCTGGCTTTGAGATTCTAAGAAAACGATTACAGTATTTGGTGATTAAGTACAAAAATAATTGTTTCTTTCAAGAATGTGAAGAGAGGAGAGCACAGCTCTACTTACAAGACTGAAGGAGCCCATGCTTTATTATAGGTTTCCATCAGTAGAGCAGGACCATATGGATTTCTGAGAGAGAAACCATGGGCAGAGATAGCAGGTGAGGAGTTTGATACATGTTCTTCCCTATAAAATCATCACTTAATTTCAGACAAAAGTAAAGAAACAAAACCAAACATGACAAAATATAAAACAATCATTTCATTTCTGCAAATTATCTTATCGGCATACAGTGAATGGAAACACATATATTCAAGAAAAAATCTACTAAATCCAAGTAATAACAGGGATTCTGTGGTCTGAAGACTTCTATTCCCTCCCAGCACAGTCTAACAGAAGCTGTATCCTGCATGGGTGTGGCCAAAGACAAGGGTTTCCCACTTATAAGTGCTGCTGCTCTAGGCCTGCAGTTGCGACCAGGAAGCTGGGCCACCACCAGCATGTCTCACTCCATGTCCAGCTGTGTCTTGCAAATGAGTTATTATTTCAGGTTGGAGATTCCTTGTTATTGTAAGAAGGCTATACTTCCTAAAATGATACACAGATTTCAACAGTTTTTCTATCAATATTCTAGTTGTCCTCTTTGCAGAAATAAAAAAAAAAAAAAAGCTGATCTTAAAATCTATTTAGAAATATAAGGATGCAGAAAAATCAAAACAACAATCTAGAACAACAAAGTGGGAGGGTTAATCCTTCTTGATTTCATATCTTTCCACAAAATTACAGCAATCAGAACCGTGTAGTGCCGGCTAAAAGATGGATATATTGATGGAATAGAATTGAAATGTCAAAGATAAACCCCTATATCTCTGGCCCACTGATTTTCACAAAGGGTACAAAACCTGTGCAGTGGGGTATGAATAGTCTCTTCAACAAATGATACCAGGACATCTGGATATCCACATGCAGACGATTTAAGTTGAACCCCTTCTTTATGCTGTACTCAAAAACTTATTCAAAACAGATTATACAGTAAAAGTGAAAAGTATAAAACTCTTTGAAGAAAATATAGAAGTAAATATTCATGATATTACCTTGCATGTGTTTTAGATGTCAAAATCTGTTAAAAATACAACAAAAGAAAATAATAAATTTGACTACCACAAAATCAAAAGTTTGATGCTGTAAGCAATACCACCAAAAGTGTGAAAAGACAAACTACAAAATATCAGAAATATTTGCAAAGTATCTACCTAACATATATCCAGAATATATGAAAATATGTTGAAATTCAGTACCGAGAAAAATAAAAAGGGGGCTGGGGTTGTGGCTCAGCGGTAGAGCTCTCGCTTAGCACACAAGAGGCACTGGTTCAATCCTCAGCGCCACATAAAATAAATAAATAAAATAAAGATATCTGTCCAACTACAGCTAAAAAAAAAAAAAAAAAAAAAAAAAAAAACCAAAAGCAAACAAACAAACAAAAAATGAAATAAAGTTGAGTGTGGTTGTTTGTGGCAGTAAACCCATCTGCTCCAGAGGCTGAAGCAGGAGGATCACGATTTAAAAGCCATCCTCAGCAAATTAGTGAAGCACTTAGCAACTCTGGGAGACCCTGTCTCTAAATAAAAACAATTTGCAAAAAGGCCTGGTGGGCTCAGTGGTTAAGTACTCTGGGGTTTAATCTCTGCTACTAAAAAACAATTAAAAAATAAATGAATAGAAATAAAGTTTTTTTTTAAATGAAAATTATTTATAATACAATTAGACTGTCATCAGGGTATGTTTTTACATAACATCTCATAAGACTAACTACTCAACTTATGCCAGTCACATCTTGTTTTGATAATATGTTCTTATTTATTTATTTATTTATTTATTTATTTATTTATTCTAAGTTGTTATATATGACAGCAGAATGCAATACATTTCATATTATACTTATAGAGTACATTTTTACATATCTCTGGTTGTATACAAACTATATTCACACCATTCATGTCTTCACACATGCACTTAAGGTAATGATATCCATCTCATTCTCCAAACATTTCTTTTTCTTCACTCTTTAGTCCCCTCCCTTCCCCTCCCTCCCCATTGACCATTCTAGTGTTCCTCTAATCCTCTTATGCTCCCAGTCCCAACCCCACTGTGAATCGCCCTCCTTATGTCAGAGAAAACATTTGGCATTTGGCTTTTTTGGGATTGGCTAACTTCACTTAGCATTATATTCTCTGACTTCATCCATTTACCTGCAAATGCCATGATTTTATTCTATGTTATTCTTTTATTGCTGAGTAATACTCCATTGTGTATATATACCACATTTTCTTTATCCGTTCTTCTGCTGAAGGGCATCTAGTTTGGTTTCACAGTTTAGCTATTGTGAATTGTGCTGCTATAAACATTGCTGTGGCTGTGTCCCTGTAGTATGCTGTTTTTCATTCCTTTGTGTATAGACCAAGGAGTGGGGTATCTGGGTCATGAAGTGGTCCCATTCTCATTTTTTCCAAGGAATCTCTATACTGCTTTCCATATTGGCTGCACCATTTTGCAGTCCCACCAGCAATGTATGAGTGTGCCTTTTTCCCCACATCTTCTACAACATTTATTGTTGTTTGTGTCCTTAATAGCTGCCATTCTGACTGTAGTGAAATGAAATCTTAAGAGTAGTTTTTATTTGCATTTCTCTAATTGCCAGCGATGTTGAGCATTTTTTCATGTATTTGTTTATTAAATGTGTATCTTCTTCTGAGAAGTGTCTTTGCAATTCCTTAGCCCATTTATTGATTGGGTTATTTGTTTGTTTGTTTGTTTGTTTGTTTGTTTGTTTTTTTTTTTTTTTGGTGTTAAGTTTTTTGAGTTCTTTATATATTCTAGAAATTAGTGTTCTATCTGATGTGCATGTATTAAATATTTGTTCCCAATCAGTTGGCTCTCTATTCACCTCACTGATTGTTTCTTTTGCGGAGAAGAAGCTTTTAAGTTTAAATCTATCCCATTCATTAATTCTTGATATTAATTCTTGCTCCACAGGAGTCTTATTAAGGAACTTGGGGCCTAATCCAACATGTTGAAAATTGGAGCTTACTTTTTCTTTTATTAGGCATATTGTCTCTGGTCTAATTCCTAGATCCTTGATCCACTTTGAATTGAATTTTGTGCATGGTGAGAGATAAGGGTTTAATTTCATTTTGTTGCATATGGATTTCCAGTTTTCCCAGCCCCATTTGTTGAAGAGGCTATCCTTTCTCCACTGTACATTTTTGGGGCCTTTATCTAATATAAGATAACTGAAATTATATGCATTAGTCTCTGTTTCCTCAATTCTGTTCCATTGGTCTACCAGTCTGTTTTGGTGCCAATACCATGCTGTTTTTGTTACTATTGCTCTATAGTATAATTTAAAGTCTGGTATGGTGATGCCACACTTTTCTTGCTAAGGATTGCTTTAGCTATTCTGGGTCTCTCATTTTTCCAGATGAATTTCATGACTGCTTATTCTATTTCTTTAAAGAATGTCATTGGGATTTTGATTGGAATTGCATTAAATCTGTATAATGCTTTTGGTAGTATGGACATTTTGACAATATTAATTCTGCCTATCCAAGAACAAGGTAGGTCTTTCCATCTTCTGAGGTCTTCTATAATTTCTTTCTTTAGTGTTCTATAATTTTCTTTATAGAGGTCTTTACCTCTATCATTAAGTTGATTCCCGGGTATTTTATTTTATTTTATTTTTTGATGCTATTTTAAACGGGGTAGTTTTCATCACTTCCCTTTCAGAGGATTTGTCACTGATGTACAAAAATGCCTTTGACTTATGGGTATTGATTTTGTACCCTGCTGCTTTGCCGAATACTAGTTGTGAAAGTTTTCTGGTAGAGTTTTTTTGGGTCTTCTAGGTATATTATCATGTCATCAGCAAATAGTGTTAATTTGAGCTCTTCTTTTCCTATCTGGATCCCTTTAATTTCTTTCGTCTGTCCAATTGCTCTGGCCAGAGTTTCAAGTACTATGTTAAATAACAGTGGTGAAAGGGGGCATCCCTCTCTTCTTCCAGTTTTTAGAGGGAATGCTTTCAATTTTTCTCCATTTCAGATACTCTTAGCTTGGGGCTTTGCATAAATAGCTTTTATAACGTTGAGATATGTTCCTGTTATTCCTAGTTTTTTTAGTGTTTTGAACATAATGGGGTGTTGTATTTTGTCGCATGCTTTTTCAGCATCTATTGAGATGATCATATGGTTTTTATCTTTAAGTCTATTGATATGATGTATTAGGTTTATTGATATCCGTATGTTGAGCCAACCTTGCATCCCTGGAATAAACCCCACTTGATCGTGGTGCACTATCTTTTTGATATGTTTTTGTATTTGATTTGCCAGAATTTTGTTGAGAATTATTGCATCTATGTTAATTAAAGATATTGGCCTGAAGTTTCTTTTTTGGCTATGTCTTTGCCTTTTTTGGCTATGTCTTTGCCATAATTTGGAATTAATGTAATATTTTCCTCATAGAAAGAGTCTGGAAGAGCTCCCTCTTTTTCTATTTCTTCAAATAAGTTGAAGAGCATTGGTATTAGTTCTTCTTTGAAGGTCTTGTAGAACTCAGCTGTAAACCCATCAGGCTTTTTCTAGTTGGTAGCTTTTTGATGGTGTCCTCTATTTCCTGGCATGAAACTGATCTGTTTAAATTGTGTATAGCCTCCAGTTCCAGTTTGGGCAATTCATATGACTCTAGAAATCTGTCAATGGCTTCAATATTTTCTATTTTATTAGCGTACAAGTTTTCAAAGTAATTTCTAATTATCTCCTGTATATCTGAGGTGTTTGTTGTGATATTTCTTTTTTCATCACAGATGTTAGTAATTTGAGTTTTTTCTCTTCTTCTTTTCATTAGCATTGCTAAGGGTCTGTCAATTTTATTTATTTTTTCAAAGAACCAAATTGAGTTTTGTCAATTCTTTGAATTGTTTCGTTAGTCTTAATTTCATTAATTTCAGCTCTGATTTTAATTATGTCCTGTATTCTACTGCTCTTAGAATTGATCTGTTCTTCTTTCTCTAGTGCTTTGAGGTGTGATGTAGTCATTTATTTATTTATTTGTTTATTTTATTTTTTTTAAGGAATGAACTCAGTGCAATGGATTTTCCTCTTATTACTGCCTTCATAGTGTCCCTGAGATTTCTATACCATGTATCTCTGTTCTCATTTACCTCTAGGAGTTTTTTAATCTCCTCCTTGATGTCTTCTTCAACCCCTTATTCATTCAGTAGCATGTTGTTTAGCTTCCAGTTGTTGGAGTAGTTTTTTTAATTTCTTGTTTTATCATTGATTTCCAATTTCATCCCATTATGGTCTGATAGAATGCAAGGTAGTATCTCTACTTTTTTTATATTTGCTGAGATTTTTCCCAGCCTTTCACCTGCAGTCTATTGATGTCTTTTTCTATGAGGTGTGTTTCTTGGAAACAGCATATTGTTGGGTTGTCTCTTTTGATCCAGCTTGACAATCTGTGTCTTTTGAATGGTGAGTTTAGGCTATTAACATTTAGGATTATTACTGAGATGTGATTCATATTCCCATCCATTTTTATTTGTTTATGGTATTTAACTTGTTTTGGATTCTCCTCTGGTTGGTATTTCCTTTAGTTTAATATCTCCCGTTGTTGATTTTCATTGCTCTTTTTCTTTTCTTCTTCGTGAAATATTTTGCCCAGGATGTTCAGAAGTGTTGGCTTTCGAGTTGTCAATTCTTTTAACTTTTGTTTTTCTTGGAAGGTTTTTATTTCATCTTCGAATCTAAAGCTTAATTTTGCTGGATATAAGATTCATTGTTGACATCCCTTTTCTTTCAGAGCTTGAAATATGATATTCCAGGATCTTCTAGCTTTTAAGGTCTGGGTTGAAAAATATGAACATAGTCTAATTGGTTTTCCCCTATATGTAATGTGCTTCCTTTCTCTCATGGCTTTTAATATTCTCTTCTTGTTCAGCATATTAGGCATTTTTATTATAATGTGCCTTGGTGTGGATCTGTTGTGATTTTGTATGTTTGGTGTTCAGTAAGCCTCTTGAACTTGGTTTTCTCATTCATTCCTCGAGTTTTGAAAATTTTCTGCTATTATTTCATTGAATAAATTACTGATTCCTGTGCCTTGGAACTCTGCACCTTCCTCTATCCCAATCACTCTTAAATTTGGTCTTTTTTTGTTGTTGTTGTTGTCCCAAAGTTCTTGAATGTTATGTTCTTGATATCTTACCATTTTTGCTGTGTATTCTACATTTTTCCTCAAGATTGTATATTTTGTCTTCATTATCTGAGATCCTTTATTCCAAGTGGTCTAATCTATTGGTCATGCTTTCAATAGAATATTTAATTTGGTTTATTGCTTCTTTCGTTTCCAGAATTTCTGTTTGGTTTCCCTTTAGAACCTCCATCTCTCTATTGAATTAACCTTTTGCTTCTTGTATTTGTTTATGAAATTCTTTGTCAAAGTGATCTTTTACTACCTATATTTACTCGTTCATCTCCTTCTTGAATTGGTCCTTGAGCTCCATAAACATGTGGAATATGTATTTCCTGAATTCCTGTTCTGACATTACATCTACTGTGCTTGCCAGGGAATCTGCTAAGGAGGTATGTTGATTTGTTTGGGACATTTTCTTCCCTTGTTTTTTTTCATATTGCTTGTGTGTCTTTATTTCTAGCACTGTGGAACCTTGACTTTTTTGTTTTTACCTTAGGGCCTAATAATGCTCCTGTTGTACAATGCTATCAGCTCCCCTTATATACACTTTGCACTTTAAAGCCAGACATTTTATATTCAGCTAATCACAATTTGGTCACAATGTACAGAATTAGAGAATTTAGATATTGTATTCAATATACTCTGAATGTTTTTAATGGGGTTTATAATTGCAGATACTGGATACTAAGGTAATATGCTTAGGAGGAAGAAAGTAAGGATATTGCATCCCCCCCACCCTTAGGAAGTGTAAAAATAGAAATCTATAGAAGTAGTTTAATATCAGCAGAAGAGAGAGGAAAAAATTGGAGTGAACAATTTAGTGTGAAGACAGATGTATATTTAAACCAAGCTTATGCAAACGTTGAGAGAAATAAAAAATGTCAGGGTAGTAGGAATTAGTGAAAGAGAAAAGAGAGAGTGAGTAAAAAAAAAATAGAGAGGAAACTATATATAACACTGCTTTGATGTATTATTCAGTTGCCCCAGTTTTAAAATTACTAATTCCTGTATAAAACTTGTTTTCATCTCTGTTGAGAATGCAGGATCAGGATGTAGATAAGAAAGATGAGGAAAGGAGAAAGAGAGAGAAAAGGGAAAGAAAAGTGAAATAAAAAAGAAAAAAAAAGAAAAAAGAAAAAACTAAGAACAAAAAAAAAAACAAAAAAACAAAGTCGAACCCAAAAGTCTCAATTAGGAAGTCTTTAGGGAAGCTTTTCTCTTCCTCTCTCAGATTGTTAAATTAGTTGTCCTGCAGATCGGCCCTGGCTGATGTGGAGAATTTGTGGGTGGAGTCAAGTCTGCATACCTGGCTAGTGAGGAAATATTCTGGGGTTGGGGGTTTAGGTGACTGGCACTGAAAATCGATCCATCCAGATGGCGTCTACTCTCCGTGTTCTTCCCAGTTGAAGGGTCACAGGGGGTTGTCATGATGGACTCAGATATGCGTTCCCCTGCTGGCTGTTGATGGCCCTCCCAGTCCTGGGTTCCTCCTTGTCTGCTGGCCGGTTTCCACGTGTCGCTTTCTCTCCCATGTTCCTTCTTTCTGTGTTGTGCTGTTTCCAGTGGCTTCACTGCTGAGGATTGTGCCTGGCCGGGTGTGGATTTGATCTGGAGTTGCTGTCCCGCCATCTTCCAGCTCTGGCTCTGTTTCTTAACGCCTCTGCTCTGGGTGGTGCTGCTGAGGCCACATGGCACTAGGTGCTGCCATCAGCTTGTCCTGCTCGTTCCCTGGTCACCATATTCAAACCATCCAGGAGTTGAGAATCCTCAGTCTATATAAACTTTCTGAAAAGTTGTCTGTCTGCTTTCTTGGATTCATTACATGGAGCAGCCCTGAAAGTACCCTCCTCCAATCCATCATCTTGGATTCTGCTGTTTGTGTTCTTCATAGCTGCCATTCTGACTGGTGTGTGATGAAATCTTAGAGTGGCTTTGAGTCGCTTTTCTCAAATAGCCAGAGATGTTGAACATTTTTTTCATGTATTTGTTGATTGATTGTAGATCTTCTTCTGAGAAATGTCTTTTCAGTTCCTTGGCTCATTTATTGATTGGGTTATTTGGTTTTTTGATCTTAAGATTTTTGAGTTCTTTATATATTCTAGAGATTAGTGCTGTATCTGATGTGCATGTGGTAAAAATTTGATCCCAGTTAGTAGGCTCTCTATGCACCTCACTGATTGTTTCTTTTGCTGAGAAGAAGCTTTTTAGTTTGAATCTATTCCATTTATTGATTTGTGGTATTAATTCTTGCACTACAGGAGTCTTATTAAGGAAATTGGGGCCTAATCCAACATGTTGGAGATTAGACCTTACTTTTTCTTCTATTAGGCATAGTGTCTCTGGTCTAATTCCTAGATCCTTGATCCACTTTGAGTTGAGTTTTGTGCATGGTGAGAGATAGGGGTGTAATTTCATTTTGTTGCATAAAGATTTCCAATTTTCCCAGCACCATTTGTTGAAGAGGCTATCTTTTCTCCAATGTACATTTTTGGAGCCTTTGTCTAGTATAGGACAACTGTAATTATATATGTTAGTCTGTGTCCTCTATTCTGTACCATTGGTTTACCAGTCTATTTTAGTGCCAATACCATGCTGATTTTGTTACTATTGCTCGGTAGTATAATTTAAGGTCTGGTATAGTGATGCCACCTGCTTCATTCTTTTTGCTAAGGATTGCTTTAGCTATTCTGGGTCTCTCATTTTTCCAGATGAATTTCATGACTGCTTTTTCTATTTCTATGAGGAACATCATTGGGATTTTGATTAGAATTGCATTAAATCTGTATAGTGCTTTGGTAGTATGGTCATTTTGACAATATTAATTCTGCCTATCCAAGAGCAAAGTAGATCTTTCTATCTTCTAAGGTCTTCTATAATTTCTTTCTTTAGTGTTCTATAATTTTCAATATAGAGGTCTTCATCTTTGGTTAAGTTGATTCCCAAGTATTTTATTGTTTTTGATGCTGTTGTAAACAGGGTAGTTTTCCTCATTTCCCTTTCAGAGGATTTGTCACTAATATATAGTAATGCCTTAGATTTATAGGTGTTGATTTTGTATCCTGCTACTTTGCTAAATTCATTTATGAGTTCTAGAAGTTTTCTGGTGTAATTTTTTGGGTCTTTTAGGTATAAAATCATATCATCAGCAAATAGTGATAATTTGAGTTCTATTTTACCTATCTGTATCATGTTAATTTCTTTCATCTGTCTTCACTGGCCAATGTTTCAATTACTTTGTTAAATAGAAGTGGTGAAAGAGATTACCCCTGTCTTGTTTCAGTTTTTAGAGGGAATGCTTTCAACTTTTCTCCATTTAGAATGATATTGGCCTGGGACTCAGCTTAGATAGCTTTTACAATGTTGAGATGTGTTCCTGTTATCACTAGTTTTTCTAGGGTTTTGAACATGAAGAGGTGCTGTATTTTGTCAAATGCTTTCTCTGCATCTATTGAGATAATAATATGGTTCTTATCTTTAAGTTTATTGATGTAATGAATTACATTTATTCACTTTTTTATGTTGAACCATCCTTGCATCCCTGGAATGAACTCCACTTGATCTTCTTGTACTATATTTTTGATATGTTTATGTATTCAATTTGCCAGAATTTTATTGAGAATTTTTGCATCTATGTTCATTAGAGATATTGGTCTGAAGTTTTCTTTCTTTGATGTGTCTTTGCCTGGTTTTGGGATCAGGGTGATATTGGCCTCATAGAATGAGTTTGGAAGTGCTTCCTCTTTTTCTATTTCTTGAAATAAATTGAAGAGTATTGGTATTATTTCTTCCTTTAAGGTCTTGTAGAACTCGGCTGTATATCCATCTGGTCCTGGGCTTTTCTTGACTGGTAGGCTACTGATGGCATCTTCTATTTCATCGCTTGAAATTGGTCTGTTTAAATTGTGTATATCATCCTGCTTCAATTTGGGCAAATCATATGACACTAGAAATTTGTCGATGCCTTCGATGTTCAGTATTTTATTGGAGTACAAATTTTCAAAGTAATTTCAAATTATCTCCTGTATTTCTGTAGTGTCTGTTTTGATATTTCCTTTTTCATAGTATATGTTAGTAATTTGAGTTTTCTCTTTCCTTCTCTTTGTTAGCCTAGCTAACAATTTTATTTATGTTTTCAAAGAACAATTTTATTTATGTTTTCAAAGAACCAACTTTTTGTTTTGTCATTTTTTTCAATTGTTTCGATTTCATTGATTTCAGCTCTGATTTTAATTATTTTCTGTCTTCTACCGCTTTTGATGTTGGATTGTTTTTCTTTTTCTAGAGCTTTGAGACATAATGTTAAGTCATTTATTTTCTGACTTTTTCTTCTTTTGAGGAATGAACTCAGTGCAATGAACTTTCCTCTTTGAACTGCCTTCATAGTGTCCCAGATATTTTGATATGCTGTATCTGTGTTCTCATTCACCTCTAAGAACTTTTTAATCTCCTCTTTGATGTCATCTGCAACCCATTGTTCATTCAGTAGCATATTATTTAGTCTCCAGGTGTTAGAGTAAATTTTATTTCTTATTTTATCATTGACTTCTAATTTCATTCCATTATGGTTTGATAAAATGCAGGGTAGTATCTATATTTTTTTACATTTGCTAAGAGTTGTTTTGTGGCATAATATATGATGTATTTTAGAGAATAATCCATGTGCTGCTGAGAATAAAGTGTATTCAATCATTGAAGGATGAAATATTTTATGTAAATAAGTTGTTTATTGTATTTTTGAGTGCTATAGTTTCTTTGTTCAGCTTTTGTTTGGAAAAATCTATCCAGTGGTGAAAGGGGTGTGTTAAAGTCTCCAAGAATTATTGTGTTGTGGTCAACTTGCCTCTTGAACTTGAGAAGATTTTGTTTTCTGATGCTCCATTTTTTTGGGATATATATATATATATATCCCAAAAGTCTTGTTGGTGTATGGTTCCCTTGAGCAGTATGTAGTGTCCTTCCTTATCCCTTTTGATTGTCGTTAGCTTGAAGTCTACTTTATTTGATATGAGGATGGAAATCCCTGCTTGTTTCTTCATTCCATGTAAGTGGTAAGATTTCTCCCAATATTTCACCTGTTTTTTATGAGATGAGTATCTTGGAGGCAGCATATTGTTTTTGTTTGTTTGTTTTTAATTCAGTCTGCTAGTCTATGTTTTTTTATTGGTGATTTTAGGCCATTAACATTCAGAGTTATTATTGAGACATGATTTGTATTCTCAACCATTTTTGTTTATTTTTCGTATTTAACTTGACAAGGTTTCACCTCTGATTGGTTTTTCCTTTAGTGTAATACCTCCCTCTGCTGATTTTCATCACTGTTTTTTATTTCCTCTTCATGGAATATTTTGCCAAGGATGTTCTGTAGTGCTGGCTTTCTAGTTGTAAATTCTTTTAACTTTTGTATATCATGAAAGGTTTTTATTTCATCATCAAATCTGAAGCATAATTTTGCTGGATATAAGATTTTTGGTTGGCATCCCTTTTCTTTCAGAGCTTGGCATATGTTGTTCCATGATTTCCTGGTGTCTAAGTTGAAAAATCTGCCATGAAACAAATTTGTCTCTCCCTATATATGATCTGATTCCTCTCTCGTGGCCTTTAAGATTTTATCCTTATTCTATATGCTAGACATTTTTATTATAACGTGTCTTAGTGTAGATCTGTTGTAATTTTGTACATTTGTTGTCCTGTAAGCCTCTTTTATTTGGTTTCCAGTTCCTTCTTCTTACTTGGAAAATTTTCTGATATTATCTCATTGACGAAATTGTGCATTCCTTTGGTTTGGAACTCTGTGCCTTCCTCTATCCCAATTACTCTTAGATTTGGTCTTTTGGTGCTGTCCCATAATTCTTGCATGTTCTGTTCCTAGTTTCTTACTATCTTCACTGTATGGTTTCTATTTTCAAGATTATATACATTGTCTTCACTATCTGAAGTGCTTTCTTCCAGTTGATCTATTCTGTTGGTGATGCTTTCTATTGTGATTTTTATTTTGTTAATTTTTTCCTTCATTTCAAGGATTTCTGACTGTTTTTTTCTTCAGAGTTTCTATCTTTTTTTTGAAGTAATGTTTGCTACCTGTATTTGCACTCTTAACTTTGCTGTAGTGATCGATTTTTGCCAGTATTTGCTCATTTAGGTTATTCTTTAATTCACAGATCATTTTAATTATGAACCTTCTGAACTTCTTCTCTGACATTTCATCAACTCCACTGAGCATGGATTCTGTTATTGTAGTATCCTGGTTTGTTCAGGGTACTTTCCTCCCTTGTTTTTTCATGTTGTCTATTTGTCTTTCTTTCTTGCAATGTAGATCTGAGATATTACAGTTTCAACCCTATATTCTTGTAATATCTGTGCTGGTTGTCTGTGCCTCACCTTAATATTGGGCTTTTAGAACCTGCAGGTGTCCCTCAATGTATGCTATTGCAACTAAAGTTGGTGTCAGCAGTAGCGGAGGGAACTCGAGATAACAGTGAAGGTGTCCCAAATGAATGCAATGTCTTCCAGAGATGAGGCTGAAAGGGTGGGCCTTATAATGACTTTGGGATGTCTGCTCTGAGATGCGGCTGCTTTTAGGCCCTGTCTGCTTTTAGGCCCCCAAAAGGTAGGGGCTACTGCATGGGGAAGGCTATGGCTATGTCTGCATTGTCTCAAGATGGAAGTGTGTTGGGCTTGTGCTCCCAAGTGGGGGTGGGGTAGTGGACACTGGACCTACCCTGGGACTGGGTCCAACACAGGTTGGTGTGAGCTGAACTGGTTGAATCTGAACTCCTGAGGTGGTCTGCTGGTTGGAAGAGGTGGTACTGTGATCAGTGAAGCTGTCCTGGTCCTGCCTGAGCTCCGCGAATGTCAGCTGGGCTGAACTGGTCCTGCCTGTGCTCAGGCAGAGGTTGGCAAGACTGACCTGGGCCTGGCCACATTAGGGTGGAGGTCAGCGGGACTGACCTGGGCCTGGCCACTCTCAACTGAAGGTCCTTGGGTCTGTCCTTGGCCCGCCTGCACTCAAGTGGAGTTCTACAGGGCTGTCCTTGCACCGCCTGAGCTTAGGCGGAAGACTGTGGGACTGACCTAGGCCTGGCCGTGCTCAAGCAGAGGTCAGCAAAGCTTACCTGGGCCCACATGCCCTTGGGTGGAGGTCCACGGGGCTGACCTGGGCATGGCCGTGCTCAAGTGGAGGTGCTCAGGGCTGTCCTTGGACCACCTTGGAGGTCAGCATGGCTGACCTGGGCCTCTCTGCCCTCAAGTGGACGTCCTTGGGACTGTCCTTGGCCCACCTGCACTCATGTGGAGTTCAGTGGGGCTGTCCTTGTGCCACCTGCACACAGGCGGAGGTTGGTGGGACTCACCTGGGCCTGGCTGCACTCCAGCAGAGGTTCTCGGGAAATAAAGGTTTTGAATAGACATATTTCTTCAAAGACGATATATAAGTGTCCTTTAAGAACCCGAAAAATATTCAACATTGACTGTCTTTAGAGAATGCAAGTTAAAACCACAATGATATACAACTTTGCTCCAACTAGGATAAAATGCAGACATTAGCAAATGTTGGTGAGAATGTGCACCTGTCATAAATAGTTTCTGGGAATGCAAAATTGTATACTTACTTCAGAAAATTCTTTGGCAGTTCTTCAAAATGTTAATCATCCAGTTACCATATGACCCTGAAATTCCAGTACTAGGCATATATCCAAGAGAAATGGAAACATACATCCAGTGAAAAACATTCAGGAGGGGTTTTTCAGAAACATTATACTTAGTTGCTAAAAATTAGTAACAACCCAAGTCTCTATAAACTCATGTTTGATACACAAATTATAGTGTACTCTTATGTCTGGATATTATTGGTTGACAAAAGGGAACGGAATACTGATTTTGGTAACAACATAAACAGACCTAACTGAAGGAAGTGAGACAACACTCACAAAAGGATGCACATTGAATAATTGCATTTACATGAAACAAGAAGAGCCAAGTGCACAGGGAAAGAAAATTGATGGGTGGTTGTCAGGAGACAAAGAAGATTAGAACGGTGCAGGGATTGATGACCAGTAAAGAAATTCTTTTTGGTGTTAGGGAAACATTCTGAAGTGGAAACAAGATAATGGTTCCACATCTCTGTGTGTATACTGGAAATCTTTGATTTGCACAACTTACTTAGTGAAATTTCATGGTATAAGAATTACAGAAATAAACATGTTTTTATAAAAGCAAAAAAACACTTTCATGCATTAAACCTTATGTCAGGCATCTTCTTGTGTATGTGTACATACAACACTCGACTTTTCTCTTCGTTCTCAGATGGTTTCTTCTGGGAGACACATTAACTCAACAACTCAATTTTCTCTGGCTTTAGCCTTTACTTGCTCAATTTGGGTCATGGTTCACTCCATGTTGCCACTCTTGTGTAATATTGGGAGTTTCTCCTACATGTCCACCAATAGATTTGTCATTACAGGCCACTGCTTATCCACCAGTATCTTGCAGACTTCCTGGCCTCACATACGATAGCATCCATTGTGATGTTCTATGCTACCAGGTGAGTATTATAATTGACACTCTTTCAAATTTCATTCTGTTGGAGGAAACTCCAGGTGTTGGTTACTGATATTTTATACTTTAATGCAAGGACTGTCTCAGTTTTTATATCTGTCTTTCCCTATACACATTCCCATAGAGCTGGGCAGAATGAGGTACAGTCACTAACTACACTGCTGAAGTAGACAAGTGAATTTCCTGAAGGCTGTGTGTTTGTGTATTCAGAAGACTAATCATTTTCTCCTCATCCATCTCTTAGGACATCTTACTTTTAATGTAAGCTTTCTTCTTAAAGCTAGCATGTAAGTGTTTCTTTGCAGCACTAGATCAACAAACATGCCCACAGCTTAACTACAACAGCAAATAAGGTTTGAATTTTCTGGAAGGGAAGTCAGTCCTCCTGCAAACAGTTCATCCTAACTTCTCTTATTCTGCATTTGGTGTGTATTCTTACCTAAACATATACCAGAGTAGACTGTGATTATTAATTTACTTCTATGTCATGGTCTTCTGTGCTTCTCTTCTGTACTTTACTCTGTAGATCCTTAAAAGCAGGGGCAATGTATTATTCAATTTTTTGTTCTTAACTCTAACATCTATCTTAAAGGTAGGCACTGAGCACACACTGAGAAAATGTGTCCTGAATATATGAATCAAGTTGTACTACAATTTATATTGTTCTGGCACTCTTACTTATCAAGATCCTTGAAATAAAAATATCTTCTTCATCACATTGCTCCAACAAACTGTAAAAGGTGGGTCCACTTGGAATGCTTATTAAAGATGAGTTGAATTGAATTTTGAGTTGCCTATAACGTGTGAATTAGTGGTAATGATCATCAATTGATCATTAAGAGATTCTAATGTGAGTCCTCTAAACCATTACTTCTGGCTTTATCATTGAATATTGAGGGAAGGATTTTTATTTGATGACTCTGAGAGGAGACCTCCCACCATAGGCCTTCAGACACAAGACAGATGCGTTTCATTTACAGTGTGAGATAAAATCGCTATTTGATATTCAGTCCTGTGGATGGGGATAGCCTTTTTTGCTTTTCTGAATTCCAGTAATTGTCTTGTTTGTGGTCCCTTGCTGCAGACCTTTGCCTCCTGCCAACTGCTTGCCAGACGTGGTCTTAATACTAAGAATAAAGAGGTTCCCAGAGAGCATAAAATATATATATTGAAATCAAACACTCTTCTAAAACTATTGTTTTCCAATTTCCACTAAATCATCCTCCTGGTGACCCTTCTTGCTCAGTGGATTTCAAAACACTTAGCAAAAGAATAACTAAAATAAAAAGTCATTACTCATAGATATTGGGCACACCCTAAGGGTAAAGTTAGTTTTTTCTTTTGTGTGTTATTTACATCAATGATACATCTTCTTTTTTAAATGTCTTTCTTTAGGTGAGATGCCGTCCATTTTGTCCATTTTGACTTTTTCTACTTAGCAATGACATAGTAATTGCATTTAAGTATCAGGCTATATCTTCCTCTTTGGCTTCTAAATTCAAGGTCAGAATGAAAGATTAAAAAACATAGTGGAAAACATGAAGGCTTTTCTTCTAGGGATAAAGTGTTGTCCCCAAATTCTAGGTTTATGGAATATGTTTTAAAAGACCACTCAGAGAAAGTGTGTTACTTCCTCTGTGACCTTAGGCAAAGTTACACAACATCTCTGTGTCATGGTTATCATGCTGGGGGGAAAAAAAAGAAGACATTTTTATGGTGCCTAAAAAATAAAATAACTGAGTTAAAAATGCACTAGAGAAATTACACACCTGATTTGAATTCTTAGTTTAAGAATTAAAGTAACACTATAATGGCCAAAGGGAAGGGAGGGGAAGGGAGGGTGCAAGGGGGGAAGGGGGGAAAAGTGGTTGAATAAGATGGATATCATTATTCTAAATGCACGATTGAAGACTTGAATGCTGTGAATATACTTTGAATACAAACTGTTTTATGTAAAAAGATGCTCTATATGTATAGTATGAACTGTAATACATACTACTATAAATAAAAATTAAAAAAAAAGAAAGAAAAAAAAAGAATTAAAGTGGAAGTATATTAGCAAGATGACAAACTAGAAGGGTCCAGACCCTTAGTCCCCAATGAAAACATTATGCACACAAATAGAGACTCCCTAAAATAACTTCATAGGTGCTTTGATAGTTAAAAGTCTACAACAATCAATTGAGCAAGTAATCAAGGACAAGCCATATTCAAAACAATAAGAAATTTCTTGTGGTTTTCACTTGCTCTTGGCCTGATTTTTTTTTTATTTTTTTCATGTGGTGTGGCATAATTTGGGAGAAGTGGAAGACCATTTTCCAGTTCTCTATGAATGAAAAAGAGCAGGGAAGAATTAATTTGCAAAGTTCTAGGCTGTCTGGGGACTGCTTGAGGGATTGGTGTCTGTGTCATCTCATGGAGCTCAGTCGAAAATAGTGCTGTTTGGACGTCAAACTAGTACGGATCATGGAAGCCAATGAGACTTTGGACCTGTCTGGTGTGACAGAACTACTGAGCAAAAAAAAAAAAAAAAAAAAAAAAAAAAAAAAAAAAAAAAAAAAATGCAGTGAAGGCTGAAAGCTCAAAGCATAAAGAGGAGCTAGACTCTCATATCACAGAGGCATTTAACAACAGCTACATAAGGGAAATCAGGAAAAATAAAAATACAAACACACAGTACAGGAAATGCATATACTCAGAGAAATCCTGAGAACACCCTAAGTCTTCACAGTGGGTGGATCGTAAGTCTTAGAACATGACAATTTAGTTGATGAAGGTCTTTGCCTATGTGGAGCCAGTGTGCAAAGACTAGAAGTGATGCCTCTTCTTTCAAATAATCTGTTCTTTGAAATGTGTGTTCAATTACAGTTCACAAGGAGAAGAAAGGAAGGGTGAAAAGAAGAGGAAGAAGAAGGAAGGAAGGAAAGAAGGAAAGAAAGAAGGAAGGAAAGAAGGAAGGAAGGAAGGAAGGAAGGAAGGAAGGAAGGAAGGAAACAACATAAAGACTGTGTTCAACTCTAGGACTTCAAAAAACACCAGGTATTACACTTACTAGAAAAGACTTCAGAACAACTGTTTTAAATATGTTTTGCAAGCTAGGGAGACACAAAGAACAACAAGAATTCAGGAAAGTGATATGTAAATGAAAAGAGCGTGTAAACAGAGAGTTAAAAATTGTGTTTTCAAAGAATCAAAAAAAATTCTGGAGCTAAAAAATAAAGTAAATGGCTACCCACCCAGCCACAACCAGGCGAAGCAGCAGGCACCAGCGGGAGGAAGGGCCCAGCCACATGCCTGCCTGACCACCACAGGCCCACACTGCCACCAGGACTAGGAAAAGCAGGACCCAGCTGGAGGAAGGGCCTGACAGGAGGAGGGCCTGGTCAGAGGAAGGGCCTCACCCACTGCCTGTGTGACACCCACCCACTGACACCATGACCAGGAGAGTCAGAGGAAGGCCCCATTGCGTTCCTGCATGACCACCCCCGACCATGCTGCAACTGGGACTAGGAGCAACAGGGTCTGGCCTGAGGAAGGGCCCTGCCACCCGCCTGCTTGACCCCCACTGCCACAACTAGACTGGGAGGAGACCCAGGAGGTGGAGAGTGGGGAGAGGGAAGCCGGACCGCCTGCTCCACCACACTGTGGCCAGGAGGAGATCCAGAGAGAGAGGCCTGCCCCATGCCCGCAAATCAGAGAGGCAACCCGCGTCTGCCCAGAGAGACACACCACACTGGGGTTCTGTGGCTGCACAACCCAACATCAAGATAATTATAGGCTTGAGGCTGCCACTGCCATAAAACTGAGATAGTGAGGCTACTACCAAGGAATAACAAAAAGGTCCGGGTAAAACATCACTAGGGTCCATGGGGACCTGGCTGCACCAGAAGGTGCTACCCGTTGTGCTGTTCTGAACTAACAGGGAATCTTACATGGGGATGCCTATCTCTTGCTTCTCCTACTAACAGCCAAATTCTTATGATTATGATCTCACCAGTCATATAATCTAATACCTCTATTTTCTCACATGTACCTCATAAACGTTTAAGCCAACCCCTAAGTCCCCCCTTCTACCATTAGATACTGTAAACCACCTCAAAATGTAGAGACTATATGGTATAAGATAACTGATCTCATCGTTTCTGTTTATAGTGACAAAATTGTAAATATAAAAATAGAAAATAACTGATATATGGATACACATTGGGTACATCGAATGCTGTAATATTGATCTTTCCCTAAAAAGTGAGGTTTCAGGTAACCTGTGGGGATGCTATGAGATAAAAGGGCAGAAGCCATAATGCCTCAGGCTTACCTTGCAAGAGAGGAAAACAAATAGACAGCATGAAAAAACAAGGGAGTAAAAGGCCCAAAACAAACCAAGATACCTCAACAATAGAAGCCATAGAAAGACCCCTATAGCGCAAGAATTAAAACCAAGAATTAATTAATGGGATGGATTCAAACTAAAAAGCTTCTTCTCAGCAAAAGAAACAGTTAGTGAAGTGAATAGAGAACCTACAGAATGGGAGCAAATCTTTACCACAAGCACATTAGATAGAACACTAACCTCAAGGATATATAAAGCTCTCAAAAACTTTAACAGCAAAAATACTAAATAACCCTATCAATAAATGGGCCAAGGAATAAACAGACACTTCTCAGAAGAAGATATACAATCAAACAACAAATATATGAAAAAATGTTCAACATCTCTAGCAATTACAGAAATGCAAATCAAAACAACTCTAAGATTTCATCTCACACCAGTCAGAATCACAGCTATTAAGAACACAACCAACAATAAAATGTTGGAGAGAATGTGGGGAAAAAGGCATACTCTTACATTGCTAGTGGGACTGCAAATTGGTGAAGCCAATCTGGAAAGTAGTATGGAGATTCCTAGGAAAACTTGGAATGGAACCACCATTTGACCCAGCTATCCCACTCCTTGGTCTATACCCCAAAAGACTTAAAAATAGCTTACTACAGGGACACAGCCACATCAATGTTTATAGCAGCACAATTCACAATAGCTAGGTTATGGAACCAACCCCAATGCCCATCAGCAGATGAATGGATAGGGGAGAGAGAAATTTTGGTATATATACACAATGGAACATTACTCAGAACTAAAAGAGAATAAAATCATGGCAATTCCAGGTAAATGGATGGAGCTGGAGAAGATAATGCTAAGTGAAGTTAGCCAATCCCCAAAAAACAAAGTTCAAATGATCTCTTTGTTATGAAGATACTGACTTATAAAGGCAAGGGAGGGGGGATGAGAGGAATGAAGAAACTTTAAATAAAACAAGGAGGGTGGGAGGGAGTGGAGGGGGCTAGGGGATAGGAATCATGGTAAAATGAGTTAACCATCATTACCCTAAGTACATGTATGAAGATACAATTGTGTGAAAATACTTTATGTAAAACCAGCGACATGAAAAATTGTGTGTTTTATATGTAATATAAAATGAATTGAACTCTGAAAGCACATATAACAAATTAGAATAAAAATAAACAAAAAGTAAAGTAAATGGGTTGAAAAATTCACAGGACAATTTTAATAGTTGATTCAAAAAGGCAGAAAAAATGAAAAAACAAATTCGATGACAGGTCTTAAAAAATATTTTGAGTCTGAGGAGAAAAATCAATGAAGAAAAGTCATCAGAAAGAATAACTATGACCACAGAAATTTGTTAATAAAAAGACAATATATAAAGAAATAAAATCTAACATCAAAAAAGGCATTTATAATCTAGTAGTAATTCTTACATAAAATATGGTGGAGGGGAAGTAAAATTTAGAATTTCTGTATGTCATTAAAGTTCAGTTCTTATCAGCATACAAGGTACTGTTTAAGTTTAAAATTGTTAATGAATGCCTTGTAAAAACCACAAAGGAGCACAAAATAGATCCACAAGAGAAAAATTAAAGAAAAAAGAATCAAATCTTAAAAATAAGAAAATAATCAAGTTATAAAGACTGGAGAAAAGGAACAGGGAATTAGGAAAGAGAAAACAATTAACAAAAAGACCATAGTAACTCCAAACTTATCAATAATTATTTTAAATATAAATAGAGTAAACTCATGAATAAAATGACATGGAGAGGGCAAATGAATTAAAAACCACAGTTCAATTATATACTGACTATACAAGAGTCACTTTAGATTTAAGAAAACATATAAGGGTAGAGATAGACAAGTATATTCCATGCAAATGTTAACCAAAAAAAAAAAAAAAAAAAAAATCAACAATGTGTAACTTTGAAAATAAAAAAAAAATTGCTTTACGTCAAAAATTGTCACTTAAAACAAATCAACTCACTATATAATGATAAAAGGATCAATTTAGAAAGAAAGCAAAACAATTATGAATACATATTTATATGTAATAATTACATATATAATTATAAATATAATATATATACCTAATAAAGGAACTAAATATATAAAGCAAACAACAATAAATCTTAAGAGAGGAATAGACAGCCATACAGTGATAGTAAGAGGTTCCACACCCTTTTACAATGGGTCAGATCATCCAGGCAGAAAATCAATAAGAAAAAAACAGAACTGGGTAACACCATGGACCAAACGAATCTAATCGTCATCTACAGAAATTTCTACCCAAGAACCACAGAATACTGACTCCTCTGGAATGTCTTCAGAACATTCTACAGGGCCGATTAAATACTAGGCTATGAAAATAGTATTACCACGCTTAAGAACACTGAAATTATCAAAAGTATTTTATCTGATCACATCGAATAAAATTAGAAGTCAATATAACAACATAGGGAATTTTGCAAATATATGAAAATTAGAAAAAGACATTCTTCGACAACTATTACGTCAAAAAAGAAAGCAGAGATTATCTCCACACAAATGAAGATTACGAAACAATATACCCAAAGTTATGGGTTTTAGCAAAAGCAGCACTAAAAGGAAAGTGCTATAGTTTGTGAGGTTCTGTGCCCAAATTGTTCATGTGCTGGGGCTTGTCCTAAGTGCAGTGGTGCTGGGCTGGTGGAAACGTTAAGAAATGGGGCTAGCATGAAGTGATTAGGTCACTGGAGGCATTGTCCCCAGAAAGGCTTTATGCTAGTCTTGGGGAGCAAGTTAGTTTTTTATGATAGTGAAAGCAATTCCACCCTACATACTGGGCTCCTTCTGCACACAATCATTTCCCTTTTCACTGCTTCATGTTGTGATACAGACAAAGTGGCCAAACAGGTGGGTCATCCAAACATGGACTTTCAGACTTCTTAAGTATGAGTTTTTTTTGGTTTTTTTTTTTTTAATAGAGTAACAAGATTCAGGTATTTTGTTACAGCAACGGAACATGGTATAAGACAAATGCTTACATTAAAAGTGAAGAAAGATCTCAAATGTGAGATCTAACCTTATACATCAAGGAACTAGAAAAAGAAGTAATAACTTACATTTGGCAGAAGAAAGGAAATAATAAAGACTAGAGCATAAATGAATAATATAGACAAATTAAGTAGGTGGTCTCACATTTCTTAGTTTCAATGTTTACTACAAAGCTAGAGTAATAAAAACAGTGTGGAACTAGAATCAAGGTAAACATATATACCAAGAAAATAGAATAGAGCCTAGAAGAAAATCTTTATGGTTGAATGATATTCTACTAGGATGCTAAGAACATTTAATAGAAAAGATAAACTTTTCAACTAATAAAATTTGGAAAAAAACTAGATACCCCTTTGCTAAAAAATGAAGTTTGTCCCTTACCTGACACTATATACAAAAATTAATTCAAAACGAATCAAAAGCCTAAATGTAAGCACCAAAACAAATGAATTTTTATAAGTAAACATAAGGAGAAACTTCATGATATTTCATTTGGCATGGTTTCATGAGTAGTACCCAAAATCACAGGCAACAAAAGTCAACTTAGAGACACTGGACTTCATCAAAGTTAAAAACTTCTGTGTATCAAGGGACATTATCAGGAGAGTGAAGTGAATCCATGGAATTAGAAAAACATTTGTGAATCACCTATCTGATAAGGAATGAATATCCAGGATGTTTAAAAACTTCAACAATAAAAAGCACTCAAACCTACTCAAAAATGGGCAAAGACATTCAACAAGATATTTTTCTGAAGAAGATATACACATGGTCAATAAATGCACTAACCATTAGGGAAATGCAAATCAAAACTGAGGTTTCATTTCACAATCCTTTAGATGAATATTATGAAAATATAATAAAAGGGTGTAGAAAAATTGAAATATTTGCTCATTACTGATGAGAACGTAAAATGGTGTAGCCACTATGGAAAGCAGTATAGTGATTCCTTAAAAGATTAAGAGTTGAATTACCATATTTGTCAATATAAATCCAGTTACCCAAAATTCCACTTTTTAATTTATACTCGAATAATTGAAAGCAGAGAGAGAAAAAGAATTTAGATTGGAAAGTTTGAAGATAACAGTGAAATAAATTGAGAATAAGTCCGGAGATCATGCTAGGGAGCCACTTAAAGAACTGTTATCATAGGAATATAATATTTTAATAAAGCAGGTACTGGGGTTACATATTTTGAGAATGTTATATTAAGGACAAAGGTTAAGGACAAAGGATTGGGAAAAGACAAGTTTTTGGTGACTTGTATGTATATTAGCTATATCTCTGGGGAGTCGGGGTTAGAATTAGGTTTGCCAGAGCAAGAGTAAAGAAGTGAAGGTACCAAATATAAACAGTTTGAAGGAGTTTATAAAAATGGAGCATTATAACTGGTGTAGATTTAAGCTAGTGTTCATGGATGCACTGTTTTCCTACCTTCTAGGTACAAAGGTCATGCGACAAGTTCTGGCTAAGGAAATAAGAAGAAAGATAATATATGTCACTTTCCATGCCAAAGCATTTTACTTCTCTGTGACTCTCCATGCCTCTCTATGAAGACAATGCTGCATCTTGAGCCTCACCCTGAGAAAATGACTTGATAAAATGGCACAGCCTTTGTCCACCTGCATCCCTGGGGGGGGAGGGGGTTCTGGTGAGCAGGGCTCTACTTGCCAACTTTCTTTGGATACATAGCATAATAGGAAATAGTTCTTTGAAATTGCTTTGCTATTCAGATTTGGACGTTTTATTTTACTACAACATGATTTAGGCTAACTTGGATAATACATTATCCACCATCACCTTTTCATCATCAAAGAAGGAATTCACAGCAGAGCCCAGGCTCAAGCAGAGGTCATTCATATTGTGTTAGAAATTTTCTTTTCAAGATTAGAGAAAGAGATGAAGAAGGGAGACCACCAATGGCTCTGTGGAAATAGAGCTAACGACCACTGTAGAATCCCTGAGTTTGTAAAATGCCGCCAGTGAAATGTTCAGGGTTTTAACCCTTTGTATTCACAAAGATAAATCAATTTGTTAATGTTGTTTATAACTTTACCGCATGTGCTATGTGAAAGTGTAGTTCCTTCTTTGAGGTAAAATAAAGAAAGAAATGTCACGTTAAGTTTTCAAAAAGGAAGTATTTGTTTTATCTGAAGGCTTATTTAAAGCATGAACTATGTAAAATAACAGACATGCCATTATCATACAGATAGTGGCCCCACTGTCATGAGAATGATACCCCCCCAAAGGTTTTCTTAACTTCCTAAGAGTTTTTAGTAAAAAGCCAATTACTCCATCCTTAAGACTTACCTCTATGTTGACAGATCAACAATGACAAAATGATAATAACCTCTACGAAGTTCATTTACCATTCCACAAAACACACCATTAAGAGCTCAGTATATGTACACTGGAAAGATAACAAACTGATTTTGCCAGTCCCCTGTGTTGCTAATGGGCAGCAATGGGAAGACATTTATTGGAACTTGGAAGAAAGTTTTACAATGAAACAGACTCACATCTGTGTATAGATGGCCCTTCCAATCTCACATCTCACCCTCCCTCTTTCTTGCTTATAAAATTTAGATATGGTGGCTCAGAACATGGGTAACAACATTGTTACTCATGAAGAAACTGTTGCATAATACGCACAGCAGATCAGGAAAACACACTCACCTACCTCCAGATTTCTGATTTAGTGATAACAGTTCAATCCCTTCCTTAAAGTCACTTTTTATTACATTTTCTGTATTTTGCAAATCAATACTCTCCTAACTAAAACTTAACATGTAGCAAACATTAGTCCAAAACCTTTGTCATATATTTTTACTTTTCAACTTTTGAAGCTACCTAAGACATGGGGATACAATTCCTAATAATACAGATAAAGAAATTGTGGCCAGGGATGGGATGGCACTCCTAGCCCACTATGTAGTTGTGACATTTCTCTTCCCAAGACCAATCACTGGATTTGATCTGTGAACCACTCAGTGTACTGTCCTCATGGATTCCCAAAGAAACAGCTTCTCAGGCTTACCGTCTTCTCTTTCAGCAACAGACATCATACTCTCCAAAACAAAAACCGTCTCTAGACATAGATCCTTTTCCGGCTTACTTGCTAGTTCTGTAATTCAGGACAAGTAAGAGACTGTGCACAAGCCTTTGTTTCCTTATAGCATTGTCATGAGGATTAAATCCAATAATGCTCTTCCAGGTGTCCCAGCACACCAATATGAATTTGTTCCCAGAGCCTCATCCTGCATTTCAGTCCCTCTAATGACCTCACACTATTCAGTGCCCACACCACCTTCTGCCCCAGCGGAAGAGCTGCTGCCTGCGGAACTCATTGCCCTCTCGGGGTGCAGCTCGACACATCTACACACGATTCCCACAAGGCTTGCCGGATCATCTTTTAGCAGTCCAGATACATGTGGCCTCACTCTTCTCAACCTCCAAACTAATTATGCTCCTAGTCACACCCATTATTGCATACACCAAGTTAAACGACTAATTACACACTCCCAGCAAGCACTCTTATTAGAGTCCCAGCCAAGCATCTCGTTACAGCTTTTCAGCCAAACATCTCATTACCAGGACCCGACACATCTCATTGCCCACAGAACCACCATCTCATTATACATTTTTTTAAGAAACCCACATACAAACCTCTGGATTTGGACACTGGTATCATTAGACCTGTTCTGTCATATCCTATTTTACATCAGTTTCTGACAACCCATTCATTTAACTTCTGAGAGGCAGACCATGCCTGGTTCTGGAGCACCTGAGGGGAATAAAATTAGAAAAGCAGTCAGGAAGCATGTGTTGTAATCACACTACAAAGTCAGCAAGGCTCTGTCTATGGACAGCTGTCAAGGTTAAAGAACATTCATCTGCTAAACATAGAAAATCCCTATAATATTTTTTTCTGATGTTTTTTTCTAAAAAAAAAAAAAATGCATGTCACATATTCCTTTAAATGAAAAACGAAATTAAGAAATAAGAAAAAGACTCACAAATTAAAGTACCAATTTAATATGAAATAGTTGGGAGTGAAATGTTTTCAGAGGCCCATATATTAGCTTGGTCACCAGCTTGTGGTGCTAACGGGAGGTGGTTCCTTTAAGAGGTGGGGGCATAGTGGAAGGAAGTTAGGTCACTGGGGGAATACCTTTAAAGGGTGTATTGGGATCCCAGCTCTTCCTGCCTTCCTCTTTTGTCCCTATCTGCCGTGAGGTCAGCAGCCTCCCCTAACATGTGCTCCTACCCTTGTGTACTGCTGCTGTCCAGCTGCAAATCAATGGTCCATCAACTATGGGCTGATCAAAATTTCCAAAACAGTGGATAAAAATGAACCTCTTCTCTTTTTAAGTTGACTATCTCTGATGTTTTTTTTTCTAGTAGGAGGTTGCTGGAGTACATACATAAACTGCAGCTTTTATATTATTTTAGCTATATATTTTGTCATTTATTTGAGGTAAGCAAAATTATGGCTCCCAAGGAGACACTGTACTCTAATGCCTGTGAGAGTGAATATGTTACCCTAAATGGAATAAGGAACAACGTTGCAGATGTAATTAAGGACACTATCAATGGACCTTAAGATAGGAAGATTATTCTGGATTATTTTTGTGGGTCTAAAGTAATCGTATGAGCCTTGAAAAGCAGGACAGGCAAGCAGAAGGGAATTCAGAGATTTGCGAAGCTTTGGAAGGATTTACCCAAGCCTTTTTGACTGGAAGAGGGAGGCAAACATTTGTCAAAAACTAGGCACCTCAGTACTATAAGCAAACGGCTGTAAACGGCTGTGGGCAAGTTATTGTTCAAAGCAGCGAAGCTGTGGAAAAAACTCAAAAGACAAAATAGAAAAGAAAAGATTAATTTAATTCTCCCGGGCAAGATCCCACTATCACGCGGTCCGGCAGGAGAGAGAGAATGGCGCCTGTTGGTTATTTCCTCTGGTAAAAAGTTTTTTCTATCTCGCATCAAGTCCCGTGAGATTTTAAGGCGAGCGAGATCCGGAAGGCATTTCCGATGTAAACAATGGTCTCCGCCAACTCTTTAATCAGGGCTTCTGCATTTCCCCCTTTTTTTGTTTTAAAAGAGGGGATGTCGTTAAGATGAGAAGCCTTTTGTTGATGAGCTAAATTGTATAGTATATTAATTTTTTTTTTTAAAACAAATCAGCTGTCTTGAGTTTATCGAGTAACAACATATTGAGTCTTGTAGGCAAATATCAGCAAGGCATTGTCTGGTAAAATCACAAATAAATGAAAAACGAGAATGTCTGTCACAACACATTGATCTAGGAGGTCTCATGGATGTAGAGGAGAGGCCACGTTGTTGTTGAAGTTGTCTTGGTCAGGAACTGAATTCTGCTAAAAAACTAAATGAATTTTAAAATGAATTGTGCCTAAGAGTCTTCAGAAAAGAATGCAGTTTTGCTGAAACCTTAATTTGGTTTCATGAAACCCTGAGCAGAGAGTCCAGTTATATTATGGCAGGTGTCTCACAGAATCATGATATAGTAGAATATTGTTTTAAGTTGATAAATTTGTGGTAATGTACTGTCAATTGAAAATTAATACAATATGCTATACAACTTTATAAAATGTATCTACAGTATATTTTTAAGATCTGTTCCTGTAAGAATGTACTAAAAATAGTTTACACATTAAAATGTTTGATATCGATACAATACTTACTTTATTATCTGTATCAAAATTTGTGTCAATTATCACATATTTAAAGGCAGATTATTTTTTGGTGATTAAGAAGAAATATAGAAAAATGACTATCTTTGTGCATCTGTCTTTGTAAAACAAATGGAAGAATATATGTGTATTCACTGATTACATTTTACATGAATATATAAAATCAAATTGATAATTCACACAAGTAATCACATCTTGGCTGCATAAAGAACCCATAGTTTGTATGTATGACAAAATAATAAGTTCTTGAATCTTCATATTTACACAAATGTATTTTTTACAGAAACCAAGTGAATCTGGATTCATTTTTTCTCTTTACTCTGATTCTCAAGCAACACAATAATTTCACATTTTTATGTTTAATAAACCCAGGCCGCGCACCTGCGATGTTACATTTCCTATAGATTTTCCTATAGATTATATGTGTTAAATAACTTAGATAATTAATTAAAACACAGCATGATTTTGAGTACATACCATTTGTAGGTCATCCCTCTGGTAGGTTGGCAAGAGAAGCATTGCAAAGGTCTAGTGTGGCAGAAGTGGCTATCAAACAACAAAACACTCTATTCCTTTCCTTTGCAAAGAATGGTTTCTGGAAAATGGCTACTGTAGCATGAACTTCATTTCCCAAGAGGACTCTGCAGCTTCTTGACCTCACATGATAGATTCTCGCCAAAGGGCAATGAACAAAATGATATGGGTCAGTTTAGAAGTAAGATATACCTGTTTTGTCCTATTCTATTTATCCATTTACTCTTATAGATGCAAAGCACCCAGCAGAAGACTTTAAAAAAAAAAGAAAGAAAGAAAAAAAGAAAAAGAAAAGAAAAGAAAAAAGGAATTGCAGAGTAAACCGATGTAAAAAGCTTTGGTCCCTACACTACTTCCTGGAGTAAGTTATACTAATGTATGTTTGGACCTTTTATATTCATGAGTGATATATTTCTGTTGTGCTATTTTGGATATTAGAGTTTATAGAATACAAGGTAGAGAATTACATTAGCTAATATGCTTTCACTTTGTATTGGGCACAAAACATAATTATGAAAACAAAATTAGCAAATAAGATCTAAGGATCAATTACTTCCTAAGTTGTGTCGGGGGGGAGGGATAAAGGGTTAATCATCCTTACAATCACAGAGTTGTACTGGAAAAAAATTAAAGTAGGACATATTAAATTTATATGTAAATATACATTTAACACTAAATCATTAATAATATTAAGGAATCATTGTTAATTTTGTTTTGTTTGTCTGTGGTTTTGCATATATGAGACCCTGTATTAGAAATGCATAGTTAAATATGAATAGGTGAATGACACAATGTTTGAGATTTGTGTAACAATAATCATTACAGAAAAGGGCAGAATAAATCAATGAAGAGATAGGTAGGATAAGATTTGCTATGAGCAAGTTGTTCCTCATTGTAGCTCATGTGGTAAAGATTCAATATACCATTTTCTCTTCTTTTGTGTCTTTGAAAATGTCTAAATTAATTCTTCTGAAAAAGATGCAAGTGCTATTTAAATTTTCTTTAAAGTTAAACATCATTGTATATGCTGTTTGCAAAACTTTTAGGACAACATTCGTTGTTGTTACAATTGAAAATGGTTAAAAATGTATGATATTGATCTAAAAAAGTCAAAATCAGAGATTTATTCTACAGATGTGAGAAAAAATATCGCCATGGGCAGCAGCCTATGAAAGGCTGAAATCCCAGATACATGGGAGTCTGAGGCAGCAGGAGTACAAGTATGAGGTCAGCCTTGACAATTACCAAGAACTGTCTCAAAAAATATTAATAATAAAAAGAACTGAGGGCGCCCCCACCAGCACCGAGATGCTGAGCTGGACCCCTGCTCACGCTGGGATTCTGAGCTGGTTCCCCCTCAACCAACATGGGTCTCCCTGGCTGCCACCATCTTGGGACACTGGACAGTCCTGCCATACTCCCCTCCATGTGGTAGCCTGTGTCTGGGGACACCGGACAGAGTCTGGAGACAGTTTCTCACCACATGGCACCTGAACATGCCACATAAAGCCACCACACAGCCCACTCTTGCAGCCTCATCTCTGAAAGTGGTTGCCTCCATTTTGGGCTACCTCTGTGGCTGCCATCACCATCTTTAGTTGGGGCAACTCCCATTTTGGAACATTGGCTGGAGCCTAGAAGCAATATCAAGATACCTGTAGTTCCCTAACTACCCCCGACCCCTCCACAGGCACGAACCTGCCTCAGCGCCTGCAGCTACCATGGCCAGCCCATAGCTCTGGAAGCCTGGTACTGAGCTGCCCGATACAGATCAGCGCTCCACAACAGATGCCCAGGCCCCAGAGCTTGGCCCACAAGACTTGTGGAGAGAGAGGTTCCTGACTGGGAAGTAGAAAGGGCGGGGATGTGAGAGATACAGCTTAGAGACCAGGAGTTTTGGAGTACACAGACAATCTAAGGAGCTAAAAGCAGTTGCCCACATCACATGAGTGGGCCCCAAAGGAGATACTCGGAGTACAATCGTCCAACGGGGTCCAGCAAGTGCTATACCCCACCTCAAAACCAACCTTCCAACATGTATAATCTTCACCATCCCGAGGGGGGAGATACCAGCAAACAACAGACAAGCCCACCTACTGGGTAAGAAGGGAAGCAGGAAAGACACCAAACTCCAACAGAAACAATCATTCAATTTTCCTTCAAGATTATTTTTTTCTTCCTCTCTTTTCCTGCTCTCATATTCCAAACATTTGTGAAACTAAGTACTTTCCATGAATTTGGCTATTAAGGGCTGGAATATAGTGAAATGGTATATTACAGTTTTGTTGTATATTATTTTATATTTATTGTTACATTTTTTCTTATTAATATTTTTTTGTTTGTGTGTTATTTGATATACTCCCTCTGTCTATTTTCTTCCCACATTTATGTCCTCCTAGAATCTCTTTCTCTCTTTTCTCTTGCTATCAGCCAACTTCTTCTGATTTATCATACATACTTCCTAAGATCTAATACCTCTATATCTTAACCTCCTACCCCCTTTACATTTAATCTTACCCCCACCCTGTTATCTCTTTGTTCACCATTAGAAACTGTAGACCCTTTCACAAACCTATTTTTATATTATAGATAATAATTGAACATATCTTTCCTGTCTATTGTGACAAAAAAATCTTAATAAGAGATAATTGGTTTAAGGATGAATTTTTTTTTCATTGAGACCTGTTACATATTTATCTCCCTCGAAGGAGAGGTATTGGAAACTTGCAGGAACACTATATGCCTATAGGGTAGAAACTGGAATACCTCTGGTCTGCACTGCTAGAAGGGAAGACACTTGAACAACATGAAAAACAAGGGAAGAAAGTACGCAAACAAGCCAAGATAATACATTATTAGAATGCATGGCCAGCACAGTAGCAGAAATGTCAAAGAAGGAGTTCAAGTTGTCTATGATTAAAATTTACTGTGAAATAAAGGATGATATAAGAAAGCAGACACAGAAAACAAAATGTCACTTCAATAAAGAGCAATGTGATCAAATACAGGAAGCAAATTACTTCAACAAAGAGACAGAGATTATGAAAAATCAAACAAACAAACAGAAATCTTTGAAATAAAGGAAACAATAAACAAAACTAAAAACTCAATAGAAAGCATCACTAACAGACTAGATCACTTGGAAGACAAAAACTCAGATAATAAAGATAAAATATATAATCTTGAAAATAAAGTTGACCAATCAGTAAAGATGGTAAGAAACCATGAATAGAACATTCAAGAATTATGGAATAACATCAAAAGACTAAATTGAGGAATTATTGGGACAGAGGAAGGCATAGAGATACAAACCAAAGAAATGAATAATCTATTCAATAAAATAATATCAGAAAATTTTCCAAACATGAAAAATGAATTGGAAAATCAAATACAAGAAGCTTATAGGATAGCAGATGTACAAAATCAAAACAGACCTACACATAATAATGAAAATGCCTAGAATACAGAATAAAGAGAGAAGTTTAAAGGCCGCAAAAGAAAGGAATCAGATTGCATATAGGGGGAGACCAATTTGGATCTCAGCAGTTTTTTCAACAGAAACCCACAAAGTTAGAAGGTTCTGGAATAACATTTACTAAGCTCTGAAAGAAAATGGATGCCAACCAAGTATCTTATATCCAGCAAACTTAAGCTTTAGACTTGATGATGAAATAAAAAACCTTCCATGGTAAACAAAAGGTAAAATAATTTACAACTAGAAACCTCTCCTAATGAACATCCTCAGCAAAATATTCCATGAGGAGGAAATGAAAAATAACAATGAATAGTAGTAAAGGGAGGAAATACACTAAAGAAAAGCTAATCAAGGGAGAAACCAAGTCAAGTTAAAAACCAAAAATAAACCAAAATGGCCCGGAATACAAATCATGTCTAAATAGTGAACCTGAATGTGACTGGCCTAAACTCACCAATCAAAAGATATAGAATGGCAGCTTGGATTAAAACAAAACAAACAAACAAAAAAAAAAAACAAAAACAATATGCTATTTTCAAGAGACTCATCTCATAGAAAAAGACATCCACATATGTCAAACAAACCCTTCTCAATTTCAAGAATCAGATAAACTGCAACACAATAATATTGTTGATTTTAACGCATATCTTTCACCACTGGACAGATCTTCCAAATAAAAACTTAACAAAGAAACTGTAGAACTCAATAATACAATCAATAATTTAGACTTAACAGACATGTATAGGATATTTTATCTATCAACAGGTGAATACACTTTCTTCTCACTAGCATGTGGATCCTTCTGTAAAATAGACCATATATTATGCCACAAAGCTACTATTAGCAAATACAAAAAATGGAGACACAACACTGCATTCTATCAGATCACAATGGGTTGAAATTAGAAATAAATGATAAAATAAATAATAGAAGCTAACCCAATACTTGGAGACTAAATAGCATGAATAAAGAAAGAATAGCAGAAGAAATCAAAGCAGAAATTAAAAAAAAAAATTCTTAGAGATAAATGAGAACATTGATACAACATATCAAAATTTCCGGGACACTATGAAGGCTGTGCTAAGAGGAAAGTTTAATACAGTGAGTTCATTCCTTAAAAGAATAAGAAGTCAACAAATAAATGACCTAACATTACTTAATACCTCCTAGAAAAGGAAGGGAAAAAAAAAAAAACACCACAAGTAGTAGAAGACAGGAAATAATTAAAATCAGAGCTGAAATCAATGACATTGAAACAAAGGAAACAATTGAAAAAAATTAACCAAACAAAAAGTTGGTTCTTTGAAAAAACAAATAAAATTGATAAACCTGTAACCATGCTAATGAAGATAGGAGAAAGAATACTCAAATTACTAAATGTTGTGATGAAAAAGGAAATATCACAACAGACACTATTGAAATACAGAAGATAATTAGAAACTATTTTGAAAATTTATACTCATATAAAATAGAAAATCAGGATGACATGGACAAATTTCTAAAGTCATATGATCTATCCAAATTATGTCAGGAGGATATACACAATTTAAACAGCAATTTCAAGCAATGAAATAGAAGATGCCATCAAAAAGCCTACCAACAACAACAACAAAAAAAGCCCAGGACCAGATGGATACACAGCTGAGTTCTACAAGACCTTCAAAGAAGAACTAACTCCAATACTCCTCAAATTATTCCATGAAATAGAAAAGGATGGAACCCTTCCAAACTCATTGTATGAGGCCAATATTACTCAGATACCAAAACGAGACAAAGACACATCAAAGAAAAAAAACACCAGAACAATATTTCTAATGAACTTACATGCAAAAATTCTCAATAAAGTTCTGGCAAATCAAATACAAAAAAAACCATGTTAAAAAGATAGTACACCATGATCAAGTGGGGTTCACTCCAGGGATGCAAGGTTGTTTCAACATATGGAAATCAATAAATGTAATTCCTCACATCAATAGACTTAAAGATAAGAATCATATGATCATCTCAAAAGATGAAGAAAAAGTTTTCAACAAAATACAGCCCCCCTTCATGTTCAAAACACTAGAAAAACTATAGAGATAACAGGAATATATCTCAACATTTTTAGAGGTATCTATGCTAATCCCCAGGCCAAGATCATTCTAAATGGAGAAAAATTGAAAGCATTCCCTCTAAAAACTAGAAAAATACAGGGATGCCCTCTTTCACCACTTCTATTTAGCATGGTTCTTGAAACTCTACCCAGAACAATTAGACATATGAAAGAAATTAAAGGGACATGAATAGGAAAATAAAAACTCAAACTATCACTACTTACAGATGATATGATTCTATACTTAGAAGATCCAAAAAATTACACCAGAAAATTTCTAGAACTAGTAAATTAATATAGTTCTCTGATTAGATTAATTGTTGGTGGTAGAGCTAGGTTAGTTAGGCTAGCTAAGGTTCAAATTCATCAAAGTAGTGGGATATAAAATCAATACCCATATATCAAATGCATTTCTGTACATCAGTGATGAATCCTCTGAAAGAGAAGTTAGGGAATCTACCCCACCTACAATAGCTGAATAAAATAAAATACTTGTGAATCAACCTCACAAAAGAGGTGAAACACCTTGACATTGAAAACTATATAGAACACTGAAGAAAGAAATTAAAGAAGACCTTATAAGATGGAAAGAACTCACTTGCTGTTGGATAGTTAGAATTAATATTGTCAAAATGACCATATACCAAAAGCATTACACAGATTTAATGCAATTCCAACCAAAATCCCAATGACATTCCTCATAGAAATAGAAAGAGCAATTGCAAAATTCATTTGAAAACACAGGAGACCCATAATAACTAAAGCAATCTTTAGAAAGAAAAGTGAAGCAGGAGGCATTATAATTCCAGACCTTAAATTATACTACAGAGCATTAGTACCAAAAACAGCATGGAATTGACACCAAAATAGATATGTAGACCAAAGGTACAGAATAGAAGACACAGAGACCACATAATTATGGATATCTCATACTAGACAAAGGCATCAAAAACATACATTGGGGAAAGCATAGCCTCTTCAAAAAATGGTTCTGGGAAAACTGAATATCCATATGCAGCAAAATAAAATTAAACTTCAATCTCTCACCCTGCACAAAATTCAACTAACAAATGGATGAAAAAGTTAGAAATTAGGCCAGAGACTCTGCAATTAATAGAAAAAAAAAAAAAAAAAAAAAAAAAAGCAGGCCTAAATCTTCATCATGTTGGCTTAGGACCTGACTTCCTTAACAATACTCCTAAAACACAGAAGTAAAATCAAGAATCCATAAATGGGATGGATTCAAACTAAAAAGCTTCTTCTCAGCAATAGAAACAACAACAACAACAAAATAAATAAAATAAAGTGAAGAAAGAACCTACAGAGTGGGAGCAAATTTTACCACATGCACATCAGATAGAGCACTAATTTATAGGATATATAAAGAACTCAAAAAATTTAACACACACAAAAAAAATGAATAACCCAATCAGTAAATGGGCCGAGGAAATGAGCAAATACTTCACAGAAGAATGTATACAATCAGTCAACAAATTTATAAAAAAAAAACTGTTGAAGATCTCTAGCAATCAGAGAAATGTAAATCAAAACTACTCTAAGATTTCATCTCACGCCATTCAGAATGGCAGTTATCCCCAAATCAATCAGTAATAAGTGCTGGTGAGGGTGTGGAGAAAAAGGTACACTCGTACATGGCTGGTGGGAACCAAGATGGTACAACCACTTTGGAAAGCATCGTAGAGATACCATAGAAAACTTAGAATGGAACTACCACTCCTAGGTCTATACACAAAGAAATTAAAAGCAGCACGCTACACTGATGCAGCCACCTCAATGTTTATAGCAGCTCTATCCATGCTAACTAATCTGTGGAAACAGCCAGTAGGTCCTTTAGGAGATGAATAGATAAGAAACTGTGGTATATATACACAATGGAATACAACTCAGCCTTAAAAAATAATAATATAATGACATTTATAAGTAAAGGGACAGAGTTGAAGACTATCATGCTAAGCAATGTAAGCCAATCCAAAAAAAAAAAAAAAAAAAAAAACGACTGCCAAATGTTTTCTCTGATGCATAATGGGCAGGGACAAAAGAAGAATGGAGAAACTTTCTTTTTTTAATTTATAATTTATTATTTATTCTACATTGTTATAAATGACAGCAGAATGCATTACATTTCATATTATACTTACAGAGCACATTTTTACATACCTTTAGTTGTATACAAAGTATATTCACAAATTCATGCCTTCATACATGCACTTAGGGTAATGATATCCATCTCATTCAAACATCTTCTTTTTTTTTCTTCATCCTTTTGTCCCCTCCCTTCTCCTCTCTCCCCATTGGCCATTCTAGTGTTCCTCTAATCCTGCTATGCTCACCGTCCCAACCCCACTGTGAATCGGCCTCTTTATATCAGAGAAAACATTCGGCATTTGACTTTTTGGGATTGGCTAACTTCACTTAGCATTATATTCTCCAACTTCACCCATTTACCTGCAAATGCCATGATTTTATTCTCTTTTATTGCTGAGTAATACTCCATTGTGTATATATACCACATTTTCTTTATCCATTCATCAACTGAAGGGCATCTAGGTTGGTTCCATAATTTAGCTATTGTGAATTGTGCTCCTATTAACATTGATGTGGCTGTGTCCCTGTAGTATGCTATTTTTAAGTCCTTTGGTTATAGACCAAGGAGAGGGATAGCTGGGTCATAAGGTGGTTCCATTCCCAGTTTTCCAAGGAATCTCCATACTGATTTCCATATCGGCCGCACCATTTTGTAGTCCCAACAGCAATGTATGAGTGTGCCTTTTCCCCCCACAACATCTATTATTGTTTGTGTTCTTCTTAATATCTGCCATTCTGATTGATGTGAGATGAAATCCTAGAGTGGTTTTGATTTGCATTTCTCTAGTAGCCAGAGAATGAACATTTTTTTTCAAGTATTCGTTGACTGATTCCATATCTTCTTCTGAAAAATGTCTTTTCAGTTCCTTGGCCCATTTATTGAATGGGTTATTTTTGTTGTTGTTGTTCTTAAGATTTTTGAGTTCTTTATATATTCTAGATATTAGTGCTCTATCTGATGTGCATGTGGTAAAATTTGTTCCCAATTAGTAGGCTCTCTATTCACTTCACTGATTGTTTCTTTTGCTGAGAAGAAGCTTTTTAGTTTGAATCTATCCCATTTATTGATTCTTAATATTAATAATTATGCTATGGGAGTCTTATTAAGGAACTTGGGGCCTAATACAACTTGTTAGAGATAAGAGCTTACTTTTTCTTCTATTAGGCAGTGTCTCTGGTCTAATTCCTAGATCCTTGATCCACTTTGGGTTGATACTTTATTTAATATATTGTTGGGTCTGTTTTTGCTGTTGTTGTTGTTGTTTTTATTTATTTTTTTATTCAATCTGATGTCTATGTCTTTTGATTGGTGAGTTTAGGCCATTAACATTCAGAGTTATTGAGACATGATTTGTATTCCCAGCAATTTTTGTTTATTTTTGGTATTTAACTTGACATGGTTTCTCCTCTGATTGTTTTTTTCCTTTAGTGTAATACCTTCCTCTGTTGATTTTCATCATTGTTTTTCATTTCCTCTTCATGAAATATTTTGCTGAGGATATTCTCTAGTTCTGGCTATCTAGTTGTAAATTCTTTTAACATTTGTTTATAATGGAAAAATTTATTTCATCCTCAAATCTAAAGCTTAATCTTTCAGGATATAAGATTCTTGGTTGACATACCTTTTCTTTCAGAGCTTGGTATATGTTGTTCCATGATCTCCTGGCTTTGAGTGTCTAAGTTGACAAATATGTCATGATACGAATTGGTCTCCCCCTTATATGTGATCTGATTCTTCTAACTTGCAGCCTTTAAGATTCTATCCTTATTCTGTATACTAGGCGTTTTCATTATAATGTGTCTTGGTGTAGATCTGTTATAATTTTGTACATTTGGTGTCCTGTAAGTTGCTTGTATCAGGTTTTCCAATTCCTTCTACTCTTGAGATATTTTCTGATATTATCTCATTGAAGAGATTGTGCATTCCTTTTGTTTGAAACTCTGTGCCTTCCTCTATCCCAATTACTCTTAGATTTGGTCTTTTGCTGCTGTCCTGTAATTCTTGGATGGTCTGTTCATGGTTTCTTACTATCTTCACTGTGTGGTCAACTTTATTCTCAAGATTATATACTTTGTCTTCATTTATCTGAAGTTCTTTCTTCCAGTTGATCTAGTCTTTTGGTAATGCTTTCTATTGTGTTTTTTATTTGGTTATTTGGTTAATTGTTTCCTTCATTTCAAGGATTTCTGACTGTTGTTTTTTTTTTTTTTTTTTTTCCAGTGTTTCTATCTCTTTTTTGAAGTAATCTTTTGCTACCTGTATTTGCTCTCTTATATCTTTGTTATAGTGATCAATTTTTGCCTGTATTTGCTCATTTAGGTCATTCTTTAATTCACAGATCATTTTAATTATGAACCTTCTGAACATCTTCTCTGACATTTCATCAACTTCGCTGAGCATGGGTTCTGTTATCGTAGTATCCTGTTTTGTTTGGGGTACTTTCCCCCCTATTTTTTCATGTTGTCTATTTGTCTTCCTTTCTTGAAGTGTTGATCTGAGATATTACAGTTTCTTCCCTATATTTTTTGTAATATCTGTGTAGGTTGTCTGTGCCTCACCTTAATGTTGGGCTTTCAGAACCTGAAGGTGTCCCTCAATATATGCTACTGCAACTAAAGTTGGTGTTGGCAGTAGTAGAGGTAACTTGAGATAACAGTGAAGGTACCCCAAGATGAATGCAATGTCTTCCAGAGATAGGGCTGAAAGGGTGGGACTTATAATGTCTTTGGGATGCCTGCTCTGAGATGAGGCTGCTTTTAGGCCCTTTCTGTTGTCAAAAGGTAGGGGCTACTGCATGGGGAAGGCTATGGCTATGTCTGCAGTGTCTCAAGATGGAAGTATGTTAGGCTTGTGCTCCCAAGTGGGGGATGGGGTAGTGGACTCTGGACCTACTCTAGGGCTGTTCCCACACAGGTTGGGTGGGCCAAACTGGTTGAATCTGAGCTCCTGTGGTGGTCTGCTGGTTGGAATAGACAGTCCTCTGAGTGGAGGTCAGTGAAGCTCTCATAGGCTAGCCTGAGCTCCGTGGGTGTTGGCTGGGCTGACCTGGGCCCACCTGTGCTTAGGCAGAGGTTAGCAGGACTGACCTGGTCCTGGCCACGCTAGGGCAGAGGTCAGCGGGACTGACCTGGGCCTGGCCCCACTCAAGTGGAGGTCCTCAAGAATGGAGGAACTTTAGATGGAGCAGAAGGGAGGGATGGAGGGAAAGGAGGGAGGGTAGGGGGAGTGTGTGTGGGGGGAGATGGTAGAATGAGATGGACATTATTATCCCTATGTATGGGTATGATTGCACAAATGTTGTTACTCTACATCAAGTACAACCAGAGAAATAAAAAGTTGCGCTCCATTTGTGTAAATAAATATAATTTAATTAATAATAAATAAAAAGAACTGAGGATGTAGCTCTATGGTAGATTGCCCAAGGTTCAATGCTCTGTACTACAAAAAAACTTTTTTTAAAAAAATATGTTTATGCTCACACATATGCATACACACACATACATGCATATATGTTTATATAAGAATATAGACACCAAATAATTTATTAAAGCAAAATTTGGAGGTGCCCAAGAATTTAATAGTATAACAAATATATAAGTTATACTATTTCACTGTAAACCACATAGATATGTGTGATGGTTTTCAAGAGCCTTAATGTCAAGTGGCTAAATTCATGATATAATACAAACTAAAATAATCTAAACTCAACATGATAATGTGTAATTGCACCCATATAGGAAATATATGTGTATTCAATCATTTATTCATGATAAATTCAACTTGTATTCAATTAATTGCATGCCTGCAATTAATTACATGCCTGTTATGAGCTGAACACTATCAAAATTTGTGGGGATCCAATAGTAAGAAAGATAGATTCAGTCTTTAAAGAAATTTACAATCATTTCCTGGTTTGCTGGCATATTTGTGAGGTGCAATGACAATCAGAACCTGAGCATGTCTGCTAATGTTCTCACAGTGGTTTTTTTTTGTTTTTGTTTTTGTTTTGTTTTGTTTTGTTTTGGTACCAGGGATTGAACTCAGGAGTACTTGACCACTGGGCCACATCCCGAGCCCTGTTTTGTATTTTATTTAGAGACAGGGTCTCACTGAGTTGCTAAGTTCCTCACCATTGCTGAGGCTGGCTTTGAACTCGCGATCCTCCTGCCTCAGCCTCCCAAGTGCTGGGATCACAGGCGTGTGCCACCGTGCCCAACCTCACAGTGTTCTTAAGAAATAGGCAGAAGATAACAATGATTGAAGTTCTCAGGAGAAATATCTCTATAACATCTCTAGTACAATAGTAATGAAATCTAATGCTGGGACTTAAACCATTAGTAGGATTTAATGAACTAAAGGAAATATAGACTGCATGAAAGGAGAAAACACCTTGGGGAAAAAGAAATCAGAATAAGCAAAAAGAAGAAAGTCATTGTGTGAAAAGTACAGTTTAGTATAATAGGAATCTGGCTTGTAACCCAGCACTGGCCAGGAAGGCAGGATACAGAGGAGGTCTGGTATAGTGTAAGCAAGCCTCTGACCATTAACCTAGGGAAAAGGGGGAGCCACTGGGAGAGTGAGCTTTGGAACAGCAATGTCCTAAGGGTCTGCTTGGGATTGAAACTTCGCTCTTCATACTCTTCTGCAGCTGACAAACAAACAAACACAATGTAAACATGGAGGAAGTTAGGTCTGAAATGTAGGCCAAAGTCACGGTTGGTTCTTTGGAGGAAGTCATAAATGAGAAAGGGAGCTATCAAGGAAGGTGAAGAAACACAAGGGTGGCTCAGTGGTCCAGAACAAAAACAAAGGCAAGAAGGGAAGTTCATAGCAGGCAGACATCACGTCTGTCCAGGTTAAGAGGTTTGTGAATCCAACTTGAGGAGCGTATAAGATGATTAAAAAAGTGGATGAATTTGAGACCTTAGAAGGGAGAAGTGATAAAAAAGCAGTAAGTTGGCTGTAAATGACAAAGGAAAAGGCTGGCTCCAAATGTATAAGCTGAGACAACCAAGAGGCTTATGCCACCACTGATCCCAGGGGGAAGTGTTTGTTTTTGACAATTAACCTTATGAAAATCATAGATTCTACAGCATGTTTTTGAGTTGTGTCATTTGTGCCCATGAGTGGCTTTTGGCTCACAGTTAAGGTGCCACACAAAAATCTCAATGTTTACAATATATTTGCTCATTCACTTATTCCTTAAACATGTATTTATGAACTTATGGGAGATAAACTCTCCTAGGCAAAATGCTTCAAAGACATTAAAAACAAAGCCTTTATTTTTTAGGATCAAAGCAGCTATTTAAAAAGTAAAGTGGCAAATAATTAAGTCAGGGTAAATATTATCAGAGATATTCATACTGTAAGAATATACACAGCTCAAAATGCAACAAAAAGAAAAAAATCTATTTCTTCTGTATCTTTTTATGCTTTTTTTGTCTATGGAGAAGCACCATTCAGTGGTAAAAGTGGACCCTTTAATCACAGGTGGAGTTCTTATTGAATAAGAATAATTCTTTCTGTAGAAGTGAAGGAACTACATAATTTAGAAAAAAAAATGGGTCATTTGGACATTAGAGCCTTTAATTTTCATGTATCTATCTTTACATATACTTTAATAGGAGGTGTCAAATTTTTCAGATAGGATGAACTCAAATTTTTGTACATTTGTTGATGAATCAACATTCAGGCTTTTTCAGGTTGGCACTTTGCTATCCTTTGATTGATTTGATTCTTATTTTCATATCTGTTAAAAACAGTAATGTTTTCTGAAAATGTTATTTCATCCCAACCTCATGGAACCTGGAAAAATGAAAGTGCTGGTATAAGCGATAAGAACTCTGCTTCTTAATAAATACAATGGAGACTAAAGAATCATCTGTTGATAAGAGCAATTCCTTATCATCTATCAAATCAAAATCAGTAAACATTAATCATTGAAGAAAAAATTTATAGTAAAGCGAAATGATGGAAATTAATATTCAAAATTGACATTGATAAATGTGATAGACTTTTTAATTTCTCACAACTGAAGGTGATGTTTACAGTGAGTGATGAAGGCTTGCTTTCTTCCATTCGACAACTATGTACCCTTATAGAAATGTAGAAAATATATGCTATGTTGTGAAGTATGGAAGTGTGTTCTCAGAACTTCAAGTGCTAAAAAACTATGTACATATGTGAGCATGTGTGTGAGCATGTGTGTGTGTGTGTGTGTGTGTGTGTGTGTGTGTGTGTGTGTGAATAAGTATTGCTCAAATGCAGATCAGCAACTGCAGAGAACCCTCCAGATTTCAGGAACAAATCTGCATTTGTCAAGGCCTGGGGACAGAATGGATAAACTCAACAAGAGCAAAATAGGTGGGGAGGAAGGCTGAGAACCAGATGTGGGAAACCAGTAGTCAACAAAGAGGACGAGGGGCTGGCGGTGCCCGTAGAGGAGAATCAGAAGATATGTTCCCAGAGAAGACACGAGGGAGCATCCACCTGTAGTCCCAGGAAGGAAGGATGTGATCAGAGGACTGTTCTAACATTCAAACGCCACTTGGAGATCCAAAAGTATCACTTGGAGGTGAGAGTTTGGACTTTTAGTTCAATCATTAGTAACGCAGGGTCAGACGGAAGTGATGGGACAGAAGACAAGACCACACAGACTCCAATGCTGGGTAGCTAGAGAGAAGATGAGGGCAGAGAAGAGTAGCTGGCATTAAGAAAGGGAAAATATTGATAGAATATAGGTCGGACACACAGCTAAAGTTATTTTTCGCTTAAAAAAATACATATTTTCAATACATTAGAATGCTGTGAGATCTCAGTCTGGAGGGAAGCTCACACAGGAGAGCAACTCTGCATAAATCGACTTTGTGCACTTAGTGTCATTGTGCCTCTTTTCCTCCTTTATTAAACAGAACTTTGAATTGCACGATGCCATGGTGTGATCTGGAATGTCCATCAAAGCCTTGTGGGCTGCAGGCTTGGTCACCAACGCAGCAATGTTCAGAGGTGAGGCTTTTTGGAGGTGACTAGATGGTAAGGGCTATGATCAGTCCATTGAGGGATTAACACTTGATGAATTCACGACTTGATTGGACTATCTGGAGGTGGTAGAAAGTACAAGAGGTGGGAGCTAAGAGAAGGGAGTTTATTCTTGGGATGTGTCTTTTGAAGATAAATATATATATACATATATATTTTTTCTCCTTCTTCTTTTTCTTCTTCTTCCTCCTCATTCCCCTCCTCCCCTTCTTCCACCTCCTCCTCCTTTTCTTCTTCTTCTTCCTCCTCCTCCTCTTCCTCCTCCTCCTCCTTCATCTCCCCCACCCCTTTCTCCCTCCTCCTTGGCTGCAATGAACTAAGCAACTCTTCTCCACCTATTCCTTTCACCATAATGTTCAGCCTCACCTTAGGCCCAAAGGAAAGGAACCAGCCTTGCGTGGACTGAAATCACAAACCAAAATAAATCTTTGTTCCTTTAAGTTGTTTAAGTCATGTATTTTGGTCACAGTGTTGAAAAGCTGACATAATACACATGATCTCTGGAACTTACTCTGCCCCTGAATAAAGACATTATTAGCATGCAACATCATCATACCATAAGAGAAAACTATGTAGACTTTTAATCTAATTGGTGATTACCCTCAGTAAAGTTGCTGGCTATTTTGATCATGAGTCCACTGGGGCTGTAAGGAACAGTATGAATTAAGAAAGGTTATTATCTCATGGATTTTCATATTCATTGCTTGGTGACCTCCCTTTTCATTCCCCAGAGGCAGTTCCTAGAAGTCACTTTCATCAAAATTTAGTAGGGAATTCATTGCTTCAAAGAACACCCATCTTATTTCAAAAGAAAAATCACATTATAATCCAATTAGCCTTGTTCAGGACATGCTTGCTTTTTTTTTTTGTAGGCTACGTGGAATGAGGATGACATTGAAAAAAACAGAAGAGCAGGAGAATGCTCTCTGCAAGCTTAAGTAAAAACCAAAATGGCCACATGGCTCCCAGAATGTGGGATGCTGCATGTAATTAATGAAGAGAAGGCTAATTAGGACCAAGGGTTACAGCAGGTGATGGCTTCTTCCAGCTGCCCTTGGCACTTGCTGACAACTTGCAGTAACCCTTTGCTCCTCTGACTATCACCTGAAAATTTGTGGTCTCGTTGCTGCTTTAAGGAGATGACAGTGGACAATAAACAGCCTGCTCAGATAATCTTTAATGAGCTTTGACCAGAGACAGGAGGCCCAAGTCTTGCTGCATAAATACTAAGGACTTCCCATGGTTCATGCTTAAGAGTGGACCCTACAGTGGGCAGAAGAAGCAACTTTAGTATAGAAATGTTCACATTTTTAGTGTCCATGGTTTCTTTCCCCTCCCTCCCTCCCTCCCTCCCTCCCTCCCTCCCTGCATTCCTTCCTTCCTTCCTTCTTTCCTTCCATCCATCCATTCTTCCTTTCTCTCTTTCAAGTTTGTTTCCATGTCTACGGAAGGAAAGTTTCGCTGATACTGGAATGGTGATCTTTTTTCAAGAGTGCCAAAGTCCATCTTTAGAACCCTACCACCTACCCTATACATTTTAATATAATCCTCGGTATGGCAAGAATCATGTTTCTTTAAGTCCCTTTCAATTTCAGAAAGGAGTACATTCATTTAAAGTAAGTAAGTAGGTAATTTTAGACTTAGGAATCCTAGAAACCAGAAGCATAGAAATAAATGTGTTGAATAAAACATTATAGAAATTATGTTAGAATTATGGTTAGATGTCTTTAACCATTCTATGGGTTTTTAAGAGAAACAAAAATCAAACTATTTAAGTAAAACAAGGAATGTACACAGCCATTCAACAAAAAGATCAGAAGAGCAGGAACAGCGGTGTCAGAGACGGTGGTTCACTGGGACTCTCAAACAAAAAGGGGGAAATATCTTGCGTCAGTTCTTTTCCATCTGAGATTGAAACACCATTTCTTGTCTCCATGAAGCTAGAGTCCTGGCTCCCAGCATATCCGCTCTCACATCTTTCGAGACTTTATTCCAGCTATTATTTGGGTGTGGGGGGAACAAAGTTATGACATTAGCATGCAATAGTTCACTTACTCATAACCTTGCACTCAACTTTAAGGTTGGTGAGGAAGGCAATATTGCATGGTCTATGAGGAGGGCAATATAATTGTTATTTCTTATTAGAACCAACTTGTGAAGAGGAGGTACACTCTCCTAAAGGAAGAAAGGGTGGACGGGGGTGGGGAGGGAAAGAACTATAAGTATCCACTGTATATGCTTAGGGCATAAAGGAAGGAAAGAGTGATTTAATTGGCATAACTGGGACATACATCATAAATTAGATGGTGCTAGCATTGAGCCTTGAAAGATAAGCATGGGATCACAAACGCAAAGCACCCCGAGGAAGAGGAAGCCCTCCATGCAGATGAAGTCACCCCAGGCAATCATGCACTTTATGGGAAATGCACCCAGTTCAACATCCTCTGGGGCCTTTGCCTGCTGTGTCTAGGACCTTGGAGTTAATTTCAAATTCAATGGGAAAATTGAATATTGTATATTTTACCCACATATACCTTAAAAAAAATTTCTGTAACTTTATTGAAAATCAACTAGGGCAAAGAGAGGGAGGGAGCAATGGAGACAGGGAAACTCAGGAGGTGGGAGGCCTTTGAAATTTAATTGGATCATCAATTAATCATTTTTAATGAAAAGAAAATGAGATTAATGTGAAATATGTATTCCATTTTACAAGTTCTTTTCCCTGGTTCATTGTCATTCATGCAAAATATTTGAGTAGTTTAGATGGCTTGAATTTGTTTTTTTCTTTTTTCTTTTTTTCTTTTAGTAGATGCTTAAATGCTCATGGGTCTCCTAATGACTTACAGCATCAATAAAGCTTTGTAGAATTAAGAGTCTGAAGCTTGCTCTTCTGCCGTGCCTATCCAATGTAAGCGTATGTGGTGAGAGCCTTATTGCGCACCTGGTTTAATTCTTTTACCGCCTGTGTTCCAACAGGGAACAAGACACCCTACTGAGAGAAAAGTGAATACAGAAACGGGTGGGGGGCAGGGAGAGAAAGAAAGAAAATCACTGGCCACTATGTATTTATGATTCAGACTGCAGTTTTCCTGATTAGAGGAAAAATGTATATTGGAATTTGTTTTAGACTTACAAAAACTGTTTCATATGACATTTAGCAGGGTGAATGCATGTTGTCTTTGTAACTAATAATGTAAGTACATTTGCCATCAGAGCTTCCACAAATAACAGTCAATGCAACCACATTATATACTAAACATTTCTACAATGCCTGCCATTTCTGATATCACATAGTAGAGTACTCAGCAGTAACATCTAAGAATACCAGCCTGGAAGCTGCAATTTCCGGTCTTTTTAAGTTCTTCCTGTCATCTGCTCTATAAGGTCTTAGTACCATGAGCACTGACCACTGTGTCATTATCTGATCTGCAAAAACCAATTAGGACAGATTAATGCTCAAGTTTTTTTTTTTTTTTTTTTTTTTCTAGAATGGGAATTCTCAATTGTGTACACGTGGATATTTTGAGGACTCAGGGTATTTCTGTAGACAAAAAGCACATGCTGGCCTTTGCCAGACAAAGAAAACTAAATCATCTTCCCATAAACCCATTTTATTTAAAAACAGCCTCATTCCAGATAGGGGCATTAATGGGTTATTTTAAAGTAGGTCAGCATATGTTTTTTTTTTTTTCTTCCAAACTACCAGCTGTTACTGTTTTGATGCTTGGCTTTTCTTGTTTCTAAATCACAGCTCTATTTCCAGCGTTTCTGGTAGGAAAACCTCTTAAAATGATACTGTCTACAATTTCATTGCCACATCACTCAAACTCAATGGATATCTTTGTAGCAACTTCTTTTGTATTACAAACTATTCTTCAGGAGCAAAAGTAGGTTTTCAGATTACATATCTGGATTCTTGACCAGATTTCCAGTATGCAATTTACGGCCAGATTCCAACATAATGTCAAATCATTATCATTAAAAATAATCTAGAAAATTAAAAATCTCAGTATGCTTATATCAAACATGCTGTTGAATAGGGAAAGTCAGTAGACTTAGGTTTCATTTTCTATTCCTTCCTACATTCTTTTCAGGTAAAAATACTATCCAAGTCCCAACTCTGCATTCATTTGCATTTTCTTGCCATTAATTGAAAATTAATGTCACTTTACCACATTGTGTTATTGCTCTTCAAATCTCAAATCTAACCTCTCTGGATGATACAGTTCTTCCAGAGACATCTTTCTAAGAGTCAAACTGGTCAGATACAATATCACTTATAATTGAAGAAATGTAAATCAAAATAGAATAAATCTCTTTTTTTGCCTTTTATTAATCTTTACAAATGTATTAATCCAGACAATTTATTAATGTCTTCAAAGGTTTATCTTGTGAATGCCATTGTAGAAAAATAGCTACTCTCAAGACACTGTCATTTTAATAAAAAATTGCAACAATATTTTTAGAAAACTGTTTGGTAGTAAACATCAAAATTTAAATAAACATTTTTGACTTAGTTAAAATTCTACTTCTTAAAATTTATTTTTCAGACAACTGTGTCTGTACATGTATCGATACATATATGTGTACAATACTTTTATGTATATATATAAAATAACTCTATAGTGGTATATTATGTTATATGGATAAATAAGGAAATGTTAATATTTTCTTTATGTATTATGTTATATGGATATATACATTTAAACTTTTATAGTAATGTATTATGATATATATATATATTTTTTTTTCACATCTATATCTAAATCAGAGGCATAGATACAAAAATAACTTCAATGACTGTGGATGGATGGCTAGTAAAACATATTGACATACCTTATTTAGAGGAAATGCTAAGCAATTATCCTTTTTAAAAGGTATATTTTTAGGTATAAATTAGGAAATCTAGGCTCAAACCAGATGCATAATAGAATATATTGGATTGTGTTATTGTACATCTCAGGGGTACAGAGATATGTGTGTGGACACACTTAAGTATTACTAATGTGTTATATGTTTAAACTTTCTCTTACAGAATAAAGAGACGTGGTTCATAGTAGATGACTCTGGGAGTGAAGCTGGGAGACTTGAGGACTTCAGAGCAAGGTTGTGTTGTCATTTTCTATGCTTTTGCACAGTTATATTTCTGTCACATAAAAATATTACTTTAACCCCATAAAGAAATTATAAAAGCAAGATTAAAATCAAGAGAGATCACATTCCTTCCTTGATCCCAGTGTCAGTTTAGCAATTCTTATAACTTGCCCTGTACTATAATAGTTTGCTCTAACAGTTAACTTACCAGGCATTTGGTCTTGTCTAGCCTGAAATGCCCTTCATTCATTGTTCTCCCAGCTAAGACTCCTTCAGGACGTAAGGGAGTTCTCATCTTCATTAAAACATGTTTTTCTGTTCTTCACCATAGCCAGTGTGATCCCAGTGACTTAGAAGGCGAAGTCAGGAGTTCAACCCTAAACAACTTCGTGAGACCCTGACTCAAAAATTTTAAAAAATAAAATAAAAAGGGCTGGAGATGTGACTCAGGGGTAAAGCACCTCTAGGTTCAATGCCCAGTACTGGAAAAGGCAAAAAAAAAAATCCTCCTGCCACTTCACAGAATGGGAAGTTATAAATTGCACTTCCCAAACTCCTTTGCAATCACACCTTTGATGTCAAGTAAGTTCTGATATTTAGATACTCTTCTGTAGTATTGTAATGTTATTGCATTGCACTTATTTCATCCTCTAATCTGCTTTCTCCCTGGGTATCCAAGAGACACTGAGTTAGCGCTGATGGTGATTACTGTCTCCCATTAGGCTTTCTAATTCCAAGATCACAGCTTTAGTGATTTGTTCTTGGATTCAGTAGTTTGATGAGGAGATTCATGCTGATAATTACTCTCCTGGGTCAGTTCTGTAGCATTTGGGGATTCATTCCTGAAGGGTCTACTAAAATAAAATAAAAAAAGGCTGATTTCATAAATATAATATTTAACAAAAGTGCCTAGAAATAAAAGTAAATACCATACCATGCCTGGAAAAAGTAAATACTATAAAATTCCATATTAGAAATTTCAAAATAGGCAAAAATACTTTGCACTGCTTCAAGTAAGCATAGTGACTAACTTTTGCTTGGGAGGAACGTGGCTAAGAGAAAGTGACTGAGAATGTCATAAGGGAGAACACTAAAGTTCTATTGATATTCTTTTTTTTTTTTTTTAAATCTACATGGATATATTATATGTTTGCTAACTAAATGAAATAAAATTAAATGTATACTAATAATTTAGCTTGTTTTCTATGTATAAAGTCATGCTTTAACCTAAAGGAATAAAAAAGTGGATTGACACATAGGAAAACCAAGAAATGGCAGGGAGTGACCAGGGAGGTAGGAAGAAGCAAGAGAGGACTCCTCTCTCCTTGCAGCAGAGAGGCAATCTCCTTCCAGAACCTGATTTCAGACATTACTTCTGGAACCAGGAGAAGATAAATTTCTGTTTTCTGCTATCTGTGGCCAACTCTCACTTTTCTATTCTTTTGCAAGGGAGAAATAAAGCCTATCTCTGTTGGAAAATAAAGTTTCTTCCTGTGTAAAATACTTGAAAGAGTTAGGTCTTTTTCCTTTTTTTGAATTCCAAAGGGTAAGATCAGTTCTTGTCATGAAGGTGACCCCTGAACATACTCATTCTGCTCAAAATCCATCAAAATTCTTTGTTCTCTATGCTTATTTCCTCTACTTATCTACAATATACTATTATTCTCAATATTTTAAGAGCAGAATGAACACATCAGGAGACTGTATTCCTAAGTATTTCTACTCTGTACTAAATAATCACTACATACTAATTAGATGTTCCGTCTCTATTTTACACAGGAATAAACTGAGAGTCAGAGAAGTTAAGTATCTTGTTCAAGCTCTTGAAATTAATACCTCACAAAACCATAAATATAAAATAGATCTCAAATTCAAGTCTGTAACCTTAACTCCTATGCAATAGTGATGCATGTGAAGAAGTTTCCTACTTCTTTTAATACTGTATTTACAATATATGTGTTAAACATAATTATTTCTATGTTAGTGCTTCATTTTTCCATTTGATTAATTATTTTTTCTTTTTTCCCCCCTGTTTCCATTTTCTTTTCTTCCTGTGGATTACTCTGAATCTATGTTTTCCTGTATATTTCTTTGTATAATTTAGTAGCATTACCTCTCTTGATATGGTAATATGCAAATGTGACAACTTTCTATTTCTATCCACATTTTACTACCTTGAATGAAGTGTAGAGATTTCATTTCCCATTCATGTCCTTTTCCTTTCTATTCTTTTAAATTTATTTTATTTAAGATCAAATTATATCAATCAAATACGATTTTTAAACTTAAGAGGAAAAGGATTTTCTGTTGTTGTGTTCCACGTTTCCGCTCCTTCTGCTGTACCTTCCTTAATCCACATGCTCTGAGACTTTTCTTCCTCCTTATCATGTCTCCACCTTTTAGTTTTTAAGATCTTCCCTCTGTCAACAATTAAGGACAGTTATGCTTGCAACAAGTATTTTCAGTTTTCCTTTATCTAAGAATGGTTTTATTTCTCCTTTATTCCTGAAGAACAGTTTCACTAGATAAAGAAATCTACATCTTCTCTTTTGGCACTTCAAATAAAAATATTGTGCCAATTACTTCAGGCCTCCCTTGTTTTAGATGAGATATATGCTGTCATTTGAATGGGTGTTCTTTCGGGGCCATCTCTTTCCAACTGTTTTTAAGATACCTGTCAGAAATATCCAACAGCTAATCATTATCAGTTTTTTTTTTTCATTCTAATAATGATTTTTCTCAGTTCTTGGTACATTGGGTGATTTTTTTCTTCTATTCTGGATATCTCATCCATTAGGTTAGAAGACTTTAGGTGGTATTTATTAATTTATTTTTATTTTTGACCTATAATTAACAAAGAAGAGTTATAGATATTTACAGTGTCACATGATCTTTTGTTAAATGTACACATGAAGAATCCTCTACCCAATTGACCTAATTTACAGATGCGTCACCCATGAACTATTTAGATCTTTCACTATTTCAGTCCGTCACACTATCCTGGTTACCATATGTGTGTGTCTTAATCTACTTATATGGGTGTAGTTCTACTGGCAGTTTAACTTTGAAGTCTTTCGAATGACGCTTTGATGTAGTTGGTTTTCTGGTGCTTTGGGGCTCTCACCTCTCCTTACTATGCTGTTTGAATGGGTTGAATGCCCAAAACCCAGCCACCCGGTATTTCTCTTTGTGGCAGTATGACAGGAGCTCTCATGGGTAGGATGATAGGACTTCTCTAGATGTGCATTTCCCCACTGCCTCAATTTCTCTGGGGAGGAAGGAGAATTTTGTTGCCCTGGTGTCCCTAATTAGACTGTTTGCTATAGCTTGGGCTTTATTATGCATTTACCTATTTAATTGTCAATCCCTCATTATTACCCAACCCATTTCTTAGCAGGACAGGGAAACTCAGGCCCAGTGAAAAGGACAGTGCTTCTCTGCTTGCTTTTTATTGGCACAGCTTCTAATCAATCTCTATATACCAGTGGTATTTGACTCATCTGATTTTGTCAAATGGACAACTGTTAAACTGGATGTGTTGGAAGTAGAGAGTTGGAGGGTGTGTAGGGATGAATAAACCTGCCTATGTGATCATCATTGCTAGGTCAGGGCACAGAAAATGCTGGGTTTTGGTGGCTTTTTATGAGTGGACAGTATGGAAGACACACTGCTGATGTATTGATTTTCTATTCCTGAGATAAGAAACCGTTTCCTTTCTTTGTACCACCAGAGCTTACCTTTGTCTCTTGCATTATTTCCAAGTTTATCAGGAAGGAGGAAGGAGCAGGGAGAAATGGGTTCATGTCACTTTGTCTGCACTGTACATCTTTACTGGCTTGATCTTGATTGCCATCAATACCTGTACCAAACGTAGATTTGGAAAGTATTCACAAGAATTTTTTAAAGATATATTGTTTCTTGTAATCTTGTAATACGAAAACAAAGATTCTGATATTCCCACTTCAGAAATGAAGAAATGGAAACCTGTGGGTAAGGTCACATGACCAAATAAGAAATCAAAGATATTTGTATGAATGCATGCACGTATATTTTATGGGTTAGATATGAGGTATCCCCCACAAGCTCATGTGTGAGACAATACAGGAATGTTTAGAAGTGAAATGACTAGATTATAAGAGCTGTAACCTGATGAGTGAATTAATCCACTTGATGGATTAATAATTTCAAGGGACTACTGTGTTCGGTGGTAATCGTAGGCAGGTGCAGCATGGCTGGAGGAGGTGGGTCACTGGGGGCATGCCCTGAAAGGGTTTATCTTCTCAATGGCCCCTTCCCTGTTCTCTCACTCTCATGCTCGCTTCCTCCCTCCCTCTCTCTCTCTCTCTCTCTCTCTCCCTCCATAGCTTCCATGAGCTGAGCAACTTTCCTCCACAGTGCCCTTCTGCCAGGCTCTTCTGCCTCACCTCAGACTCAGAGCAATGCAGTTGGCCAAGCCGTAACCGAACCTCTGAAATTAGGAACCAAAATAAACCTTTCCTTCTCTGACATTATGAACCAAGATAAACCTTTTCCTTCTCTAAGTAGTTCTTATTGGGTATTTGGGTCACAACAATGAAAAGCAAAGTAAGAGAATGCCTATATATGTATGTACGTGTGTGTGTATATATATATATAATTTATACACATCACACACACACACACATATTCGACAACACTACCTATTTCTACTACCTTTAAGAACTGAACTTGTTTTTGATCTCTCTTAATTTTTCTGCCGTCGTATATGATTAATTCAGAACCAAGAAAAATGATGTTATGCCTAATTATCTTTAATTTAGCTTTGTGTCCAATTATTTAAAATGATCTATTTTTTCATAATACAATGTTAGAACCAATTATCCAAAAATATGCTACCATTAAATTTATCACTATTTTAATTATGCTGAAATGTAATTACCTATTTAATTGTCAATACCTGTTACTAGACTTTAAGCTGTGATGGGACAGTGTTGTATTTTACATATTTTTTCTATGGCCAGTGTCTAACATTAAACCCACCATTTTCAGCAATGGCTGTTCCCCAAATAATGAGGTCTGCGGAGCCGGGCGCAGTGGCGCACGCCTGTAATCCCAGTACTTGGGAGGCTGAGGCAGGAGGATCGTGAGTTCAAAGCCAGCCTCAGCCATGGTGAGGCACTTAGCAACTCAGTGAGACCCTGTCTCTAATAAAATACAAAAATGGGCTGGGGATGTGGCCCAGTGGTGGAGTACCCCTGAGTTCAATCCCCGGTACCAAAAAAAAAAAAATAATAATAATAATAATAATAATAATGAGGTCTGCTACTATCATCCAAGGTGAGCTTGGTTGAATACCTCATATGAATCTCTTTAGCCTTTGAGGTTAATTGCTGACCCTGATGGTCTATGACTCTATTTCTCCTCATCATGACCCTGATGAGGAATAAAAAGGAGAAACACAAAAAATATACTTACGGAAATAATCAAATGCTTCCTCATTTTCAAATAAGCCATAGTTGACTCAAACTACATTCATCCAAAAGACACTTATACTAAGTGCCTATAAACTAGACAAAAACATTCTAAACATGTGCCAGTGCTTGTCTCCTTCAGTCATATCTATATGACCTATCTTTGTCTATCCATTACCTCAAAGGGGCATTGTAAGGATGCCTACTTCCAGGATTAGTGTTGAGATGGAGCAGATTAGTACATGTAAAATATAAACAACAATATCTGGAACAGAGTAAATAATACATATTTATTAATATTCATATTATTACATTATTGTTATATGTACAAAAGTTTTAAAGGCTTTGTAGCCTGGTAACAGCCTAATAATCTTCTTTATACATGGACCAAAATGGCACATGTGAACTCCTCCCTCATGGTGGGTGTTATGGTTCAGACATGAGGTGTTCCCCAAAAGCTCACGTGTGAGACAATGCAAGAAGGTTCAGAGGAGAAATGATTGGATTGTGAAAGTCTTAACCCAATCAGTGAATTAATCCCTGATGGGATTAACTAATAACTAGAGGCAGGTGGGGTGTGGCTGGAGAAAGTGGTTAATTGGGGGCATAGCTATGAGTATCTATTTTGTATCTGGAGTTGGAGTCCCCCCCACCCCCCTTCTCTCTCTCCGCCTCATGATCTCAGTGATGTGAGCTGATTTCCTCTGCCACACTCTTCCACCATGATGTTCTTCCTCACCTCAAGCCCCGAGGAATGGAGCCAGCCTTCTCTGGACTAAAACCTCTGAAACCGTGAGCCCTTAAATAAATTTTTTTCATCCTCTAAAATTGTTCCGTTCAGATCCTTTAGTCACAGCAGTGAAAAAGTGACTAAAACAGTGGGGCATTTTATAAGGAAATATTCAAAGTAAGAATGACTCAGGCTGAGCCTGAAAGGTTACTATGCTGTAGACACAGGGGTCATGTGCATATACAAGCAAAACAGAGAGAGCTGCTTGTATTGCTGGAAGGTTACTAGTTGCCATAGAGAGGGTTGCAAAATAAACACAGCTGTGTTTTGGACACAGATAAGTCAAGAAGAAATAATAATGCATTATTAATGTCTTGATTTTGGTAAACACAGGCTAACAAAGGGAGGATTCCTTCTGTCTCATTAGAAAAGGAGGAAGCAAAATTCCTAATGCAGATCCCCAGTCAGTCTCATTTTTAAGATGCCTGCATGATGGCCCAAGCCTTGTCACTCTAGTGCCCTTCTACAGGCATTATCACCTGTGTCCATTTGGAATGCACAATGATCAGTCCATGATTATTGGCATTCCCTTGGAAGCTTATAGCCTGCCCTAATTTAAAGCAAGAGCCAGCCAAGCAACCAAAATCAAAGAAGCAAAAGAAAACAGCAAGCAAACTAACATGTTATGAATTTAACATTTGCCTCCTCTCACAAATGCATGTTGAAACCCTAACCAACCTTATGATGGCATCAGAAGGTAAAGACTTTGAGAGGCAATTAGGTTTTGGAAATGTTGTCCTCATGAATGTGATTCATATTGTTATAAAGTGACTTCAGAGAGCTCTGCTTCTCTGTCACCTAGGGACACAATGAGAAGATGGCATGTGGCACTTAGGACGAGGGTCCTGGGCAGCACCTGACCATGATGGCATGCTAATATTCAGCTTCCATCATCCAGAACTATGAAAATACATGTCTGTTGTTTATGAACCTCCTAGTCTATGACGCTTTGTCAGCGTGAACTGACCATGACACCTCCAACCGCAACCCTCTGACATCTGGAGAACTTTAAGGCCTTAGGACAATTAGTCAAAGAGCCACAAGATGGAAGAAACTTTAGTCTTGAATAAATGCTGTTGAGAGAATTGCCTGACCAGAAATAGCTATATAAACAAGGGATTTTTTTTCTTTTATTTAATTTATTATTATTTTTATTTGTTCTACTTAGTTGTACATGACAGCAGAATGCATTTCAATTCATCGTACACAAATGGAGTTGTAACATTTCAATTCTCTGGTTGTGCACGATGTAGAAATGCACCATTGGTGCAATCATGCATGTACCTAGGATAATCTCATTCCACCATCCACCATCTTTCCTACCCCCATGATCCCTCCTCACCCTCTCCTTTCCCAGGTCCAAAGTTCCTTCATTCTTTCCATGCCCTACCCCATCACAGATTAGCATCCACTAATCAGAGAAAACATTCGGCCTTTAGATTTTGGGGATTGGCTTAGTTTGCTTGGCATAATATTCTCAAACTCCATCCGTTTACCTGCAAATGCCATAATTTTATTCTCTTTTAATGATGAAGTAATATTCCATTGTGTATATATGCCACAGTTTCTTTATTCTTTCATCTATTGAAGAGCATCTAGGTTGGTTCCACAGTTTAGCTATTTTGAATTCAGCTGCTATAAACATTGACGTGGCTGTGTTACTGAAGGAGCCCTAATTAGGAAGGGCTATTGCAGCTAGCTGGAAGCCATAAGTTCCACCTGATATGTATGTGACGCACCTGTAGGCACCCACAAAGCTGAAGGTATATAACCGGGTGAAAGCGGTCCGAGTTAGGAGAACGAATTCATTCGGTCAGTCGGGCAGTCACTCGGTCGGTCAGAAGAATCAGAGTGGCCAGAACGTAGGCAGAGCGGTTACAGAAGAGAAACCAGACAGAAGACAGAAGAGAAACCAGATAGAAGAAGTAATGACTGGTCAGAGTTAGGCCGAGGCTCCCGAGGAAGACAGAAGACAGAAGAAAGAAGAAGGAAGAAAGAAGAGAGAAGCAAGAAGCTCTAAAAAATAATCTTTCTCTAAGCTCTATCTTTCTTTCTCTCTAAGACTCTAAGCTAAGAAGAAGCTCTATCTTTCTTTCTCTCTAAGACTCTAAGCTAAGAAGACAAGAAGAAAAGCTCTCTTTAATCTTTCTCTCTAAAAATCTTTCTTTCCCTCTCTAAGCTCTAAGAAAGTAGAAGTAAAAGTAGTAAAAGCTTTACTCTGCCTCCGAGATTTTTTCCCGGGTTTCAGTACCAGGCAGCTTACATGTTACTATAGCATGCTGATTTTAAGTCCTTTGTGGATAGACCAAAGAGTTGGATAGCTGCATCAAATCGTGGTTTTATTCCAGCTTTTCTGAGGAGCCTCCACCCTGCTTTCCAAAGTGGTTGCACCAATTTGCAGTCCCACGAGCAATGTATGAGTGTACCTCTTTTCCCACATCCTTTACAATACTTATTATTGCTTGTATTCTTGATAATTGCCATTCTGACTGGGGTGAGATGAAATCTTAGAGTAGTTTTGATTTACATTTCTCTAGTAACTAAAGATGTCAAACATTTTTTTCATATATTTCTTGTTCAATTGTATATCTTCTTCTGAGAAGTGTTTGTTCAGTTCCTTAGACCATTTATTGATTGAGTTGTTCTTTTGCTATTAAGTTTTTTGAGTTCTTTATATATCCTGAAAATTAGTGATCTATCTGATGTGTGTGTGGTAAAAATTTGCTCCCATACTGTAGGCTCTCTCTTCTTATCAATGATTGTTTCTTTTTCTGAGAAGAAGCTTTTTTATTTGAATCCATCCATTTACTGATTCTTGATTTCATTTCTTGCAGTTTAGGAGTTTTGTTAAGGAAGTCAGGGCCCAATCTTATATGATGAAGATTTGAGCCTACTTTTTCTTCTATTAGGCAAAGGGTCTCAGGTTCACTTGATCCACTTTGAGCTGAGTTTTGTGCAAGGAATTCTTACCTGAGCAAGAAATGAACACTAACTCTGTTATACTACTGACATGCCTGGGCTTATCAGTTAGGTACAGCTTGGTGTTTACCTTATCCAAAAAGTCATCTGAATTCTAACTCCATACGCAAATCCTCTCACAACAGAAAATAGCAATGTAAAACATCAGCATGGCACATGTATATGGATATGTGTATTTCTTAATATTACGTTTGTTTTACTAAAGCAATGAAAGTATACACTAAAAAAAGACATTTTTTTTAAGTGATAACAGCCCTGACTTTAACCCTTACCTTTCCTGGAATCTTCTCACAAAACTTCTTTAAAATTTCTGAGCATTTTCTTATTTAGTTTCCATTTCTAAGTACTAAAACTGTCTTGGTATTTTCTGTGCAAGTATTATACATTATATTGCACATTTTACTGTCATGAAGGAAAATGTGGATTTAACACATAAATGAGAATGCTACTATTCCATCCACACTTCCACTCCCAAATCAAGTGATGTGTCACAATTCTCATGAATTCAATATTTGATGTTTACCTTACATAGTAGATGGAAGAGATTAAAATATACTGTGGTGACAAATTAAACATAGTGACTTAATGCATTGGGAATTCACAGATGTGGGTATGGTGTCTATCCAACATGGATTCATGAGAGGTCAAGAACTTATTTCTTAGAATCTTTCAAGGTCCTAAACTCTAATATATATGACAAGTGACTTCCTCCAGTTCCATAGCAGGAGAAGAGAAAAATTGAAAAATCACACAGGGCTTTTCTCTGCCCGACCCTGGAATTAGTGCGTCATGCCTCTGCCTACAATACTTTTTTCCCCTGTATGAACTGAACATATTGTCTCTCCTACACACAAAAAAAAAGACTTGTATGTTGTTGTTGTTGTTGTTTTTAATGCACAAAAAAATCAGGGTATTAATTTTAATTGAGTGGTTGTCCTAGTATATTTACAATATTGAATACTGTTCACTGTTTGGACTGGTAGATGATATCCCTCCCTGCATAATTTTTTCTTCTACGTGGACTTATTAATGAGTCATATACATTTTTATTTTGCTCAGTATTATATGTCCTTTCCACCATTTCTTGGCTTCATAGTAGAAAGAACTCTAAAACTCTTTGAACAGAGTCAGACATAGTCAAACATCTTTACTGTGTGCATTTCTCCACCCACTCCCTAGTTCTTTTCTGTGCTGGTTGATTTTGTGCCATTACAAAGAGTCCTCACACTTCCATTGACCTTGACCTTGAGAATACCTTTTCTGCTATTGGTTCCAGTTACTGGGTCACACCTCTCTTTGTCTTTGTCTCTCTGTCTCTTTCTGTCTTTCTCTCTCCCTCTTTTCTCTCTCTCTCTCTCTCTTTCTTCTCCCCACTCCCATGTTCTGTGAACTCCACTATTCACATGTCTGGAGATTCCTTTATGACACCTCATGCTTGACTAGGTATTTTGTTGTAGAAAGTTCTTTTCTCTAAGAATTCTGAGCTCCTGTCCTCTGCTTTCTAGTTTCAGCATCAAAACACAAGGTAGCATTCAAATACCTTTTTATGTTTTCTGGTTTTCTATGGCTGTTTTTCCTTTCTGGAAATTTTTGGCTCATTTTCTTATGTTCTTATAGTTAGAAATTTCATGATATTATGGTAAAATGAAAAACTAGATCCTACACTTCTGAAAATTAGTATTTTTGACTACTTTAAATTACCTTTTCCTTTTATTTACCTTTAATTATCTTAATTTTTTTTTTTTTTAAGCTGGCTTGTTTTGTTTTCTTCTTTGGAGACCTGATTATTGGGGTTACATTGATGAGTACACAACATTTCTTATGTCTTTTGGCTAATTTTCATTTCTTCATTCTTGCTTTTGTAATTCTAGGTCATAGGTGATTTGTCTGATGTTCTCTTTAAGCATTCTGTCTATTTTAACCGTTGACCACCCTGTTTATATAACCAGATTCTTTATTCTCCCCTCATTTCTTTTTCTCTGCCATCTTAGTTGAGGTATATTAATTTTTGAGGATTAAAAGTAGCCATAAATCATCTGACATCCATCCCATGAAGAGGAGGAATTTAGGTGCCCTCTTCCTGGAACGTGACAGGCTCGGAGAAGGCTTGGACCAGTAGAATATGGTAGAAGAGACCACGTGCCTGTTTCTGAGCTCAGGTCTTCAGAGAACAGAATGCTTATGTTTTGCTTCTTGGAACATTGTTTTGAGAGATGCTGACATCAACTAAGTCTGACTATCTGAGACTGGAAGATGAGGGGAAGCTCAGGGTAGTCATATAGAGATCACCGGAACAAAGCCCCATTCACCCCTAGTGTACAGTGATGACAGCTTCAGATGCCACCACATCCAGTTGCCATCTGACTATGACACAGGAGTGACTTACAGCCAGATCTTTGCCTTCAAACCTTGGAACTATCAGAGATAACCATAATGTACCTAAAGTACTACATTCGGTGGCAATATGCTATGCAGTCATTAATAAATAATGGAACATCAGTGCAATCTACTCTACTGGTCTTGTGGTACTCATCAGAAACTTTGATTTTGGATCTCTATGTCGTTTATTTTCTCAGATCTCTGATTTTCCTCTGAATACTTTTCAAGTTGGAAAATTTCCTCATGTGTTTGACAAGACTTCGTGTCCATTCTCAATTAAGTGTAAGACTCTGGATTCAGACTGGAACCTTTATGTGACCAGGGACTTGTTGATTGATGTGCTCCCTATAAAGCTGTATGAAGGTCCTCCATGATGCTCCAAGTCTCTGAGTTCACACCTTCCCTGGCTGAGAGCTTTAACAGAAGACATCTCTGTCATGATGAGAAGAGAAAACCTGGGGTTCTGTTTTTGGTTTTGTTGTTGTTGTTGTTTTTGTTTTGTTTTTTTTAATCCAGAGTTCAACTTATTCCCTCTATTTCCAACTTTAACCCTTACACCCTTTCCTAATTGTTTAGTGTCTCTAATTCCTGTGGCTTCACAGTATGTTATAATAGTTCCATGCTTCTTTTTGCCATTATGCTCTCCTAAATTATTTACCTACCACCTCTCTTTCACATTTTCAAAAAGAGTGAGGATATCCTCCATCAATTGTCACATATCCTATTATCATTGTCTATATTAATTTATACATGCTTTGTCCTTTTGCTATGCTTTTAATGGGTTGTCTAGAGAGAATGGAGATTAAGATATATATTGAATTTACCATATTTACCCAAAATTCTTTATTACTGTTTATTCCTAGAAGTGATCATTTCTTTTAAAATATTTTTTTTAAAAGTATTTTAAAAAAGTAGACCTTAGAAAAAAGTTTTAAAATGTTAGTTTCTTAAAATGGTTGAGAAAATTTGGGCAAAAATAAAATAAATACTGTGGATATACGTAAAATGAATAGATATGCCGGTTAAAGGAAACACTTAGTTTCTTTACACAGACTATAAAGAATAAAATAATAAAAAATGAATAAAAAATAAAAGCAAACTGACAGCTGAGCAACATAACCATTTCTATTTATGATACCTAGGAGGAATCTATGTCATGATCTTCTTTTAAAATAAGACTAACATTTTGAAGATTATCATTAATCAAACCCTTAAATACATAAAATAATGTACGTGGAGACCTTTTCATACGATAACTCTCCAGGCAAGCCAATAATATAATTCCAAAGCAGTTAATGCTACTGTATGTCTTCACAGCACATCTTATCAGTTAAAGAGTATCAGTCATGACATTTCGTGAAATAATGAGAGGAATGTTGCAAGCTTGAAGATTATTAATAGCTTTTTGGCTTAACTCTAAAAAATGAACTGAGACAATTTTATCTCTTATTTTAGTAATATTTGCTAATGTTAATTTTATCAATAGCTGTTAGTAATGTATTTGATTCATATGTGTAATTCTATATATCCTTCTAATGTAGTAAATATTAATTTACTTGTGCATTCTACATTAAAAAAAAATAACATTCTGAAAACTGTAAAAAGTATAAAGTATTTTATTTAGCAAAATGCCCAACACAGTATACAGTCAAATTTTTACTTTTTGTTTAAAATAAAAACCAGTAACTCTTTCCGGCACACATTTATTGCATAACGTCAGACAATACTGTTTTAGTGACAGTTTGGAGAAGAGGAACTCAGAAAATCTCAGTACTGACCTTGTTTCTACCAGTAGCTCCCTGTACAATGTTGAATAATCATGTTTATTTCATCCTTTGTAAGATAAATTGTACAAGTAATTTCTGGATTTCATCTATATTCTCAGACTTATGCACAAAATAATCCCCTATATACAGAATAATATGAAAGCTTTTTAAGCTTCCTCAATAAATCATTTTAGAAGGGTCCAATTGGTATATATTCTCATGTTTTATACCACATATGATGTGGAAAATTGGCAGGACATCATGAAGGACAGAATGATCAGTATGTTAAGTTTATACCTGGCTCTGATCCAGACAAACAATAAAATAATAGTCATTAAACATCATCATCTGGTAAATGCAGCTATCTGTCATTCAGTGATCTTCTACTTATTAGCACTGATGGACATAATTGACCTCTAGGGTCATTTCAATATTTTTAGCTGTGTCACACGTGCTCAGGATACTTCATGAAAGTCAAGGAGGGGTCAACACTATCTATGAGTTTGTTCCAAAGTGTGTGTTTGAGGTGAGGTGTAAGAGAACTAAATCACATTCAGAAGTGACTCACATCTTGTTTTCCCTTACCATATGCTCTGAATGTGTCACTGCTTGGTACCAATGGCAAAAAGATGAAGGCATTGAATGAAAAGATCTAGTGTTCTTGGACAAATAGAGTTTTTTTGGGGGGTGTGGGGAGTAGTCATTGGTATTATTTAGACTAGATCAAATTGAACAATATATTATTTCATTGATTCTCTTTTTCAGTTACCAAACACAAGATAGATTGCTAAAGAAAATCTAACAACTGGTGTAAGAATGGAAAACTAGCTTGCGCTGGACATTCCCGTTATCTTTACTCAAACGCAATAGCCTAAATTTTGTCAACCTGATCTCTTCAGTGATATTGGTAGAGTTAGGATTTGAAATGTCCCCCAAAGTTTCATCTGTTAAAGGCTTGGTCTCCAATTTGATGTTACTGGGAGATAGTGAAACCTTCAAAGGGTAAAGCCTAGTCAGAAGAAGTTAGGCTATTTGGGACTCTCATCTCTGGTCTTTCTCTCTTTCACTTCTGACCATGAGGCATGGACTTCCTTCAACTATGTCTTCCCACCACGATGTGCTACATCACAGGCCCAGAAGCTGTCGGCCAACTGACCATGGACTGAGACCTCCAGACCTGTGAGCCCAAATAAGCTTGGTCTCTTCGTTAATTCGATTTTCTCAGGTAGTTTGTTGGCATAATAAAAAACTATTGACGCAGATACTTAGTGATAATGTCACACTGAACAAGTAATTTGTTACTATAGTGTTTAATTTTTACCTCTGAGATGGAGAAATTAAATTTGTTTAATGGGACCATTAAAATATTCTTGTATCTCAGCAGTCAGTTTCTATATTTGCATTTGCTATGGCCTTGCTTCTTAAAATTTCTGAGCACCTCCAAGAACTACACCAGATAGTCATGGATGGAAACTTCATTATTATTATTATTTTATTGCAGTGCTGAGAATGGAACCCAGGACCATGCACATGCTATGTAGATGCTCTATCACTGAGCCGTACCTCTAGCCATGGTTTTTTCTTTACATATTATCATACGTATCTGATATTCTTAATTAGGAATAATATGTTTGAATACAAGTAATGTCTCATGAAAATATTTTATCAGTTAATTACATTAGTAAAATGAGAAAATTGTTAAAAAATAAATATTATGATTCTTACACTCAAAAATAAGTATTTTGGGAGCTTAAATTCTCAATTTATTTCACTGCATAAGTAATATTATTTTGTGTTTAGTGGAATTAAATCAGTCAATTTGCTTTATATCTTAACAAATTATGAACATTATTTGAGGTGGATAAATTTAATTCTAAAGTCTTGTACTTAATTATTGCCTACCACTTGACTATGCGAATCATAGCATGCCACATGACATTTAATGCTGCTGTTTAGCATTAAAATTGCTCCTAACTATCACATAATTACAAAGGAGGTTTTTAACATCTTTCTTGATGTATAATTAACATAAAATGAACTACATAATTTTAAAGTGTGCAAGATATGTATATATACATGAAAGTATTACCCACTTCAGATAGTGAGTATATCCATTACCCTTGAAGTTGACTCATGACCTTGCAATTCCTACAGCCTTTCTCAGTTTGCTCCTCCCTAGTCAACCACTGTTCTCTTTTCTGTAACTAAAAAAGTAGTTCTCCTTCTGTAGGATTTTCTGAAAATGCAATAATATATTATCTGTTAACTTTTGTCTAGCTTCTTTCACTTCATAAAATTATTTTGATATTCATGTTCATGGTGCAGTGTGGCAATTGTTCATTTACATTTATTATTGAATATCTCCTTTGCATGTATATGTCACATTTTCTTTATCCAATCATTTGATGATGTGCATCTGAGGTATTTTCACCCAAAAATCAATTGTGTCCCAGTACATCAGTGATGATTTAACTGAAATTCAAATCAGAACAACTATCCCATTCAAAATAGTCCCACCAAAAAATAAAATATTTGAAGATCTATCTAACATAAGAGGTGAAGGACCTCTATAATGGAAACTACAGAACTCTAAAGAAGGAAATTGAGGGTTATTCTTAGAAGATGGAATGATCTCCCATGCTCTTGGATAGGCAGAATTAATATTGTCAAAATGGCCATACTACCAAAAGTGCTTATACAGATTTAATGCAATTCCTATTAAAACTCTAATGGTGTTCTTCACAGAAATTGAAAAAACAGTCTTGAAATTCATTGGAAAAATAAGAGGCCCAGAATAGATTTAAAAAAAAAAAAAAAAAAATCTTCAGCAAGAAATGTGAAGCAGGAGGCATCACAACACCAGACCTTAAATTATAATACAGAGCCATAGTAACAAAAATGGCATGGTGTTGGCACCAAAACATACATGAAAACCAATGGCACAGAATAGAAGACACATAGACAAACTCACATAAGTACACTTATCTCATACTAGACAAAGGTGCCTTAAACATACATTGGAGCAAAAGATAGCCTCTTCAACAAATAGTGCTGGAAAAACTGGAAATTTATATGTAACAAAATCTCACCCTGCATAAAACTCAACTCAAAGTGGATCAAGGACCTAGGCATTAGACCAGAGACCCTGTGCCTAATAGAAGAAAAAGTAGGCCCAAATCTCTATCATGTTGGCTTAGGAACTGAATTCCCCAACAAGACACCTAAAGAGCAAGAAGTAAAATCAAGAATCAATAAATGGGATAGAATGAAATTAAAAAGCTTCTTCACACCAAAGGAAAAATCAAGAGAATGAAAAGAGAGGCTACAGAATGAAAGAAAATCTTTACTACCTGCTTCTCAGAGCATTAATTTCCAGGATATTAAAAGAACTCACAAAACTTAACACCAAAAATCCAAATGACCCAATCAATAAATGGACAAAAGAACTGAACAAACACTTCACAGAAGAAGAAATATGATCAGTCAACAAATAGATAAAAAATCTTGAACCTCACTAGAAATTAGAGAAATGCAAATTAAAATTACACTGAGATTTTATCTCTCACTTCAGTCAGAATGGCAATTATCAAGAATACAAGTAACAATAACTGTTGGTGAGGATTGGGGGGGTACACTCATACATTGATGGTGGGACTGCAAATTAGTACATCCACTCTGGAAAGCAGTATGGAGATTCCTTAGAAAACTTGGAATGGAACAAGCATTTGACCCAGTTATCCCATTCCTTGTTTTTTTACCTAAGAACTAAATCAATGATGCAGCCACATCAATGTTTTTAGCTGCTCAATTCACAACAGCTACATTATGGAACCAACGTAGGTGTGATTCAACAGATTAATGGCTAAAGAAAATGTGGTATAAATTCACAATGGAATATCACCCACTCTTAAAGCAGAATGAAATTATGGCCTTTGCAGGTAAATGGATGGAACTGGGAACTATCATGTTAAGGAAAATAAGCCAATCACAAAAAAATCAAAGGCCAAATACTCACATCTGCAGATGCTGTCTCATAATCAGTGGGGTAATTGAGAGGGAGAAGGGGAGGTTCACCAGATTGGACAGGGAGTATTGGGGTGAAGGGAGGGGAGATGAGAATGGGAAAGACAATGGAATGAATCAAACATAATAACTTTCCTGTGTTTGTTCCTCTATGGATACATGACCAGTGTAAAGCCACATCATGTACAACCACAAAAATGGGTTTATATTCCATATATATATATATATATATATATATATATATATATATATATATATATAAACATGTTGAAATACATTCTACTATCTTATATAACTAAAAACAACAATTAAAATTTTAAAAAATTTTAAATACTATACAGAAATTTTATCTCACTCCAGTTAGAATGGCAATTATCAAGAATGCAAGTAACAGGGAGGGATCCACTATGACAGGCTAGAAGGAGAGTGTATTCCGTGTGGCTTGGGGACTTGGGGTTCAAGTAGTGGCAATGCTGTTTCCCAGTGAGTTATTGGAGGACCCCCAACAGCTGCTCCTGTGCTGGAATCATGGCAGCCATGCTCGCACAGGTCTCCAGGCCTCAGCATCAGTGCAGGACGACTCCCGGCCACTCGCCCACGCAGGACCTCCAGCCACAGTCAGGACCACCCACATCAGCACCTGTGCAGGACGCCTGGCCACTGCTCCCACACAAGACACCCAGCTGCTGTCCATGCATAGAAACTTCAGCCACCACTCCTGTGTGGAACCCCATCTACCAATGTGAGGTTTCCCTGGTCACCTCTATCTTGGGACACTACATAGTCCCCTGCACATAGTTGCCTGCACCTGGGGACACTGCACAGGGTCTGGAGACAGCCACCAGCCACAACACTATATGCCACAGAGCTGCATCTCTGAACATGCCTCCCAACACCACTGCCTGGCCCCACCCAACCCGACACCCCATCACTGAAAGCAACCACCTCCATCTTGGGACACCTTCATCACCATCTTTAGTTGGGGCAACTCCCAGCTAGGAACACCAGCTGGGGCTTAGAAGCAGCATCCAGGTACCTATAGTCCCCAACTCCTCCCTCTCCTAGGCAGCTGCTAACCTGGGACAGTGCTTGTGGCTAAGCAGCTGATCCATAGCTTGAAAAACCTGGTCCTGAGCTGCCCAATACAAAACAGCTCTCTGCGGCAGGTGTGTACCCCCAGAGCGCAGCCCACAAGACCTCCAGAGAGAGAGGTTCCTGATTGGGAAGTAGAAAGGGAGAGGGTGAGGGAGATACAGGTTAGAGACTAAATTGGAGACCAGGAATTGTGAGGTATACAGGATATACAAGGAGATAAGACAAGGCACCCACAAAACACCAGCTGGCCCCAAAGGAGATCCTTGGGGTGCAGTTTCCCATTGGGGACTGGCAAGTACTATGCCCCACCTCCAGGAGCTCTGCCCCCAAGACCAACCCTCTCACCCTAATAACCTTTACCATCCTGATGGTGGAGATACAAGCAAACAAAAGACAACCCCACCTATTGGATAAGAAGGGAAGCAGGAAAGATACCACTCTCCAACAAAAATAATCCTTGTATCTTCCTTCGAGATTGTTTTCTCTCTCTTTTCTCTCTTCTCCCACCCTCACATCACCAACATTTGTGAAACCAAGTACTTCTCATAAATTAGGTTACTGAGGACTGAGATGTCTGAATAGTATATTACAGTTGTTTTGTATATTCTTTTATCTCCTATTTTTACATTTTTTATTTTTTCTTAATATTTATATTTATTGGTATTTTTTACTCTATCTATTGTATTCCCAATTACTTGTCTCCTCAAAATCACTTTCTTTCTCTTCTGCTGCTACTAGCCAACTTCTTTAGATTCCTCTTTTATGCTTCCTAAGATCTAATAACTCTATATCCTCACCTCCTACCCCCTTAACATCTCATCTTACCCCCAATTCTCCCTTTGTCCATCATCAGAAACTGTAAACACTTTTGCATACCTACTGTTTATATTGTAGATGATAATTGCAGGAGCCCTGTTTGGGGAGATGGCTTAAATTGCGGTGGACTACGGGCTTTGGCTTTGGACATGTTTGGGCATTGGCACCTTCCGTAGTCTCACGGGACTTGGCCCGGGATCTTGCGAGACTTGGCCGGAGATCTCGAGGGACTTGAGCGAGATTGCGGAGGAAGTCTGCGCGATTTTGGAGGTTAGAGGAGCGTGGACGGCGTGTCGGGGTGTAGTTAGAGCTAGAGAGAAAAGTTATCAGAATAAAGAGCTGTTTGTTTCCAGTTCGTCTCTAAACTTCTTCCCGCAGCTTCTTTGCTCCAAGCGGCCATCGCTTCAGGCGGCTACAGATAATTGAACTTACCATTTCTGTATATTGTGACAAAACTGTAAACATCTTAATAGCAGCTATTTGGTTTAAGGTTGTATATTGTTTGTATTAGGATATGTTAATATTGTTCTCCCCCTTAAATGAGAGGTACTGGAACCCTGCAGGGACACTCTAAGCCTACAGGGTAAAAATTCTAATGCCTTGGATCCACAATGCTGGAAGGAAAAACACATGAACAACATGAAAAACAAACAAAACAAAACAAAAAAAAAAAAAAAAAAAAAAAAAAGGGAAGAAAGTGCCTCAAACAAACCAAGACGCTACATTATTAAAATCCATGGCCAGCACAACAGAAGAACTGAAAGAGAAGGAGTTCAGGATACACATAATTAAAATGTTCTGTGAATTAAAGGATGATATGAGAGAGCAAATCCAGGCAGCTAAAGACCATTTTGATAAAGAGCTACATATGTAAATGCAGGAAGCAAAAGATTACTTCAATAAGGAGATAGAGGTTCTAGGGGGAACAAAACAGAAATCCTTGAAATGAAAGAAACAATAAACCAAATAAAAACTCAATAGAAAGTACCACCAAATGATTAGATCACTTGGAAGACAGCACCTTAGACAATGAACACAAAATATATAATCCTGTAAAGAATGTTGACCACACAGTGAAGATGGTAAGAAACCATGAGCAGAACATTCAAAATAAGGAATAACATAAAAAGACCAGATTTAAGAATTATTGAGATAGAGGAAGGCTTTGAGTTCCAAACCAAAGCAACGAACAATCTATTCAATGAAATAATATCAGAAAAATTTTGAAACACGTGGATTGAATTGGAATATTAAATACAAGAGGCTTACAAGACACCAAATGTACAAAATTACAACAGATCCACATCAAGACACATTATAATGAAAATGCCTCGCATACAGAATAAAGAGAGAATTTTAAAAGCCACAAGAGAATGGGATCAGATTACATATAGGGGGGAAACAATTAGGATATGTGCATATTTTTCAACCCAGACCCTGAAAGCTAGAAGATCCTGGAGCAACATATATCAAGCTGTGAAAGAAAATGCATGCCAATGAAGAATCTTATATCCAGCAAAATTAACCTTTAGATTTGATGATGAAATAAAAGCCTTCTATGATAAACAAAAGTCAAAAGAATTTACACCTAGAAAGCCAGCACTACAGAACATCCTCCGCAAAATATTCCATGAGAAGGGAATGAGAAACAACAATGAAAATTATTAAAAAGGAGGTACTACACTAAAGGAAGAACCAATCAAAGGAGAAACCAAGTCAAGGTAAATACCAAAAGTAAACAAAAATGTCTGGGAATACAAATCAAATCTCAATGATAACCCTGAATGTTAATGGCCTAAACTCACAAATCAAAAGACATACACTGGCAGATTGGATTAAAAAAACAAACAAACAAAAAACTATATGCTACCTTCAAGAGACTCATCTCATAGGAAAAGACATTCACAGACTGAAGGTGAAAAGTTGGGAAGAAACATACCACTCACATGGATTGTGGAAACAAGCAGGGTTTCCATCTTCATACCAGATAACGTAGACTTCAAGCAAAAGTTAATCAAAAGGGATAAAGAAGGACATTTCAGGGCTGGGATTGTGGCTTAGTGGTAGAGCGCTCGCCTAGCACGTGCACGACCCGAGTTCGATCGTCAGCACCACGTACAAATAAACGCATTGTGTACAACTAAAAGCAAATAAATATTTTTGAAAAAAGGACACTTCATACTGCTTAAGGGAACCATATCAACAAGACATAACAATTATAAATATATATGCCCCAAACAATGGAGCATCTACATTCATCAAACAAACTCTTTCAAGCTTAAGAGTCAAATAGACCACAACACAATAATTCTGGGTGATTTTAACACACCTCTTTCATCACTGGATAGATCTTCCAAACAAAAACAAAGAAACTGCAGAACTCAATAATACAATCAAACTTAGGCTTAACAGACATATATAGAATATTTCATTCATCAATGAGTGAATACACTTTCTCCTCAGCAGCACATGGATCTTTCCCTAAAATAGACCATCTATCATGCTACAATGCAACTCTTACCAAATACAAAAAAAGTGGAAATACTCCCCTGCATTCTATCAGATCATAATAGAATGAAATTAGAAATCAATGATAAAATAAATAATAGAAGCTACTCCAACACCTGGAGACTAAATAATATGCTATTGAATGAATAATGCAATGCAAAAGACATCAAAGAGGAGATTTAAAAATTCTTAAAGGTAAATGAGAACACTGATACACCATATCAAAATCTCTGGGACACTATAAAGGCAGTATTAAGAGGAAAGTTAATTGCACAGAGTTTATCCTTAAAAGAAGGAAAGGTCAACAAATAAATGACCTAATGTTACATCGCAAAGCCCTAGAAAAAGAAGAAAAAATCAACACCAAAAGCAGTAGAACAAAGAAAATAATTAAAATCAGACCTGAAATCAATGAAATTGAAACAAGAAAAAATTGACAAAAGAAAAACTTGGTTCTTTGACAAAATAAATAAAATTGATAAACCTTTAGCCATGCTAATGAAGCAAAAGAAAGAGAAAAAGGAAACATCACAACAGACACTGCAGAAATACAGAAGATTATTAGAAATTATTTTGAAATTTGTACTCTAATAAAACAGAAAATATCGAAGGCATTGACAGATTTCTAGAAACATATGATTTGCCCATACTGAATTAGGATGCTATACACAAGTTAAACAGATCAATTTCAAGCAATGAAATAGAAGACACCCTCAGAAGTCTACTAACAAAGAAAAGCCCAGGACCAGATGGATATACAACTGAGTTCTGAAAGACCTTCAGAGAAGAACTAATACCAATACTCCTCCAATTATTTCATGAAATAGAAAAAGAGAGAACACTTCCAAACTCAATCTTTGAGGCCAATATCACCCTGATTCCAAAACCAGGCAAAGACACATTAAAAAAGAAAACTTCAAACTGATATCTCTAATAAACATAGATGCAAAAATTCTCAATAAAATTCTGGCAAATCAGATACAAAAGCATATCAAATAGATAGTGCATCACTATCAAGTGGGGTTCATCCCAGGGATGCAAGGTTGGTTCAACACACGGAAATGAATAAATGTAATTCATCACATCAATTGACTTAAAGATAAGAATCACATGATCATCTTAAAAGATGAAGAAAAAGCTCTCAACAAAATGCAACACCATTTCATGTACAAAACACTAGAAAAACTAGGAATAAATGGAACATATCTCAACATTTTAAAAAACTATCTATGTTAAGCCCCAGGCTAACATCATTCTACATGGAGAAAAATTGAAAGCATTCCCTCTAAAAACTGGAACAATACAGGGATGCCCTCTTTCACCACTTCTATTTAACATAATTCTTGAAACTCTAGCCAGAGCAATTAGACAGATGAAAGAAATTAAATATATATATATATACATTATATATATATATGAAAAGAGAAACTCAAACTATAACTATTAGCAGATGACATAATTCTGTACCTAGAGGATTAAAAAAAAATCCACCAGAAAACTTATATAACATGGAGTTATAAAAAATGAATTTAGCAAAACAGTAGGATATAAAATCAACATCCATAAATCAAAGGCTTTTCTGTACCTCAGTGACAAATCCTCTGAAAGTGAAACATGGAAAACTACCTCATTTACAATATGGCAAAGGGGAGGGAGGGAAATGGAGAGAGCATGGGGTAGTTAAGATGGTAGAATGAGATGGACATCATTACCCTAAGTACATGTATGAAGACACAAGTGGTGTGACTCTACTGTGTGTTCAACCAGAGACATGAAAAAATGTGCTCTATATGTGTACTACGAATTGAAATGCATTAAGTTGTCATGTTTAACAAATTAGAATAAATAAATAAATTAAGAAAAACAGTGTAATTAAAATAAATGTTGGAAAGGATGTCAAGGAAAGGGCATATTCATACATTGCTGGTGGGATTGCAAACTGGTGCAACCATTATGGAAAGGAGTAAGGAGATTCTTCAGAAAACTTGAAAAACCATTTGACCCAGTAATACCATGCCTTGGCCTATACCCAAAGGACTTAAAATCAGCATACTAGAGTGACATGGCTACATCAATGCTTATAGCTGCTGAATTCACAATAGCTTAGCTATGGAATCAATCTAGGTGCCCTTCAACAGAGGAATGGATAAAGAAATTGTGGTACATATACACAGTGCAATATTACACAGCCATAAAGAAGAATGAAATTATGACACTGGCTTGCAAATGGATGAAACTGGAGATTATGATGCTATGTAAAATAAGTCAATACTAAAAACCAAAGTCTGAATATTCTTTCTGAGGTGCAGATGCTGACTCACAAAAGGCAGAGGGGAGGGAGAAGTGGAGTTTTAATGCATTGGATGAGGGCAAGTGGGGAGAAGAAAGGGGGAATGGGAATGGGAAAGACAGTAGAATGAACTGGATATAACTCTCCTATGTTCATATATGTATACACATCCAGTGTAACTCCACATCATGTACAACCACAAAAGTGGAAAATTACAATCCGTGTGTATATAATATGCCAAAACACATTCCACTCTCATGTATAACTACAAAGAACAAATTTTTTTAAAAAAATTTAAAGATCATATCTGAAAGAAATAACATCACTATGACTTTTCACGAGTCTATACAGCTGATGCTTTTTTTTTTTTTTTTTTTTTTTTTTTTTGTATCTTGGATATTCATCTTGGAGTAGAATGGCTAGATAATTTGGCAGTTGTCTGTATCAGAATCTGTCAAACTGCATTCCAATGTGGTTGAACCATTTTATTTTCCCACCAGAGGTGTAGGCATTTTCCAGTTGCTCCTCATATCTGACAACACTTGATGTGATCAAACTTTTTCTGATAGTTATTTAGTGATCTCTCTCTGGGTTTATATTTTGCAGTTTTCTGATGCTAGCACTGCTGAACATCATGGTCATAAAAGATTTTTTCCAACATGTCGTGCAGTATATATGTCTAATAATAACAAATTTTTCCAGCCTTTGTATATCTGAAAAAGTTTATTATACTTTGTTTTAACAGCCTTCCTTGTATACAACTTTTGCTTACTAGGTTTTATTTAATTTTTCCGTTTAGTAGTACAAAAGCATTTTGTAAAATGTCTTCTTACCTGTATGGTTGCTGGGAAGAAGGCCACTGTCATTTACACCATTTCCTCCCATTGGTATATAATAAGTATTTTCTTCCTGCCCCATTTACCCCACAAGTACTGTTTTGAAATTTCCCCATTGTATTGTTTTAAGAAGTATGATTATGATGTGCCTTGGTGTGGTTTTGCTCATACTTTTTTTAATTGAAATTCATTTAAGCTTATTGAATCTCAGGTTTATAGTTTTCATCAAATCTGGAAAATTTTCAGCCATTATTTCTAAATTTTTTTTCTTCCACTTCTTCCCCCATAGGCTCTAATTACATGTACATTAGGCTATATGAGTTTGTTCTGCAGCTCACTGATGCTATTTTCATTTCTTGATTCTTTTTTCTGTATGTGCTTTAATTTTTTTTGTAGTTTATATGGCTGTTCTGGGTCTTTTTTATATCTTCTATGTCTCTGTTTAACTCTTGAAAGTATGGAGTACAATTATAATCATCACTTTAATGTCCTTCCTTGGTATTCTAACATCTGTGTCAGCCCTGGGGTTGGTTATACTTGTCATTGTAGATGATATTTTCCTTTTTTCTAAGACTGCATTGTCACACTTTGTGATTTTATCTTTTTGTGCGGCCATTAGATATTTTTTGCTTTCTAATAAATATTCTCAAGCTTATTTCTAAGACATAGTTAAGTTATGTGGAAACTGGTTGATCTGTCTTGGATATTGCCGTAAGAGTGGGGCACTGAGGTATATAATTTAAGGACACTTACTTGCTCTCATGTGTCCATACCCACTTACCTTGAACCTGAGAATGAGTGCCTCCCTTTTCTGCAATTTGGATGCCTCACTTCTAGTACTCCTGTCCTTGTGCTGCTTCTGCGTCCCCTACTTCTAAATTGTATGCATTTCTGGTCTGTCTGGTGGAAATATGTACTATTCCCAGACTTTGGTGAGACGGGCACCCATCCTTCTCATTGTCTCAGCTGTTTTTTCCCCAGCTCTAGAGAGTTTCTTCACACGTATGCACCAATGGGTCCTCCGTGAAATACTTCAAGTGGATCTCCTGCTGTTATCCATATTCTGTTGCTGCATCCTCTCTCTCGTCATTGGTATTGAGTGCTATGTACTCCAGCTAGTTTGACCTCCTGGACGCTGAGCTCTGTCTCCTCAACCCAGTGTAACTTCTGCCTAGATCATACCTCCCTAAACAACATTCCAGAAACTCTCCAGAGGAGCAAGCTGAGATATTCACAAGGTTGACATGATTTGCTTGCCATGGGTTCATGATCATTGCCTTTTATTATACAATGTGTTGAAAACATTCTTTTAAATCCCCCCACACTTTTTTTTTTTTTTGGTGTTGATTCACAGAGGACAAAAGTAATCTCTGTTATTCCATGTCATCTAAAAATAAAGTATTATATAAATGTTGTTCTTAAGGACATAGTTATGGTTATGTATCTCCAAACGTTTTTATTATTTCAGATGGTAAAACTGATACATTTTGGAGGAGATAAGTTCCCCTCTGAATACCTGCAATGTATGGATCTTTCTTCTGATTTTGAATTAATGTATGTGCCAGGTACAGAGGGGAGTCCCTGAGAATTAAATCGGATAGTTGATAAACGTAATAAGCTGATGAAAAATCTGGTATATGCTGGTATATGTTATTGCATTTTTCTATAATGCAAAAAGTGCATTCTTGGCAAATCATACCAACCTATAGGAAGCTGGGAGATGCTGAGTGAGCAGGTTTTCCTGATGTCTTCATAATGCTCATAAGAGAGGAACTTGGTGATGTTATGTTCTTCCTAACCAGAATTATATCCTTCCAGATCACACCCAAGTAGTGATTTATTGAACTTCTCTTACCTGTAATCATTTCACCCTGAATATCCTTTCATGCTTCCAAATTATGTTTTAATAAGTTCAAGAGCACTGTCATTCAGAATGGCAAAGCAAGTACTAGATATAAATTTTTCACTGCCACCAGCACCATCTTGCCACATGGACCCCAGATCACACAATGATGGCCGTGTGTCACGTGAGAGAGAAACCACACTGCAACTGTGAAGTGCTGGTAGGTTTTGGTTTTTAATTTTTTTTGGATGTGCCCATTGAGTTCAAGCTCTAGAAAAGCAGAGAGATAACAATGATCATCAAAGGTTGATCCAAGAAGTGGTTGTTACCTTAGTGGTATCTCCTGAATGTGTCCAGCAGTCTCTATACATTGTCTGTCAAGAGAGAAATGCCCAACATGGACATAGTAATTCAGTGTCATAGTTCAGACCTGCCAGAGAGATTGGGGAACTGAATCCAAAGCAGACAAGAGAAGAGTGGGCATCAGCAGGTGCAGCAGACACAGAGGCATAGATAAAGGCACAATGGCTCAGCCTGGGAGAAGGAGCAAGGCAATGGTTGAATAAATGGAGTAAAATATGGAGACTAGACTAGAGCTGCAGGGGGTTGTGGACTCTGCTTTAATAAACCCTGATGTGTAGTGACTGAAATTATTTTCAATAAAGATGAAGTCCCTCACTGCCCTGTGTATCTTAAAATAAATGTAATAAAACCCTAAAGAGCATGATGAGGTGTTTGTTTGCCTTCCACTATTTTGAGTTTAATTCCTGCTCTTTCTCTTTGTCTCAGACAGAAGATTGATCTCATCATGTTACTTGGCACCTGGTGCACAATCATGTTTGTCCATGAGATACACATTTCCTGAAATTTCTGTTCCTGACCTTGATCTCCATTCCTATTTATCTACCATCTTTTCTTCACTTGTTATATTTAACTTGTCTATGGACCCATAAACTTTTAAAATAACTAGTGTTCCTTTGTGTATTCATTTTTAAATGGTTTCAATGATATTGACTCTAAGACATCTTCTGTTTCTCACGTTTTTATCCATCACGTGTTTAAGTTGTCACACATAAATTTAGATCATTGCTTATGAATGCTGTATACAGTATTCCTTGTAAATTCCTGAAGTGAATTATTCAATCTCCAGTTTGCCTTCAACTCTCTGCAGACTAAAACATACTTTAATTAGTACTTTTGTTCAGTTTGGTCATGTAGACTTCTTGTACATAATTGGGATATATTTTCAGAAACAGAATTTCTGGGCCATAGGTTATGAGCATAATTAATAAAATGTGTCCTAGAATGGCTGTACCAAATTTCTCTCCCACCAGAACTGCATGAATGTTCTCAGTGACCCACCTTCATAAATCCTGGCATTACTGGCCTTACTGGTCTTTCTATAGTTTCTATATTTTTGTATTCATGCGGAATTTCATTATATATATATATATATATATATATATATATATATATATACATATACGTATGTATATGTATGACTTCAGTGTAATATTAGAACACCTCAGTTATCCACAAATATATAATTATTGTTTATTTCTCTTCCTCACTTATAAAGTCATCCTGAACAAAATGAAAGGATATTTACAATGTGAGAAGTTTCAAAGTTCAGAGCCTTAGATCTAATGTCTCATGAGTATCACTTAAGTGTACATTGTGTATCTTACCATTAGTTTCTGATGTCCTACAACAGACTCAAGTTGTATACATTTTCTACTTTGCTGACTTTACAATCTGACATACAAATATTTGTTTTTGAGAGTACTGACATACAAGGTGCAACACTACCCTTCTTCTTGCTTTTGAAGTGTCTTACATTCTGATTTATCCTTTGGCCTAGGCACCAGATCCTCATGAAACTCATTTCTGAAGTCAGCCATCAGTTTGCCTGGATTGTCATCTTAAAATCCTCTCTGTTTAGCTTATATCTTGTAAAATTTAATTATTTATCTATAACCCTCTATAACATTAAATAGTATCCTTATTAATATTTTATTCTCTAAAGATACTATTCTTATTACTATTTGACTGTCATCACCATCAGCATAATCTCTATCCTTCTCTCCTAACAGAGGAAGAGAGACCCTGAGGACTGAGACAAACTTCATCAATCTTGTCCTGATTCTTGTGGGTCTTCGTTCCTCTCCTACTATTCACTCCCACAAACTCTGGATATCTGGTTTGTTCCCATCTCAAACAAACCAGCAGATTCCTCAGTCATGTATTTTTCTTATTCATCATACTATATTAATGGAAAAAATATCTTTTGCCTGTAATGAGTGAATCAATGCCTGGTCCTGGGATTCTGCCTCTATGGAAAATTAGGTAAATATGTCCTACCTTAAAGTCACTCTGAGTTCATTTATGTCTACATATAGGCCTCCTATGCATAGAGATTGGGTAAGGATTTTTTGCCTTGAAGGACAAATCAGGAAGATAACTCAGAATTTGCTGCCACTAAAATCAGTGTGCTCCATGAGAGTTCATTCACATGCATTCCTTGGTATTCACTGGTTTAATAATTAGAACATTGAATGCTAGACTCTTGTGGGTCATCATACCCCAAAGTAATCTAGACGGCAAGTATGGTATACCTCTATTAAACCACAGAGAGACAAGAGAAAGTCAGAGATTATTGCTCATTTTAAATTTCAGGAACTTTGTATTTAAGAGCTGCACTGTGCAAGCATGAGCACAGTGGCAACTTAACTAATTAAAGATTCATTTACAAGGAAAAGAATCAGATGGATTGCAATAATAACAGTAAGTCTAACTACTTAGTATTCCCCATAGTTTGCTGATATGAAAGTAAGAACAAATGTGATTGTGCACTATTAAAGATTATTAAGCATGGCAAGTGTAAAATTACTCTGTAATGCATGTTTTCCCTCAAATTCACAGAGTGATCTTGGAGGCACAGGCTTAAGGCACTTAAACACATCCATCCTGAGATGCCAACTGTCCATATGGCTACCTTATAGCTATGCTCAACAAAGTGAGGACAGTCACCCTAGTACAAACAAAGGGAAGTAGATTAAAGCCTGTGTTGACCTGGCTGTCTTCAAGGTTTGAGAGAAGCTTCCCAATGGTTGTAGTAGACAAAGGTGATCTGTTCTAATTGCTTCAAAGAGGATAGGCAATAAAACAAAACAAAACAAAAAACCCTCTATTCTCTTTAACTCTAGGATCTAGTTATCTAACTACACACTCACTGTTATCTGTTTTACAAAAGACACCAGAAATAAAGATTACCTACCTGGAACAAATTCTCATAGGGTACAAGGTCTACAGTAAAATAGAAATCTGTGGGAGAATCAAGTTTAGTGTCCACTCTTGCTATGGTTTGGAGGTGAGGTGTCCCCCAAAAGCTCATGTGTGAGACAATGCAAGAAGATTCAGAGGAGAAATGATTGTGTTATGAAAGTCTTAACCCAATCAGTGAATTAATCCCCTAATGGGATTAACTGAGTGGTAACTGAAGGCAGGTAGTGTGGCTAAAGGAGGTGAGTCATTGCGGGCATGCCTTTGGAGTAAATATTCTGTTTCTTCAAGTAGAGTCATTCTCTTTGCTTTTTGATAATCAGGTGAGCTGCTTTCTTCCACTATACTCTTCCACCATGATTTTCTGCCTCACCTCAAGACCCAAGGAATGGAGACAGACATCTACGAATTTAGACCTCTGAAACCATGAGCCCTCAAATAAACTTGTCCCCCTCCACATTTTTTTCTGGTCATGTCTTTTAGTTACAGAAGTGAAAAAGCTGACTAAAACACCTCTGGACCACCTATTTGGTGACCAAGTTCAAGGAACTGACTTTGATGACTTGGTCATCAAAATCCACTATGGAACTATTGAGTGAAAACTGCAGGAATATAGACTGGCTTGATATAAGAAAGGACTACCTTGTGAACATAATTGTCTATTATAGAAATTTGCTCCTTGGGAAATGGGAGATTCTTAATCATTTGGAAAACTCAAGTTGGGCAATGTTGATTGAAGACAAAATAACTCTGATGATGGACAGTGCTATCAGGTTTTTAAGTTTACATCATGTAATTCCTACAGTCACCCTGGTGGTAGGTATTATTATCTTTACTTTATAGATGAGCAAATTGCAGCCTGGAAAGACGACATGATTTTCTGAAAGTCTTACAACTCTTGAAGGGAACTACATTTGAGGCCAGTTCTTTTAAAACTTCAAGATCTACTTTTTCCCCAACCGCAAAAGGATAATACAAACAGGATCCATAAGTTGAGCAAAGGATAGATGAGACAATATGTGAGTAATACAGGATCCCATGCTCTTTAATAATGTAGGATATATTGTCCTTCTGAGTTCCAATTCCTGGATAAGTGCAGCTTCCCTACTAATGTTACATGTGCACCTTACATGCTTAGTCTCTGCTCCTGAATCCATGCACCCTTTTGCAGACAGACACAGATATTTCTCTCCTTTTTGTTTTCTAGAGCAGCAAATCCTAGTCAGATCTTACTGAGGTTCTTAGCTTTATGAAAGACCCTGAACAGAGGGAGGAAGCAGGTGATACCCCCACACTGTTTTGTCAATGGCTAACTTACACCCGCTTACACTACTCAGCAGTTCAGTGCCCCCACCTCACCCCTTCCCACTCTCTTTCAAGGCAGTCTTGCTAAGCTTGTCAACTACCTTCAGTTATTTTCCAAATCTTGGAAGACTCTTCTTACCCTTTTATGCAAAATTATCTCTTAATCCTAGGTTATAGTTTTGGGTGAGTTTGTAATATGGTAGCAGACAAAACATAATTGGTTTGCTGTTTTACAATAATAATTCTCGCATTGGTTTGGCATATGGATTAGCAAGAATATGTGGAAACCAAAGAGACAAATGAAGATCATTTTAACAATAAAAATCCCACAAAAAATGATGAAAGATCCCAGGTAGATTTCCTCTTCAAGTTCTGTATCCTCAAACAACTGCCTGAAATCTTACAAAAGCTATTTTTTTCTATACCAAGAATCATTCTTTTTACTCCCTGGGGGTGGGATGAGACTCAGATGGGGTTAATGCATTAGTAACTACCAGCAGAGCATGCCCTTGTAGGAACAGAAGTTGGAAAAAGATTGAAATCTAGAGGTTGCTTCTGGGGGAAAGCTAAGAAAATACAAACATGCTTAGATCCATGAAGATGGATGAAGACTGAAAAAAGACAATGGTAAATGGAGAAATGGTCCAAAGTTGCACAACAGAGATCATATTAGGAAAGTGGAAGAAAAGGTTTGGTGAATACATCATATGAGGGAAAAGGAAAGTGAACTCAATCCTTATGGGGCATATGGGATTTATTAGAGAATTGGATTCAAAATGTAAAATTTCTAAGTGTACTGATATTACAACTTTTCAGTAAGAAATGGGAGGGTTCCAATAATTAGGGTAATCTGTCCTGTATCAGAACCTATAGCTCTAGGTAATAAGGAAGTAGGTTGGAGTTTGGGGAAGGAATTCAAAATCAAAGGTTTTGTTAAAAGGAATAGCCATTTTAAGTATTCCAAAGACTGCTTAAGACTTTATTCAAGCCAAGGGAGTCACAGCAAGCCCTAAGACAGAAGACCAAAAAGGGTAATGGCACCACAAGAATGAAATACAAGAAGGTACACACAGTCAGAATAAGTCAGAGACATGAAGATGAGCCTAGGAAAAAGGTCAGAACATCAGGAAATCATGTCATTGTATAGACAGAAAAGCAAGAATGGGAGATAGTTCCAAAGTCCCAGGGCAAACCTCTGTTTCCCTTTTCTTCATGTGCACTCCATGGCTGCTGTGTTTTACTCCTAAACAATCACATCTATATCCCTACTCTTCCTCCCTCCCTCCAATTTCACTGCCTTCTTGCATATTCACAGAGCAGCTGGAGGAATTCCTCGGATATGAGAGGAGGCCTGCAAAGCACAGTCTCCAACTGACTTCTCACACCTGCCTCCCTCTTTTGCTTTTGTCCTAACACAATATAAATAAACAATCACAGTGTTATATTTATTGTCCTTACCCATATTCTGCTGCTGTAACAGAATGCCACAGACCAGGTAATTTATAAAGACGTTTATGTTGCTCGTGGTCTGGAGACTGAGGTGTCAAAGGGCACAAAGCATTATGTTGTTAAGGACATCTGTGCTGCATCATAACTTGGCAGAAGATGAACGATCATGTAAGTGCACACACACACACACAAAAAAAAAAAAAGCATCAGGGGTGGACTGGTTTTGGTAATGACCTGCTCTTGGAATAACAAACCCATTCCCAAAACAATGCATTAACCTATTTACAAGGTTTTCCCCCTTGTAGCCAATCATCTCTTTATTTAGGCCTTGCCCCAACATGCTGCATTGGGCACCAAGATTTCAACCCACCAATTTGGGGACACATCAAAACCACAGCACCCACAGAAGCAAAGGCAAAGAAAAAATGGGCTGAGGCCATCAGTAGATAAGAAACGTCCAAAACGTTAAGCAAAACAGAGAAATTCCCACCAAGGAGAGATCAGACACAACTGCATTCTAGAATGTTCCTAAAGGGGATTTTTTTTAAAAAATGAATAAAGCTGTAAAACATTCTAATATTTGCAAGTACAGGCCTCATAGAAAACAACTGAGGGAAATCAGAGTTTGTTAAGCCAGGCTAACATTGAAGATTTTCACATCACAAACCAAAATTGTAGTATATTCCCACATAAATGGAGATACACAATTGCCCTCAGATTAAAAGGTAAGTGCCTTAAAAAAAAAAAAAAAAAAGAAGAATGCCAATGAATTACTAAGATGCAACTAAAGCCTATAATGTAGGAAACACTCTCTATTTATCAAGGTCATTTCCCATTAACTGAAATAAAGCGTGTCAGTAGACCTGGCAAGACACCAAGGACAGAGCTCACAGACAACCTTTTACTGTCTTGTTAATACAGATATCAAGAAAATTGATGTCTGATGATATTGTTTATCTTATATATGAGGAGAATCAGCCATATAGAAAAGAAAAGCATCACGATATACAAACAGAAAAACACAAAAAGGGTTGTATCATAATTATTACTTTCTCTATTCACCAAGCTTCAGTTAGATAATACATAAAATAGAAAAACAAGATATTGTGCAAAAATACTGTCAAGAAATAATATTACTCTTGAAAGTCAAAAAAGGAGAATTTATTTTCCTCTTTAATTAATTTTTATGCATTAAAATTTAAGTAGAAGGAATGAAGTATAAAATCAAGTAATCTTCCATAAATGAAAACCTAAATTAAGATGTGGAAATGCATGGTAAAAGGTGAGCAGCAGGAAGTACCAATATCCTGAAGCCCACTAGGACCAATAGGAGTTCCAGAAAGAGAAAACACATTTATGGAGTAAAATTACCAGGGATATGAAAATAAGGAAATTCTGTGAGATCCAGAAAAGATACATAAATTTAATCTTGAACTAAGTTACATATGAACATGATGAATTTTAGAAAGACAAATGCCTAGCCATTATCTTCCTGAAACTTCAAATATCAAGGAGAGAGAGAAGATTCTGAAACTTTTCAGGAAAGAGAGTGTTTTTTTGTGTTTTTTTTTTTTTTTTTTTTGTGGTACCGGGGATTGAACTCAGGGGCACTCGACCACTGGGCCACATCCCCAGCCCTTTTTTGTATTTTATTAGAGACAGGGTTTCACTGAGTTGCTAAGTGCCTCGCCATTGCTGAGGCTGGCTTTGAACTCGTGATCCTCTTGTCTCAGCCTCCCAAAGTGCTAGGATTACAGGCGTGTGCCACCACGCCCGGCAGGAAAGAGAGTGTTTTAGTCAGCTTTTCCACTGCTGTAACTAAAAGACCTGACAAGAACAGTTTTAGGGAGGAAAGTTTATTTGGGGGCTCATGGTTTCAGAAGTGTCAGTCTATAGATGAAGTACTCCATTCTTCGGGTCCTGAGATGAGGTTGAAGAACATGGCAGAAGACTGTGGTGGAGGAGGGCAGGGGAGAACTTGGTGCCGAGGAAGCAAAGAGAGACTAAGCTGAGCTCACAAAATGTATACCCCAAAGGTACGCCCCCAGTGACCCCTTCCTTCAGCCACTCTCTACCTGCCTACAGTCACCCATCAGGGGACTGATGCACTGATTAGGTTAAAATGTCCATCACCCAACATTTCACCTCTAAGCCTTCTTGTATTGCCTCACACATGAGCTTTTGGGGGACACCTCACTTCCAAAGCATAACATAGAGAATATAATCTATTTCCTCCCAAGCAATATCAGTGAGACTGGCATTGAAATTCTCTTTAGCCTAAGTGGTACAACAGGAGAAAAGACGGAGGGCTTCAAAGAATGAATGGGGTATCCATAGTGACCTGCCACCAGCTAAAATATCAATCATATGTGGAAAAAAAATCAAACCCAAAAATACTCAGAAATTTTGGGCTGTCTTTTGATAAAATTAATTGAGGTATAAAATGTAGCAGAAAGCACTAACAGTGAAAAAATACAAAACATGAAAAACAGCAGAACTTACCTAGAAAAACAGCAAACTGAATGTGGGAAAATAATTTCATCAGATTAAAATTGCAAGGGGTTCAAGATCACATAGGAGTTAAGTGTCACAGCACACACCTGTAATACCAGCAATTTGGGAGGCTGAGTCAGGAGGATTGAAAGTTCAAGGTCAGCCTCAACAACTTAGCTAGGCCCTAAGCAACTTAGTGAGAACTAGACTCTAAGTAAGTAAATAAATAAATAAATAGGGTTGGGGATATGACCCAGTGGTTAAACGCCCCTGTGTTCAATACCAAGTACCAAATGGTGGGGGTGGGGGGAGTAGGAAGAAAGAAAAGAAAGAAAGAAAAGAAAAGAAAAAGATGACTCAAGAAGTGAACATCTTCAGAAGTGAAGAGAGGACACCAAAAACAGATGAGATGAATAAGAAGATAAAGGCCTTACATAGGTGATGAAACTGCCTTTTACTTTTCCTCTTATCCAAAAGAAAAGAAATGAGTTTTCACAGTGAAATTCATTTTTGAAACATTAAACAAACTTAAACGTGGCAGAATTTGAGAAATGAGGAACATATAGGGGATTCTTCACCTGCACAGAACATGATGCTTAATTAGATTGGATCATTAGGCAAAGGAAAGAGCAGCTTCCAGCTTTGCAGCAAGGATAATTTGCAAAGTTAAAATTACACAAATGAACATTGCTTATAAGATTACACCTTGGGGAATAAATCTTTAGATCAAAGCATGGGCGACTTAGTTATGCTTATGCACAGAATGTGGACGTTTCACCCCTCCTTCTTATATTCTGATGATATACAAGTTAAAGCAAAGGTAAGAAATGCTGGAAGAACACAGCAGAAAGAAGAATGACAAAAATACCACTGTCCCAGTGGACAATCTCTAACGTTGAGGAATACTTTAAATATAGAAAAAAATTGAGGCTGTGATATCTTATTCAGAGGTACATATTTAACCAAAATAGAACTAAAAATAATGACATAGCTTTCAAAACCTTGGAGCAGAGTAAAGAAAAAGGTTGTATTAATGAGCTAAATTTGCCACTATTATTGCAGACCATGGATTTGTGGTGTCTAAAGCTTATAAATCATAAGGTATAGACACAATTTTTTTAGATAATTGTAGAAAATTACAAATGAAAAAAAATACAAAACTCAATGCAGATACAATCTTAGTGTTATTCTGGGGTTAGTATATGTTTTCATTCTGATATCTTTGGGGCCATAGATGGATGCAGATTTGAAACGAGATTTAATTTACTTTGTAAACACTTTTTATCCATTTTATTGCCTTATTTGTTTATTGGCTTATTTATTTTTGCAGAACAAGAAGAAAAGTGTTAAAGAAGGAAATGCTTGAAGATTTTTAAGTTGTTTTCTGAGCTAGCATAATTCAGTAACAAGAATGATAGAAAAAGCGCACTATTTTTGTTCCTATTTCTGTTCCTTCTATCGTACACACTGCCTCCCCTTGTACTAGAATTATATTATTTTGGGAAGTGGCCCAAGTGCTTTTGATGTGCATGATTAACATTTAAAATAATAATGCCAACTCATTTTGTAACTCCTAACCGAATGGCTCTCCCTTACACACTGTGACCTGCTGGCTGAGGGATGCCTGGGTTTCCGGAGCATGAGGATGAGGACAAGTGAATGCTGCCTCTTGTTCTGCATATGCAATGAGTGTCCATTAAGCTCATTAATTCATGAGCACTCTTTATTTTAATACTCTTAGGTGTCTTGGCATTTAGGTCACCTTTAGTTTCAAGCTGACATTTACCTCACACTGAAATTAATGAACATTCAGGGACAGTTCAACAAATTCAAGAATCCCCTGAAAATGAGAAACTCTTCAGAATCCAGAGACGGGTTACATTATTTTTGGCACAAGAGGTCTGAGTTATAGGATCTACATTGACTCCAGTGAGGGGCAACTTGTCAAAGGATCACTGTTAACTAGTCTGCCTGGGCTAGGATTCCCCTCCTTCCCACAGGTTTGTCTTTATCATAAGATTAGAAGGATCAGGGCATGAATTGTAATACCTCATTTCAAACCAGGGAGAATTTTCTGTCTTAGCCACAAATTTATAGAATAAATAACAAATACAATATAAAACAATGTTGCAATGAGAAATATTATGGTAATTGAAATCGTTTGTTAAAAACAAAATTTAGCGTTGGCAGAAATGCAATCTATCTCTAAGGGACCTTACATTTTATGTAAATGTTAATATCAAACATATTGCCATGTCTTGAGCTTTGTAACAATTTTGCAAAGTTATGGAAGATGATGACTCCTTTTGTCCAGTTTCAGTGCTGAAAAAGAAAAAAAAGAAAAAACGTTTATAAACAAAAGACATTTATTGCCCACAGTTCTGGGAAGTCCCAAACCAAGGCAGATTCAGTGTCTTTTGAGGAAGTAGCAATACAGCTCTCTGGAGTATCTGTTATAAAGAGTCAGTAGCCCCACTCATGATACTTCTACCTTCATGACCTTATCACCTCCAAAAGGCCCAAACTCCTAATACCATCAACTTGTTGATGAGATTTCAACATTAAGATTTAGGGAAAAGCAAAATATTCAAACCATAGCAATATCTATCCCATTTGAAGAAAGCGAGGAATATTTACTATGGTGGAATTAAGGTGAGGCAATAGTAGTGTTCTGACTCCCTCCCTTTCCTTCTGAAAAATAAGGGGAAAATATGGAAGATGTCCTTCCTGTGCCAGATAGAGGACAACATTCTTATGATCATGAATGAAAAGGGAAGACTGGGACATAGGTCAGCTGTATAATATTGCCTGGCATTTGTGAAGCCCTGGGTTTGATCCCCAGCATTTCAAAATAATTAAAAATATATATATAAAAAATTTAAAAAAGAAGGGAAATGAAGTTTGCATTAGATCACAACATGCATAGAAATACCACAGTGAACGTCATTAATATGTACAACTAAGATGTGTTCATGAAAAAGAAAAAGAAAGGAATGGAACGTTGAGTCTGAAAAAATCTGTAGAGACGTCTTGTTAAAATAACTGTTATCTTCCATTAGTTTCCTATCACAGGTACTTTTTGGCAGTTGCATCCCCCTGTTCAAGCTCAGAGAAAGCGTTTAGATTTTGCCACTTCATTGACTCTTCATTTCCTTTTGAGGTCTCCCAGGTCATGTAAAACTTACATTAAATACATGTCTATGCTTGCTTCCTGTCTGTCTGTCTTATGTCGCTGGTTCTCAGGCCCACCTGAAACCCCTCAGGAGTCTCTAAGGAAAGTTTCCCCTTCTGTATAGCTCTGAGTGTGGAGACCATCATTAGATTCTCCTGACTTCTGAGCAAATTTGTACGGTGGCATCTGGAGAACGGAGCGTTCCCTGATGAGAGACAGGAGAGGGCTTGCCAGCATGCCCCCATGGCTCAGCGGAGCTTTGTAACCCCTGCTCTCAATCCCTGCTTCATTACATTGACCTCAACATTGAACATTCAAATGCAAATTAGATAATATCTGTACTTAATGACTAGCTCAGAGTTTTGGTTTCAAATAAGTATTGGATTTTTTTTGTTTTGTTTTGTTTGTTTTTCCATCCCCACGGAAGGTGGTCCAGTCACATATTTAATAAAACAAATAAACAAAAACACTTAAAATGTGTCTTCAATCCTCTGTCCATTAACTGGTTTCATATTACATTTTTTAAAATGTCATTTGTTATTTTTGCCATACACAGTTACACTTAAACTCATGCCCATGGATTGGGTCTGCATTTGGGGTTCAGGAATCGAATTGCCCTTTTCTATCCAAAGGGAGAAAATTATCCTCTTCATGTCTAAGAAATGGCAGCACCTTAATTTATAATTCAAAAGGGGAAATAACACACATGTGGCTGTCAGCAAAGGGGAAGCACTTTAGAAATGGCTTTTGTGAAAGATTATGCCATCTGCCTACTGTACCATATCACTAAGTAGGGGAAAGGATGTTTCCTTTGATCAAAACACGACAAGGAGCACGTTCCAATCAATAAATGAAGAATCTAATCCTGCAAGCTGTCAGAGTCACAAAGAGAGAAAGTGAATGCTAATGACAGGAAGCAAACATGTTTATTGTAGAAAGGTTACTGGTGAGAGGCCTGCTCAGCCTCCTAAGGAAAGGCCAGGGAAAGCATTACCCACAGACCTTACACCTGTCATCTGTTTCCCGTGAAAAAATTAAAACATGGTATTTAACACATCAGGCTTCCAAATCTGAAAGAAAAAGTATATACCCATGTCTTCTCTCAACAAATATGACAACTGGTTCACGCCTACATAAAAGTGTCCTCAAATATTTATGAGTTTGTCCGTGTATTTAAAAACACATGTAAATATTGGTAAACAGACACAAGAGTGGAGAAGGGAATAGAACAAATCCTCACCAACTCACCAACAAAACATGAAATAAATGTCATGATTTTGCCGTTCTTATTGTATCTATTGTTTTTTCTTACTGTTTTCTTTCTTTCTTTTTTTTCTTTGTTTTCCTTTATGGGAACTTTTTAAAAACACAGACCAAAAATGTCCTTCATTCCTAAATATTTCAATAAGAACCTTTTAAAAACACGGACCCTTCTTACAAAACAGTGCCACTATTTTGCCTGACATGATGTAAAATTACAAAATGTAATTTTCCTTGTCCTCTACAATTTCATCAAAAAAAAAAAAAAATTCTGCTTTAAAATGTAATTGGGCAATTAATCTTTTGAATCAGGATTGGATAATGGTGATAAGGATGTAAAAGTAATAAATTAACAAATAATCTGAGAATAAGCTCACAAGGTAGTGTAGTTGAGTAAAAATTGTGGCCAATATTCAATCTATAAAAACTCCAATTAAAATAGTAATTATTATAATTATTGGTGGTATTTATATTATTAATGCAGTTCTTATGTTGTAAAGGTAAGAAGTACAATGCGTTTTTGAGAAGTAAAATGTTTGTGATAGTTAGCCTGGAACAATGTTCCTGGACACAAGAGTGTTATAAGTAATGAAAGTCAGAAAAGAACAAAAAAGTTTTTCCTATTCAACATCACAGGCCTACTCTTAGAGATGTATTCTGAAAAATGAATCTAGACAAAACAAAATAGACTATATGTTCACAAATTTTTATGACAGTGTAATTTTAAGGGTAAAAGTGTAATGGGGAAAACAGGTCAGCCTATTATTACACAAGTCAAGTGAATGCATATTAGCCCAGGGTAATATAACCTACTCATTAAAATGAGGAATATAAAAATTGAAAAGCAGCATGGAAATTTTTTAAAATAAATAAAAAGAATAAAAAAATAAAAGCCATATGTATATGTGAGCAGTTACAACATAAGAAAGTGTAGGATTGTGGGTTAACTGATCAAAAGACACATAAAAGTGAAAGCAATTTTGTTAGAATTGGAGGACCATGAGTAAACATCAAGAAGCAACACAATGCATTCTTTATTTACAGTTAACTTAATATTATTCATGGAGAAAATGCCATAGGCAAATACCAAGAAACATGAACACTACCAATTATCACAGTACCTTTAAATAACCACTTGTAATATGTTTGTACATATTCATGTGTAGGAACGTGATGATTTTCTTGTATACTCTGACATATTCTGAATGTTTTCTTACACCAGTAAATATTTTTAATTCAATTTATTCAACCATTCCATATCTAATGATTAGGCTGTTGACAGTATTTCTTTAGTAATAGTAATAGTACAGGAGTAAATACCCCAAAACCTAAACCAATGACTTGCTTATCTCTGAGGGAAACTATTCATGGTCATTTTCTCTCATCCTTGACGTTATTTACTTTCATTACATGTATTTTATTTACAAAGAAACTGAGCATTCAGATGCTAAGTGATATGTACAACATAACTGACAAATGCCAAGCCAGGAATAAAACCTGGGTCAATGAAATAAAAACTTATATCTGGCATCCAGAGTTTGTGATCAACCTATGTAAGCCCGGGTAAACACCAATGTTTACAAGGAAGAGATGCTAGCAAGTAAAATTACTGTGTAAGAATTTAGTGAAAATGTTGCTGAAATGCTGTCTTAAAAATAGATGCACTCATAATAATTATTACATTACATAATATAGCCCATAATATATACATTCTTTTTACATGCATATGTATGCATATGCTGTATGGATGTGTGTATACTTGTACATGTGCATACATACAGGTCCTTAAAATGTTAAAATGCTGATAAAATCTCACTCATGGTTTTTATTGTCTTTCCTTTAAGTTGGAAGGCAAACCCACCTTTTTATATGCATCTCTTCTAAGAATATTCACTTGCAGAAAATTCCTAAAATACAGCTAGAAAACAAAATAAGATTCAAATAGAATGATGAATAACAATCTCAATTAAATATAATTTTGTTTTCATTTATTATTTTGGCAATAGCTAAAAAAATATGTGCTGTGTATGTACACATATGAAAATTTTTTGCTTTTTCTATTTTTACATTTTACAATTAATTTATTAGGATGTACGAATAGAACAAATTTTAAAAACGCATAGCATAGGTATGTGGTATGCTAGCTATTCTGTAATACTTTATTAGAACAATGTTTTCTATAAGGAAGTATAAAAGACATTGTATTTAGGATTTTAAATATTGTGTTCGACGCCTCTTACTATATTATCCAGAATGTATTTTCTATTATTTGATCAACTTTCCTTTTTGGACAATTAAGTTGCTTCCAATTTGTCACCTTTCTTAATTATTCATATGAATATGCTCATAGCGATGTCTTTACATACTGAATTTGGTTTTTATGAATTTTTATATCGAGAATATTCTAAAAATTTGAAATGATGAGTAAAAGAATTTTTGAAAGTAAGGTTTAATCATTACTGCTAACTTACTCCAAGAATGCTTATTTTTTTAACCACACATCAATTACTTAAAAATACTAACTGCCCTGTAATCTTGTCCAAGTAATATTTATTTCAGCAGAAGGAGATAAATTTGATTGAAAACTGGCAACATTTTCTAAAACTAATATTTTTTTTTCTTTAATTGGTGGTAAAGTGAGTCCAGTGACTTTAGCATTTAACTATTCATGCTGAGATTGACCAATGAATGGAGTTTTGTTCATCACGCCCAACATAAGCTTTTTCTTTATTAGGAGTGTTACAGGATAACTGTTATATTGTTAAAAGTTACAAAAGAAGTTGTATATATTTCAATATGAGAGTCATAAATTGTGCAGGCTCAGGCTACCTGGATTATTTTCCCACTATTAGCACATTCTGCATGACCTATGAATCACTTCTCTTCTCTGTGACATAAAGAGCTAAAGGATAAAGCAAGATAATCATACAATGTATCGTGAAAAAAATTATCCCACAGAAAATGTGGGTAGCAATCGCTATTATTGGTAACTCTTTGTGTATTCATCTGATATAATGTCATCTTTTCTAACATTAAGCCCTGTTTGCCTAGCTTTCCTAAAAAAATAACTTATCATGGTGTATTAATATTGAATTCACCTTGTTATATTTTATTTAGATAACTTTACCATATCCAAAAGTGGAACTGATTTGTAAGATTGCAGTGGGTCATTCTTACAACATTAGTATAGAGGATATAATGCTAAAATATATTTCAAATGTATGCTTGTTTATATTTTAAAACATCTTTAGTTAGGATTATCTATGCTTAAAAATTTGCAAGAATTCTTTAGCTATGTTTAATTATATTAATGTAGCATCATATTTGAAAATGTATAAACAAAAATATCAACGATTAAATGCTTACCTGAAATCAGACACAATTTTTTTAACTTTTGAAATTTTTCAACTTTGACAAGACAAAGTATTTGTGTGCATCTTAGCATATTTGTGTGAGGTTGGGATATTCTAGATAACAACAAAAATAAGAAAGAGAAATTTCCAGAATCATCTCTTTCTTCAAGTTGAAGTCTGCTGGGGCAGTTCAGAGTGAATGCAGGAATGGACTGTGCAAAGTTGAAAACATAGAAACTTAATAAAGATTTACACACACACACCAGTATTTTTTGTTTTGTTCTTGTTTTCAGTAATTTTGTTTTGTGTTTTGTTTTATTCATTTATTTATTCACAGATAGATTAAATGTTTTCAACGAAATCATCCTACTAAATCCCCTAGATATATTTGGCCTGATTTGATGACACAGTTCAAGAATTCTGAACTAATATAAAAGAAAAGAAAGCGGAGAAAAAGTCACACAGTAGGAGCCAATGTCAAAAGACAGACATGTAAGCAAAACTATGGACTAAATCCCTTGGAATTACTTCTCCTCTGGGCACCTTTTATAAGTGTTTTATAAGTGTGTTTCCCTTTGTGACAAGAAAGAGCCTTCACTGTTCCGTAATTTTGGTTGCCATTCTCTAGAATTTAACCTGATCTTTTACATGTCCTTTGGAAAAAAAAGAATTCAAAAAATGAATAGAACTATATTGTAGAATATCCTTCCCTTGACATTTGAGCCTCTCCTCATTTTGATTCTTATTTAATGATTATGTATTTTTATGACTCAGCTTTTTTTTTTTTTTTTTTTTTTTTTTTTTTTTTGTGGTGGTGCTAGGGATTGAACTCAGGGTCTTGTGCATGTACTCTACTAAATGAGCTATATCCCCAGCCCATGACTCAGCTTTAAATTGCATTCTCTCTAGTAAACATTTTTTGAGGTTCTGTGTTTTGGTAACTTTCTCATGTGATTACTGGCTACTTTTATGATCAACACAAATATACACTATAAAGTATATGTTAAATCTTATATGCATTTTTATCTATTCATTTGTCTAATTTTTACTGTGTTGTAGTTCTTTGTGTATTTGGATGTGACCTTTGTTGGAAAATGTTTTGTCTGTTTAATTCCTTTAGAATCCTCTGATGACCAGAATAATTGTAAAGAACATTATATACATGCATAAATGTAAATTTATTTTTATGTATACATAAATATATATAAATGTTTATAAATATACATAAATACACAGACATACTAATTTATTTATACTTATACATAAACAGCACACATTTACTTAGGCTTCACACTTGTGAATTGTTTTATCTTTTTATGTTAGCATTGGTATTGCTCCCAGACAAAAAGAAAGGCACCAATCAGAAAATTATTCGAAATTTCAGTCTATGTGCCTAGTTTCATAACTTGTACTAAATACTTGAAAGTGAATTTCTACATTACACACACAGAGTGGCCCTGGATTCAAAAGAGTTGAGATGAGCCAAATATCTCCAATTTTGCTTTTTTCTACCCCTAAGACTCATTTGAAATTGTTGAACAAAAGCTGTTTGTGAACACTCCTTTCTATTGATATTGATGATATCACACTCAGGTTGATTTGAACCAGCTAATTCCTCTTCTTCATACCCTCTCTGGCTTCTCATTTTTCCTCTAAATATTGATGTGATAAATATTCAGACCCTTGTCCGCATTCTCTACTCCATTCTTCTTATAACCAGCTAATAACTTCTTCAGGCTTCAGCTATCCTCTCGTATGCCAAAGAAGTCAAAGATACATCTCCATCCTGGACCACTTATCTAAGAATCAGATGTGGGTTTACAACAGCCTTTTCCAAATAAATGTTTTAGCCTGCCATATTCAAAATGGGACCCTTAAATTCTATACACCACCAAACACATTCCTGATTTAGTCATCCATCTCTCTAAAATGCCACAAGAATGTCTTAACTACCAAGGACAGAAATCCAAAATGTTCTTCAATGGCTTCTTTCCCTTTATCCTTTCTCCATAATTTTTATCAGCAAATTCTATAAAGTTCCTGCTATTGGAATTACTACATAGTGTAGCAATCACCTTTTCCAGATTGAATTGTGTGTCCTATACTCAAAAGATATACCTAAACCCTAATCACCAATACCTAAGAAGGTAAACTTATTTGGAAATAGAGACAATGAAGATGTAATTACTTAAGACATGATGTGGTCATATTGGAGTAGGGTAGGTCTGTAATCCAATGTGACTGACATTCTTATACCACCTGCAAGTGATGACAGAGACACACAATATGAATGCCATTGCAGTCAAGCATCTATTAGCCAAGAAACGCCAAAGGTTGTTGACAAAGCTCCAACACCAAGAAGAGGTGAGAAAGCACCCCATTAGATTCAGATGCTCAGCTGTCACCTAGATTTTGGATTTCTAGTTTCCAGAACTATGAGACAAGAAACTTCGGTTGATTTAAGTGTGTGTTACTATGCTTGAGCAGCCCTAGGAAACTAGTAGACCACCCCTACAAGGTTTTACAGGATTTGGCTCCCAACTTCCCTTGTGAATTCATCTCCTATCATTCTCTTCCAAGTCCACCAGACTCCCACCACTCTCTCCTACCTTCCATTTCCTGAACTTTTCAAGATTATGTGCCTCAGGGTCCCTGTGCTACCTGCTACAGGAATGTTCTGACCTCAAATCTTTGCATAGTTATCTTCCCTTCCAATTCAAGTCTCTGGGTCACATCCTCATGAAAACATCAGTCCTCCTCTCCTAACTAAAATATCAATCATGCCTACTCACATTACCTTGATTTGCTTTCATTACAACATTTTACTTTTTTAAAATATTGGTTTACACTCTTGTAGTCTACCAAGTTGTTAAGCTTTGTGAGTGTAGGGGCCTCATCTCGCCCACTGTTTGCTATGGTCTCAATGTGTCCCTCTAAAATTCTTGATATGCTAATTTCCAAGGTGACAGTGTTAGGAAGTAGAGATGTGGGGGAAGGGACCTCATGAATGGGCTCAGTATCCCCACAAAATAGGTCCTAGGGAGTTCATTGACTCCTTCTGTCATGTGAGGACACAGTGAGAAGCACCATCTATTAACCAGTGAGCAGCTCTTCATCTGACACCAAATCTAATAGTGCCACAATCCTGGACCTACCATCTTTTTGAGCTGTAATGAACAAATATCTGTTGTTTACAAGATACAAAGTTTGCATTTTGCAGTAAAACCCAAAAGGAATAAGACACTGCTATATCCCCCTGTATTTAGAATGATATATGACATAAGAAGATGTTCAGCAAATATTTATGAAATAAAAGATGCATGTAACAGGGATATGCAAACCAAAACCATAACAAATTGCCATTTCACATTATATGAACTATTTTTTAAAAATTGTATGTATTCTTGATGCCCTGGTATGTGGATCCTTGCTGACCCAGGAGGGACTTCAACTCCCCTGTAGATTAATTCCTGAGGTAGCCAACAACCACCTGTGAGCCTCCCTTTCATATGCAAACTTATTGATCCAGAATCTAGAAGCCCAATGCCGTCTCTGAATTTTAGGATACAAGTTTCCCCTACCCCAATTTTCCCAGGGTCAGGTACAACATAGCTAGAGACAGCTCCTACACATACTCTGAGGTTACTCAAACTTGCCAACACCAAACCTGCTCATTCTGCCTTGCCTCTTCTGTGCAAACTTCAATGAAGTTTCTTTTCAATGCTTTCCTCTCTCCTCTTCTGCCTTCTGATAAATTCTAGTGCTTCCCAAGTGACCCTGTGTGGTTTAGATGTCCCCCACTTTTAGGGACTGTGAGTAACAAACTATTTTTTCAAAGTAACATTCATCTCCTAATCTGTTGGCCTCACCATACCTGGATAATAAAAAAACCTATGATTTGACCCCAGTAATTTATTTGTTCTTTTTTTTTTTTTTCTTTCTAGGTATGGAACTAAAAGAAATAAAAACATGTATTTATCATAAATTTGCACATGAATGTACATAGCAGCATTACTCATGAATCTGAGAAGGTAAAAATAACCCAACTGTTCGTGAACTGAAGAACAGGTATACGAAATGTCCTGTATTCAGACAATAGAATATTGTTCATCAAAGCAGCGATGATTCATGCTGCCATATGGACAAAACTTGAAAACATAATACTAAGTGAAATACATTAGTCACAAAAGTCTGTGACATGATTCTATTTATATTAAATGACCAGAGTAAGCAACTGGTAGAATAAACCCATTCATACAGACAAAATTAGTGTTTGCTTAGAGCTGAAGCTTGGAAGGATGGGTGAAAGGTAAAAGATTTTAATTTTGATTATGATAATGCTTATACAACTCTGTGAATGTACTAAACGTAATTGAATTGGGCAGTGCAAATGGATTAATTGTATGGCATATGGACCATATCTCAAGTTGTTATAAAAGTACATAATAATGATTCACCCTTATGTGGGTCTAAGTATGCACCACCCTGAGCACTTCTTGTATAGTAATTCTGATGGTCTAGGCTCAAAGTCTGAGTGTCACACTACCTTTGTGGATATTATTGCTATTCTACCTTGCTCATTACAACAGATTAAGTATTAAAAGGGGAGCCAACACTCCGGGAGAGAACAGCCTTAGGATAAAACTAAGATGTTTTAGAAACAAATAAGCAATGACCAAACAAAATTTGAATTCATACATTCAGACAAATTAATTAGGCTACTGTATTGTTCAAACAACATTAGGCTATTATACAAAAGGAGTTTTATGGTAAGCATAGACAAAGATGAATGAAATTTAAAAAATATAACATAATAACAAGATATCCTGTTGCACACATGGGTGGATGGAGGCCTGTGTGGGATATTAACTACAAGTATTCCAAATGTATATTTTGTAAGTGCAGAAGTTATTATTTAATTCAACATTTGATAATAAAGTATAAAACTTAAAAATAAATATAGGAGGAAAAAGGACTAAAAATTATTAGAACCAATAGTTATTAGAGTAAAAAAATAAGAGCCATTCAGGAAATACTAATCAACTGAAAAATAAAACAAAGTTGGATGGAAAATTTTTTTAAATACATCAATCATTAAAGGGAAAAAAAATTCCAGCAGCTTAAATAATCTAGATTCTCAAATTCTGCAAATTAATATCTATTTTTGTAATTATTTTAAAAGCTCCATTATAAGTAAAAAGGCACATGAAGTTTTAGCTAAACAGATACTTAAATAAAAATTTTGGACTAATAAGTCACAAAAAGAAAGAAAGACAACAGATTTGACAACAGTAACAATACAGAAAGTTGTGACTGAGGTGAAAACTATTAAAAAAAGGACAAAGAGGAATATTTTATAATCGTGAAAGGTGTAATCGCTAAAAACAATATAATAGTCATGAGGCTTTTTGCACTGAAGAATATAATAGTGAAATATATTAAAATAAAGCCTGTTAGAAATGTAAGGTGACATTGAAAAATCCTACTCACTTTTAATGAGGAATTTTAATATGCTTTTTTATACTTTTAATACCATGAATAGAGAAAACTACACTCAATTACAAAGGACTAGAAATTTTCTGTCATAATATGCAGATACAATATAAAATCTATGCCCAACAGAAAATATAAAAATCATTTTCAACTATATAGGCTGTGGTTTAAGATATTTTCTTTAAGAACCTCATTGATAGCGGAAGCAGCTGTGCATTTGAGGAAGCAGGAAGCATACGGGAACTATTCACTCTCTTCTCTGTTTTGCTGTGAATGTACAACTCACCTAGAAAAACAAACTATATTTTAAAAACTGTTTAAATGAAATCAAGTATTTCAAATTCTAACCATAATTCCATCCTAAACACTTTAAACAACAAAAGTACATCACACACACACACACACACACACACAGCTGACAATGAAACAAATATCTCCTAGTTCGATAACAAAACAAAATTCAAATTGAAGATTAGATACAAAAACTATGCAAAAAAAAAAAAAAAAAAAAAAAAAAAAAAAAAAAGCCAGCAACAGAAAAACACAAATATCAGTGGAATCAGGACAAAGTAATATTTAAAAATAAATCTATGGGTTTCTAACAATTGGTCTTAAAGCCTGTCATGTCCATCAATCAGAACCCCAGTGGTTCTGATTCTGGTGGTCTGGTTTAGGGCCTTTGGGAGGTCTCATTTTAATAAGCAGCCATGTTGACTTTGGTGAGGTGGTCCATGAGGAGCAATTTTAGAATCAGTAGGAGCAGAGCACCATATAATGAAAAAAAATTTTTTTTTGCTTTCTCCTCAACTTTGCTAAAGCATGATACTACTTCCCAAAGTCAACTCCCTTCAATTCCTACTTTTAACATTTTATGACAGCTTCATGAACAATTCAAGAAGGAACTTTGATTTCTTGATTTAAAATCCATGGAAATAACTGTTTTCCTTCATATTTCATGACTGAGTGGATGAAACAACGAATGAACTCATGAACGAACCCTTCGGCAAATGTGAACTTAGAAGTGACTTTTGGTTGGAGGTAAGAACACCACAGTACTAGCCACGGAATTCCATGCACTCACCCAAGGGCACAGACCAGTGCATACGGGAGCTAACTTTACCCTACACTCTAGCACTAACACCCGGGCATATGGGGAGAAGGAGCCAGAATAGGGGACTGAGAAGAAGGTCCCACAAAGAGGATGTGCATGTTTCCAGAAATAACATTTTGTTAACATCAAATAATACTGAAGAATAGACTAAATCGAGAACACAACTGTGTCTTTTGGGAATTCCGAGGTCTCTGATGAGCTTCACAAAAGCACAACAAACAAATGGAAAATGTATTAAATTTATCATGTTACTTACAAGTTGGGGAAATAGTGGCAATGTGTGTTTGTATTGTAGTGGCACCCCCTTTCTTTATAGAAAATTTTAACTGGGCTTCTCCAGAAATCTTCACCATAGCTGATTTTAGGACTGTCAGCAAAAAAGTCTCTATAAAAGAATTCAGTGAAGATAAAATTCCTATTTTTGTGTTGCCCTATTTCACTTGGCCAATGACCTGGAAGAAATCAGCACTCCAGGTCCTGGACACACCTTTACTTGTTTTTCATAAACATGTATCCAGTGTAGCAATTTGTAGAAGTGTGTTTGCAAATGCAAGGTGTGATAATAACAAGGACAAATTCTTTAACAAGGTCTCTGGCCTTGAGTTGGAGCTCATAGAGATGTCTACATTTCTAAGAAAAGTTACAATTTGGGCTCCATGATAACAGCTGGCAAGGGGGAATGAAGATAGGGGAGAAGAAGCTCTCCCCTTCTCAGGTGGTGTCCTTGAAGGGTTAACTTGCCCAGAACAGTGAAAGAGAAAAAAAAAAAAAAGAAAAGAAAACTGCTTTTATGTGAACTTCCATAAACTATACTTCTGAGCCCCTCCCCTTACTTGATTTGTATAAAATTCTAAAACTACCTGAACTCGGGGTTCAGGGGATTAATTGATCAACAGCGAGAGCTGTACCCTCTGAGCCGGCTGCAGCCAAAATAATAAAACTGTTTCCTGTTATCTTCGGTGCCTTGCCTGGTCTGTCCCTACTACAGTATTAATCAGATTTTTGTTGCTGTGACAAAAATATCTGAGAACAATACCATGGAGGAAGAAAACTTTATTTTGTCTTGTGGTTTCATAGGTCTTAGTCCATGGTCTATCAACTCTTGCTCTGGAGTGAGGTGAAGTAGAACAGCATGACAAAAGTGAATGGTGGAAAAAAATCTTCTCAACTCATAGAGCCAAAACAACAGACAAAGAAAGAGGAAGGGGCTGGGTTACAGATACACCCTGCAGGGCATACCCCCAATGATTCACTTCCTCCAACTAGGTCTCACTTCCCAGTAGTCCATTCAGCTATCCGTGTATAAATCTCTGATTAAAATCCACAGATGAGGTCAGAGTCCTCATAATACTCGTCATAATCACTGTCCCAAAGACTCACTTCTGAAACTTGCTGCATTGGGGACCATGCTTCCAACACATGAGCCTTGGGGAACATTTCAGATCCAAATGGTAACATCTGTAGAAGTTTCGCTGTAGAGGGGTGCAGAGGACTTTCTATTCTGAGCCTTCTGATCATCCTTAGTAGCTTGCCCAGGGCTCAGCCTATGCACAGTGAATTTTCAAATACCATTTGCTGGATTGAACTGAGAAGTCCAGTCAATCACACCATTCTCTTCAACTTGTTAATCCACAGGTTTTCCCCTGAAATGAAATAGTGACATTTGATTCAAATAACACTTATTGAACATTCATTATGTGAAAAGCACTTTTTCCAGCTGCTATTATAGGATGTTTTTATTTCATGTGAACTTGGGAATTTGGGCTAAAGAGGAAGTTTCAGTTAGTTGCAGAAGGTCATCTAATAACAGAAGTATAATAGCCAGTTAAGTACATTATGAACCAAAGGCTTATAAGACAGCTGACCTTTTGCAGACCCCACATATCTCCTAAAGAAGAAATAGAAGTTCTTGCAGGACTCTTAGGATCAAAGCAAGTCCAAGAAAGCCCAGCATTAATATTTAGCATGGAAGCTGCTGGCTCCCATACTTAGCTTTTCCAATTGTCATAGAATCTCTCAGGAAAATGTGGAGGATGTTGCTTTTCTGAAATTGCTTCAGCAGAACTCTACTCCCTACGGGGGTCCTTGCAAAGTGGAAACATAGCTCCTGGAGGGAATTGTACACCTTCCCTGAAAGATGCATCTAAACTTGCTAATACAGATGCTTTTACAATGAACTGGGGGTGAAAAGGTCATTTATAGCAGCATTAAATGACTGACCTTTACTTTTTGTTCTAAATTATCCTGTGATTGTACAGTATAATTCAGCAGCACAGAAAGCACTCGTCATGAGCCTATTAGAATGCCAACGATGGAATCTTGCCCAGTATTAAAGCAGCAGGTAGCTATACATAATGTTTTTATCTACATTTTATTTAGTATTACCACTGGGAAATGAAATGTTAGAAAATGTAATTTGCTGGAAGATTATTTTATTCAAGCTTGTGCTAACCGCACATATATAAATATCTTGCTCTGAAGGGAAAAGAAAATGTGAGCAGTGAAGAAGAATTTTCACCAACCCACTAGATTTGTTGGGCTGTCCTGATTTCTAACATGAACTGATCTACTATGAACGCAGGCAGTCTTAACATTGCCTGCTATTTGAATTTTTATTCTAAAGTTATTTTGCCCATTCATTGAATCTGAAAATCTCCATCACTTCATGATTCTTCTTCACACAATCGTTCTTTCTCTTGAAATCCATATCAATAAAATGAAATCTAAATTAAACCCAGGCCAGGACTACTTCTCACTACCATCTTGGATTTGGTAATTAAAAATAAACTCAAGTCATGCATGTTGGTGCATGCCTGAAATCTCAGCTATTCAAGAAACAGAAACAGGAGAATGGAAAGATCCAGCATAGGCAGCTTAGGAAGATACCATCTCAAAAATGAAATTACAAACAAAAGGTCTATAGCTCAGTGATAGAGCACTCACCTAGCATATATAAGGCCCTGGATTCAATTGCCAGTACAAACAAAAATAAAACTTCAAAAGATTAGACACATAAAGTATTATCTTTTTTTGTCTTCCAACTCTTTAAGCTCTACATTCATTCATAAATAATGAACAATGCATTATTAAAGAATTTTTTGCCCATGTTCACATTTAACCTTTATTACTTCTTGATGCAAATGATTTACCCAAATTTACTTCATGTTATATCAAGGAGTAGAGGCAGGGAACATTAAAGGTGGTTTTTATATATGTGGCATTGAACCATCGTGTATCAAACCATCCCAAAACCAAAGACAACCATTGCTAACATGTCTGATGATTGTGATCTGCCTTAGCTGGGGCTGGCTGATCCTGGATGGCTCACTAGGTTATCTCTGTTTTCTGCTAGAAAGTAGGTAGGCCGTGGCCTCTGATTTTCCCAGAGGTGATTCTAGGTTTAATCAGATGGTAGCAGAGAGGTGCTCAATAGGAAGAGAGTACAAGTGACAATGTGCATTCATTTTTGAACTTCTTATGTATGCTGCATTTGCCGATAGCCCACTGGTGAATGAAAGCTGCGTGAACAAGCTGGAAGTTAGTGTAGGAGGGAAATACAGGGAGAGAAATAAAGATGCCATTTTTAAAAATATCCTATCATAATAACTGAGTAAATTAGAAATTTTGAAACTAGCTCTTCTTTTGTGCATTCAGGACAGGACATAGAAGAAAAGCTGGAATTTGTGGAAGAATCTACAACTAATCTCAAAAATAGTCTACAGTGATACACTATGAAACAAACAAGAACTGTTGTGTTTGCAGAAGGTAGAGTCAAGCTCCAAAGGAGAATTCCAAAGGGAGTTTCTATTCAAATTACTGAACTCTGTTTAATACAGTCAGACAATTGGTAAACAAATAAGTGAGGCTTTATTGTCAATAAAACCTTACATATAGAAAGGGGTGGTGGGTCTGATTTTGCCTCACAATTATAATTTTTTACTTTTTTTTTTTTTTTTTTTACAAATTCCTATTCCTATCACGACTGTAACACAACAAATCAAATCAAAACTTTGTGGTTTAAAACAACAACATCTCGGAATTTTGTTGGGTTAACAACTTGAGGAGGAGCCTGGTAGGGATTTCTGTCCAATTTCTTCTGCAATTGAAGTCAGGTGGGCACCGGCACTGTTGTAGTCAGAGGCTTTCTGTTGACGTGGGCTAGTTTGGGCTTCCTTGCACCACAGTGGAACTGGTGGAGTTGAACTGCTCAAATTCCAGCTCAGGGCTCCAGTGAGTGTACTAGTCAGCAAAGGGTAAACTGAAATGTCTTTTATAAGCCAGACTTGAAAGTTACATAGCAACACTTGAATTGTGCCCCATTGGTCACAAAGGCTACATACAAAGAAATGAAAAATTAGACTCCAAAATGCCCTGATAGGTAAGTGGCAAGTTTCTAAACAAATATATGGGAATGGAAGAAAATGTGATGCCATTTTTGGAAAATAACCACAATCCACCAGGCAATAGCTTGTTTTCTCAAGATGTCAAAGCTTAGACAACAAATAAAGCCAATGAGGAACATGCCAGATTGCCAAATTAAAGAAAGAGCATACATACCCTTTGAATTCACAAAGAAATAGGCTTAAATTCTGGCCCGGGTATTCAACTTTGATTTATTCATTATACAAGATCAATTAGGTGCCAAGTTTAAATAAGCACATTTGATTGCTACTTAATAACTTTAATTCTTATTTCTTTTAGTAAAGTGATAGTGTATAAATATCTCATTGGGTTTTTCTTAGGTCTTAAAAGTTACAGAAGATAATATATCTCTGACAGTTCCTAGAATAAAAGACCTTTAGTAAATGGTAGTTATTCTCCTTTATATCATCATCATACCATCCATGTCATTTAAGGTAACTGAATTTGGATACATAATATAAGGATTCAAAGATAATATTCTCCTGTAGAAATATAGAGTCTGACTATGTTGGGTTCAAAACAAGACATGCTAAGAACCTGGCACAAAGGTGTCACTTAAAAAATAGATCTCTCTCTCCTTTCTTCAGTGGAGACAACATATGTGAATTAAAACCGACATTTCCAAAATGAGCCAAAAGACTTTAACTTCAGACAGTTTCCTTTAGCAAATCTCTGAGTGACTATTTTCTGTGAAGGATAAGAACTTCTCAGTACCTAACATTCCAATCAAAACGTACAGAACATTTTCAAATATAAATAATGCTCTACTTGCTAATGATAAAAGCAGTTATAGCGTCTTATAGTTTTGAATAGCATTTACATTAAGTAGGAGGAAATATAATATTTACAAGACACAAGAGAATATGTGGACTTTTATCACATACAGAAAAGAATTCAATGGTATTTCTTTAATATGTGAATCTTAAGAATTCTGCTAAAATAAATCACCTATCATTTCTAAACCGAGAATGCTACAATTTACATCTTTGGCTCCAATACTGTTCCTCACATCTCTATCCCCAGTTCCTTATGTCCTCATTGATTTCAGGATCTGAATAGCCCACTGATGTTCCAACTCAAGAATACCAAAACCAAACACATAATTTGTTTTTTTGCAAATCCATATGTCCTTTAGATTCCTATATATTTCTCTAGGAAACAGGCATCCCAGATAGACAGTTAGGAATCATCTTCAATTTCTTCCACACCCTTGTCTCTAGAAGAATCCAGTTGGACACCAAGATCTGTTGCATCTGCTTTGCCGACAGCCTTCACATTCCACTCACTTTGTTGATCTATAAGATATGAGAGTAACTCCAATTATATTGAGGGGTTTTAACATAAATTGGTATTAATGCTCTTCAAAAAGCATTTTTGTATATGTGAAAACTGAATAGGATTGTTTCTCCAACCTACTAATAATAGATTTCCTAATATTGAATCACTCTTGAGAGTCTGGAGTGAATCCTTCTTTGTCGTGATATATACAATATTTAATGTATGTTGGATTTTTCTTTATTATACTTATTAGGAATTTATAATCATGTTCAGAAGAGAGACTAATATGATTTTTTTCTGCTGTACTTTTTGCAGATTTGGGAGTATATTATTTTTATGCTCACTTGATAAAATGTGTTTATTTCTTATTTTCATTAAAGACCAAATAAAGACACATAATTCTAATGGATTCACTAGGGTTGTCTGATAAGCAAAGATTTCCCCTGTGAATTACTGATTTTCTGTTTTCCCCATTAATTGTGGAGGACAAGATTCAGGGAGATTCTACAACTACTCTGTTGCCATCATCTGCTTCAAATTCTCCGATCTTAAGCAGAAAGGCTTTTTATAAGAAAAATCCTTTAGCACCTTTTCCTTGAAGTTATGGTTCAAAATAAAATCACAGTCCTGGTTCTAAATGAATAACTAGTTATAGAATAATGGTGTAATGCTTTTGAATTTTTAAAACTTTTATTTTTAATTAACACATAATAATTCCACATATTTATGGGGTACATTGTGATGTTTTAATACCAGTATTCATTGTGCAATGATCAAATAGGGGTATTTAGCATGCCTATCACCTCAAACATTTATCATTTTATCATCCCCATAGTTTTGATTTGAAACAGCAGTGCTTCATAATATCTTGTGTTACCTCATCCACTAGGTATCACAATATGGGTTAGATGCCACCATCTCCTTTTTGGAGTACAACCACGTCTAGTGGGTACTTTCATCATTTTCCTGGGCACCATAATGTATGCATTAATGTGTCCGTCTGGTCTGCAGATAAGAAAGATGGAATGATACTGTATGCAATGCTCTGTTCAAAAGTTCTATAGCAGTATTTGCTTCTCTATTAACAAAACTGATTTTGAAAAAAATATATATTTTGAATTTTTACTTTCTGCCCATGACCCTGTAAAGTACTTAGGCACAAGTATACCAGGCTCACTTCATTAGACAAAACACAATCCATCCAATGCTTTATTAGTGGTTGAGACCCTTTATAGGCTACACTCTATTTTTGATTATTAGGAGCCTCCATGCTGTTTTCCGTAGTGAACATATAAATCTACATTTCTGCCAGCAGTGTGTGAGGGTTGTTTTTTCACCCATATCCTCACCAGCATTTGTCATTCCTTTTCCTTGATAATACCCATTCAAACAGGGTTAAGACAGAATCTTGATGAAGTTTTGATTTGCATTTCCCTTATGGTTAGAAATTTTGAACATTTTTTTTTTCAAATATTTATCATCACCATCTGTATGTCTTTTGAAAAGAAACTCATTTGCTCATTTACAGATTGGATTCCTTGTTCTTTGGGGGTCAACTTCTTGAGTTCTTTATATATTCTGGATATTAATCCTTTGCTAGATGAATAGCTGGCATTTTCTTCCATTCTGCACACTAAACATAAATAAACAGTTACTGTTTTCTTCGATGTGAAGAAACTTTTTAATTTGGTGTAATTCCATTTATCAATTTTTGCTATTAATTCCCCAGCAATTGAAATCTTATTCAGGAAACTGTTGCCAGTACCAATATTTCAACTGGTTCTCCTTTGTTTCAGCATTTTATATCTTACATTAAGATCTTGGTGGATGTTTTATGTGGAGAAAAAAATATAAAATATATAATAGGCTATTAAAGAAACAGTAATGTGGGACTGTCTCTGTGTCCTCTATTCTGAACCATTGGTCTACATGTGTATTTTGGTGCCAATACCATGCTGTTTTTCTTACTGTGGCTCTATAGTATAATTTATGGTCTGGTATTGCTGCTTCACTTTTCTTGCTAAGGATTGCTTTGGCTATTCTAGGTCTCTTATTTTTCCAACTGAATTTCATGATTGCTTTTTCTAGTTCTATGAAGAACGTCATTGGGATTTTAATAGGAATTGCATTAAATCTATATAATGCTTTCTGTAATATGGCCATTTTGGCAATGTTAATTCTGCCTATACAAGACAATGGGAGAGCTTTCCATGTTCTAAGGTGTTCTTCAATTTCTTTCTTTAGTGTTCTGTCATTTTCATTGTATAGGTCATTTACTTCTTTTGTTAGATAGATTTAAAAAAAAAAAAAAAAAAAAGATTTCTTTGAGGCTATTGTGAATGGGGTAGTTTTCCTAATTTCTCTTTCAGTGGATTCATCACTGATGTATAGGAACACGTTTGATTTAAGGGGGTTAATTTTATAGCATGCTACTTTCCTGAATTCATTTATTAGTTCTACAAGTTTTCTGGTGGAGGTTTTTTTTTTTTTTTTTTTTTCAATTTTTTTTTAAATTTAATTTGTTATACATGCTTGCAGAGTGCAATTCTTTTATATTACACATAAAAGAGCACAGTTGTCCAAGTCACTGGTTTTACACAAAGTATTTTCACACCATTTGAGTTTTTATACATGCACTTAGTATATTGATGTCCAACTCCTTCTGCTATTATTCCTATCCCCTTGCCCCCTCCACTTCCCTCTCTCTCCTTTGTTCTATTTAACATTCCTTCATTCCTGTCATCCCCCCACCCTTGCCTTTATAAGTTAGTATCTTCATATCAAAGAGATCATTCGACCTTTGGTTTTTTGGGATGGGCTGACTTCATTTAGCATTATTTTCTCCAACTCCATCCATTTACCTGCATGTGCCATGATTTTATTCTCTTTTAGTTCTGAGTAGTGTTCCATTGTGTATATACACCAAAGTTTCCTTATCCATTCATCTATTGATGGGCATCAGGGTTGTTTCCACAATCTCGCTATTGTGAATTGTGCTGATGTAAACATTGATGTGGCTGTGTCTCTGTAGTAAGCTGCTTTTAAGTTTTTTGGGTATAGACCGAGGAGTGGGATAGCTGGGTCAATTGGTGGTTCCATTCCAAGTTTTCCTAGGAATCTCCTTACTGCTTTCCAGATTGGCTGCACCAATTTGCAGCCCCACTAGCAATGTATGAGTGTGCCCTTTTCCCTAAATCCTCACCAGCATTTATTGTTGTTTGTGTTTTTGATAACTGCCATTCTGACTGGCGTGAGATGAAATCTTAGAGTAGTTTTGATTTACATTTCTCTAATTGCTAGAGATGTTGAACATTTTTTCATATATTTGTTGGTTGATTGTATATCTTCTTCTAAGAAGTGTCTGTTCAGTTCCTTAGCCCATTTATTCATTGGGTTGTTTGTTTTTTTGGTGTAATTTTTTTTTTGAGAGCTTTATATATCCTTGAAGTTAATGTTCTGTCTGATGAGCTTGCGGTAAAAATTTGCTCCCATTCTGCAAGTTCTCTGTTCACCTCACTGATTGTTTCTTTTGCTGAGAAGAAGCTTTTTAGTTTAAATCCATCCCATTTATTAATTCTTGGTTTTAATTCTTGCGCTATAGGGGTCTTATTGAGAAAGTTGGGGCCTAATCCAACATGATGGAGATTTGGGCCTGCTTTTTCTTTTATTAGGTGCAAGGTCTCTGGTTTAATTCCTAGGTCCTTGATCCACTTTGAGTTGATTTTTGTGCATGGAGAGAGATAGAGGTTTAATTTTATTTTATTACATAAGGATTTCCCAACACCATTTGTTGAAGAGGCTGTCTTTTCTCCAATGTATGTTTTTGGCACCTTTGTCTATTATAAGATAACTGTAGATGTGTGGGTTAGTCTCTGTGTCTTCTATTCTGTACCATTGGTCTACTGGTCTATTTTGGTGCCAAAACCATGCTTTTTTAGTTACTCTTGCTTTGTAATACAATTTAAGGTCTGGAATAGTAATGCCACCAACTTCACTCTTTTTTGCAAAAAAATTGCTTTGGCTGTTTTGGGGCTCTTATTTTTCCAGATGAATTTCATGATTTCTTTTTCTATTTCTATGAGGAATGACATTGGGATTTTGATTGGGATTGCATTAAAATTGTGTAGTGCTTTTAGTAGAATAGTCATTTTGACAATATTAGTTCTACCTATTCATGAACAAGGTAGATTTTTCCATCTTCTAAGATCTCTTTAATTTCTTTCTTTAGTGTGCTATAGTTTTCATTATACAGGTCTTTCACTTCTTTTGTTAAGTTGATTCCCAAGTAATTTTTTTTTTTTTTTTTTTTTTTTTTTTTTTTTAGGTTATAGTAAATGGGGTGGATTTCCTAGTTTCTCTTTCTGAGGATTTGTCACTGATGTACAGAAATGCCTTAGATTTATGCATATTGATTTTATATCCAGCCACTTTGCTGAATTCATTTATTAGTTCTAGAAGATTTCTGGTGGAACTTTTTTGATCTTCTATGTATAAAATCATATCGTCTGCAAATAGTAATAATTTGAGTTATTCTTTTCCTATCTGTATCCCTTTTATTTATTTCGTCTGTCTAATTGCACTGGCTAGGGTTTCAAGAACTATACTAAATAGTATTGGTGAAAGATGGCATCCCTGTCTTTTTCCAGGTTTTAAAGGGAATGCTTTCAACTTTTCTCCATTTAGGATGATGTTGGCCTGGGTCTTAACTTACATGGCCTTTACGATGTTGAGGCATGTTCCTGTTATCCCTATTTTTTCTAGCGTTTTGAACATGAAGGGATGTTGTATCTTGTCAAATGCTTTCTCTGCGTCAATTTAGATGATCATATGATTTTTATCTTTGAGTCTATTGATGTGGTGATTTACATTTATTGATTTCCTTATGTTGAACCAACCTTGAATCCCTGGAATGAACCCCACTTGATAGTGATGTGCTATTTTTTTGATATGTTTTTGTATTTGATTTGCCGGAATTTTATTGAGAATTTTCACATCTATATTCATTAAAGATATTGGTCTAAAATTTTCTTTCTTTGATTTGACTCTGCCCGTTTTGGGAAATAGGGTGATGTTGGCCTCATAGAATGAGTCTGAAAAGGTTACCTCTTTTTCTATTTCATGGAATAGTTTGAGAAGTATTGGTGTTAGTTCTTCTTTAAAGGTCTTGTGGAACTTGGTTGTGTATCCATCTGGACCTGGGCATTTCTTGGTTGGTAGGTTTTTGATGGCATCCTCTATTTCTTTGCTTGAATTGATCTATTTAAATTATGTATAGCATCCTGATTTAGTTTGGGCATATCATATGTTTCTAGAAATTTGTGGATGCCTTCGTTATTTTCTATTTTATTGGAGTATACATTTTCAAAATAATTTCTACTTATCTTCTATATTTCTGTAGTGTAAGTCATAATGTTTTTTTTTTTCATCATAGGTATTGGTAATTTGAGTATTTTCTCTCCTTTTCTTAGTTAGTATAGCTAATCGTTGATCAATTTTATTTATTTTTTCAAAGACCCAACTTGTGGTTCTGTCAATTTTACCAATTGTGTTTTTTGTTTCAATTTCATTGATTTTGGTTCTGATTTTAATTATTTCCTGTCTTCTACTGATTTTTGAGTTGATTTGTTCTTCTTTTTCTAGGGCTTTAAGGTATAATGTTAGTTCATTTATTTGTTGACCTTTTCTTCTTTGAAGAAATTAACTCCATGCAATGAATTTTCCTCTTAATACTGCCTTCATAGTGTCCCAGAGATTTCGATATGTTGTATCAGTGTTCTCATTTACCTCTAGGAATGTTTTAACCTCCTTCTTGATGTCTTCTGCAACCCATTGTTCATTCAGTAGCATATTATTTAGTCTCCAGGTGTTGGAGTAGGTTTTGTTTCTTATTTTATCATTGATTTCTAAGTTCATTCCATTATGATCTGATAGGATGCAGGGTAGTATCTCTACGTTTTTACATTTGCTTAGAGTTGCTTTATGGCATAATATATGGTCTATTTTAGAGAATGATCCATGTGCTGCTGAGAAGAAAGTGTACTGACTCATTGATGGATAATATACTCTCTATATATCAGTTAAATCTAAGCTATTGATTGTATTATTGAGTTATACAGTTTCTTTGTTTTGCTTTTGTTTGGAAGATCTATCCAGTGGTGAAAGCGATGTGTTAAAGTCACCTAGAATTATTGTGTTGTTGTATATTTGGCTCTTGAACTTGAGAAGTGTTTGTTTGATGAATGTGGATGCTCCTTTATTTGGGGCATATATATTTATGACAGTTATTTCTAGTTGATGTATGATTCCCTTAAGCAGTATGAAATGTCCAGCCTTATCTTTTTTGATTACCTTTGGCTTGAAGTCTACTTTGTTTGATATGAGGATGGAAACACCTGCTTGCTTACATAGTCCATGTGAGTGGTATACTTTATCCCATCCTTTCACCTTCAGTCTGTGGGTGTCATTTCCTATGTAATGTGTCTCCTGAAGGTAGCATATTGTTGGGTCTTTTTTTTTTTTTTTTAATTTAATCTATCAGCCTGTGTCTTTTAATTGGTGAGTTTAGGTTGTTGACATTCAGGGTTATTATTGAGATATGATTTGTATTACCAGTCATTTTTAATTTTATTTAATTTATTATTATTATTATTATTATTATTTTGGTATTTAGCTTGACTTGATTTCTCCTATGGTTAGTTTTCCTTTATTGTAGTTCTTCCCTTTGAAGGTTTTCATTGTTGTTTTTCAATTCCTCCTCGTGGAATATTTTGCCAAGAATGTTCTGTAGTGCCGGCTTTTTTGTTGAGAATTCTTTTAGCTTTTGTTTATCGTGGAAGGTTTTTATTTCATCATCAAATCTAAAGCTTAACTTTGCTGGATGTAAGATTCTTGGTTGGCATCCCTTATCTTTTAGAGCCTGGTATATGTTGTTCCAGGCTCTCCTTGCTTTGAGGGTCTGGGTTGAAAAATCTGCTGATATGCAAATTGGTTTTCCTCTATAGGTTATCTGATTTTTCTCTCTTGTGGCTTTTAAAATTCTATCCTTATTTTGTATGCTAAGCATTTTCATTGTAATGTGCCTTGGTGTAGATCTGTTGTAATTTTGTACCTTTGACATCCTATATGCTTCTTGTATTTGGTTTTCAAATTCATTTTTCTTGTTTGGGAAATTTTCTGATATCATTTCATTAAAGAGATTTTGCATTCCTTTGGATTGATTTTCTGCACCTTCCTCAATTCCAATACATTTTATATTCAGTCTTTTGATGGTATTCCATAATTCTTAGATATTTTGTTCATGATTTCTTACCATCTTTTGTTGCCGCCGGAAAGGGATTGCAGCCTGGAATGGCAGCGCCGCGGGAAGGTGTCCGGAGACAGGATGGAGACGAAAATATTCTTTAATCTTACAAGAAACTACAATATATCTATACAATAGCGATAACCCTGTCTTTTCTCTCTCTGGTCTCTTCCCATGCGCCCGAGCAGCAATGGCGCTCGCTCGATCTGCTGAGTCACCGTTCAAATCTCTCGAGATCCTCGACCAAGTCCCGCGAGATCCCAGACCAAGTCTCGTGAGACTACGGAAGCCGGAAATGCCCAAAAATGTCTATGGCCCAATAGTCAACCGCAATCTTAGCTATCTCCCCAAACAGGGCTCCTGCATTTCCCCCTTTTGTTTTAAAAGAGGGGATGCTCTAGGACGTCTATGTGCAACCAACATTCTTGCCCGTCATCGGATAATCAAGGCTGTGCCCTTGACTCCTGTCTTAGGTTGATATGTCGGCCACATGAGACTGTCCCGTGCGACTGTGCCTGTCTTAGGTTGTCCCCCTCTGGGGATCTTACCCGTCATTGGCTAACCAGCCATCCAATGGAGCCCTTTAGGATCGACTGTGTAAGATGACTAACAGCCGTCCAATTGTGCGGAGATGCTGCGGCTTTAAGGCAACAAGCCTTTTGGTGACGAGCCAAATTGCATAGCATATCAAATTCTTTAAACAAATCAGCTGCCCTAAGTTCTATCAAGTAACACACTGAGTTGTCTAAACAAATACCCCCAAGGTACTGTCCCATGAAGTCCCAAACAATGAAAGATCAAAATGTCCACTTGTTATAACACGTAGATCTAGGAGGCCCCATGCATGCAGAGCAGAGGCCACACTGCTGGTGAGGTTGTTTGACATTTGAGCAGCAGGGATGCTTGCAGCAACCGCGATCCCTGCATCTGTAGCAGCAGCCGTCTTTTTTTATGTCTAGACAATGCCACCGGCAAATCTTCAGGGCCCGCTCCCTAGAGACTCAAGCATCAATTATTAAAGGAAAGGAAGTGCTATTCCAGCACTGAGTCAAGAGGCAAGTTGTCAAACTAAAAAATAGAATTATTAGATTAGAAAATTAAAGTTGATTTCTGCTCACACACATTGCAGCCTGAGCTCCCACAAACATAAGCTGGCAAAACATCATATTTAGAACAAAACAAAGAAAGACTGAGGGTATTTACTGTATTAAAGATAGATTAAAGAAAAAACTAAAAGCACTTTGGAGAAATAATTTGTTAGCTGGAACTCTCGAGTTTCTGCATACACAGCAGTCCTTTACCTGTTGAAATGATTGAAATTAATCATTTATTAAACAAATGAAGTTGATAACAAATAAGCAACCTTATGTCAAAACACCAAAATATCAGGTTATACAGCCCTAGTCATATTTTTCGCTTAAGAGAAATCCCTGGGACACCTATAAAACAAAATTGAAGGTACCTTCACTTATTAAATTATTTACCCAATTAGAATACTCTTAAACTTAAATGAATTAGAGTTATTTGGATCCATATATATATATATATATATATATATATATATATATATATATTCACAAGCGCTTTGTTATTTTTGATGTCAGGCTGGACAGACAGACGCACATACAAACATATATTTGTGACGTCACATTAACATGAAATTTAGACAAATACACAGACATAAACACATATATAAAAAGAAAAAAAATACAATTGTGTGCACACTAAAGAGAGATCTCTTCGTCCCAGCCGGGAGGAATGACACTTAAGTTGTGACGTATTTTGAAGGACTCTTTTAAGGGAATCATTCCATATCTTCATCATGGTCCTCTTGATTTTGTACCTTTTTTATTAATCTTGATTCCTCAACAACTTCATCTTGATCCTTTTGATTTGGTACTTGCTTTATTAATCTAGATGGTGTCCATATTGGAGAGGATTCATGCTTTGGAAAAACACAAACAGATCCTCTCCCCCAAATTAACACTGGATCTGGACCTTTCCATGTACCTGAAAGAACATCCTTCCAGTAAACCAAAGGTTTATGTTGTTGATGTGGGTTCCAATGTCTGTCTCCAGCAGAATAACCATCAGAGTCTAAAGTTAAAAAATTTAAGGTAAACAGGGCAACTGCCAATCTGTCCTTAGGATTTTTCCAGTTTCCTTCTTTCTGTTTTAACAACATAACTTTTAGTGTGCGGTTTGCTCTTTCAATAATGCCCTGACCCTGAGGATTGTATGGGATGCCTGTTTTATGGGATATGTGGAATTTTGCGCAAAACTCTTTGAAAGATGAGGACGTATATGCGGGGCCATTATCTGTTTTAAGCATTTTGGGGATGCCCAATGCAGCAAAAGCTTGTAAACAATGAGATGTGACATCTTTAACTTTTTCTCCGGAATGTAAGGAAGCAAAAATCATGCCTGAGCATGTATCTATGGTTACATGAATAAATCGCAATTTTCCAAAACTTGGCTCATGAGTAACATCCATCTGCCACAAATGATTGGGCATTAATCCTCTAGGGTTAACACCAAAATGAGGATTGGGCAAATGTGTCATACAAGATTTACAATCTTTTACAATTGTTCTGGCTTGCTCCTTTGTGATTTTAAACCTACGTTGCAAGGTGGTGCTGTTGACGTGAAACTGGGAATGAAATAAAGTAGCTTGTTGTAGCGCTGAAAGTATAAATATTGTTTTTGTAAGTTCATCAGCCTTTTGATTACTTTCATGGAGGGGGCCAGGCAAATTAGTATATGCTCTAATATGGCCTATGAATAGAGGTTCTTTTCTTGCCCACAAAAGTTTTTGTATTTGATAAAACAATTTAAAAGCTGGAGTATGAGGTGCTATTGGTCCTGCTAACTCTAATTTTGGGACGGCTTGTACAATATAGTGGCTATCTGAAAAAATGTTTATGGGTTGGTCTCTAAAATTTTCCAGAGCTCTTACCACAGCTTCCAATTCCACTAGTTGAGCTGATTTGTGTGCAGTTATGTAAGTCATATTTTCTTTTGTAGTGACTACTGCAGCAGTACCATTTGAGGACCCATCTGTAAATACATTAAATGCCTTAGGAATAGGTTGATTTTTCATTACCTGTGGAAATATAATAGGATGATTAATACAAAAAGATAATATAGGAGACTTAGGAAGGTGATTATCAAAATTTGCAGAGGTAGAGCATCTAGCTATAGCCCAGTCATTATCGTTGAAGCATAAATATTCAATCTGTGACGATGAATAGGGAGTAATAATAGTAGCAGGGTGAATGCCAAATATTTTAGTAGAAGTTTTAAGTCCTTGAAGAATAAGTTTAGCCACCATGGAGGTATAAGACTCAATTATGCTTTTAGGAGAGACAGGCAAATGTATCCATAATAAAGGCCCTTGTTGCCAAAATACTCCTGTGGGTGTATATTGTGAAGAAATAATAATCAATATCAGCGGTTGAGTTAAATCAAATCTGTCACAATGAGCTCCTTCGATGGCTTTTTCTACTACCTTTAAAGCTTTCCTAGCATCAGGAGTCAATGTTCGCGGTGAGGATGGATCAGGGTCCCCTCGAAGGATATCAAATAAAGGTTTTAATTGGCCAGTAGTGAGGTTTAGTGTAGGGCGAAGCCAATTAATGTCTCCCAGTAGTTTTTGGAAATCATTGAGGGTGGTTAAATGTTCTTTATTTATTAAAATTTTTTTTGGGTCTAACAAAAGTATCCATGATTTTAAATCCTAAATATAATATGGGAGATCTGGTTTGAACTTTATCTTCTGCTATATATAATCCGTATTTTTTTAAATTTTCTACCACGTCACTGAATATATTAAATAAGATTTTTTGATTAGGGTGGGCCAGTAAAATATCATCCATGTAATGTAGACACATGAGGTTTGGATATTTATTTTTAACGGGTTGGATGGCCTTGTCCACATATATTTGGCATATGGTGGGGCTATTAGCCATTCCCTGTGGCAAAACCTTCCATTGATATCTCTGATCAGGGCCATTATTGTTAATAGAAGGAACTGAAAAGGCAAACCTGGGGGCATCCAGAGGATGTAGGGGAATAGAAAAGAAGCAATCCTTTATATCAAGACTAATAACATGGAAATTTTTTGGAATAGCTATAGGATTCGGAAGTCCAGGTTGAGTAGGGCCCATGACTTGCATGGTTTTATTAATTTGTCTAAGATCATGTAATAATCGCCATTTTCCTGATTTTTTCTTGATCACAAATATGGGGGAATTCCAGGGAGAGGTGGAAGGTTCTATATGTCCTGCTTCTAATTGTTCCTGAACTAGTAGGTGGGCCGCTTGTAATTTCTCTTTAGATAGGGGCCACTGAGGGACCCACACTGGCTTATCAGAAAGCCATGGTATTTTCAAAATTATTTTCTCAGTGGCCCCGAAGAAAAATGTCTTTTTCCTATATGATAATGATTTCTTTTAGGGTTAAGCTTACCCTGTACTTTTTGATGATTTCTTATAGGGTTAAGATTACTCTGTAGATTTTTACATTTAACACCTGCAGGTTTGGTTGCAAGGTGTACTCCCATTTGTTGTAAAATATCTCTTCCCCATAAAGTAACCGGTAGATTAGGTAAAACATAAGGCTGAAACGTGCCTTTATGTCCTTCATCATCCTCCCATTTTAAAATTACCGCACTTTTTTCTGGGAGGTTATTATATCCCAAGCCTCTTAAACTGGTTGAAGCTTTTTGCAGAGGCCAGTGTTTGGGCCATTGATGTAAATTAATGATGGAAGAATCAGCTCCAGTATCTATAAGACCCTCCATTTCTATTCCTTGGATTCTTGTTTTACACATAGGCCTCCTTGTACAGTCCCGAACCCAGCAAACCATGGGTTTCGAATCAGTGGAACAAAATCCTCTATTGTTCCTATTTAGAGGCATATTCATTTTAAATGACTTATGTAAATTTGGAAGGAGGAGCAGCTGAGCAATTCTATCTCCCTGATTAATAGAACTTATACTTTGGGGTGAGCTAAGCATTATTTTTATTTCCCCTTTATAGTCTGAGTTTATTACGCCTGGGGTCACTTGCAAACCTGATAAGCTCTCAGGACTTCGCCCGATAATAAGTCCTACAGTCCCTGAGGGAAGAGGTCCCCTGACTCCTGTGGGAATCAGTTGAACCCCCATTTCAGGTGTTAACACTATTCGGGCGGTGGAACAGAGGTCTAATCCTGCATTTCCTCCTGTTCCTCTGGCGAGGGAGTGGATGGGTAATAGGGGTTGTGTCGGGGAAGCATCTGAATGGATGCTTGAGGATACTCCTCCTCCAATGCCTCGTACATTTGTGGGCCCCGGGGCATTGGGCCCCTTGCCCCGTTTTTTGAATTCCTGAACAAAGGATTTCCATGGATGTCAAATTTTGAATAGCATTTATTGGCCCAATGATTTCCTTTCTTACACCTGGGGCAGCAACCGGGAGCACGGTATGAATTTGGTCTGATTTCTCTTTTAGGATTTTGCCTAGAATAGCCTGATTGATTATGATAATTTTGCCTAGAATATCCTGATTGATTATAATGTCTATGTTGAGCTCTTGTAAAATTTTGAGGGGCAGCATCTCTCACAGCTGCTGCAATCATATTCCCTGTGACAAAGGCATCATTTATATCTTTACATAATTGTATATATATGGAAAGATCCTTTTTATTTTTCCATGGCCTGATGGCTTCCTGGCAATACTTATTAGCATTTTCGTACGCTAATTGGACAACTAATGGCATAACTTGATCAATGTCTCCAAAAACTCTACCTGCAGTTCTCAAAAGTCTATCAGCAAATTCAGCATATGGTTCATTAGGTCCTTGAATTACTTTGGACAAGCTACCTTGTAGATCCCCAGGTCCTTGTACAGTTTTCCATGCCTTTAAGGCAGCTGCGTTTATCTGAGCATATACTCCTGGGGTATAATATTTTTGATCCTGTACGTCTGCGAATTGCCCTTCTCCTGTGAGCATTTCTATATTATGGTCTCCAAATCCCACATCTGCATTTCTTTTAGCTGTTTCTATACAAAGTTCTTGAAATTGCGATCGCCAAACCAAGTATTGTCCCCCACTTAATGTTGCTTTACATAGACGTTTCCAGTCTGCGGGGGTTAAGCTAAAGGTGTTAAGGGACTCCAGTATACTCAACGTGAAAGGAGCTTGGGGGTCCATAAGTCACTACTGCCTCTTTGAGATTTTTTATTGTTTTGAAATCTACTGGCTGGTGGTCCCTCCGTCCATTTTCATATTCAAATACTGGCAGTTCCCAACGTATCTGTGAGTTACCCTCGAGAGCACATAAGCGCTCAGAAAGACTTTTTATCTCTGTTTCTAGGGTATGCAAATGCCTAGTGATACCCTTCATATTTTCTGTAATCGATTTCACCCATGGGGGAGTAGAGGACACAAGTTCCTCCACTTGATGATCCCTTATCTTGGTCTTCCTTAATTTCCTTTTGTTCATTTTCTCAAAATCACCTTTAGTTAATTCCTCCTCACTACTACTACTCTCATTGGTCCTAACTGACTCAGTAACATCCTGAGTCCCAGGTTCAATTGAGACCATGTATCCTTGAAGTATCTCTAATAAATCTTGAATAGCTTTAGCAGCTCGGATCTTTGTCATTTTGGGGACCTTCTAATACTCTCCTTACTGGTCTTAGTTGACTCAGCGGAATCTACGCTTTCATGATCGCCTTCACTGTTTTCTAAATCCTCCTCACTAACGACAGACTCATCCATATCAAAGAATTCATCAAGAGCCTCGTACACTTGGGTCTTAGTTATTTTCGAACCCATTTTAACCGCTCTGACTAGAGACTCCTGCGAGGTTTCTCAGTTCTTACCTGCCGTGCTGAATTCCCCGTACAGGCCACCAACTGTTGCCGCCGGAAAGGGATTGCAGCCTGGAATGGCAGCGCCGCGGGAAGGTGTCCGGAGACAGGATGGAGACGAAAATATTCTTTAATCTTACAAGAAACTACAATATATCTATACAATAGCGATAACCCTGTCTTTTCTCTCTCTGGTCTCTTCCCATGCGCCCGAGCAGCAATGGCGCTCGCTCGATCTGCTGAGTCACCGTTCAGATCTCTCGAGATCCTCGACCAAGTCCCGCGAGATCCCAGACCAAGTCTCGTGAGACTACGGAAGCCGGAAATGCCCAAAAATGTCTATGGCCCAATAGTCAACCGCAATCTTAGCTATCTCCCCAAACAGGGCTCCTGCAATCTTTTATCGTCTGAATACAGAATCCTTTGGTCAGCAAACAGTGACAGTTTGAGTTCTTATTTTCCTGTTTTACCCTTTTAATTTCTTTCTTTTGTCTAATTGCTCTGGCTAGAGTTTCAAGGACAATGTTTAATAAAAGTGCTGAAACAGCACATCCTTGTCTTATTCCAGTTCTTAGAGGGAATGCTCTCAGTTTTGCTCCATCTAGAATGATGTCGGCCTTGATTTTAGTGTAGACAGCTTTTAAAATGTTTAGGTATGTCCCTACTATTCCTAGTCAATGATATGGAACCAAACTAAAAATCTTCTTCAGAACAAAGGAAACAATCAGTGTGTGAAGAGAAAGCTTCCAGAATGCAGAAAATCTTTACCACATGCTCCTCAGATAGAATATTGATCTCCAGGATATATAAAGAACTCAAAAAACGTAACTCCAAAAACAGCAACAATAACAGATAATGCAATCAATAAATGGGCTAGGGAACTGAACAGACACTTCACAGAAGACATACCATCAATCAACAAATATATGAAAAAAATGTTTCAACATCTCTAGCAATTAGAGAAGTGCAAATCAAAACTACACTGAGATTCCATTTCACTCCAGTCAGAATGGCAGTTATCATGAATACAAACAACAATAAGAGTTGGCGAGGATGTGGAGGAAAAGGCACACTCATACATTGCTGGTGGGACGGCAAATTGGTGCAACCACTCTGGAATACAGTATGGAGAGTCCTCAGAAAAGTTGGAATGGAACCACCACTTGACCCAGTTATCCCACTCTTCAGTTTATACCCAGAAGAGTTAAAATCAGCATACTACAGTGATGCAGCCACATCAGTGTTCATAGCAACTAAATTCACAATAGCTAAAACATGGAACCAACCTAGGTGCCCTTAACAGATGAATGGATAAAGAAACTGTGGCATATGTACACAATGGAATGCTAGTCAGCCTTCAAGAAGAATGAAAACATGGCATTTGCAGGTAAATGGATGAAAATGGAGAATATCACGTTAAGCAAAATAAGCCAACCCCAAAGAAACAAAGGTCAAATATTTTCTCTGATATGTGGATATTAATTAAAAATGGTGGGGCTGGGAGATAGGGGAGAATGAAGGTACTTTAGATTAGACAGAGTGGAGCGAAGGGAGGGGAGGGGGCATGAAGGTAGGAAAGATATTAGAATAAATCAGACATTATTATCCTATGTTCATATATCATTGCAGACCAGTGTAACTCTACACCATGCACAACCAGAAGAATGAGAAGTTATACTCCATTTATGTATAATGTGTCAAAGTGTATTTGACACATGTATAACTAATTAGATCAAATTTTAAAAATAGGAAAAAAAACAGTAATGCAGTAAGTCTAAAATTTTGTAAGCTTATTTGAGAATACTGACAAATCCATTTTTATTAAATTTAAAATCTTGAATTATGTGGCCTCTGTATTTCAATATATATATAGATTAAAACTTGGTTATAGACTCACACAAAGAATGAAACTTAACTCTGTCAATATATAAAAATTTTAAGAATCAATTATTTTAAAAGTGTTATTTCCACTTAAATATTTTTGTTACGGTAAACACAAAAGACCTTACTGAACTTGAGGATATTTTAGTGCCCCCTGTTGGTTTTCTAGGATTGTAAACATCAACACATTCTCACAAAGAAGCAGAGCAGGTCTGTTAATGTCCCATTTAGTCTATAGATGTCAAATTCTCAGGTCAAATTCCATAGTAGAATGAAGATCACTGGTGGGTAGGAGTTGTGCTCAGCAGTGAAGGATGTGGTTGATGTGGAGGGAGTGAATAACAGAGGAGAAGAGTATGTAAAACCCTGAAAGCAAATGCTATGTGTAGACGTTTGAAACATGATATTAAGGATTTGCTTTTTGTGTCCAGGCAAAAATTCCGAAATTTTGATCCATATAGAAACAAAAATACCACCAACATCACTAATTCCACCAGTAACAGTGATAAAACTACATACAGTTAGCCACCTCATCACTTTGTACAGAGTTGGCACCCTTGGGAGTTACCTCACTCTAAAACAACATTTTGCCCCAGAAATCAATCAGGTTTGTGTGGGTCTTGATCAGTCTCTTAATTGTTCCTAATGTTATCTTTATCAAGATGCTCCACAACTTCACGTTCATAGATTCAAGTTTCGATATACTTAAATTGCTTTGGGAAACCTCATATGTTGCAATATGATGATTAAATTACTTTTTAAGGTAACACAATAAATATACTGCTAAAATAATAACCATTAAAAATGCAATAAATAATATCTGAAAACTATGAAAGGGTTTATAAATGATTAATACTTGTTTGAAATTGCCTTTTCATGTAAGAGCTGTCAATTTAAGTGGAAATTGTTTGCCCCAGTTATTCAATTTGAAATCTAAAAAAGTTTCTGAAGGTGCGGTTATATCAAAAGAAATCCATTCATGTTGTAAAATTTGAGCCGTACTTGTATCTTCCTTCCATTTTTAAAATTTGCTTTAAAATGCTTCATTTTAAAGATTAATTTTGATAATGGACACAACTTCAACATTTTCCCCAACTACTCCCAATCATTCACTTTTTAGAACATTCTTAGTGTGAAATAGTTTCAGAATGAGCAAGTACGATTTTGTTACCACCACTCTCTCTCTATCTATATATATATATACATATATATATATATACATATATATACATGGATGAAAATGGAGAATATCACATTAAGCAAAATAAGCCAATCCCAAAGAAACAAAGGTCAAATATTTTCTCTGATATGTGGATATTAATTAAAAATATATGTATATATATGTGTATATATACATACATGTATATATATATGTATATGTATATATACATACATGTATATATATATAGATAGAGAGAGTATATACACACAGTATACACACACTATATATATATATACACACACACATACATAGTATACACACATATGTTTATACACATAACAACTGAATTAATAAAAATTTTATATATATAATGCAAGTGTTAAGAATGTCACTATGCAAACTTTAATCAAACTAGATGAAAGAAACATTGTTTATTCATACAAAGACATATATTAAGCACCTAGTATTTGGCAGATATTATGGTCTACTATGGCAGAAAGAAAATTAACAACAAACAAAATAATTAGGATAATTATACTTTTCAAAGGTAATAAGCATCAAAAATAAAAAGTACAGTAGAATAATTGATTGGAAAGTCTTAATGATTAGGGGGAGGTAGGTCACCATATTAAGTAAGGGAACCAAGGTACATGTAGAAATTTTTACTGAAACGTATATTTGCAAGTTGGGAAGTCTGCTCTGTGTCTCTGAGGAAAGAGCTTTGCAGGAAGAGTACTAGCCAAGATAAACACAATAAAATTATAGTATTCCTAGTATGTGTGAGGAATAGCAAGGAGAGAGAATAATATAGTAAGGATCAAATGAGTCAAGTGGGGTAGAAGAGAATTTCTAGATAAGACAAGAAAAATAACAAGGCACATTTGAAAGCTGTGTCTTGAGAAAGTTCAGACAGAGCAATGACGTCATTCAACCTAAATTTAAAAAGTCATTCTGAATAATGTGTTTAGATGGAAAGAAAAGAGTTGAATCAAAGGGACAAGCTAGCTGACTTTTGTAATAATTTGGATGAAAAATAGTGATACAGATATTGACAAATGCAGAAAAGACTGTTATCCTCACTTTCCCCATCCCTAATATATAATACTATAACTTTAAGACATGTCTGATCTGAAGTTACCTTGGGTTCCCATTTTGTGTGCTACCGTTTTGAGTAATGTCCTTATGATTTTTAAAAATTACCCAGACCAATTTACTTAGTCAATCCTCATTTATGGATGAACATTCAATTTATTTCCAGGTTTTTTTTTTTTCATTTTTCTTTAATAAAACAATGTTAAAGTGATGCATACATATGTTAAACATACATATTTGAAAACAAGTTTTAGCATGCATGTAGAATATAGGGATGGTCATGATTATTTAAAGTGTATGTGAATTTGTATCTCATTTTATATCTGTTTTACTTTTAAAAAATTTTATGTATTTATTTATTTAGTTTATTTTCTTTTCTTCAAGTAGCAAAAATGTATAATTCCATTTTCTTGGGCCTGGGAATTTTGGAATGTTTTTAGTTCAAGAACTCACAAAAGGGATAATTATATTTATGTGGGTTTGTTTCTGTGCCTTCTATTCTATACCATTGGTCTACATGTCTATTTTGGTGCCAGTACCATACTGTTCCTGTTACTATAGTTCTGTAGTATAGTTTAAGTTCTGGTATTATAAAACCTCCTGATTCACTCTTCTTTCTAAGGATTCTTTTGGCTATTCTGGGTATCTTATTTTTCCAAATGAATTTCATGATTTTTTTTTTTCTATTTCTAGGAAGAATCCATTGGAATTTTAGTAGAAATTCCATTAAATCTGTATAATGCTTTTGGTAGTATGGCCATTTTGACAATATTAATTCTGCCTACCCAAGAGCACTGGAGATCTTTTCATCTTCTAAGGTTTTATTCAATTTCCTTCTTTAGTGTTCTGTAGTTTTTATTGTGGAGGTCCTTCACCTCTTTTGTTAGATTAATTCCCAAGGTTTTTAAAATTTTTTTTTCTGAGGTTATTGTGAATGGGGTAGTTTTCCTAATTTCTTTTTCAAAGAATTTATCACTGATACATAGAAATGCATTTGTTTCATGGGTGTTTATTTTATATCCTGCTACTTTGATGAATTCATTTATTAGCTCTAGAAGTTTTCTGGTGAAATTCTTTGGATTTTCTAAACATAGAATCATGTCCTGGGCAAATAATGATAGTTTCAGTTCTTCTTTTCCTATTCGTATCCTTTTGATTTCTTTCATCTACCAAAAATATACATTGGAAAAAAGATAACCTCTTTAACAAATGGTGCAAGGAAAACTGGAAATCCATATGTAGCAAAATGAAATTAAGTAGTGATAGTGATCTCTCACCCTGCACAAAACTTAACTCAAAGTGGATCAAGGACCTAGGAATTAGACCAGAGACACTGTGCCTAATAGAAGAAAAAAGCAGGCCTATATCTTCATCACGTTGGATTAGGCCCCGACTTCCTTAATAAGACTCCTAAAGCACAAGAAATGAAAACAAGAATCAATAAATGAGATGGATTCAAACTAAAAAGCTGCTTCTCAGCAAAGGATACTATTAATAACATGAAGAGAGAGCCCACAGAATGGGATAAAATCTTAACCACATGCACATCAGATAGAACACTGATCTCCAGGATATATAAAGAACTCAAAAAACTTAACTTCAATAAAACAAATAACACAGTCAATAAATGGGCTAAGGAAATGAACAAACACTTCACCAAAGAAGATATACAATTGTTCAATTAATATATGAAATAATGTTCAACTTCTCTAGCAATTAGAGAAATGCAAATCAAACCACTCTAAAATTTCATCTCACTCCAGTCAGAATGGCAATTATCAAGAATACAAGCAACAATACGTGTTGGCCAAGGATGTTGGGGAAAATGTCCCCTCAAACATTGCTGGTAGGAATGCAAATTGGTGCAACCACTCCGGAAAGCAGTATGGAGACTCCTTAGAAAACTGGGAAAAATAAATAAATAAATAAATAAATAAGAAAAATAAAGATAAGTAGAATAGAGGGATAGCTACAAGGGGAGAGAAGAGGGGAGCAAAGGTGAAATGATGAAGACCAAATTAAAGCAAATTATATCCCATGCCTTTATAATGATGTCAAAATTAATATTAATGTTATATATTGTTGCTGCCTGAAGTAATTGCCGCTTGGAGCAACAACGCCATGGGAATAAGTTCAGAGGTGGACTGGAAACAAACAGGCTCTTTATTCTGCTAACTTCTCTCTCCAGCTCCAACAACAATTCCTACCCGCAATCCATACTCCTCCAACCACCACAAAAATGGCACCGACCCGATCCGCAATGTCCTGGGCCAAGTCTCACGAGATCATGGAAGGTGGCAATGCTCGAACATCTCCATGGCTCACAGCTAACCACAATCTTAGCTATCTCCTTAATTAGGGCTCCTACATTTTCCCCCTTTTGTTTTAAAAGAGGGGATGCTCTAGGACGTCCATGTGCACATCAATAGTTACTCCATGCCATCATCATCTCAACATCTTCACATTGAACTTTATACATGAGTCTCACTTCTATATTGAAATTTCAGTGTAACATACCCTGAGACACCTGTAAGTCTTTTCTTGTCTCATCCTCCTCGTAATATCTATTCAATTTCCAAATAGTTTAAGGATCAACTTTCCAACACACTCAAAATCAAATCACATATTTGTTCTTTTGGTATTATCAGCACTGGCATAGTGTTGTGTTCACAAAAGATACTTTATCAATCTATAGGTATTAGAGGAATAAGTCAATGAATGAATGATATGAAATTTGAGATGCATAGAAGCAAGGTACTATCATATTTTAATCATGAAATATATTGTGTAAATTAACCAAAGAAAATGAATGCAAGCTGTCAATGTCCAAAATACCATATTCAATTCTATGCATATAGCATTTATCATTTGTTTCAGAAAATAATTAGAAGTGCATCCATTTCTTTTCATCAGAATTTCAACTTTGACATTTATGTGGTCATGCCTCCTAGAGTGATGAGAGCAAAACTGACTAACTCTTCCAAAAATAAACAGAGTATGGGGTTTAAGTGGAAGTAACTCATTTGAAGGACAGAAACCTGAGTTTATTTCATTCTACAATTTCAGCTAAAGTGAAGACTAAAGCTGGTCTCTGAAGTCAAACGGGCTGGGTTCAGATCTTCACTGTGCACCTGGCTTTCTTGAGACTTTAGACAATGCTTACTATCAGCATCATGCCATCTGCAGCCCACTTTGTACCTCAGTTTTCACTTATTCAAAGCATGGCATGTCATATTTCATACCATTGATATTAAGCTCAAATAAAATAATACTTGAAAAATACCTAGCCCAGTGGTGGCACATTTTAACAAATCAGCAAACATTACTAATCATTATTTTTATAACTATAGGTGCTATCAGTAAAGCAGCAATTTGTGCTGAGCATCACACAGGTTTATCTTCAGACCTAACAGCTTTATCAGTCTCAACTCAATAATGTATGGAACAGCCTAATTTTCATTAAAAAAAAAAAAAAAAAAAAAAGCCGTCTAATTTAGAACTCATTACATGACCCTTAAGTCATACGGTATACTTTGTAAAAGAAGGAGGAAAATAAAAACTAAAGTTTTAGGCACCTTGGTGCATATAAGTGATCTTTTTTGCCCACAGTCAAGATATTTGGCAGTCAGTACAGAGTTGTGAAAATTTCATTTGCTCTGTAGTTTGTACACATCCCCCTGTGAGATCAGATCAAGTGTTCCATAGCTGTGGTGATCCTAGAAAGGGTGAGATGGTCCAGGAAATACCTAAAAATTCCTTCCTCTAACTTCTTAGGGTGAACACACTGAAACAGTGATGAACATAAGTTGGAGAACAAGAAAATGGTTTTACCAGTGTGGATCACGAACCATTAATGGCAAAGAAACTCATGCAAGTGGAGCATGGTACACTTCTTGCTGACTCTGAGTGCTTATGTTCTCAGTTGGATGGTCTTTTGCATGAAAGTAAGATAAGAGTCTGTTCTAAGGGTGCAGCTTACATCTCCTTCCACAGCTTCTCTCTAACGCCAGAGGTCTATGTGCCTGCACAATGTGCCACTAGTCAGGAAACAGCTTGGGCAGGTGGGAGGGAGCAACTATCAGCTGCATGTTGCACCTTCTACAACTTGACCTGGGCTGTCAGGGTGCTAGGGAGTTTTCTCCCACATCTGTCACACTTACCACAGAAAAGATTTCCATCCTTACTCCTAGTTATTGTGTCTCTCTTCCTTCTCTCTTAAGCTCTTCTCACACACTCTGGGAACAGAGAAGAGGGACATGGACTGAAACTCTGCCCTCCATGTTGGAAAGACTGAGAGGTTGGATCGATCGCCTTGCAGACCTCCTGACTGCCAAATCCCAAACTTTGAAGGAAAGGAATGGCATTACCACTACTACTACTACTACTACTACTACTACTACTAGTTAGTACGCACATGTGCATACACACCAGGGAGTTGGGATAACTATTTTCTACTTTAAGTTTCTTCTATGCCCCAACATAATTTTCTTCTCTCAATCCTCTTTGTATGGTGAGATACTGGCTGTTATACTTTTATGTTTTTCTTCAATGACTCCACTTGACAAAAGTGACACAAGAATTTTTCCTCAGCTCTGAACTGTTGACAGAAACTTATATCACCATGTTTCATACATATGAAACTTAAAATTCTTGATAAAGTAATACTGATGTGCTTTGAATCTTTTTTTAAAAAAAAAAAAAATATTTAAAGTATGACTCATTTCTCACAGAATTTACCTACCTTAAATTCCAGCATGTGTTATCCCTGGTTTCTTGTCTATCCTATTGTCACACTGAGTCATTTGTCTTGCATTTCTCAAACCTGGAATTTTTCCTTAGATTTACCCAGGAACATTTATATACTACACCCACAATATCATAGTAGAAAGGTCTTGCAGGATCTTTCTTCTTTGTCTAGGCTAGATATTGAAAATTTGAACTGATATAGGGAGGTTACCCAGTACAGATACCGGCTCAATATAAAGAGGAAAAAATATTGTAAAGTGAATCTGTTCAAAGAGAGAATGGGACATCTGGTGAGATGAGGACTTTCCCATAACAGTGGGAGGTTTTAAGGCAAAGATGGGTAAGTACTGCTCAGTCACCATCTCTGAAGCAAAAACTCCAGTGCTGGATGGATAACACCCATGTCCAGAGACCACTCCTTATTATCATTCTACTCATCATCATTTCTCTTACTCTGCCTTGTAAACAAGAATTATTACCTTCTAAGAATTCTGCTTTTGAAAACTAGTAGCCATACTTAATTTTTTTAAAAATACCTATTTATCGTAAAACTTGGAAAACATTAAAAAAGTAAAAAGACTACAAAGCAGACAAGAAGATTCTCTCAAGTATCTTTATTTTGATACAAATTGCAAATAATCATGGTACTTACTGTCATACTGTTCTTCATGAATTTTTCACTTTCCACTGAAACAGTGTCTGGCATATAAAAAAAGAGTTCAATAAGTAATTGTTGTGTAACTATTTCATAATATTTTTCCAAAATATCATGAATTATTTGGGAAAAAAATAAAAATAAATGACTGAATAGTATTGCATCCTGTGTATGTACTGTCATTCATTTTAAAGTACTAAATGAAATGTCATAAACATTTCTAAAACTTTTAACTCATTTTACATATTGTTTTTTGGAAAGTTTAATGATATTCTGATTTCGAAAGTAAGTCTAAGCAGTTAAAACTTCCTAGGAGAAAGCATAGATTTTTATAACAAGATAAAACATAAAGGTAAATGGGTAGCATGGGATTTATATACGCAAGAACAAAACTATATACCTAAATTTGATGCTTTACTTATTTGAAAAATCAGAGAAACAAAAACTTTATTCAAGAGAACAGAAAACGTAGTGAATTGCAGAAGAGAAAGGATGGGGTGAAGAAATAAGTGTTGAATATAGCTCTCCAAATATCTGCAGACATCTAGCCAAAACTTCTGAGTAGTAAGAAGCAACACTTGGGAGAAGAGAAAGGCTTGCAGTAGACTGATTTCTCACAAGTAATTTCTTATTAGAATGTGACTTCAAACGAAGGAACAATGAGATGAAACCTAGGTGCCATTTTGCTACTTCTTCTATAATGGCAGAGTGACACTTGTAAAAATTGCAGAGCACACAAAGTAACTCTGAAGAAAAATATTTGTTTAAAGGTAAACAATGAATAATAATTGTGATGGTTTGGATGTGTGGTGTCCCCAAAAAGCTCACATGTAAGACAATGCAAGAAGATTCAGAGGAGAAATGAGTGAATTGTAAGAGTCTTAACCAGATCAGTGATTTAATCTCCTGATAGGGATTAACTGAGTGGTGATTGAAGTGGGTGTGGTTGGATGAGGTGGGAATTGGGGACTGGCTTTGGGTATATATTTGTATCTGGTGAGTGGAGACCTATCTCTGTTTCCTATTTCAATGTTAGCTGCTTCCTTCTACCGCACTCCTCCACCATGATGTTCTGCCTCATTTCGAGCCCCAGGAATAGAGTTGGCCTTCAATGGACTAAGACCTCTTAAACTATGAGCCCTCAAACTTTTCTTACCTAAAATTGTTCTGGTGGGCCTTTTGATCACAGCAGCAAAAATGTTAACTAAAACTATAATCAATAGGAATGCAGGAAATATCTTTATGTGACAAACTAGACAAAAAGCAACCTGAAATATGCCTTGTGGATATGCAACAGTATTTTATTTATAAAACTGGTTTACAAGTCTGGAAGTAGTGACCTTAAGATAAAATGTCTATCACACATGCAATGGAAATCAGGAAAGCCTGAGCCTGAGTTAACTGACACACAGGACTCCTCAAGTGGTTTTGACTGTTAGGTTTCAAGGGACATAAGATAACTTGAGTGATGCTGAAGCTCTTATACTACTATGGTTTGGATGTGAGGTGTCTTCCAAAAGCTCAAGTGTCTTCCAAAAGCTTCCAAAAGCTTCCAAATGCTCAAGTGTGAGTCAATGCCAAAACTTTCAGATGAAATTATTAGATTGGGAGAGCTGTTACTTAATCGGTAGATTAATCCACTGGTATAAATTAACTAGGTGGAAACTGTGCACAAGTAAGGCATGGCTGGAGGAAGTAGATCACTGGGAATATGAAGTTGGGATTTATATTTTGTCCTTGGTGAGTGGAGCTCTCTCTGCTGCTCGGTTGCCATGTTCCAAGCTGCTTTCCTCCACCCTGCTCTTCCACCATGATGTTCTGCCTCAACACAGGTGAGTTGGCCAACCACAGACTGAACCTCCGAAAACATGAACCAAAATAAACGTGTCCTCCTCTATTTCTGCTACTAACATCATTGCAATTAATAACAACAACAATAGTAATAATTTGTTCTGAAAAAGGAAATGGTAATTCTTTTCTCATTAACAGCTTATTTAACATTCTTAGATTCACTTTACCCCATGCTTGAATTAGATGGAAGAACATGAGCATAATGAATACAAAGATTGAGGAGAAATATCCAAGTAGTTTATATTCAAAAAGCAGATTAGTAGTAATCTATCTCTGAATATGCCTAAATGAATTGGAAATCTTGACAATTATATATATATATATATATATATATATATATATATATGAATATGCCTAAATGAATTGGAAATCTTGACAATTATATATATATATATATATATGAATATGCCTAAATGAATTGGAAATCTTGACAATTATATATATATATGTATATATATATATATGGATATTATTTAGAAAACATAGTAAATTGTGTAAGAATAAATTTCTCAACAAAGTAAATGACATAATTTTCTTTACATAAGATTTTGATAAATGAATTAAGAATCATTATGAAATCGAGAAGCAAAAATTGGACTCCCACCTAAATACCAGCTGCCTTTGTAGGAACAAGGAATTAAGAGAGGTGCTTAAGAACCATACATTACCAGTGCTCCATTCGGACATGCATCCACAGCTCTCAGACCTCAAGGAAAAAAATTCAAAACCTGGACCATATTAAAAGAAATGGGATTTTAGACATTTTCATGTTTTGATTAAAAATTCAGGTAAAACAAAACAAAACAAAACAAAACCACCTGCCAGGACACAAACCGAATATGTGTAGTTTGATAAATCCATCCCATACAATGACCAGCCCCATCTCCCTCCCACGCCCCTGGCACTGGCAGCTAATAGAAAGAAGGGGTGAGTTTTCAACAACCATGCTGGCACGGAGTTAATTCTGTGGTTGGCAATTCCCTAGGAAGCTATGCCTGTGCTTGCTCAACAGCAGCCACACTTGACTGATTAAAAAAAAAAAAAAAAAAAAAAATGCATCTGGTTTGTATGGCTATTTTGATGACCAAATGAAATCAACCACCCAGCTGAACTGATCAATAGTGCAGAGAGTGGCCATTAATACCACTAGAAACACCATTTCAAATGAAAAATCGTCACTTCAGAGGCTGCCTATGACTGCCGAGTCAGTCTACGACAACATAACTTTCAGAGACTGGATTCTTAGAGGCATGGAATTGTAATTTGGGGAAAGCATAAAGCTTTCATGTACATGGAAGTTATAGAAACTGATCATCTTGCTCAGATTTTACATTCTTATTTGTAAAATGCAATTGACTCGGTTCTGCTCTGACTTTGGACAGCACATCAGACAAACCCTGTGCCGAAGGTAGCACAGGGAAGTAGAAAGAATCCAGGCTGGAGTCAGGCTGAGTTCTGAAGAACCTCTGCAGCCTTCTTGATTCCTTATTTAGGTTTTCTTATCAATAAAATAAATACCATAATGATTATGAAGCCAATTATTTTGAGAATTATAAAATTTAATGTATGCTCCTAAGAATCCAGTACAGAGTCTGTTACATGGCAAGTTGTGAATTTTATTGAATGAATGAACGAATGAATTAATTTATTGAATTTATTGAATGAATGACCCTAGAAATGAATGAATGAGAACCAGGCAGGGCAGTGTGTATCTGTAATCCCAGCTATTTGGAAGGGTGAGGCACAAGGATCCCAAGTTCAAAGCCAGTCTCAGCAACCCAGCAAGGCTCTGTCTAAATAGAAAATAAAAAGGGTTGGGGATGTGGCTCAGTGGTTAAGTACTCCTGGATTCAATCCTCAGTATCAAAAAAAAAAAAAAAAAAAAAAAAAAAGCGGGAGGAATAAATAAATGAGAGTAAGGGCACCTATGAATTTCTTAAAGCCAGGAAAAAGAAGGGGACAATGTTATATAAATCATAAATCTTAATTATCCTACTTCCTTTCTTTTCTTGTCATTCCAACTAAGTTGAACTATCAAACAGAGTTAGAAAGAAATTCAAGAGCCAGATGTGGTGGCACATACCTGTAATCCCATCAGCTTAGGAGGCTGACGTAGGAAAATTTCAAATTCATAGCCAGCTCAGCAAAAACAAGGTGCTGATGGGTAACTCAGCATCAGCACCTTGCTTTTAAATACATGTATGAAGACAACAATTGTTGTAAAAATTCTTTATATAAAACCAGCAACTTGAAAAATTGTGCTCTTTATGTGTAATATGAAATGAAATGTACTGTGCAAAGATGTATAACAAATTAGAATAATAAAAAATTTAAAAAGCAAGGTGCTTAGCAACTCAGTGGGACCCTGTGTCTAAATGAAAATACAAAATAGGGCTGGGGATGAGGCTTAGGCTTAGCTGCTGTTGAGTGCCCCTGAGTTCAATCCCCAGTACCCACCCCCACAACCTGCCAAAAAAAAAAAAAAAGAAAGAAAGAAAGAAATTCAGGAGGGCAATCAAAGGAGCTATCATTGACAAAACAGTTGCTATGAGCCAAACATTTACATATATTATTAATAAGAAAAATAATAAAACTCATAGCACAATATGCCAAGCACTGTATGTATGACATACACTTTATGTATGTCATCTAATTTATGATTTTCAAAGAATCTTATAAATTAGGTGCTGTATACACCTACATGTACATGGCTAGCATGAACTTATTATACACTAATAAAAACCCATCACGTCAAAGTTACTTCGGTCAAGACAGATACAGATACGTACCAACGCCTGACTCTTTGGTCTGCAGATTCCATTGCAACAGCCACTTCCTCGTTGTTCAAGAAAATAACTGAACTTCCCAGGAAAGATGAGAAAAATTGTGAAAGGATTAATTACGTGTTTTAATAACATGACAAAAATGTACAATGAGGATTGAGAAGAAAGAAGAAGGTTCAGTAAATGGCACATCTTTGCAAGACAATAAGATCTGAAGCTCAAAACTGGGACCCTGCATCCCAGTCTGTTAAAGGAGAAAGATGATCTGGTCCTAGCGTGGGTGCTTCACTAGGTCATGGCACACATCACTAGGAAATTATCTTACAGAAGGAGAAGCATCAAACCTATGTACTGGGGGGGAAAAAAAAACAAACCTTAGGATAAATCCAAAGCTCAACTGAATTGTCTGCAATCAATAATAGTTTCCAAAAACATTTACATTAGCATTCTAATTACCAAACATATGTTCTAGAGAAACAGGAAATTATTTGTTTGCAAATGACTTTAAATCCAAGATTAAAATGTAGGACTTTCCAATTTTCAGTGTCTGTATAAATAGAGTGATCCAGTCAATGTTTCATGTCCTAGAATTTTATTTTAAGTATTATGTCTAACTGAAAGATTCTCTCATGAGATAATGAGCTGCTGTGGTCTGGACTCATGAAACACACAGAAAAACACCAAAGAACAAATTTATCCTACTTCAAGTTTTCACTGTTGGTATTGAAAAATCTATTAAATGCATGATTTTCATTATTCATTTAGCTTTGCAGTTACCCCCAAAATAATTCAGTTCATTTAGCTCATTTATCATAAAGCTCTGCTTATTTAGAGTTATATCATTTATCTCTGCTTATTTAGAGTTATATCATCTACCTCCCTCAATACTATTCAGTTTCCCTATCCTTTTAGTTAGAAAGGTAAATTTGTTTCCAAAAGGGAAGAAAACGTTGGGTGTTCTTAAAGGATCAAATTCACCTGGAACCAAAAGTTTCTGGTTTCCTGGAGGCCTGAATTCCCTAGAGATTTGGAAGCTTTAGTGGCATCTCCATACCCAGATTCTTGCGATGTATATCATGGCTACCCTGAGCTTAGAAAAGTCTATAAGTTTTCCTGCCTTTCTCCACTTCATCAGTCATCAGTCACATCACTCTTTTCCAGCAATTTCTAGTTCTTGTGTACATGGAAATTGAGATTAATGTTCAGAAACAATAACCCTAATATACGTAGGGGCCAGGTGTGCAGTATGCTAGAGGTGTGTTTTTCATTTGTCCTGTTAAATTCAACTAAATTTGGCCTAAAGCTGCCTGTCTACTTCGAGTTTGTACCCAGGGGACTGCAACCAAATATAAGAGTATATTTTTGCAACCAGTAGCTACAACTCAGCCAATCACAGTAGTGGGGAATCAGCCAATTTCAGGCTGCCACCTGTAAGACCATATCCATGTAAGGGGGAATGCCTTATCACATCATGTCAAACAAGACAAAGGCTGAGCTAAAGAACAAGAAGAGCTGCTTCTGTGTGTAGCTTCCTTCTTCCTTCTATAAATACAGCTTTCCCTCATAACTGGTAGATAGCTGAACTTCTTTTGGTTCTGAGGGCTGCTCGATGCGTAATTGCTTTTATTTTTTTTTTAACTTCTATAAACTCTGATATATTTCATTTGTATAAAGTTTTTATTTACATGTTGTAACTCAAAGTAACAATCTGCTAATATACATTCAATAATAGACAAATGTATTTTCATTTAAAATGTTATTCTTAAAATTGTTATGAAAATATATAGTTATGCTTTTATGTGACAAGTATTTGGAAATATATTAGCTAAATAAAGGATGATAATTTTAGAAAATATTACAAAAATTATTTCATCATCTGGATTATGTATAGCACTTATGTGGATGATTTTCGTTCTCTTAAGGTAATGTCAAAATTACATAGCTAATATTTCTTTAGTTGTTCTTTCAAATGCTGAAGGACTATGAAGAAAAACCAAGACTAAGAGGTTGTTTAAATATTTATATCAGAAAGACAATACCTTCATCTGAAAAGCCAGAGAGTTGGGCGTGGTTAAATAATGGTAAGCTTGAAAGAGACTTTCTGAGATATCCTGATTACCTCGTGCAGTGTACAGTGTATAAAGCGACTGTTTTCATATGTGCCTCAATGCTGACCAATGTAGATACTAGAGTAAAATGTTTTGTTGCTTGCTGTCCACTAGATGGTCTTTATTTAAATATATTTTCTTGTAGTAGGCTTAATGAAGTATTCCAGGCTTTCAATCAATGTGACAAAATTATTTGTGAAACAACACAAATAGCCCTACCCTTAAAAAGGAATATGCATCCTAAGTCTGCCTTCAATGGATGTTTTGGTTACCAACATTTACTTTTAGTTTTGTCACTGATGTTAAACCCGGGCTTGCCGATGAATCTGGCACCAGAATATCACAATTGCTCTTTTGAGAAAGTATCAGTAATTTGGCTTTTTTCACATAGACCTTGATTATTTACCAATATATGACTTAAGAAGTTGTAAGCATTTTGAGGGCATCAACAAATGTCTGAATTGGACATGAACATAATCCTGGATCCTATCAAATTTCTCATTACTTGTGGATTCAAAATAAGTGTTTGTTGAGTAGCATTTGCAAAGTCAGAAAGGATATTGAGCCAAATAAATCAGAAATATTCTTTTCTCCTATTTTCATTGCGACAAAATATATTTAAAATTGGTATCTTAATCTTTTAAAATCAGTGTGCAGTCTTCACTCCATTCATCTCTAGAACTCTTTTTATCTTGAAAATACTGAAACTCTAACCATTAAACGATCACTCCTCATGTCTTCATACACGACCTCATGGCAACCACTCTTCTGCTTTCCGTCTCCATGATTTTGATTGCCTCATGACTACGATAAATGCCTCATGTAACTGGAATCATACAGTAGTTTCTTTTTTGCACCTGGTTTATTTCACTTAGAGTAATGTCCTCAATATTCATCTGTGTAGCATGTGTCAGGATTTACATTCTTTATGACTGGACAATGTTCTCTAAGCTAAGAAAGAAGCTAATCTCTTTTATACAAATAGACTGCATTTTGTATTTTCATTCCTCCACTGATGGATGCTTGGGTTGTTTCTTTACACTTTGAATTGCCTGGCCCTCTTGTTAAAATCATTTTATCATTTTTAAGGCTTTGTTGGCCATTGGTTCCAGTGTGTGTTATGTGTGTGTGTGTGTGTGTGGTGTGTGTGTGTGTGTGTTTACATGCAATGCCACAGTTTTGATTACCATAGCTTTGTAATAACTTCAAAATCAAGAACTGTGAGTCTTATACCTTTGTCTCTTTCAGGACTTATTTATTTTTTATTTATTTTGACTGCTTAAAATCCCTTGATATTCCATATGAATTTTAGGATGGGTTTTTCTATTTCTATGAAAAACACTATTGGGTTTTTGAGAGGGTTTGCATTAAATGTGTAGATTAATTTGAGTAGAGTTTACATCTGAGGTCCATTGTTTTTGAATCTGTGAATATGAGATAGTGTTGTTTATTTATGTCTTCTTTATTCTTTTCATTAAAGATGATGTGTAGTTTCCATTGCACAAGTCTTTCAACTCCTTGATTAAGTTAAATCCTAAGCACTTTGTTAATATTGATGCTATTATTAGTGGAGTTGTTTTTAGTTTGTTCACTGTTATTGTGTTAAAATGCTACAGAATTTTGTGTGTTGATCTTGAATCCTGTTACTTTTCTTAAGTTAGTTCTTACAGTTTGTGTATGCATGTGTGAATGTGGCATGCTCATGTGTAATCCTTAGTGCTTTCTGCACATAAGATCATATCATCTGTGGACAGAGATAATTTTACTTCTTACTTTTCAGCTTCAGAATGCCTCATTTTTTTTCTTGCTCTCTCTAGCACTCCTATTTTTTTAAACATTTATTTTATTTGCTTTTAAGTGTACACAATGCGTTTATTTTTACATGGTGCTGAGGATCTAACCGGGCTGCGCACGTGCTGGGCGAGCGCTCTACCGCTGAGCCACAACCCCAGCCCTAGCACTCCTATTAATAGGGTGACTAGAAGTGGTTAAAGTCAGGATTCTTGCCTTGTTACTTACCTTAGAGGAAAAAAAATCATCATTTTACCTTTTAGCATATTTTCTGTGGGTTTTCCATACATCCATTTATTAGGTTGAGTTAATTTTTCTTCTATTTCTAGTTTGTTGAATGAAAATGCATTTAATTTTGTCACAAACTTTTTTTTTTTTTTGCATCAACTGAGGTAATAAATTGGTTTGTTGATATTATTGTTAATTGTGCTAGCATAGTATATTATATTAATCAAGTTTGCTTTTTGAAACATTTTCACCTTGCAGAGATAAATGTCATTTGGTCTTTAGATACTTTTAATATGTTGCTGAATTTGGTTTGTTAATTTTTTAAAGATTTTTGCATTGATTTTCATAATCAATGTTGGTTTGTAGCTCTCTTATAGTGTCTTTGACTGGGTTTGGTGTCATACAATGAATTAAAGCCAGTTCATTCTTCAATCATTTTTTGAAATTTTCAGAAGGATGATGTTAGTTCTTCAAATATTTGGTAGAACTCACTGGTGAAGTTTTTCAGTTCCAGGACTTTTCCTTGGAGATATTTGGTGACTAAGTCAATTTCCTTTCAAAAAATGAAATAGAAATTTTCTATTTCTTTTTAGTAGATTTTGTGTTCCCATGAATTTGTCTAATTCCTCTAAGTTATCCAAAACTTAGAGTAATTGCTCATAATAATCTCTCATGATCCTTTTTATATCTGTGGAATTGGTGACACTATCCAACTAAGATTTTGATTTTCAAAATTTAAGACTTCTGTTTTTCTTTCTTACTTGGTTCATATAGTTAAGGGTTTGTCAATTTTATTTATCTTTTTGATGGATCTTCTCTGGACTTTGTTGATTTTTTTTTCAATTGTTTTCTACATTCTATTTCACCTATCTCTGCTCTAATCTTTATTATTTTTTCCACTACCTTTGAATTTGATTTGTTTTTCCATTTCATAATTCCTTAGATTTTAAAGTTAGGTTGTTTATCTGATTTTTTAAAAAAACAAATGCTGATAACTTTACATTCTCCTCTTAAAGCTGCTTTTACTGAGTGTTATAATTTTGGGTACGTTGTGGTTTCACTTTCTTTCACCTCTAATTATTGTATAATTTTTCTGTTTATTGACTATTTAGGAGTGGATTGTTTAATTTCCACGTTAGTAACTTTTTCTCAATTTTAGTTCTCCTATTAGTTTCTAACTTCATTGTATGGTAGCTGGAGAAGATGTGCTTTTACGGCATTTATCATTTGAAGTCACTTAGAATTTAATTCGAGGCCCAAGTTACGGTTTATCATGTAGTATGGTTTATCATGCCCCATGTGAATGTGAAAAGAATGTGAGTTCTGTTCGTTTGGGGTAGCTCATTAACTTTATGTCTGCTAGGTATAGTTTATTGTGTTAATCATTCTATTTCCTTACTTCCATTTAATCATTGTAAAATTGAGTTCTTGAAATCTGTAACTCTTGTGGTAAAGCTCTTTTTTTCTCCCTTAAACTCTGTCAAGTTTTGCCTAATATGTTTTGGTGGTCTTTTTTTTTTTTTTTTTTTTTTGACATGTAAATGTTTATAATTGTTATATTGAATTTTCTATTAAAATACAAAACCCTTTTTGTCTATTAAAGTCTGTTTTGACCTGGTATTAGGTATAAACATCTCTGTTCTCTCTCTTTCTCTTTCTCTCTGTTCCTTTCTTTCTTTTCTTTTCTTTTTATTTATTTATTTATTTTATTGAACCCAGTGCACTTAACCCAGTCCTTTTTATTTTATATTTTGAGACAGGATTTCACTAACTTGCTTAGTGCCTCATTAAATTGCTGAGTCTGGCTTTGAACTTGTGATTGCAGGTCTATTCTCTTTTTGATAAATATTCATATGGGATGTATGTTTTCATTTTCATATTATACCTACTATGTCTTTGGATATATGTTGAATCTTTTGTATACAAATATATTTGGACCATGTTTATTCTTATCCATTTTGCCAATGTTAATTTTGATTGCATGTTCAACCAATGTACATTCAAAGTAATAAATAATAGGGAAGAATTTACTTCTGTCATTTTGACATTTATTTTCTACATGCCTCATCACTTTTTTGTCATTTTCTTACGTTTTTAAACTTTTTTTGTACAGATATGCTTAAATCTCTTTCTCACTCCATTTTTGCATATTCTTTAGATATTTGATTTGTAGTTACCATTTGAGATTATATCTATTATCCTAAAGTTAAAATTCACAAGTTTTAATCTCTGCCTTAACTTCAAAACATAAAAAGGCATTGCTTCTTCAATAGCTTCATTACTACCCCTTTATGGTGTTGATGTTACAAAATCATATTTTTTTGTGTTCCCCAAACATAGACAAATAATGTTTTAATTGCATTAATTTATTAGAGTATATAGAAAACAATATATGGAGTTACAAACCAAAATTAGAATAAACTAACTTATATTAGTAACTTTGAATGTATAAGTATTTTAAATTGTGTAGAATATTAAAAAAATAGTTACACATCATTGTTACAATGACACTTTTATAAATTCCCTTTTATCTATTTTTCCTAAAAATCTTTATTTCTTCATAAAGCTTTCAGTTACTGTCCAGTTTCTCTTAATTTCAACCTGCAGGATTCACCTAGTTTTTCTTACGGGGCACAAATATGATAATAAAACCCCTCAACATTTTCTGCCTTACTTTTTAAAATTTTAATTTGTTTTATATGACAGAAGACTGCATCAGAATTCATATAACCTATATAGAGCACAATTTTTCATATCTCTGGTTGTACACAGAGTCACACCATTCATGTCTTCATACATGTACTTAGGGTAATGAAGTCCATCTCATTCCACCGTCTTTCCTACCTCCCTCTCTATTCCCATCCCTCCCCTTTGCTCTATCTAGAGTTCATCTAATCCTTCCATGCTCCCCACTACCACCACATTATGAATCAGCATCCTTAAATCAGAGAAAACATTTGGCATTTGTTTTTTTGTGATTAGTTAACTTCACTTAGTATTTTATCCTCCAACTCCATCCATTTATCTGCAAATGCCATGATTTTATTCTTTTTTAAAGCTAAATAAGATTTCATTGTGTATAAATACCACATTTTCTTTATCCATTCATTTAATGAAGGGCATCTAGGTTGGTTCCACAGTTAAACTATTGTGAATTGTGCTGCTATAAACATTGATGTGGCTGTGTCCCTGTAATATGCTGTTTTTAAGTCCTTTGGGTATAGAATGAGTAGTGGAATAGCTGCGTCAAATGGTGGTTTCATTCCAGTTTTCCAAGGATTCTCCATACTGCTTTCCATATTGCTTGCACCAATTTGCAGTCCCACCAGTAATGTATGAGTGTGCTTTTTTCCCCCACATTCTCACCAACACTTATTGTTGTTTGTATTCTTAATAGCTGCCATTCTGGAGTGAGATGAAATCTTAGAGTAGTTTTAATTTGCATTTCTCTAACTGCTAGAGATGTTAGTATTTCTGCCTTACTTTTGATGGACAGTTTTGTTGAATATGGCATTCTTGTTTGATAATTTTTTTATATATATGAACTTATTGTCTTTGGTGTCCTTGTTTCCGATAAGAAGTATGCTGATAATTTCAGTTATTGTTGCTTTTATGTGATGAGTTGTTTCTCTTTTGCTGCTTTCAAAATGTATTTGCCTTAGCCGGGCGCGGTGGCACATGCCTGTAATCCCAGCACTTGGGAGGCTGAGGCTGGAGGATCACGAGTTCAAAGCCAGCCTCAGCAATGGTGAGGCACTTAGCAACTCAGTGAGACCCTGACTCTAATAAAATACAAAAAAAGGTGGGGGAGCTGGGGATGTGGCCCAGTGGTCGAGTGCCCCTGAGTTCAATCCCTGGTATAATAATAATAATAATAATAATGTATTTGCCTTTGACAGATTATGTAATGTGTCTGTTGTGGGCCTCTGAGTTCTTTCTGTTTGAAGTTCATAGAGGTTCTTGGATGATTTTATTTATGTCTTTCATTAAATGTGGGAGGTTGTGAAGTTACCACTTCAAACATCCTCTGTCCTGTTCTGTCTTTCACTGAACACGTAGAGCCTAGTGATGATGCCACACAGCTCTCCTAAGCTCTATGTACTTTACTTTCATGATTTTATCTTCTGTTCCTCAAGCTCAGTAGTTCCCACTAACCTATCTTCAATTTTGCCTGTTTTCTCTGCTTGCTCAAATCTGCCACTAAATCTCTGTAGTAAAATTTTAAGTTCAGTTACTGTATTTTTCATCTCCAGATTTTCCTTTTGGCTAGTTTTTAGGTTTTCTATCTTTTCAAAGATATTTCCATTTTTTTCATAAAGGTTTTCTGGATTTTTCACATTTTGCTTTAGGTTTGGGGGCATCTTCAAGACATTTCCATGAAGTCTTTATGGAAATTATCTTCCCTCAGGACTTTTTCAGGGTCAGTTTCTATGGATTCATTTATTTTCCCTTTGAATGGCATAGTTTAAATATTTTCCTGTTCCTTTCTGTTTTCTGATTTTTTTTTTTTTTTTTTTTTTTTTTTTTTGGCTTGAGAAGTAGATAGTTTTTATCTGAAATTATAGTAATTGTGGAAACCTGATTCTCCCTCTCTTTAGGGTTAGCTGTGTTTTGTTCTTCTTTTCATTTATTTATTTTTTTATTCTTGTATATTGTCTGTGTGTCAAGGATGTGCCTGAAATGTAAACTTATGGTCTGCTAAGGTCATTTATAAGCTTTAACCTTTTCCCTGGATGAAGGAGCCCTAATTAGGAAGGGCTATTGCAGCTAGCTGGAAGCCATAAGTTCCACCTGATATGTATGTGACGCACCTGTAGGCACCCGCAAAGCTGAAGGTATATAACCGGGTGAAAGCGGTCCGAGTTAGGAGAACGAAGGAGAATTCATTCAGTCAGTCGTGCAGTCACTCGGTTGGTCAAAAGAAGAGTTCGGGTCGGAGAATCAGAGCGGCCAGAACGTAGGCAGAGCGGTTACAGAAGAGAAACCAGATAGAAGGAGTAATGGCTGGTCAGAGTTAGGCCGAGGCTCCCGAAGAAGAAAGAAGAAGCTCTAAAAAATAATCTTGCTCTAAGCTAAGCTCTATCTTTCTTTCTCTCTCTCTAAGCTAAGAAGACAAGAAGACAAGAAGCTAAGCTCTATCTTTCTTTCTCTCTAAGCTAAGAAGACAAGAAGAAAAGCTCTCTAATCTTTCTCCCTAAAAATCTTTCTTTCCCTCTCTAAGCTCTAAGAAAGTAGAAGTAAAAGTAGTAATAGCTTTACTCTGCCTCCAAGAGTTTTCCTCCCGCGGCACAATGGCTCGCCGTGACAGGCAGCTTACACCTGGACATAAAATAACTTTCTAATTTCTCTGGTACATATGGTTGCATTCTAATGTCCCAATATTCAATATCAGACTCTAAAAACGAAAAGGGAGGAAAAGTTAAATATGTGGGCCCTTTATATTCCTTGACAGTCATTTCTGCCAGAAAGGGAGGGAATTGCAACAAGGAAGGGAGGTGCAGCTAAAATGTCTGCCCACCTCCATGCCTGCAGTAGGCATCAATCAGAGCACAGGTTCAAAATATTTAGAAGGCAAGGTCCTTTTTGCCAGCTTTGACTCCCACAAACCATTTGCAAACTACTTTAGGAACACATGTACAGCTGCATACTATAAGGCTGTGGGGTGAATGATGGGTATCTTTTACAAGTCAGGAGCTAAAATCAACCACAGTTTGCTGCCCAAGGCTTCAACAGACTTCAGAGTTCCAAAGCAATTATAATAGACACATTGTACAAATATTATTGTTGTCTACACCAAGAGACAGATTCCTGGTGTTTCCTACCATGTCCTCTTGTTACCTGATATAATCCATCTATTCCGTTTTTACATCCCTTCGAAATGAAATAATTTAGATGTGGGATGGTTTTCATTTCTATGTTTTCCAGAAATAATTTTAGAATTAAATATTTGATATATTTACATTATATGTGCAAAAATGAGACACATCAATCTTCTGCAAACACAGCAGCATATAGAAAGTCCTCTGGGATCTGGTATGGAATATACTATCAAGTAGGAGAAAGTGGCCAGTAAGGCCTCCCATTGTCGTGGAAGCATTTTGGTTTTTTGTTTGTTTGTTTGCTGTTGCTGGATACCAGAGAGATGATTGAGTACTTCAATAGAGAGAGAGCAGGAGAGAGATCAGTTTCTACTGATTACAGATGTAAAGCATAATGTATTGGCAAGGCAATAAAAGACTACGTATAAGGATATATTTGTAGGGAATATGATATAAGATTGTATGAATAAAGTAAAATAAAATAAGTTATTAAAAACCTTAAAATTATACAAAGACGTTAGAATAAATAATGGGAGTCAGCCTGCCATTCAGCCTGAGGGTTTTGAAGACCAATTATAACTTTTACTCATGCCAACAGACAATTCTGATAGCTTTGGTTGTTATGTGGAAGTCACATTCTAAACAGAAGAGTGATTGTGTGTGTGTGTGTGTGTGTGTGTGTGTGTGTGTACAGTGTAATTCTTTGCACTTGATCCTTATAAATGGAGAAGAAGGAATTAGTTTAAGGTTAGGCCTATACTTCATAAAACCTTGACTTCTCAACCTTAAATTTTCTCTTGAAATCTATGAAAATAAGGTTGTTTCCCTATATAACAATCACGCATATCAAGCACAACTAACAGAATTTGGAGTTGGAATTGTTTCAAAGGCATTTGATATAATAACTTCTTTTGTCCTAGTATGGTGACATTTTGGTAACATATAAAAATGTCAGACTGTGACAAATCCAAAGTTAACCAAAATTAGCTGAAGATTTGAAGTTTTGCAGGTTGTAAATCATTGGAGCCAATTTTAAATTTACTTAATTTAGTGTCCTGGTGTTTTGTGTCACTCTACATAAGATAAAGCTATGGTTTCTTCCAGTTTCCTCATACATGGTGAGATTTTTCAAGCTGTGGAAAAGAATGAATGAGATGTTTAGCTTTGATCTTATTTGGATATGAGAATAAATATAAAAGAAAATATTAAAAATACTACATCTTTATGCTTCTTTTAATTATTCAATTCACATTTTTGGTAGAATTATCTACATAATTACTATTTAAATATCACTTATAAAGTGAAAATGTGTGTGTGTGTGTGTGAGAGAGAGAGAGAGAGAGAGAGAGAGAGAAAAGGAGAGAGTGAGAGAGAAAGAGAGAAGGAACCTATAACCTTATGAGAACAGATAGCTTTCTGAGCAGCAAAGAGCCAGCAGTTGCTAAGTGTTCACCATCTGCCTCATGTGGTTTAAAAACTTCATGCAGTTCTCATTTAATACTCACCACTATCATAAGTGCTACTTTTTGTTTGTTTGTTCATTTGATTCTTAATTACTCATGTTGAAAACATGGAAAGATTTTATGTAGCAAGAGTTGGTTAAACAACCAATTTCATCACAAAATGCATATATTAATTATATTAATGTATTTCTTTTTTTTTTTTTTTTTTTTTTTTTTTTGGTACTTGGTATTGAACTCAGGAGCATTTGGCCACTGAATCATATCCCAGGCTTATTTTGTATTTTATGTAGAGACAGGGTCTCACTGAGTTGCTTAGTGCCTCACTTTTGCTGAGGCTGGCTTTGAACTGGCGATCCTCTTGGCTCAGTCTTCCACACTGCTGGAATTACAGGTGTGTACCACTGCACCCAGCTGTATTTCTTTTAATAAAATCTAAAACATTGCAAATAATACAAAGCTTTCCTTATATCATATCCCCCAAACTGACTCCTATTTCTCTCTACTTTACCTCCCTAAGACATAGTTGCTATTAGTGCAGTGCAGATTCTCTCTACCTTTTACACCATATTATACACACATGCATGTAAACATCTCTGCAGACATGTTCCTGTACATACACTTATACTTAGGAAATAAATAATGGTTCATAACAAACTAGATTATTCAGCAATCCATCTCTCCTTTTAAACTTTCTACATAATATTCAAAGTATGAATATGTCAACTTATCCAGTGATTACCTGCTTAATAACCTTTTATTTTTGTTTTTGTTTTTCTGTGTCAATAAAAAGTTCCAGTCCTCATTGTATATATGTATAAGTACATTTCTAAGGAAGACACATGAAGATATGTCCTATGGTATTTATATTTTGTATTGACATTCAATTTCCTCACAGCAATTTACTCTCCTACAGCAGTATATAGGAGTATCAATTTCCCAAGAAACTCACCAATATTTGATATTACCACAAATTTTAATGTCCACATTTTGATATATGAAAAGTGGTTTATCTGATTGCTATTAGAAAACCTTATTCCATGTAGTTTTAGTTTTTATTTCTTGATAATTTGCTGATTATATTCAAAATGGCCACTTTTGTTGACATTTGATTTTCTTTTATATTGTTTTTTTTAATTCATAATATACTGAACATTAACCTTTTCAATATATATGTGTACATATATATATATATATATATATATCTTTCTCTCTGTCGTATATATGTGTGTGTGTGTGTGTATGTATACATATGTTTTTAAGGCTGAGAAGTTATTTTGTTGGATATTTTTTATCCTTATTTCACATTTCATAGAATTAGAATAAAATAGCAAACAGTTTCTCAGGAACACAAGTTTAAACCATAAATGCAACTCTGAATACATCACTTAATACAGTCTCACTTTTAAAACTCTTATCAACAAAATTCCAAAATAGGCATTCCTGGAAACTCGGTCAGCATCCTTGATTTGAAACCAAAAGGTACAACACAGAGCAACATGGATTGACTTTAGGGAAAAATTGGATCCTGATAATTTGCTGCTTTCAACTTGGCAAATGGGAACATTATAGAATTAGTAAGGGTGATGCTGGTATTGGTTTCACTGTGTTTTGGAGCAAGGAAAGTCTGACCAGAAGACTGGTCAGAAAGGAAGCCCAGGATCAGAATCAATAGGCAGATAGGACGAGGAGAGGCAAGGAAGCGGTTCAGTAGAGAGAGAAACAAATGTGGTCCAAGGCACCCAAAGGGGAAAATAAACAACAACAACAACAACAACAAAAAAAACCCAACCAAATAAAAAGACCTGTGTTTTAACAAGGGGTAGGCTGCTTCTTTCCTTAGGCTTACTCAAGGCAAATATTTTATACTTGATTGTTCTACAGCTCCTTAAATTGAATGTAGCCTTGTCCATAGTTAGTTATAAAGAAAATAAAAAATTAGTCTATGATGTTAAGGGGAAAATCTAGGAGCTTCATTCATTTACTAACCTGACCTATGGAGAAATTATAAAAACAACTGATTGTTTTCTCGTTCTTTTTCCTGTACCTACTCCACAAAGATGCTCATGGTTGGGTGTCTCAGTTTATCTTCCTTTAACTAACTCCCTGCTCACCAATTCCTTTGTGTTTTGTGCAGTTGCATATTAGTGCACATTAATAAAGACTTTGTTTATACAGCTTAGTAAAGTGAGCTTAGACTCTCTACTTATAAATATTGTCCAAGTACAAAACTCCTTGAAGAAGTGCACAGTCTCCTTAGGAGAGTATTAACAATGATGTAACTGGCATAAATACAAATGTGAATTTAATGAAGAAGCCTGGAGGGATATTAAATGGGAAGACAAAGCCCAGAGAACATGAACTTAATAACTTCAGATATAATGCGTGTGCATACTTTTTTCTTTTAAAATCGAGGGTTTTTTTTTTTTTCCCTACATGTTCTCAATACAACTACAACTAAGTGGCAAAAGCACAAAGATATTAATAAATTCCAGAGCCTCCTTTCCCCAGCTTCTGTGTAAGCTCTTCAGATAGGAGGTTCTAGCCCACCCAGGTACAGTTAGGGGCACACCAACATCTGTAGAGTTGGCCACCTAGCTCATGCGCCCTGAAGCCGTCACTGTGTATCACTGTGTTTCGTCCACTGTGGTCCCCCTCCTCTACTAACTGGGGACCACTAAAAGCCTTGAGGCACATGGTGTGATCACTTGGTAATTGACTGACACAGTTTTGGCTGCAATGTGGAGAGGGAACCAGAGTGGGAAAGGCAGATAGCAAGTCCAGGGGAGAGTTTTCATGGTATCGCAAGCAAGAGAGCAAGGCCTGTACTTCCACAACACAGGCAGGAGTGAGGCAGATGGATGTATGAGATAGTCAGAAAGCCCATTCCTCACAACCGAGGAAATAAGAAAGGAATGAGAAAGATCTTAATTCCCTAAAGACTGTTAGTTATATCAGCGTAGCTTTGTTAAATGAGAATTCAGGACACATTAACGATATTGTCTAAACAAATGGAGCAATAGCACAATAGAATCAAAATGCCATATTTATGCCTGTGATATGTTTGAGTTTAACAGAGAGTATAAATTAGTACTAGATAGCATAGTAATTCAAAATGCTTCAGTTTGTTATACGAAGAGAAAATGTCAATGCAACTTTAAAATAAGGATTTCATTTAATTAAAATTTAATTAATTAAAACAAGGATTAATCTATTAATTTTTGTGCTTTGTAAAATGTTTTAGAGATTCTAAATGGTACCATCTATAACATATCAAATATCTGAATGAAACCTTTCATTCAAAAAATATTTTCAACATAGTTTAGAAATATGCAAATGATGTGATATGCCCAACAGGGGAACCAGGCAAGATTATTTGAGCTAGTCAGAACAAATCAGGGTGAGGGCAGCAGGTCAGGTATCTTATCAGAAATTGATAACATGAATGTGAAAGACATCAAATCCCAAAGTAACAAGAGCACCAAGCTGAAGTAGCATATACAAATGTGTTCTTGGGCCAGGAACTTTGGTATGCACCTGCAATCCCAGTAACTGGACTTAGTAAAATGCATATTTACTAATCTGTATGTAACTTCCACACCTTTATTTTCATTAGCGTGAAATGAGAATTTCTTTTTCATTACTTAAGTATTCTAAAGCACGTGACTCATAAAAATCGTGGAATTCTGGACATTAAAAATTAGAAAATACTTTAATGTAGGAGATAATTATGGCAATAAATTGGGATTTACTTTTTAACAGATAGTACTAAATGCTTTACCCACTTGATCATTCCATAATCAATGGTTCATACACAGATTTGTATCAGTCAGCAGGAAAACCTATGCTTCAGGGAGCTCTAAACGTCACAGTCTTTTTTTGCTTCTCCAGATTACTCGCTGCACCCCAAAGTTCAACCAGCACTGCTATTGGAGATGGAAACTAATGCAATTTATTTACTATATTGAGAAAACTTGACTGATAGTGACTTGCTGCCAGTCCCTGCGCCAAGAGACAGTAGACTCAAGGTCCCGATCTCAGTTGTCAGAGACTGACAAAGATGCACATTTGGTAGCTCTGCTCTGCAAGTCAGTAACCAATTGTGCAGCTAGTGAGGACTTGGGGAGATCACATTGAGAACCGTGATTGTAAACCAAGAAAATGAGTCTTACAGTCAACTGTGGATGTCTGTCATGAATGCAGGAGCCGACACTCGGTTCCACTTCTTTAATTCAAAATAACCCAAGAGTAGTTCTGCATTTTCATTCAGCTATAACCCCTTGTGGCCTTGCTGAAATACTTCAATTTGCAGGAATAACTTGTATTCCTTTAAAGGGCCATTAAAGTCAAAAAGAAGCCCACTGAATAGGGGGCAGAACAAAAACTGCAGTCCTTCCCCCTAATGAATGTACTATGTGAACTTGGCCACGATATTCTTTTGTTGCTATATGGCAGTTTTCTCATGATAAAACTATGGAGCCATTTGGACTAGGTCATCAGAAAGTTTGCTTCTTAATCTAACACAGTCAATGTTCTTTATTTTGGAAAGAGTGACTTAAAGTTTAGGAGTAATGCTCTGACTCAAATGTTCAGTGTTTGATCATTTTTTTTTTTTTTTTTTTTTTTTGTTTGTGGTACCGGGGATTGAACTCAGGGGCACTCGACCACTGGGTCACATCCCCAGCCCTTTTTTGTATTTTATTTAGAGACAGGGTCTCACTGAGTTGCTAAGTGCCTCGCCATTGCTGAGGCTGGCTTTGAACTGGGGATCCTCCTACCTCAGCCTCCCAAAGTGCTGGGATTACAGGCGTGCGCCACCGCGCCCGGCTTTAGTGTTTGATCATTTTTAAAAACTTTACTACCTGGTGAATGTCTCAGAAGCTCCTGAAGGAAATTCAAAAATTGGATGGCTAGAGTCATTAATTTCATAAGCATCATATTTTGAGAATGGAAAAGAAAGATGTACTTGTGTGAAGAAGGGGTAAAGTGAAATGAGTATGTAAGGCAAATTATTTGTAAATCCTATATGAGAACTTTCAGAGTCGCTAATATGGAAAAAAATGTAAAAATTTTGTGCATAATGAGAATAGTCATTAGTGGCAGATGCATAATGAGTAGGAACATCTCTAGAGTTGGTCCAGGCTGCTTTGGACCCATGTCTCTATGATGAATTTTTTTGAAAACTGTGGTTCTGTCTTGGTTTTTCTTTTCTCATGAATTAAAATGTCATATGATTATTTTAGTAATGTGTCTGGCTTTTACACAAATACATTTCTAACCAAATATCTTCATAGAAGTAGATAGGATAAAACAAGGACCCACCCCTAACACCACTTCCACATCCTTCAAAGAAGAACAGTGTCCTTTCTAATCTTGGCTCCACAACCCAGGTGACTCTTGAAAAGTTGCTGAAACTTTTTGGCCTCTATTTTGTTATCTCTGAAATGAGAGTAGATGCAAGAATAATATCTCATGGATTTGGAGGAGGATTAAAATCATATGAGCACATGCTGAATGGTCAACAAATGCGATGCATATACCTATAAAACTACCTACAAGGCAAGAAACAACATTTCAAACAGGTTAATTGTTCTTACAAAAGATTACAGTTATTCTAAGGTGCAGAACTGTGATGAGAAAGGGCTCATACTTTCCGACTCCAACTCCAACATACTTCCCAAGTCATCGCATTGCTTATTTATAGTGTTTGTGGCTCCTGAGAAACCCCTACAGTGGAGAATGTCCAAAACGTTATAATACCAGAATGCTTAGAATCTGGAAGTGTTGTTCCATTTCTGTGAATCTGCTGAACCCTTGGGACACTTAACATAGAAGATAAGTGACCCACAGCATAGAGAACAGGAAACTTCCCTGCATCAATGTCCCTGTGGCTCAGCCTTCTGGATTTGGTTCCCTTTCTTTGTTACAAGAAGGATGAATAATAGAGTCTTGGCCTCCATCCCAAGCAGTTATGCATTTTTTTTTTTTCCCAACCAATGCGGTCTCCCACAGCTCCCATCTGATCCTTGCATTCCAGGTTCACAGCCCAGGGCGCTGAATCTCTGAATCTTTCATTAGCATGCAACCCCCACCCTCTTTCTAATCTCCAGTCTTTCCCACTGACTTCTCTCAGGCTGCATTTTAGTTTTGCAGATCACATTACTTGCATATCTCTGCCACCCTTATCTGCCCCCCTAATGTTACTTCCCATTTTGTTTAGGGGAGAATAACCATGTTCCCTCCACCCCTACTGTCACCTCACTTCAATCAGAGAAAGAGACTGAGAAAAGCACAAAATTACTGAAAAGAAATGTCCTTAACAGTCATCATTTCTCCACGTGGCTATGACTCCAATCTACAAAGGCAGCATTCTTTGATTACTATCATCAAAAGCCCATTACTCTAAAGAGAACAGTACACATTTTGAATGATGCTATTAAGGTGTTTCTTTTTTTTTTTTTTTTTTTTTTTTTTTTTTTTTTTTTTTTTTTTTTTTTTTTTTTTTGTGTGTGTGTGTGTGTATCTGGAGTTGCTAAATAGTGAGCACTTTACACCAGTCCAGTCATGCAGGGAGCATTGAAATATTTAAAATACGAGGCAATCAGGCACTGAACCTAATATTTACTCTCTGAATCACTTAGCTATATTTTATCAGCTCCCCTGGTCTTCTGAATTTTCATCAACAGAACATATATCATGGAATCCTCCAGTGCAGGGGAAGGTCATAACAACACCTTCCAGTGACTTCCATGGTGATGACATTAAAATCTGAAGATACATTCATTTTCTGAGATGTGCGGTTCCCTTGTGAAATGAGAACAGACCAAGGGTTCATCCTGAAGAAAATCAGACCAATCTTTTTTCTCTGCTCTTAAATCAAGCAGAGCCTGTCACCGCCTTCTGCATTCACTTTGCATAATGCTATTTTCTTTCCCTCTTACACCTTTTCCCTCCCTACTATATTCCTCTCCTATTCAGATATTGATCAGGCAGGATATGTGGGTGCGACATATATCTTAAAAAATGAGTGTGTTCATTTCTTTAAAACCTTGGGTATATATTTAGCAATAAGCAATTCACCCCAGAGGGAAGGCTTCACTGAGCTTATCATTTAAAGGGCATAGGTGGAGGGGAAGCCTAGGGAGACAGCAGGAGTTTCCTGGTAAAAGGACTGGTGCAGGGAGGCTGGATTGAGTTTCAGCTCCACCGCTTTTCAGCTGTGGGGAGTTGCCAAACCATTTAATTCATCAGAGTTCCATTTGCAAATCGGTAAACTTAAGGCTATTGAAAATGAAAGATAAAGTTTAATAATGTATAGAAAAGACTTTTAATTATTATTGAAGGTACAAACCCGGATATTAAACTTATTTTTCATGAAACAATTTACTTGTTCAAAGTGAAGATTATATCATTTCCTTCTGTATTGTTTGAATATAGACACTGGTTAATGAATGTAACTTATTGTTGATCTTGATGTTAGAAACTATATTTGAAATCTGATTTTGTTATCACCTTTCTATATTTCTCTAAGCAAGGTTTCAGTGATTTTTAATTTGCTTAGTTATAAAAAAGAATTAATAATAGCTACTTCTGAGATTAACAGGAGATTAGCTTATGTATAAAACAGGGACACTGTGTGTCTATTACATTGTAGAACCCTATTTTTAAAATTCATATTTTTCTAAATTACACTGACCTTAAAGAAATTTATCACAATCAAAATAAAAATATTTGAATGTAGAATAGATTTTAAAATATAGAATGAGGGTGGAAACTGGCAAGAAATATAGATACAATACAAATGATTTTTGTTTCTGATTAGAAAATATACAGAATATACATCAACATAAAGATAATCAAAATACACATTAGGCCTATAATTTGCACGTCTCCATGTTGTTAACAATCATTTTGGCTGTATATGTTATAAGACTGACAATGACTACAAACCAATTCTCAAAGAAGTTTATCCATTTCCATTTCTTAGTCTATGAACACAAAGATATTATGATTTTGCACACATCCTGAAACTGGGAGAATAGTTGAACATATTTGACTGAATCAAGTTTAAACTAATTGAAAGACATTTTAATTTGAACATAGGAAATATGTCTCATCTCTGAGTCAAGAATATGATATTAAAACTATACTATACAATGGAAATTGCTCTTATTGTAAAATTCCCCCAAAATATAGTTATTTAGTTCACTAATTTCTTGCAATATAAACAGATGTATGTGAGAAAAAAAAACTCAATGAGAGATGTTCTTACAAGAAATTAACTCCCTTTATCACAGAAATACAGTCTCTTTGATGTGCTAGAGGCATAACAATAATATAATTGAAATCACAGATAAATTCCATAATGTGCCATGGTCTAAAGCTAACTGTTCAAGGTAACTTTTTATTTTGTTGGTTGTTGTTGATCACAAAACTCCAACCACTCTGGCCTTCCAAGTGCCCTTCTCCAAAACCCAATCCCACCTTTCTCTAATTCTGACTTTTATACTCTTCCTGTATATTTTGGTCTATGTATAATTTTTCTTAATTGTCTTGTTTCTCCACCTGATTCATAAGGACAGGGGTTCTTTATCTGTTTGGTTCACTCTTAGATTTTCAGCCCCAGAATAGTATTTGTTACATACTAGATATTCAATAAATCAATGCTGAATTAATACTTTATTAAAAATTGAAATATACATATGTCATCTGTAGGTCACTCATGTGGAAGAGTTTTCGAATTTAGAAAGCAAAAATAATTACATGCGTCATGAACATATTTTAGGGAATAGCACAGCCTGAAATGCAATCAAGTGAGATTCTGAGGAACTTATTCCTATAAATATGAGAAATCAAGCAGTAAAAACAGTTGTACCCAGAGAAGATAAACTTGGTCTTCCTTTCTTTACTGGATTCACACACAAAGTAGCTTTCTGCAATGACTTTGACACAGTGGCCAAATCACTGAGATTAGAATCTTTGAAGTTGTCCATTCTGCACCTGCCTCAAGGTGGGGCTGGTGGGGAACCAGGGAGGACAGTTAGACACTCCCAACGTCATAGAAGAATCAAGAGCCTGATGTGCCCATGTGTCCCGGCTACACTATCAGGGCATGCAGGCTTGAACACCTCACAGAAAGGCTAAGCAGTATTTTGACAAAACAGAACAGGACTCACCAAGATTTTGATTGAATCAAAAATGTGAAATGAACAAAAATAAGCAAAGGACAGCTAAATAGTGAGGAACTCATATCACCAAGGCATACAGAAAACACGGCATCTGGTTTACAAATTACCAAATAAAGTTATGACAACTTAAGAATGTTTCCAAAACGAAGGTTTTTTTGAAAATTTAGGATGTTGAATTATGCTTAGTGAAATAAGCCAGACTCAGAAAGTCAGGGGTTGAATGTTTGCTTTCATGTGCAGAAGCTAGAACAAAATAGGGAAAAAGTGGGGGAGTCCTATGAAAATAAAAGGGACTGGGGTTGTGGCTCAACAGTAGAACGCTCGTCTAGCAAGTGCGCGCCCCGGGTTCGATCCTCAGCACCACGTAAAAATAAAGGCATGATATACAACTAAAACAAACAAATAAATATTAAAAAAAAATTAGGGAACTCAGTGGAGTAGAAGAAGAGAACTGAAGAGGAGGTAGGAGGGCCAGAAAAAGGGAGGAACTGTGGAATATAATTGAAAAAAATTATGTCATGCACACATATTAAATATAACACACAAATTCTACCTTTATGCATATCTATAAAGCATCAGTTAAAAAAAAAATTAAATAGAAGGAAGGCCACAAAGGGTAGGGGAAAAGGGAAAGGGAAGAGGTGAGGGAAAGAGAAAGTTCTGGGGGCTGAAGTAAAGCAAATTATGTCCTATGCATGTATAAATATGTCAAAATGAACCCCATTGTTTGGTTAAACACCAATCTTTGCCTAGGAAAGCTTGCAGTGAGATAAGAAAGACTCTAAATAAATAAATAAACAAATAAGGAAGAAAATGGAGAGGGAAGCTATCTACTTCCCTTACATCAGATCTTTAGGCGAGAATCAAAGCAGAGTGACCCTGGAAGTAAAGTAAGGGAATGTACTCATAAAACATCTGAGGAGATCCACCTGTGCAGAGAGCAGGTGACCTACCCTATTCATTCCCCTGCTTGAGGGTGCTGTGCTACACTGCACTGTAGCCTAGCCTACAGCCACCAAGGAATGAGTGAGTAATACAACATCCAAAATCTCTCCGTCAAGTCCTCCACGTTCTCTCTTTGGAATGGTAAACAATATGCTTGGGCATTTATAGTCTTGGGGTTGAATACCCATTATTATGTCTATAATGCATTAGTGAAAGTATTTTTAAAAACTTAGAAAGTGATCCATTTGGATAAAGCTGGAAGAGGACTTGGAAGATGAATAAAAGCAAGATTTTAGTAGGATGCAGTACAAACAGATTCAAATATACTATTTCTTAAGGTAAATTTAGAAATAATAAAGCATAAATTATCATCTGGATAGAACGGGGGATAAATAAGATTCACAAGGGCATGATTTTTGTATTAATGAAAATCCGCATTCATTTGAGAAAATAGCACCTTCAAGCCAATGATAGTGAAAAGTGTGAGTATAAGATACTAACACTAACTAACAGAAACACTAAGGACATGTAGTATGCCTGTAAGATTTGAGAAGGAAAGTAGATATCCTATCTTTAGGGGTCTCAGGCTGTTGGGTGGATAATGGAGATGTTCTAAGCCACAGGTTGGAAAATCCTACAAGAACTCAAGAAGAGCTTCCTGACCATCTATATTTACAATTGGTAGGAGAAAAAAAAAAAAAGTGTAAATAAACACTGAATGTGTCTTTTTGAAATGGTGATATGCCATTTGGAACCAAGTGAATGGGAGAGGTACAGAAAATGCTGAAAACTGCCCTCTTCCAAAATATGAATCCTTTATTCCAGGAAACTTGAAAACCACTCACCGGGAGAGTGATGTATGTCTTCCCCTGGTTTCATTCAGGATGCAGCATAAGTTGGCGATGGTCGTTTTCTCTTGATGTGCTACCCTGAGGACAATTCTCAGAGGGAAACTTAACCTGCTGTGTCTGATCGCCTTCAGTGGGAGCAGGGTCTATTCTCTGGGGACGTTAATGCCCACAAAGCTGACGGAGCCTTTCCAATCAGTGAGCAGGGGCTCCAATTTGTCCCAGAAATCACAAAGAAGACAACTTCAAAGAATTCAACTGAAGCAAGAAAATTAGACCTTAAAATATTTGAATGGTGCCTGAGCCAGAGTCAATGGACCATTCCCTCCCTCGCGTTATATGCTGCTCTCAGCTCTTGTTCATTAAATATCACTGAATACACCCAAAGGCTCTTTAGGAGATCGAACGTCTGAATGAGAAAGATCATTAAAAAGTGATCTGTGTCTGTAAAATCAGGAAATAATCTTGCTAAATAGGGAGGAACCACACAGGGTGAGGCAAATACATCCTCATTCGTTCTGTAATTTTGAGTTGTTATGAACTTTTAAGGTTTTATGAGAGAGTGTATAAAAGAAAAATAATCTGCAGACCTTATAGCCCTGAGATTCTCCTTCAAACACTACTCAGTCTTTCTTCTTGAATAGTGTGGTGTTGGGGTGGGGACTGTGTGAAAAGGCAGATCTATGAGAAACCTTCCAATCCTTGGAAACTTTCAAGTAGTTTAAGAAATAAACCCCTCAGAAGAGTTGCTTTCCAACTATGCAGAGATTTTGGTTTTTTTCCCCTGTAAGTTGTCACACACCATTAAGTTCCATCTTCTACCAGGCATGGAGATGGCCAAGGGGCAAGAGCAGCATCCAGAGAAGTAAGCATCTTCTTTCAAGACCATGATTATTAATCTGAAGATAATTGGAAATGGATCAGGAATGTGAGTCTGCTACATCTTGTGACGGTAACTAAGGCATAGAGGATTTTGTGATGCCTAAAGGATGCTGGGAAACACTAAACTTTGTTTGTAATTGTATAGAGTAGGAGAATAGAACAGTTTGGGGGAGTCATAGAATTCAATTACATTTCTTTCTTCTGCTGCTTATTACTTATCTGACCTTGGGTAATGTCAGAAAATTGTATCTCAGCTTGTGATATTTATCTAACATAGCATATAAAAAGGCCCAGCACAGCGAATGATACACAAATGTTAAAAGCAGATTACTAATAATATGGGGTAGGAATGGGACAAGTGGTGTCCGTGGTAATGATGGTAATTTATTCTAAATAAAATGTCTCCAATAACATCTCTAGTGTAGAAATAAAATAACCATCACTTTCTTCATGATGATTCTCTGTCTGATCCTCACATCTTTCTAGTCTTTTCTTTTCTAAACTTCCCATTTGATAGTCTCCATCATTACAAGAAATGCTTTCCGTTTTCCAATTAAATTATCATTTCTCAATCTGAACTCCTGGCTAATCTGCACATACTTTCTCTTTTCTATTTTTGTTCCTGTGCACTCATATGAAGCCATCTCTTGGAGCACCAGACTAAGTTGCTCAATGAAAGAGCTTTCTATCTACCCACTGCTAATTGTTTATCTAACATCAGGTTTGCAGAATGTGTGTAGACCTTTTAATAATCACAGCAAGATTATTAGCTCTGGATAGAGGATCTACATACCTCTGTTAGTTGTGTCTTCTGAAGTAGTATGTTTAAAGAAAAGGAATGGCCACTTCATCTTTTAGTACAAAATAAATATGGCAGTTGGTCAATAGGCTTTAACTTTTGACATGTCAATATTTTTTTTTCTTATGATAAAAAGAAAACTTTTTTTCAGCATCACCTTTTCAGGTTTTCTGTCTTGTTTTTATTGTCATTCTTTTTTTTTTTTTTTTAAGTCTTTTTTTTTTTTTTTTTTTTTTTTTTTTTTTTTTCATAAGCACTCATTTATGGAGTCAGCTTGGAAGCTTGCTAATTGTTGGAGATATATTGACAAAGACCTTCTCTTGGGAAGCATAAAGCCAATACTCAGACATATAAAAAAAAAAAAACAAAAACAATTACAGTACAGTCTGATACATGTTCCCTTAGAAATGTTCAAAGGGAGAGAAGAAGCTCTCTTGGATGGAATAAAACAGGATGGACACATAGAAAAAATGATGATTGCTTAGAGAATGGGTGGGTAAAAGGTAGAAAGATAATTGGTTGGATAGATGAGGAGAGAGACAGACAGAAAGGTTCACCAGTATTTTTAAATATTTTTAAAATCTAGTGTCTGATATTCTTTCCTTTATATATGGGTTTCCATCTATAATCATTTGTCTTTACTGTGAAGAGTCATTGTCAGAAATTCTTGTAGTGGTTATCTGTGGGAAATCTCTACACTTTTGTCTGAGGCAAATGCAAATTATTTCACCGCCATTGTGTGTTAAGTCAGATTTCTGAAGTAAGGTTTTGCATATATTAAGATACAATTTAATAGATATTTTAATAAATTAGAGCATTTTTTTTATGTATTGTAACCTAGAATAAAGCAAAGGTATGGAATATTTCTCTTAGGCCTAAAATTTCTCTGCTCTCCATTCTAGTCAAGCTCCTGTGCTCCAGATAACCACTGATCGTATTTCTAACTACAGAATTAAATTATCTTTATAGAATTCAAAATAAATGAAGTTATGCAGAATGTACATCTTGTCAAGTTTCATTTGCTGCACATGATGAGATCCTCCATGTTATTTTGTGTATTAGTAGTTACTGTATTTCTATTGTTGCGTCGTATCCTAATGAATGAATATAAAATAAATTTGTTTTTTTCCATTCACTTGTTGCTGAATTTGTGTCCAATTTTTAGCTACCGTGATAAAAATCTACTATGAGCATTTATGTACAACATTTTATGGGGATATATGAGTTCAATCCCCTGTAGTACATACCTAGGAGTGTAATTGAGATGTTACATGATAAATGAATATTACGTTCTACTAAAAATTGCTAAAATATTTTCCAAAGACATTATACCATTTGCATTCAAGACCTCCCACAGGAATGTTTCTACAAATTTTTGTCTACACTTTTTCTTTTAGTAATTTTAGGGGGATTTAAGTGGCTATATGATTGTATAATATTATGGTCTAATTTACATTCCTCTATTGTTATGCATTTTTTCATGTGCCTGTTGACCTTTTGTATGTCTCTTTGTAAAGTATTCAAACATAGCCCATTTTATTCATTTTTAGAGCTTTTTAATTTATAGGAAGTAAAATTAACTTTATTTTTGGTGTACAATTCTATGAATTTTAACAGGGTTTAGACTCATGTATAATGCAGAACAGTATTATTGCTACAACATAGTTCTTCTACTATCATTGCATAATTGTACCTTCTTGTCAGTAATAACCATGGGTAACTACTAATTCTACTTCATTCCTATAGTTTTGCCATTCCCAGATTAAATGTAAATGCAATTTTACAATATCTAACATTTGGAGTCTATGTCTTTCACTAACAAGATACTTTTGAATTTATCCAAATCATGATATGCCTCAATGGGCCATTTCTTTCCATTATTCAGGACTATTCCATTGTAAAGATTACCACATAGTATGCTTTTTCACTCACTAAGGGACAGGAGTGATGGAAGGTTTTCATAGAGTTGTTATATGTATTTGTATGTGAATTTTATGTGTGAAGATAAGCTTTTATTTTCCAGGTTGAACATGGTACCTGAATTGGGTTTTACAGATACTCCAATATCATGTGAGTGTTTTTTCTTATTATTTTTGGATTAGAGAAGTAAACTATATATTTAAGATACAAGTGCTTTATCAGATGCTTTTGGCTAAATAATGTCACTTCTGCAAAGATATCCCTAAAAGATGTGAATGTTACTTTATCAGGCAAAAGGACTTTGCAGATATGATGAAGAATCTTGAGCTAAAAAGATTGTACTAGATTATGGGACCATAAACATCATCATTCTTCTTCATGAGAAAGAGGAAAGAGGGTCCAAAGAGGAAATAGGGTATGGACGGAGGATATGTGCAATGAACACAACAGACTGGAGACTTGTGAGGATGTGAACACAAGGCAAAGATACAGATACGAATACAAAGATACAGATACAAATACAAAGATACAGATACGAATTCAAAGATACAGATACGAATTCAAAGATACAGACACAAATACAAAGATACAGATACAAATACAAAGATACAGATACGAATACAAAGATACAGATACGAATTCAAAGATACAGATACGAATTCAAAGATACAGACACAAATACAAAGATACAGATACGAATACAAAGATACAGATACGAATACAAAGATACAGATACAAATTCAAAGATACAGATACGAATTCAAAGATACAGACACAAATACAAAGATACAGATACGAATACAAAGATACAGATACGAATACAAAGATACAGATACACAAATACAAAGATACAGATACAAATACAAAGATACAGATACAAATACAAAGATACAGATACGAATACAAAGATACAGATACGAATACAAAGATACAGATACGAATACAAAGATACAGATACGAATACAAAGATACAGATACGAATACAAAGATACAGATACGAATACAAAGATACAGATACGAATACAAAGATACAGACACAAATACAAAGATACAGATACAAATACAAAGATACAGATACGAATACAAAGATACAGACACAAATACAAAGATACAAACGAATTCAAAGATACAAATTCAAAGATACAGATACAAATACAAAGATACAGATACGAATTCAAAGATACAGATACGAATGCAAAGATACAGACACGAATACAAAGATACAGATACAAATACAAAGATACAGATACGAATTCAAAGATACAGATACGAATGCAAAGATACAGATACGAATTCAAAGATACAGACACAAATACAAAGATACAGATACGAATACAAAGATACAGACACGAATACAAAGATACAGATACGAATACAAAGATACAGATACGAATACAAAGATACAGATACGAATTCAAAGATACAGATACAAATACAAATACAAAGATACAGATACGAATGCAAAGATACAGATACGAACAAATACAAAGATCAAAGATACAGATACGAATACAAAGATACAGATACAAATACAAAGATACAGACACGAATTCAAATACAGATACAGATACGAATACAAAGATACAGATACAGATACGAATACAAAGATACAGATACGAATACAAAGATACAGATACGAATACAAAGATACAGATACGAATACAAAGATACACAAAGATACAGATACGAATACAAAGATACAGATACGAATACAAAGATACAGATACGAATACAAAGATACAGATACGAATACAAAGATACAGACACAAATTCAAAGATACAGATACGAATTCAAAGATACAGACACAAATACAAAGATACAGATACAAATACAATACAAATCAAAGATACAAATACAAAGATACAGATACGAATTCAAAGATACAGATACGAATTCAAAGATACAGATACAAATACAAAGATACAGATACAAATACAAAGATACAGATACAAATACAAAGATACAGACACAAAGATACAAACATACAGACACAAATACAGAACAAATTACAAAGATACAGAATACAAATACAAAAAGATACAGATACAAATAAAAGATTCAAAGATACAGACACAACAAATACAAAGATACAGATACAAATACAAAGATACAGATACGAATTCAAAGATACAGATACGAATTCAAAGATACAGACACAAATACAAAGATACAGATACAAATACAAAGATACAGATACAAATACAAAGATACAGACACAAATACAAAGATACAGACACAAATACAAAGATACAGATACGAATTCAAAGATACAGATACGAATACAAAGATACAGACACAAATACAAAGATACAGACACAAATACAAAGATACAGATACAAATACAAAGATACAGATACGAATACAAAGATACAGATACGAATTCAAAGATACAGATACGAAATACAAAGATACAGACACGAATACAAAGATACAGATACAAATACAAAGATACAGATACAAATACAAAGATACAGACACAAATACAAAGATACAGATACAAATACAAAGATACAGACACAAATACAAAGATACAGATACGAATACAAAGATACAGATACAAATACAAAGATACAGACACAAATACAAAGATACAGATACGAATTCAAAGATACAGATACGAATACAAAGATACAGACACAAATACAATAGAATTCAAAGATACAGATACAGACACAAATACAAAGATACAGATACAAATACAAAGATACAGATACGAATACAAAGATACAGATACGAATTCAAAGATACAGATACGAATACAAAGATACAGATACAAATACAAAGATACAGACACAAATACAAAGATACAGATACGAATTCAAAGATACAGATACGAATACAAAGATACAGATACGAATACAAAGATACAGATACGAATTCAAAGATACAGATACGAATACAAAGATACAGACACAAATACAAAGATACAGACACGAATACAAAAGATACAGATACAAATACAAAGATACAGACACAAATACAAAGATACAGATACAAATACAAAGATACAGACACAAATACAAAGATACAGATACGAATTCAAAGATACAGATACGAATACAAAGATACAGACACGAATACAAAGATACAGATACAAATACAAAGATACAGACACAAATACAAAGATACAGATACAAATACAAAGATACAGACACGAATTCAAAGATACAGATACGAATACAAAGATACAGATACGAATACAAAGATACAGACACGAATACAAAGATACAGATACAAAGATGCATGTCCCTGGAAGCTGGAGAAGACAAAGGAAATTGTACTGGCCCAATTTCTGTAGAAAAAGGCATACCATTAATGCCTTGATTAATTTAGTGAAGCAGATTTCAGAAGTCAGACATCCAGAAGGGTGAGAAATTGACTTTCTGTTGTCAAGGTTGTATTTATGTATTACAGTGAAAACAGGAAATCAATGTATTACGCATGTGATTTGCAAAAGTCCATGTGTTGTATTTTTATTTGCTTAGAAGTCCTTCTTTCCAATATTTTATTTTAGGCCAATTCCAACCAACCTGTCTTCTTTTCTTTTATGGTTCATGCTTTTTGATTTCACCTAAAAAAATTTTGTCTAATACAAAGCGTAAAGGATGTGCTCCTAGATTATCTTCTAGAAGTTTTATAATTTTAGTTTTCATGTATAGAAAGATAATCTATTTTAGATTTTTAAAATGAAATAATAATTCATTAATCATATATGCCAGTCTATTTCTGGATTCTCTTTTCTGTTCAATGAACAATACCTTATAGCTATTAATTAAGTCATGAAATCAGCTAGTATATGGTCTCCAACTGTATTCTTTCTCACAGTTGTTTTACCTACTATAGATCTTTCCTTTTCCATAAAAAATTTAGCATTAACATGTTGATTTTAAAAAGAATAGCCTATTTGATTAATATTGTCAAAATGGCCATACCACCCAAGATACAGATTTAATGTGATTCCAATTAAAATCCCAATGACATTACTTATGGACATACAAAAAGCAATAATTAAATTCATTTGGAAAAATAAGAGACCCAGAATAGCCAAAGCAATCCTTAGCAAAAAAATGTGAAGCAGGAGGCATCACAATACTAGACATTAAATTATACTACAAAAGTATAGTAACAAAAATGGCATGGTATTGACACCAAAAGAGACATGTAGACCAATGGTACAGAATGGAAGATACAAAGACAAACCCACATAAATAGTTATCTCAAACTAGACAAAGGAGCCAAAAACATACATTGGAGAAAAGATAGCCTCTTCAACAAATGGTGTTGGGAAAAATGGAAATCCATATGCAGAAAAATGAAACTAAAACCCTATCTCTCACCATGCACAAAACTCAACTCAAAGTGGATCAAGGACCTAGGAATTAGACCTGAGACCCTGCACCTAATAGAGGAAAAAGTAGGCTCAAATCTTTATCACATCAAATTAGGCCCTGACTTTCTTAACAAGACTCCTAAAGTGCAAGAGATAAAATCAAGAATCAATAAATGGGACCAATTCACTAAAAAGTTTCTTCTCAGCAAAAGAAACAATGAGATGAAAAGATAGCTTAAATTTTGGGAGGGGAGCAATTTTTTGCCACATGCATGTCAAGTACTAATCTTCAGGATATATAAAGAACTCAAAAACACTTAACACAAAACAAACAAACAAACAAAAAAAACAAAAAAAAAAAACTCAGTAAATGGGCTAAGGAGCTGAACAAACACTTCTCAGAAGAAGATATACAATTGATTAAGAAATATATGGAAAAATGTTCAATATCTCTAGTAATTAGAGAACTCCAAATCAGTACTACTCTAAGATTTCATCTGGCTCCAGTCAGAATGGCAGTTATCAAGAATACAGACAACAGAAAGTGTTGGTGAGGATGTGGGGGGAAAGGCACAGTCATACATTGCTGGTGGGACTGCAAATTAGTACAAGCACTCTGGAAAGCAGTATGGAGATTCCTTAGAAAACTGGGAATGGAACCACCATTTGACCCAGCTATCCCACTCCTTGGTCTATACCCAAAAGACTTAAAATCAGCATACTATAGTGACACAGCCACATCAATGTTTATAGTAGCTCAATTCACAATAGCTAAACTGTGGAACCAACCTAGACGTACTTCAATAGATTAATGGATAAAGAAATTGTGGTACATATACACAATTGAATATTACTTATCATTAAAAAAGAACAAAATTATGGCATTTGCAGGCAAATGGATGGAGTTGGAGAATAATATGTATGTGAAGTAAGTCAATCCCAAAAATCCAAAGGGCAAATGTTCTTTCTGATAAGTGGATGCTGATTCGTAATGGGGAGGGGGGCAGGGAAGGGAAGAATGGAAGAACTTTGGGCAAAGGGGAGGGAGAGGAGAGGAGGGAGTATGGAGGCATATGGTGGGATGAGATGGACTTACCTTAGGTACATGTATGACTGCACACAGGGTGAGACACTACATCTTGTACAACCAGAAAAATAAAAAGTTGTGCTGCAATTGTGTACAATGACTCAAAATTAATTCTGCTGTCATATATACCTAATTAAATAAATTTAAAAATAAAAAAATGAAATAAAAGAATAGAATTTTGATGGCATTGTATTAGACTTATAGATCAATGTGGAATTATCATAACATGATATTGAGTGTCTAGTTGAATTTTGTATGAATTTCCATCTTTTGAGTCATTTTTTTTCATTGATATTTCACAAGTTCAGGCATAAATATTTTATGTAACTTAATAATTTAGCTTTTGTACTCTTATAAATGTTATGATTTTTAAATTTGAATTTTCCATTGCTAATTTCCAATATAATATATGTGATAATGTCTTTTTATCATGTAACCTTCCTAAACTCATTTGTTAGTTCTAGTAGTGATTGTATTTATATTTTTTAACATTGTTGTGTCTATAATGTATTTTCTACCAAAAGTTTTTTTTATTATATTTTTTTTCTTCTTCTTCTTTTTTTATTTTTTTTTTTTTACCTTATCACATTGGTTAGAATCTGTTATTACAATGTTAGATAGAAGTAATAAGAGTGCATACCCTTGTTAATATAATGTGGAAAATATCATTCTTCCAAATGTTTAATGTCTAGACTTTGGTTAATAGTCTTTTGCAGGGAGAAGGAATCAACTTCCATGTCTGAATTGCTAATATTTTCATAAGGATGTGTATTGAACTTTGTCTAATACTTTCATCAATTGATACGCATCTAAATTTTTTTCTCCTTTTTAGGATATATTATTTTGACTGGATTTTAAATGCTAAAACAGTCCTTCGTTCCCAGGAGAAAGCATCATGTATTATACTTTTCATGCACATGACGGTTCAGTTTGTTAATATGTGAAAAGGACTGTATCTTTGTTACTGATTGGTATTGCATCCTGCAAATATTTAGGGCCTATAATTTACCTTGTGGATATATTTCTAATAATAAATCCAATTAATGTAAGAGATATTGGGCCATCTATTTTTCCTCTTTTTTTTCTTGAATAATTTTCATAATAGTTTTTATCTTTGAAAAACGTTCATCTTTTTCATATAACTTATCAAATGTTTTGTCAGGCAATTATTTGTCATATTCTTTTCTATATGATGTGCCATCATTTCCCCTCTCTCATCCCAATTTTGGTAACTTATTTATGCTCTTTTATGGTTTTGGTTAGTCGATGTGGATATGCATAATAAAGAAATTTGCTATCAACAAGTTTTTTGAGTGCTTTGATTTGTCTTTTATTTTTTGAAAATTGTATTTATTTTTGTTCTCAGCTTTAATATTTGTTTCTTTAACTTCAGTCCTCATATTTTAATAGCTGCTTCTGATGGAAGCATAGGTGACCTATTTTAAGCAATTATTCTTTTCTAATTCAAATATTTCATGATGTATATTTACCTTTAGTTGTATCTCACTAATTTTGATATACTCCTATTTTTTTTATTCAGTTCAAAGTTATTTTCTGGTTTTATTACCCAAAGTGATCATTTGCTACTCATTCTGAACTTTAAATGAGTTTGTATTTGGTTGTTGTTGCATGTAGAATCTTAGGAATATCAATTGGCTTTTATGGCATTGTTGAAGTCTTTCATCATGTTACTGATTTTTCTGTCAACTTGTCCTAACAATTACTGCAAAAAAAAAGCATTAAATTTTCTAAATGTAATTATGGTTCTGTCTATTTCTTCTTTTCATTCTGTCAGTTTTTGCTTCAATTATCTTAAAGTTCTTTTATTCGGTGCCTGAATGTTTAAGAATGTTATGCCTTCTTGATGAATTGACTCTTTACCATTATTAGAAATTCCTCTCTATTCCTGGTAATATTCATTATTCTATAATCTATTTTCTTATGCTTAGTAGGTTCTTGATAAATTTCTTTCATCTTTTTTTCCCCTCTTAAGCCATTATCCTGGTTCAGCTGTGCATGAAATATCTTTTCTCTCCAGATACTTTAAAAATTTTCTCTTTATCACACATTTTCAGAAATTTGATCATAATGTTCCTCTGCGTCTTCCTTTCTTTGTTTCAATGCTGCTGAGGTTCATTGAGCTTTTTGACTCTGTGTTTATAGGTTTCATCAAATCTGGTAAATGTTCAGCCATTAGTTCTTCAAATATTTTTTCTGTCCTTTTTTCTCCCCTTCACTTTAGGGAGTTTAATCGTAAGCATACTAATTGTCTTGATAATATGTTATAGGTAACAGAAACCTTGTTCATTGTTTTAGCATTTTCTTTCTTTTCCTTGCTTTATTTGGATAGCTTCATTTTGACATACTGGATTTTGTGATTAATTATTTCCAGTGCATTTTGAACTTCAAATAATATGTTTTTATGCTTAGAAGTTTTATCCTCTTTCTTTGCTCAATAATCATACTTTGCTTTACATCTTTGATCATATGGTACACAATTAGAATAACTATTTCTATGTTCTTGTCTACTACTTTCATTATCTGTTTTTTTGGGATGTGTAGGTCAACCATTTTTTTCTCCAGTTCTGAGTCACATTTTTTTCATGTATTTTAGTAGCAAACATTTTTGAGATAATGGGTACTGTGATTTCATGTTGCTGAGTGTGTGGGTAAGAGAGAAATAATTTTTTTCTTACACATTAACTTGATATTTTTGAGGCTTATCATAAGCTGTTTAAGGAAAAGGCCTAGGTTATTCATTTTCAGTCTACCTAAGCCCACTTTCAACATGTGGCCCCTTTGAGGCCAGTAGTGAATGCTTTATTTGTATAATAAGATCTTTCCTTCTTGGGTGGAAGGAGTAAAAAGGATTTCAATTTTAAGCATTGAGTGAACACTAGGATTTCTTTATCTCCCAGCTCCCTCATAGCAGTTCTTTCCTCAAAAATCTGGGCCTATCCATGGTGATTCTCTGAATGCAGCTGTTGTTATTCAGGTACAAATTCTAGTGGACATGACGCAGATTTCTGAAACTCTTCCAGAGTGTCTCTCTCCTTCCCAGAGCTCAGCTGTGAAAAGTTTAGCTGTCTCCGTGTTTCTTCTATTTCCTTACCTCCATAAGCTTGCTAGTTGTGCTTACGTTTCCCTTCCCTGCACTGCAGTCTGAAAATTGTCCTAAGGCAGAAAATCTGGGCAATGTCACTTGTTTTCCTGAACTGTTTATTGTCATGTGTGGAAATATTGGCTCTTTTTTTGTCCATACTTTTTTAGTTGTTTATGATGACAAGTTAATTCTGGACTTTGGTATTCTCTCATGGACAGACTCAGAAATCTTCACGCTTATGTCTTGATGGATACTTTACTATATATGGAATTCCAGGTTCAAAGATTATTTTGCAACCCAGTATTTTAGCAATGAGATCTATTGTTTCTAATCTGAAATGTGATTTTACAGCTCTTACTTTTTTGAAAGTTTTTCTATTTATCTTTGGTTTTTACCAGTTCATGTATTTATACTAGAAATATGTCAACTTTTGATGTATTTCTTTCCCTAGGAGATATTTTTAAAATATTTAGTATCATCCTACTTGAATTTCATGAATTACTTTTTAAATTCTATTTACTAATGTCTCTCATCAATTTTGAAAAATATTTATCCATTATCTCTGAAATATTTTCTGTTCCATTCTTTCTTTCTTGTTCAGCAGGGACATGGGCATGTTAAATCATTTAAGAATGGTTTTGAGAGTATGCATGTTACACATATGTTAGGCTGAACATTTAACATCTATGTTAAATTATGTATGTATATTAAAATGTATGTTAAATGTATGTTAAAACATTTTAAAACTTCCAACATATTTTACAATTCTTGTTTTACTTTTTGTAATCTTTTTGTAATATTTCTTTCAGTGTGGATAATTTATGCTATCCTTTCTCAAGTTTATTGTGTATTGTCTGCTATGAAATCATTGAAAGTATTTGTTGCTTCTGGCATATTTCTCATGTTTAGCTCTTGTCTCTCTCTCTCTCTCTCTCTCTCTCTCTCTCTCTCTCTCTCTCTCAATAACTTTTGTCTTTCCGCCAAATTCTCCAACTACTCATGAATTTGGTCCATATTTCCATTAGATCTTCAAATAGATTTATTGTGGCTATTGGAAAGTCCTACGTAATAATTCTAAATGCTGTATCTGTTTATATTGACTGTGTCCCTACTTAAATATATACTTATTTTCTTGCTTCTTTGCATGTTTGATGATTTTTTTTGGTGGGGGAGGGTTCTGGGGATTGAACTCAGGAGCACTCAACTACTGAACCACATCCCCAGCCCTATTTTATTTAGAGACAAGGTCTCACTGTGTTGCTTAGCACCTCACCATTGCTGAGGCTGGTTTTGATCTCATCATCTTCCTGTCTCAGCCTCCTGAGATGCTGGGACTATAGGTGTGTGCCATCACACCCAGCATGTTTAATGAATTTTGTCAGTATACTGGACATTGTGTTTAGTTCAACAATGAAGAATAAAGTAATTATATTTACCACCAGAGGAAAACTCCTGTTTTTGTCTTTTAGTTTGCTAATGTGGAGGGTGGATCTGGCTTCAAACATTTTGAGGGAAAAATTAAAACTTTTGCTTAAGGGGATATAGGAATCCAGCAGTGGCACATCTTTAGTGTATTATTATTATCATTATTACTACTAGTAGTACTATTCCTTAAAGACCAATCATTATCATTCTGAAGTTGTGAAGATTTTCTGCTTTTTTTTAGCCTGACTGTCTGTTTGGGGTTGGAGTCACTTGGGAATTTTTAAAATTTTTCATTCACACTTTTGAATCTCTGTTTTTCAGATTTTTCTACATCTTAAGCTCATTTTTTTTACGTGTTAGAAGTTTTTATAATGCACTTAAAGAACTTTTTGCGTCTTTTGAGAGGTGCAAATTTTATCAGCTCCTTTTTCCCCTCAACTTTTGGCATATTTTCCCTGTGCCCTTGGTGAAGACTGTGGGAAAGAAAAAATATGCTGGCTATAGGTGCAGACCCTCTCCAACTCCATCTCCTTGTTATTTCTTCCTCCTCCTCCTCCTCTCCTCCTCCTTCTTCTTTTCTCCCTCTCCCTCTCCCTCCCCATCCCCCCACCACCACCCGCCTCCTTTGATTCTGTCATTTTATCTATACCTTCCAGAGTGATGAGAAAGTGTTTGGGAATACACGGAATACCACACATGGATGCAACACACAGTCAGGAAGTGAACACATGACAAAGCACGGGAGAAATTTGTCTCCCCAGCTCCAAATTCGGCCACTTATAATGGCCAGCTGTCCTGCAAAGAGCCTTCAGGCACAGCGCTTTCCAAGTCAGAGAGACATTAGTTAAACTCAGTGAATGTGGAATGATTGCCTTCTCTGCTTTCAACCTGTAGTAAAGTCTGGGAAGCGATACAGAATCTGTGCAGTTGCTGTCCTGCTGGGGCAGTTACTGCTGGTTGAAAAAAGACTGAGGACAGTTTCATCAGCCTCCTTGCGCCATAGACTTTTCCTTGGGAAAAATGGGAAAGACTGGCTACTAACTCCTCTAAAGACTGAGTAGTAGGTGAAGTATGAGGATCAAAGGTGAGGCAGCTATCAATAAGGAGAACAAAGGCAACCTTGATTATCCCTTATGAAGCTTTAGAGATGACTTCTTCCAGCATCTGAACTGGAATAAGCACATTCTTTTTGACACAGGAACAAAACCTATTCTAAGCCCTGCTTTGCCCAGGTACCTCTGTTGACTCTCTTCCAGGCAGTACCATACTACGATTTGCTTTTACTCCCATGTATCACAGTTTATCCCTTGTCTTTCCAACTCTGAACAATCTTGATCTATGTATATTGATTGTCTCATTATACATCAAAGAAAACTGAAGTTCAGAGAAAAATCACAGAGCTGGTAAGTAGCTATATAACAGAGATAAAACTTCATTCCTACTGTACTCTTACTATTCAATATAAAATACTTGTTACACCAGATGCGGGGGGGGGGGGTTCCTACTCACCAAGCACTGCTCCAGTGGACACCATTGAGTGTCCTATATCTCAATTCAGTCATGATAGTATCCTCCTGGAGATGACATTAAATCCCTGTTTCAGATGCCAATCACAAGCACCACTCTGTAGAATTTTGCAATGATCAACATTAAATTGGGATTTCACAAAAACCTTCTTCTGAGGTTTAATGATTTACTACAGTGGCTCACAGAACTTAGAAAAGAACTTAACTTACTCATTTATTATAAAAGAATATAATCCAGGAACAGCCAGATGGAAGAGGTATATGGGGTAAGGTATGCACAAGGGGACATAAAGCTTCCTTGATCTTTGGAGGCTCACCACTTTTCACATGCTCAACAGTCCAGAAGCACTCCAAACCCCATGATTTAGGATATGTTTTCCTTTTAACAGAAGCTCCATTACATAAGCGTGACTGTTTCAACTATTTCCAGCTTCAGCACCTCTCCTCTCCCCAGAAGTTTGGGTGGTAGGAACGAGCTGAATGTTCTCATCCTCTAATGACATCATTGATGTCCATCTTGTGGCAATCTGGAGACCCAGTCACCAGGTGTCTCATTAACATACAAAAAGTCACATTGCTTCCGAGATCCCTAGGATATTAAGAATTGGGTATCAGGAAATTGGCTGAAGACAAAATAGATATTTCTCATTTTAAATTGGAGAAACCTAGAAACATATCTTTAATTTGAGACATCATCATTCTGATGGTCACCACAGCTTTGTGTCACTTGGTTTGGATTTTGCTATCCTTGTGCTGTTTTTTTTCTCCAAGCTTGGAACACCTGAAAGACTCCCACCTCACTTCATTACAATTCTCAAGATTGCACTGGTCCCATTATGTCTGATTACTCCTGCTGGTATTCCCTGCTGAGCTTTCCTTTGCAAGAAAGTGTCTAATTCCTGACTCAGTCCTGGAGGTTGAGCCACCTCAAAACTAAATGACCCTCAGTTTTAATCTCTCTCTCCTTAAATCAATAAATCAAGCCCTAGGGAAATGTCCCTAAATCTAAAACAAAGTTTTTCACTAGACCACATTGTAGCTTTTAAATTAGTAGCAATTTATAATCGTTATGATCAGAGTCTCTTTTATATTGAAATGCCCATACTGTTTCTTTAATTTTAAGGGGAAATGACTTTCTTCTTTAATGAGCAAGAGAACTGTGATTTTGTGGCTCTTTAGATGCAGTGCTTTCTCAGAACTTTATACCTGCATAGACTTGCTCAGGGCCAAATTAAGCAAGCATCACGTCTCATTCTAGTTGAACCTCTGGAACATAAAACTGCTTCAGCCAGCAGCATCAGGAGTTTCAGAAGTTAGCCCATTGTAATAGCAACATCCATATTAACTGGGAACTTGTTAGAAATGCAAATTCTCTAATCCCATCCCAGAAATACTGATTCAAAACTCTAAGAGTGGGACCATTTGTCTTTTAATTAAACTTCCAGGTGTTTCAGAGGGTCACTAAAGAACCAGTTAAAAGCATGGTAAGCATTGCAATTACTATAAGCACAGGAGATCCTGTGGGAGAATAGAAGGACCAAAAATAAACCCATATTGATGATGTTAGAAAAGTTTTTCAGAGAAGATGATGCTGGAGTTGAATTCTGAATCATAAGCCAGCCATAAAGGAGTGGAAGTAAGAACACATTTTGGAAGAAAGAATACACACCGTAAAAGCATAGCCCACTGAGAAAATTATAAACAAATCAGGTTGATATGAATAATTGATATAAAACGAGGAAATGTATCTAGGCCCCACCTCTTAAAGACCCAGCCACATCTTAATTAACATCACCCTGGGAACCAACCTCCCAACCCATAAACTTTGAGGAACAAACCACATCTAAACCATATTGCAATCTCTGGTGGGTTAATGAAAATATTAATAGTGTAGACTTTGAAAAGTCAACAAATGAGGAGATATTTAGAAGGCAAAATCAACTGAAATGGTGCTTGTTTGGCTTCTAAATTTTTAAATTAAAGCATCATCCACCATGATAAGGACCTTAGATGAAGAATTAATGTTGGAGGGGAAAATGACAGCTTTACTTTTAAATATTAAATTTGAAGTGCCTGTAAAGTTATACATGCCTACCTACATACATATATACCCACTTTATATACTAATAACTATACTGTATAATAACATTTATGGTTGCTAATTATAAATAATGATACTTTATCAGTACTCTTCAAACTTTTTTACATATATAAATTTATTTGATCTTAACAGCAATACCATGTGGTGAAGATGCATTTAAAGGTTACTCTCAAACAACCTATTTTTGCTGTGAAGAAAAAAAATTGATTTTGCCTGTTAAAACTAAGAAAGGAAGTAGCTGGAAATCCAAGCTGAACAATATTTAATTTCATTATAGAATTGACTTCCTTTGGTTTTTGAATTATTTCCTTTGCACTGTATACCCAACTACTTTATTTGCAGTTTTTCTAAAACAAAATGCTAATTTATGTATCTGTGCTTTTGCAAATGTTGTGCACTCTTGCTAGAAAGGAACGGAGCTTCATTCTTTGCTGAACTTGCTATGCATGGGCTACATTCTGAAATGAACCTCCTCACGGAGAAAGAGTGTGTACTGGGAAAGTCAGGTTCTGAAAGGATGAAGATGGAATTTGGGAACTAGTGGCATATAAATACCCTCTCTTGTGCTGAGGCAGTCTCTATGTATCTGTGCAAACTTTGTGTTTTAAAGGGCAATAATTTGTGCTCATGAATCTTCTCTCCCTGAATAAATATGGCAGAACTCCTTGAAGCCGAAATATTGCTCACCTCTCTTTTTAAACGGCCTATGCTTTTCATAAGACAAATCTTCCAATCAGCAAATTTTATTCCTTGGACTTTAATACTCTGATATAAATTAATGAAGGATTAATTTCAAAATAACACATGGTAAGGATTTACCTAAACTTGATCAAAGTTTTTTTTTTTTCCTATTTTTTTTTCTTTTTAATTAACTTTTCATCCTAGGACAAATTTACAACTATATGAAAATTGTAAAGATAGCATTGAAGGTTTCCATATACCCCACATTCAGCCTCTCACACATAAAGATCCTCCCTTAGTAGTATGCCAAATGTGCTACAATTAATAAAGTGATATTGACACATTATTATTTATCAAGAAACCCTGGCTTCTTTTATTGAGGAATATTAGAAACTAAGGGACCAGGTGTTCTTGCTGATCTACTCCAATATTCATGCATGTCAGTGTCTAAATTATTAACCTGTGCCCCCACGGGAAATAACTTTATTAAGTAAAGTGCATTGCTTATGTGCATTGCTTTTTGCTTTAGACTTACAGACTCTACTTATTTTCAAAGTTACTATGGTCAGCACCATTTTGTTGTTGTTGTTGTTGTTGTTCACACCATGCAGTGAAATAGTTTCTTGTATTCTTAATATGCTTAGATTGTTTTGTTACATTCTGTATTTCATTCCCCTGCCTTATAAATGCTTTATTTCTCAGTGAGACCCTGTCTCTAATAAAATACAAAAAAAGAGGGCTGGGGATGTGACCCAATGGTCCAGTGCCCCTGAGTTCAATCCCCAGTACCAAAAAAAAAAAAAAAAAAAAAAAAAAAAAAAAAAAAAAATTAGCATAAATTAATGTTCATTCCTTTTATCTAAAAAGTTTTGTAACTTTTGACAAACCCATACTTTCATGTATTGTGTTAGTCAACTTTCCATTGCTGCAATAAAATATCTGAGGAAATCAACTTACAGGAGGAAAGACTTATTTTTATTCATGGTTTTAGAAGTTTTAGTTTCATGATTACTTGGATCCAATATTCTGGGTCTGCAAAGAAGCAGAGCTCATGGCAGAAAGGCTGTGGTAGAGCAAAGCTGCTCACCTCATGATGGTCAGGAAGCAGAAAGAGACAGGGAGAGAAAGGGGTTGGAAACAAAACCTGCTTCAAAAGCACATTCCTACTGAACGACTGACTCCACCTAGGCCCACCTCCTAGAATTTTCATCACTTCCTGATAACTCCATCAGCTGGAGACCCAGATTTCAACACATGAGCTCTGGAGGGCATTGAAGGTCCAACCCATAAAGACAGTAGAATGAATCAGACATTACTTTCCTGCATTCATATATAAATACACGACCAATGTAATTTTACATCATGTACAATCAAAAGAATGGAAAGTCATATTCCATGTGTTTATAATATGTCAAAATATATTCTACTGTCATATATAACTAAAAAGAACAAATAAGAAAAAAGATTCAACCCATGACATGAACCCACCATTAGAACATCAGACAGAATAAGTTCTCCACCCTAGAAATCGCCCTGTGCTGCACTATGGGTGTAGTTCAGTTACAGAGCGTTTGGCCACCATGAGTAAGGCCCTGGGTTCAAGCCCCAGCATTGAAAAAAATAGACCCTGGTGCTCCATCAAATCAACCAAATTCTCCACCTTTGAACTCCTGACAATCTGTACAATTCTGCCTTTCCTAATGTTGCTATACTTCTCTCCTTTCCAAAATGTTATATGATCAGAATACAATAGTATGTGGCCTATTTGTACTTAAGGTTTATTCAGGTCTTCCTATGGCTTACTGTTTAATTTTTTTATAATTAAAACTGTTTTATTTTATAAGTAAATCACAGTTTGTGTATCATTTACCCATTAAAAGATATCTTAGTTGGTTCCAGTATTGAGTGATTATGAATAAGGCTGTTACAAATATCCATGTCCTGACTTTTTTTTTTTTTTTTTTGGTACCAGGGGCACTCGACCACTGGGCCACATCCCCAGCCCTTTTTGTATTTTATTAGAGACAGGGTCTTACTGAGTTGCTGAGTGCCTCATCGTTGCAGAGGCTGGCTTTTGAACTTGTGATCCTCCTGCCTCAGCCTCCCAAGGGCTGAGATTGTAGGTGTGCGTCAAGGCGCCCGGCTCATGTCCTGATTTTTGTAGGGACATATATACAAATGCTTGAAGGTTTGCTAGTCAAATCTGCCTTCATCTTCCTCCTGGTCTCCCTTTCCTTCAGTTCTCTTCAGAGAACTTATAGTGCAGTGCAGCCACGGCCTCCTGAAAACTGCAAAGAGGAATCTGCAGCCATTGATCGCCATTGTCCACATTCCTCTGGAAACACCACACCTGCCCAGCTGGGCCTCAGCATGCCTCCCTTAAATCTTTGAGAGTTCCACTCAGTGTCTCACAGAGGACAATGACTTCCAGTCAAATCTAGCATCAAATCAGCTTCTCGGAACATTGGTTTTGTGTTAGGAAGAGTAATTTTCCAACCATACTTATTATAATGTCTATGATTCTTGGTTACCAAATTTTAGTTGCCTGTGAAAGTTGCCATCTGTCACAGAGTGTCTTTTTTACTATCATTTTCTTTTTTTTTTTTTTTTCAGTTTCCCCCATACCTAACGTCTTTTTCCCATCAAATATTTTTGTGAGTGACTCTTCCTGGAGGTCCTGACTCTACTCTAATAAACTCCTTTTGTAACACTGCACTCTAAAGGCAGAAAACACTCCATACTCTCACCTCCCATGACTATCTTCCCTCTCTCTGACCATATTATTTTCCATGCTTATTAGTTTCTAAATTAACAGACCCAATTTGAGATTTCTGCAGTGCCTTTTATTAGCTAGGTAATCTTGGGCAATATATACATCCTATCTAAACTTTATTTTTTTTTTTCTTGTGGAAAATGGAGGTACTACCCATTTTATAAGGGTTTATGAGAGTCAAGTATGCAAATCTTTCATTAAGTGCCTAGCACAATTATTTTCATGCTAGTTCTTTTTCATTTGTCCTTCTTCCATAGAATATCTTTTTTTCTCAGTATTTTTATCAAACACTCCTTTTTTTTTTTTTTAACCTATCCTCCCAAGGTTGTGATATTTAAGAAGAGTGAGTGGCAATGAGTAGATAGCAACAATTTCCTAGAACCTTTAGCCACCTTGTCCTGCTTACAGGGAGAATTCCTTGTATAAAAGGCCTTTTGTTATCCTTGAGGGTCCTCTCATGTAGAAGGTTTACACAAATTCGCAAATCTTTATCTTTAAAATTTATCAGATTCATAAATAACACATGATGAAGGACAGATTAGCACTAAACACTTTAAAACATACGTATCAATGGCATCTGCGTCACATTTGGTGAGCACCTACCATATGCTTAGCACCATGAGACGTTCTCTGATATAGTATCTTGTTTATGTGTTTACCAAATTTAAAAGCTAACCCTTGTTCAGCCCCACTGAGAATACATTTAATTTTTCCCTTTTCATAAATCAAACCATTATGTGCATAGGAATAGCTTAGGCTGCAGTGTAGTTCAGTGGCAGAGTGCTTGCCTAGCATGTGTGAGGCCCTGGGTTTATCTCCCGCATGGAAAACAACAGCAGCAACGACAAAACAAAACAAAAACAGCATTAAGAAAATAAAAACAGTTATGGCAGTAGGTGGAGTTGTGTCAACTTGTGCACTCTCCGGATCTCCTGTTTATGGAGATGTTGGTCCACTATGGACCCGGAACCATCCGCCCATCTACTACAGGTCCCTCCAGGAGGATTTGTACGATGTCTCCAATTCAAGTATGGTTTTTCCTAGCAACTCTCAGCATAGGGATGAAAAGTATGCCCTTCATTGTGTTTTCCATAAAATACCCAAGATGAATGGCAGAGCTTTCATACTCATGGGGTGAATTTGTGGGAAAGATAAAAATAAAAATCCAGGCAGTACTTGATCTTTTAAAAGAAAAAGATAACAAGGTCCTCTCCAAGAAGACTCAATCCCTTTACACCGATTATTTAAAGGCAAGAAGAACCTTGTGGGTAAGAAGATGCACTACAAAACTCAGAGCCAGTTTAGAAAATGCAAACCTCGCCAGAAAAGTCACTCAAATATAAGTTCTTATCTAAATAATTTCTTCATGTTTTATAACGTGTGGAAAGTGAGACTCCCCAAGTTGTTAGGACATCAAAGAGTCCCAGGCAGGAACTTAGGCATTTAATCAATTAGCCTTGGGTAAAATCTTGAACTAAATGTATATGAGAATAATTAACTTTCCTGTTACTTTCTGTTCAGACAAAATGGAATTTTACATCTTAAAAATTTCCTGATTTCCAAGCAAAATTCAAATCCTAAAATCCATAAAGAAAGATTGATAAAGTTGACCATAATGAATAAAATAAGACTGGATATACAGCTACTAATATAAGTTTTACAATATTCTATTATAGCCTTATGTTTATAAACTCATTTATTCTTTCTCAAAACCCTATGAAGCCAGGCGCGGTGGCATAGGCCTGTAATCCCAGCACTTGGGAGGCTGAGGCAGGAGGATTGCGAGTTCAAAGCCAGCCTCATCAATGGTGAGGCACTTAGCAGCTCAGTGAGACCCTGTCTCTAATAAAATACAAAAAAAGTACTGGGGACTTGGCCCAGTGGTTGAGTGACCCTGAGGAAAAAAAAAAAAAAAAAACCAAAAAACTATGAGTTTGTTGTTTTTCTATATCCATCTTAAAGATGAGAAAACTGAGGCACATATAGTTTAAACAACTTGTCCAACATCATAGTGCTAGTAAAATAGCAGAGCTGTAACTCATACCCAGATGGTCTGACAGGTAATTTCAGATTACCTGTCAAATATTTTATATGGAACAAAGCAATGCAAACAAATTCAAAAGACTGAAGATGAAGTAAAAATTGTAATCACAGCATAATAATAGATAAAAGGCTAATTTTCTTATCTTAAAATAACATATAAATCAATATGAAAAAATATGAGCAATCTAACATAAAATAATGGTCAAAATATATATAACAGGCAGTTTATCATTTTCAGAACAATGACCAATAAGCATATGAAAAGATGTTCTGCATCAGCTGCCGCTAAAGGAATTCAAATCAGATCAACAATGAACTAAAGACTTTTCTCCTATCATGAAAGTAAAAATGAAAAAGCTTAATGATTCTCAAGTGTGTGGAGAGACAGGGCCTCTCATAAAAGTTGAGGGGAGTCTAAGTGGATGACAAATTTCTGGAGGGCAACTTGACAATGCCTATCAAAATAAAAATGCACAAAAACTTTGACCCCGAGATCGTATTGCTAGCAATGCACTTTTCCAATTTCCCTGTAAAATATTACTGATATAATATGTAAAAGATGTTCCTTATAGCACTGTGTGTAACAGCAAAAACCTGGAAACTATTACATTGCGAATCAATAGATTCCAGAAATTGTACGCAAATATGATGAAATACTATTAGACAATTTCAATTTAGCCAATATCCTAGATCTCTTCAATCAATGTATTGTTTTTTTTTAAAGCAGAGAACAATGTGTACAGTCTGATTGTTTTCATGTAATTTTCTCCATGTTAATGAATCCGGGAAGTGATTTTAAAGTCTGTTAACCTGCCAGTGCCTAGTCAGTGTGCAGAGGGAGGCCCTGCCCTCTTGGCTGCAACTGGACTCCATCTGCCATCCTGGTTGACCATTTTTGGTAGGCATTGTGGCAGGAACCTCTTCCAGTGATCTGAGATGAAACTGAAATATGAGGGTCATCTGTGTGACCAAGAGGCTCCAGGTGCCACCCCTGGCCTGATCAATAACAACTTGGCTTTATTCAAGTCCATTTCTTTTCTGAGCATTGTATTTAGTTGTCAGACCACATTTGCTAAGGCACAGTCTTTAATTTTTCCTACTCTAGTACTTCTGGATCCCTGCTTTTTAGATTTTCTTACCTGTTTATTTCAGTTAGGTCGTTCTTGCCTGCTTTCTGAGACTGCCAGGCACTAGTATTCAGGCTTTATGCAGGGAGTCTGTTGAGAAGGAGGGCAGCAGTCCCAAAAGCTGGTAGAGCTCTGCCCGCAGAGCGCACTGTATGAATTAAGTAGGCTAACCTGCAAATGAGCTAAGCTCAGCATTTCTTAACATGATAAAGATTTATTTGTTAAGTCCCTTGTCCATCATGATTTGGCGTGTGGAAGTAGACCTCAGTTTCACACGATCATTTAGTTTTCCTGGTTGGTGAGTTTCCAAATGAGTTGGTGGCTGTACCTCCTGGAAGTCATTATTACATCTTCAAGGTCCTTGGTGGGGGAGGCAGTTTTAGAGGATCCCCACTTGCAAATCCACCTGCATAAATTAATAAAAGCACTTCCATGCTTGTCAAAACCAGTCAGGTGAGCCTGCTTACATGAAACAGAATGGGAAAATATGATCCTTGCATATACTTGGTAAGAGAGGAACCATACATACAGAGAGCACCGAAATTGCTCTCCAAAGATGGCCCATCCCAAACATGCTCACCTTTTCCTTTGTAATAGAAATAGAGGCATGCATTGCAGCCTGACAGCCTATGGTGGAGAAGATCAGTGATAAAAACCCTCTACAACCACCAGACTAGCACTCAGCCCCTTGGCTACACAAGGCCAGAGAAATGCCACGTGCTGGCAAGTTGTACAACCCCAAATGTAAGGTTTTCTGAGCTTGAATCTCAGCTCTGTGCTTGCAAGTGATCTGGCTGCAGACAAACTATACTCTTCACCATAATTTTGTTTCTTATCTATACAAGAATGGTCATGAGACTGAGTTCTCAGGGTTTTGAGAATTAAAGGAATGTGTATATTGCATTGAATATTCTCTAGCACATAGTATACTTTATATAATAGTTGTCTATGTTAGTACTTATATATATATGTATACATATATATGTACATATATAAATGTATATTTGGACACAATATCTTTATTTTATTTTTTTTATTTTTATGTGGTTCTAAAGATTGAACTAGGCAAGCACTCTACTGCTGAGCCACAACCCCAGCCTCAATACTGGTTTTTAATTATTCAATTTAATATTTCTGTATTGGAACATCAGGGAATGTGGGTAAACAAAAGCACACTGTGAAGACATTTTTTTTTTTTTTTTTTTTTTTCCTTCAAGGTGGTAGCTTTTTATCTCTGCCAAGCACTTTTCTTGAATCAGGTTACCAGAAGGCTGACGGGTTTCCAAGGCTCCTGCTAGGGATTGCTCAGGTCACAGCTGTTAAATGTGCAATGGTGAAGAGCTGTTTGACCACAGGCAAGGAGAACAGGACCCCCCACCCGCCTCCACATATACCCCAAGGCTGGGTGGCTTTTATTTCTCCACTGACACCTTGTGGCTGAGAGAACAAATGCAACAAGGAAGGCTCCGCCTTGGGGTGAAGGTGGGCTCCTTTTTACCAGGTATTCTGACCGGGGCTGTGTTCTTCATCAGCCTCCCTGACACCTTTTTATATCAGAACAAGAATGTCAAGGAGGGCAGAACAGCACTGTTGAATAAAGGTGATTTTGAATTTCAAAGACATTTCATTTTAAAATAAATAGGTTTGTGACCCAATATTTCTTAATAATAAAATGGGACACAGAGCTAAAGTATAACATGTGTTCAAGTAAATATGTTGATGAGTTAAATAGAGGTAAGAATTTTATGCTTACTTTTGTTTCTTTTTTTCTTTTTCTTCTTTTTTCTTTTTACCTTTTTGACTGACACAAAGAGGTGAAACTAACTTACAGATGAGTTCAAAGTACGTGGAGATACTTGATGAAACTCAATGGTCTGTTGGGAGATTTGAGGATTTTACAAGAAGACTGTTTACTGTCGGCCTGGTGTGCTCTTGCTCTCTGCAGGAAGGCTGTGATGTTAGCTTCACACCAGCTTCCTTGATCCTTTCAAACACCAACTTTTTCTCTCAGCCAGACTCTCCCTCTCCTGTAACCTATACCATAAAGAGCCTCTCACCATCAGGCTGATTCATGGTACTTTTCTTCCTGTGTCTCTGAACTTCTCCTATGATTGGCCTTTTAGCTACTCTTGTTCAAATTTTATAAAGACATAAACCAGGCACAGTGGTGCACGCCTGAAATCCCAGAGGCTTGGAAGGCTGAGGCAGGAGGATCGTGAGTTCAAAGCCAGCCTTAGTAATTTAACAAGGCCCTAAGCAACTCAGAGAGACCCTGTCTCTAAATAAAAATATTAAAAAAAAAAAAAAAAAAAAAAAAAAAAAAAAAAAATCTGGGGATATGGCTCAGTGCTTAAGTGCCCCTAGATTCAATATTTAGTAAAAAAAAAAAAAAGTTCATAAAAAATAAACACAAGAGTACAAATAAATGATAATTTTCTATTGCCTTTTCAAATACATAATCATTATTATCATTTTAATCCTCAGTTCCTGTTAGTCTGTTATTAAAAAAAAAAAAAAGATCAATAGCAATTAAAATGATTTCTGAAGTTTAGGGTAATGTCAAGCTCTATCGGGCTGGAAAGTAGATGTAGCATATAAGTTTTAAGATTAGTTGCGGCCATGGAATAATGATCTTCCCAGTGACGAGTTTAATATGACAGAAAGAGAAGACAATAGAAATAACCATTCATCCAGGTAATTCTTCTTCTAAATTCCTTTGTTTGAAATTGGACCATACCTTGATCTACACTTCCTTTCTTTTCTTCTTTCTTTCTTTCTTTAGTTCATTTTATTTATTTCTGGGGGGTGGTGCTAGGAATAGAATCTAGGACCACTGGGCTACGTCCTCAGTCCCCAGATGCTTGATGTAAATGTCCTGTTGACTAAGACACATTTTCTTTGATTTGGTAGAGGAAAAATAAATAAATAGAAAGCTAGTTACTTTGAAATATATCTCGAAATTTAACTGATAAATATCAGCTGTGTAACAATATAAGTGTGCAAAATATGTTTTACAATTTCAGCATGAACAGCTGCCTGACCATAAAAATGAAGTCTGAAAATGTGTTTTCTAAGCATTGGAAGCACCTTAAAAAATGCCACAGTTTTTTGTTTTTGTTTTACAAAGATAGTCAAGCCATTAAAATGTTGTTTTTTTTTTTAATAAAAGCAATCTGCAAACCATTCAATCATAAGCTTAGCATGCTCATACACATGTGCAAATAAAAGGAAATATTAGGAACCATTGTCACAATTACCTCCTTTCTGCTCAATTTTTGATTTGTTGGAATTTTTTTAATGGATGATTTGATATGGGAATGGAAAATAATTTAAATGATAATGTGTTCTGCAAATGTGCCTCTTTACCTCAGCTGCATCTAAGAAAGATTTCTCATCCAAAAGCCTTATACTCTCAACTCTCACGAATGTTCCCCCCCATTCCACTGAGATATTTTTGAAATGACTTTTCTGGTAGTCTGATAACAGGAGGTTTTATGGTGATACTTGATCAGGTTAGCAGAATTCTTAGATTCTTTTCCCAACTTCAACAGTCACTTTTTTTAAGTATATTTATTTATTTGCTTTAGTTGTACACAATGCATTTGTTGTTATGTGGTGCTGAGGATCGAACCCAGAAACCCAGATCGCGCACATGCTAGGCGAGCGCTCCACCGCTGAGCCACAACCCCAGCCCCAACAGTCACTTGTAAACTATGATTTTATACCAGGGAAGAGTATTGATGTCTAACTCAAGGTTTTCAGACTTACAGAAACTGGTACACAGATGTCTAGTAACTTACTCAAGGTCACAGAGATTTAAGGGTAAAGTGCTAAAATCTAGAGATATGGTCTCCCCCTCAGCTCTAAAATGAAATATCATGGTCTCTTTTGCTCCCAAATCTGTGTCTGTGTTTGTGGATTTAAAAATATGACTTCAGTTACTTAATAAATCAGAGTTCTGACCTATTATAAAAAGCCAGATGGAGCCTGAACTCTAAGATGTGCTTTTATTAGGAATATTTGTTTGTAGTGATTATTTCCTTAGGTAGATAAGATTCTGGGAGATGTGAATATAAATATGAGAACTTGAATGAGGGTGACAGAAGAGTGAAGTGAAATTTTATTTGCAAATTTAATAAGGAAGAAGTGGTAGAGAGGAAGGATTCACAAATTAAGAAAAATACTATAAAATACCTTATTATCATAATACCCTTATGCCAAGGGCAAGCTTCCCCTCCTCTCCTGGTAAAATTTCACTTTTGGAGCTATAATATTTTTACTGTGCCAGTATGTCTCAAGTACTATTAGAGAAGTGATTAAGGAAGCATATTTCTCTTTACAGAAATTTCCTGAGCATCAGCTTTGAGAAATCCATCTCCAACTGTCAAATCTCTTTCTAGATGGTACAAAAATATGATTCATATCACATTATATAAAATGTATTGTATTATAAATGGATCAGTGTTTTCAATATGGCTTTTTTGAGCTATGAGAGGAACTAGAGACGCCTTTTCTGTTGAGTATGAAATGTGTTTTCTGAAAAGGAAGGTGGAGAAAACAGTTTAATTTTATGAAGGAAGAACATAAACATATTTTATTATACGTTATGATCTGGATATTTGAAAAAATAAAAACAGGTTCACAGATAGATATCTATCAATAGTCTTCCCAGGGAAGGTGCAGGATGAAGGAGGCAGAGGTTTATTGCTGGCAATACCTCTAATCAATAAATGGGCATCATTTCCTTATTTAGCACCCAAATCCTTTATCTGGATCTCTAATCTGACCTCGCCTACTTTTCCATGAAGGAATTTGCAAATGTAAGGTGACCAATATGATGAACATGGAACTTCTTGAGGATGAGACTGTGAGACACACCCACATCCTATAATTTGGCCAAGCATTAGAAATAAACATTTTCAATGATTTAAAATGGGATTGCAGAGGGAAAATAACGCACATTGTGTAAAGAATAACTTTGCAGCAAACTAAGATATATATATCCAAACCCCCTCCCATATTTCATGGGGATAATACAAATGCACCCACATTCACCTTCTTGAATGTTATTTGTGAACAGCTGTCTCATGGTTGTCATTGCAAACAGTCACATTTCTTCCTCAGTTGTCTTCAACATTTAGCTGTGTTCCCCACTGCTAACACGGCATTTCCAGCTTTCAGCCCTAGGTTTAGCCAGTAGCAGTTTGTTCATCATAGGCTCAGAGAAACTGTATTTTACATCATGTTATCAACCAATAAGTTGTTACTACAAGCATTATCATTTTAACATAATTAATCTGTAAAATTACTTCATTGAAGAAAAGTATAAATTATACCTTTTATAATGCTACCTATATAGACAATGCATTTTATGGATAAAGTCATGAACAATTATTAATAAACAAAAAGTATAAGTCACATGTAATATTTTAGCATTGTCAATTTTATTTTTTACACAAAATATTGAAATAAATATTGAGATTAGACAAATTTTTTCTATATTCAAACTAAATATCATTTTTGGTTGGGCCAAGACCTTTACAATTTTAAGTTTAAGATATTTTAGGGAACGGATAACACAACTTTACCTATATACTCAATTCCTATTGTAGAAAATAGGGACATGATTATATTTCAGTCCCTACTAAAAAAATAAATAAATAAATAAGGTTCTTGTTCAAGCTAGGTGTTTGAACCTGCTTCTTGGCTTTATCTGAATTTCCAAACTGTATTCATTAAATTAAATATCATTAAACTCTTAATGTTCATCCATTTATTCACTCATTCATTCCTGAGCATTTGCATGTTTTGAGGATTTAGTTCATAGAAGTGCATATGAGTAAGATACCAGCCCTCAGCCCAGATTTTCATAGAATAGGGGATAGAACAGCAAATCAGCTCCTAGAGCATAGTTTGCTAAGTTCTCTGATTTGCAAAAATATGAGTATCATGGACCCCTGCCATGTGAGATGTCAAAAGAGGTTTTGGGGAAGAATTTGGAAAAGTGATGTTAGAAAACATGTAGTCTCAGGACTCCTGGATTCATAGTTAAGTTGGAACAAAAAATAATACAGGTAATTATAATAACAAGAAGAATAAGTACAATAATACTCATAAAGGAAATAGAGAGCTATAAGGTGCAGATAGTGACTGAATCTAACTGGAAGTTATAGTAGCTTTCACAAGAGAACTGGCATTTGAACTGAGGGATGAGTAGAATTTTGTCTCTGCAGTAGTGGAAAAAATCTATTTTTTTTTTTTCTTCTTTTTTACCTAGGAAGAAACAGATAAAGGCCCATAAAACTCCAATTGAATAGCACGTTGATAAAGATCAATTCTAGGAGATAAGAAGATCATGTTGCATGTGGAGGAACTTCCAGGATAGAGATGCACCTCAGGGCCACAAGTTACAGATAAGTAATAGAATTAATGCAAAAGAACGTGGGAGCAGATAGAGATCTCAGTTTTCTACATTAAGTGGCCTTGAAGATTGAGGAAAAGGTCTGTATTAGTCAGTTTTGCAATACTATAATGAAATAGCTGAGATAATTAACTTACAAAAAGAAAAGGTTTGTTTTGGTTCATGGTTTTGAAGGTTTCAGTTCATTAATCAAGAGCCTGCTTGATTGGCAGTGGGCCTCTGGTGAGGCAGCACATCATGGCCGGAGTGCTGGACAGAGCAAACTGCTCACCTTGTCAGTCACCAAGCAAAAAGCGAAGATAACAGGGTTTGACAAACCCTTTTGAAGTCGTGTCCCAATGACCTAAGGACATTCCTCTGGGTTCCAACTTCAAAAGATCTCACCATTTCCCAATAGCTCTCACTTGAACCTCTGGGGGAATAGTGAACATTCAAACTATAGCAAACTCTTGTGCTTTTGTTTCATTGTTTCTTCTTAGTTTTCCTGAAGGAGTTGGTCTTGGCTCCCTTCTGACCTCATTGCATTGTTACCCCCATGGACTCGCTACTGAAAGCTACACTTCATCTTCTCTCACATTTGAAAAGACCATTCCTCCTGCCTGGTTTTTTCCTTTGCTATTCCTTTACCTTCATTTGCAATTGTCCCAGCACATTAATCGACTATCCTTTTCTCACCACTCAACTTCAGCTGAAACTTCATCTTCCCAAAGATGTCCCAGAGTCACACTCCTCCCCCAGCTCCAATAGGACCTGAGCTACTACTTACCCACAATCCTGCTTCACTCTTTCAGGACACTTTCACTGTGTGGCCTTTGTTAATTTATTGATTTGTGTATGCGTCTATTGTGTGCTATCTTTGTCTCATAGATTCCCAAAGGGTATGGCTTTTTTTTAAATTATTTTTTTTATTCTAAGATGTTATAAATGACAGCAGAATGCATTACATTTCATATTACACATATAGAGCACTTTTTTACAAATCTCTGGTTGTATGCAAGGGTATGGCTTTTTAACCTCACCATTTCATGACCAAGATATGGCACAGAGTAATCCCTGCATAAACTTTCTTGAATGAATGAACCAAAATCAATTTACTGCAATAGTCTCAAACTATCTCTACTCATTAATCATAGAATTCAGGCCCACTAAATATCCCTTACACTACTAGATCCCAAAGAAATGAAAATAAATGAATTGGTAAATATTCTCAGTAGGATTTGATAATGTTACAAATATCTAATTTTGAATAGTAGTGTTTGGTTAAAGGAGACATATTTGCCAACCTTGTACTTTTATTCAAAAACAAAATATTTATCTAAGTCTGAGTTTGAAGAGAGCCACTAAGGGGCTGTCTTGGGTAGTGGGAGTTCAGAAGCAAGAAGCTTGTTCAACTCTGTCATCTGCTCAATGATTATGTTGCAGTAACTTGCCATGGAATCTATGAAGTCCACATAAATCCTTTGATAAAAGGCAGATGCCCTATGGAAAATATCAGGATGGTTGATCATTGAAACTTCTGGGTAAGTGCAATTATCAGAACATTGTTAGAGAAGATAGAAACCACAGCAGTCTAGAGAAAGGAATGGAAGGAGAGAGTAAGATCGAGCTCACCTGTAAGGTTCTGTCAAACATTACAGGACTGGGCTTCTGGGATCAGGGACACCTTGGAGAAGAGTGAAAGCAATAATTGGTCAAAATATTGCCTTCTTTCTCCTTGTTGAGAAGTAATAGGAAAGATCTGAGCAAGTCATCCTTGAGGTCATCTTCTTTTCAGAAATTTATTTTGAGTCATGCTATTAGTCTGGGGAGAAAGACTAAAATATATCTGCAAGATTGAAGTGCACAGGATCAATGTCAGTAAATGAAGAATGCAGGAGAAATGACTTTCCAGGAGATATGTCTATATCTGTATCTATATCTTCATATGATTATATGTACATATATATATATATATACATATATATATATATACACACTCACATCAATAAAATGAAAAATGGCAATAATTTGCAATGAGCATGAAAAAGTCTTTCTAGAATGTGCAATTTACTGACATCTGCTGCTGTAGTCAACCTGACAAAATCAGCCCTCATTTCTAGTGTGGTAAAATAGGTCTCTGTTATATATACTCTACCTTTCCCAATGATAACTTTAGTTCATTTTCTTACGCATACTGCATGATGTACATAATTAATTGTTTCTCCTTAAGGATAGTGAGTTAACATGGAATCTGCCAATTCTTTGCTGCTCTAGCTCCTGTCAGAAAGTGTCATTGTGAGGTTACTGAAGAAGTCAGTGAGAGAATGTCCTCACCTCTCTGAAATAGTGCCACATTACAAGTGCCTTCTTCCTCGAGGCCTTCCCCTACTACCCAAACTCAATCTCATCTGTGACACTGCATCCTAAAATGTATTTGCCTTTCTGTTCCTCTCCAAGACACTCTGAATTGATTTGGAAAGTGGGGGAAAATTTTTCAGAGTTAAAGAGCCATGCATTCAAGTTCAATTTTGCCATTAATGGTACAAAATTGAATGTTGTTCATATTTTTCCGGGCTCAATTTTCTAATCTGGAGAACAGAAACCCTTCCAGCTATTTAACACTATTATTTTGAGAATTAAGAAATACATATTTCATATGCGCAGAGTGAATGAGGTTACCTGCATTTATTATTATTAATAATAGCAGAACTCGTGGCTATCCTCTCTTCCCTGTCAGAATAAAAATTATTTGAGTTCAGAGACTTTATTTACAAAGCTGGCAATCATCCCAGCTAGCACCTAACAGTCCGAGTCAGGGGGTATTTATTTATACTAAGGGAAGAAGTGTTTGGAAGATTCTCAGACAGAAATGGGCCTCCTCCTTACGGACATGGCTGTGTGGGAAAGGACCACAGACCATGGGAAAGGGCCAGCGTGGTCCAGGGCATGAGCAACACTGGCTGATGACAGGCTGTTCTTTTTGAACGAGAGCACATCATAGCTGAGCAATGGGGTTCGGGGACAGAACCATAAGAGCAGAATCCATCTTAGAGACTGGTGTGAAAAGGAGGATGAGGTCGGTCTAGGGGTGAGGCTGGGAGGTGGTCCACCATGAGAGGACGAAAGAAAGCTCATGCCAGATGTCTCCTGGTGGCCCCTCCAGATGGGTTCCCTGTTCCTCCAACCCCTCCCCCTGCCCAAGGAGGCAGATGAGCAGGTCCACGTCAAGGCACACCTGTGTCCAATCGCATAGTCCTAGAAGGGATTCAGAAGACAGAGGAAAATGAGGTCAGGATCTTTATTCCTCAGGCTTCCAACTTGGAAGGTTGGTTGGGCTCACAGTATTCGAAATCATGGCTCCTACTGAGACAGCCCGCTCTATGCAACTGCCCTTTAGGTCCCAGTAATTGTTCTCTTTGATGTTTCTAGCTGTGGTTTCTGCACTTTTTTTTTTTCCCTTTCCAGTTTTTCTGTATTCTATTTACATCTTTGTAAATTGCTCCTTTATAACTAAACCATTTTCATAATCCCATTATTTCTGGCTGGGACTCTGATAGAGAAGAGGGGATGCAGTTAGTTGAAGAAAGGAGAGGGCTGTAAACAACAGAATCTGAGAATGGAGGTTCCCTCCTGCAAAGGGAGGCCATTGAAGGACTGACCTGGCAGCTTACAAGGAAAGGATCAATAGATCCAATCAATAGGCATGAATTCAAAAGGAGAGAGCACTGAGACCACTTACAGAGAAAGCTCACTTGCATGCATCTCTAAGAGGAACTGGAGACTGAAGTCTATTGAAAATGCTGGCAATGTATACATCATGCTACTTAAACCTCACAAAAGTCCTATGGGGTAGTTTCATTCTTCTCATTCTATAACCCTGGAGGTCAGAGGTCAGGTCTGTATCTCTGAGGCCCACTGGGAACCCATTTCGGAGCAAACTATGGCAAGTGCTCTGCAAATACGTAGCTGGATGGGAAGCCGTTCCCATCCTTCCATGAACTCATATCTCCAGTGTTCCCTGGATGATTCCCATCATGAAAGACTGAAAAATTTAGGAAACTTTCCTGAGATGTAGAAGGAGTTGGTCTAGAGAATGAGAAGGGAGGGATCAAAGAGGCAAGGTTATTCCCCATAAACTGAAAAACTAACTTTTCTAAGCTTTGGTTTTCTTATCAGGAAAACCAAAAATAGTCACATCTACCACATTTCTACAGCAGGGTAGGTGTGAGTCCAAAGTTAAATCAAAGGCTGGAACATCCAGTAAAGTTGGTAAACTGTGCATGGTTGTCAGGTGTCATGTCTTTGGAGCCACTGAGACATGGACTTTGTATAAAGCAAGATGTGGAGGCCGCTGTAATGGGACCCGTCCTTGCCCTGGTCTTTTGCAAATCCTGGGTCCTTTGGCATGTCGATTCCAGGATTGGCATGAGGTGAGTCAGCTCTGGAGGTGAATCTTCTGCAGAAGGTCCAGCTATTTATTCCCTGTGCATTTGTGTTTCAACTTCCAGGAAATTCTTAGAGGCTGCAAATGAGAAAACACCTTGATGTAGGCATCAGACAGACCTTTTCTTCAGTTTCTACAGCTCTGTGATTAAGGGCAAGCCACTCGCCTCTCTGAACATCATAAAAGTGGCTAACAGTAACTACCTTACCAAGCAGAATGTGTGAAAAGCCATATTTGTACAAAACTCTCAAATTCTACCTGGTAAAGTGCTGGATGATGATAGCTTCCCCACAGGCCCCACAAAACCTATTTCTCTGAGTAGAATGATCCCAGAGCCCTTTCATGTGCTTACTTAACCAGGAGAACTGAGAGTGCTGGGTACCCACCTTCTTTCTTCTTTTACTTTACTATCACTGGTCAAAAGTGAGAAATTAAAATCCCTTTCCCTCAGGTCTACATAGCTACATAGCTACAATACCATTTCAAGAACATTTTCCTCTTACAGTGATAAATTCATAGGAGAACAAAAACCTCACATTGATTTGAAACGTAATAGTGGGTAACAAGAGAGAGAGTAGAAATGTCAGGGTGGAAGTAAATATTCATTTTGGAGCACACAGACTCCAAACAAGAACAAATGGGCAGGATAATGAAATCAAATTTGCCTCTGTGACATCCTTTTTAAGCAATAGGAAGATATAATTTCCAACCCAAAGATGAAGAGTTGAAATTCACCTTAATACACTCTCCTAGTGGACACCCATCCACACTATCCATCAACTTGTGCCACCCATCCATACCTATCTAAGAGGATGACATTTAATACAAATAAGAATGATGGGGGTCACAGGAATCTGTGCAATTTATTATCAGTGTCAAACCATATTAATCTAACCAGTGCTTGACAAAATTTGCTTAGAACAATTGTGTCTCTAAGAAAAGGGTTATCATTATCAAGTGTCTTTTCAAATATAAACTCCTCCAAAAGGGTCAGACTGGCTGTAGATCAGTCTGGCTTGACCTTTATTGGAAAAAATGATTGTTCAGGAAACATGCTACTCTTCTCTTTTCTGTGAAAATCACAATATTATTTTTCTTATATGTTTGAATAGGAGTTTTTATTTGTATTTTTTAAAAGCAAATGAAGTCTTTAAGTTTCAAACTCTGAAAAGCAAAGTTACCTACATTATTGGGGAATGAATTTAGGAGAGTTCAAATTCCCTATATTTGTGTTTATTCTATGAGTAACTGGGCTCCTCAGGAATCTCTAGGGGAACAACCCAAGCTGTGTCTATGGTGACAGCCCGATGCATGAATAAAATTGGGGTAGAAGACTGGCATCCCTGCTGATGACAGAACACTGGCAAAAAGGTGCTGATTTGAGGGAGAAGTCATCCAGAGACGACAAAGAGTTTACTATGATAAGCTGAATTTGGAAGCAGGATGCGATGTCTGAATTCCATGGTGTTTCTAGAAGATGATGATGGGATTTTGTCTACCTACCCATCCTGGATCACTGCTAGCACCCAGCTTCTGCAAGCACAATGCAGAGAGGTAAAGTTATACTTCTCATCTCCAATAGGTAGTGCATCGATTCTAAAGTTCTCTTGTGATACAGTGCTTTCTTAACAGATGGGTAAGGAGTGAGGAATAGAGCAGGCTAGCAATGAAGAGTGGAGGCTTAAGCTGTGACCGGCATGGGGTCAATTGCATAAGCATGGAGGCCTAAAGACAGAGATTTTCCAGCCCCCATCAATTCAGACAAGATCATCTTAACCCTACAGAGCTGAAGTAGCTAGTTGGTGATCACTCTTTAACAGATATCAGTGAACATTTTCTGGAAAGGACTAGTTGTTAAGTATTTAAGTCTTCACAAGTAGTCTCTCTCTCTCAACTACCAAACCCTGCATTTAAAAAAAAAAAAAAGCAGCCAGAAGGGCTAGGGTTGTAGCTCAGTGGTAGAGTGCTTACCTCTCACGTGGGAGGCCCTGGGTTCAATCCTCAGCCCCACATAAAAATAAATAAACAAAATAAAGGTATTGTGTCCAACTATAACTAAAAATATTTTTAAAAAAGCAGCCAGAAATAGCATGTGAACCAATGCTCATAGCTATGTTTCTATGAATTCTCATAAACTGAATTTTGATAACATATTTTTTGTTAGGAATAATTCTTGTTTTGTTATTTTTTTTTTCAATCGTTTCACATATAAATTTATCCAAGCTATTCTTAGCTCAAAAGTCACACAAAAACAGGTGGTGGCCAGTGGCCTGGATTTGGCCCACCTGCTGTAGTTTGCTAAGACAATCTCTATGTAGACCATATTACATCTCTTGGGAATAGAACACCCAAAATAAACGGTGCTTACTGGAGGGGGCTTTTAGTGGCTAGATCCTTCTTTTAATGTTTTCTGTGTGGTTCCTACTCACACATGGTGGCCAGACTCCCTCATTGGACTATCAACTCCCAAGGAAAGGGGAAAGAGGTCTTCTTCTTATGTGTGTGCTCTGTCTGGCTCTCAAATGTTTTTACAATAAAGAGTGAAAGATTTCCCTTTCTGGGATTTTTTTTTTTCCCTTGGTTTTTAACAATGCCTTGCTACCAACCTAAGAGACAGCTGAAAAGATCCTTAGAGTTGTGTTTCTTCTGCAATCATCCTTTGTGCAATGCCAATCAAATGGAGAAAATCAGGATGAAGTTCTTAACAGATTGAGCATTTGCCTTTCAAATTCTCCTTTTTGTATTTGCCAGTGTAGGATGGTCTCAGTCCCACTCCTGTGACTTACTCATGCAACTTTTTTTGCTTGAAAATTTCCCTGCTTAAAAAAAAAAAAAAAAATCCTGTACATAATTCTAACCAGTAATACCCTCCCAACTTTTCTATAAGCCCTATGAATTCTTTGATTACTGGTTCAGCTCTTTATCCCAAAATCTATCACAAAGTATGTCAAAAGAAGATGACCAAAGGATAGTTCCTTGAATAAATTTAAAAAGGACTGTTTTTATACCTATTTGTATCCCTAGAACATAACATGGCATCCTACCCAAAATAGGTACTCAGTAAGTATTTTAAAAGCTAATATTTGATTTAAAAATCAAGATTTCTTTAACAATCTATCAAAGAAAGAAATTTTACTTTCGTTTTCTGGGAGCATGATAAAGTCTCCCCCATTAAGTCTTGCTTGGAGGAAACAAATGATAGAAAAATTAATGAAGAAATTGATGAATGAATATAACTGGAGACCTCTGGCCTGTAAGTAATTCTTTTCAGAAAAAATGTCTTTTTATTATTCAAAAACTATACAATATTCTGAAATTTCTCCTTCTTTCTCAACAAATACTTCTTTCTCCTGCAACAAAGTTAATTTTATGGCATTGCCACTTTCAGAAAAAGAATGGGAAGCAGCTACCAAGGTCTGTGTCTCTTTAACTTTCACTTTTTATTTTTTCTCATTCTGTATGCTAAAGAAGCTTTGAGGCTCCCTGGAAATCCTTGAGCAGCTCCCATGCTTGTGTCTATCCTACAATGCCTGAGTTTTTTGAGGAGCTCCACTTAACAAACCTGGCAAGAGCTCCCGTTCCCTACCCATGGTGCCATGATTATTTTATTTCCCACTACCCTATAATGTTTTGCATCAGCAAGTTCAATATATTGCAGAGGCTCACTTCAAACCAATGAGTGTTATACAAATTCCCTCTATCCTTATGGAAATACAAATCAAGTCCAGAGGGGAAAATAAATTTCACAGAAATAAACCAGAAGCTGTATCATAATTTATGTTTTCATTTTTGTAAAATTGTTGAAGCAAGAACCAAGAGAAAAAGAAACTGTACAAATTAAACAATTAAAACAGCATCACTCATTCTTCCTTAATAGGCAGTGCATCATTTTCCAGGGTCCGTTTTTATAGAATTGTTCCTAAAATACACACAGTTAGCAATCACTAAACTCTCACATTTCCATTATCATCTTCTATCAGAATCCTCGAGAATGATGAACCTCAAACTCGGTTAGTAAGAAAGAAAGGAGAACCAATTAAAATACATCTTAAGGCATAATGAGTTCATATTTTAAAATGGTAACTTAATGCACTAATAAGCCACTTCATCATCCGCATGTTTGCTATATCGAATTATCAATTTCAAAGTTTGCTTTAAGGCAAAATGTCTATATAGTTCTATGAACAGATTGTAGCAGATGACAAGTCGGTGAATGGCAGCTCCACCACATTAGCTGTTGGATGATCCCAAAGAGCTGGGTTCTATTGGTTGACAAAAGAACAAGCAATTGCTAGGCGTGGTGGCGCATGCCTGTAACCCCAGCACTTGGGAGGCTGAGGCAGGAGGATTGCAAATTCAAAGCCTACCTCAGCAAAAGTGAGGCACTAAGCAATTCAGTGAGATCCTGTCTCTAATAAAATACAAAGTAGGGCTGGGGATGTGGCCCTGAGATCAATCCCTGGTACAAAAAAAAAAAAAAAAAAAAAAAAAAAAAGACAAGCAATAACTCAGAAATGAAGCAGATGATGTTCCCCAGTTGAGCAGTAAAAACATTAACACAAATCCCTACTATATGAGTGTCTGATAGAAGGCATTTGATTACAATTACAAGAAAGCTCAGTTAACAGAATTATATATCCCAAGGATGTTTATTGTTTAATTAACAAGAAGTTTGAAGTCTGTCGATTTCATGGTTGATTTAGTATCTCACTACTGGTTCAAATGCGATGTGTACACCAAAGATTTATGTACTGAAAGATTGCTTCCCAATGTGGTGATGTTGAGATATAGTGGGATCTTTAAGAGATGGCATAGTGGGGATTTATTAGGTCTTTGGGATGATTGCACTGGGAAGAGTTAATGTAGTTCTCACAAGATCAAACTAGCTCCTTAAGAATTGAGTTATAAGGAAACTTTGCATCTACCCTGAATTCTCTTCCGCACATGCTCATTATTTCCCTTCCTGGTTCTCCACCATATTGTGATGTGGCTTACAGGGCCTCATCAAAGGCCAAACACATAAGGCCACCCAATGTTAGACTTCTATCTTCCAAATGTGTGAACTCACTAAACCTCAGCCCAAGTATTTTGTTATAGCAATTGAAAATGGGCTAAGACACTCACTGATGTCTCATTTGGAACTACTAGAATTTTGTTAGTCATTTTCTCATGGTCACAAGTCACAAAAAAAGTGGTGTCTTAGTAATAGGAAGGGATAGGGGCAAAATATTTCATTCACCAATATTTGTAGCTTTTTAATCTGAAAAGAGAGCTATCTAGTAGCCTTCCTTTTACATTTCACTGAGGAAAACTTAATTGTGTACCCTTCCCTGGACCAGCCACTGGAAAAGGAGAATTCATCAGCTCTTACTAATTTGAACCAATCTTTGCTCATCCCTTGTCAAGAGCCATCAGTGGGCTATGCATGAGGGACCTTTTCAGCTTTGGAGCCATTGAGGGGGTAGATCTGATATTTGGGAACTTATAGAAACAATCCCACTCTAAGACTGCCCAAGGATGTTTATTGTTTAATTAACAAGAAGTTTGAAGTCTGTCGATTTCACGGTTGATTTAGTATCTCACTGCTGCTTCATGTGAACTCCCACTCAGCTCTCTGCTCAAAAAGGTCCTGCACAGCTACAGGGATGGAGTGACCTACTGTAGTCACACAGCCTCTCAGAGAATGGGTTTAGCCTGCCAAGATGCCAATCAACCTGTTGACTGCAAGACATCATGAAGCAAGACTCCACCCCTGAGACCTTGTCCCTGCCTTTGATATACCCTTCTTAAATAAAACACCAGAGCCATGTTTTGTTCAGCTCCAGCTCCTGTGTGGGCTGGACCCATAGGATGCTCTGCTTTAAAACCAATTCTTTGACTCCGTCTTTCATTTCTTCACTAATTATTTCAGACGATTTTCTCAAGTGGCTGAGAAATTACCCCACAAGGCACTGGAAGACTTACAATAATCCCCGAAGGTGGGAAGGAGACTTGCATCCCCTTAGACTAACGGTGCTCCCTTAATGACAAAATTAGAGACAGGTAAGCAATGAAGAAGGTGGGAGCAAAATTCAAAGTGCCACAAAGGAGAAACTAAATGCTTATTGAAGAGATAAGGAACACATAGCGTTAAGTGTTGTATGATTATTTAAGTATACAATCCTAGATTAATATTTACTGTTAACACAGATGTTCTTAAAATCGAGAAAAGCAAATTGTAGGGAAACGATTCAACAGATGGCTTACATGTGGGTTTGGAGAAAGTGGAGGAAATGAACACAGAGAGTTCCTTCAGTGCTTGCTTCATGGGAGGAAGGTATAAGTGGTCTATGCCTAAGTCTTTCCTCATGTGCTTTTGCATTGATAAATCACTTACAATAGATTTAAATGAACATTTCCAGATAAAACACAGGGGAAACTTTCATTCAAAAAGAATCAATACCATGTCAAAAGTAACAACAATATACTGATAGACATGCGCATTGATTGCTGAGCATGAATATGATATCTAGGAAGGACTAGGGGAAAAGTTGAAATTTAATGAACACCTTTTATATTAAAAGAATCATCCTGTAGGTATTATGAGTTTCAAATAATCAACCTACAGAATTTGAGGAAGGACTTAAGGAAAAGGAACTACATGAAATATAACAGAAATAAACTTAAAAGTTAACTTAAGAAAGACACTAAAATTTTCCCATTTAATTTACATTACCATGACATAATTTGGATTAATTCTACTTATTAAGAAAGCTTTACTTAGTAAATGTATTGAAAATTAATGCTCACATCCTATCTTCATTACTTCAATATTTCCTTTTTACATTTGAACAGGTTTTTACGCAATGTTATATTTCCAATATATCACATAGAATATATACATTGGTAAATAGGATAGAAATAAAAATCAATCAGTGATCTCTACTGCATAGGATGTTTCCATATATATCTTTTTGGGACTTTCCTCTCCATCCCCTCTATTTTTTAAAAGCAAGAGATCACCCTTTACATACTTTGTCATAAGCTCGTACATTACTCTGTGGCATTTTTTTTATCATTTTTTACAATTGAAAATATGCTCTGTACTCTAGGAAATTAATATACCCTAATTTATTTAAAGGCATCCTGATATTTTCCATCGATATTTTTTTTTCCAAATTTTCACTTTTTCAATTAAAACAATGCATGTTTATAAAATGAAAATAGATTAAAGTTAAAATAGGAAAAAAATTCAGAACAAGTAAATTAGAGTTATGAATTAATAAAAAGTTTCTAAAGTAGACAAAATCCCTCCCCTCCTCTTTTTTTTTTTTTTTTAACCAGTACTGAGGATTGAATCCAGGTCATGTTCTATCACCAAGCTATTTCCCAGTGCTTTGTATGTTTTACTTTGAGACAGGGTCTTACTAAATTGCCTACCCTGGCTTCAAACTTGTATTCCTCTTTCCTTATGAGCAGATGGAAATACAGATGTCTGTTACCTTGCCCACAGAGGACTTATTTTTCCTGTCAATTTGATTTTGACACAGTTAATATGCTTTTTGCCAAATTTCTTTCACCTACCTAGTGTATTAGATTTTAACATACCACGCATTATATACACTCACACTCTTGGGGTGAGGTCAAGGCTCAGGCACCAAAACCAAGGTTCAAGGATCCGGCAATTGAAAGAAGATGTGAGGCATGGTGGAATATTGGTCATCCTTTATTCAGAAGCAGCCCTAGTCATTAGCAACAGCCACACACACACACACACACACCCCCAGCCATTTTACACACGCCCTTTTTATATACAGTTCAAACAAAGAAGTCACACTGCTAACACATTACATAAATGTGCGGGGGTGTGCATGCTTACAAGTTAATGCTTATGACCTTGAATCTATATGCTGAATTAGAGTGTTTCTGTCCTTGACTAACCATAACATAGCTGGTTCCCAGCCTCTGGCTCCACACACACAAAAAAAAACAAACAGTCTCCAGGAAGTCTTAGTGGGGGAACCTAACTATAGCCATTTTGAGGCCTGCCCCAACACACCCTTTCAAAATTGGTATATCTGGGGCAAATTTAAATTGAGTATGTTACAGCTGACAACATGTTGCTTTTCAAGAACTATTTTTTTTTTTTTTTTTGGTCATGCTGGCTCTCAAGCCCAGAACTTCATGCATGCTCAGCAAATGTTCTAACCCAGAGCCACATCCATAACCCAAGAATGTTTACCTTTAAATATGAGTAGCGCAGGTAGAATAACAATAACAGCAAGAACCATAATGTTAAGATGCTACAAATGATTGAAAGTATGAGGGTGCCTAGGAAAAATCATTAACTGAAAATGCCAATTTTATTTTCATTGTACGGATGGGAAATTTGAGGTTCTTAAATTCTACATTATTTATCCATGGAAACAGAATCTATGCATACGGAGTTCACGGGTTTTAATCTGAGCCTCATTAACATCACACCTGAAATTTTCTACTCACAATATGTCTACTTAAAAACAAGTTTTTAAATTTGAAGACTGGTGATGGCTCCTCTCTGTGCATATATGTACAGGGATGGTGAAGATTTGGGAGAGAGGGCGTGGAGAACTACCCAGCATCTCAGTGTGGCACCAGCAAGGATATGGCTGACTCAATTTGCACCCAAGGAATGCCCATACCGCTCAGCACATGGTTTTTTCCCTATTAAATAGTGTTATTAAAAGGCTGTTCTAGCTGGTTCCTCCATCTCCCGGCTGCTGTCTGATAACAGTTTACAGCTGTCGCTTTCACACCACACTTCCTCATTCTGGGAGTGAACCTCAGCCAATGAACAAACTGAACAAAGATGCCAAAATTCAGCCCCATATTATCTTTTTTTAGAGGGACAGATACTAGGGACTGAACCCAGTTGTGCTTTACCACTGAGATACATCCCCAGCCCTTTGAATTTTAATTTTTTTTTTTTTTTTTTAAATTTTAAGACAGGGTCTTGCTAAGTCATTGAGGTCAGCCTCTAACTTGGACTGCTCTGGTCTCATTCTCGCAAGTCAGTGGGATTACAGGCATATGACTCTGTGTTTGGCAGGCCCCATATCCTCAAGATGGGACAATTCTGGTCCAAATTATATTCAAGAGCTCCCCATACCCAGCCATGTCTTCTTAATCAGCTCCCAATTTCACACATATGTAAAGTCAGCACTGTGCAATAATTGTGTCTAGGTCAGGGTCTGGAACTTGTAAATATGGAAATCAAATAGAATATGGGGGCTGGGGTATAGCTTGGTGGTATTAACTTAGCATGTGCAAGACCCTGGGTTCCATCTATAGCACAGAAAAAAATACATAAAGTGTTGCTAAAGTTGCATTACTTCATTCTTATAGTCATTTATTTTCTCCCTACTTATTTATTCATTTCATAATTATTAGCTTCTTAAAAATAAATTGTCATTACCCAGCTTTAAAGAATAAAATTATGGCATTTGCTAGTAAGTGGATGGAGCTGGAGACCATCATGCTACGAGAAATAAGTCAATCCCCCAAAAAATCAAAGGCTGAAAGTTTTCTCTGATATGTGGATGCCGATTCTCAATAAGGGGGAGGCGTGGCTAGGGAAGAATAGGATTACTTTAGATTAGGTAGAGGTGAGTGAAGGGAGGGGAGGAGTTAAGGAGGTAGGAAGAATAGTAGAATGAATCAGACATTATTACCCTATGTACATATATAACTACATGACTGGTGGGATTCTACAGCACGAATAACCTGAAGAATGAGAAATTATACTGCATTATATATTCTGTATCAAAGTGCATTCTACTGTCATGTGTAACTAATTAAAACAAATAAAATGTTAAAAGTTATCATACTTTTGTTGTGTTTTGTTTTATTAAAGTGCAAATATTTAATTGAAGTTTCCTGAGAATGCAAAAATGAATTATCACAGAGTACCCCTATCGAAAGGACTTGTGGTCTCATGAAGACAACAAATATCTTGATGTGTTACAGGAGAAACTGTAAGTGAAATAAGAAGCAGTACGTTTGGGAAAAACAAGTATCATCAGAAAAGACTTCAAACAAAGGTGGTGGAGGGTTGGGGGACAGGAAGAATAGCATAGATGCTTCCAACAGGGGAAGAAAAAACAAAAACAAGACACGGGTGGAAAGCCGACGGGCCAACCTACAGAGGGGAGACTTACTCGAGGGTTCACTGGGCCTGCAGGAGCACGGACTAGGGGAAGGGTGCCCAGGAGGGGCCATCTGGGTACAAAGCTCCAAATGGGGCAGTGAGCATTGTCTGGGGCTGAGGCTTCAAGGCCATGACAACAGCCAGAAAGAGCTTGCACGAGGGGTCCTGGAAACCATTCTAGACGCCTCCTGTTCAACTGCAGGGCAAAGACTATGGGGCAGCAAAGCCAGAGGCAGGGGGGACAGAGGATCCTCTACCTGTCTTCTCCTGGAACAGAGGCGTTATGGAAATTAGAACTGACAAGACATGGCCTCCCTATGGAGGTGAAGTGAAGCAATAAGAGATGAATATGTGAGGGAAGAACAAAGTCCCCATCATTCCCAGACTCCTCTCGAACTCGGCTGGTGTTGGCTTCGTGGACCTGTATCTTGCTCACCATGCTATGTTCTTTCAAACCTTCACTCCAGAAAATATGACACTGCTTAAATGCAAGGTATTTTTAATACTAAATAAATGCTTGATGATCCATTTAGCAGGACGGTGCCCGCACTGAGAGGCATTCTACACCTCCCACTTGAACAGGTTTTCCATGAGCTTGGTAACAGAATACAAAGATTCCCCTTTGTGTTTCTTCTCATTTTGGTCAGATTGGCAGTTTTGCAGTCAGTTTTTCTACTCACCCAGGCTTAATTAAATCTGCAAATATAAAAGTGGGACATTTCTAAAGGTTGTGTGATTCTTTCTAAATACCATAGCTTAATATGCCTTTTGGCTTATGGAATAATGAAAGTACAGGGATTAAAAGAAACTTTAATATATTTGAGGTATATCAATAAGAAAAGTTGAAAACTCTGATAATTCACTCAATCCAAAATTCCGTCTTTAATATTTTAAGGGAAACTTCTGTACCATGTTGGGCCAGTTGGAAGAGGTGACATAACTGTCCACTTGTCATGGTATGCAACTGTTAAAGACGTGCACATACGCCCACAGCATCAACAGCTAATAATTTTGACAGGCACTTGTTAATATGACACTTACTTATATATTCACTATACCTTGATGGTAATGAAGTGAAGGGAATAAATGTTTTTAAGTATCTACTAAAAATCTTGCACGAGACACTTCAGTTGACTCTCATGACAGTTCATTGTGCTGTAATCTTGCCGGTGAGTGCACAGGCCCTCAAGAGGGAAAATGCCACACAGGACCAGTGCCAGGTGTCCCAAGGACATCCCAGAAACTTTTCGCTCCAGGGACAAGGTTCATGTTCTATGTGCACCTGCCTTGTCACATCCTATTCCAATTTGTCCTAACCTCTTCTCTTTCAGAATTAAAGACTTCTTATTGTTATAGTTTTATAAGTGCACCTTTCTATTTAAAATCAGATTGTTCAGTCAAAAGATGGAAATAATACTCAGGAAGTTTAATTTATGGCATTGTTTCAAGGAGACAGAAGGTGAAGACTGAAATTGCCAATTTTATTCATGTTCCAAGTAGGGGAAGACAGAATGCTTCCTGTACAATCAAAAGTGGATCTTTTTTTTTTTTTTTTTTTTTTTTTTTTGTGGTACCAGGGATTGAACTCAGGGGCACTTGACCACTGGGCCACATCCCCAGCCCTTTTTTGTATTTTATTAGAGACAGGGTCTCACTGAGTTGCTGAGTGCCTTGCCATTGCTGAGGCTGGCTTTGAACTCGCGATCCTCCTGCCTCAGCCTCCCAAAGTGCTGGGATGACAGGCGTCCGCCACCGCGCCCGGCAAAAGTGGATCTTACTAGTTGAGTAGATGAGACTTTGAGTCTTCTGAAAGTTTCCTGCCCTAAAATGGCTGGTCTCTTCCCACACTGCTGCTCATTTTGTGGTGGTTTCCACCCATTCCATATTGGCCAGTGTCCTCAGAGGCACCCCAGGAATGAGCTTGTGGCGCTCACCCATCTGTGGGAGCCCATGCATGGGTTTCCCTCAGTGGATCACATGTCCACCTGCAGTTGATGAGTGAGCAACTTAATTCCATTTCAAATGGTCAGTCCAAGGGGTTCCTCTTAATGACTGAAATGTGAGAGAGCTGCTTATTTGTTCACGCTGCCTTTTTTCCTGTTAATTAGATTATTAAAGGGACGGAATCCTATCAGCCATTTGCGAGCTCGCTGTAATAAAGCTGGCAGCAATCAAATCAATTTTAAAATGGCTGATTAGGGAAACACAATTCCTAATTCATAAGTTCAAGCCAAATTTAAATAGGGGCAACTGGCATATATAATAAATGTAATCCAATTTTACTTATCTTCACGTTTTTAATAATGCTTGTAGATACTATTCTGACTCCTTGATGAATAGTAAGTCATTTAATGCTCCTAGCAGCCTTATTGCTACAGTACTTCTAAAATATGACCCATTGCCCATATGAAGAAAGTGAGTCATTGGAAATGAAGTGGTAAGTTGGAGACTGCAGATTGGAAACCAGGCAGTCTATCCTACCTCTCTAATCTGTTCTGAACCATCCTTAGCAGTGATTGAAGTTTGTTTGTTTGTTTGTTTGTTTGTTTTTCTTGTCCAAAAGCTCCAGCCCCTTTGCCCTGGTCAGAACAAGTGGGATGATCTTCAATAAGAAAAGAAAGAGTAGCCGGGCGCGGTGGCGCACGCCTGTAATCCCAGCACTTTGGGAGGCTGAGGCAGGAGGATCGCGAGTTCAAAGCCAGCCTCAGCAATGGCGAGGCACTTAGCAACTCAGTGAGACCCTGTCTCTAAATAAAATACAAAAAAGGGCTGGGGATGTGGCCCAGTGGTCGAGTGCCCCTGAGTTCAATCCCCGGTACCACAAAAAAAAAAAAAAAAAAAAAGAGTACAACCTCTTATTAATGTGTAGCCGCCCCACATAACAGAGTGTGCAGCACCCTGTGAAAGCCTACCCAAAGCCATGCCATTGCAGGATGCACTGAGAGAAGGGATGGCAGTGGAAGGTAGGAGGAAGACTAGGAGAGGAGGAGCCACCTTTAGTGCCCGAATTGGGCAGGCACAGTGCTGACTGAGCAACCATGGACTATCAGCCTCAGAAACTGTCCTCATGGTGGACCTTCTAAATCCCGAACTTCTATTATTTCTAAGGAATAAGCCAGCATAACTTTCCAGCTGCTTTGAGCATAACAGCAGTGTTAAAAGAAGGATTTTGATATCTTACTTATCAAATGACCTCATAAGTTGGATTTCTTTTTCATCTCCATTCTCATTTACAGATGGGTGCACTAAGCATTAGAAATAGGATGTGAGTTCAAGGTATCCTACCTCTAAGATAAGACTCAAACACAAGTTTAAAGATAGGGCCTCCTTTTTTGCAGACATATCCTTATAGGGTGTTTTAAAAATAAACAGCCTTAAAACCAGGATCCCATAAGGACAGGATGCTTGCTTTGCCCCATGAAGTGCAATGCTAGGCTACCTTTGGTTTCATAGCATGGTTTCTCCTTTTGTTTCCCTAAGTATGCAAAGATATTACATTTAAATATGAATCATGGCTAATAATCCCTGTTCTCGAGCCTACATTTGGTTCTGAATTACTCTGAAGGGAGAGTAGGTCAAAGGGATCATTTTCCCCAGAGTCCTGCAATTTAGTCACAAGGATAGTTTTCAGCAAATCTATTGTTTCATAAAATACTCCCTTCTCTTCATATATTCTTCCCCTTGACATTTCTGTGTGCCCTAAGGCTAGACTATAAACTCTGCATCTAGTCTGAGAGCTGGTTCCTGATTATATCCTCCATAGGAATAAAGAAAACTCATTATGAGCCTTCACTTATGATTGTGTCATTATGTGAAAATTACGAGAGAGGTATTGCAAACAACTTCACTTGTGCATTTTCTATTCATCATCTTGATTTGGTAATTAATTACAGTGGACCTGAGTTACAGAAAAGTTGGGACTTCTATAGAATTTTTTTTAAGCAGATATTTTTCAGATCTGAATGTAATAATAATACCTACCATTCAAAAGATATAAAATTGTTAAACCTTTCCAATCCTGAACAATAATAAAAAGAGTAAGTGGTAAATAAATGGCAGATAAGATTGTCTGTGGATTTGTCTTTTATGGCTTATATTAATCATTTCTGGGTTGATAGGTATTTAAAAATATTAGTCCAGATAAACACATTGCCAATCCTGCCTTTCATTTTAAATGAATCCCATTTCTTTTGTTTGCATTTCAATCCACTTTAAGGAGTCACAAATAAAATATATTATATCATAAGAATCATAAAATGCAGGTGTTGGGATGAAAGAGCATCTTAGCACCTGCGTTTTATGGGGATATAAAGGAGATATATAATACAGTTGAAAGAAAGTTTGCTATGCCTTTGTTTCCTCTGAAAAAGAATTTAAACATGTTTGGTCATCTAAAAGGAAACATGTGAAGTAGCAGTATGTTTCAAAATAAGAAAAAAAGAAAAAGATAAAGCCTTGCTTAAGAGTTGAAATGTTCAGGAATGTATGCTATAACTAAGATGCTTTTATAAATGACATTATAAATTACAAAACAGAAAAACAGTAAAAATGTTCATGTTCATGTCATGACTTTTTAAAAAAAAATTTTGAGGGGGTAGTAGAGTCACTTAACCACTGAGCCACATCACCAGTCCTTTTTTTATTTTTAATTTTTGAGGCAGGCTGTCACTCATGATGACTATTTCTCCTCTGGTTATTGGTGTTTATAAGAAGCCCAAGTGGGCTACATACATAAAAGTAGTCACCACACCATGTCAAACTTGTGCCTGGGTTTCCTGTACCTGGGTTTTTGAAGTATTTGTACCCAGAGAAAGCTATGAATGAGTCTGGTTCAGATTTGACATCCTCTGAGACTTCAAGCAAATGCAAATTAGTGAATCAAAGTCTGAAATGATCAATCTGTGTCTGTTGCTAGGCAGTTGTGACATTACAGTAGTGACAAGAGATGTCTTCTAACAAAGCAAAATCAGACAGCACCTCCAGCGGGGGGAAGCTCCAGCTGTCCTGGGAGTGGCGTGACACAAAGAGTCAGGCTCCAGAACCAGTAAATACCTGAAAGTTTTCTAAGTGGCTGCTTCCCTTGCGGTTTGTACCTTGATGTCATATGGCTCTGAAGGTTGACTCAACATCTTCTCAAAGACTGATGGAGCTGAAAATGAGCTGACCTTCTGATCCAGCCCCTGGAAGTGATCCCTTTACAAAAAGTCTGTCTCTTGCTTACAGCTGAAAACCTCCAAAATTTTATCCTCAAAAGCTACCGGCAAAATTCATCTTTCAGAAACACTGATTACTTCCAAATTTGACTATTAAAAATGTGCAAAAACAATAAAAAAGTTTATCTGCAACACTTCTGTTGCTTTTCTTAGACAAAGCAGAATTGATTTATTAGTGATAAATTCAAGGACAATTTGACAACCTCTTGCATATGGTTAATAAGACTTTTTCTCCCAAGATGTCTCCCTGGAGGGACCTCAATTATCTGGTGAACAATGAGCACCAAACAGTTAAAATCAAAATGTTACACTAAGGCCACAGGGAGAGGGGTAGCAAGGAGTAGTCTGCATAATTGTTTTAAATGTAGGCCAGGCAACAGAACAAAATCCACACGTTTAACACACTCTCTGGAGCAGAGAGCCCTTAATGTAGAAAGCTACATGACGGGTCAGAAATGACTCTTTCTAAAAACTAGTGCAAAGAAAAGTGGGAGGGGGAAGACACATAGGACGAGTAATCGAGTGACCCCCAATAAATCAAGTTATTCCCTAGGGTTGGTTTATGTTATTGTCTCTTTGCCATCTACAAGGTAGTGTTAAAATCTCCTCTCACAGAAAACCAACTGGGATTCAATAATATATATTTTAATTTCAGATTGAAATGAAGTTTTGAAGGAAGATTGCCTATCCCCTCTGTGCACAGCTTTTCCCATATTGCCCTTAAATTGTGTTTATGCTTGCAAGAGCTTGCATTTTCTTAAAAGCCATAATAATACCCATTTTCTGCATGGTAGGGAAAAAGAGGATTGTTCTCTTATAGCTTATCAGGTCACACCATTTGTAGACATTCTCCAAAATTCTAATATTTACCACTTACTGATGTTCATATTTGGGGTCACAACTAGCTTCCTCTCATTTCTAACGTGTATCCACAAAAAGAAAATAAAATAAACACACGCACATGGTGGTAATTGGTCATCCATCAAATTATTCTTTAAATAAATGGAAAGGCTAAAAATCAGTTTCTGAAATATAATTACACAATTTAATATTCAGAATAAATAGAAAACTAATTAAGTGTTCCCTGGAATCCCCAAAAGTTAATTTGAGGTTTGATATTTTTTTCATACCATTGCAAACATTCTCACCAGTTTAGTTCCACATATCCATCTCATTTTGTAGAGTAATAAATAAATAGATCTGAGATCAACATGCTTTTAGTTCTGTATTATGAGAAATGTGTTTTATTTATATCAACATCAGAACCTATCCAAGATAACAAAAACCTATCAGATTATTTTGCATGAAAGGTGAGATCTTCTATTTTGATTTTTGAGGAGAGAGAATAGATGAGACAAAACTAGACAATGAGAATTAAGTCAGAGACAAAGGTGAGATGAAAAGGAGAAAGAATTCCACAGTGGGATTTTAAAAAAAGACATAATCAAATGCTTCATTTCAATCTGCTTCTCTTATTTGCTGGTCATCAAATCCATCTTGTGATCATTTTTCTTTGATATCCGTGAAGGGCCTGAGTTGTAGAACTAAATGTATCATCTGGTGATAAGAAGATCTTTATCCTGGAAAGTGCTAGAAGAACTCCATTCACATCTTAATTACCTATTATATGCACCTACATATACATACACACGTGTTTATTAAATGTTATGTATTTCATATGCCTTATTCTATCTCCAAAATAATTTTGAAGTTATTTTATTTTTGTTCTCTTGTTACAGATGAAGAAATTTCCAAAAGATGAGAAATCTGTTTTGCAAATATGTGTAATTATAATATAATGAAAACAAATGCAGATTTATCTTATTCCAAAGTCCATAATTCCAAGATTCCATGATATTTACCACAAAATGTTTCTATTTAAGACTGAATTAGTAATAATAATCAGAAAAAACACTGTAATGAGTGTTTTATGCACTTATTCTATGCCAGCATTATTTAAAAACATGTTAATTCCCATAGGCTCAATAACCACAATATATTATTAAAACTCTCCTTTTGCAGAAAGCACAGAGAGAACAAGTAACTAGCATAAGGTCACAATATGTGAAGAATCCAGAATGCCAGCACAGGCAGGTGACAAAAATCTGTGTGCTTTATAAAACCCTGTGCTTCACAGTATTTTCTGCATACCATAAAGGCCACTGGTAAGTTACATGTCACATAAAAATGTATTATTTAAATATCAAGTATCAGTCTCAGTCTTTGAACTGGGGTTTAACTCCAAAACCAGGGCTTTGTCTACCAAATTAGTCATTCTCAGAATTTTGATTTTTAGGAAATATTAAAATCAGATTCAAAACATACCCCCTTTTTTCCTTATCACTGCACAGAAGATCACTAAAATGCTCCTTTGTATTTTTCTCATTTCATTATACACTGGTGCTCTTTACCATCATCCCCTAGACACCCTTAGAAGTGAGTCATTTAATTAATGTCCGCTGATTGGAAAGCTTGGTGACAGGTCTATCTGGTGGGATATTAAGATACATAAACAGTTTCCTTGTCTTTAGGGAACTCTATGAAACCAAACCAGTGGAATGATATGTGTAAAGAAAGCTAGCACAATGATAATGGGGATGACAGAAGAACGGCTGAAAAGTGAGAAAAGGAGAAATTGCTGTGCGGATGCTGTGATCACAGTCAACAGCAGGAGGGGACAGTGTTCTGTCCTACGCCACAAGCCATGGGCTGTACAGAGCCTCTGATCCTTCTAGGACACATTTTAATTGTCTTCCTTGTTGGCCCGCCCCTTCAAACACTTTAAGGCAAAAAAGTTGTGCAAACCCCCAGTGGTAAGTGCACACTGCCCTGCTACATAGGGGCCCCTCTTCTATGCTGGAGAGAGCAAGTGGCACATTTGCTCATATTATCTCTCTGCACTTTTCCAAACTGAGGCCTTTGAAGACAACCAGCATATCCATTCCTCTTCAAAGAAGATCCATTCATTACCCTGGAGGTTTGATTACTAGATTGATATTGCAAATACTGACATTTGTTAATTAATTTTTAAAAAGAGTCCTTCAACTCAGCTTTAGAGCTGAGAAAATTCATTTTATTAAGTGTCACAGGCAAATGGGGAAAAAAATAGGATGGATTTTTAGGGCTTAATGTCACAATTATTTTTTTTTCCCCAAATGTAGATTTCTAAGTATTAGAAAAAGAACTTCATGGAATTTTGCTCTATGTGTGTTTCCCTTTGGAACCACTAAATTTAAAGAAAAGGAAGCAAAACCTGGAGACTTGTTCTCCAAACTGAGGAAGTGAAAACCTGTATTTAATTTATGATATTATTAATAATAATAGTATAGCACTATATCTCTGTTCTTGTTTACCATGTGCCAGATATCTTATCTACCTTTCACATACTATTGTCCTTTTCACAAGTGAGGAACACTGGGACACAGAGACACAATTAAATGATTTCAATGTAACTTACAGAAATATTGATGGATGCCCCAAAAGAGGCCATCTCCTTTCACCACTGATATTACACTATATGTAAGATCAGATATTTCATATTTATTATGAAGTAACTCAAGATATTCATATACATGAAAGTGCATGTGTGTCTAAATAAGAATTTGCCTTTTTTTCTCTCACTAAAAATGCTTATTAAAAAGAAAATGAGAAGCCGGGCGCGGTGGCGCACGCCTGTAATCCCAGCACTTTGGGAGGCTGAGGCAGGAGGATCGCGAGTTCAAAGCCAGCCTCAGCAATGGCGAGGCACTTAGTAACTCAGTGAGACCCTGTCTCTAATAAAATACAAAAAAAAAAAAAAAAGGGCTGGGGATGTGATCCAGTGGTCGAGTGCCCCTGAGTTCAATCCCCAGTACCAAAAAAAAAAAAAAAAAAAAAAAGAGAAATACAGTGATCTTGTCTGGTCAAGATTCTTCTTAAGCCATTTCCATTCTTCAGATTTTCTAATATGACCTATTCTCCCTCAAAACATGTTCAACACTAACTGTATTGAATTTGTATCTGCTTTTCTCTTAACATGTGGTATAGTCTCCATTCTCCCTTTATCCTGAGCCCTTTTTGATTCTTTGAATTCTGTCCTGAATTAGCACTGTGTTATACACAACGGTGATGAGATCATGTAGTTCATTTTTGAAAATAAAAATCATTTCTTGATTGGGTTAAAAACTGGAAGAGATTTCCTTATTAGCAAATCTTGTGACCTTTGAACCTTAAGAATTCTAGTATTCAACTCTTCATGTAAATTATTTTATGGGAAATTATATTTAGTGACAGAGTCTTCATAAAAATCCTGCAGTTCCCTCTGTCATCTTTCCCTTCAATTCTTAGAACAGAAGTAAGCAGAAATTGAGGTTCTAATTCAATGACAGCTTTGTGGGAGAATTGCCCTTACTGTCTTCTTTCACTGGTCTATGTGTTCATCAAAGTTTCCATCCATTCATTTTTGTTGTTGTTTTTGGTAGCGGAGTTTGAACACAGGGACTTTTTCCCCTAAATTACATGACTAGTCCATTTATTTATTTAGTTATTTAATTGCTTAGGACCTCACCAAGCTGCTAGCTCCTGAAGCTGTCTTCAAACTTGGTGATCCTATGTCATTACAGGCATGTGCCAACCTGCCTGACTCCATTTTTTTTTCTTATCCTGTGTAAACATTTTATTTTATAAAACACTGCATTAAAGTATAACACTTAGGATACATGCTCAAGCAGATATAGCTTACTTAAGGATTTTAAACCTATTTTTAAAATATTTATTTATTTGTTTTAGTTGTACACATGCCTTTATTTTTACATGGTTCTGTGGATCAAACCCAGGCCATGCATGTGCTAGGTGAGCACTCTACTTCTGAGCCAGAATCCCAGCCCTTAAAACCTATTTTTAAACTTTTTTTTGGTGCATCATAATTATACATAATAGTAGATCTCACTGTGACATTTTCATACATGGATAAAACATGATTTGCCTCATTTAATTCCCCAGTACTTCCCTTATTTCCTTTTTTACTCCTTTCCCCCTGATCCCCTTACTACTCTACTTGTCTCCCTTCTGTTTTCATGAGATCATTCCCTCAACTTTTTTAAAATCTATTTTCTACCTTATGAGAGAGAACATGATCCATGACTTCTGGCTTATTTCACTTAGCATCATGTTCTTTCTATCTATTTTCCAGCTAATTACATGATTTCATTCTTCTTTATAGCTAAGTAAAACTCCATTGTGTATATATACCACATTATCTTTATCCATTCATTTCTTAATGGACACCTAGGCTGGTTGCATAACTCGGTTGTTTATTACAAATTGTACTGCTATAAACATGTGTTATGAATTGCTACAGTTAGCTGACTTTAGCTCTTTTGAATAAATACCAAGTAATACTACAGCTAGGTTACATGACTGACAGTTTCATACCTAGTCTTTTGAGGAACCTCCATACTGATTTCTATAGTGTTTTTACTAGTTTACAAACCTGCCAACAGTGTGTAAATAATCCCTTTTCCTGCATTCTCACCAGCATTTACTACCATTGTATCAAGAGATGATTGCCATTGTAACTCTTGTGAGATGAAATCTCAATGTAGTTTTAATTTGCATTTTCCTGATTGCTAATGATGTTGAATATTTTTTTCATATATTTGTTGACCATTTGTATTTCTTACTTTGAGAAATGTTTATTTGCCAATTGATTGATCGGATTATTTGTCCTGTTTTTTGTTTGTTTGTTTTTTTGTGATGTTAAGTTCTTTGAGTTCTTTACATAATTGGGATATTAATCCTCTGTCAGAAGAGTAGCTGGCTGATTGTCTCCCATTCTGTTTAAGCACTCTCTTCATGATTTTCATTGTTTCCTTTGTTGTACAGAAGCTTTATAATTTGATGCCACCCCATTTATGAATTGTTAATATTATTTCTTGAGGTTTAGTCATATAGGCATTACCTATGCCTGTGTGTTACAGTGTTGAGCCTATTTTTTCTTCTAGAAGTTGGTCTATCCATCTATTCATTTTGATAAGAAAGCCTGATGTTCAACATAGAAGAATAAGGATTAAAACAGAGAAAACCAATTTCATAACTTTAAAAGATAAAAACTTTAGAGCTGGGGATATAGCTCAGTCAGTAGAGTACTTGCCTAGAACGTGCAAGGCCTTGCCTTAGCACCACCAAAATTTAAAAAAAAAAAAAAAAAGATATAACTTCGTAACCAGGACAAAAATTTGCTCTATACAAAATTATTTCTTATGGAAAAAATTACATCATATCCTTGAAATTTCAGATTCTGTAACATGATTTGTACATTGTGTTAAATATGATGAAATTTTTCATTTATAAGTTTGTGACACTTAAGTGATCAATAACCTCCAGTGCTTGCCACATTAACCTATTATATTTCTGACTAGGTAGACAGTATTGCATTCTTCCATTCACTTGTCCATGTAGTTGGCATCAATGAATGTAGGGAATAATTTAGCAGTCGATCATTGAATTCCTACTGGATGTCAAACATTGAAATAAGATGGTGAAAGTTAGTTGTCAAGATCTGTTTATGGGTTGCCTGGTGGGTCACCGCACATGGAAGCCTAGTAGATAGAGACATCTGGTATCTGGGAATGACCAGTGGACATGTTCTCTGGTCAATTGCCCAGGGACAATGTGAATCTCTATCCTGCCCTGCTGTGGCCCACAGGGCACCTGAGATGGGTGTGACCTTCCAAGATGTTAATCAACCTGCTGACAACAAGACATCAGGAAGCAAGAGAGGCCCTTGAAACCTTATCCCTGCCTTTGATGTACCCCCTTAAATAAACCACAGGAGCCATCTTTTCTTTGTCTAGTTCCAGAACCCATGTGCACTAGGTCTACCAGGGGCTTTGCCTATTGTAAATATATTTCTGAGTATTTCTGTTTTGTTATTTACTAATTATTGAGATTTTAAAGTTTTAGGGTGGCTTAGATTCCCATGGGCAGGAAGAAGAACCCTCCAATGAGATGCTGGACATTGTCCCCCAATAGCTAAGCTTTTCTTGTCCTCAAAAAATTTGGACTGATAATGACAAAAAAGTTAACTGATGTTTAAATTTGTGTCTCCTGCTATCTGTGAAAACCCAGGCTCTTCAGGAAGTGCTTCCCTGTTATTAAAATTCATGAGTAGCCTCAGAAACAAAGAAAACTGTAAGTAAGGACAGAGACCTTTGACCTTGCAGTCATAAAGAGGTAGATTTGAATCTCAGCTAACCAAATACCTAACCTTAGAACTCTATAATAAGGTTCCTCATTTGCAAGCATTTGTTAATACCATCTATATTAAGAGGCTATTGTGAAGAGCCAATGAAATGATTATAATCAAATCATTCGTTCAAAAGTTTATGTTTTTTTTTTTTTTTTTGTGGAAGCCCAAAAAGTATTAGGCACAGTAATAAAAAGAAGTCCCTGCCTTTATCTCTAATAGAGAAGAGATACAATAGACAAATAAACAAATAGATACATAATATTATGTTAGGCACCTGTTTTGGTCAGACTTTCATCACTGTGACCAAAAGATCTGACAAGACCAATTAAAAAAGGAAGTCCGTTTGACTCTCAGTTTCAGAGGTCTCAGTCCACAGACAGCTTACTCCAGCTCTGGCTAGAGGGAAGGCAGAACATCCTGGCAGAAGGTCGTAACAGAGGAAAGCAACTCAGAACATGGCAACAAGGAAGCCGAGAGAGAGAACTCTGCTCACCAGGCACAAAATAAATGCCCCAAAGGCATGTGCCCAATGATCTATCTCCTATAGTCACACCCTACCTGCCTATAGTTATCAACCAAACCCTATCAACAGATTAATGCACTGACTGGGTTAAAGCTCTTACAATGATTTCATTTTATTCTTTTTATAAACTTTTTTGCATTTTCTTATACATGAACTTTTGGGGAACACCTCATATCTAAACCATAACAGCACAAAAAAAACTTTTAGAAGAAAATAGTGATGGGCAAGACATGATAGTAAAGGGTGGAATTTTAGATATAGTAGTCAAGAAAATATCAATAAGGTTGTGACCTATGAAAAGAAACTATATGTGTGTGTGTGTGTGTGTGTACATATATACATACATATACACATCATATACATACACACATTATATTACATATATATTATATAAAAAATGTTATATACTTTATAATGTTATATATATGTATATACATATACATATACACTTTATATATAATATGTACACACACATACACATTAATTCATTTCAAACAAGTTCAAAAGCAAAATCCCTGGAGTGTTAACATGTTTAGTCCAGTCTGGGAACAGTAATGAGTTAATATGGCATAAAATAGTCAGTGACAAAAGGAAAAGTCAGAGGTACAGACAAAGGCATATCACTTATGGCCCTGCGGTGTGATCTCTGAACTCAGTTCTGAGTATGACAGGAGACAACAGAATGTTGAACCTGGGAGTGACATGATCTGACTCACAGATCTATCTGATCTTTTGCAAGGAAATCGTCTCTGTGCATAAGAAGCAAAGTAAAACAAGATTGGTTAGGAAATTATTATACTTATGTTGGGTGAAACATGATACTGCCTTATGCAAGTGCAAGTGATGGGAAAATGGACAGATCAAAGTATTTTTGGAGATAGTACGAAGGGTTCATGACAATATTTTGGATATGGTGTGGAAGAAGTGATATGCTAGTAAATGCTTAACAACCAGCTGTCTGACATTTTGAAAGTCCTGATTTGTAACATTTTCCAGTTTCATGGTTGCAATACTCCCAGTATGGCCAGTGTCCAACTATCAAAGAGATATCACCAAGCACCAAGTCAGGGAGAGAGTTTCATAGGCCACTCTCATAATTCAGGACCAATAAGACGATTGTTTCACTAGCAGTAAGTGGACTAAAACATGGGACCAGGTAATCCCTTTGTCCTGGCATCCAGGTCTTGGTGTAAACCCCTTCAACTAAGCATTTAAAAAATATGGCTGGTGAAGAGAGGAATGTAAAATGATAGGATTTTAACCTCAAAATGTGATGGCCAAAAGAGTGTGGCTTCTGTGTTGAGAACCCACTCTTGCTCTCTGCTGACTCTCTCCTGAAATGCTTGCTGTGCCTTTCCCTTTCACAGATCACTCACATTAGAGGAAAAGGAGTCACCTTGTGGTGAGATGTCCCATGGAGTATCCCAAATCACAAAGATAAAGATCGGGGGTCCTCATCTGCACACCCGGTGAGGAATGAAAGCCTTCCTAAACTACATGAGTGAGCCTGGGAACAAATCTCTCAGGCCTGGCTCAGTCTGGAGTCCAGGGGAACCTGAATGGCAGCTTGACTGCCACCTTTTTCTCCTGGGGCTCAGACCCCGGGAAACAGATTCAGGATCCTGGCAGGTAGAAGATGTGAGGTGCAGTTGGGTTAGTGACATTCTTTATCCAAAGGTGGCAGCAGACCTCTAAGTCTTTCCATAGGCCTTTTTTCTATGCAGGCCAAACAGAGAAGGCATGTTGTCAATAGGTTACATAAGTGAGCCACACTCACAAGGAGCTCTTTCTGACCTCGAGTACATAGGCTGAATCATGGTGTTTATGACCTTGACTACATACTAAAAACATAGCTGTCTGGAAGTCTCCACAAGGGAGCCTAACTGTAGCCATCTTGGGCCTGCCCTACACACCTCATGAGGAATCTGGACCTAGAAGCCTACAACTGAGTTGTCCCTTAATACTTGCTCCACAGAAATTGACACTGTGATTGAATATCTATTATTTTAAGCCATTAAATTTGGGGAAATTTATTGCACAGCAGTCCATGCTGCTTGTGAAAGACGAGTTTAAATCCTGGTACCTGAGCATCTTGGCAAATACTGAGGTCATTTAGTGAGTTAGGAAAGAGAAATCAGGTTGAGAAATCAAAGTTTTGGTAATAGCCGGGACAAGCTTGAGACACAAATTAAACATCCTGGGAAAGAGTCAGGTGTGATTGTTTATAGGAATCTGAAGTACATGAAGCTCCTGGAAGGCATTGTAGATAAAGATATGCGTTTGGGGACCATCAGCTGACCTTCAACTCCAGGGAAGTTAGTTGATATCACCTAGAAAGTTGTTTGCTGCCTGAAGCGCTTGAAGCAACGGAGCCGCGGGAAGAACTTCAGAAGCAAACTGGAGACAAACAGCTTTTTATTCTGATAACTTTTCTCTCTGGTTCTAATAACGACTAACACACGCCAAAAACACACCCTAAAAATGGCGCTGACTCGATCAGCAATTTCGGCCAAGTCACTCGAGATCACGCAACAATCCCGTGAGAACTACGGGTGGCGACAAAGGCCAAATCTCCACGGCTCATAGTCAACCGCAATTCAAGCCAATCCCCAAACAGGGCTCCTGCATTTCCCCCTTTTTGTTTTAAAAGAGGTAATGCTCTAGGACGTCTATGTGCAACCAACATTCTTACCCGCTCATCGGATAATCAAGGCTGTGCCCTTGACTCCTGTCTTAGGTTGATATGTCGGCCACATGAGACTGTCCCGTGCGACTGTGCCTGTCTTAGGTTGTCCCCCTCTGGGGATCTTACCCGTCATTGGCTAACCAGCCATCCAATGGAGCCCCTTTAGGATCGACTATATATGATGACTAACAGCCGTCCAAATTGTGAGGAGATGTTGCGGCTTTAAGGCAACAAGCTTTTGGTGATGAGCCAAATTGCATAGCATATCAAATTGTTTAAACAAATCAGCTGCCCTAAGTTCCATCAAGTAACACACTGAATTCTCTAGACAAATACCCGCAAGGCATTGTCCCGTAAAGTCCCAAACAATGAAAGATCAAAATGTCCATTTGTTATAACATGTTGATGTAGGAGACCCCATGCATGTAGAGCAGAGGCCACACTGTTGGTGAGGTTGTTTGATGTTTGAGCAGAACAGACGTCTTTTTTATGTTTAGACAATGCCACCGGCAAATCTTCAGGGCCCGCTACCTAGAAACTCAAGCATCAATTATTAAAGAAAGGCAGTGCTATTGCAGCACTGAGTCAAGAGGCGAGTTGTCAAACTACAAAATAGAATAATTAGATTAGAAAATTAAAGTTGATTTTTGTTCACATACATCGCTGGTTGAGCTTTGACAAACATAAGTTGGAAAAATGTCATATTTAGAACAAAACAAAGAAAGACTGAGGGTAATTACTGCATTAAAGATAGATTAAAGAAAAGGTAAAGGCACTTGAGAGAAATAATTTGTTAGCTGGAACCCTTGAGTCTCTGTATACAGAGCAATTTTTTACCTGTTGAGATAATTGAAATTAATGAGCTATTAAACAAATGAAGTTAATAACAAATAAACAATCTTAAGTCAAAACACCAAAATATCAGGTTATATAGCACTAGTCATATTTGTTTGCTAAAGAGAAGTCCCAGGGACACCTATAAATCAAAATTGAAAGTACCTTCATTTATAAAATTATTTACCTAAAATGAATACTCTTAACCTAAAATGAATTAAAGTTATTTGGATCCATATAATATATATATATTTTCTTTTTCATAAGCCCTTTGTTCTTTGTGACGTCACACTGGACAGACGAACAAGCATACAAACATATATTGTGACGTCACATTAACATGAAATGTAGACAAATGTACAGACATAAAAGACATAGTATAAAAAGAAAAAAAAAAAAAAAACAAAAAACAATTGTGTGCACACTAAAGAGAGATCTCCTTGTCCCGGCCGGGAGAAATGACACTTAAGTTGTGAAATATTTTGAAAGACTCTTTTGAGGGAATCATTTCTGTACCTTCATCTTGGTCCTCTTGATTTTGTACCTTTTTATTAATCTTGATTCTTCAATAACTTCATCTTGATCATTTGATGTGGTACCTGTTTTATTAATCTAGATGGTATCCATTTTGGAGGATTCGTCTTTTGGAAAAACACAAACAGATCCTCTTCCCCAAATTAATACTGGATCTGGACCCTTCCATGTACCTGAAAGAACATCCTTCCCAGTAAACCAAAGGTTTATGTTGTTGGTGTGGATTCCAATGTCTGTCTCCAGCAGAATAACCATTAGAGTCTAAAGTTAAAAAATTTAAGGTAAACAGGGCAACTGCCAATCTGTCCTTAGGACTTTTCCAATTTCCTTCTTTTTGTTTTAATAACATAATTTTCAGTGTTCGGTTTGCTCTTTCAATAATGCCCTGACCCTGAGGATTGTATGGGATGCCTGTTTTTATGGGATATATTGAATTTTGCGCAAAACTGCTTGAAAGATGAGGACGTATATGCGGGGCCATTATCTGTTTTAAGCATTTTGGGGATGCCCAATGCAGCAAAAGCTTGCAAACAATGAGATGTAACATCTTTAACTTTTTCTCCAGAATGTAAGGAAGCAAAAATCATGCCTGAGCATGTATCTATAGTCACATGAATAAATCGCAATTTCCAAAACTTGGCTCATGAGTAACATCCATCTGCCACAAATGATTGGGCATTAATCCTCTAGGGTTAACTCTCCGAAATGAGGATTGGGCAAATGTGTCATACAAGATTTACAATCTTTTACAATTGTTCTGGCTTGCTCCTTTGTGATTTTAAACCTACGTTGCAAGGTGGTGCTGTTGACATGAAACTGGGAATGAAATAAAGTAGCTTGTTGTAGCGCTGAAAGTATAAATACTGTTTTTGTAAGTTCATCAGCCTTTTGATTACCTTCATGGAGGGGACCAGGCAAATTAGTATGTGCTCTAATATGGCCTACGAATAGAGGTTCTTTTCTTGCCCACAAAAGTTTTTGTATTTGATAAAACAATTTAAAGGCTGGAGTATGAGGTGCTATTGGTCCTGCTAACTCTAATTTTGGGACGGCTTGTACAATATAGTGGCTATCTGAAAAAATGTTTACGGGCTGGTCCCTAAAATTTTCCAGAGCTCTTACCACAGCTTCCAGTTCCACTAGTTGAGCTGATTTGTGTGCAGTTATGTAAGTCATATTTTCTTTTTTAGTGACTACTGTAGCAGTACCATTTGAGGACCCATCTGTAAATACATTAAATGCCTTAGGAATAGGTTGATTTTTTATTACCTGTGGAAATATAATAGGATGATTAATACAAAAAGATAATATAGGGGGACTTAGGAAGATGATTATCAAAATTTGCAGAAGTAGAGCATTTAGCTATAGCCCCAATCATTATCATTGAAGCATAAGTATTCAATCTGTGATGATGAATAGGGAGTAATAATAGTAGCAGGGTGAATGCCAAATATTTAGTAGTAGAAGTCTTAAGTCCTGAAGAATAAGTTTTAGCCACCATGGAGGTATAAGATTCAATTATACTTTTAGGAGAGACGGGCAAATGTATCCATAATAAAGGCGCTACAGAAATTGACACTGTTCCTGAACTAATTGATTTCTCTTTAGATCATGGTATTTTCAAAATTATTTTCTCAGTGGCCCCGAAAAAAAAATATCTTTTTCCTTTATGACAATGATTACTTTTAGGGTTAAGATTATTCTGTACTTTTTGATAATGAGTTCTTTTATGGTTAAGATTACCCTGTAGGTTTTCACATTTAACATCTGCAGGCTTGGTTGCAAGGTTACTCCCATTTGTTGCAAAATATCTCTTCCCCATAAAGTAACCGGTAGATTAGGTAAAACAAGCCATTAAATTGAGCAATTCTATCTCCTTGATTAACAGAACTTACACTTTGGGGTGAGCTAAGCATTATTTTTATTTCCCCTTTGTAGTCTGAGTTTATTACACCTGGGGTCACTTGCAAACCTAATAAGCTTTTTTAGGACTACGCCCGATAATAAGTCCTACAGTCCCTGAGGGAAGAGGTCCCCTGGGGGTGTTAAACTATTCGGGCGGCACCTAGAAAGTGAAAACAAATGGAGAGGAGAGGACAGCAGAGGACAAAACAGTAATGAGAGAGGAAAAAAGAGGAAAGTAAAATATGTCAGCAAACTGCAGGAAATATTTGAAGCAAGTGTGATCAGCTGCTTCCAATATTGATTCTGAGGAGAGTTGACATGATGCTATGTTTTGGATCTGGGATGTACCCCCAAAATCTCAAGTATTAGGCAATGCAGAAAATGTTCAGAGGCAAATAGATTATGAGGGCTCTAGCCTCATCAGGGCATTTTCAATTTGATTGATTAATAATTTGAATGGACTACTGGAGGTGGTGAAAATGATAGACAGATGGGGCCTGGATGGAGAAAATACATCACTGGGGGCATGGCCTGCCCCTGACATCCTCCTGTCTTTCTCTGCTATCCACCGGCCACGTGCTGAGCAACTTTCCTCCACCATGCCTTTCTGCTATAATGTTTCTTCCTTGTAGCTTCCTAAGCATGGACTGAGCCTCTGAAATGGTGAGCCAAGATATCTGATTGCTCTTCTAAGTTGTTCTTGTCAGGCATTTTGATCAAAGCAACAAAAAGCAGACTACTACTGTAGTGGCACCTTCTCCTCCACAGAAAATCTTAACTAAGCTTCTCCAGAAAACTTCACTATGGCTGATTTTAGGACTGTCAGCAAAAGAGTCTCTATAAGAAAGTCCAATGTAGATAAACTTCTTATTTTCCTGTTGCTCTATTCCTTGGCCACTGAGCTAAAAGAAATCAGCACTTTAGGTGCTGGACACTCCTTTCCTTGTTTTTCACAAACATGTATCCAGTATAATAGTTTGTAGAAGTGTGTTTGCAAGTACAAAGTGTGATAATAAAAAGGAAAAATTCTTTAACAAGGCCTCTGGCCTTGAGCTGGAGCTCACAGAGATGTCTACATTTCTAAGATAAGAGAAGTTACTAAATGGGCTCCATGGTAACAGCTGGCAGGAGGAGGACAGAAAGGGGAGAAGCTCTCCCCTTCTCAGGTGTTGTCCTTGAAGGCATAACTTGCCCAGAAGAGTGAAAGAAAAAAAGCGGCTTTTATGTGAACTTCTGTAAAATGTGAACTTCTGAGCCTCTCCCCTTACACGCTGGGTATAAAGTTCTGAAACTACCTGAACTCGGGGTTCAGGGGATTAATCGATTACAGGGAGAGCTGTACCCTCTGAACTGGCTGCAGCCAAATAAAACTGTTTCCTGTTATCTTCGGTGCCTTGCCTCGTCTGTCCCTACAACACTGCAGATGAGTACTTACAATTCACCATCTGATTTGCCGTCATTGAGTGGTTAGTGACTTTGACCATAATGCGTACATGGTAGTGGGAGACACCAAAGCCCAAGAGGAAATTGAAGAAGAGTGGAGAAAGATAGTACATACTGACTTATTATGTAGATAACGGCTTAAAGTGAGGAAGAGAAGTAGGGCAATGCTAATGATACTGCACCCAATTTAATGAAAAACGGAAAGAACAAATAGACATGAGTCAGAAGAGGGAAAGCTTTAGCAGGGGCAGATAAAATTGTTATTTTGTGATTGATTTTCTATCCTCAGTGAAACAAGAAATAAGATCAGAAGCTGAAAAAGCGAGGGGATGGTAGATCGTGGAAATTTGAGGAGTTTTATAGGATGTGAGATTATCTTTCAGAAATGGGATGGTGCTGTGAAGAGTTATGTGCATTGGGCCTGGTGAATAATCTGAGAGCCTTCTTCAGCAGTATCATGAGATTTTTACAGGTAAACTGTTGGAATATTTTTATTTTAGTTTAGTTTTACTATATTTGATCAGCTGTCCCAGTGAAGAGATAGGAAAGGCAAAGAGTATATTTAACCAATTTCTTCTTTTAGGAAAATACAGTAAGAGAAAGATTATTAGGGTGTAAGAATAAAGAATTATTTGGAGATCCTAAGGAGAAGCATTCTACTTCTGGGGCTGGTAGAAAAGGGGATGTTCCAGAAAGATCAAATGGCCATTTGATCTTTAACATTCTCAGAGTGAGCCAGACTTATGTTAGGGCAAGAAGGTGAAGAGGTTGAAGACACATGACAGAACCTTAAGCTCTAAAAGACAAAATAGAAAAATTGGGGGGGAATTGGGAGAGAGGTACAGTGCACCCAATTAGGGGATCTGTTCCTTTGAAATTAAATGGTCGTAATGAGAGTTCAGTGTGACCAAAAACAGTGAGTGGAAGGAGAGATAGTTAGAGGTATAGACAAACACACACAACCTATGCACAGGATGAAGCAACGTGGATGTCTCCTGTTATCTGAGATAAGGGAGATGAAGGATATGAGAGGATTAATTGCCATAATGTGGGTGTGTTTGTGAGTGTACATGTGTGCACTTGTATGTTGGGGTGGGAAAGGGCATTGTGACTAGAAGGTCATGCTCAATAGCTAAAAGTGAGTAAAGGTTTTTAGTTAAGTGTAATTTCCTGCTAGGACATTTTTGTGTAGGTGGGGGTTGGGAGACAGGATTCGGCTGAGGAACGGAGAGCTCTGTGGACTCTTTTCAAAGTGCTGGTGGTGGCATTGGGGCACCATATTATGGAGCATCTATCATAGCAAAATAAGTCCTTCAAAAATAAGATTGATGTCAGGGAATTATATGGGGACATACACTAATCTTTGAAGGAATCCTGCTTAATTCCTGATGTGGGTAGAAGACCAAAAAGTCTCAACTGCTCTTTTATTTTAGCCCGGATGATGAAGATTCTCAGTCAGGCAGTGCCCTTCAGTAAATAGCATTTGTGAAACATTAAGAAGGCATGAGACACCCTCAAAATGCCTTTCTTCACACTTGGTTCTCATGGAAATAAAACAAACAACCAAAAGGCATTTTGGAAATCTTATCAAGTTTCATCAGCTCATTAATATTCTTTTAATCTTCCATTTTCAACAGTTTAATTTAGTTGATGTTTCTAATTTACATAGAGACAACATTCTTAATTGATTTAACCCTGGTTTCTGTCTTTCTAGCAAGCCTATTGCTATTTATTGATTTTCATTAATATATGCAGACCTCAGATTTCAGCTTCGCTGGACAAAAGTTTCCCTTTAGGTGATCTTTCCTTTTGTACCAGATTTTCACAATTTTGCCTGTGTGCCTGCTACTGGCAGACAACCCACATTTATTAATTTGTTTATTGAAATACTCATTGAGGTCTGAGGATTGTACAGCTCAGGTGTACAGCTCTTGTTTAGCATGTATGAACACCTAGATTTGATCCCCAGGGTGGCAAAAAGAAAAAGAATAAAGAAATATGCTAAGAAGTCATTGTGTCCTATGCTATGTACACAGTTGATTTGTGGAGGGAAAATGCTAACATACATATAATAGCAAAGGGAGAGGACATCTTCTCATATGGAATGGCTTAGGAAGATATCTCTTAATGAAATGGCATTTAACTTGAACTATAATAAAAAAAAAAAAAATCCTTTGTAGAACATATAGAAAGTAGGGATTTTCAACCTGAGCACAATGATGAACACCTGAATTCCTGCAATCCCAGTGACTCAGGAGATGTAGGTAGGAGTGTCACAAATTCAAGGCCAGTCTGTGAGACTTAGAGTAACCCTGTATCAAAAAAAGTAAAATAAAAAAGATCTGGGGATGTAGCTCCGTGGTAAAGGATACCTGGGTTCAATCCCCAGTGCAGTTATGGACAACAAAAGGATTAAAAAAATAAAAGGAGGGCTGTCCAGGAGGTGGGAGCAACATATAAATATTGTGAAGAGGTTTGCTTATGTGACACTTAGTGAAGCACAAGGCGAGAGCAATGCAGAGGTGGCAAACACCTGGATATATGGACCATTAGAGGATGTGATGAGGGGTGTAGATGTTATTCAGTGTGCCATGGAAATTAATGTATGGGTTGTAGACAGGAAAATAACATGATCCCTTTTACACATGGCAAAGAATACTCAAAATGTGTTTAGCACCAGAGCTTTAGTATCAGGTTTATCTAGTTAAAAGTCTGGGTGCCAATGTTCCCTTTTTACAATGTAGTTAAATGATTTGATCTTTGAACACATTTTCTGTAGAATAAGAAAGACGGTAACTCATGGTGTTGCTCCAATGATTAAGGGCGTTATATAGAATATGGCTTGATGCTGGCACAAAGTAGACACTGAATTTATGAATTTTCTTCAATCTGCTGCACATTTCATAATTTATATTAGATAATTCTAGCTTTCTGAGGAGCGTGCAAATAATGAATGCATAACACATTTTATTTCATTAAAAGGGGGAAGCAAATGTCACATCCTAAGCCTTTTTTAGGTTTGTTGAGATGTAAATTACTTACAATAATATTCACTTTGTTTATGTGAGGATTTCAGGCTAGGGAAATGCATAGACACTTAACCATTATCATAATGAAAATATAAAACAGCTCCATTGCACCAAAAGAATTCACTCTTGTCCTTTTTTAATCAAAGTCTTCCCTACCCCAGAACACAAACCCTGGAAATCTGATTTTTATTTTACCTTTTCTAAAATATCGTCTAAAGGAAATACATAGTCTTTCTAATCTAATTTCTTTCATTTAGCATAATGATTTTGAAATAAGTTTCTGTTGCATTTATCAATAGTTCTTTCTTTTTTTAATTGCTGTGACTATTAAATTGCATTTCACAATGGTAATTACTAGTTGGTGGACATTTAGGTTGTTTTCAACCTAACTGTTGTTTATTTTACTTTTGGTTACTTTGAATGAAGGAGATATACACATTTATACGTAAGTCTTTGTGAGGACATATGTTTTAGTTCCTACTTGGTAAATTCCTATGAATGGAATTGCTCAGTCTTAAAACAATTCTATATTTAACTTGATAAGAAACTGTCAAAATGCTCACCAAAATGGCTGTAATCTGACATTCAAACTAGCAGTGTGTGAGAGTTCCAGCTGTTCTATGTATTCACTAGCACTTGATGCTGTCCTTTTTTTTTTTTTTTTTTTTTTTTTTTTTTTTTATTTCACTGAATCTAATTGGTTTGGTGTGGATCTCACTGACCCTTTTAAGATGTAAGTCAATTGAATTTGTGACCCTACCAAATTTAATTACTGTTTAGATCAAAGCAACTGAGGTATTCTTCTTCCTTCTTGCTCATCTAACTTTCTTTCATTCAGTAAATATTTACTTGGCACCAACTAAGAGTCCTCAAGGAGTTCATGTTCAAATGATAGTAGGATGTGACAATTGCTTGAAAGAGTCAGTGGCAAAATAAGAATACCATAGATTCACAAAAGAGGCTCATCTCATTTAGCCTAAACTAAGTCATGAAATATGAGGATATAGATGATGAAATAATTCCAGTCAGAAGGGTAGCATAGAAGGACCAGAAGTATTAGCCTCTATGGAATCACATATAATTGAAGTCCAGTTTGAGTAGTACAGATTTTGCCAGCTAGTGACATAATCCTCTTTATCTGAAATGTGTATACTGGGAGCAGCTGGACATTCACTAAGAATGGGGATAATCCTGGTAGAATGACCTTCTAATAAATGCATACCCTTTTTCACATTATAAAAGACTTTCTCTGTTTGTGGAAGAGTTACATTATTTTTTTTCAGTGATGGCAGACATCCTTTGAAAGAATTTCGCTTTATTTGACCTCTTTTGGCTTTCAACAATTTGACATAAAAGTATTTTATCTCCAATGAAAACCAAGCCCTAGATTCTCAAAGACAGAAAAAAAATGTATTTTCTTCTGTCACTGGACTGTTTTCTTCATACATGCTCTCAGACTTATTAAACTCCCTCCTGGTTGGCTTGACAATTCTAGTAAATACCAATCATTTCTCTGCATGATGATGCACAAAACTTAAGTTTTATAATCTTAGATACATGATTTAATTTGATGGGTAAATTATTTATACAATGTCCTTTAATTATGTTCTTTAATTATGCTCATAAGCTTTGCCTCTGAAAGAAGAATATAGAGGAAACAACACTTGGCAAGAATCCTAAATGTCTAGCTTACTGATATCTTATATGTAGACAAGTTACTAGGCCACTGCTGTATCTTCATGGCATGTATTTGTATGTTTTGTTTTATAAAGGCTAGGTTATGGAACTGAGTGGGATTGACCATTAGTCAAATATTAGTTAAATTTTTCATCTCTCGCTGTGCCAAAAAATGTAACAGACAAAACACCAGATTAAATTAGATGTAAGTAGAAATCAGAATCTATTCAATCCATTTATCTTATTGTTATTTGGGTATATACAAGCATATGCTAAATAATGTCTTTAAATTCAATTCAATATAATTATTGAGTTAAGTTAAATTTAACGTATTTATGAGGGAAAATAGTAGCATAGAAAATTTTCCTAAACTGTTCCCTAAAACCAATGCAGTACCAAAATAAATAAATGTAGAAAATCACCTTCAGCACTGATACTATACTAGTGAGGTCAGACATAAGTAATATGTAACTCCCAAATCTCCATGCCTTATAAACAAGAAATGCTTGAGTTCTTATTCACATTAAGCACTTGCTGTATTTTAGTGTGGACTTTGTTATGTCATTTTAACTTATAGAGCCAGACCCATATCTGAGTGCCCAAGAGAAAGTAGAGAAATCTTGTGACAGCTCCTAAAACACCTGCTTAGAAAATTAAACTGAAAAAGTTACTAAAACAATGTTACTTTTATTTCCATTTCGTTGGGAAAAGCAAGTGAAATATTCAATCAGAAAAAATAATTCTTCCGCAACCATGGATCTGGAGAATATGAGACTGTTCGAGGGAATATACCAAATATATACAATAACACATATCCACAACCTCGATATTCATAGATTTTATTTGTCAATATTTATTTATCAATATTCATAGATTTTATTTGTCTTTATTTGTGGTGGAAATGCATAACAATTAAAATAAGACCTTAGGGCTCTTTTTAGATGAAATTCTTTTATTTGAAAAGAAGCTCCTAAGATTCTAAGACACACTATTATCACTGAAAGGGCAATACACTATAGAAAAATTAAATGTAGAAAATGAAAACCATTACCTGTAATTTGAAAGGCCAAGGATAGTACAAAAAGGAAGTTTAGAGATCTTCATATCATGTCACTTGGAACCAAGGACTAGATATTTGACAAAGCTATATTACTTTTTTCTAGGTTTCTTAATTCAGGGACAGAATGTATTACCCTAATTGAGGAATATTTTTCAATCTAAAGGATGAATTAAGTAAGAGAGGAACATGAGAGATACCTCTGTCAACTGACAATAGAGACTAGAAATAGTCTGATCCTTACGCAACAGAAAACTGGTTGGTGAATGGATCTCCCAGAAAATCAAAGAAAGATAGAAACAAAGTAACTTGTGAAACAACTCACAACCCTTTGTCATTTTCCAAACCACTTGTAAATTAATCATGTAAACCCAAATCCTCTGGTCCCTCAGATTCATGCCGTAAAGAAGGAGTTGTTCAGCACTCAGGAAAACAGAAAGGAGTACCAAGAACTTAAACACTGTTTTGAGACAAACAGCAGGTTTTGTTGTCTGGGTTATGGGAGTTTAAACCAATAAAACAAAATTGTACATCTTATGAAGAAATATCACAACAGAAAAGAAGAAAACATAAATACAGCATGCAAGAGACAGACGAAACAAAGTTAAAGGATTTACTCCATAAATCAGAGTAACAGTTTGCACAGAAACTGATTTGTATGCACGTCGAAGAAACATGATCTTGGTGATTAATGAGAAAGTACAACAAATTGAGATGAATTTGAAGTCAGCTTAGTTTTTTTTAAAAAAAAGTTAAGAAAATAGTACTGGTAAAGAATTGACAATTACCTGAAAAATAATATAGTGCAAAAATTGACATGGCAGAAAATTGAGTTAGAGACATGGAGAAGGAATGGCTTGGACGAAGAAAGATTCTAAAACCCACATCAGTAAAAACCAACAGATGGAGAAGTTTACATGATGATGTTTTGCCTTAGCACATGCAATCTAGCCAAATGTCTCTGGCTCCAGCACAGACTTTGTGTGTTTAAGAATAGTTGTTATAACTGATGATGCATTGAAAGGAACCTATCACCAAGCACCAGAGAAGTATCTGGTGACTTTCAGGACAAGTTAGGGTCATGAGATATACAATTCTACAAAGAAAAAAAAACAAAAAAAACACTGAATTTAATGAATAGAAATTTAAAGCCAAATATTCTGTAGTATTCCTTTAAAACAAACTTGACTATGCTAAAGATATTTAAAAAGTTCTAAAAATATCCTTTGTCTACATTTTAAAAAGTAATGTATTGTTTTTCCAGTGTAACTTCCAACAAACAAAAATGCTTCAGAAAACACTAAAGAAGGTTTTGGAATACTCTGAATATAGCTTGAAACCGAAGAAGGCTTAGGAACTCATGCATACATGAATCTAATTTCAGAAATTAGTTTATAACAGTAAGATTTTTTTTTTAAAAAAGAGATATATAATTGTAAAATAAATGTCATTAAATATTAAAGATCATTTAGTATCTCTTTCTTCCTCTAATGTACATTGAATATAGTAGAATTTTTTCTTCTGTTTTTTTTTACTTTCAAAAATCTATTATTGACTTCATGGAACATTAATGGCAACACAAATTGTGAGAGAAGAATATCAATATCTAGAAATTTTTGAGGAAAAAAAATTGTAATATGTGAATCCTGGATCCAGCCAATCTAAATATCTGAGTTCCAGACTCATATATCTAATTTGTATATTTGACTTTCTTTTACTGTCTGGGTAATTTATAGGTGTTGAAAATGAAACATAAATATGGAACAAATGATCTTTCATAAACTCATGCCCACCATAGCAATATCAACTTCATTCCTCCTTTGGTTCAGGCCCAATCCTCTGGTATCGTCCTGAGTCTTCACTTTCTCTCACACTCTTTATATCCAGTGAACAAGAAACTTCTACCTTCTCCACCTTCCAGGTGGATTCAAGGTCCTTCCAACTTTCACCACTTCCTCCACTATCCCTATGATCAAACTTCCATTTCTCTTACCGATGACACTAGTGATGATTCTTTGATGCCCTTCCTCTCTTTCGTGTACCTGAGAGTCCAAGAGATCCTATGAAATATAAGCAGAGCATCTCCTTCCTCTGCTCACAGCTGCCCAGTCGTTTCTCTTCGCGTGCAGAGTAGAAGCCAAGGAACTTATGACCTCACCCGACCCTGCAACTCCAAGGGGCAGGCCCCATCCCGCTGCCATTCTGCCCTAGCAGCCCTTTGGGCTCCTGCTCCTTGGCTCCAGCCCACTCTCGTCTTCAGCATCACTCAACATATCAGACACCCCTCACCAGGAGCAGGGCCTCCACACATGCACTCCTTTTGGGAGATGTTCTAGTCACAGGAATTGGGATTCTTTCCTCATCTCCTGAGACATTTGTTCACACGTCACTTTCTGAGGAGTAACACACACGAGCACCCTGTTTAAAATAACACACCCCAACACTCCCAGAGCCCATCAGCAGCCTTTCCCCCCCATGGCACTGCCCGTATCTGCCCTCGTAAACCATTTATTTGTTTAATTTCTGTCTTTGGCAATTAAAATTTAAATGTCAGGAGAAGGCATATTTTCACCGCGTTTGTTTTCTGCTGTATTCTCAAAGCCTAAAACAATGCCTTGAATTAAGCAGTTCTTGATAAAGGTTAGCTCAAAAAAAAAAAAAAAAAAGTACACTCTTCAGAGCAAATAAAAAACATTTTAGATATGAAATGTTTCAAAAGCATAGACCCATTTTTCCTAAAAAAAAAAAAAAAAAAAAAAGAAAAAAGACCTCTAAATTTGACTTTCTTGCAGGGTGAGCAGAGGAATGTAGTCTAAAGAGAAATCTCAAATCTCAAGATAGAGGTAAAAGAATAAGATAGTAAAAGACAGTGGAAAATGAATTATGTTGAAACTAAAAAAAAATAAATAAAAAATGATAAAAATGTAATAAAAATATGTAATATAAAAAACAAGTATAAATTAAATATCACAAGGACTTATTTTAATGAAATATCAGTAAAAGCTGAAAACTGTAAGTTTAAATTAATAAAATGCAAATGTTAAGACATGGACAAGTTAGTAGAGAAATGAAGACTTCATAAATATTTAATTTGGGGATAAGAGTTTAGAATATAAAATAGAATTAATAAAGAATTGACAACTACATGATATACAATAAGACATATAATTTTGTTATTTCTGTGATCACTTGAGCCAAAACTTTGATCACTACCAAATTTTGCAAGCTTTTCACAATTTCAAATTAAGGGTGTGTGTATGTGAGTGTGAAACAATTGGGGAGAGTGATAAATAAGAAAATAAAAGCTTACCATGGGAAAAAGAGAGATCAAAGATACAGACAAGATTGACAAAGTCCAGCAAAGTCAAAATTAAAAAGCAGACATAATAAATAATAATAATAAAAGTTCATTATAAAATATGACAGAAGTGATGCAATGAAATATTTCTGTTGTTACATTAAATATGAAAAGACCAAATTATTACATCAAATAGACATTTGGGGTTAAAATAATATACACGTGTGTATTTGGGAAAAATGACAAATCAAATTAAGGTTAAAAATAATGAATGAATAATGACATAGAAAGTTATAACAAACTCAATATCTATATCAGAATTATAGTCCCAAACCTTCAACTAAGAAAATTAATAGAATAAAAAAAGAAAAGAAAGAAAAAAAAAAATAATAGAATAAAAAAGAAAAGAAAAAGAAAAAAGAAAAAGATTTTTGTGATTAGACCTAATACTTAATTTTTAATAGATCAACTAACAGGAATTATTAGTGCAAGGAATTATTAGTTATTAAATAATACATAAGTATTAAATTTTTAAATAAAGCTTTAGGAATTTGATAGATGGAAAGACTCCAAAAGTAATTTTTAAAAAAATATCTATATACTTATTATAAGATAAATTATTGATCAAATTGAAACAAACACAAGTAAAATCTTGGGAAAAAACCCAACTTGAAAATCAAACAAACAAAACAAGTGACCATTTAAAAGCTAGATACAGTTTTTTCTGAAAAAAATAAATGAAGGGCCGGGCGCGGTGGCGCACGCCTGTAATCCCAGCACTTGGGAGGCTGAGGCAGGAGGATCGTGAGTTCAAAGCCAGCCTCAGCAATGGCGAGGCACTTAGCAACTCAGGGAGACCCTGTCTCTAATAAAATACAAAAAAAAAGGGCTGGGGATGTGGCCCAGTGGTCGAATGCCCCTGAGTTCGATCCCCAGTACCAAAAATAAATAAATAAATAAATGAAGGGCACATATAATTTTAAAAAGTGACAAAAGGATAACATTGTACAGAAAAGTTTTGGGGAATTTTCTCAGAGGAAATTTTTTTTTATCGTCAGTGTATTTATTAATGATACCTACATTAATAATAAGTTAGCATAAAAGCACACATAAGTCAAAAGAAGTTACGAAGAGAATTTAAAAAAAAAGATAAAAAATGAAGTTAATGAACTGGAAGAAAAATATTTCAAAAGACAAAGAAACCAGAAGCTGGGTTATTTAAATGACTATGTAATAGATAAATTCCTAACAAGTCTATTTAAGTTATAAATTTATAAGGGGGAGAATACATACCCGTGGGATGTATGACAAAAAAAAACAACAATGCATTTGGAGTATACAAAAATATTGATACAATTCCAAGTCCTGGCATAAGGAGGAGGAAGCAGCCCTAGCTGGCTGTGAATTCTGCCTACTCCGCTCAAACCTGAGTAAAGCCCAGAAGAGGGAAGATAAAGTTCGGAGCTCCATCTGAACTGTGGGACATCAGTAGGCTGATGAGAAAGCACAATGTGAGCTAGGGAGCATAAACCAAGCAGATCTTGATCCTTGGCATTTTTTAGTTGCTCACTGACTTAGGTAGACCATTGGAGACACGATCAAAAGCCTACCAAGAAAGAAAAGCCCAAGACTAGACAGGTTCTGATCTGTTTTACCAGATCTTTAAAGAAGAAATAACACTAATTCTCCTCAAATTATTCCATGAAATAGAAAAGGAGGAAACCCTTCCAAACTCATTCTATGAAGCTAGTATCACCCTGACAACAAAACCAGATAAAGATACATCAAGGAAAGAAAATGTCATACCAATATGCCTGATGAACATAGATGTTAAAATTCTTAAGAAAATATTGACAAATTGCATAGAAAAACATATTAAAAAGATAGTGCATCATGACAAAGTAGGGTTCATCCCAGGGATGCAAGGTTGTTTCAACATACATAATAAACGTAATTCATCACATTAACAGACTTGTAGAGAAGAATCACGCGATCATCTCAATAGATGTAGACAAAAGCTTTTGACAAAATACAGCATTCATTCATGTTCAAAACACTAGGAAACCAGGGATAGTAGTTACCTCAACATTGTGAAAGCTATATATGCTAAACCCAAGGATAACATCATTCTAAATGGAAAAAAAAAAAAAAATGCAAGCATTCCCTCTAAGAACTGGAACAAGACAGGAATACCCTCTTTCACCACTTCTATTCAACATAGTCCTGGAAACTGTAGTCAAAGCAATTACACAGAAGAAAGAAATTAAAGGGATCCAAATAGGAAAAGAAGAACTCAAACCATTCCCATTTGCCAATGACATAATTCTATATATAGAAGACCCAAAAATTGTCACCACGAAACTTCTAAAGCTCATAAATGAATTTAGCAAAGTAGCAGGATATAAAATTAACACCCATAAATCAATTGTGTTCCTACATCAGTGACGAATCACCTAAAGTAGAAATTAGGAAAACTATCCCATTCATAATATTTTCTTTTTCCAGTTCTTAGAGGGAATGCTTCCATTTTTCCCCTCCATTTAGAATGATGTTGTCCTTGGGTTTAGCATATATAGCTTTTATAAAAGTGGTGAAATGACTCTTTCATGATATGTACACAACATTAAAGAAATAAATTGAAGAAGATCATAGAAGATTGAAAGATCTCCCAAGCTCTTGATTAGGCAGAATTAATATTGTCAAAATGGCCATTGCTACCAAAAGTGCTATATGGATTTAATGCAATGCCTATTAAAATTCCAATGACATTCTTCATTGAAATAGAAAAAGCAGTCATGAAATTTATTTGGAAAAATAAGAGGCCCAGAATAGCCAAAGCAATCCTTAGCAAGAAAAGTGAAGCAGGAGACATCACAATACCAGAACTTAAATTATATTACAGAGCTATAGTAACAAAAATGCCATGTTGTTATTGGCACAAATACAGACATGAAGACAAGTAGTACAAAACCGAAGACACAGAGATAAACCCACATGAATGCAGTCATCTCATCCTAGACAAAAGTGCCAATACCATACATTGGAGAAAAGATAGCCTTGTCAACAATGATGCTTGGCAAACTGGAACTCCATACGTAAAAAAAATGAAATTAAACCCCTCTTACCCTACCCAAAATTCAACTCAAAGTGGATCAAAGACATTAGACTAGAGACCCTGCACCTAATAGAAGAAACGAAGGCCCATATTTACATTATGCTGTCTTAGGAACAGATTTCTTCAATAAGACTCCAAAAGCACTAGAAGTAAAATCAAGAATCAATAAATGGGATTTTATCATATTAAAAAGCTTCTTCACAGTACAGGAAACAGTCAAGATTGTAAACAGAGAGCCTACAGAATTGGAGAAAATCTTTGCCATCAGGCAGAGCATTAATCTCCAGTAAATATAAAGAACCCAAACTTAACTCCAAGAAAACAATTAACCAAATCAATAAATGGGCAAAGGAACTGAACAGACACATCACAGAAGAAGAAATATGATCTGTAAAAAAAAAATGAAAAAAAAAAATTCAACATCCTTAGTAATTAGAGAAATGCAAAATAAAACTACACTTTGATTTCATCTCACTCCAGTCAGAATGGCAAGTATCAATAATACAAGTAACAATAAATATTGGCAAGGATGTTGGGAAAATGCCACAGTCTTACATTGCTGGTGGGACTGAAAATTGGTTTAACCATTTTGGAAAGGACTATGGAGATTCCTCAGGAAACTTGGAATGGAACCACCATTGACCCAGTTATACCACTTATCAGAATATACACAGAGGATTTAAAATCAAGATAGTATAGTAATGTAGCCATATTAATTTCTATAGCAGCTCAATTTGAAATAGCTGAGCTATGAAACCAATCTAGATGCCCTTTAATAGATGAAGAGATAAAGAAAATATGGTACATATACACAATGGAATATTACTCAGCCATGAAGCAGAATGAAATTACGGCATTTGCTGATAAATGGATGGAACTAGAAGCTATCATGCTAAGTGAAAAAAGCCAATACCAAAATCCAAAGGCTGAATGTTCTCTCTTATATGCTGATGCTGACTCACAATAGGAAGAGTGGTGGTTCACTGACTTGGTCAGGGGGAATGGGGTTAAGGGAGGGGGGATGGGAAAGGGAAAAACAGTAGAATGCACTGAACATAACTCTCCTATGCTCATATATGAATACTCAACCAGCATAACTCCACATCATGTACAACCACGAGAATGTGAAAGTATATTTCATGTGTATATGATTTGTCAAATACATTTTACTGTCATGTATAATTTAAAAAGACCAAATAGAAAATAAAAGTTCATTTAATGAAAAAACAGCAAATCAGAAAATCCTTCAAGAAACTTCCCATTCAAGAGTGATGTATCAATAGTTTTTTTAATCTAAGATATAAAGGTTATGCAAGAAGAAATGTAAATATACATGTAATAAGAATGGAAATAAATAAGTACATAAACAATAATAGAGAAACAAATGGACTGAATTTTGTGTTTCCCCAAAATGCATTTGTTGAAGCCCTTTCTGTCACTGAGGTTCCTTAAGGAAGTAAATAACTTAAATGAGATCGTAAGGAAGGGGCCCTGAGCTGATAAGTTTAGTATGATTATAAGTAGAAACTTAAGAGCTACAGTCTTGCAGCCCACCCCCACCCAGAGCTACATAAGCTGGCTATCTGTTCCCCCACCCAGAGCTACATAAGCTGGCTATCTGTTCCCCCACCCAGAGCTACATAAGCTGGCTATCTGTTCCCCCACCCAGAGCTACATAAGCTGGCTATCTGTTAGACACCATCTAGACACCCTTAGTGGACACCAACCATGCCAAACTGATCTGAAGCCTTGAACTTCCAGAACTTTGAGAAAATGAATTTCTGTTGTTTAGCAACCTGATCTACGACATTTTGTTATGACAGCACAAGCTCATTAATTCATAAAAAATAAATATTTGACCTAATGCTGATAGTTATTTTTAAATTTTGAGAAATCTGAAATACCTTAGTTTGAAATGCATCATAGGAGCAATGAAAAGGACAATGATATATCCCAATCCTGTTACAGTGAGATGCGAGGAATTAAACACAGAGAAAATTCGATCAGGGAGGAAAAAGCATATGCCCTTGAAGTTTTCATAGCTAGATTCAATCTGACATCTCATCAGCAACATCAAACGTGGGGGGAAATGTAATATCATCTTAAGACAAAGCTGATATCACTTTGAGCCTATAAATGCATATCTAGTTAGAAAATCATGTAAATGGAAAGACATGATAAATATATTTCCTGGAATTCAACATCCTAAATTATTCATAATACAAAATTTCTCTTTAAAAATGCTTTGGAGAAACTTTTACAACAAAATGAAATAAAACAAAACCAAGAGGAATCTCTGAGAAAGTAAGAAGAAATAAATGTTAGTAAAACATTTTATTTAACGAGAAAAACATTTTAAAAAAAACTTCTATTGATGACAACAGATTAAAAGTCTGGCAGACATTACCCACATAAGAGGGAATGTTATAAAAATAGTGCTTATGTGTTTAGCATGCTTAGGAGATAAATGTTGACTCTATTAAAACATAACAAAACAACAGAAAAAATAAGTGGAGCAAACGCTGAAGGAAAAAAATATATAGCTTTCAAGTAATCAGAATAGAATGTTTCTCTCCAATGAAAGGAAAGAAAAAAAAAGCACAAAATTAAAAAAAAAAAAAAAAAAACAAAGAATCAAAATGGCAGATGTGATCTTTGATGTTCAAAACAGGTAGAACTATTACTGAGTTTAATTTACTACCCAAACAACAGTTACCATCACATTATTTAAGAAATATTTTTAAAAGGGCACACAGAAAATTTGAAAGGATAGAGTAACTTAGCAAATATAAAACAATTTTAATACTTTACAAAACAAAGAAAATAAAAATATTATAAGGTATTAATAAAAAATATTATCATGCATCACATATTCATTTAATAGTACACCTTTATAAAACGATAATTGACAGAATATATAGGTAAATAAGTTATCTTAAAATAGTACCAAAAATTATTAGATGCTCCTCTCAAAAAAGCAAACTGTACAGTTGTATACAAAATAGTATAGAATTCTAGAATAGGAAGTATAGCAAGAATTTGTAGAAATTGACATGCAGTTAAGAGAGTATATAGACTCTTCGTGAGCACAAATTGGATATACAAAAAGGGTTATATTCTAAATAGAAAAAGTCTTAAAAAATTGCAAATTCCCAGAGTCACAAACACTTAATTTTCTGACCACAACATTAAAGGATGAGATAGTAACAACAGGCTAAATATATAATCGTCATGTCTAAAGACTAAAATGCATACTAAAATTTTAATACTTATTTTAACGAGAAAAAAAAATGATAATAAAACATTCTATGCTAGGTTATGGTTTGGATGTGTGGTGTCCCCCAAATGCTCGTGTGTGGGACAATGCAAGAAGGTTTAGGGAATAAATTATTAGATTATGAGAACCTTAACCTAATCAATGAATTAATCAATCCCCTGATGGGATAAACTGAAAAATAACTAAAGGCAGGTAGGGCGTGGCTGGAAGAGGTGGACACTGGGGTCTTGGTTCAGGTGTAGAGTCTCTGCTTTCTCATCATCATGTGAGCCACTTCCCTCCACCACCCTCTTCTGCCATGATGTTCTGCCTCACCTCAAACCTGGAGGTACAAAGCTCAGCTGTCTGTGAATTGAGACTTCTGAAACTGTGAGCCCCCAAATGAAATTTTCCTCCTTTAAAATTGTTCTGGCCGGGCGCGGTGGCACACGCCTGTAATCCCAGCACTTTGGGAGGCTGAGGCAGGAGGATCGCGAGTTCAAAGCCAGCCTCAGCAATGGCGAGGCACTCAGCAACTCAGTGAGACCCTGTCTCTAATAAAATACAAAAAAGGGCTGGGGATGTGACCCAGTGGTCGAGTGCCCCTGAGTTCAATCCCCGGTACCACAAAAAAAAAAAAAAAAAAAAAAAAAAATTGTTCTGGTCAGGTCTTTTGGTCACATCAACAAAAAAGCTCACTAATACAGCACATATTGAACCTTAGCTACAGCAGTCTTAGAAAGAAATACATATTTTCAAAGAAATATTAAATTCATTTATCAGAGCTCAACAAAATTGAAAAACAAATGAGCTGATGGTGATGGTTATTTTTCCCACCCAGTTTGTTATTAGTTTGTTCCAAAGAAGTAGACAGGTAGCTGGAAATTACTATCCATTGGGAATACATTTGTTGATTTCCATGGCAGAATGTGAGTCATAAAATATGAATTTAAAAGAGCTAGACCATCAAGCCTTCTATTTTATTCTTTGCTGTTATTTTTCTCTTTATTCACATTTGCTGTTAAATTTATTCTTATCATGCTTTTAAACTTATCACAGCTTCACCAAAACTACTTTTGCTACAATTGCATTTAGATTGGTAAGCTTCAAAAAGGCCAGATCTTAGTCTTCATTTTACCTGACCAATTAGAAGATGGGTGGAGGAAATCATTCCTCTTGGATGCTCATTCCTTATTTGCATTTCATGGTTGGCTCTAGATTCTGGACAACTCTGTGAGCTTTAGCCATGTTACCTTGAGGACCATCTCAATTGTTTCACGAAGTGCACCTAAAAACTGTTAATCTGGAAGGCATTGTTCAAGGGGTCCAATTTGGGTTCAGCATGAATATATGCTAATTTGGTTTCCAAAACTATATCAGACTATGAAGGTAGACAACTTTCACGTGTGTGAAGTGTGAAATACATGACATGATGAGTATTGGGTATTCAATTTTTATACTTAATTATATCAGGAAAAACAAAAAGAAATGATAAAAATAATCCTCATAAATGTCATAAATTTTTATTTGGCAAAAATTTTCCCTTAAACATCATAATTTTTATTTGATGTATATATTCAAAGTAGTTAATGCTTATATCTTAATTATTTTGAATTTGAAAGGTTTTTTTTTTGTTAATATTGTTTTTCTGTATCTTTGTTTCTCTTTTTGTCATATACATTAATTTGTTTGTAAGAAAAATAATATTTATATTGCTTATATTCATATTCCTAACTATTTTATATTTGTACTTAGACAATAAATTTTAATAGTTTATTTTATGAAGAAAAATCCAGATTCCTAGTAAAATGCTTTGAAATTAACACTAACTAAACAAAATGAGCATATGTGCAAAAATGAAATTTATTCACCCATTTATCTTCAAATAAAACCAGAATCATTATAATGAAAATATAAATAAAAGAGTCAAGTCACTTGGAAATTAGGATTATTTTAAATAATTCTGGAATTGTATAGAAAACCAAACTTGTAATTGTAGACTATTTGGACAATAATTAGAATTGAGATAGTATATGCCATACCTTTGTGTTGTGCTCCAAACTCTACTCCAGGAAAATCTATATCCTAAACCCTCTTAATATAAAACTTGACACAATTTTTAAATAAATGACAAACTGTTTTGAATATGATATTATGATATTAACAAAAGAATAAAGCATTTTCTATTAACATCATTATCTTTATCATCATTTTATCTGATACAAGAGATTCCAACTGGGAAAATAAACATGAAGTTTAATCTAAAAAAAAAATGATATTGAAAGTAAGTACTATATTTGAAAAGGAAGAATTAATAGGTTTGAAAAGAGAAAATAACATTAAAATTGATAAATAAGCTCAATTATTATTAAAATAATAAGAACTTAAAAATATGTTTATATGTTTTAGGGTCTGTACAACTACTACATGAAAAATATAACTATTTATGTTAAGAGAAAATATGTAGAAATGCTGAAAGAAATGTATCCATGAATAAACTAGAAAAATTAAATTGAGAAATTAAGTGCCAAGAAGTCTTGATAATTGAATACTTATAAGCTTTTTTTAAAATATTTTTTTATTTGCTTTAGTTGTACACAATGCAATGCATTTATGGTTATGTGGTGCTGAGGATTGAACCCGGGCCGTGCACGTGCGAGGCGAGTGCTCTACCGCTGAGCCACAACCCCAGCCCACTTATAAGCTTTTATAAAACACTTATTTGTTTAGTATAGAATTTCCAAACATAGATAACAATGTTATCTTCATACTATTTTATTGAGGCTTGTAAAATTTGGCATTACAGCCTTACAAAATATGGAAAAATTTAAAAAGAAAAATATCTCACATTTCATTTCTTATTAGAGATTCAATAATTCTAAATAAACCATCTGAAAATAAAATTCATGGTATATTTAGGCCAAGAAAGAAAGAGCAGGTATGTGATTGTCTTGAGAGTCACTGAAAAATCTAGTTCTTTTAATTTTTTCGAGTTTTTCCCCTGTTTTAATGAAGGAAAATTGACAAATTGGCATACATTTAAAGGGAACATATCTGTACATTGTAAAATAATGAGAACAATTGAACTAACATATCCATCATATTTATTCATTCATTCATTCATTCATTATTTCATTCATTCATTGTTGGTGAGGACACTTAAGATCTACTCTTTTAATAAATTCTAAGTATAAAAACAATGTTATTAACTATTATCACTTTGCTGTACTTTAGCAATTCAAAACTTACTCATCTTGTAAATGAAACTTCTAACCAACAGCTTCCCTTTCTCTTACCCCACTCTCTAGAAGGACAAAGTACCATTCTACTTTCTGTTTCTGAGTTTGATTTTCTCAGATTCTAAAAATAAGTGAAATCACACAGTAATTTTTTTTTATTTTTTATTTTTTATTTTTTGTAGCTAGCTCATTTCATTTAGCACAGTGTCCTTTGGGTTCATCTGTTTCCATAAATGGCAGTATTTCCTTATTCACATATGTACATACATAAATGTATCATTAAATATACATATATAATATCATTATACTTCCTTCTTTTTCATTATACATTAATATCATTTTGTATATATAATTCATTATATCATGTATGTAATTGAAAAGAAGAAAATACTGACATTGTTTATAGATGTATACACACACACACAAACACACACACACATATATATATATGCATACACAGCACAATTTATCCATTTATCCATCCACTGGCACTTAAAGCTGTTTCCATTTCTCATTAACTGTGAATAATGAACACAGGAATACAGATATATTTTTGCAATTCTGATTTCATCTCCACCCAGAAGTTGAATTGCTGGATCATATGGTATTCTATGTTTAGTTCTTTGAGGAACTTTCACACAGTTTTCCATCCTGACTATACCAAATTTCATTTCTGCCAAGAGCCCTTCTCTATATTATCACTAGTACTTTTTAAAAAATCTTTTGTCCTTTTGGTAATAGCTATTCTAATAGGTACGAAATAATATGTCACTGTGGTTTTAATTGGTATTTCTTTCGTGACTGTGATGCTGAGCACTGTTTCATATACATGTTGATCATTTGTATGTCTTCTTTTGATAAATGTCCTTTATCTTTTTGATAATTTATCTTTTGATAAATGTCCTTTATCTTTTGATAATTTATCTTTTGATAAATAACTAGGTGATTATTCTCACCTAATTTATATCCTGAAATCCTGTCCCCAAAGGTAATGGTTTTAACATCTGGAAGTTTGGGGAGCTAAAGAATGGAACACTCTCATGGATATCAGTGCTCTTAGCAGAGAACTTCATGGTTCATATAAGGATGGCATCATGTATGAGAAAACAGGTCACACCACATGTGGAATATGTTAGAGCATTGGTCTTGGATTTCTGAGCTTCTAGAACAATGAGAAAATAAGTTTTTATTCTTATAAGCCACCCGGTTTATCATATTTGATTATAGCAGCTCAAACAAACCAATACAAAATCATTTATCTACTTTTTCTGTTATTTTTAGATTCTTATGTATCCCAGATATTAATCCTTATCAGTTGTATTATTCACAAATATTTTCTCTCACTCTGTTTATTGTTTTCTTTGCGGTGCAGCAGTTTTTAATTTGATATAATCCCAGTCATCAGTATTTCCTTTTGTTTTCCTGTTCTTTGAGGCTCATATTTTTCAAAATCATGGCCCAGTCTACATCAATAAGCTATTTTTTGTTTGTTTTCTTGTAGTAGTTTCATAGTACAAGGTCTTAGGTTTCAGTCTGCAATACATTTTTAGTTGACTATTATGCATGGGGTGAAATAAATTGCAATCTCATTCTTCTACATGTGAATATTCATTTTCACCAACATAACTTTTTGAAGAAATTATCCTTTCCCCATTGTATGTTCTTGAAAGCTTTGTCAAAGATCAGTTGACTGTAAGTATGCATCTATTTCTGGGGTCTCTATTCTGTTCCATTGATCCATATGCTTTTTTTTTTTTTTTTATGCCATCACCATACTATTTTGATTACCATAGCTTTGTAGTATATTTTGAAACAAACATGTGTTGCCTACCGTTTTGCTCATTTTTCTCAGGATTTCCTTGAACAGTTTTGTTTATTTTTATGATTTTGTATGAATTTTAGGAAATTTTCCCACTTTTGTCAAAAATGCCTTTGGAATTTTAATATGATTTGCATTAACCTAACAGATTATTTGACTAGTATAGAAAACTTTACAGATTAATGCTTATTTTTCTTACACATAGGCTACTTTTTTCACCAATATTTTATAGTCATTAGTGTACAGTTTTTTAATCTCCTTAGATTTATTGTGCATTTTTATTTGTTACCCTTTTATATTTCTTAGTATTTTTAGATAGCTCAATTCCTATAGAGAAAATAACTGATTTTTGTATAAAAAATAAGTATAACTAATTTTTTCTCAAAAAAAAAAAATAAGCAAGATTGATATGCATTTAGCTAATGTAAGAAAAAGGATGAAGGAAGTTTAAAAAAAAAAAAAAAAAAAAAAAACCCTCAGGCCAGATCTATTTACCCATGAATTCTACCAAACATTTGAAGGAGAATGAATGCCAATCCTTCTAACAGTGTTCCAAAAAAAAAAAAAAAAAAAAAAAAAAATAGAATAGGGGTAAACACATCCAAACTTATTTTACAAGTCTAGCATTAACATGATAACAAAGTTAGACCAGAATGGTATGCAAAGAAAGTTAGAGTGCTACAGTACCCCTGGTGAATAAAGTCCCACAACCGTCAACAAGACACTAGCCAACTGAACTCAACAGGATGTTAAAATATTGCATCTACCATGTTCAAGTAGAATTAGCTCCCAGCCTCGGGGGACTCTGAGCTGCATGTCATAGAACATGGCCCCAGAGAGACAGCTATGTGAACCTATTGTTATTTGGTTGTATATATTTTTAAATATTTTAAAACAAACACTTTATAACTTTGTTGTGATATAAGGATGCTTTAACCCATACCAAACAATAAATGTGATACATATTAACAGCAGCACAAAGAACAAAAATCAACTCTGCAGATGCAGAAAAAGCCTTTGACAAAGTATACTATCTTTTCTAAATTAAAGCTCTCAACAAATTAGGGGAGAAGAAATTTGACTCAACATAATAAAAACAATATATGACAAATACACAACTAACATCATTCTCAACATTAAAAGCTCAGATCTTTTCTTCTAAGATTTGGAAGACATCAAGCAGAACCAGTTTCAGAAACAAGACAAGGATGACCATATATTATTAAAAGTCCTAGACAGAGCAATTAAACAACAAGAAGCAATGAAAAGCATCTAAATTGGAAAGGAAGTAATAAGTCATCTCTACAGATGACAATATCTTATGGATGCAAATCCTTCAAACCTCCACCAAAATTGGAGTCTATTATATCTAATAAACTAGTTCAGTAAAATTGCAGGATATAATAATCACCATCCTATCCTATTTTTGAAATGCATTGTTAGCAAACCACTAAAATGCTTCACAATATGACTTTGTTACAATTGCCTAATAAACGTAAGAATTATAATTAAGGTTGAAAAATAATACAGAAATGGTAGTCAACCTAAGCATACAAAGTAAACTAAGCAAAACACATAAAAGTAAGTAGAATGTATATATTCTTTCAAAGAATAGAATTTTCCCACTGAAATTTATCAATAAATCACAAAAAATATCAATTCAGAAGGAGGTTAGTTTTAAAAACAAAATTGTACAAAACATACGATTCCTTTCACAGCCTTTGTTACTAGTAGACAAGAAAGATATTCTACTAGTATACCATTTTTATAGCAACAAGTTTACAAAACATTCCTTTAAAAATCTTTAAAAATATGTAAAACCAAGTGACATTTATGTTCATGTGGCTTTGACTCTGAGAGCATGCCCTAGACCATGCAGCTCAGAGTCCTCTGTGGACAATCTATAAAGAGTGAAATTGCAAAGAAGAGAAGACACATAAGGGAAACCCCTGAAGTCTTTATGTAAAATTGTATCACATCCATACATGGTCCAGGAACTGTGTACATGCACGAAGCAGAAAACAGGGAGTTAACACAGGTAGAAATTAATGGTAGAAGCCAGGCAACCAGGCACGGTGATGCTCACCTGTAATCCCAGTGGCTCAGGAGGCTGACACAGGAGGATCACGAGTTCAAAGCCAGCCTCAGCAAAAATCGAGCTGCTAAGCAAGTTGGTGAGATCCTATCTCTAAATAAAATACAAAATAGGGCTTGGGATGTGGCTCAGTGGTTAAGTGCTCCTGAGTTCAATCCCTAGTACCTAAACAAAAACAAAAACAAAGGAAATTAATGGAATAAATGGTAAGAGAGCTGGGAAATATGCACAAAGACTTTACCAGTCATTGACCAAACAGGAGATAGACCTTTCAGGTGTAATCTTACCAAGTTATAGGGGTAGTGCTCCATGCACTCCTTTGAATCTCAAGAAAGATCATGCTTAATGAGTAAAGAAAAAGAATACTTCTTTTTCTCCAAAACAAAGTTTAAATATAGCCTTATTAACAACAGGTGAAATCAAGCATCCAGAAGTTCAAGCTTGTCAGCCAGTAATTTAGTTACCTATTCAAACAAAAATTAATATTACCCAGAGGACAATAAGAAAGTTAAGAGACTCTATAATCTATAATGTTCAGAATACAATCAAATATTAATATACACAATAGGAAAGATGAAAATATCAACTATAGTTAAGAGAAAAAAATGCAGTCAATAGAAACAATTCACAGTTCACACAGATGCTGAAGTTCTCAGACAGTCACTTTGAAGAGCCTATTATAAATATGCTGAATAACATAAAAAGATGGTGCAATGAATGAACAGATGGTAAATAGCAGCATAGTAATGCAAATGATGAAGAATAGACCGATTTCAAATTCTAAAATTAAAAAGCAAAATATCTGAAATAAAAATGCAATGTATTGGTATAATAACACATAGGCAACAATAGACATTTTGCAATCTGTGTTATGGAGAAAAATAAGATAAAAAATAAATTAACAGAGATGCAGCTATCTTTAGAACAATATGAAACAGTCTAAAAGATATGTAAATAAAGTTTTAAAATGATAGGAGAAAAGTAGAAAAGGGAGCAGAAATTTTACTTGAAAATAGGTAACCAAAATTTGTCAAATTTTGTGAAATAAGTAATATGTACATCCAAAATTTTCACCAAATCCTGAGCAGTAGAATCCCCACAATGACCACTTACAGATATATCATAGTTAAGATATTGATAGACAGGGGTTAGAATTTACAAATTACTTAAAAGAGAGCAATTACTAAAATTATGGTTGATTTTTTTACTGGAAACAATGGAGGCCAGAAGATAAGGAAAGCTCTTATTTGTTTGTTTACTTACTTATTTACTTTTTGGTATGAAGGTGTCCGGCCTTCTGACACTGTCGGCTGAGAGGATGGAAAGCTGGCTTTCTGGTTGATTGCCACGCCTTGTTACGGACCTAGGCTAAGCAGGGGCGTGGCTGTGACATATCTGAGAACCGGAACTGCCCTGCTGTTCACTGATTGGCTATTGTCCATTATAAAGCGCTGTCCACCTTTTCAACAAACGAGCTTCCGCGCTGACCACTGACCGGGCTCCCCATATGTTCCTGTGTCTTTTGAAGGTCGGGGAGAGAATGCTGGCGGCCTTTGCTTTCCCAATCTAGTCTCATCGTTGAGGTGGGCCCTTCTGGCTTACTTTGCTGGACAAAGGAACCTTACCCCAGGTTACAAAGGGTTAAAGACCTCAACCCCTTTTAACATCGGGACATGAAGGATTGAACCAAGGGGTGCTTTACCACTAGCTACATCACCAGTTCTTTTTATTTTTTCATCTTATGACAGGGCGTCACTAAGTTACTGAGTCTGACTGAATTTAGGATTTTCTTGCTTTTGCCTTCTGTGGAAGATCACTTTTAAAGTGCTGAGTAACAATAAAAATAATATTTTGCACTGTAAAATCATTCTGCAGAAAAGATATTAAACTTATTTTACTTTGAGATAAAAACAAATGCAAAAGTATGTCTTTGGGCTGAAAGAAAGCGACACTAAATTAAACTTTAGAACAGCCACAATGGTTTTTTAAAAAATGGTTATGGATAACCAAGGAAAACTAGATGTCTACACAGGTTTTTGTTGTTTTTGTTGTTTGTGAACTATATTGAACTTTTAATAAAATACATACATATGTATATATATATATATATATATATATATATATATATATAGTATGAATATTTCAGGGAACACAAGCAGAAGAAAAACTCTCCAACTCATTCTGTGAGATAGCATAATTTAATGAAAAAACCCAGTCATTATAAGAAAAACACTTATATATCATTCCTCATGAACATAAAACTCAATTATCTTTATCAAAATTAAAAAAAAATTTTGAATCTAACAATACACTTTAAAGCAAAATACATTATGACAACTGAAATTTTTACAAGGAATACAAGTTTAGTTTGACAGCTGAATATAAATTACATTATCCAAAATGAAATAACAAGTTAAAAGAAAACTTGATAGATAAAAAGAATAAGTATCTGTCAAAATCAAACATTTATTTTTGATGAAAATTGCTGGCATCTAGGAACAAAAGAGAATATCCAGCCAGGCGTGGTGGCACATGTCTGTAATCCCAGCAGCTTGAGAGGCTGAGTTAGGAGGATCACAAGTTCAAAACCAGCTTCAGCAAAAAAAAAAAAAAAAAAAGAAAGAAAAGAAAAGAAAAAAATAACCAGGCACTAAACAACCCAATGAGACCCTGTGTCTAAATAAAATACAAAATATGGGCTGGGGATGTGGCTCAGTGGTTAAGTGTCCCTAAGTTCAATCCCCAGTACCGGGGGGGGAAAAAAAAAAAAAAAAAAAAAAAAATATATATATATATATATATATATATATCTCCACAATCTAATGAAGAATATTTATGAAAGCCTATACTAAAACCAGATTTTATGGAGCTAAAGACCATAATACAAATAAAAATGGATGGGAATAAAAATCACATCTCAATAATAACCCTAAATGTTAATGGTCTAAACTCACCACTCAAAAGACACAGATTATCAGAATGAATTAAAAGAAATGACCCAACAATTTGCTGTATCCAAGAAACACACCTCACAGAAAAAACATCAATAGACTGAAAGTGAAAGGCTGGGAAATGTCTTATCACTCACAAGGCCTGTGGAAGCAAGCAGGGGTTTCCATTCTCATATCAAATAAGGTAGACATCAAACCAAAACTAATCAAGAGAGACAAAGATGGATATTTCTTACTACTTAAGGGAACCATTCATCAACAGGATATAATAATCATAAATCTATATGTCCCAAATAATGGAGCACCTCATTCATCAAACAAACGCTTCTCAAGTTCAAGAGTAAAATAATCCACAACACACTTATTCTAGGGGACTTCAACACACCTCTCTCACCAATGAATAGATCATCCAAACAAAAGCTAAACAAAGAAACTTTAAGCCTCCTTAAAACAATTAATAATTTAGACCTAACAGTAAATTTCATCCCTCAGTAAACGTATACACTTTTTTCTCAGCAGCATATGGCTCCTTCTCCAAAATAGACCATATATTATGTCACAATGCAACTCTCAGCAAATATAAAAAAATAGAGATACTAACCTGCATTCTATCAAACCATAAAGGGATGAAATTGGAAATCAATGACAAAACAAGGAATAAGAAAAACTACTCCAACAACTGGAAGCTAAACAACATGCTACTGAATGAACAAGGGGTTGAAGAAGACATCGAGGAGGAGATTAAAAAATTCCTAGAGGTAAAAGAGAACACAGATACATCATATAGAAATCTCTGGGACACTATGAAGGCATAGTAAGAGGAAAATTCATTGCACTAAGTTCATTGCTTAAAAGAAAGAAAGAAAAAAACAACAACAACAAATAAATGACTTAATATCACACCTCAAAGCACTAGAAAAAGAAGAACAGATCAACACCAAGAGCAGTAGAAGACAGGAAATAATTAAAATCAGAGCAGAAATTAATGAAATCGAGACTAAGGAAACAATTCAAAGAATTGACAAAACTAAAAATTGGTTCTTTGAAAAAATAAACAAAATTGACAGACCCTTAGTGATGCTAACGAAAAGAAGATAAAAAACTCAAATTACTAACATTCATGATGAAAAAGAGAATATCACAACAAACACCTCAGATATACAGAAGATAATTAGAAATTACTTTGAAAACTTGTACTCTAATAAAACAGAAAATATTGAAAGCATTGACAGATTTCTAGAGTCGTATGATTTGCCCAAACTGGAACTGGAGGATATACACAATTTAAACAGATCAATTACAAGCGAAAAAATAGAAGACGTCATCAAAAAGTTACCAACAAAGAAAAGTCCAGGACCTGATGTGTTTACAGTCGAGTTCTACAAGACTTTCAAAGAAGAACTAATACCAATGCTCTTCAAACTATTTCAAGAAATAGAAAAAGAGGGAGCTCATCCAGACTCTTTCTATGAGGCCAGTATTACACTAATTCCAAAGCCATGCAAAGACACATCCAAAAAAGAAAATTTCAGGCCAATATATTTAATGAACATAGATGCAAAAATCCTCAACAAAATTCTGGCAAATCGGATACAAAAACATATCAAAAAGATATGCAAGGCTGGTTCAACATTCGGAAATCAATAAACATAATACATCACATCAATAGACTTAATGATAAAAATCATATGATCATCTCAATCGATGCAGAAAAAGCATTTGACAAAATACAACACGCCTTTATGTTCAAAACACTGGAAAAACTAGGAATATCAGGAACATATCTCAACATTATAAAAGCTATTTATGCAAGGTCCCGAGCTAACATTATCTTAAATGGAGAAAAATTGAAAGCATTTCCTCTAAAAACTGGAACAAGACAGGGATGCCCCCTTTCACCACTGCTATTTAACATAGTACTGGAAACTCTGGCCAGAGCAATTAGATGAAAGAAATTAAAGGGATCCAGATAGAAAAAGAAGAGCTCAAATTAGCACTATTTGCTGATGCAATGATAATATACCTAGAAGACCCAAAAAAACTCTACCAGAAAACTTTTACAACTAGTAAATGAATTCGGCAAAGTAGCAGGATACAAAATCAATACCCATAAGTCAAAGGCATTTTTGTACATCAGAGACAAAGCCTCTGAAAGGGAAATGATGAAAACTACCCCATTTACATAGCATCAAAAAATAAAAAATACCTGCGAATCAACTTAACAAAAGAGGTGAATGACCTGTATAATGAAAATTATGGAACACTAAAGAAAGAAATCATAGAAGAACTCAGAAGATGGAAAGACCTACCTTGATCTTGGTAGGTAGAATTAATATTGTCAAAATGTCCATACTACCAAAAGCATTATACAGATTTAATGCAATTCCAATCAAAATCCCAAAATCATTCTTCAAAGAAATAGCAAAAGCAGTCATGAAATTCATCTGGAAAAATAAGAGACCCAGAATAGCCAAAGCAATCATGAGCAAGAAAAGTGAAGCAGGTGGCATCACCATACCAGACTTTAAATTATACTATAGAGCAATAGTAACAAAAACAGCATGGTATTGGCACCAAAACAGACTGGTGGACCAATGGTACAGAATTGAGGACTCTGAGACTAATACATATAATTTCAGCTATCTCATATTAGACAAAGGCGCCAAAAATGTACAGTGGAGAAAGGATAGCCTCTTTAATAAATGGTGCTGGGAAAACTGGAAATATGCAACAAATTGAAATTAAACCCTTATCTCTCACCATGCACAAAACTCAATTCAAAGTGGATCAAGGACCTAGGAATTAGACCAGAGACAACACGCCTAATAGAAGAAAAAGTAAGCTCCAATTTCCAACATGTCAGATTAAGCCCCAAGTTCCTTAATAAGAATCCTATAGCACAAGAATTATTACCAAAGATTAATGAATGGGATAGATTTAAACTAAAAAGCTTCTTCTCAGCAAAAGAAACAATCAGTGAGGTGAATAGAGAGCCAACTAATTGGGAACAAAAATTTAATATGTGCACATCAGATAAAGCACTAATTTCTAGAATATATAAAGAACTCAAAAAACTTAACACCAAAAAAAAAATAATAATAACCAATCAATAAATGGGCTAAGGAATTGAAAAGACACTTCTCAGAAGGAGATACACGATTAATCAACAAATACATGAAAAAATGCTCAACATCGCTGGCAATTAGAGAAATGCAAATCAAAACTACTCTTAAGATTTCATTTCACTCCAGTCAGAATGGCAGCTATCAAGAACACAAACAACAATAAATGTTGGAGAGGATGTGGGGGAAAAGGCACACTCATACATTGCTGGTGGGACTGCAAAATGGTGCAACCGTTATGGAAAGCAGTATGGAGATTTCTTGGAAAACTGGGAATGGAACCACCCTATGACCCAGCCATTCCACTCCTGGGTCTATTCCCAAAGGACTTAAAAACAGCATATTCCAGTGACACAGCCACTTCAATGTTTATAGCAGCACAATTCACAATAGGTAGGTTGTGTAACCAACCTAGATGTCCCTCAGTAGATGAGTGGATAAAGAAAATGTGGTATATATACAAAATGGAATTTTACTTAGCAATAAAAGAGAATAAAATAATGGCATTTGCAGGTAAATGGATGAAGTTGGGGAATATAATGCTAAGTGAAATTAGTCAATCTCAAAAATCCAAATACCAAGTGTTTTCTCTGATATAAGGTGGCTACTTCACAGTATTGTTGCATGGGAATACATAGGAGGATTAGAGGAACACTATAATGGTCAAAGGGAAGGGAGGGGAAGGGAGGGAGCAAGGGGGGAGGGAGGGGAAGAAAAGAAAAAAAAGAAAATGTTATTGAATAAGATGAATATCATTATCCTAAATGCATGATTGAAGACCTGAATGGTACGAATATACTTTGTATACAAACAGTTGTATGTAAAAAGATGCTATATATGTGCACTATGAATTGTAATTATTATAAATAAAAAATAAATTTAAAAAAATTTGAATTAATTCTCTTTAAAATATTGGCTACAATTTACTGGAAATACCATCTGGAACTGCACTCCTTTGTAGATAGTCTTTTGATTGTTTTTTCATTGTTTTTATTATTTATTAAACTTGTACTAATATTTTATATTTCTTTGGCACAAAAGAAAAATAGTCAAATAATGACTAAACTTTTGTGAAGTATGATGAAAACCATTAGCCAATTAATTCAAGGAAGTCAATAAATTCCAAGGAAATAAAATAAACAATTATGAAAAGATTGATTCATAGACCCATCTTAGTGAAAATGTGGTAAGACAGAGACAATGAGAAAATCTTGAAAGCAATTAAAGAAAAACAACTCATCACATTCAAGAGAAAACAGAACTATTAACAGCCAACTTCTCATCAGAAAAAAAAAAAATGTTGGAAAGGAAGTAAATATTGTGAGTAAAATGCTGAAAGAGTTTAAAACACCTGTCAACTAGGAATCGTTTATCCCACCTGTTATAGTTTGGTTATGAGTTGTTCCCCAAGAGCTCCTGTGTTAATGCAGGAATATTCAGAGGTAAAGTTATTGGATTATGAGAGATGTAACCTAATCCATTTAATGGATTAATAATTTCAATGGACTAACGAGGAGGTAACAGTGGGCAGGTAGAACATGTATGAAGGAAGCAGGTCACTGGCAGCATAACTGTATGACTTATATTTCATCCCCGGTGCCTCCTCTTTCTTTATTTCCTGGCTTCCATGAGGTGAAAAATTTTTCACTGCCATGATGTTCTGCCTCACCTCAGGCCCAGAGCAATGGAGTTGGATGACCACAGACAGAATCTATGAAACTGTGAGCCCAAAATAAATGTTTCCTACTCTAAATTGTTTCTGTTGGGTATTTTGGTCACAGTGCTGAAAAGCTGACTAACATACCACCCAACTATCTCTAAAGAGTTAATGTTAAATAACGACATCTGCAGATCTCAAAGGAGAAAAAGAAAGAATTAATTCCTAGTGAATCCATGTTAGGAGAAATAATAAAATAAAACATTCCAAACAGAAAACCAGTAACCCAAAGTTGGTAATCTGAATACATATACAATTTAAAAATGGAGCACTAGTAAAGGACATTACATAGTTTCAAAAGACAGTATGAATTTCCAGATGACAGAGTAGAGGAAGCAGGTGCTTCACATTTGCTATGCTATTTGGATTAGGTATGAGAGGGATATGGTTTCATAATGTGCTGGGTGTCTGAAAAACCATTATACATCAATATTTTTCAGAGTCTCAAAGAACCCCAGAGATTCTGGTGTAGTGATTGGAGAGTATAAGAAAATACACCCAAGACAGGTAGTGGTCATGGTGCTATGTGACACCAAAAAAGGGAAAGGGAAACGGAGCAGACAAATCTAGCACAAACATCAGTAGAAGGAAGTCTGTACTTAATGGGTGCAAAGACTGCACAGCAAGCTGAGGTATGGAATGGGCTTCTTGTTTCTAAACTTCTAAGTGAAGAACTGAGGTGAAGATACAGTGTTAGGAAATGAAGCTGAACCTTCTTCCTAAGAGAACCCAAAAGTCATTAGCAAAAACCTCTACTCTGTTTCAGACTGCTTATTGTAGATTATTAATAATCTAAAATGCACCTGGCAAATCACAATCCCAAAGCAGTTATGAAGAATAGCAAATCCAGGGAGATTCAAGAAAGAGGTACAGAGGAGAGTGCCACCTGCTCTCCCTTTGATCCCGGTGGTTCAGACTACTAGTAGTAAAGGACAGGTAACATTGACTAGACAGACATGATTACACTGTGGACAGGAGAGTACAACCCGATAACCTTTTGAGTTCTGTGACTTGATTGACTGGATCAAGGGAAATTGATTTGATGTGACCATGATTACATTAGGGATGGAGATTTGAAAATTCATATTTGGTGGCAGGCAGGCTACAGGAAACCAGAAGTGCACCATCCACCTTGATAGGTCTTTCACCCCATCCTAGGAGTATAACTCTGGGGAGATTTTAGAAACCCAGATGCCCAGCTGAGATTTACATTTTCTCAGTCCTAGAGGTGCAAGGATTGAATCATGCTGGAGTAGATGCCCAAATAAATGTCTAAAGTTCTGTTTAGAGCTTGACCCCAGCAGCCAGAATTTCCCAAATAGATCTCTGCATTACTTCCAGCCAGGAAGAGTAGAAATGTAAAATATGTGGACAAAAATCCCAAAAGAAAGTACACCTCCAATACACTCCAGCAGGCAAAGTGACTGAAATCAAAAAAGGATGTTGGGTTTAATATTACCAAACCCTTGCTTTCTCTTAGAGGTGTATAGTCAAAGAAGAAAGGGATGGATGGAAGTCTGAAATAGGTTTTAAAAACTCAACTTCGGCTACCCTGGAGTGATAGATAGGCTTTGGCTGACAGGCCACCTCCCCCATGGAAATTTCCATTAGGAGCAACTTGGTTTCATTTTCCCCAGCCAGGAGCCAATTAGCCTAAAGGTCACTCTGTTCCCAGGCAGGAGCCAATCGGCTTAAAGGTCACCCTGTTTACTGGGAAAAGAGCCAGTGGTGTTAAAGGTCACTCAGGCACCCCCCCACCACCAGAAATCCCTACTTAAGTCCCTGCCTGCTTGGAGCTCGAACACACAACAGCTCGTCCCTGCGGAGAGGAAGCAGCGCTGTAGCAGCTGCAGACTCACCGTCTCCAGCCTGACGGCGATGCTCTAGCCCACAGCTCCGGAGACTGCGGGCGGCACAACTAGGCACCGACCCTCCGTCCAGAGCGTGCACACTTCCCTCTCCCTGACTCCTCTCTCCCCGTACTTCTTCTACCTCCCACCAGCCATAGAGGCTGGTGAATAAATCTCTTGGCTGCACGGTTGTCTCCGGTGTGATTTTTGCTCTTCATGGAGGAAAAAAATCAAGCATTTTTAATTTTCCTTTTTTTCTTTTTCTAGTTGTTCTGGCTATGTTTCCTGATTCTCTCTCTCTCTCTCTCTCTCTCTCTCACACACACACACACACACACACACACACACACATTTCTGTTTCTAATGTTTACTATTTTATCAGTTATTTACTTTTATTAACATTTTACCATTTTTTCTGTTTTTCTAAGAGGTAGTGATTTTTGCTTCTTTGTTTTTGGGGGGTGTTTTTATTTTATTTTTAGTTTTTGTTTGATGTTGGGCTTTTATGTTGCTCTGCTTACATGTTTGCTTACTTAATTACTCTTGGCTCACTCTAATAGCACATTTGCTTCCTCCCTCTTAGGATCTTTGTACACTACCTTGCTTCTACTTTCTTCCTCCTCACCTTTTGAATCTTCAGCCTTTCTTTTGCCTCCATGCCCCAATTTTTTACTGATAGTGAATTATATTCCTAAAATCCTTTCATCCCATGTAGTTAATCCCTTTGAGGGATGGAACAAGGTAGTTCTGGAGAAGCCGCACTATCACGCCAGCTCTACAAGAGTAATTCAAAACAGAAATTGAGCACCAATGAACTGAGTCTGCAAAGCTGAGAGGAGTGAACAACTCTCCCTTGAAACAGTAAGGGAACAAACCACCTAAGAGAGATGAACACAACTGACTTCATTGAAACCACAGTGGAGAAAAAGTATTTAATCTTGAAAATAAGTGTGTGTGTGTGTGTGTGTGTGTGTGTGTGTGTGTGTGTGTGGGGGGGGGGGGGGGGGAGACACCAAGGCCAAGGCATCTGGGATAACATTAAGAGACTAAATGTGAGAATCATCGGTGTACATAGATGAAGGCATTAAAATACATATACAAACTAAAGAAATGCTCAACCTTTAGAATAAAATAATATTGGAAAAATTTCCAAACCTTAAGAATATTGAGATGAATGCATTTAGAACCTCAAATAGGTAAGATCAAAAAAAGGTCTTCTCCAACACATTATAATTAAAATGTCTAATACACAAAACAAGGATAGTATTCTAAACCCCACAAGAGAAAAACAACTTTTTACATTTAGAGTTAAGCTGTAATTAATTACCAATTTCTCAGCGCAGACCCTAAAATCCATGAGGTCTTTGAATATTACATACCCAGTCTGAAAAATAAACAGCTGTCAACTGAGATTGCTATATCCAGCAAAACTATCCCTCAGAATTAAAGATATAGTTAAAACTTTTCATGATAGGCAAAAAATAAACACATTTACCACTACTAAGCCAGCACTATAAAACATACTCTATGAAATATTTCATGCAGAAGAAATGGAAAGTAAATATCAGAAAAAAACAAATATCATCAGCTTATGGAAGAATATCATTATAAGATTAGTCAGTTAAAGGAGAATCAAGTCTGAATTCATCATTAGAAATAAATCAAGATGGCAGGAAATAAAAATCATTTCTCTGTAAACTTCTCTAAAATAGATAATATTTTAAGACACAAAGCATGTCTTCACTCAATAAATGTAATTCACTACATAAATAGAACTAAAGACAAGAATCATAAGATTGTCTCAATACATGTAGAAAATGTCTTTGATAAATCCCAACACTCATTCATGTTAAATATGCTATTGAAACTAGGGATATAATAAACTTATATTATAAAGTCTATATAGGACAAACCTAAAACCAACATCATACTGAAAGGAAAAAAAAAAAAAAAAAAAAAACTGAAAGCATTTCTCTAAAATCAGAAACAAGACAGATGTCACCACACTTATTCAATATAGTTCTAGAAACAATAGCCAGAGCAATCAAGAAAAGGAAGGAAGCTAAAAGAACAAAAATAGGAAAATAAGAAGTCAATTTATATCTGCTGATGACAAAATCCTGTGTCTAAAAACCCCAAAAAACTCTACCAAAGGACTTCTAGAGCTGATAAACGAAACTATCAAAGTAGCAAAATAGATGATCAACTTACAAAACTCAATAGATTTTATTTATTTATTTATTTAGTTAGTTAGTTAGTTAGTTAGTTATTATTGGTACCAGGGATTGAACTCAGGGGTACTCTACCACTGCGCCACATCCCCAGCCCTTTTTGGTATTTTATTTAGAGACAAAGTCTCACTGAGTTGCTAAGTGCCTCGCCATTGCTAAGGCTGGCTTTGAACTCTTGATCCTCCTGCCTCATCCTCCCAAGTGCTGGGATTACAGGCGTGTGCCACCATGCCTGGCTTCAATAGATTTCTTTACCACAATAATGAATGTGCTGAGGAAGAAATGAGAAAAACTGTGCCATTTGTAATAATCTTAAAAAAAAAAAAAAAAAAAAAAAAAAAAAACCTGGGTCCTCTACAATGGAAACTCTAGAATACTGAAGAAGAATGTAAAGAAGAGCTTAAAAGGTTTCAAAACCTTCCATGTTCTTGGATAAGCAGAATTAGTAAATGGCAGTATTGCTGTTATGCAGATTCAATGCAATCCCTTTTAAAACACCAATGACAGTCTTCATAGAAATAGTAAAAGCAGTTCCAAAATTCATTAGGAAGAACAAAGGACCCAGAATCACCAAAGCAATACTGAACAAGAGGAGTGACACTGTAGGCATCAGAATATCTGATCTCAAAATATACTAGAGAGCTATAGTGATCACATGGCTCCCTGGCTGCCAAGCCATGCAGCTGATCTACTGGTCCCTGCCAAGAAGTGGCAGCTGAGTGGCAGTGTGGCAAAGGGGCAGGTCAGATGGGTTGTAGTGTGGGTGGCAAGCTTGGCCCCTGGCCATGTGGAGCCTGCCATGCAGGTCTGCAGCCTGTAGCTCCAGACACCCCACTGAGCACGCACAACCAATGACTTCAACTTCCTGCTTCTCAGAACAGGGAGAAAATGGATGCAAGAATTGATCAATAGGAGCTGTAGCTCAGTGGCAGAGCATTTGCCTAGCACATTCGAGGCACTGGGTTTAATCCTTAGCACTGCATAAAAAATAAATAAAATAAAGGTATTCTGTCCATATACAACTACAAAAAAAAAAAGTTTAAAAAATTGATCAATAGTGTTAGTATGTTTCCAAACTGCAATAGTGTTAGTATGTTTCCAAACCCTAATTAGCAGAAATTTGGACCAATAGCACTGGTACTTTTTAAAAATCCTAATTAGCATAAGTTCAGATCAATAGTAGTGAACCAAGTGCTAAATCAACCTCTAGACTGGCACACTTGGGCTGAGAAAGTCTGCTCTCAGCTGCCTTCTTGCACTACAAGAGTTCTGTACCTGTTCTTCAATAAATTCTACTGTTACACTCACTCATCCTGGTTTGTAGATTTCATTGTGTGAATTCACAAGACAAGAACACAGAAAGAAGAAGAAATGGAAGGTAAGCTGTTTGGGTATGCTGCAACATTGGAGGGCATAGCCCACCATTAAGAGTTGCAACACTTCTCCAGCTCCAGAAGCCTATGGCTTCAGCAGACCCCTCTCCAAACTCTGGTTCCAGTAACATAAACAGCATGGTACTGGCACTAAAACACACATGAAGACTAATATAATACAGTATAAGACACAGAGAAAAACCTACATAGATACTCATCTGATACTTGTCAAAGGTGCCAAAAATATATTGGAGAAAACATAATCTTTTTAACAAATGATGCTGGGAAACCTAGCTATCCCTATGTGGAAGAATAATACTATATCCCTATATTTCACACCTTGCACAAAAGTCAACTCAATGTGAATCAAAGACCTAGGAATTGTGCCAGAAACTTTGCAAGTGCTTGGGAAGAAAAATGAAAAACAGGCTTAACAGTCTAACATATGGCTGAAGACAATAACTTCCTTAACAAGATCCCCAGACCTCATGAAATAAAATCAAGAAGGTATAGGTGGGATGACATCAAATCAAAAAGCTTCTGAACATCAAATTAACAATTAAGATTATGAAGAGAGAGCCTACAGAATAGGAGAAAAATGTTTGCAAACTACTCCTCTAACAAGGGATTAATATCTAGAATATATATAAAGAACACAAAAAATGTTAATAATAAAAAACAAATAATCCAATCAATAAATGGGAAAAAAAACTAAACAGACATTTCTCAAAATAAGAAATACAAATTGCCAACAAAAATATGAATAAAAAAAATTCAATATTCCTAATAAACAGGGAAATGCAATCAAACTACATTGAGATTTTATCTCATTTCAGATGGAATGGCAATCATCAAAAGTTCAAATAATAATAAATTCTGGCAAGGATGGTGTGTGGGGGGATTATATACTCATTCATTGTTGGAGGAACTGAAAATTAGTAGAACCACTTTAGAAAGCAGTATGGAGATTGCTCAAAAGTCTAGGAATGGTATCACACCATATGACCCAGTATCCCACTTCCTAGTATTTATCCAAAAGAAATAAAATCACCATACTATAGTGATGCAGGCATGTTTATGTAGATAGTAGTGCAATTCATATTTGCCAAATCAAGGAAGCAGCAGCGTTGCCCATCAACAGATGAGTGGATTAAGAAAATGGGGTGTATATATATCATAAAATTTTACTCATCCATAAGAAAATAATAAAATTATGGCATTTGCCAGTGAATGGATGAAACTGAAAAACATCATGCTAAGTGAGATAATCCAGTTTCAGGGAATCAAGGGTTAAATGTTTTCTTTAACCTGTGGAAGAAGCTAGATCAAAATTATGCAAAAACGGGGGGAACCCTGTGAATATTGAAGGGAGATCAGTAGAGGAATGGGATTGTGCAGAGAAGGGGAAGAAGTCGCAGATAATGGAGAAAGTATGGAATGCAATTGACAAAATTATACTATGTACCTTCATGAATATACCACAGTGAATTCTATCTTCGTGTATATCAATAAAGCACCAATTATAAAAACAAATAAATAGAAAGAAGAGTAGAAAAAGGGGATCATAAGGAGGGAGAAGAGGAAGGAAAGAGGAAGTATTAGGAACTGAGGTGGAGCAAATTATATTTCATGCATGTAGGAGTATTTCAAAATGAACACCACTATTATGTGTAACTACAATTCGCTAATAAAAACATTTAGAAAAATCATATGCATGATTGTTTTTATTTTTAAACTAATTTATAAAGCAATTTTAGTATATGCAATTTTATCATACAATCAATTTTATCATACTTTTGCACCTATACCTTTTAGAATTGAATATGTTCATGAATATTATCACAAACAAGGTAGGTAGGTGCAAAATTGAATTAGAGAAGAAAATGGTATCAGGGTCTGGGCATGTAGCTCAGTGGTAGAGCACATGCTTCGCATGAATAAGACAAATCAAAAAGAACATTTGGAAACCTTAGTATCATAGTATGAACAATGGATAATCTATTTCGTAAGATCGCCAGCCAGGAAATAGAAGACCTTAGTGATTTAATAAACCAAGTAGACATAACAGACATTGTAGAAACTACTGTTCAATAACAGATTATATTTGATTTCAAGTGCATATGAAATTTGCAGGCAAACTCTATTCTAGATTTTAAAACAAACCTCAATATAATTGAAGCTAGATAACTAAAGTAGAAATCAATAACAAGCCGGGCGAGGTGCCGCATGCCTGTAATCCCAGCACTTGGGAGGCTGAGGCAGGAGGATTGTGAGTTCAAAGCCAGCCTCAGCAATGGCGAGGCACTTAGGAACTCAGTGAGACCCTGTCTCTAATAAAATACAGAAAAAGGCTGGGGATGTTGCCCAGTGGTCGAGTGCCCCTGAGTTCAATCCCTAGTACCAAAAAAAAAAAAAAAAAAAAAAAAAAAAAAAAAAATCAATAACAGAAGAATTCTAGGAAAATTGATAAATATGTGAAAACAGAAGAGTTCATTACAATGTATCAAAGAAGATATGACAGAAAAATTTGAAGATGCTTTGAGGTGAAAGGAAATGAAAATGCAATCTACTATATATGGGATGCAAATAAAACAGCATTTGGAGAAAATTATATAGCAATAAATTCAAATGTATGTGTATTATATATATTTGTAATATATGTAATATATTATGTATGTGTTGTGTTATTATGTATGTATGTATGTGTTTTTATATTTAACCCATATGTAATACATATAATTATGAACACAATATATGAAATTTTTATATATACCCTAGACTTCCACATTAAGAAAGAAGCAAACTAAACCTAAAACATGTAAAAGAAAATTAATGGCAAAGATTAGAGCAGAAATTAATGAAGTAGAAAATATGCAGAAAAACAAAATCAATAATAACAAAAATTCATTATTTTAAAAGATCAGCAAAATTGATTAATCCTTAGCCATATTCGCAAAAAGAATGGGAATGGTGACAAAAATTACAAAATCAGGAGAAATTGCTCCCCAACTCATGTAAATAAAGTGGATCCCAAGGAATAGTTTAACAACTGTATGCCAATTGTAATGACAAATTTCTAGAAAAGCAGAAACTAATGATACTTTCTTTTTCTTTAATTACTCATCATTAATATGCTAGGATATTTAATTGTGCTATATTTCTCTGAAGCTATATGATCTTTTTTTCTTCATATTTTGCAACTATTTCCACTTTTCATGTTATAATCTGTATTGGTCTCTGAAGGGCAAAAATCACACCAATGACAACCGTGCAGCCAAGAGGTTTATTCACCAGCCTTTACAGCTGGTCAGAGGTCAAATAGGTGCTGGGAGAGAAGAGTCAGGGAGAAGGAAGTGTGTAAGCTCTGGTGGGAGGAGTCAGGGAGAGGGGAGTGTGCGAGCTCTGAACGGAAGGTGGGTGCCTGGTCATGCTGGCTGTGGGCTCTGGAGCTGTCGGCTAAGGCAGCTATCCTCAGGCTGGAGGCTGGATCCGTCAGCTGGGGCAGCTGCTGTGGGGCTGGAGACTGTGGGTCTAAGGCTGGTGCAGTGGCTTCCTCCCAGCAGGGATAAGCTCTTGTGTGTGTTAGCTCCGAATGGACGGGAGCTTAAATAGGGATTTTTGGTGAGGGGTGTACTTTTAACACAATTGTTTTTTGTATTTTGTATTGTATTTTGGTGAGGGGCGCCTTTTAACACTATTGGCTCTTTGCATGTGGAACAGAGTGACCTTTAAGCCCATTGACTCCTGCCTGGGGAAGAAACATCCTGCCCAGAGAACAGAGCGACCTTTAAGCCCATTGGCTCCAGCCCAGGAAATAACAAGTTTGCTTTGCTCAGGATACAGAAACTTCCCTTGGCTCCTGCCTGGGGAAAATGAAACAAGGTTGCTTTTCTCAGGACATAGAAACTTCTGGGGGTGAGGGGGTAGCCCATCTATCAGTCTGTTTTCAAGTTTGCTCATTTCTTTGACAGTTCACATCTCCTCTTGAACTACTCTAATTGTTTTTCATTTCAGTTATTGTAGTTTTCAGCTCAATTTTTTTTATCTTTTAATAATGTCTTTCTATTTCTATTCTCCATTTGATAAAACATTACTTAAATGTTTGATTTTAACTATTTTTTTCTTTAAGTTATTTCAATAAAACTATAATGACTACTCCTGTTCCTTAAATTTGACATCTGGACCCTGTGACATGTGGTTTCTGCTCAGGTTTTCCTCTTTGGAAAGCTCATAAATTTTTAGTGAAGCCTCAATGTTAAGACTAATATATTGTAGCAAATTTGGTTTCTTCTCTTACCAGCTCTTATTTTTGTTTACTTGTTTATTGAGTGACCAATTGCACTATTTTAGTGAAGTCTATTTCTTCTGTAGTATGGATTCTCTGATGTTGCTCCTCAGAGTGCACAGCTTTGGATTTTTGCACAGTCACTCTAGGATGTCAGTGTTTCCAATAGAGCTCTTTGTTCCTCCATTTTTTTGACCACATCTACCTGTTACATCCCACTAATTGCCAGTTGATTATTCTATTGTTTTCAACAATGCCCTGCGGCACAACTTGCTCCACTGTATATTTGGCATGCTTTGCTGGGGTAGTATTTGAAAACAGTTTTTGTGTTTTTTTCTGACCCCAGAAGAATTCTTCTTTGCACTCCTAGGTCCTCTCTGGTAAGTTAGTTGGTTTATGGCTTAACTTGCTCACAATCCAATCTCCACTGTTTTTGAGAGTTCCCTTAGGATGAACATTCTTTTGACTCTGTTTATAAAAAGTTCAGCTCCATAAGGAAGAACTTCATAACTTTCTGTTGTACACCTTGCTTTTCCCTTGGAAAACATATCTTAGCCACAGTTCTGGAACTTAGTTTGGGGATAATACCAATTGTTTTTCTGATTTTCACCCCTGTTTTACAGGCAGCGGTAACTTCTGGTCTCCTTGGTTTTCCTCTCCCTAAAAGGAAGCTTGCCTTGTGATTGCACCACCATGGAGGTGATGAGACCTGCAGTATTCTCATCCTATTCATCTGTGGGAGATCTTCTCCTTTGAATGAGAGCTGCAAGGAAGAAGGGAGTCCCCAGTCTCTTCTCACTCTAATCTGGTATGTATCCTGTCCAACTCACACTTGAAGACAGAGGATACATACCACATCCTGCTGCAGATGAAGTCCTGTGTTCTTGGATACACCCACCTGGACTGGAGTTTCTGTCATAATTGATCTGAGAAGATGAAAGGGAAAAGTTGGGTCATGGTTTGAATTCCAAAAATGTGTACTGTTTTGCTGAGTTTCATTGATTTTCTTGGATAAACATACTCTCAATTTCTGAATGTCCTAGTGATAATTTCAAAAGACTTCAAGTGGTTATGTTTAGGTAATTATTTGTTTTTGTTTTTGTTTTTCATTTGTTTAAACTGGAGAGTGTGTCTGCCGAGTTCCTTAGATTGCCATTCCAGAACTGTAAAGGTAAAATTTTCTGAAGTTCAGAAAATTTTGCATAGCTTAATTAAGAAACTTAAAGATGCATGTATTTATCAAATAAAGAAATCATAAGATATCAAATTTCTCTGCATGTAAATTTTGTCTCAACTAAAAAAATTTGCAAAGTCCACAAAATGACTGAAAAATTTCTATGATAACATATATTTATATGTGTGTCTTTAATACCAGAAAAATGTACTATTTCTTTGCTGCTTGTTTAGTCAGGCTCCATTAAAAAAAAAAGAAAAGAAATCAGTAAAACATGAGACAAAGGAAATTTAGTATAAAGAATTGGTTGTGCAAATGATTTAAATGCTGAGAAGCCACATAGGAAACTGCAAAGCAAAGAGCAAAGCCTCTTCTCCCTCTAGATGGTGGGGGGATGGTGGTCCCTGGGTAGAAGCTAGGAACAAAGTGGGATTTTGAGACTAAGTTTAAAGGCCAAAGGAGATATATAACATTTACCAGTTTCATAATGCAAAACATAGATAAGAGAAATATATTGACTCCTCTCTTTCTCCCACAGCTCTGTCTTTACCAGACCCTTGAAATGGCATGTCCAGAAAAAAGCCAGTTAAAGTAGAATCTTAGTACACATAGCTTCCATAATGAGATCTACAGAAAAGATCAAAGGAGGCTATTAAAATCCAAACTAATTTTATAGCCCCTATGATAGATGGGCTACCCTCCTCCCACCAGAGTTTTCCACATCCTGAGAGAAGCAACCTTGTTTCATTCTCTGGGCAGTATGTTTCTTCCCCGACAGGATGTTTCTTCCCCGGACAGGATGTTTCTTTTTCCAGGCAAGAGCAATAGGTCGCCCTGTTCTATGGGCAAAGAGCCAATGGCGTTGGGGTTGCTCAGGTGCACCTCCCACCAGAAATCCCTATATGGGGCCCTTTTCGAGAGACACACACATCAGCTCGACCCTGCAGAGAGGAGGAAGCCACTGCAATAGCTCCAGACCCATCGCCTCCAGCCGAAGGCAACTGCCCCAGCTGGCAGCTCCAGACCCATCGCCTTCAGCCTCATGGCCGCTACCAGCTGACAGCTCCAGCCTCCAGCCTGACAGCAGCTGCTTTAGCTGATAGCTCCAGAGATCCTAGCCAATGCGACCAAGCACCCACCTTCTGTCCAGAGCTTGCATGCTCCCCTCTCCCTGACTCCCCTCTCCCACCAGAGCTTGCACACTCCCTTCTCCCTGACTCCCCTCTCCCAAGAACCTCTTCGACCTTCGACCAGAGCACCTCTTCTCCGGTTTTGCTACCAGCCATAAAGGCTGTTGAATAAATCTCTTGGCTGCACGGCTGTCCCCAGTGTGATGTTTTGCCCTTCACCCTACAATTCAACAACAAAATCACATAACTCAATTTAAAATGGGCAAAAGATAGGAATAGAAATTTCTCCAAAGATCTGATACAAATGACCAATAAGTACATGAAAAGATGCTCAACCTCACTAATCATTATAGGGATGTAAATAGAAACCACGGTGAGATATCATTTCATGCCCATTATGATTGCTACTATCAAAACAACAACAAAACAGAAAATAGAAAACAAACAAAAATTAAGAAAATTTCAAGTGTTAGCAAGGATATGGAAGAATTGGTATTCTTGGCATTGCTGATGGGGATATAGATTTATATAATTGCTGGGAAAATAATATGAAGTTCTTCAAGAACTAAAATTCATGCTCTACAAATGCACATATGGGCACATATTTAAATAAATAAAAGTAACATGTGAAGGAGCTAATTGCACACCTATGTTCATAACATACATATCATCATAACCCAAGATGTAGAACTCATATGATACAGGGGTCCAAGGAAGTCTTCAGGAGCAGAGACCTCTACTGGAATTTCTAGTTTCTTGACCATGTTGCAGAAAATAATTTAAATACATGTCATGTGAGTAGAAAAGTAAGATTTTATTATAGAGAGGGAAATATGCACTTGGGAATGGGAATGTGTGCAATCTCCGAGAGACAGAGTGAGTCGCCCTATCTTGGTCCAGGGTTTTAACATTTATAGATAGATAATAGCTAGGAGGCAGAACCAGAGGTGGGGCAGTGAAGGGTTATGCAATTTTTTGACAGTTTTCTTTACATTTTAATATTGTCCTTGCATGTTCTAATAATTGATACTTCCTACATCACATATCTCATTAGTATCTTAAATCTCTGCCCAGCTATGTATATGTTGTAATGAGGCTAGGATCATTTCTCTGTCACCAAAGTCTTTAATGAACATGCTCCCTCCAGATGCACTGTGGTTATCTTGAGATTTTTCTTGCCAATTACCAAGATGCAAGTTAGAACATGGGTGCAAGGATATGGGTTGGGTTGCTCTCGATTTGTTGGGTTTGCATTCCAATGGTTTGTGGTAGTTTCTCTCTTGAGACTCAGAGTTCTCTCTGTATTCCTAAATTCGAATCTCAGAAACCACACAAATATCCATTGATGAATGAGTGGATAAAAAATGTGGTATGCATATGCAATGTAATATTTTTCAGCTCAATAAAGTAAGAAAATTCTGACACATGCTACAACACAAGACATTATGCTGAGTAAAATAAGTCACAAAAAGTCAAATACTATACAATGCTACATATATAAAGTATCTATAACAGGCAAATTCATAGAAACAGAAAATAGAATGATGGTTACTAGGCTTTATAGGGAAGGAAGAAAGGGAGGCATTTAATATGTATAAAATTTTAGTTTTGCAGAATAAAAAGTCCTGGAGACCTATTTCACAACAATATGAATATACTTAACACTACTAAATTACATATTTAAAATTGGTTAATGTGGTTAACTTTATTTTATACTTTTTGTCATGCTATGTTTCAACGTATCTCCCAAAAGAAAGGTCATGTACAGGAAACAGCCATGTTTTAGTCAAATTTTCATCTCTGTGACTGAAAGACTTGGCCATACCAACACAGAAAGGGAAAGTTTATTTTAGCTCGCAAAATAAGCTATTTGGAATTTCATTTATGGTCAGCCAAGTACCTCAAGTGTATCATCTCTGGTCTTGAGGTGCAACAAAATATCATGGCAGAAGGGTGTGGTGGAAGAAGACAGTAGCTCAGTTCATAAAATCCAGGAGGTAGAGAGAGAGTGTATTATGATTTAGATTATGAGGTGTCACCCCAAAGCTCATGTGTAAGACAACACAAGAATGTTCAGAGGTAAAATGATGAGATTTTGTAACCTGTAATCTAATCAGCAGATTGATCCACCGATATAGACTGACTGAGGGGTAATTGTAGACAGGTATGGTGTGGCTGAAAGCAGTAGGTCACTGGTAATGTACCTTTGATATTTGTATTTTATTCCTGGTGAGCAGAGCTTTTTTTCTCCTTTCTGGTTGTCATAACCTGACCTGCTTTCCTCTGCCACAACTTTCCTCCCATGATGTTCTTCCTCTGTCCAAGGACCCAGTGTTATGGAGTTAGTCAACCATGGAATGAATCTCTGAAATCATGAGCAAAAGAAAAGAAAAATAAAATTCCTCCGTTAAGTAGCTCTTGGCATATAGCTTGGTCACAGCAGCAAAAAAAATCTCAATAAAACAGAAATTGGTACCAAGAAGTGAGATTGTTGCTGTGACTAACCTGACCACATGGTTCAATTGTCTTTGGAACTGGTTTCCAGAAGGTGTGCAGAAGGAGAAATTGTAAAGAGTTTAGAGCTTGTTATGATTTAGCTATGAGTTGTTTCCCAAGAGCTCATGTGTAAAAGCAGGAACATTTAAGGTGAAATGATTGGGTTAGGAGAGTCTTAATTTAATTGGTGCATTAATCCCCTGATAGGAATTAACTGGGTGGTAACTAAAAGCAGGTAGAATGTGGGGAGGAGGTGGGTTACTGGGAGCATGGTTTTGGGATGGAGAGAGAGAGAGAGAGAGAGAGAGAGAGAGAGATGTTTTTTTGGTGCTCTCTGTTTCTTGGTGTGTAGTCTTAAGCCACTTCCTTCCACCTTGATGCTGTGCCTTGTCTTGCCTTGGCCCAGAGCAATGGAGTTGATCATCTATGGACTATGGTCTCTGAAACCATGAGCCTCAAAATAAAATTTTGCTCCTTAAATTGTTCTTATCAGATCTTTTGTCACAGCAATGAGGGGAAAAAAAAAAAAAAAAAAAAAAAAGGAAAAAAAAAGCTAAGTGAAACAAAGTTGCAAACTGGAAAAGCTTTACATTGTTGTAAGCAGAGCATAACAAGTGATTCCAGGAGAATCTTAAAAAAACAGAAAGCTTATAGAACTGTGAACAATAAAGATTGGGCTCAAGTGGTTTCATCCGAGACGGAGAAATCTATTGGAAATTGGACTAGAGACCATTCCTTTTATATTGTGGCAAAGAAGTTGTGTACATTTTGCCTATGTACTGAGTTTCTGTGAGACTGAATTTAAAGGTATGGAGTAATTTGTTTTGGCAGTGCTTTGGGTCATAGAAAAAAAAATTGACCAAAACAGAAAGTGAGGTGCAGGACAAAATATAAACCCGCCTAGGGTTTTAGGAAATAGGTGACCTATTTCTTCCAGTCACACCCTACCAGTGGACAGTTATCACTCAGTTTAACTATTTATTCAAGAAGATTAATCCATTGATTTGGTTACAGCTATGTCTTTTCAGTATCAAAGCTGAATTCCATTATTGACTGGCTCTGTGATCTTGCATGTAATTTATAATCTTTGAAGTTTATTTTCTATCTTCTGTAAAATAACTATCAATTATTGTCATAGACTTAATGAGCTGTTTGCAGATTATAAGAGATAATGCTGGTCAACACATCACAACTCCTCTGAGAAAAGGAAAACATTTAGCAAGTTTAGCCACTATTAGTATTCATGTTGTTAATGGTTTATCTCTTTGTTTAGCAAAACATCTTGGGCTATCTTAAATGATATTATACCAACCTTTGATTAGAGTCTATATCCTTTTTGCCTCTGTCTTCCTTCTATAGGTGAACTACCACTTTCCCTCTATCAAACTTGAACAGTCTGACACTAACCATTTATTAGACCTTAAGTATAGGCTTACAAAAAGGTAACATGAAATATGCTAAGATTTTGATCAATGAAATATTTTGGTTCCTAATTTTTATTTTAGAGATTTCAGTCCAGGATCAGGTAGATTAATTGTTTTTAGGTCTCTGGAGGGATACTGGATGACAATGGAAGGGAGTGCATGGCAAAGTAAATTATTCACCTCAGGGCCAGGAAGGAAAAAGAAGAAGAAGGAGAAGGAGAAGGAGGAGGAGGAGGAGGAGAGGAGGAGGAGGAGGAGGAGGAGAAAGAGCTTCATTATTCCCTTTGAGGACATGTCCCCAATGACCTAAGGATTTCCACTTCGTTTAAAAGGCTCCCTCACTTTTCAAGAGTGCCACTCTGGTGAGTAAGACTTTAAAACATAGACTTTTGAAGTCTATTTAACATCCAAACTACAGTAGTCCACTAGTGGGCCACAAATGTGAATGTCAATCTCATAATGCGAATTGTAAAATTTTCATTATTACTTAAAAGTACAAGTCCAAAGTCTCCTCTGAGACTCAAGGCAAACCAAACTGTGATACTCTGTAAAACAGTCAAAAAGGAAGTTTTATGCTTCCAAAGTACAATGGTGGAATAGTCACAGGGTAAATATTCCTATTTCCAAAGAGGGGAATAAGAAAAAGAAGGAATTGGCCAAAGCATGACGGAAACCCATAAGGACAAACATTATATCTTGAATCTCCATGTTTGGCATGGGGAACACACTCAGGTAGGGTGGGCTCCAAAAGGATCGGGCATCTCTCTCCCATGCTTTGATTGGAGTCTGCATGGCTGCTCTATTGGGCTGGCTCTGCATGCTGCTTGAATATTCCCTTCACAGTTTGGGCCTGTTTTTTCTCTCACTGTGCCTTTCAGGTATCTTCATCACAGCTTTGACGTCCCTTTATCAACTGTATGCATTGTCCTTTCAGAAGCAGCTCGAGGAACTCCAGTCCTACAATTTGCCACCTGACTTTCTAAGCTTTCCTTTTAAATCTCAGGGGAAGCTTCCTCCATAACCAATAATGCATGTGTTCTTCCTTGCCTGCACAACCGGCATCACATGAACAGCACAAGTTCTGCTGAGAGCATGAACTGCACCTGGGCCCACTTGAAATACAGTTGTGGTGGCCTCTCAATTCCTTGGAGGCCAAACATGGGGACATTATTTCAGAGGCTGTCCTGGGTGAGCATGTGCCCCAGGGCTCTTTCTGAATCTATTCTGCCCTGGAAAATCTTTGAAACAAATTCTACAACTCTCAGCCTGGGTCAGATGGGGTATTCTTGTAGATTTCTGAGATGCCCTCAAGGCATATTTTCTTTTATCCCTACATAAAACACTTGGCTTATTTTTTCATACTAGTTATGGACTTCTCCCTCCTTGGCTGCACCTTTATGCAAACTTCTTTTCAGCCCAAGCTACAAGTTTTTAAAATCTTTCCACTCTGCTCTTCTTAATCCCAGTTCTCACTATCAATCTGACTAAAAGCAGTCAGTAATGCACATGATGATCATTCTGAGTGATTTGTTGCATTGAAATCTCCTCCACCATGTGAACTAGTCCATCCTTACTAGGTTTGACCTCTCATCAAATATCAGGGTATAGACAAAGTGTGTCCAAATTTGTTGTGTAGCAAGAGTAACTGTTGATCCATGACACAAAGAAAAGACCATGGACTCCAATTTTAAATCAAAGTGAAGCAAGCTTCTGTTGTGTACACAGAAAGAGCTGGCCAGCGGCTGCCTTTCCCAAATACCGGGCTCAAGATCAGTCCCGCCTTATGGGAAGGCAAGGTTTTTATAGCACAGAAAGTTACAAAAAAAGGGGGATGTCTTGGGAACGTACACCACTGTGATAAAATACCCAAGATAATTTTTATAAAGAACTTACAGGGTTCTGGCAAATGTGATACAAAGGCAGATAGCAGGCTAATGATCTACATGGCTTAGCATTTCAAGGTAGGGAGTGAATTAAGATTCCTGTTGGAATTTCTGAGGCGCCACTGAGGTTTTAGGGAGCGTTGTTATCTGGTCAAAGAGAGCCAGGCGTGTGTCAGTTCAGAGCACGGGCAGGAATTCCAAACAAGATTAGCCCTCAAAGTGTGGTCAGGCCAAATAAGTATCTTAAGGCTCTCAATCTTAGGATATAATTAGGTTGGGTTCATCATAATCTGTGGTCCATTTCCAAATATCCATTTTATCATTTTATCATTCTATCATTTCCACTTTATCAGCCTTATCTTTACTTTCTACATTTTTATCAGCATTCACTACCCTACCCATCAGAATTACTCATTATGGTTGGGCCCACGCGCGTAATCCCAGCAACTCAGGAGCCTGAAGTAGGAGGATTGCAAGTCTGAGAACAGCTTCAGAAATTAGGGAGGCCCTAAGCAGTTTAGTGAGACCCTGTCTTAAAATAAAAAATAGAAAGGACTGTGGATGTTACTCAGTGATAAAGTAACCCGGGGTTCAGTCTTCACTACCAAACCAAACCCAAAACACCCATTATCCTCCACTTATAAATATTTTAGTCTTTCTTTAGCCTACATTTTCCAACTTGCCCAAACTCCTGTTACTGGCAGGAGTGGGGATCAGTTTGAGTTCCATGGAGTTGAAGAATGAACACACCAGGTGCCTCTGATGGGGGGTGGGGACAAAAGGACAGTCACTGTGGGTAATGAATGATTGGATCAGGAAGATGGGGACTGATTCAAGAGGAAATAAAATGCTAATATCTTCAGGACACTTCCCCTCTCAACCATTTGCCTAGATTACCTGTCTCCAGGGAAACGTTTCTTCCTGCAAAGAGTTGTTAATGAATGCCCCTTGGGCTCCTCCTTTCCTGCTGGTACCCCTGGAAGACTCCTCTCCCACCTTTTGGCCACACAGGCAATACAAGGGGAGGAGGGGACATGACAACAAAGGGAACCTAAAACCTATAAAAGGGATAGGACACCCCAAATCCCTCGGGCATCCACTTGGACCCCGTCTTCTGCAGAGGAGCCTCTGTCCCTCTCTTGTTTTCTAAATTTAAATAAAGCTTTTTGCTCTTCCCTCTACATTTCTCAGGTGTTCAGTCTTCAGCTCCAGGGGAACGGGGGACTTGATCCTGATTCTCAACACAGGTGTCACCGCCACCAAGGTAAGCAAGAGAGCAGACGTTTTATTAAAAAGGAAAGTGCAGGAAAGATTCAGAACTCCCATAGCAACACGCCTGGGAGGGACAAGAGTGTCCCCTAGGTCTTACAGTGTTCCTGCTTAGGAGAAGTTGATAAGCTCCTCTTGATTGGTTTTTGACATTTCAGTTGGCTCTGGTGTGTGCAGGCTGGATGGCGGGTTATGCAGTTGTTTTCTGTGAGATGGAGACGTAACGTCCTGAGAAACAGGAACTGTCTTATAACGCGTTGGAGCGTGTTAAAATGGCCGTCCTCATACTTGCTCTCTCACAATTTTCTGTCCCTTCCCTACTCTCCACTGCCTGGCCTTTTCTATCTCTCTCCTCCCATAAATCAATTCCAAAGGATCTTCCACATGGTTTCATTACATCTATAATAAATGAGCTCGCTTCATGCCAATTTTTCTTTCAGTGAACTTTGTACCACCATGACGAAATACCCAAGATAATTATTGTAAAGAGCAAAATGTTTATTTTGATTATTTTAGAGAATCAAGCTCAAGTTCAAGCAGACTCGTTGCTTTTAGGTGTCTGGATTGCAAAGGCAGTGGGGAGTTGAGAGCCCATGGTGCAGGAAACTATTCACCTCATGGTTAAGAGAAAAGAGGAGGAAGATGGGGCCATCCTTCCCCAATTCCATTCCAAGACTTGCTCCCAGTGACCTAAGAACCTCCCACTAAGCCCCAAATCCTAAAGTTTTCTTCACCTTCTAATAGTGCTACCCTGAGGACTAACCCTGTAATCTATGGGGGACAAGAAAACACCTGAACTGTAGTAGTGGGTTAATAAAAATAGCACTTACTTTTTAAAAGTGGAAATCATGACAATGGTTAAACTAACATAGACCATGCATAATTTAATAATGCAGACAGGAATAGTAGGACTTTTGTTCCTTTTGGACAATGAAAGCAAGTTACGGTGAAGCTTGATTTGTGAAGAAAATAAACAGTTGATAATATTTTCCAAAGGTGGAGAAACATGAGATATATGTAAATATATTTTTCATCTTTCTACTCAATACTCATGATTTTTTAAAGTGGTATTTAAGTGGAAAATTTTGTGATAATTTGGAAAACGTATTTATGCAAAAAAGTTATCACTCCATAGTGAACAATGAAAAAATATTGTTAATCTTGAACTTCTTTCTTTAAAGAAAAGTGAATAACAAAAGCCTTTTAGAAAAGCATCTCCTTTATTTGCTTATTCCAAGACTTGCAAAATATCTCCATTTTGTTCTTTCTGAATAAGAATATTTGGCTACATATTCACCCACTCACATCTTTTGCTTCTTGAGAATTTAGTTAGTTAATGAGACTAACTAAATTTTCTAGTGACAAGATCTTGGCCAGTTCCCTCCTGCCCACTTTTCCTGTTAAGGAAGAGCAATTTTACCAATATGATCACCATTTGCATTTCCAACGTTGACACATTTAACTTTCTACTCCCTAATCGTCTTTTCTTTTCTTTTTTTTTCTTCTTCCTCTTCATTTTCTTCTCTGTCTATGCGTTTTTTATTAGTGACCCAGCCATGGGGCGTATTCTTCACCTGGAAAGCTAATGTAGCTGCGTGCAATTGAAATCTGCTCTCCAGAGCTTCTATTTACAGAGCTGCTTCTTCCTTCACTGGATCGACCCCCTCTGTTTGGCTTCACCTTTCACTCACCTGTCCTTTGGATCTATTCCATCTGGAATCCATCAGCCATCCAGAGTCTGCATATTTTAATACTGTTCAATGTGTCACTCATCTATTATTCATGAGCTTTCTTTTCATCTGCATTGGTTTATTGTGTTTATGGTATGCTAACACTGCTTTGTAGAATTCGTGTTTGATCTCCTCCCTCAGCACTTGTCCATCAAATGTGCTGTCTGTCACCTTCTATTAGGCCATTGTGTTTATGCCAAACAACTTCCACTATAAAAGTGAGCTGGAAGCTTGTTCAGGACAATTTTATTTTAAGTATGCTGAGGTCACTTTTATTAATAGGTAAAGAGGAACTTGATCACCCAGAAGGCATTCTTTCACTAGCAATAGAAGCTCTACAATTGCTTGGTTTTCCTTTTATCGTCTTTGAAGAAAGGGCATAATCTACTGGATCATGTATTTTATCCAGTCTGATCTTGCTGTTTTACAAGGCCGCATAACTACATCCAGTACAAGAGATTATGCATCACTGAAATCACAATAAATGTATTTTTTAAAACTCATTTTAGTAGCAAACGTATTGCATCTGATTACAAAAAACCTAGGATTTCTGCTTGTGAGGGCATAATATTTCTAGAAACACTCTTACTCTCTATTAGGAAATACTTTTGTCATTTAAAGAGAAGAAGAACACCAAATCTTGAAAGAGATGTCCCTTAATCAGGTATGGGGTACATGCTTGTAATCCCAGCTACTTGGAAGTCTGAGGCAGGAGGATCACAAGCTCAAGGACAGCCTCAGCAACATAGGGGTACCTGTCTCAATAAATAAAAAGGGCTGGGGGTATGGCTCAGTGGTAGAGCATCTCTGGGTTCAATCGCCAGTACTGAACCTAAAAAAGAAAAAGAGAAAAAAACAAAGCAAGAAAGAATATTTTCCAACCAAATATAGCACCCACGCTTCATTCCTTTTTGTAAACTTTCATATCCACTCTGCCAATTTATTCTGTGCATGCAAATCACAACAGCTCAACTAGATGGTAAGCTGATATTTCTTTCCTTTCTGCCCAGAACATATCAGAGAACAAAGCAGACAGATTTATAAGTACAATTTCTCAACTCTCAAGTGAAATCAAATCTAACCCGCAGCAGGCCTTCTGTTAGGAGGCTTCTTTTTCCCATCTCTGCTGTCACTATTTGCTACATTTCCCTTTTTTCCTTCCAGTAAATCAGAAGAGTGATGATTCAAAGTGAAGAAGGAAAAATCCACCAAAATATGAGACGATTTTTTATGAAATCCCACAAGTCAAATAAAACTTTACAGTTCCTCTCTGGGTTCATAAGGATTCCAATAAAATGACCCATTGAACTTGGTTCAGTGAAATCATACTAGTGAAACACTGAAACTTGCCTATTTTCTCAGCACCATTTGTGACATAGGTATGATCATCATAAGTCTGGTTGTAGTTTCGAGCTCCTTATCTCATCCCGGATACCCTCCTGATAAATGCCTTGCCTGTCCCTATGTGGCTGGGATGACCACAACTGATGGCTCACAGATAGACAACCTTGGTGGCAGGGACCTGCCTTGCCCAGGAGGCAGCCTGTGACTGGCTGATGTAGGAATCCAAATGCCCAGGTCATATTCTGATCTGGAACACCTCTGAACGACTGTCCACACTAGATCTTCTTATAGGATGGCCAGAGACCATGGTTACAGCCTTATTGCAATTTAGGTCTTCCTATTATTTCTCTTTCCTGGTAGGTATGTCTCCCAAGAGTGTTCTCTAATAAACCCTCTGCAAGCAACGCCTGGTGTCAAAGTCTGTTTCCAGGGAAACCAATCTAAGATACTATATAAAACAGTGTTAGAGTAATAAAAGCAGCATGGTTACATTGATTTGAATAGTAATAAAAATCTTTTTTTCTGACTCCCTCAAAGCTGTTATTTTATTCTTCAGTGTCATTATGAACTTGTGCATGTATGAAGGGTGGGGGTATCTTTCTGGTCCAGTTAGTAATAATGAGCTTTATCCTCAAGAGTAAATGTTGTTAATTTCCTTTTTTAATTTAAATTTAAGATGTCAGTAGAACTCAAGTATTGTAATAGTTTAGGTGAGCTAATATTACTCATAATCTCTGAGACTCACCTTGCTGAATAAGCCTTTAGATCTGATTACCTCGAGTGGATCTCTTGGGATGATTGACCATAGATCACTCTGTGGACTTTGCCAGTGCCTTCTGCAATCTTACAGACTTGAGCTGTAGAGTAAAAGAATGTGAATACTTGTAATTTATAACAGATGGAGTGTGAATACTCAAATTTATAACTGATTGAATGGGTTATAGTTAATTATTTTCTTTATTCTATTTATTCCCTTGTATGAGATAAATGAGTCATTTTTCCTTACAATTTTGCTATGCTGACAGACCTTGCTATGAGAAGACTGACAGAAGAACATATTTATTTTACATGTTTATTAAACACATACTCACCACACAAAAGAAAAGAAGCAGGGATTAGAGAAGTTAAATAATTATGCCCAAAATATGAGGTGGCAAATAATAGCACCTGTACTGACACCGGTGTTCTTTCCGAATGCAAAGGCATGCCTAGAGACCCCCACGTGTCCATCATCATCACGTTCACCTACCTCCACGTCCACCACTGTCTTGATGCTTGCTGTACCACATTCTATTGCACTCTGCTTCCTGGCCTGAGTTCCTGCTGTTCTGGATGCCAGGAAGCCCTTCCACATATTTCTTCACAGCATAACCTCTCTCTTTACTAAAGCAGGAAATAGAAGTCAAAAAATGAAATACTATTTAATTAGTCAAGTAATTAGTGACTTTTTTCAAAAGAACTCAATTCCTTCTATTTATAGGATAGTGTGATACATTAATAATTGAAAAATAAACTTTTGATGAAGAACACTTTGAAATTTATATAAATGGAGAAGAGAAAAAAAATCTCTATTCCCTGCTATTATCTGACATTTCATAGACCACCATTATTAATAGCTTGTTATCTACCCATTTTCCTGGCTGCTTTCAAACCAGCACAAGTAGGTACAACCTTTGCCAGGAAGCTTTTCACAGCCTAAATTTCATATTCCTCTGGGTTCACATTTTGAATTGTACATACCGCTGTTTTACTCTATACCATAATATATTAAGAGCATCATTCCCAGAATGCTGATATTGAAAAATCAAGGCTGAGACTGTGCACTATTCATTTTTATGTCCCATGAATCAAATAAAGCTCTAGGCTTATAGTCAATGCTCAATAAATGTCCATTGAACTAAACTCAGTAGATGCAGAAAGCTTTATTCAATTTTGCATACATTTTAACTTTCATAGGCTAAAAGCTCATGGAAAAGCTTCCCAAAGTCTCTGTGAATTCCCTTGTCTGATGAATCAACCGAATCCTGTTAGTCACTACTGTCATCAAAGAAAAGTTGCAAGAAGAATAAACACAGAAAGCAGGGCAAAAAATAGGGCCAAGGATTCAAAGGATTAAATTAAAAGGGAAAAGTTTAAAAGGAAGAGTAAAAGAATTTTGCATTACTGGTGCTTTTCTGTTGCTATAACAAAGTACCTGAGTCTGGATAACTTATTACACAGCTTGTTATTCTGGTGGCTGAAGGGTTCAAACAGGATGATACCTCTTAGCAAGGGACTCTCTGTCTAAAATAATACATGGTAGAGATGCAGAAAGAATAAAGGGGACCTGTGGGTGATCCAGGAAACAAGAGACCAGGAAAATGCTAAGGTCTCTATTTTTATATCCACCTAATATAGTGGAAACCAATCTATTCTTACCAGACTTGACTCATTCCAGTGGTACAACATTAATTCGTTTATGGTGGTGGAGCTTCATGACCGAATCACCTTCTACAAATCCCTGCCTTGCAAGGGTTTTACCACTGCAACACTGCTGCTCTGGACACCAGGCCTGCAACATATTATACTTTGGGAGGCAAACATCCAAACCACAGCATTTGGAGTGCAATCAATTACATATTCAATGATCCTACTCTTGGCAGTAAGAACCAACCTCAAATAGCTTCCACAGATCCCTTTTACTCCATGATCAAATCTTAACGTTGCCGCCTGAAGCGATGGCCGCTTGGAGCAACGAAGCCGCGGGAAGAAGTTCAGAGGCGAACTGGAAACAAACAGCTTTTTATTCTGATAACTTTTCTCTCTGGCTCTAACAACGACTAACACGCGCCACACACACCACCAAAATGGCGCAGACCCGATCAGCAATCTTGGCTCAAGTCCCTCGAGATCCCGGGCCAAGTCCCCTGAGATCCCGGGCCAAGTCCCGTGAGACTACGGAAGGCGGTAATGCCCAAATCTCCATGGCCCAAAGTCAACACAATTTAAGCCATCTCCCCAAACAGGGCTCCTGCATCTTAACACTTGCACAGTCCTTTGCAACCTTTCACCTCTTTATCCAGTCTCTTGACATGTCTTTTGAATCTCTAGGGATATCAAGATTTGCACGCTTACTCTTTCATTCCTGCTGTTCTCCTCACTTGCGATGCCCTCTTCAGTGGATTAAACTCCTACTTCAAGAGTCAAAAAAATTCCACATCTTTAGGGAGGGTGGATATTCTGACCATCTTTTTTTTTTTTTTTTTTTTTTGTGTGTGGTACCGGGGATTGAACTCAGGGGCACTCGACCACTGGGCCACATCCCAGCCCTTTTTTGTATTTTATTTAGAGACAGGGTCTCACTGAGTTGCTAAGTGCCTCGCCATTGCTGAGGCTGGCTTTGAACTCGCGATCCTCCTGCCTCAGCCTCCCAAAGTGCTGGGATTACAGGCGTGCGCCACCACGCCTGGCTGACCATCTTAATCAATTCCTGCTTCTAAGACAAAATACCACAGAGTATGAAATATATTAATATTATAAATTTATTACTCACCAATATAGAAGCTTGGAAGTCCAAAATCAAGGCATGGACAGACTTAGGATCTGATGAGAGTCCAGTTTCTGCATCCAAGATGGTGCCTTGGAGTCTTCATCCTTAAAGGGAAGTGAGTGCATGCAGTCTCCTCACACGGCAAAGAAGACAGAAGGGAAGAAAAAAGAAAAGAAACCTAGGTTGCCACCTGCAACGTTTATTATAAAGTCAGTAATCTCATTCATGGGAATTTCACTTTCTTGATTTATTCACCTCCTAAAGGCCCACATCTTAATATTATCACACTGACAAATTTCAATGTTTGAGTGTACACATTCCAACCAAAGTGTTGATATTCTATAAACTTATTCCATTTCTGATAACAATTAATACTGATTTGTCACATCACTAATGATGTTTCTTGTATTGTGTCTATCTGTCTCTCTTTACATCTGACTTTCCTACTTCCAAATTTGGTTATAAATCATTTGAAAGAAGGAGCATTTCCTTAGTTCTCTGCATCCCCCAGAGCTCTTAACACAGTGCCCTGTGACAGTATGTATTCAACACATATTCCCTGCTTGGTTGGCTGAGCTTCCCTGGAGGGCTCATTTCAAATTAGTGCATTTTCAAATAGACCTCATTTTGCTGATCTTTCCTTTCCTGCTCAACCTTAATGTTCAAGTTCCCCAGGGCTCAGTCCGCACTTGATTTTTTTTTTTTTTCTTTCCCTATTTACAGGAACTTCCTTTGTGATCTCATCCCATCATAGTTTAAATGTATTTTCTCCCAAGCATGTATTTCTATGTCAGACCTCTCTCCTGTCATCCAGATTCACAGTTCCAACTCCTTTCTTCATGCCACACATGCATAGCGGACACTTCAAACTTAGTCTGTTCTCAACTGACTTCTTCATGCTCTTTTTCCCATGCCTGGTTAATCTATGACCTTTCCACCTTTAGTAAATGATGAAAAGCATCTACCCAGTTGCTCCAGCCAAAATTCTTGGAGTTATATTTGGCTCCTTGCTTTATTTTTGTCCCTATATTAAAGTATCAGATTGTTTCTTTCTTATATTTGAACTTCAAATACTTCCTTTCACCTTTATTGCTGTCACCTGCATGTGAGGTCTTCAGTACCTCTCACTTTGAATTCAGCTTTAGCCTCCTAAAGTGCTCCTCTTTGTTTCCTTACAACCTGTTCTCAATATAGCATTCCTTTAAAACACAGACTATATCATGTTACTTTTCCTCTCAAAATTCTGAAATGACTCCCCATTTCACTACCCACCAAAGACAAAAATGGCTTGAACTGACCTGGCCCCCTTTGCCCTCCCTCCCCACCTAGAAGCTCTCCAACATCAATTTCTCCCACTTATTTTTTGCTCCCACCACACTGATCCCCTTACTCTGCCTTAAAAAAATGCCCCGTATTTCTTGCATCAGCTATTATTTCTTCTTGAAATGATCATCTCCCAGCTATCATTATGTCTAACTTGGCATCTCCAAAGTGTTTGCTCCAATGTCATCATCTCAATGAGGCATATCTTGATCAGTCTATTTAAACTTGCAACAATTCCCCCAACTAGCACTCCAACTGCTTTTATATTACTCTATTTTTCTTTTATTTCTTCCTTTTTCATTAAGTGCTGGGGATAAAATTCAGGACCTCACACTGCTAGGCAAGTGCTGTACCACAGAGCCACATCCCTATATAGTTTTCTTTTTCTCACTTAGCATGTATTCCCCTGTAAACATACTAGCCAACTCCCAACAAACTGTTTTTATTTTTTACTGTCTGTACTTCTACTGCTCCACTGAAATCTCCACAAAGGTATGGATCATTGATATTTTGTTCATTGATATAAAACACCCAAAACCATAGCTGACACATAGTGTATGTTGAAAACAAACAAACAAAAAAAAATTGTACGCTTTGCATCCATTACCACATCTATTTGGCATGTCTCTTCTGTCACTAAAACAAGAATTCGTTAAATTCTGTTCATTTCAATGCAATAATTCCCTCTGCAGAATCACTCTGTGTAAAAACATTTGGCCTTACTTTCAAAAACCTTTTGTCCCCAGTGTGAAAGAGTCATGTAAATAAGGAACTTATAGCAGAAGGAAGCAACAAACCGGTGGACATACACCGAGCCACAAAGGAAATGATGCTTTAATTAAATCAATGACTGACTGAAGAGCAAGTCATGATGACATAGAAAAACAACCAATTTGGACAGCACAGAAGAGGGAGGAGAAGTTTCCAGGGAAGAAAATGGTGTGATGGAAGACTGTTCATGGAGAACATGTAATGTGTCATTAAAATGGCTTAAATTGTGGACTCACTTGGCTTTGGACATGTTTGACATCTCACTGCGAGACTTGGCCGGAGATAAAAGATTGAGGAGGTCTGCGCCATTTTGGAGGTTAGAGGAGCGTGGACGGCGTGTCGGGGTGTAGTTAGAGCCAGGGAGAAAAGTTGCCAGAATAAAGAGCTGTTTGTTTCCAGTTCGTCTCAAAACTTCTTCCCGCGGCTTCTTTGCTCCAAGCGGCCATCGCTTCAGGCGACTACATGTGGGATGTGATAGCCCTTCTCTTTCATGCTAAGGTATTTAGGACATTCAGAAGGCAGTTGAGGAAATCTGGTTGTTTTCAGAATTAGAGGTGACAGCCCACGTCTTCCACTCAAGGACGTATGACCTTTAAGCTCACCAACCTACCACCAGCAGAGAAGCTGGGGTTCTGGACCACCTCACACTGGATTAGCATGTTGCTCTAGCAAACTGGATTTACATCCCTTGACTTTATTTCCTTCGTTTGGATCTGTGGATAGGACATGCTTGTGTGGTCTTGACATAAAATGCAGTTCTCAAGTTTGTTAATTAAAGAAATAAATCTATTATAAGAAAACATGAAATCGTTATCATACATAAACACTGTATCAAATTGGTCAGGGTATTTTAGAATTTTTTTTCTCACCTTACAGTTGCCCACTAATTACTTTTTATCTTGATTAGAGATGACTATCTCTCAGACTCCTACAGATAACTCTAATTAAGCATCACAAAACACCAATTTAAAAACTTGGAAGCTGTTCTAGATACGCTTTGACTCTGACTAGCTCTCCTTCACTGCAGAAAGAATATGCAGAACTTGAGAGGAGCTTTGTGCCCTGACAGACTGTCTTCTGGTTTTCAGGCCTTTGAAACTCCAGACAGAAAGAAGAGCAGTTCTGAGGAAATACTTACTTGGGCCACCGGCCAGGTCCCTGTGGAAACAAGCTGTACAAAAGTCATGGACTGTGGAAACTTATGCAGGAAGATTCGATTTGAGCTCATGCACATTTATTCTCATCAATGTGGGATGCTGAGGCAATATGTGTGTAGCACATTCATGACGCCTGACATTACCTCTCTCCTCTGAGCCTGGGTTATAGTGTGATGGGTGATATGGCCAAGTACCTGAGAGTGTATATATCACATTCAGTATTTATTTGGTAGGCTGGTTTTTCATTGGATTGTCATGCACCGTGTTTCATTCTGTTATCATCTTAAGTGCCATTGAAATCATCCTAAAGCAAGTCATTCACTGTCAAAAAACATTTCTTCCCTTGGGACAGATCTTAATTTCAATTCCCATAGAAGGAGGAAAAAAGAATGTTATAATCACTATATGAAGAAACAAGGCAAAGTAAACCAAACTCTGGGACCTCTTTCACATACTATTGATTCCAATACAAGCAAGTACAAAATTCATCTTAGAAAAATGAAGAGAGACATGAAACTGGGGAATGGGTTCTGAGGTGTTTGGGGTAGAAATCCAGTCTCATGGGGGTAACTAGCAAGTAGGTTTGGAAAGATAGTGACTTGTAAATACATGAGCAAAACTCTCTTTCCTGTCTGATGAGTCATAAATATTCATTATGTTCAAAGAACTTTCCAAAGTGGAAGTGTCCCAGGTAGAAAATTGAAGATATCCTTCTCATCTTTATTTTTTTTTCTCATCTCATCCTCTCTAGCTGAATGGTCTTATTCTCTCTCATTTGAATGATTGTGTTCCTCAGCATTCATGTGGTGAAATCTACTTATCAAGGTGATGGTCTTAGGTGGTGGGTGGGGCCTTTGGAAGGTGATTTGATTAAGAGTATAGAATTTTTTTTTTTTTTTTTTTTTTTTTGGTAATAGAGAATGAACCCATGAGCACTTAACACCTGAGCCTCATCACTAGCCCCCCACCACACACCTTTTTTTTTAGTTAGGGCCCCACTAAATTGCTGATGTTGGCTTTGAACTTGCATTCCTCCTGCCTTAGCCTCCCAAGCCACTGGGAATAAAGGCCTGTTCCATCATATCTGGGTTTAAGTTGTCAACTTGATCTGATAAAGAAATGCCTAAGATTAAGAAGCTTCTGGTTATATCAATGAAGATGTTTCTAAGAATGATCGGCATGTGGGAGAGCAAACTAAGGGGGATAACCACCCAAAATGTGGACGGCACAGTACAATAGGTTGGGGGCTGGGTGGAATAAAATGGTGGGAGAATGAGAAAGTAGTAGCAGACACAGGTCAATTCTTCTTGAGCAGTTGCTTAGATTGCTGTGGCAATCATCAATCTCCAGCTCCTTCATTCTTTCAAAGCAGATCTGACTGTAGCCCCTGCAGGGAGTTTACAGCCCTTTGGTCCTGAACTGGGTCTATGTCATGAATCCCTCTTGTTCTGAGTCTTTGGCTTCTTGGACTGAGCAGCTACAGTTCCTCTGGCTCTCTAGCCTTCAGAGAGCCTTTGTGGGACTATCCAACTTCTGGTTGCATGAGCCAGTTTAATAAATCACCATTTTTCTAATTATGGCATACATACATATATATGTATCTATATGTATATGGCACATATGTTTATATCTATGTGTATATATATATATATGTATGTATGCCATAATTAGAAAAATGGTAATATATGTGTATAACAAAAGTGCAAATAATGATAATGAAGGGCTTCAATGACAATTCATTGCTGAAACCTGCTGAACAAATCATCATTTTGGTGTGTTTCAAGAGCACAAGTATTTCTTATAAGAAACCTGCAACAAAGATGTATAAAACATTCCACTGCAGGAAAAAGCCTGAAGTTGGTTCCATGCAACAAGAGCTGAGATATAGATGAAAACACAAAGGTAGCATTTTTGTGAAGCAATTAAACAGCTCCATCCTCATTTATGGATGGACAGATTAAAGATAAATTTATTTCCTGTCATTATTAAGCAGCAAGTGCAAACACAAATATTACAAGTAAAAAATTTGAACATGAAAGTTTTAACTCTACTTTCAAATTATTCAGACACAATTTTTTTTTTCAGTTTTAAAACTTCAATGTATGGAATGGTTTTAATGAAATAACATAACTCTCATTGACGAAGTCTTCATGCCCAAGATGAAATAAAATTTGCTTTGATTTTTGAAATTCCAATGACAAAGGTCTCATAATAATTATTGGATAAAAATTAGAATGTGTTCTTAAATTCCAGAAAGTTCATATATAATGAAACTTCATATGGTGATATGCAACCCCAGCCTTGGTCTTGGTTTTCGTCTTGGATCTGGCTAAATATTGACTTGAACACTTTAACCTTGGGCATTTGATCATAATATACATTTTCTTTCTCAGTTTGTTTCATGAGTGTAGATGTAGAAGTAAGCAACTTAAAGCATGTTCATTTTGTTTCAACTCAGCTGCACTCTGTCTACCAATTATTGACAATGCTAGATTCTATGAGTGATGCAAAAACTATGGAGTCGAGTTAACCAAGGGAGCCCTGAGCCCATCCTGGGCTCTCCCACTCCATTAAGTTTGAACCTCTTTGCTTCTTTCTTTCCTAATTTACATTCTAATATCCTACAATTTTTATTATTTTCAATTAACTTCATATTACTTATTTTTTTAAATGCTGCTTGTAAATAATTTAGGGAAGAACAAATTATAATAAAAACAAAAAGATACATAATCTTTCCATATAAGAATTTCCTTCTAGTGTTTTGGAGGCACTTAACATCATCTTACCAAATATACAAATGCATAGATTTATATTCTGAATGTGTATGGATTGTGGCTTTTTTATTATTTTCTTTTATATTAAAGCATTAATATAATTCCATGTCTTCAATAATTCTCAAATAGTTTTTAATATCTACAGATTATTCCACTATCCACACATATCATAATTAAAATATTATCAATTCGTTTTTTACATAATTTGTTTTTATGGCATTTCTCCATATGATAATACTGTCAGGAACTATTTTTCTATTACATTTTTCAATTAAGTAAACTGGTATAAAGTCATGTCTATTATAGTTTTCTTTTAAATAAATTTAAAGAAATGAAATAGAATGGGACTGAATTGAAAATATTTTAAAATTATGCTTATGTTTACTACCATTTTATTTTATTTTCCTTTGTATTCACCACCAACGATGGATCAGAATGCTGAGCTCATCATATTTCACTATTTTAAAAACTACATACATTATTAAAACTTTCTTGGGTTGTCTACCATATCTGGTGTATATCTAACAGAAAAGTTTTTAGACCTTGCAGATTTCTCTCATGTTATTCAGGGCAATAGCAGGCACTTAAACATTTATGTAGTGACAATGTTCAGAGAGAGAGAGAATTATTTTTAAGGAATTAACTCATACAATAATTGTGGGGACTGACAAGTCTGAAATCTGCAGGGCAAGTAGACAGCCTGGAGATCCATAAAAGAGGTAATTTTGCAGGTAGAATTGGAGGGCATTCCAGAAGTAGAATTTTCTTTTCCTTGTGGAGCCTTGGTTTGCTTTCAATCAAGACTTTCAACTGATTGGATGAAGTCCACTGCATTATGGAGATGATGTCTTTTGCTCAAAGTCTACTGACTTCTGGAGCTGGGATTACGGCTCAGTGGTGGAGCTCTCGTCGCACATGTGTGAGACCCTGGGTTTGATCCTCAGCACCACATAAATAAAATAAAGATATTGTATCCACCTACAACTAATAAAATATTTTTTAAAAAGTCTACTGATTTCAATGTCAATTTCACTTTTTAAAAAAAATAGCTTGCCGGGCGTGGTGGCGCACGCCTGTAATCCCAG